>CM072552.1:30746254-33146254 GCA_036898215.1 Platycarya strobilacea
AAGTTGATCTTAAGAGAAATAAAACCAATTCAGAAAGTTTATTTTCAGAAAGTATTTCTGAATTAGTCACACCCCATTCATTATTGTATATTGTTTTCTGGATTATTATTATTTAGTACGCGTACCATACTTTATGGATGGATATGCATGTCGGGCCATTGCCGAAGAATATATAATAAGCTTAACATGCAGTACAAAATGAAAAGCTTGCCTCTTTATACAACATTGTCTGATCAATAATTGTTTTTTTCTCTATGACTCAATTAATTAATGAGAATATATATATAATCGTGAATTGGAATACTACCGCATAATCGTTTTAAAAAAAGTAAATAAAATATGAGTACTATACCAAAAAAAATTTGTTTTTTAATAGTAGATTTTACTATTTTTAAAAACGGTTACGTAACGGTTATGTATTCATGATTGTATATAGAATTACTCTTAATTAATATAAGAATATAACGTGATCTTGTGACAAAACGACTGATCACTTTCCTCTTAGACTGAAGCAGCTCCTTGTAAATTTCATCTTTTCAAATGTTTATCGTTTGAATATTGTACTCTGTCTCTGACCAAAGTAGTCATGTTGTAGATCATCATTTATATCTCCAGAACAATGTCTACAAAAAAAAAGGAAGAATATTATATATAGCATTATTATTGTACGTAGTTATAGCTAAGAAAAACTACTTATAGCTAAGAAAAACTACTTAAAGTATAATTGAGGACTCACATTCAGAATCTGTGTTGACCCATTTACTTCTGTTGTCCCCCTTAAGATTCAATTCATGATGATCATGATCGTCAGCAGGCTTCGTTATACTTCTGTTCTCCAAGTATTTCTTCATAGACAATGCTGTGCTTGAACTTTGGGGATATATCTTCTTGTGGAGTATTGCTCTCATAATCTTTTAAACGCCCAAGAGGGGGAATCAAAAAACTATTAATAATCAAGAAATTCACGTACAAATCGTATCAAAACTATGAATATGTGGGAGAATATTAATAATGTTATATACAGTCATGAAGTAAGTAAATGTTAATATACGGTCGCCTAAAAATAAGAGTAGAATTGATTATTAAAAATTAATTTTTTTGTTGTGAAATATGATATTTCTTTCTAAACATTAGATGCATCTAGCTAGAGTGAGAGAGAGAGAGGTATTAATGGAGAAGACCTACAAGATTTATCAAAGAAATTTTTGTATCTAATATTTCTCAATTTCCACTTCATGATGTAAGTGTTTAGGATATTGTAGTAAGTTAGTAACTCGAGTCATGATCTGAATACTTGTACAAATTAAGTCGGTTTTTGTTTTCTAATTTATAAATGCGAAATTAATTACCTTCTCCATTCGTGACTCCGGGAGTGCATGATCTCTTAAACTGACCGGAGCGGGTGTGATTCCACTGCTGCAGACAAACATCTTTTTGAGAAGGAAAGACAATGACTTTTTGCCATTAATGGTAACCTTTGAATTACTATCCAAACAAACATCTTTTCCTCTATTAGTATGTCGAACTATGTTGACGCTATGCTGCTGATTGCAATCGTTGCTCATTGACTCATCAGAATCCAAGCTTGAGTCTTTATCAACCAAAATTTTCCATTCAACATTATTTCTTTCCATTAATTCTTTAGAGCGAGTTAACTCAATGCCTTGTTTATGCAATACAAAGTTCAACTCGTTCTGAAGCTTTCCCAATTCTTCAAGTGTAAGATCTTGCAGATCATCATGATCTAATTGAGAGCTGGAGGATGAATTTCCCTCAAGATTAATGCTGCTGATCGTCTCTGGGGTTTCTTTCCAAGCCTTTTCTCCAAATGTGCCAATCGCTAGCAAACTCCCAATATTATGTCTTTCGATGAATCCTTCTTTGACATGAGGGTCTTGTTTAATGTTTTCTATTAATTGGAAAATTAAGTTAATGGAAATTAAATGCATTAGAACCTCAATATATATATATATATATATATATATATTGCATTTCACAAGGCAAAAGCCACTTAGTTAACGGAAAACTTACGACTAGCTGAAATGAAGCTGGTAATTGGTTTCTTGCTCTCATGTCTTACATTGAACTTATTTTGCATCCATGTAAAAATCTGCACTAAAAAAAAAACACTTAAAATCTTCTGGAAATAACATAGTGTATATATATAATATATACAACACGCTTATATATAGCGTAATAGAGCATATTACAACAGTATATTTATATATAATCACCAAGTTCTTAATTCTTACCTTCATTTTGGTGAGAGCTCCTCAAAGAACAACAGATTGATCGAGTGAGTGAGAGGAAGAGATGGAAATATAAATAGGGAATAGAACACAGATGAGAAATTCCAAGGCTGAGATGAGATCAGTTGTTTTCTGGTTCAAGTTCCAAAAACTGACTCTATTAGCTAGCGGCGGCCAGCACTCTTTTTTATCTGATCTCTCCTCTTCTCAATAATACCCTATAATTTATTAAGTCACACCTTTTTCATTTGAAAATTAATTACATTATCTTTCTACGAAGACTTAACATGATTATATGAGCGGCACACTCCACTGTTCCTTCGTAAATATGCCTAGTTATAATTGGACCAATAAACTGTTGTGCTTGATTGTGGACAAAGCATGTATATCAATGATGATAAATAAAAGTAAAACAAACACAATCAATCACATGATACAGGATTTACATAGTTCGATAAATTGCCTACATCCACAGACATACATAAATCTTATTAATCAGAAGAGATTACAATCACTCAATTTCAACTCACTCTCTTTAGGGTATTTTTTCTCTCTCACACAATATATACTCAGTAGATAATTATTCTCTCTCAGAATACACTAAAAAACGTATTTAAGCAGTCCAATAACACATATTTATAGAAAAAACGGTGATGAAAATCTTAAATCTGAATTTATTGCGAATCTCGTTTTAGTGAGATGTCGAGCGAAATATCTATCTGAATCTCGCTCGAGCCAGGGTCGAGCGAGATCTCGCTCAAGCCAGATGTCAAGTCAGGGTTGAGCTAGATTTCTAACACACGATTTTCAGCTCATAGATCAGTCTCCACATGCAATCCAACATAAACACTCTCCAATGTGTTCATGCAAAACCGAGTAGCTAGTTAAGTTGAAGATGAGTGAATGGTATTAAGAGTATCCACATTCGGATCCCAAAATTTTCCTCAAATTTTAATTAAAAATTTCACTTTTTATAAGTTTTTCTGAAATTTGACTCATTTTCAAAATTTCTCCTACATTCTATTTCCTATATTTTTTCATCTATTAAAATAATATTATTCTATTATTTCTCTATGACTTTTTCTACTACTTTATTTTACATCGTAATACTATCATCAATAAAATATAATAAATAAATAGATAAATAATGATATAGCGATGAATATATAGTAGCCTCTCATATATGAGGGACAATACTCAAAGATCACTAGTCCTTCTAAATAGGAGACCAGGATGTGAGGATATTTTGAGATAAAATTCCAAAACATTCCTTATTTGAGCATTGGGTGTATTTTGATGCACCCAATGTAGGTGCTCTTATGAAGCTCTAGTTAGAGAGAAATGCAATACATAGAAAGAATGCGGAAACAAGAAATAATAATAATATTATTATTAAGTAATTAATTAATTAATTAGGTCAAATTACATTGTCCCTCATAGATCACCACTGGATGGTAGTAATATGATATAAGTCTTAGCTCTTTGTATTTAGAACTCATTTTATCTTATCTCAAACTCACTATTATGTTTTTTTAAAATTTTCATACAATATATAATAAATAATTCAACTTTTTTAAATTTTAAAATAATAATATTAAAAATAATATTTTATTTAACTTTAAAAATTTCTCTTATTTTTAAATATAAATGAGGCCTAAAAGATATATAAATTTTAACCACCTATATATATATATTAATATATAAGCCCATGTTTCCGTGGTGCTGCATGTCCCTCACTAACCGATCATTAGCACCTGCTCTCACCTGCACCACAACACTTGATTCAGGCTGCCTGCAATGACAAACTAAGAAAAATAAAATAAAATAAAATACCTTTTTGACCATCTCCCAACTGATCACAGACACGCCTAAAAAAATATGCAATGTATTAATATAAATATTTACAACAATTATTATTATTATTATTATTATTATTATTATTATTATTAGAGAAATGATACTTATAATTTTAGAGTGTGTGCAAGTCTTGCGAACGTTTTATGAAAAAAAAATGGTAAGTTTGAGCTTTATTATGCATGCATCACGTTTTGTGTCTCGATTAAGAATGTATCAATGCTGCTAACTGAGTACGTCTGCACTTATAACCAGTAAACATATGATCTAGATATTCAAAATATATTGATCGGTTCTTTATTAGGAAACAATACTTCGGAAGTTAATTATGGATCAACTCCCAATGAATTGGGAAAATAACAAAGAGATCTTGTGGTTAGATGTATTTCAACATGAAGGGTGACAAGAAAAAACCAGAAGATCGAGTACTTGATAACTATAATAGCTTTTCTTTCCTGAATGTGTAAATAACTTTTAAAGTGCTTTGGAAGTGTGTAAGGATCTTTTGATAGATTTGCAATGCAACTACTAGTATGCCAGGACTCTAGCTAAAAGGGATCGATCATGGAATTATAAAGAAAATATTTGGGAAATTAAATATTTCTTGGAGAAAGTTTTAGATCAACCTCCTATTTTCTGCGCGCGACATTCGATACATTCTTCCAATTAATTAACTATTGAAAATATAAGAGTTCGGTATTAATGTCGATCTTTGACATCAAGGTTAATGGTTGATCCGGATATTCTTGATAAACATACTATAAAATTCTGAAGTATTGGTATTTGATGAAAAGTACCCAAGACCCCTTAAATTATTGTTCTCATGGCCTCCATCTTTCAATTAATCTTAGAAGGTACTGATCTCAATCTTCTAATTATAATTAAGTTTAGGTAGTGGAGGATTCTCATAATACTGATTTATTATTATTTATTATTTAATTCTTATTTTTATCTATTTTTTATATTATTTAATATTATTTACTCTTATTTAATATTTTTTTATTATTTACAAAATATTTAAAATCATCTTATTCTCTAAACGCAGCTAATGTGTGGTTTATTTTTAGAGATGAGTTAAGATTAAAATAAAAAGTTAAATAAAATTTGGTTATAATATATTTTTTTAATATGATTTTTGTAATAAGATTTGAAAAAATTAAATTATTTATATTATTTCGTATTAAAATTTTTAAAAAATATAATAATTAGATGAGATAAAATAAAATAAAATAATTTTTTTTTTTGAAAGCAAGCAGATTCTAAGGCCACATTTGCTTATGAAGATGAAATTAAAAATTAAAAATACATCTCAAACTTATTATTATATTTTTTTAAATTTATATATAAAATATAATAAAAAAATTTAACTTTTTTAAATTCTAAAATATATTTTTTTAAATTTTAAAATGCAATTAATATTAAAAAAATATTTTATAATAATATATTATTTTTAAAAAAATTTATCTTATTTCATCTTTAAAAATAAACTAAGCCTAAATTACTTACGGAGCAGAGAGAAAGGCTACTCCTTCTATCTTCCCTACTTCCTTTAAAATATTATTTACGAGCTTTTATGCTATATTATCTCCTCCTTTTCTTTTCTTCTAGCTAGGTGGGAAAATTATTGCATGTTATATGGCTTTTCGATCGTTTAAGTGGGTGTGACATGACTTGCGTCCCATCGATCATATCATTCCGGCCCCAAGCGTCGACTCTCTTGACTTTTAATCTAGGGCAATCATGCATGGAGTTCGCACATATTAATTATCTTTTAAGGCCGACTTTTACCTAGACAAATTAGACAGTTTTATAAGATCCCCTAATAATAAAAAGTCTTCTTAAAAAATTTAAAATATAATTTTTTTTTCTAAAATGATCGATTAAAAAAACCAATTAACTTAATAAGAAAACATAATTATTAAATAGATATTATATATTAATATTAATTATAAAAATATTATATATAATAATTATTTCAAATACTTTATTTATAAGAATATATTTATTTTTTATTATTATTAATTTCATATATAATGTGAGAATTATAAATAATAAAATCTAATTTTTAAATATTTATAAAAAAAATTGTATGATCATTTGAAGAGGCAATGACCCATTTTTTTTTATAAAATTTTATTGATAATGATTATTATAATTGATTATATGTCTCTTTTAAATATTAATAATACTTTAAAATATTTAGTATGATAGTGAAATAATTTGAATTAAGATGTTTTATTAAATTTTGAGTGAGAAAAAAATGTTAAATTTAAAAATATGTGAGAATACATAAAAATAATCGTGTTTCCAAATATAAGAATACATAAAAGTAATCGTGTTCTCAAACAATACATAAAAACAATAGCTAGTACATCTTACTAGCTATGTTTGATAAAACCTTTTTTAAATTGAATTTTTTTAATAAAGATTAAGTTTATTATTAATTGAAAATGTAAAATAAATCTTAATTAATAATTCTACTTGACAAACGATAGATATTAAAAAAAATTGTTATGTAAATATTAAAATTATTTTATTTTATTTTATTTTATTTTAATTAAAAAATAAAAGGTTTCAATCATAAATTTTACCTTAAATCTCCTAACTTATTGGGCCGGCCCTCTTGTCTATTCATGTTACTCAAAACGTCACTATTTACCCTATTCATCCCATGCACTGCTACCAGCAATTGTGAGCGAGCTCTCAAATATGATCTATATTTAGTCAATGTAAAGTGATTGTTAAAAATAGGAAAAATTTTGGCAATATTTAAATAGTTAAAGTCTAAATTTTTTTTAACTTTAATCAATTTAATGTGACTTATTTTAAGATTTATTAACTAAATAATAAATGAATTTAACATTTAGTCAATATAATGAAAATGCTCTAATAATTTGCGACCGTAACCTTTTGATCTACTAATTATTAAACCACAATAAACCTCATCTTCTTTCACATGTCTCTTTCTTAAATTTTTCAAAAAACAAAGGTCTGAATTTAATTTTCTTTTTTCACTTCAGAAAAGTAATATTGAGCGCCTCATTATACTGAGCGCCTCTTTAATCAGAATGAGAATTAAAAAGGCTCCTAAAAATGATAAATCTGTGGCTTGGGTTGCACTCTCCTTATGGGAGTTCCGTTAGCCAGAGCCACGTGAATTTGTCCACCAGATGGGTCCCTTGGCACTTGCCGTTTCCTGATCTCCAAGTCATCAACATACAAATGGATGATGTTTTACCATCAGCTCCAGATTTCGGTAAGCGGCCCGGTGGAGCTTCATGAAGGTATACCAGGTGTCAAATGACGACATTGTGATGACTACCTATAGGACCGTAAACGACAAACACGTGTCTCAAAGATGTCTAAGTCTGACATTTTTTTTATTTTTACCTATGTTTATTTGTAATACTATGGTAGAAAAAAGCACATGGGAAACATAAGTACCATCACTTTGACCTATGTCTAAAATTGGACATACTGACCATTTTCTATTCGCCTTCTTGACGTTTTAATTTGTTTATGCTCTCCAACTGTCTGTCACGTTGCCAAAAATAGAATCAAACCCCCACTAAAAGGAGAGCTTCATTTCACGTAACCCAAAGCAGTCTGCCGTGACTTGGGGAATCATGGGATCATTACAAACTGCACATGTTGCTCGATCCATGGCCTCCATGATTTTATTAGGGTTTAGTTTGTGAGAGTTGGAAATTGAAATCTGTCAACATTATTGACCAGCACATGATCGTTACAAGAAAAAAAATTATTTGAAAAAATTATATACAATGATAATAACTATTTATAACCAAAACATAGTCATTTTAATAATAAATAACCATTTTGTATAAAATATCTGATAAGAAATAAGTAGTACTACTTTTCTTTTAATAGTATGCTAGTAAAGACGTTAATGCCTGCAATATAGCCATTAGGTGCTAGAAATTAATTAATTATGATTAGCAAGAAGTTAATAATGATCAAGACAATATATGAGGCCGGAATCTTCATATATAATTAAGTACATTTGATAGAGTACTGATCATCTCCCGATATAAAATATTGACAACCATGCATGCCTAAGAGTTACATATCCCATACTGGAATTCTCGAGATGCAAGTCTAAGGCAATGGAAGAGGGTCTCCAACTACAAGAACAGTACCGCTTAATCCAAGAAAGGTTGAAATTCATTTGATCAACAAAGCAAAACCATGTGAATTCCTTTATCCACGTACGGGGACAATCTTCTATATGGATCGATGAGATGTCCAGCCCTAACTTGGAAACCCTCAACAAAAACTTTTCCACTTCTGGAATGCGATCTGTCGCGCACTAGTGTAAAAAATGCTATGAAGTAATTTAAACTCTTGAAATGATGAAAGATGCCTTTAATCAGCGTCTTCATTATTGGCTTTTCTTTCCAAAGGTTCCTAATCAGGTCTTTCCTAATCATGTGTCCTATTAAGAGTCAGACAGTCAATAATATAATGCTACTTTGCCCATCATGAATTACCGCTCGAATTTTATTTTATTAGATGTTTATGAATACAAATGAGTTATCTATTTTTTTTTTATTATTCATAAACTCTCACTACAACATTATAGGTTTTCCGTGGGACTTTGAGTTCGCGACAATAAAGGGAAAACGGCGGTAAAAGGACATTAGAGGCGTTTATTAACTTGCAAAGTAAGCGCTAGTAATTTCGAGTGACATGTGCTTCATTTCTCCCCACAAGCGTATCGCTGGAGATCTAGGCGATATTTCTTTGCACATGTACGCCTGTCGAAAATTATGTTTCAGCTCTGGTGATTTTCAAACCATCATAGTGAAGTTCGCAGAACTTCCATTCTCGCTGACGGGAATATCTGGTAAGTTGGTCGATGCTAGATCTGGTATTTACGATGTTCTCCTTAATTGCAGTTATTCCCCTTTAAGAAGCCCCAATTTCTATTGCTGTAGGTTTGTGCTTGACACACTGGTAAGCTCGCCAGCTCGCATGCCACGTACCTAATCTTGCCGGATAGTATCGTTGTGGCAATTTTGGTGATTCCCATTTTCGGCGTTAGGTACCAATTTTTTTGGCGATACATTTTTCTCCAAAAATTGCTCTTTTGCATTTCAGAATCAGATTATCCATTTATGATTTTTATTGAAACATTTGAATCCTAAAATTTTACTAGAACATTTGAACCCTCATCATTTAAACCATATTAATCCCTCAATATTGTATTGTAGTCTAATTGCACAGATGGAAGAATGGATTCTATACCTATGGAAAGCAGTAGATATATGCCTATTACTTCAACCCGAGATAGAGTATTAGTGTAGTGGGAAAGAGAGCTTACCGCAAGAGGTGGAATGTGCTCAGAAATTGCAAGCTAATACGCCTGTTGGTGGCACACCGTGGTAAATTGCTCAAGGAGGGACTTGGTGCAGGGGGAGGCAAGGGTAGCATTGGTAATTGAAAGAGGGGGAGGGTTTCATAATTGGCGAACTCAATTTTCTTACGTATCTCAAAAAAATTGAACTCGACGGTGGCACGAAAACTCAAGTGAACATCAATCGAGTTTGCCGGTGACCACGCGACAGCACGAAGGCACTTTACGGAGTGACACCCACGAGGTTAATAGATTGAAGAAGGAAGACCGGAAGAGATCAGGGTTCGAAGCAGACCTTACCCAAAATGCATCATTTAGGATCCTCCCAAAAACCACACTGATTTTAAAACAAGAAGAAGATATAACAGCGACATCACAATCGACGAGAAGTAAAAATCCGTTGTAAAATTCTCAAGTCACTAGTTCAGCGACATAAAACTACTGCAACATAGAGTAGCCCTGAGACAAGCATGAACGAAACCATGAGATGCTATTATGGCGCGCGCATGTGTCACAGCAACTATCACTGCAATAACATTTTTGCTGCAGTTTTCCTGGATTGGACATATTATTACGACACTGCATCATAGCCAATAACTCTACTAACGAAAATTCTTGAATGTGTCATGTGGTCATATCCCATTTGTGGCAAGATTAGTTGTTGCGATAAAAAAATCATAAGAAAAACTTTGAATCCATGACGGCGACTCTGGGTCTGGACGTGAAGTATGCAAGGGAAAGGCAACACCATCAAATTGTTCAGCCAATTGTACTCACAGCAAAAAAAAAATGCAGCAAAAGCCAATATATGTTGTAGTGTTTCATGAATTATTGCTCAATAATGACAACTATAACAAAATTTCTTGTTTGGGACGATTTTGTTTGGGATGAAATGAAAAATCGTCTCAAAAAATGAGATATATGGATGAAATTCAAATTTGATTCTTAAAAGATGGTAAAAGGTGTTAACCGTTTAAATATGTTCGAACGTTATATGTATAAGGACGACAAATTCTATCCCTAATAAAATAACCATTTGAACATCAACAAAAAACATTTGAACAAAATAAAATAAATATTCAAATGGATATTATAAATAGTCTATCGAGAATTTGCATGTTAAACAATAAAATATAGCGTGACATTCACCTACCACTCGAACAAGATACAACAATGTTCGAACATCAAGATTAATCGATATTCAAACAGATATTATAAATGATCAAATGGTTAAGTCACTAAATTTAACAAGTTATTGACTTACTACTTGAACAGATTATTATCCATTCGAACGAATATGTTAATCAATAATTATTTTAGAAAAGATAAAAATGATTTAATTCATAATTAAATTCAATTTACAAAACACAAAATATTATTTATACAAAAAACAAAATCAATGCAAATAAAAGATACAGACTACTACGATCCCAACTCTTTACATACATCCTCAACTGCAATTAGATATATCTGTATCTATGTCATTCGAATACTGATCATGACCTGAGTTGCAAACATAGCACAATTTCTATATATAAGTTAGAAATGTTAGCATTAAGCTTTGTACATAAGTCAGAGATAGCACTACAAATCTCCATACGCACTACATCAATCACCACCCATGTTTATCTGTGGATCTCTACATGCATTACATCTTCCATCTCCTCATGAGTATATGTGCATGATATATAGGCCTACATGGATGTATCACCGGCTAATACTCCATGATCTATTAGGTGTACATCTCCATAAATATCGATCGGGTTCGGAATAGGATTAAGAATACGAAGTCTTGATGACTCACTCAAAAATGAGTAGCACAAAGGCTGTCTCAAGTGCAGGAGAATGTCATGTAATAATTAGGAATAAAATTCCTAGATCGTCTCCTCAAGGAAAGTTGTTTAAAATCAAACTCATGTAAACGATAAAAAAAAATATTCACAAAGGAAAAATTAAAATAGTGATATGTGCAATGGGTAAAAGAATGCAATGGAATTGAAAATGGTATTAGTCATGGACTAGATTCATATTTTTGGATTTTTTTTAGTGCCGAAATGGAATGTAAAAGACTAACAAATTAAAATTAACAACTAAGGAATTAACTAGCTAAACATTCTTAATTAATTCAAAAGTTAAATAATAAACTGAAATGATTTAAGTCCTAATTAATCTTTTATCAATCGAAAAGGCAATAGAACTAAAACTAAGCTAAGAATTAAACTAGATTAGAAAAAAATTAACACCATATGAGCTGTAAATTGAAAAACTCCAAAATCAAGATTCTGGAATTCATCCTTGTATTCAAATAATAAATTCTCAAAATCAATCCAAAATAGTTGTAATGCCTATTTAATGGAAACTTGAAGAAGAAAGGAAAATAACTAACATAAAATAAACAACAAATAAAATATCCAAACTTCTAAGTCAAAAATCTTGAGAATACACCATAAACTTCAAATTGAAATTAAATAAAAAAAGTAGGGAATGAAAAGAGCAAGTCAAATAATAGAGATGGAAATGGAAAGTAATGGAAGAGGCTGAAGCAGCTGCAGTTTAGACCCCTTCGAGTTCTTCAAGCGGCCCTCTTTCTAGTATTTTCTCTCCAGTTCCCTTTTGAAGACCCAAAAAAAATATATTTTTTTATTGCTCTCCTATGTCAAAGACTCGATGCCAATTAAATTTTTCATTTTCTGTGGCGTGTCTTCAACATGTAAAAATATGCCCCTTTTGTTTGGTGCGGCATGTTCTTTCTCTACATTTTTTCAAAAGTCCAACCCCATCTGAAAAGCAACCCATCTATTTGTGTATATTTGCTTTTCATTTTCTTTAATCCAACGAACAAATAAAAGCTTTCACGTGTTGCCTACTGCTATTTGTCAAACGAAGAAGAAAAAAATAAAACCACTTTTAAAAAAGACAAAACCATCTCCAACCAAATAAACAACTTTACCGCTCAAAAGAAGTGCTGCTTAAAGTCCTCCAACAAGACAAATCTACTTGTTTTTTTTTCTTTTCTTAACTTGCAGCTTAATGGCATCACTACTATGTCCAAAACAATTAAAATGCTACAACCAATGCTACAATCACCTTTTGAAAATTGTTGTTGCATTTTTCATCATTTTGTTTGTTTTCTTTTCCTTTTTAATTCTTTTGCTTTTGCTTTTTTTCTTTTTCATTTCTTTAAACATGATCAGAAAATATAAAATGAAAATTAGAATATTAAAAATATGATGTGCATATTAAGAAATACTATTCAAATAAATCACAATTATAAAATTAAGCATAAATCATGCTATTAAGATATTTTAATCACAACTTGAATTTATACCTAATAACAAATTTTTCTATTTAAAACCAATAAAAATATCATGAAATAATTAAAATATATTGGTTCTAAATATATAAAATATGCAATAATTCAGCTCAATCACTTGAGTGGCCCATTCTTTGTGAAATGGTGGAAGAGTTTATTAGTCCAATCAGCTCTAGAACACGCTTTGCAATAACTAGTAGGACGTTGGCATGTAGTAGAAATCATATGATCAGGATCCTAAATGCCAATATATCTGTTATAATGTATTGGGCATCCGATCAAATCCTAATGAATATATAACCCACCAAGTTGATAGGCACCTTACAAGCAACATGCATCATAAGCTTCGTCCAATCTATGCCAACTTTTGTCTTTTGTTGTCGAGAATTAATGTTGTTGGGATGATCAAGTTCATAATGAGATAGATTTGCTTGTTTGATGCTCTTCGTCCCATCATATGGAGGAGCATATGGACTAAGGGCGGAACCAACATTGAGTGTTTGCAGGGAGGGATCTTAATTGAAACTTTTAATTTTCTTTGAACTACACAAATATATATATATTATATATAATATATGCACAAATCTATATATATATATAATATGCACGAATCAAATGAGAGTACCATATATTAAATCTATATATCATATATATGTATATAAATGATAAATTTATATTATATGCACAGCAGCACAATTCTGTATATTTAAATTTTCTATATATATATATATATATATTAATTTTTTAGGCTAAATCAATTATTTGTATAATATAAATTATAATATATGTACAACAACACAAATCTAAAGTAGAGAGAAGTGAGAACACAGAACGGGAGAACCTAGAGTGTTGAAAGCCGACGATGCAACACGCAAGCAACTAAGCAAGCTCCAAGCTTAGAAAAAAAAAAAACAGAGCAAGCTCTAATGGACTAAGTGCAAACGGCAACACAACACCAAGTAAGCTCCAATGGGCCGCCCAGGTAAGCTCCAATTTCCAAATAACTCCAACTCTCCAAGTCTCCAAAGGAGAAAAATTGGCAAGACTACAATGCAAGTCTACAGCCTACTGGCCCAACTAAGCTTCAAATAATAACTACAAGTCTCCAATGGAGAAAAATGGGCAAGGGTCAAGATGCAAGCTCGCAAATCGACAATCGCAATTCTGTTTGGGAATTTTGAAAGATGAAAGTTAAAAGTGAAACATTGAAATGAGAAAGTCATGACGGCAACACCTGTATACCAACGGTCCAACATGCAATGCCCAAGTTCTGAATGGTACAAAAGCTAGCCAACATGCAACGCCCCCTGGGTACTCTGCAGACTACGAGTCTGCTCATGTAGGGTGTAGCCTATCTGACTCTTATGTGATGGCTACGTACAATGAGGGGCATATATCATGGAGTAACAGTCGCATCCTCGTATAGACCATTAGATCATTATTTTTTTTATGCATGAACCATTGGTTTTGGTCATTTGGAACTTATAATCTACAGACTAGGGGGCGATAGGAGGAAAATCTCATATTGAAAGGGTTGTACTCTAATAATCCATATGTTAAACTAAATTTTTAAAAAATTTTACTGCCCCCACAATGGTATGCATGGTTCCACCCCTGATATGGACCAACAATCAATTGCTTCACCTCATGATGATCAAATAGGCCATTGAGTACACCTCTATTAGAGACCTTGTCCTTAGTCGTCCCTCCATCACTTGTAGTTGAAGACTTCATGGCACCATGTTCAAATACAATGTGTGCAATCGTGGGATACCAATGAAATCGACTAATATGTCCGCAAAAAATATCACTAAGGCTCTGCAGATCAAAGAAAAGTATTGAAACAAAGTCTCATGCTTCGTCCTTCTGATCAAATATTGGTATCCAACCACGCTCAAAGGATATAGTTGCCAAGGAACAACCCTCTCAGAGAAATTTCTGAAAAATTAGATATCTTCACCTGACATTCCAACAAAATAGTCATCTTTCAAATTGCTTTGTTGGAGGGTTGTTTTGATCTGCCTTGCTTCCATCCCTTATATGACATTTACTACCTGAGATTTAAGGAAAAAAAAAACGATAAGAATAGTAGTTATAAAACATCATAAATAAACTCACAAGATTATATACCAATTAATATAAATTAGGACTATTTTGTGTTATATTATTTGAACAAAAAATTAAGCATTCGAACAGTACAAAAGATTTTAAACAATTACAAAATAGTACAAATGTTATTGAAAGCATACAAGTGTCTAAACTTCAAACAAATGTGTTTGAACTAATAAAATATCGTTTGAATGCTTTCTATCGATCATTTAATATAAGTTACAACTATTGGAACTAATAAATCATCATTTGAATAGTTCTGGATCGAATTCAGCAATGGATGAGACAAATTTTTTTTCAACGGAAGAGACAACTTATGGCCATTGAAACGAGAGGAATCCACCAGTTCCTTTCATTCTTCCAAAGATAATACACATAAAAGGTTGGGATGTTCATAGAGGCATCTCGACCTTGTGTTTTCTGGCCACCTACAGTTTATATCGATGAAAGCTATTCATTTTCCTATTCTTTATCAAGAATCAATGAAAATAATACGAAATAAACCTATTAAACATTATAGTTGTGTACCTATTACTCAAAATAGTATTTGATGGTGGCGGTGACAAGGCGATGACGATGACAGTTCAAAGGCAACAGGAGCACTTGACAGCATACATGGAGGGTTTAGAAAGATAGAGCTAAGAGAAAATGTGACCAAAGGGAAGTTTGTTTAGATGTGTTATACCATTCAAACAGTATTGTTAGAATGTTAAAATTAAATTTATGACTGAAGCTTCATATGAGGTGTTGTTCAAATGTCAATATTTATGATTCAAAGGGTACCTCGTATACATTAATACAATAAAATTTGGAAAATGATAGTATGACTCCCAAATATGCCTAGTAGTGTATACTTTTATTTTTGACATTTTTGTATTTGTTTTAATGGCTAAGGAAGTGACTATTAGTAAATTTATAATATACTTCTATATACTATACTACGTAGTATACTATAATATTAGTCAACTAGTACTACTATATTGTGTACTAAACAAATACCTTAATTAATATACTATACTTTTCTATACTAGACTACACTATGGACTAACACTATAATATACCATACATATACTATTACTATAATATTCTTTATATATTTTTATAGTATTTGTTTTATTTATTTATTTATTGATAAAGATCGATGATAGGATAGTGGAAGCCGGTGAAGGAGAAGGAGGAGTAAGATGCGTATGGATTTTTTATGGTACCAATTGAGGAACACGCTGCAATATGCAACTAACCTATAAAATAATAAAAAAATGTACTTTTAGTACATATAATATTCTAGTATACTAATATGATAGTAAAGCATATACTATTGTAGTATAGTACATAGAAGTATATTATAAATACTATATTAATACTAGTATATTATATTGCTATAATTTATATGCTATCATATATTATAATATTAATATATATAAGCATACTTATACTATTATATATATATATATATTTATATACATATATATTATCATAGTATAGTATAGTTTAGTATTAGTATAGTATAAGTTTAGTTTTATTTATATATAATATATTATAGTTTTGTATAGTATAATATATATACTAATACTATAATATAGTTGTTATACTAATACTATAATTACTCTCTATATATAATATATATAATATAGCTGTTATACTAATATTGTAATACTATAATCAAGAGAGATTCTCAATTACTATCTTATATTGGAGCCCTAACCACTTAATTAAAACTTATGTTGATGCCTGATTGCCTAGTACTTACTTTGTTCTCCTCTCTAGTATAGCTTCTAGTTCAGGTTGGATGGCGCTACCCTTATGATCCACTAAGGGTAATGAAGGCAATGGAACAAGTTTTTCACCTAGTTTTTTCTTTAAATAAGAAACATGAAAAACTGGGTGGATTTTTGAAATTAGAGGGCAAAATAAGCTTATAAGCAATCATTCCAATTTTTGCAACAGCTTGGAAAGGGCTATAGTAGGGGTGATCCCCGCCCTACCGGGGGCGTCCCCCTATTACCGCCCCCGCCCCCATGTAAGCGGGGGCGGGGTACCCCCAACCGCAGCGGGGGGGTGGGGGAAGGGTCCATCCGCCCGCCCCCCGCCACCGTCCCTATTGGGCCTGGCCCAATTGACAGTTCTTGGCATTTTTCGGCCCAGATCAAATTTCTAGACCATTTTTTATCCAAAAAATTATCAAATCTAATTTAATTTCACAATAATAAATATCAATCTATTAAATACTAAGTAATTATCATTACTAAAGTCTAAAGTAACAAAATCAATTTAAAAAAAAATACTAAAATACTAAAAATCTAAAAGTTTAAAACAGTAAAAGTTAAAATTTAAAAGTAAAGACTAGTAGAAGTCTAGACTAGTTACTAAACTATTACAATTTACAAATTTATAATAATACAAATTAATCCTACAAAATACAAAATTACAAATTGTACTATTAACTATTAGCATTACAAAATTACAATTTACAAAATCATAAAAAATAAGATTGATAACATTGGTCAATGGACACTAATGATTGGATTTTATCACTTTAAAAGAGTCGTAATGCAAACTTAGATGGAAACTGTGGGGTTATTGGGCCTTAAGCTTAACCTGTTATAATAAGTTAAAAAAACAATTAGAGTACAAATATAAAGTTATAAACATGAAAAAAAATTATTAAAAATACTAAGTTATTAACCAAAATTAAATTGGGTTCTTAACTTGAAAGATGGACTTGACAATTGACATACAAAATGATACTGTCATAGAAACTGTCAAAACTTATAAACAAGAATTACAAAATGATTAGATACTAACATCACAAATATTATAAAATTATAAATGTAAATAACAATTAAGAAAAAAAATTGTGTAAGATGCAAACCATAGTGATGGGCTGGTAGGTGACGTAGGTCATACTGCAGCAAAGGTAGTTATTGACAGTGTCCCCGGTGTTGGCGTCACGGTCGCTACAAGTTACAAAAATTAAATTTAAAATCTGTGTAACATTAAATTTATTAAATAAATACAAAATAATGTAAATATTTATTCAAGTGACAATTTACCAGATCCAAACTGATCAGCAGTCTCGTCCTCGGCCTCAACCGGATAATAATCAATAACTTCTGGAATATGAATTTCAGTACGCGTGATCCAATTCTGTGTACAAATCAGTGACTCAACAGTAATAGGATCTAATGAGCTCCGGAAAGGATCCAATACGCGCCCTCCAGTGTTGAAGGTCGACTCTGAGACTACTATACTGATCGGGATAGCCAAGATACTGTGAGCAACCTTTAAAAGTATGGGATATTTGGGGACATTCATCTTCCACCAAACTAAGATATTAAAATCTCGTACAAATGGATGAAAATCCAATGCCAAATATCTGTCTACCTCTGACTGGGTATCTGTGGTAGAACCCATAAAATCTAAGGGAGTTGACTCCATCTTGTCACCCCAGTCCATTTTACGTTTCTTTCCACGCCTGGCATCTGCACCTGGTGGAGGGTGTAGCTGTAGATGCTGCAATACTACCACCTCCCACAATAGTGAATTCATCAAATAATCTAACAAATGTTTCTTGAGCCCGAGATGCAACAGCCGACACACAATTTTTGCCAATTGCATCAGTCAATCCACATACCTTGTCTTTTACCTTAAATCGTGGGTCAAGTACACATGCAACATATAACAAGATATTGGCTTTGTCAAACTCTTCCCCCTAATACTTGTCGAATTTCTCCATCATGGTCCTAGACATCTTCCGCAATATGGTGTTACTACCCGCTGCAATATCACAAATTCTTCTTTCACCTTGGCTATTTATTGACAAAATTAATGTGCCGTGGGATACAAAGAACCAGATAAAACATTGGTAACATCGTAAAAAACTCTCAGAAACTCTACAAAAATATAGACAACCTCTCAATCATTAGACAAAGGTGCTCCAACTTTTCATCAAAATCCTTAACATATTGTAGGTTTTCATTACTCAATGTATCAAATGCCAACTTATACTCCTAGGCCGCCTCCAACATCAAAAAGGTTGAGTTCTACCTTGTAGACAAATCAGTGCAAAGACCTTTTTTACATGTTATTTCAACAATTTTTGCAGCAACTTTGAACCTAGCTAATCTAGCATGAGAATATCTGACCCATTTCACAGTAGTCCTGACCCGAGCAACCGAGTCACCAATCTTATCCAAGCCATCACCCACAATCAAACTAAGAATATATGATGCACATCACACATGCAAATAATCCCCACCCAAAATAGTTCTAGTCGCATTATTCATGAGAGTTTTAAGATGTCTCATTGCAACATCGTTGGTCTGGACATATCAACTGTGCAAGTGCAAACCCGAGTCAATCCCCACTCTTTTACAGTGGCCTCTAAGGTCTTCCCTATTGTCTCACCTTTGTGATTACTTTGTTTGACAAGATTTGAGGATTTTCTTATGCAATGTCAAACCCCCATCACCCTACACTCATACACATAAAATTAATATTATTATAAGAAGTCCAACAATCAATGGTGAGGCAAACATTCTCCCCCGCCAATAAACCCCCCAACTTCTCTTTTTCTGACCGATAAAGTTTTTTAACATCTCTTACCACAGTGTGGCGAAAAGGAATATTGAATTTTGGTACCAAGTATGTAGAATAGGCTTGAAACCCTTTCCCATCAAGTACTTGGAAAGGCATCTCATCTATAACAATCATGCAAGCTATGTGTGTCCTAACCTCGTTAGGATCGTATTTTGTGTACCCCTTTAATACCAACTCTCCACTATTTCCCTCACCAATTTTTTTAAATCCAACTTCAAGTCTAGATTGGCTCTTCTCTACCAAAGATTTCAAAATTGAGGATTTATTGTATTGTTCCTCAAAGTGCAATTTCATTTGAAAAGTGTCGTGTCTCTTGTAGTGGCACCCATAAACTTTACCACAATAATTGCATTTGATTTTTGGGTCATTAGGATCACCATCTTCTATCTTGGTGACATGAGCCCAAATTAACAGTGGTAGGGGTCTCAATCGGTTTCGACCGGAGTGGTAGTGGTAGTGGTAGTGGTAGTGGTTGGGATAGGGTTAGGGCCAGAGGTACCCAAGGCTCCCTCCGGGGAGCTCGCACTAGAATCCTTTATACTTTCCATTTACAATAAATTTAACCTTGTAGACAAAATATAACACAAATGGTCATACAAAATTTAAAATCAAGATGAGCATGAGATGATGAGGCTCACTTTTTTGTATTAAAAAAAAAAGTGAAACTCATCTCAAGTTCACAACTCAATTCAAATTTCAAAATAAAATATGTGATCACATTGCAAACTTCAAATATAAATTATGTTATACAAGTGATAATTTTAATTTTACAACTTGACCAACATAAACACAACCATTATACCAAATAGTTAAATAAATTGTGCTTGACTATTTATGTATTAAAACCCAGCCAACATTGAGCATCTATCCAACATTTAAAGATGTTTATTTCTGATATGGCTAGATAATGAAGCCGTGCATGACAAAGCTTCGATGTCACAAACATATAGATAAATAATAATAATAATAATAAGATATCTAGATTATAGTAATGTTAGGCATGTGGGTACATTAGTAAGTTGTAACGATTTCAATTATCATGTATGTTAATCTAAGAGATAAAATAAAATAAAAAAATTAAATGCATTTGAATTTGATTAATGTTCATCAACAACTTGATTGTTAGCAAATACTTTAAATGAAATTGGCCTGAGAAATCATTTAAAAAATCATTTAAAAAATGTTATTAAATTGATCATGTTAAGTGTTAATTCTTTTAGGATTTATCCAAAAAGCTATTATTTTCAGGCCAAGATCTAGTAAATCTCTAGGCAACAATACATAGCTAATGTTCAAAGCATGGCTAAGAAAAAAGAACCAGAAAATAAACAAGCTATCATATTTATGCTATATCTGTATATCAAAGCTTAATATTAAACAACTGATCATATTCCTTCATTGCATCAAGGGTGGCTCCAAACTTGACTGAACCAAGCATATCAAATTATCAATGGATGCCAATGTTATTGGCTTTTAATAACACATAAAGCATGCAGTGCAAGCAACTGTTAGGGACCGGCACAAAAGAAGCATTAAATGATCCTGCTAAATGTTAATTTTTTTAATAAATCATTTAAAAAATGTTATTAAAAAATACATATTAAATATTAAATTATGCTTAAATGTTAGGGACTTTCGGCGTCACGGACTCACGGCGTCACTGAACCCTAGAGGCTAGAACTACTCAGTAACTCAACACAATCATATTATCAGACAATCCAATCCACAAACGGCAATCAACAATTCAAGTTTGCAACACAATCATATATTTTCAAGAATCAAAACAAAAAAAATGGGAGATTTAAGTGATTACCTTTGTAGAGAAATATCGGAGAGGGAGAATCGGTGAGGCAAACGAGACGACGGAGAGCCGAGAGGGATTCTCGGAACTTGGTAGCGACGGTGGCCTACGGCTACGACGACAAACCTGAGGTGAGATTTTAGGGGCTAGGGTTTGGGTAGCCTTCGGCTTCGACGATTTTAGAGAGAGTGAGAGCAGTGAGAGGGAGCAAGAGAGAGATGAGAGTGAGAAGAGAATGAGAGATGGGAGTTCGAAAGGGGGGCAGGGCTTAATTCAACCTAGTTCGTTTACATCAAACGACGCCGTTTTATATAAAACGGCGTTATTTTATGCAAGTAAATTTTTTAAAAAAATACCAGATAACAAAACGACGCAGTTTTGAGTCATCTGGGTTTTTTTAATATATAATATATAATATTTATTATATTTATTATTAAATAGATATATATATATATATGCGGGGTGCGATGTAATGTGGAACGAGGTCAAACCTCTACCGCCCCTCGCCCCCACCCCCGCCCCCGCCTATACCCAAAAAGCGGGCGGGGTTCACCCCGCCCACTGTCATTAGACGGGTTAACCCGCCCTTGCCGTGTGGGGTGGGCCGGAATGTGGGTGGGTCAGCGGATACGGATACCCGCTGCCCACCACTAGGCCATAGTACCATGATACCAACTTCAAGCTCTATATCATAGCAACTAATTTTTGTTTATAATGTTGCAACCTCGAGAACACCCACTTCCCAACATCAAATGATCTTTATTTTCTCTTCTTATCAATAAACACCCTCATCTATTATAGGCCTTCTCCATATTTTCCTTTAAAAGGGACAGAGGTGGTTTTCGAGATCTCAAGTATTAATCTAATGTTGCATTGAATGTAGGAATGTATGATAGGAGCTTGCGTGAGGGATAACTATAAAGAGCCTCAAAATGGGAGACAAATGAGAAGACTCCAATAGAAGAATGGGAAATGGTGTTACAATACCATTCTACCATAGGTAACCAACTTCTCCATTCTTTTGGTTTAGAGCTCATAAAGTGCCTAAGTACCCTTTCAAGCATTTGTTCAAAGACTCAATCTGGCCATTTGATTATGGATGGTAAACTGAATTAAATTCCAATGAAGTTTTGTGTAAGTAAAAAAGCTCATTCCCAAAGGAACTAATAAAAATTGGGTCTCAATCAAAAACAATTATTTTGGGCATACCATGGAGCTTGAAAACTCCAATGAAGAAAATATTAATTGTCTTAGATATTTTGTAAGGCACATAAGTGGAAATTAAGGTCTTGCTTGTTTTCTCAACTCATCTCATCTCAAATTCATTATTACACTTTTTCAAATTCTCATATAAGATAAAATCAACAAATCACTTTTTTTAAATCTCAACACAACTTTTTTTAAATTCCAAAACAAAACTAATATTAAAAAAAATATTATAACAATATTTAAATCTTTTTTTAATTTTTATTTCATCTCATTTCTAAAAACAAACAGGACCTAAATGTTCAAACTTTGTCAATCTGTCCACCACTAAGAATACAACACTAAACCCATTTGATGGTGGCAACCCCTTATAAAGTCCATGGAGCATGAGGAATCGGGCAAGGGGTGGAGTAGCCCTGCTAGATGCAAGTTCTCATGTTTACTTATCTTACATATATGACATTCTTTCACCATTATTTTAATATCCCTTGGCAGTCCCTGCAAACATAAATCCATTTTTGCCCTCCAAAGTGTCTTCCAATAATCCACATGGCTTATTTGTGGGTCGTGACAAATGTACTACAATACTTTGGACTTACAAGATGAGATAGGCACTATTACTTACTTCCATTTCCTTAGCCATAGCCCTTTTGTAGTAAGTAATCTTTAGGTTCTTCGTTATCCTGTTGTAGTTGAGACACAAAATTCTAAATCTCATCTAATAACACATATTTGTCTAAGTTCTTCAATCCAAACTGATGTAGGTAAAGAGATCAAGGCTACGTGGCTTCTTCCTCTTCCAACTTTCTAAACAAATTGTGCATTCTCCACTTGAATTTATTTATAATTTTTAGTAGATTTGAAATCCATTTTGTTGTGCTTCTGTACCCACTTTCTGCTCCAAGAAATACTTCACTGCTTGCTGGTTAGTTCTGGAAGATTCATAAAACAAGTACGACCTCCACTTGGCTACTGTAGAAACTAGTGCTAACAACTTTTTCTCATATGTTGATAGCATTAAGGCCTTCTACTTCAAATTTTTGCTAAAAAGAAGCTATTAGTTAGCCTTATTACATAAGCACAACTCTAATCCCATTCTAGATGAAATACTCAATTGTTAACTCTATAGAAAATTGAGGTAGCCTCAAGAAAAGATGCTGCATAAGAAATTTTAATCCGCAAAAAGGCATTCCTTTTCAAAAATATAGTTACTGGAGTTTTCATTGAGGTATAGTTTTTTTCATGAATTTTTGGTAATAGCCTTTGATACCCAAGAAGTCTCTCAAGGACTTTAAGGTTTTGGAAATAGGTCAATCCAGCATTGATGCAATCTTTGTTGGGTCTGCTCTCATCCATTTCCAGACCAAGTAATCAACTTCATTCGCTCCAAACCAACATTTTGACATTTCAACATAAATATATGTTGTTTTAGTAGTGTGAGAACTAATCTCCAAAGGTCTAAATGGTAAGAGAAGTTTTGGCTATAAACCAGAATGTCATAAAAAAAAACCAAGATAATTTTTTCGAGAAAATGTTTGAATACCTCATTCATCAAACCTTCAAATATTGCTAGAACATTTGTAAGGTCAAATGGTATGAGCAAGAACTCATAGTAAACCTCATGAGTTTTAAATGTTGTCTTGGTTATATGTACCTCTCTCACTCTAATTTGATAGTAATCTGACCTTAAATCAAGCTTGGAAACCACCTTATAACTAAAGAGTTCATCAAGTAACTCATCAATGACAAGTATTGAGGAATAGTCTTTGATGGTTTCTTGATTGAGGGCACGATAATATATGCACATTCTCCAAGTCCTATAAGCTTACTAGCAAAATTGGTGATGAGCAGGGACGTTGGCTTGGCCTTATCACTCCATTTTTCATCAATTTCTATACAATCTTCTTTATCTTAGATTTTTTATAATGAAGATACCTACAAGGCCTTATTGAGACTGGAGGAGTCCCTTCCAAATACAATTTGATGGTCGAAAGCTCATGAAGGTGACAGTCCCACTAGCTTCTCAAATACTACCATGAATTTTTTGAGTACCTCGGTAATTTTAATTTGCATGCCACTTTCTTCGATTGTTTCTTCCACTACTATCAAATGCAGCAACCAAGCATCCTTCCTTACAAAAGAAGATTTTAGTTGTTTACTGATAGTCTCTAGTACTTCAATGCACTCAGATTTAAGACCCTATAAGGTTAGATTTCGCTTCTTTACTGCAAACTTCATGGTCATATTTGTAAGTCCAATTAATAGGTACTAATTTTTTAACCATTGTACACCAAAGACTATATCAGAACCCTGAGAGTCAGAACATGGAAAGGCACAAAAGACTTAGTCCCTCAAATCTTTATAACTTCCTCACATTTCCCCTATCTAAGAATTTATCACTATTAGCAACCTTCACTTGCAAATTGGAGTCCTTCTTAATCTTTAGTTATGCTACCTCGATTACTAATGGATATAGGAAGCTGTGAGTGGAATTGGCTAGTATCTAAACAGAATATGAGTCAATTTTCCCAAGGAACCTCATTGCACTAATGCTAAGAAAGCCAAAGATTGCATGGAGCGAAATTTCTAAACCTTTATTCCCACAATTATGCTCAATAACAAATCCTGCATTGTAGCCAAAAATTCTTCCTGGTTCACCTTTCCTTCAACATATAAAGGATAGAATTTAGAGCTCTTACAAATATGGGATGGGTTTGACTCCTCATCACAGTGGTAATATAGAATCTTTTTCCTTTTTCCATCCATTTGCAAGGAGGAAAATTCTTTTTACTGAAACTTTACCATTATGTATCTTATTACTATAATCTACAACTAATTCCAGAGGTCCTTGCTCAACACTACCTCCATAAGGCCTCCATGTTTTCCTTGATGTCAACACATTCTTGTAATTTGGCCAATTCAAATGCCTCACTAAGATTGATGGGATTGAGCATCTGCACAGGAAGGCAAATCTTATCCTCCAATCCACACATGAAATAACTGATTTTTTTCCTCTCTGATAAACCCTTTAATCTATTTTATATCCCCTTAAACTGAGCTTTATAAGAGGCCACATAAGAAGTTTGTTTCAAGTTGTTCAATGCTTCAATGGGGTCGTCATAAGTTGTTGGCCCATATGTCACATGCAAACATTTCACAAAAGAATCCTAATTTGTAAATTGTCCGCGGTCCATGACATCTTGATGCCACACCAACGCCTCTCCATTCCTGTGATAAGATGATATTAAAAGCTTCTGGTTGGAAGGAGTCAAATGAAAATCAAATTACTAGGTGGTTTTAAAAATCCACCCAGTTAAATTATTCCCATCAAAGTGTGAAAAGTCCTAACGTACCCCGCTTGGCACTCTCCTCTTGACCAAATACCGTAGTCTCAAAAAAGTCATCTTGTAAAAGATTATCTTGTCTATTTTTAGCTAACGGTCATTTCATGTCAGTATTTTGATCTAACCTTTCGAAAATATCCTAAATAGCATTCTCATGATTCTCCAACTGCCTGTGCATTACTTCTTGGTATTTCTAAAAAGTTTTTTGCTGTAACTTCAGTGTTGCCGAACACATGCCTTCTACCATTGTAGGATCATCTTGAATGCCTTTTACTCTAGTTACTTAACCCACAAAAAAATGACAAAAAGTGAAAGAAAAGAACTTTGAACAAGAATGAACCATTCAAGAACTGAACCAGGATTTCAGTTAATGAATCTTGGAGAAAATTTTCGAAGCGTTCTCACAATCTCGTGTGTAAAAACTTCCAATCAACAATAGAATAGGGAACAATTCTCTGAGTTATATAATCCAAAGAGTGTTTCTTACAAGAACGAGATGCAATGTTTCAATCCTAGTTAAATGCAACCAACAAAGAATAAAGTGGACCCTCTACTAGTACTTTCCTTTTCTATGTAAAACACAATCTTAATAAAGGTTTTTATATCAAAATGAATAGTCTTAATTAACCAAAATGTCGTGTTTTTTCCAGTTTCCTTCTTTGGTCTAGTAACCGTTAAAATAGTTAGCCTTTGTGATATCTCTCCCAAAACACTCCAACCCAATTGCAATCACCACAGTGCAAAAATTGAGAAATGGAGGAAGCAAAACATATAACACTCCAGCAAATAAAACATTAATTTTGTCTATCGAATTGCAGTTGGAAATATAACTTTCTATAAATATATTTTTAATTGTAGAGTTTTACTCAAAAGGCTCTGTTATAAAAGATATTTGTTTTCTAATAAACATGCATCTAAAGCAGCTTTTTAAAATTAGTTATTATAATTTTTTGAAAATATAGAATTATCTACTTCAGCTTCTTAATAAAAATTTCAATTTAGTACTTCATAAAAATTGGACCTTTTTTTTTTAGCTATGTGAAGCACTTTTTTTATAAATTCACTAATCATACTAATTTTTTTTCAAAAGAGTTTTTAATCAATTATAAGTACTTTTTAAGCTTCCAAATTCTTACCCAAATGGCCACTAAGTACAAATTCACAACCAGTATTGTTATTTTAATAACAAAGATTATGGTAGGAGTAGTGTTCCATCTTGAGGATGTAGCATGAGATGGATCTCAATAACAGTAAAAAAAAATTACTTTTTATATTTTTTATTATTGTTATTATTTTAAATATCACATCATAAAAAAAAATTTCTTAATTATTCAGAAAAATAAAATAAAATAAAAAAGAAATTGTCAGGACCCAATCAGGACCCAATAATCAGTAGGAGTAGCATTTTTCTCATGGTAGTCGTCCTTTACAAATTCAGCAAAAGTTAGCATTCTCATTGAATTGTCTAAAATTAAAAGACAATTTTAGTCCATGTAAGAGAAATTTAACTTTTAACTATTATATTTACATAAGTCTCCGCATTGGATTAACTATTTTATTATTATATAACAATTAAATAATATAACAATAACTTAACTTTGACTATTCACATTAAATCTCCATATTATATTATCTATTTATGCATTATAAAATAATGAGTAATTAATAACTATAAATATTTAATTTTTTGTAATTGGTAATTTAATTTATTATATCATATTTTACCATTCTACCTATTATCTATTAATTAATAATCATATTCTAATTAAATTACGGATTACAAAAATTAATGAGTAATTATATTGTATTTAAATTAAATTATTAATTAGTAATTTAAAAAACCAAAATAAAATAAACTTTTGTATGAATATAAATAAATTAATAAAATAGACATTTACATGAATAAGAGAGAAGAAATTAATAAAATAAACAATTAGCCAACATAAAGTAATTGTCATAGAGAAAATTTTGACAATGTTGTTGCTAAAGTCTAATATTTTTGGACTTTAGCCAATCCAATGTGGCCTATTTTAAAATCTATTAACTAAATAAGAGATGAATTTGACATTTAACCAATCCAATGAGAGTGCATAAGTATTAACAATGGCTTATGCATCTTTATATTCATCTTCATATTTGTATAATATCTCCTCAAATTGATCTACATTAAATTATGCATATTCAAAATTTTGCATAGCGATAAATATTATTTCTTCAAACATATTTGACTTATAGCCACAAGTTGTTTGGCCACAATAACTTGGAAAACTTGCTGCAATTGAGCAATACTGGCAAAAAGTCATTGTGGCATGTTTGTAGGTAAAAAATTGTCAACTGTACTACTTATTTCGACAATTCAAAAGGTTATAAAAATTAGTCACATATTGTGACAAAACATGTCTTTTCTAATAGTAAAAAATTTTGTCAAAGTATCTCCACGTTTCTTCCAATTTTGATCACTATGCTAAATTCTCACAATGCAATGTTGCCACAATAAATGAATTGCTTTAATATGTTTTCTCCCTATTCCCTACTAACAAAAAATATATATTGCCGCAATTGTAATATATTGGCAAGCAATCCCGCCACAATTAATAAATTATCACAATTTACATCCTCATGTCTAGAGACATCATAAAAAAAAGATTTGTGACAAAAAAATTTGTTGATAATTCACTTTCTCTACAAATGGTTTCACCCAAAATAATCTATTATGATAGAAAAAATATATTTGCAGCCAAAATATATTGCTGCAAATAGAAAAAAAAATAAAGACTAAAGATTCGTATGAACTTATGAGACCAGAAGTAGAACAAAAATTGTATAATATAAGCCTAAAAGCATAAATATGAAAACAATGGAGATCCAAATTTAGTAAAATATCATATAATAACCTGAAACTTACATTTATAAACTGTGCTACCAATTGTTGGGGCTATAAGCAAATTCATACAATAGCAAAAGAGGTCGATCCCATAAAAATCATTAACTTTGGCAGCAAACTAGAATATATATATAATACTTTTTATTTATAAGAGAGGCAAATTAGAGTCCAAATATATATAGAGAGAGACAACTTCCACTTAAACCATGACAAATATCAAAGATTTAATAGGTATATAACCAAAGAGCAGTTTTACAACATGTAGATAGTATTTGTACATTATGAACAAGAAGATGTAAAATTAGAAATTCTTACAAGTGCATGTAGAAACTTATATTCATGTATGCTGCTTTCCTTTCTTGCAACCAGATAAGAAGACACCAAATTAGTTGTCATTTCACTCAAAACTTAAAAAAAAAAAAAAAAAACGTTGAAAAAAACTTCAAGACTACCCAATTAAGATGCGATAAATAAATGCAATACTAGTAAGTAGCCCTTTATAGCTAACATTCAATTTATTGGCCTTGATCCCCTCTCTAAAATAATTAACATAAAAAAGTCATTGAACCTGTCCTATCTAATATCAACCAAAGTGCTAGCCAATGCTAAATGAATACTATGCTTCACTCAAGGGTCATTGACTTCTAAATATAACCCGCCCTAACCTATTTTTTTTCATTCATTTTCACTTTTAAAAAAATAACCAGCCTTAACCAATATTAAATTAAAATCATAAATAGATTTTTTTTTTTAAGTTAGAAAATAACTATAAAAGAAAAAGTCTAGTGGGAAGTACCTTTACTCAATTAAGGGGACTAAGATATGGTAGCCATCCAAATGATATTACAAAGTAGGTAACATAAGTATCCTCTACCTAAGAACATAAACATATACAACTTATGGCACAAAATAAGATATGAAAATTAATTTAACTAAGATGAGAAGCTCAAATAAAAAATATATATATATTAGCAGCATATGAATTTCTTAACACTAGCAACTACTACTAACAAAAACAAAACATTAGATTGTTAAAATATGATAAAAGATAAAGTCGATGACATAACTTAGCAAAAAATAATGAAATATATGCGTTCTATAAGACTAATGAGAAGACTACCTCGCCTCCTTATAGGTAAAGTATAGATCCACCTCTCAATCAAAAAACCGAGACAAGCAATAAAAGGAATTATTACCAAAAAATTATAAAAACACATACAATGATAGAGGGCTTAGATCAAAATAGCAAATAGAACTAAAATAAAAAAAACTAGTTATGCATTGTGAACAGATATTACATAAAGCAAGATGAAATCATAAGGAACAAATTAATTCATTGTAAAATAATAATAATAATAATAATAATAAAAAAGACATTAATTTCTGAGAGTAACTAGGACAATTCTAGATTTTCATTTTTATACAAATTACAAAACATATTTCACCTCAGGTGAACATGGTTTGGGATTATGGCTGGTATTGCAGTAAAGAGAAAAGCACGATCGATTCACGTGACAATGACCACTTGACAACACAATGGAAGAGATCATTTAAGATAATGATAAAATTTCATCCATAAACCTGCAGTCATATTTATGAACAGAAATTACTAGCATACTCATTTGAACAGAAATTATTCCAAATCATATAAGATGCTACACTAGCTAAGAATAAAAAAATCTGTAGTCATTGCTGGTTACTTGAATATTGATTTAATCTTCTATATTATCAATGGATTCTCGCAACTGCAGCTCAAAATAAGCAATTAAAAAGTTATTAAGTATGATAAAAGAATTATCAAACTTTTACAACTTATTAATTTAGGAAACTTAAAAAGAGAAAGAAATGCATTTTTACTTGATACGGCAAGATATGAAGAAGTGAGCTCCAATATAATGCAAATCCATAATGTAATTAAAAAAACAAATCCATTATATGACTTTCAAAATATAAGAACAGCCCTGATAAGATTAACCCAGAGAAGCTATACAAGGATGATAAGAAAAGTCAAACCCTAGTGTCTAAGAAGCATTGAGTAGAGACCGGTGGAATTTAAAGATGATACAAACTAACAAATTGAAGATTGTTTCTGACACAGCCAATTTTCTCCATTCTCACTTAAGACTGTGATAATCAAGTCCACCCAATAATCATGAAGAGCGTTGATGATCAAAGATTTAAAAAAATTATAATCTACCCCATTTTCAATAAGAAGAGCACTAATAGAAAGAAGACTACAATTAATGAAAAATATACCACGTACATGCTAAACCTATAAAGTAAGCTTCAATTTTGCAAGACATGAGATTAGCATCAATTACAAAGCTATTTCACTTATCAAAACTTTAGGGCGTGGAACTTCAAACGACAACCTGCCTCTCTTACTTTGGGGCTTAGATAATTAGTCCATTGAAGACGGCAGCTCTTTTTGCACCTTAAAACCTGAAGACAATTTAAGAAGTGACAAGAAAACCTGAAGTCTAAAAATATCCTTAAAAAATATGTATAACGAATAAAAGATAGTTGAAGACAAAGTCACAATATACCAGTATTCTTTAGTAATTTTCTCCAATTTCCATACCCATGTGTCTGAATAAAGGGGAAACAGAGAAAGGAAAATGAATGAGCTTGGCTGCCATTATAGAATTGAAAAAATCTTAATCCTCTATTTTCATCAAAATCCTAACAAAAAAAAAAATCTCCCAAATATGCTAAAATTGATATAGTTATTGTATAAATCAGACTAATAATACAGTATTAAGGAAAAACAAGCTTAAAAAAATAAGTACAACAAAGAGAGAGACGAACAAATAGAGACAAAGAGAGATGAACAGATAGAGAGCGCACAAGAGAGATGAATAGAGAGAGAAAGAAAGAGAGAGACGCGAACCTGCTATGCGAGGTGGCGAACATCAATCTGTGTTGCGTGGGGAGGAGTTGAGAGAGAAGGGAGAGGGCTACGAAGGAAAAGAAAGAGAGATTGTGGGGGCTGGGGGTGAAGGAAAGCTGGCCGATTTGGCGAGGCGATGTGCCAGCAAGGTGAGGTGCGGCAAGACCAAAGGAATCGGGGAACGAAGGGGCTGGGTGAGGTCACGTTGGGGGGCCTGTGGGGGGTGGAGGTCTGGCTTTGGGTGAGGTCACGCCAAAAGGGGGTCGTGCTAGGTCAACTGGGCGGTAGAGGGGGCTCGCGCTGGTGAGATCGCACCGGAGGGGAGAAAGAGAGAGAGGCGAGAGACGAGATGTGTAAATTGTAAATGGGAAGAAAGAAACCGAAGGACTTAATTCAAAACGGTATTTTTTACGAGTAGTGATCGCGGCAAATATTCAAAAAATGGCTAGAAATAATAAATTTATTGTTATAAAAGTAAAGAAAGAAACTACTATTGCAAAATAAAAATAAGAAATTCTCTCTGAAACTCTTAAGAACTGAAACTTTCTTTCTCTCTCTATATTTTCTTATGAATTTCATTACAACTGAAACCTTATTTATAGGTTTTGAAATTACTATACAAGTTACTATACAAGTCACTATGCAGAATTTAAAATAATAGTGGTGGGGTTATTTACATAATTTTAGTGGTGGGACAGGGGCGGCTGCCGACGACTGATTCATTACACTCCCCATTGAATGACCACCTATAAAGAATCTGTCTCGTTAAAACCTTGCCAAGTAAAAATCCAGTGGGAAGAAAAACCAATGGCGAAGGAAAAAGAGTACAGTTTTCTTATGTATCCACAAATGCTTTAAGATTGCCTCATTAAAACATTGCAGAGGAAAACCCAGTGGGATAAAACCTCAGCGAAGGAAAAAGAGTACAATCAGCACATTTACTCCGCCTGAAAAGTGCATGACAAAAGATTTTTGAGTCTTCGCATTCCAATGTTATGCACAATCTTCTTGAATGTGGAAATTGGTACCGCCTTTGTGAATAAATTTGCCAGATTATCACTAGATCGTATCTGCTTGACATCAATTTCACCTTTCTCTTGAGTATAAAAGAATTTAGGTGAAATATGTTTGGTTCTGTCACCTTTGATATATTCTCCTCTGATTTGAGTGATACAAGCAGTATTATTTTCATATAAGATTGTTGGGCTATTATTGATCATGAGAAGTCCACACTTTTCCTGGATATGTTGAATAACTGATCTCAACCAAATACACTCTTGACTTGCTTCATGAATAGCAATAATCTCTGAGTGATTTAAAGAGGTAGCAGATAGTGTCTGCTTAACAGATCTCCATGATATAGCAGTATCTCCATAAGTAAATAAATATCCAGTTTAAGATCTACCTCTGTGTGGATCTGAAAGATAACCTGCATCTGCATACCCAATCAATTCTGGACTTGAACTATGTTGATAAAATAATCTCATATCAATCTTACCATGAAAGTAACGAAGGACATGTTTAATGCCATTCTAATGCTTTCGAGTTAGTGCAGAACTATATCTTGCAAGCAGATTAACTGAGAATGTAATATCTGGTCGAGTGCAATTTGCAAGATACATCAAAACTCCAATTGCACTGAGATATGGTATTTCAGGACCAAGAATTTCTTCATCGTCATCACAAGGACGGAATGGATCATTCTTCACATCAAGTGTTCGAACAATCATTGGAATATTTAGGTGATGAGATTTGTCCATATAAAAATATTTTAGAACTTTCTCAGTATACATGGACTGATGAATAAAAATTCCATTTGGCAAGTGCTCGAGCTGCAGGTCGAGTCAAAGTTTTGTTTTGCCAAAATCTTTCATTTCAAATTCATTCTTTAAATATATAGCGGTTTTTGAGATCTTTTCAGGAGTTCCCACAATATTTAAATCGTCAACATAAACCGCAATAATGACAAATCCAGTATCTGATTTCTTAATAAAAACACATGGGCATATAAGATTATTCTCAAATCCTTCTTTCAATAGATATTCGCTTAAGCGATTATACCACGTGCGTTCGGATTGCTTCAACCCATATAAAAATCTTTGTAGTCTGATTGAGTATATATTTCTAGATGTACTTCTAGATGCTTCAGGCATCTTATATCCTTCAGGGATTTTCATATATATGTCATGGTCTAAGGATCCATATAAATATGCAGTGACCACATCCATCAACCGCATTTCTAATCCTTTTGTAACAACCAGACTAATCAAAAATCTAAATGTGATTGCATCCATAACGAGAGAGTATGTTTCTTCATAATCAATCCCGGGTTTCTGCAGGAAACTTTGTGCAACAAGCTGTGCTTTGTATCACACAATTTCATTTTTCTCATTACGTTTTCATACAAATAGCCACTTATATCCAACAGGCATCACACCCTTTGGTGTTTGGACAACAGGTCCAAATACTTCTCGTTTTGCTAGCTAATTTAATTCAGTTTCAATAGCTGTTTTCCATTTTGGCCAATCATTTCTACGTCGACATTCTTCGATGCTTTTTGGCTCACTTTCTTCATTACTTCTGGTAATGTCAATGGTCATTTTATATGAAAATATGTTGTCGACAACAGTTTTATTTCTATCCAGAATTTCTCCAGTTTTCATGAAATGTATTGAGATCTCATTATTTTCAGGTAACTGTTCCTCTTCAGGGGAAAACATTTCATGACACACCTCTTCAGGAGGTCCCTTTTTAGAAGATTTATACTCTTTAAGAGTTTCCTCTTCAGGAGGTTCTGGAATAGAAGATTTAAGCTCTTTAGGAGCACCAATTATATTTGTAGCATGTATTGTGGGTACGTGTTCTTCAAGAACACCAAATTCATTTTGTATTCTTTTCCTTCTAGGAATTGTCTTTTGCACCAATAGGTCTTCCATGCTTCATGCGTGTTTTAGATTCACCTATTGCTGCTTTGATAATTTGTCCTTCAGGAACTTCAATCCTTGCTGGAGTATTAACAGCAGGAATATAAGATTTTACTACACTTTTAGTGTCAGTAAATACATCCGGTAACTGATTTGCAACATTTTACAAATCAATAATCCTTTGAACTTCCCGTTTACATTCATTTGTAGGAGAATCAAAATGAGACAGGGTCTTATTATCCCAAGTAATATCTTGTCGTGCTTCAGGCACCGACTTTTCTTTATCCATTAACGGAAAATTTGATTCGTCAAAATGACAATCCTCAAAACTTACTTTAAACATATCCCCTGTAAGGAGTTCAAGGTATCTAATAATGGATGGAGAATCAAAACCAACATATATCCCAAGTCTACGTTGAGAGCCCATTTTTATACGTTGTGGAGGTGCAATTGGAATATAACAGCACATCCAAAAGTACGAAGATGAGAAATATTTGGTTGTTGACCAAATGCAAGCTGTAATGGAGAATATTTATGATATGCAGATGATCTAATACGAATTAGAGATACTGCATGAAGTATAGCATGTCCCCAAGCAGAAACAGGTAGTCATGATTTCATAAGTAAAGGTCTAGCGATTAGTTGAAGCCTTTTGATCAAAAACTCAGCTAAACCGTTTTGTGTGTGTGTATGGGCAACAGGATGTTCAACATCTATTCCTATTGACATGCAATAATCATCAAAAACTTGAGATGAAAATTCACCTGCATTATCCAATTGAATGGTCTTAATTGGATACTCAGGAAATTGTACTCGTAGTTTAATTATCTGAGTAAGAAGTCTAGCAAATGCAACATTTCTAGTGGAAAGAAGACAAACATGTGACTATCGACTAGATGCATCAATTAAAACCATAAAATATCTAAATGGTCCACTTGATGGATGAATAGGCCCATATATATCTCCGTGAATCCTTTGTAAAAAGGATGGAGATTCAACAATGACTTTTGAGGGAGATGGTCTAATAATTAACTTACCTTGAGAACATGCAGAGCACGGAAATTCATTGGGTAGAAATATCTTTTTATTTTTTAAGGGATGCCCATGCGAATTTTTAATAATTCGTCTCATCATTATAGAACCCGGATGTCCAAGGCGATCATGCCAAATCATAAATACTTTAGGGTCAATGCACTTCTGGTGCATTACTACATATGATTCAATTGTTCTCATTTTTGTATAATACAATCCAGAACATAGAGCAGGCAGTTTTTCTAATACGAGTTTCTGGCCCGATATTGTTTTAGTAATAAGAAGATACTCTTTATTGCCTTCATTGGTCGTTTCAATATGGTAATCATTACGACGTATATCTTTAAAACTCAATAAATTTCCTCTGGATTGTGAAGAGAATAGAGCATCATCGATACAAAATTTGGTGCTATTAGGCAACACAATATAAGCTCTTCCGGAGCCCTCAATTAAATCCGATAAACCTGATATGGTATGGACATAGGCTTTACTTAGTGTTAGATTTTGAAAATATTTCTGTTCTTTGAGAATTGTGTGAGTTGTAGCACTGTCAGCCAGACATATATCTTTATCATTCAACTCAAAGATAAAAAGCTCATCAATGTGATCCATGATTTTACAAAATATACAAAACTTTTATTACTGATAGAAAGAAAATACATTAATTGAGTGGAACACTTCCATCTCCAATTAAGTGTTCAATACTACCTTCAGGATGATTAAAGAAATCAGATACATCAAAATGAGTAACGTCTACATCTACTGAATCTAATAAATCATATGATGGTTCTACTAAATTTGTTTCATGCACTTTATTCTTTCCTTTAATAGAAGTTTGATATAAATCAGCTAAGTGCCTGGCCATACGACAGGTACCAATGTCTAGTCATTCCACATCTATGGCACACCTCTTCACTTTTTTTTGAAGAATTATTCTGAGGATTTTTACCCCTTTCTGAATTGTACCACTTCTGGTGATATGGTATATTATAATCCCTTTTAATGTTGTCATTCCTGGGACCAACATTTCTATAATTTCTCCTACCACGTCCACGCCCCCGATTTCTTCTAAAGGATGCACCATTCACTTCTGGGAATAATGCAAACCTATTACCATTCACTTCAGGGAATGATATTGAGCTAGTAAGGCGTGACTGGTGGCTTTCTAATAAGAGGTCATTATTCTGTTCAGCTACTAGAAGACATGATATAAGTTCAGAATATTTCTTGAACTTTCTCTCTCGATACTGCTGCTACAGGAGCACATTCGAGGCATGAAATATAGTATAAGTCTTCTCTAGCATATCATCATCGGTGATTTTCTCACCGCATAATTTTAATACTGAGCTTATTTTAAAAAGTGCGGAATTATACTCACTAACACTTTTATAATCTTGCAACCTCAGGTGCAACCATTGAGAACGAACTCTTGGGAGAATGACAGTCTTCTGGTGTTCATACATCTCCCTTAAATTGTTCAACAAAATATAGGGATCTTTTACTGTAAGATATTCAGTTTTCAATTCTTCATGAAGATGGTGGCGAAGGAAAATCATTGTTTTAGTACGTTCCTGCAGGGATGCTTAATTTTCTTCTTTAATAGTTTTTCCTAGGTTCATTGCATCAAGATGAATTTCAGCATCAAGTATCTAGGATAAATAATTTTTTTCAGATATATCAAGAGCAACAAATTCCAATTTTGTAAGATTTGTCATTTTCTACACATATAAATAATGAAATAAATATGTGTATCTCATATTTATAAATTCACACAGATAATCATCAATAAAATATATTAAAGACTTCAAATAATATATTGAAAAACTTACAGAAGAATAAGGCCACTAGTTTCAGAATTGGTAGAACCGTCGTGCTGATAACATGTTATAAAACTAAAGAAAGAAACTACTATTGCAAAAGAGAAATAAGAAATTCTCTCTGAAACTCTTAAGAACTGAAACTTTCTTTCTTTCTCTATATTTTCTTATGAATTTCATTACAACTGAAACTCTTATTTATAGGTTTTGAAATTACTATGCAAGTTACTATACAAGTCACTATGCAGAATTTAAAATAATAGTGGTGAGACAGAGGCGGCTGCCAACGACTGATTTATTATATTTATATTAATATTTCAATAACCTCCTCACCAGACAAACATGTTACCGCAACAAAAAGTAAATAAATCTCGCCACCAAATTTTTTTTCCCACAAAACTAATCATCATGTTAAAAAGTAATACCTATATTTCTTATAAGTTTATTTGTGGTAAAAATAAGTGGTTGCAAAATTTTATTATTCCCCACTAAAAGATTTTTCCACCAAGTTTTTTTTTTACCGTAAAAATAAATCTAATAAATCTGTAAGTTTATTTGCTGTGACAAAATGTCGTTAGAAAAATACTATTTTTTTGTCACAAAACATGTATTTGTCATAAAGTTTTAATTGCTAACATAATCTTGTAGTAAAAAACTAGTTTTTTTTTATAAATAGTTTTAATAAGCCACTATTTGCCACAACTTTATGTGGCGAGTAAAGAATTTGTGGCAAAACCCCGCCCATGTTGTAGTGAAATATAAAGAAACTATTCACTTTATAAATATTATTTTACTGTTTTTTCTCTCACCTACCGGTCATTCCAATTCCAATAGTAGCTAAAGAGTATTTTTATTAGATTGTTTAAAATTAAGAAATAATTTTAGCCATTTTGAAGATTAGAAATTTAATTTTTGACTATTTTATTTATATAAGTTGACACGTTAGAATAGCTATTTTTATTTATATAATAATAATTTGACTTTAATTATTTAGATCAAATTCTCTTTGGATAGAAGATGGCAGGAGGATTATTATAGTTTTATTTTACAAGATAAGACATGTATATTAATTCTTGATGGAAAAAAAAAATTGAATAATCCTATACAAATTTGAATGATGGTACGAGTTACCACGCTCAGAGAAGGCTGGGCAGTTTGTTTTTTGTTTTTCAATTTTAGTTTAAGCATTTAAAATTTCTACTCTTTCTTGAAGACTGGTTTATAGATGTTCTGATTTTAGAATTCTAATCCGGATTTACAGACTTCTGTGAAAAATTACCAGCCCTGGTGCCTGGGGTCAGGTGAGCGTGCAATTTCAGGATAAGGAGGGGGAAAAAAAATAAGAAGCTATACGTGTCGACGATTTAACTGCTAAATTCCCTGACAGTTGAACGTGTCAACCTCGGACGCAACTTTATTCCTTCCTTCATAACCTTTGCTATTTGACATGGAAATGGCCGTTGTTTTGTGCCCAACTCGTGGTGATTTGGAAGACGCATTCTTCTGCAGCCATTTCAACTGCAAAATCTTTTCAGAGGTCAGCAAGCTTCACGTTTCATGGACTTCAATAATCTTTCTTTCCGCTCTTACCATCCTTTCTTTGTCATTTCATTTATGAGTACAAATTCAGCGTCTCAAACATTCTAACTGAAGCTTGATGTAATGTTAGGGGACTTAAATGTGCTCTAATAGTCGCTTTCAATTTACAATTAAATGCATTTTGGAAAGAAAGCTTAAATTTGTCTTCTTGTGTCGAAGTGTAAGAATCTTTTATGAAGGTTGTTATTGTGTCTCTTTAAGGTGCATGCCGATGGGAGGAATAATAGTAACTGTAGAACATAGAATTTTGTGGGTCAGATAGCATCAATCCTATGTCATGATCTCTTTTCCCCCTTTTTCTGGTCCGTGAGTTCTTAAAATTACTTATGGGGGTTCTCAAATTTTAATGGGAAATATGTGAAAATGCAAAAGGATGGAAAATTTCAATAGAAATAGAATTGAGCGAATAAGATCTGGAAAAAAGTTCCATGGTAACAGAATCGAAACATGGGCTTATTGAAGGACAATGGATGTCCATGTCCTTCAATAGTGGCATGCATTTTTTCTGATGTCGGGGTCGGTAGGACCATTCAGACCCACTCCTGCAGAGTAAACTCCGGTCCCGTGCACCCTCAGAAGTTTCTCTGCACGGAACTGGTTAAATTGTTGGCTTTTCACTAAGGAGTGTTGTCCCAAAAGATTGTTTGCACCCATGAGATGTTGATCCTTTAGTGGCATGCATTTTTACCCCCCCTGCCCCCATTTTAATCAAGTTTGACTAAGTTGATGGGTTTATATTCTTTCTTACTATGAAACTTACTATCTAGTGTTTCATATGCAGATTTTTGTGGTAATGTATCTCAGGCTTAGTAATTATATCCATGGACTCACAGCATAGAGCTTCTGTACAAGTTGTAGACTGTTGCAAGTGGAAGATGCACGAGTGATGGCAACAAATTCTATCTCAGCCCATGAAGATATATATAGAGAGTTTTATCAACCAGCGCTCATAATTGCAGGATGCTCTGTACTTGTAGCATTGATCCTCTCCATCTATCTCGTTCTCCAACATCTCAGATCATACACCAATCCTGCTGTTAGTTTGTTTCTGCAATAAGCACCTAACCATTCCATGCAATGCCCTGCTTTTATATCAACTTGTGTTTCTTCTCATTTCATAGTAGCTGTGTGATGCTGAGATTTATGGTGTTTGATCTATTGGGTTTTTCTTGACTAAAATTTAAGAATTGGGCAAATCATTGCGTTAAAACTAACAGCTCTATGCAAGGGCATAGCATGTTTATCCATTAATGCATACTGTTAACAGTGATCCTAAATGCATACTACTGATTGGATCTGTCGGCGGTGATGGGGCTCAAATGGTTTCATCATTTACCCATAAAACATTATAACAATAGTTTTGCATTGCGATTAGCATGCTTTTATGCTCAGAAAGGATCAAAGTGTCTTTTAATTTAGGTAATAAAAAGGCTTGGTCCTGCAAATGTCAATATTGATGTGTATCATGCTTTCATACTCGAGATTCTACAATACTTACGGTCTTAGTTTCTCTTTGTCCAACAATATATACCTTAGTGCTTATGGAAACATTCATACTCCATAAATTGAGTTCAAGAAAATGGAAGTTATAATTTAGATAAAAGACTTAACTCTGTCTTATTTGATTTTTATCCAGGAACAAAAATGGATCGTTGCTATTGTTTTCATGGTTCCCATCTATGACACTGAGTCAGTGAGGTTCTATCTCTCTGAATGGAAATTTTAACCCTGTTATATCGCAATCTGGAAATGGCATTTGCAATTTCACGTCGTGATTCACATATGTTATTTTGTTCACATATGTTATTTTCATGATATTTTCATGACTTTGATCATTTAACCATGTGGCTTTTAATGGTTTCTTATGTTTTAACCCTCCTGTCCAGATAATATCCTTGTTGTTTCCAAGGTTGTCTCTTGCATGTGACATTCTGAGAAGCTGCTATGAAGCGTTTGCCTTGTATTCTTTTGGGAGTTATTTGGTTGCTTGCCTGGGTAAGCTACAAATTTCTTTGACAATATAGGTACATTCATGAAGTCTTCCCTCCATTCAATTGTGACATTTTCACTATTTCCTTCTTCTTTATAACCTTAGTATACTTGTGCATGAATATTTTCCTCAAGAGGGTTTAATTAATGGTTTATAATATCCAAAAACATTTGGAAAATTCATTGGATTTTAATATATAGCTGTTAGATATATATTGTGAAGTGCTGTAAGTTCGACGTGATGCATCTTTTTACTAGTGTTGCAAAGAGTGTGTGAATAAATATGCTTGAATTTATGCGCTTGAAGTTATATGTGATGAAAGGAGATTGATCTATAAGAAAATGTTATCTTCTTGCGATATAACATTAGCATCTTTGCATGAGATCACACTTTATAATTTTTTCTTGAAATTAAAACTTTGGTAGGTGGTGAAAGGAGGGTCATAGAACTACTTGAAAATAATTCAAGGAAACAGCTTGCCAAACGATTGTTAGAAGGGGCAGATGAGAATAATTCAGTGCAGCAGAAGTCCTTCAGAAACTTCTTCTTTCAACCTTGCATTCTTGGGAAAGACTTGCTTGTGATAATAAAATTCGGCCTTGTGCAATATGTAAGTCCCTATATTTTCTTTATGTATGGTATGAACTTACCATTTAAGATTCTAATAATTTCTCAATACACCAGATGATTCTGAAGACAGTTTGTGCTTTCTTAGCTTTCTTGTTGGAAATCTTTGGTGTTTATGGTGATGGGGAATTCAAGTGGTACTACGGGTATGTATTTCTTATGCAAGTCTGACAATGTATCAGTTTTATTATAGTGCATCACTAAAGAATATAACCTTGCTGTTAATTTTCATTTGGGCATTATCTAGTATATTCCATGCATGCCACCCTTATGTTCGACTTATCCTGTTTGGTGATTGCCAAATTTTTCTCGACTTTTTGGCATTCAATCCTTAGTAATTTCATGTACTAAAGCATATTGAATTTTTTTTTTTTTTTTGTTGGTAGAAAGCAATGGTCAAGCCTTGTGAAATTACTACTTGTCCCAAAAACTTAAGCTGATAGGAAAATGTAGATTTTATTATTTTATATCTTAATGCTTCTCATCACTTGTGGGCCAAACTTTCCTTCAATTAAAAGGCCCAACAAGTGTAATATTTAATTAAATGGGATACAGTGTAGAGTCAGGGTTCGAACTCAGGACTTCTGCTCTGATACCATGTGAAATTACCACTTATCTCAAAAGTTTAAATTGATAGGAAGAGGAAAATTATATTATTTTACATCTTAACAAGCCTCAACAATTGCTAGGATAATTTTTGTTCTCTATTCTTAGTGTTAAAAAATCTTATAGCGAGATAGAATACATTGTTCTACCTTATGTTTGTTCACTCTGAATGTTGTTTCATTCATAATTTTTATATCCATATACACAAAAGAAAGGTATTTTACAGCATGGCAGAAGAAATGTTCAACGGGGTTATCTTTGCTAATTGTTGTTACGACACTGTCATATTGCAGTTATCCATATATGGCAGTGGTATTAAACTTCAGTCAGATGTGGGCATTGTATTGCCTTGTGCAGTTCTATAATGTAACTCATGAAAGACTTCAGTCAATAAAGCCACTTGCAAAGTTCATCAGCTTTAAGGCCATTGTTTTTGCTACTTGGTGGCAAGGTGTGGGTATCGCACTATTGAGTACATTTGGAGTGTTGCCAAAGGAGGTGAAAGTGCAAGCCGGACTGCAGAATTTCTTGATTTGTATAGAAGTAAGTTGCTTTCATCGCTGTGGTTTTCTAAACTCCATTTTATTCTTAGAAATCATTGTTTTCGTTATAGATACCTTCTTTTAGAACCAAGTATTATATTAATAATGTCAAATTACATGATGAGGAGTTGAGGGACCCCAACAAATATCTCTATGGCTAACTTTTCAATAATTTTTAAAGAAATGATATTTGTAGTCGTGAAATGTACAAGCGCCGCATAAAAAAAGTGAGTAAAATACTGACCCACAGGAAAAAGATTAATTTTTTAATCTTGACCCCACTCTTTTTCATAGTGATTACACGGCGCTTACGCATTCTAAACTGTATATAGCATTACTCTAATTTTTAATTGAAAACAATAGTACCCAAATCAACTAGGTTGTTGCTGATCATAACCAGTCAGTAGTTTAACTGGAAGATCAGGAAATCTATCTTTTCAGGTGCTAAGATTTAGTTGTCCTTGTGCAGCATCTATTGTGGTTGAGATAACATGATGAACATGGCATAAATATTGGCATGTTGGTTTTTCTTGCCATGATCATACAGTTCTCTCTCTTTCTTGGCAGATGGCCATTGCAGCTATTGCTCATGTGTATGTTTTCTCGGCGGAACCATACCAGTTCCTCCCTGTATCTGGGTATGGGAGAATCACTACTAAAACGTCAAAAGAAGCACTGAAGTTAGAGAAAGATTCTGAGGAGAAACCAATCATGCTGGAAAGGACAGAAACTAAGGTCGAGGCTCCCGGAACAAGTGTCACCGAGAGTGTTCAGGACATTGTTCTCGAAGGCGGTCAACATGTAAGTTCAGCTGGAGCTATGATAGTTTAATTAGTTGTTTTCAACCTGCCTTTTGGAATCACATTTACACAGACACTCTGATTCAGGTTGTCAAAGATGTTGTACTGACCATTAATCAAGCAATGGGGCCAGTGGAAAAGGGTGTGACAAAAATCCAGGAGACATTCCACCGCAAATCAGAGAGTTCGGATGGCCAAGAAGAAGAGTCTGAACTAAAAGTAGAGCAACATGTTGACAATAATCTTTAGAGAAATATAAAAGTTATGTATGCGTCTCCCTCAATTTAATCTAATCACATTTTCTTCGGTAACACATTCCTGTTTTATTGGCTGAAGAAAAATCACTTTACTAAAAATTAGAAAAATTGAAAAAAAAAAAATTCTTGGTCACCTTTTTACTTTTTTCTTCTCTTTCTTTTATATATATATATATATATATATATATATGTATGGTTACTTTGTCCATTTCAAATTGTTAAGAGGTACACTGGACTTCTTTCAAATTGGTAGCTTGATAGGGTTGTGTATGTGTGTATTTTTCCCTTATATCGATGTTTGAAAGAATATATGTGAAGAGATTGCATACCGGTTTCACCATATCAATCGCATAATATAAATAGAAATTATATTTGCAGCTTTAGAGACTTTGGAATGAAATAAAAAAGTATTTTATCCCCTCCAATGGGAATTTTATTTGTGTATTTTTTTAACCTTTTTCGATAATTTTCGATTTTCACAATTGTTTTTGGCTTTCTAAACTGCCATACGTTATTATTTTATGACCGTTTATGAGGCCTGAAATTTTGTTGCGTGGCTTACACCTTGACTCGAATCAACCGTTTGCCAACTTTGAACACAGAAACAAAGGATTAACGAATCAAATTTATGAAGCTAGTCACCATTTTTCAAAAAAGCTATAAATGTGTAAAGAACAAATACAATGTCTTTTTTGTATTGGCCGAAGAAAAACAGACTTGATCACCAAAGAGTACATCACCAAGCTTAGGATTCCTTGATACTTTTCGCCTTAAATTCAAGCACATAATTCAAGTCCAACGATCTCTCTTCTTTACTCTACTGTAGCCTGTAATTCTTTTTTTGTTTCTCCACTGTAAGGATTTGACATCGACTAATCTGTCCAAAAAAGTCCAAGACTTACTTCAAAGGAAAGGCCTTCTCCCACTTGAAAGTGGCATTCTTAGGCAAACTTCTCAATGCAAGATCCAAAGACACAATAAATAATGAACTAAACTACAAAAAGAAGAATCTTCAAATGGTTATCTTTACTCGGGCATGGGAAAGGAAGAGCCAAACCTTTTCAAGGCACACTTGCAGAGATCTTCATTTGGCACCTATTATGCCGACTAAATTTGTGCAAAGAGCATTTCATTCCATGTATCAGGGACACCAGGTAGACACCAATGCAGGCAATCCTGCACTCCTGGTCTGGTGTTTCTCCGGAACCGGGATATATGACCCTCGTCTCTAAGCTGTGAAATAGCTGTTATATCCAAAAGCTTAACCCCGGTTCCCTTCACCGCACCCGCAGCACTTTGATCGCTTGACTCATCTTTTGATAATTCCTTCCCCACTGACATAGGGGTAGTCTTGTCACAGCTCCCACCCGTATTCCATTCCCCACCAACAAAATGCCTAGGTGAGATGGTTCTGTAGAAGGCTTTCAACCCCGGAAATCTTGGAAGTTGTGAGTTTACCCAATTGACAATGCTATGAACTGTGAAATTTTTGGCCTTCCAAATCATTGCTAACTTCCTATCAGTATTTCTCACACCCTCAACATGCATAACCCACTTATTAGCCTTAAGCTTTCCTCTATTCCAATGGTGTCCTGTATTGAGTACTAGAACATCAAATTTGTGAATAAATTGATGCAAGAATGCTGGTGGCCGATCAAGATGCATGGCATAATCAGTGGTGGTGTTTGTCTTGTCAATGGGTTCCACATCACAGAGGCTTGCTGACCAGTAGTAGAGTATGGTTGTATTGGTGCCTGGGAACCGATATGCCCAGCCACCAGGGCGAACATCACCACGAGCTTGGACTAGTCCATACTCCTTTCCCACATCTATGACATCATGTCTCTCCTTGCCACCTGTAATCATGCACATTAAAGATTGGAACTGCTGCCTGCCCAATGAATCTCCAACAAAAGCTAAAGTTTTGTCTTGCATCCTGTATACATCAACACATCATCGCCTTGTTAAAGATATCTGAACAGTAACTAGAAGAGCAAATATAAAGCTCTGATTCTAAAGTAACTAAACTGTTACTAAAGTAGAAGGAGATGGATGAAATCAAATTAATTCCTGCCAAGTGTCAGCCCAGGTAAAAAGTACCCTTTATCCACTAAAACTTGATATTTAAAAATTGTGTTTGATCAAGAATTGATTGAATCTACAGGGAATAGGTAATAACAGATTGGCTTCTTCTGCATTTGTTTACGTAGTTAGGCAAGACATGGAAACAATGACCACCAAAAAAAAAGTTCATTTTTGTAACCTACTGTATTAATATGTTTCAATAAAAATAAAATCACAACATACTTTCTCAAGAATTTTGACCCTTCAAATTCTTCCATTTTACAATTTTTAGGCTGCCACCGAAGATTCTCATAGGCAAAATCTGTTCGCTGCATCAAACGGCAGGCCCACATCACTGATAGCCATTGCTTACAACCATACCCAGAATAAAAGGGCCGGTTGTTGTCTGGAACCCATTTTCCCTTTGCATAGTTACAATCTAGAGTAAGGTCAGGAAAGGCACAATCATGAATCAGTAATACTGGCAAATAAATATTTTTCTTTGTTCAACAAATATGAGCATGAAAACTGTCAGTGCAGAAGAATTACATTGATTGATTCTTCTGCTATGGAGCCAAGTAAAAGCTTTTACATAGAATGCAACAAGAAAGGTCTTTATGTCATGATTTGTAAGATAGCCAAGGGTAGACTTATGTAAACTTGTGTAACAGAAAAGTGTCAAACACCTGGGCATCAAGGTCAAGTACATTGCTCTACTCTAATGATTTATGTGCTTCCCTCACACTCTGCTGTTGTTACACAGAAGTCAACTGATAAACCAACCGTTCAAAAAGAAGAAAAAAAAAATTCCATATTGGGATCAATAAATTATCTCACATATATCTCTAGATTATGGTTAGGTACACTCATCTATTGCCGCATTCAATGGAGCCTCAAACAACGTCAATGCTAACAACAAAGTTTCTGAAAGGTAACACACCTACAAGTAACTAATGATTTTGTATCTCTTGATCAAGGTTTCTGTAAACATGTGAGGAAAGCAGGAACTGGATTTCACAAGAACAAACCAATTACTATAATAAATATAAATAGAATATTCCACCTTGATTTTCTATAGGTATTGTTAAATTCCAGTCATCTTTACCCCTAACAGGGGAGCTTGAATGTGGGGAACTTGCAGGTGCTGCCATATCAACTTCTGCTTGCTTTGAAACTAGTTCAACCGACTTTTTGTTATCTCCTACAACTCCTATTAGACTTGTAGGACCTTGTGCACCAACACCTGTTTTTGCTTCCTGAATCTGTTTGTCTTTTGTTTTTTCTTCTGATGGACTTGTGAGGATTTCTGCACGAGCAAAATAAAATATAAAGATTAAGTCCCACATAATAGCAGCTAAAAAGTATGGATTAGGAACGTGACATCAAGATAACAAGAAAGAAATCAAAACTCAAAGATTTCAAACAAAAACAAATTCATTTTCTCTGAGTAAAATTTTTTTGATTTATTTGCAAATATCCTTTCAGAATACAAGCGTGAAAAGTCTCAAGCAAAAAAGACATTTTGGTAACTACTGGTCATGCTGAAGAGATGGCCATAATAGTATGATAATAAAAGACATAGAGATATTCAATCGGCAAAGCAATGCTAAGTCTGTCTCTCCAAAAAGGGCATATCACATAGAGGACAAAACAAGTAAAATAAACAGTGAACCTTAGACCTTACATCAAATTTTTATCCCACAAAACAAAAGAATAGAGAAGTCTTGCCTACATTCTGATCTGTGTTGGTCAAAAAATTGCTGTTAATCACACAACTGTGAGGAGAGTTTTGTGCACAACTAATGCAAGTTGCTGCATCCAAATGTGATTTGTCTTGACCATTTATAATCACCTTCTCCACAAATAAGGGCGCACCTCGCCCAAATATATACTTTATTCAGAATCCAACAACCTATCTACAGGTTCATTTGCAAGAATATCTAATATGTTGGAGGACCAGAAAAAAAATAATAAAAAATTGTGAAAAAATAAAAACAATAAAAATAGCATAATTGCTAGTCAATGTCCTTGCTAATCATTCCATGCAAAGAACAATGACAAGAGACTACTCCAGTTTGACAAGGATCACCTATTATTCTCAGGCAACCATTCAGATTCATGCAGCTTTCTTCGTTCTTTAACAAGATCCATCAACAAAACTTCAATCACTACATCTCAAAGATAGAATCCATATGTATAGCCATGAGGCTGTAGTTCTAAAGGCTACCATCAAGCACATATGTATGGCACCAACATTCCACACATCTCGACGAATTTTTTGCAATACACCCTTGACAGGTTCATTCAAATTGAATTTGTGTCATTTCATTATGCTTTAGTGTATAATGTATTAACATGTCTATTTCATCAACAGTAATTACAAGAACAACAACGACAACAATGTTTACAAGTAAACTGAAGGGAAACCTGAAGACAGCTTCAAGCCGATTTGTGGTGGCATCAAGCTAGGAACGGACGGGGTTTTCTTCCATTCCCAAATAAAATATGTTACGCACAATAGAAAAATAGTAATTAGAGCGACTTGTCTGCCCCTCAATCCATAGAAACCTCCTTTCATCCTATATCATCAAAGATTCAAACACAGTTAAAAATCACCCAAAAAATGCACTTTCATTTCTAAGTAAACATGTGATTAACTCCGAATTTAAAAATTCATAAAGTTGAGCAAAAACACATTTATTCTCAGTGTAATTTTCCCAGAAAACTCAGCATCATTATTAGCATGCAAAAGCAGATCAATACAAATTAAATGGGACCAAAATAAAAATAAAAGAAAACTAAAATCAGAATCTGAAGTTCGAAGCTACCGGTGAGATAAGAAAGAACTATGCAAAATTAAGGAAGAGCCAATAAAACGGTAGGTAATTAATTTGGGGACCATCTAGCATATGTAAAAGTAAGAATTTCAACTTTTATTATCGGGGGAGATAAATAAAAGTTATGCCAAATCAAGTCTGAGCCAAAAATGTATCGAAGGTTTTGTATGGAAGTAGTTATTTAGGGGACTATCTAGCATATGTAAACGGGGAAAAAAAAATCTTGTATTTTCCGTTTTCGGATGATTTAAGGCAGGGAAGAGATTTACCTTTGGAATAGTGGCAGCCACCCAGAATTCCCGAATACAAGAACAAACATTCAACCGCAAAAAGAAAAGAATCTCTGAAGAAACACCTTGGCATCTTTGAAGACGACGACTGTAGCCTTCCGCGGAGTCCCCGTCTCCTTTTTGAAAATTTTTCGTTAGTTTTGTTTAGGTATAAATAGTCTGATCTGGTCAAAAAAATTAAGGCTGGTTTTATTTAGTCTAAAAATTTTTTTAAATTGGATCAAATTCTTATCCGGTCTATATCAATCCAATCTAAAAACGGTCTAATTTACTTTAAAGATACTTGATATAATTTAATAAACTAAATTTTGATTCAAAATTTTGTAATGATAAAAAATAAGTTTTTACTTAAATTTAATTATTTTTAGCCTAATTTACGTATTTATTATAGATTTTAATTAAATAATATTAAAAAAAAACTTACTCTTAAAATAATTGACAAAACAAAAATAACCTAAATAAAAAAGTAAAAAATAATAATAATCTTTAAAAAGTTAAATAAAATAAAAAAGAAATTAATTAATTAGTTAATAATGATTTAGTGATATATCAATAATACTATTATATTAGTATATTATAAATTTATATGTTAGTAAATAGTAATAAATTAGTAACAATATATTAAATAATAATACACTTATTAATTATAAGTTATTATTAATATTCTATATAGTTATACCATAATTTATATTTTTATACTATAACTACTATAATTTATAAGAGTATATATTATATATTAATATATTATACTACCACTCTTAATCTATATTAATATTTATATTATAATTTATATACTATTACTCATATATATATAAAGGTTTGCATTCGGTCCAATCCGGTCTTATCTAGGAGGAGAAATGTCCTGGATTAGGACTGGACCGGAAATATTCGGTCCATATAAAAATTAGATCGGATCAGACTAAGTTTCATCCAATCTGATCTAATCTAATCTCAGTCTCATCTGATTCACCAATCCACTTTAATTTTCTTAAGCCCCTAATTTTTTTTTACTGTTTCTTATTCCTTAGTTTTCTTTAGGATTAAATACCAGATCTTTTGTTGGAATTAAACTACTCTTTATTTTTTTAATTTTAATTTAATAAACTGTTGCAATTGAGATCTCGTCAAGATTCAGTAAGCTAAATGGTTACAAGTCAGTTTGTATAGATTTTTATAAATATGAAATTCTACTAAAAAGTATTTTTTTTATACCTTTTACAGCTTTTAGGATGGAATTTACTTCTTTATTAAGAAAAAATGAGATTTATTAAGTCTATTTAAAATCTATACGGGAAATGCTTTTAATCCCGATAATTGGAATTTTGATTGGGTCTCGATTTTTCTTTTTTTTTATATATAATTTATTTATTTTACAAGATTTTTTTAACATTTTAAAATATTTTTTAAAAATATAAAAAAAATCACAATATTATTTAAACACTTAAAGAAAAATCATGTAAAAGAAATAAAATAAAATAAAATCAGGACCCAATCTAGTCCTAATAGTCGGGGTCATTAGCAGCACCCAATCTATACAAATTATTTTTATTGTTAAAAAAACATAAGGCATCACCAATCAAAAAGTGTGAGGAGCCATATTGAGAATATAATGTAACTTATTTCTTCTCTTATTATTTTTAGACTGGCAATTTCTGATGTTTTCTCCAGCATTCTAGTGCTTCCCAAGGATAGAGGGAGGTCAGAGCTTCGACTCCGACTTTGGTCACCTCCTCCCTTTGTTTCCCCTCTTTCTTTTCTAATTTTTTCTTTTTCTATTAAGTTTTTCTTTTTTTCTCTTTCGTAATGCCAATCTTGCTACTTATCGACACCTCGTGTCCACCAAGCGTGGCCTCTATAGACTCTCCAGCCACCGATCTTCTTGCCAGCAGAAGAATACTACGAATGCACGCGCTGTCCAAGCGAATGCACGCGCGGTCCAAGCTGTGCATGTCTCACACGAGTCGCCATAACCTGGAGAGGTTTTTTAGACCATGCACGGCCCCATTATCATCAAACGGCCCAAATTTTTTGGATCTAACCATTTGCCCTCCTCTCCCGGTGGCGCGTGCCCTACAGCCGCCGCCACACGCTATCACCTATCACCATAGTTTCAAATACCATACCGGCTAATATGGCCGAAATTTTCCGTACCGGCCGGTCGGCCAGCACAAATAAAGTGGTGTTTCGTTTTGGCTAGTACGGCCGAAAAATGTCCGATACGGCCGATATCGGTCATACCAGATTTCGAACTTCCAAGTTTTTGTTTTTAATTTTTTACTATGTTTTAACCTCAATTTAGACTAAATTAATTACATATATATTTATCTATATAATTTATTTATATATTGACTATTATTTTGAAATATAATTTATAATTGTATTTATCTATATAATTTATTTATGTATAAATTATTTTGAAACAGTATACGAAACCGTACTGGTATCGAAATATTTCGTTTTAATGACTTGACCATAGGAGTGTCAAATCGTGTCAACGGGTCGTATTAGTGTCGTGTCAAGACATGTATATTATACTATAGAGATCAACCCAAACCCAATTCGTTAAACTTATCGTGTCAAAATCTCAAATCCTAATACGACCCATTAACATAACGTGTCGTGTCGTGTCAACCCGTTATGACCCATTAGTGAATATTACGAAATAAATTAATACGACAAAATATAATATATTTCAACCTGTTTATGTAAATGTCTTGAATATGTCTAAAATTAATCCATTTCACTTAATTAAACTTAGCATAAATTACATAATTTTATAGAAATGTTAAAATCACAATATTTATAAAAATTATAATACTAACTATAAGTATAAATTATAATACAAATAATAAAAATATAAAAATTTAGATTCTAACAATTTTACGTTTAAATGTAAGGGTATACTTGTAATTTTAACTTTCTTAACGTATTATAACGTGTTATAACAGGTGAAAACAGGTTGACCCGCTATCAATCCTTAAGCAATCGTGTCATAACGGATCAACCCGTTTTGACCCGAAACCCTTTAAGATTAAACCCTAACTCACTATTATCGTGTCATGTTCGTGTTGAGTTAACGGATCGTGTGACATATTGTCACCCCTACTTGACCGATACCGGTACCAGTACGGTATTCAAAATATTGCCCACCACTGACAATTCGACTCAAATACTGACTGTTACCCTATGTTACTGCTTCCATTGTCATAGGACTTCTATCAACAAGAGTTTGAACAACCTAGAAGATATTTGGCTCTCCTTCATTAATAAGGAAAATATAGTCTAATTCTAGATATCACCTCAACAGAATTAATGGGCAACCTCTTGCTGATCTTTTTGGTTGAGCTTCATCAACCAAATGAGGTTCCTCACCATCTAACCCTTATGGTGGTATTCTAGCTTTTGGTGAAAAGGGTTCTTGCTCCCCTACTCAACATTCTTAAGTTTTTTGTTTTGCTTTTGGGATTTGATTGTGCATATCCTTATTATCTTTGACAAACTGTAATGGTGCAGGATGTAGAATATAGGAACTAAGCTCTTTTGATTTTAAGAAGGAGTCAGTTCCTATGTGCTGGTTTTCATAGAACACAACATTTGTACTTCTGACAATCCTGTTTGTCATTAGATCCTATAACTTGTATCTAAATTCTTCATCTCCATATCCAACAAAGATTCATAGAATTGACTTGACATCGAGTTTCTATATAATTTTGTTGGATACATGTGCAAAAGGCTTGACATCCAAACACTCTCGGGTGAGAGTAGGGGAAATCTCTTCTAGACCAGACCTTTTCAAGAACTTCAATCCCAATAGTGCATATTGCACTAGAAATGATCTCCTTTTAAAAGTGAGGCTTCAAAACATAAGTAGCGACAAATCTTTGACAATGAGATGCTCTAGCCGCAAGTATTTACTAACAAATAGCATGGACGGTGGAAGCTGCAACTCTTGACCAAGAATATGGGCATTGAACACCCAGCATTCTAGACTTTCATCACTCGTGACTCCGATTCTGACGGTCTCCAACTTTGTAGAAATTTTGTTGCAAGCTCATTTAGTCGTGTTTGAGGTCTCATGGCCCTCGTCCAAAATGCCATAGTCAATACACTTTTCTTGACAAATTTCTAAGAGACTGTTTGACAATACAATTTTTTTTAAGTATTTTTAGATATTTCATTCTCAAATATCACTTAAATATAAGACATTTTCAATTTTCAATTTTTAATTTTTTTAACTAATCATTACTACTATTTTAGACTCCCAAATTAAACACAAAAAAGAAAATGTTACTTTTTCAGATTTCAAAATAAAAGTTATATATAAATAATTATTTAATTTTATAATATTGTTATTTAAATTTTTCTCGCTCATTTTTCAAAATACAATAAAATATATTATTTTAGATTATTTTACTACAATTCACACACACACACATATATATATATACACACACAGATATTCTAAGTATCTGAATGGACTAAAGAGAATCTGATCTGTAAGTTTTTTATGTATCAATTTGTCAAAAATTTCATGTATGTCGGCAACTGTACAGAAGCTTTAAAAGATGGTGATAAATTTCGGCTTCTGGCATCTAAGCCGAAAGAGAGAAAAATGAAACCCAGTCTGTTGGACAAGAGATGATAGTTCTATACAGGGGTTTGGGCAGCGTTGCATGGACTGCATTCATTCATTATAACCAAACTTTTGAGAAAATCCAATACCATCCATTTAGCATATCAGTCTGTTAAATAATGTAAGTGCCACCAGAATTTGCAAATTGTTAATAGTCAGGGATCCATTAATGTTTGTGCCCACCAGGTAGGCCTTTAGAGCCCAGCCCAGCATCTCACGACCAGTCGCTTACAGGAGGCACTGCGCCAAAAACTGCAAGCCTTGAAGACATGAAAGTAAACAAGGGAGCGTTCACCATCTGTTAGAAACTAATTAGTTAGGAAAATAATACAAATACAACAACTTCTTTTTTTTAGTAGTGTTACCATGTCATTTCAATTTGTCCACTTATTGTGCCCTCTAGTAAAAGTTATATGTTTTTTTATTTCAAACATTTTTAAACAAGTTTATTTTTTTTTTAAATATTAAAAAAAATACCAATGCACTAATAGTCATTTTCTTAACTATTAAGCAAATTAGTTTAAAAAATAAATAAATACACAAGCGGTCAAAATGAGTGTGCAAATTGAAGTAGTGTAGTAATATTTCTTTTCTGTTTTTTTATAACGTTTATATAATAATGTGTTAAATTAGTGATATTTCTATAAAATATTTTATAAAAGTAATATCAGTTTACATAATTATTCTCACAATTTAACACGTGATTGTAAAAAAGTTAAAGAGTCATAAGTCTATAATTACTAAATTAACAATGAAGAGATTGGATATGGTTTGATTAGTGAGTTGAGATAAAAATTAAAAGATAAATAAAATAATATTAAAATGATATTTTTTAATATTATTATAATTATTTTATAATTTAAAAAAGTTAAATGATTTGTTATAGTTGTATTTAAATTTAAAAGAATAATTATAATAATGAGATGAGATGAGATGAATCACTTCTTTTATCTAAAGTGGATTGATTGATCTAAATCCTATTTAAAACTTAATGATATATAGAAGAACAACTATTTTATAATTACAACTTAAATACAAATTGTATTTAAAAAATAATAAAAATAACAATAATTTCACTTTAATTCATAAGTACTAACAATACAATAGTAGAAAATAGAAAAAAAGTTTTTGATCTTTTAATGCGAGCTATATTTTTTTTAGCAAGTTTAGTATATTAAATAAATTAATAGATTACATGATATAAGTTTGAGTGAAGTCTCTTACAATCTACTCAAAAATCTAACACACAATACAACATAAAAAAAAAAAAAACCAAATGAATGGCTCCCAAAAAGGAGGTGACATAAGCCAAATAAATGGCTTCCACCCAATTTTCAATAAAGGGAGGAATCGCTTGAAGACAGTTTAAGGCTACAGCTAAAAATCACAATGGTAGCAAGTATGCTGCACCGTATTAGTCTAGGCTGACTGTGAGAAATTTTCATACTCATTTTCACTTGATTATTGGTTATAGAAATCAGGAATATAAGAAAGCAGCCCGAAATAGAGTTGAATCACTAGATGCACATGTAGGACATGCGCCACCGCAAAGAGGAACGAAGGGTCTGGATGGGGGAAACCGAGGCCTCTAATGTTAGTAGGCCACGAGTGTCAACAAAAGCTATTCCAAGACGCGGCAGGGCATGGTTTTCTCATATGACTAGAGAGGCACGTCCAGCTGACGCGTAGCACTGATGAACAGAAAGCTATGGTAAACTTGTAGATCGACGACTATAGAAGTAGGATACATTGCACGTGATGACCAAAACTTGTTGAAATATAAGAAATCGGCTTGTTTTGGACTATCGATAAAACAAAAAGTGACTAAAATGGAAACAAACATTAAAAATGAAAATGGAACGAACAGAAACAAAAATAGAAAGGGGTGGAAAGAGAGGGGAGGTGGGTGGAGCTGAAGGTCCATCCTCCCTCTCCCAACAAACAGTAGGTTTAGAATCGGCTTAATATATATTGAGGTCTAAAGTGAAATTTAAGTAAGTAATTTATAACAATATATAATATAATAAAATATAAATTATTATATAAAAATAAAATGAGATCTTATTTAAATTTATAAATAAGATATTTTTGAATTTATATTTAATACAAAAATTTGTATAAAATGAGGCTTAATGTAAATTTTGTATTTCAATTTAACATGATTTAAAAAAATTATTTAAAAATAGAAATAATTCATGGTATTAAATGTTAAACTCAATATTATAGGACTTTACACATATTGAAAAATATATTTATTTAAATTTTATTTAATGAGATATTTTTTATTTTATTTTTAAAAAATTAAAAAAAATCACTTTCATTTTTAAGAATCTTACATAAAATGAGATTTTAGATAATGACTTAAGATTGATTGACCCTGATAGGTCTCAATAGAGCTCATAGAGAAAGAGAGAGAGAACTTGTTTCTTGTCCATGCTTAACTGTAATTTAGTAGTTAATCATTTTTTCAATATAGTTAATCTCATAATGCCACAGCAAATTAATGGATAAGATCAATTTGAATTCAGAAATAAATTGAATCCATTTTAATTCATCTTAAAATTATTATTATTATATTTTTTAAAATTTTTGTATAAAATATAATAAATAATTTAATTTTTTTAAATTTCAATTTAATTTTTTTAAATCTTAAAATAATAATAATATTAAAAAATAAGATTTTAATAAGATTTTATTTAATTTTTAAAATTTAATTTAATTTATTTTATCTTATTTTTTAATTTAAACTAAATTTAAAAATAAATAAGATAAAGGAATATAAAACTCGAAAGAGACCAAACACAAAACAGTAGTGGGTTCTGCGGAGGAGCAAAGAATGATTTATAGGTTGACACCACACCTCCCTAGTGTTCTCACTATTCTGCCGTGGTACTTTGGGAAGGAGCATAGGCTGAGGATGACAACGACATGTCGGTGGTCTCAGTTGCCTATCTAGGGATGAGTGCTTACGCAACTAGTGCGCGTGGATTTCAGGCCGCCTTGCGTGCGTGCGTACGTGGTGGGCTTCTCTGCTCTTCTTCGGTGAAAGAAAAAGAGAAAGAGAATCCTAGATCTCTTTTGCAGTCCGTGCAGCTTTCGATCGTGGTGAACAACACCGTTTAATTAATAGTGAATAGAGGAAGTCGACTATCTCACTTTTTGTGATGGCGGATCGACAATTTCTAGTATGTTTTCGATTGTTTTAAACTCGTTTTGGATCCAAACTCATAAGAATGGAATCGCTGGCTCACTTCGGTTCTTATGGACTGATCAGTAACACCCACCACTGTCTGTGATGACAAGAATTGAGTGAAGTCGAATTTATTTTAAAATTTTATTTTTATTTTATTTTTTTATTATATTTTTTATTTTTATTTTATTATATTTTATTTTATTTTTTATTATGTTTTTTAAATTTTATTGTTTTTATTGTATTTTTTTATTATATTTTTTAATATTTTTTGTTGTGTTTTTGTAGAGGATTAGGGGGCTGTAAATATTATATATACACATAATATTATATATAATATTTTATAAAAATAAGAGTGTTTTTATTAATTAATTTAAAAAAATCTTTATTCTTATAAAATATTATATATAATTTTATGTATATATCAGTTCTCAACTTAAAATGTTGAGGCCGTTTGAGTGCGAGAGACCTCTCCTCTAAAAATATGCGTTTGAATATTTAATTCAAAAGAAAAATACCTAATTTTGCACTCGGCCAATAATTAAGTAATACGTTACTTATTTTATTTTAAGAGTATTTTTATTAGATTATTTAAAATTATTTTGAAAAAAAATATAAATTTATTCATTTATAAAAAAGTTTTAGTCATATTTGATTAAAATAGAGAAATAAAAGTGGAAAAATTAAATACAAATATTTTTTGTAAATAGTATAATTAAAATTTTATCCAACAAAAATAAAATAATTTTTTTAATAAATATATAAATTTATACTTTTTTTAAAAATAATTTTAAATAATGCAATAAGAATGGTCTAAGAACCTAGACCCGGCCACACCGAATCCTGGCCAAATCATCCATTCGAATCCCTCTCTTCCCTTTGCAATGATTAACCTGGTTGCACTAGTCCTGTTTGTTATGGCTTATCTTAAAAAATTCACGAGGTTTAGAGCACCTTTTAAAGGGTAGTTAATTATTATTTTTTAATTATATTTTTTGTATAATTTTTTAAAAATTTTAGTCATAATTAATTCAAAGTTATTAAAAAAATTATAGAAAAAATTTAAAAAGTATATTTTATTTTTAAAAGTGAATAGTAAAATTAAAATTTTCTCAATATTATAAGTTAAAATTTTTTTAAAATATAAAAAAAAATTTAATTTTACTATTCACTTTTAAAAAGAAAGTATATTTTTTGACTTTTTTTCTATAATTTTTTTAATAATTTTTGATTAAATATAATTAAAATTTTTGAAAAATTATATAAAAAATACAATTTAAAAAAAAATAAATTAATTACTCTTTTAAGAGTACTCTTAGGATCTTCTTCTTTACTAGAATCTAGGTCTGAGAAAGAAAACACAGGCGATGAATCCCATTACGTAAGAACAGAAGTCCGTGGGACCTTCTTTAGTATATTACAATCATCATTTCAATCACATCTGGGCAATAGATCCAAAAAATAGAAATAAATTCACCTCCAGCCTTTAAGAAAGCAATGCAGATTACTCTAGAAAGCAATAAACTAATCTTCAAATCCTCAGCACCGCCACCCCACTTTTCCCCTGCACTTGCCGACTTACTCCCTTTCGAGTTCGACAAAACGCCGTTTACTTTGGACCAGTTCTTTGATGGTGGCTTCATCTCGAGCACTGACGGAAGTGTCGTCACTGGCTTCCAGTTCTCTTAATTCCGTAATGCCGCTGAGAAATCCGGCACCGCCTGCGCAAGAATGGAGGAGGACGTTTTACGGTTTTAGGCCTAGAGACTAAATTCGCTTGAAATTTGACCTGTTTAATTCTTCGGAGGGGTTAGCTTTGGCTCAAACCGTTCCGGTTCTTGTTGCTTTCTTTGATTCATTCTTAGCTTTGCCTCTCGCAACTCCGCATATATGCTCCAGATCTGGGGCCTCTCTCCATGATAAAGCTCTCTGTGATTGGGGTTGGCGTGAGGATTTCCCGGCTTTTGGTCTGTTGCAGAGAGGGAGAGAGGGATTCGAATGGGATGATTTGGTTCAGGACTTGGTGTGGCCGGGTCTAGAGTTGTTAAGATGAAATAGCTGATGTGTTACTTTATTATTGGCTGGTTGTAAAATTTGGGTTTCCTAATCTCTTCCAATTCAAAACGCACTCATTGCACCCAAACTCGGGGCTTTCTGCTTTGTTTTTAAACGACGAAAAATAGATATTGCCCGTTTTCTGATCGTCTGTGTTCATCAAAGTTCTGTCAAAATGACAGCGACATCGCTTCGCTTTCTGAAACGCCTGGATGTCGATTTTGGATGCTTTCTGGCGTTTGCTTACCCCACCATCAAAGATTACCATAATAACTGTTGTCTTGTTGCTCTTCCCACTGCCTATGTCTTTTGATAATCACTTTCTACGAAGCTTCAACCTTGATTTATATATAGATCTCAGTTTGGACTTTAGAACAGTAATGTGAATTTCCTTTTATTTGAAACTTTCACCGCCTAATTTATGCGATATACTTAATTAACTTTGTATATTTATCATAATGTCTGATTTATTTTTTAAGATGAGATAAGATGAGATAAAAGTTAAAAAAATAATAAAATATTGTTGTAATATATTTTTTTAATATTAATTTTATATGAAAATTTGAAAAAATAGTTTTGAAATTTGAAAATAATTAAATTTTTTTATTATATTTTGTATGAGAATTTGAAAATGTATAATGATGAGTTTGAGATAAATTTGAGAATTTGATTTCATCACTCAAAACAAACGGGCTCATGCAGACTGATCAAGAGTGACATATTATTAAATGATATTTATAGTCTTGGCTAAGTGTATAGTTTTTTTGTGTATGACATTAAAAAGTGATAAATTAATTGAGATTTAGATAATAAAAAAAAATTATTAGGCATTAAGTATAAGATAAGAAATTTATGTGGGAATTGTTTATTATATTTTACTTGAAAATTTAAGAAAGTTTAAAATAGTTTTTTTTATAAATATTTTGTTCTAACCAATAAAACAAAGTATTCTTCCAATTATTTACACTTTCTGATCTTATGTCCATTATTTTTATTATTGAAATTTGAAAAAACATGTCGCCATTGACATGATCTAATTTCTTTTTTTAAAGAAATAGACCATTTGTCAAAATATGATTTTTTAAATATTCTTGTTACAATAGCATTGATTTTAAAAATATTAATCATGAGAGACTACTAGTAGTTAATGAAAAATAAAAATATGGGTACAACAAATAATTAAGTAATTACGAAAATATGAAAAACGAAATAAGTTAAAAATATCTTTTCTTCCACTCTTTTCCGGGTAAAAGAAAAAAAATAGTTGAAAGATTTACAAATAAATGAGTAAAAAAATAATAAAGAAATAATAGAGAATATTATTTTAATAAAATAAAAAATAAATAGGAAGTGATCAGATGTAAGAAGGTTTTAGAAAGATGATAATTTTTTAAAAAAATTTAGAGAAAAATTATTTTTAATTAAGATTTAAGGAAATTTTTGTTCATCCAAATGTGAATGGTCTAAGTTGTAACACCCTTGATGGGAAGGGAAACTTTATCCCTATTTTACATCTTTCACAATTTTACAATCTGTAGAATTCAAGATTTTAAGTCTCGTATCTATATATAGATTTTGATGATAACAAATAAATTCAAAATCCAAACTCAAATTATCTACGCATGAAGAGAGCTAAGCACATCAAGAAATCAAGCATGAGCAAAAAGAAGATCAAGTCTACAAATGAAACTCATAGAGTAATTTTGTACATCTCTTAAAATTTGAAATTGGATTAAGGTTCAAAATTAATATTTTCTCATAAAATATCAAATTACATTTTTTACATTTGCATAACTTTATTAAAATATTAATTTTGAATTTTTTTTCCACATATGCATAAAGATTTGAATTTGTAAGATGATTGATTGTCATCTTTAATATGTGCATGTGTTGTTTGAAAATCTTAAAAGATGGTTGTATGTTTTTTTGACAAATGTAAAAGATAGATGATTTGTTTGAAAATCTTGAAAAGTGGTTGTGTGTTTTTTTGACATATGTAAAAAGAAGATGATTTAGTTTGAAAAATAAATCATATTCATTTTGTCATGTATGAAAAGTAAAAGATTAGATTTGATTTCTTTGAAAATGAATGGAGTTGTCTTTGACAAATATAAAAAAGAGATATTTTATTTGAATATTTTAAAAAGTGAATAGTAATCTTATTTGACATATGAACCTTTTCAAATTTGAATGTAAAGACTCATTCGCCTATAAATAGCTCACTTGAGTTTTGTAAAAATCACAACCAGAGCTTACACATCAATTACTAAGTTTTGTATCATTCTTTCAAAACTCTCATTCTCTCTTTTCTAAAGTGTTGAGTCTTAATTCTTGTTCTTTTTTAGAGAAATATAGGTTGTGATGTATTGTTTCTATCTCACTCATTGAGGAGTGTACTTTGATAGTCTACCTACTATTAACTCTTGTATTAGTAAGAGAGTGCGTATAACCCTTGTGTGTGTAGAAGATGTTCTACATTGGGAATAGTTAAATCACCAAATGTGAGGTAATTGGAAGTGTAGAGGGTGTTCTACACGAATTCTTTGGAGCGATGCTGCTCAAAGGTGTGTAATAGGTTTCTATCTCCACCTAAAGGAGATTGAATAGTGAATTTGTAATCCTCAAGTAGTAGTTTAAGGTAAGGACGTAGGCAGTGAAACTGAATCTCGTAAAAATATTGAGTTTGCTTCTTTTTACCCTACTTTTTATATTTCTTGCTATTTTATATTCTGTTTATATTTTATATTGTGTATTGGGTTTACAATTGCTGATTTTATAATATAACCTAATTCACCCCCTTCTTATGTTAGTTATCTGGGCAACACAATCAAATTTTTTTTTTCAAACTCGTCAAAATAAGAAAAGAAACATTCAAATCAATTCAATAAATAATAATATCTTATTAAAAGTTATTATTATTTTGAAATTTATTTAAAATTTTAATTTTGATGGATTTGAATCTAGAAAATAAGAATATTTTATAAAACTATTAATTTCCAAAATTTGAAAGAAAGAAAAATGCTTGTAAAACTCAAGCTACAAAAATCTCGCATGTTGTCATCATGTGATCTATTTAGCTGGAGTCTCATAAAAATTAAAAAAAAAATCTAGATGCAGGCTTAGTTTGTACAAGCCTAACTCACATGTACAATATTTTTATTGTTCTTATAAACAGTAAAAGCACTGTTTATATGAAATAGACTTGTACAAGCTAGGACTGTACCCAGAAGTCCTCAATAAAAATTTATTTTTGTTGCCATAGGTGTATGAGGCGTGTGTTAGAAAATGTAGTTAACTCAATCTCACTTTGATAGAGAATCTGACGTGATTATATATGTGAGAATGATTATCTTAATAATTTAATCTCTAAAAATCTCTTGATAGCTAAAGGCAGAATGATATTGTAAGTGACAACCCTTTAATCTTTCAATATTATGTATGGACTTCTGATTATTATGAATTTAGAAACATTTTGTGTCCTACAATGATTAAAATAAATGTGTTGTCCCACGATGATTTATTAATTGACAACTAATATATAAACTAGTCTAATGATTAGAATATAAGTATGTGAAATATAAATTTTAATATAACTGTTACAAGAAAACAAAACTCTGAGATAAGAAAAAGCGTTGGTCCTAAATATTTTTAGAAAGAGAAGCTCTCAATTCTCACTAAAAATCCAAGCTGAAAACCACCTAAGAGGAGGGTGGAGCTTCGACTCCTTCCTCCTCTCTTATCCCAAATGCAATTTCTCCTAATGTCTAATTTCCTGTCTTGCTTTTGGGTTTTGATTTTGTTTTTTTTGGTCAAAGCATGAAGAAACGATATTTGATGGTTTTCCAGTGGTAGTGACCACCATGCGCCCCACCCAGGATTTCTAAGCCATCAATCTTTCAGATTGCCAAAGGATCGCCAAAAGGAGTCATGCATGATCCACAAGCACAAGTCAACATGCACATATGACCTCTATGCACCACCACACAGAGGGCTCTATTGTTGACATGCACCACATTTTTGGGGTCAATGATTTTGGTATCTTTAAGATTGTCGGTTTGACATAATCTCATTTCTTAGTGTTTTTTCGGTTAAATGTTTTTCAAGTTCTTTTTTTGTAATTTTTATGGTTTATAGTATCTTCTATATATTGTTTGTGTTAGGTAAAATAAAAAGGAATAGACCATTCTTTAGGATTGTCTCACTCCTTTTTTAGAGAATGAGGGTTGTTGTCCATTTTATTTTTTAAACAATGAGATTTGGTTATCTCTATTTTTATAGAGTATTATACTTTTGAAAAAATTGAAATTAAAATCTCAGAATATTTTGTTATAAAAAAGTTTATAAAATTTAAGACAATATTCATTATATAAAAGAATTTGTATGCAAAAAATATTCAAACAAATGAGAAGTCTAATTCATAATTTGAAATTTCTTATTTATCAATCACGATTATAACTTCAATTATATCTATTGAAATAATAGTGGTGCTACATCTCCTAAGGGATGAAGCTTGAATTTATCTTGAATGAGCAATTTTTTATTTATTTATATTTAATCACTTTTTTGATGATTTTAAATCATTTTAAAAAATAAAAAATATATTATTATTAAAAAATATTTTTTAAAATCATTTTATCAAAAAAAAAAAAAAGCATTCGGGAGAAATGCAAAAATGAAATAAATGAAGTCTATTTTAAAAAAAAAAAAAAAACTGAGAGATAAGAATAGAAACGTCATTTATTGCTATCATTCTAACGAAGCCGTTACTGCCTTTCTTTATGTTCCATCTTTCAATTCATGACTTCCAACGTTAAAAATCTCCTGTCATGGCTGAAAATGAAAGGAATGCTGCATCTTCTTTTATGAAAGGCAACTCAAATAAGATTTTGACATGAAATTACATTGATTTGGCAGTGTTTCTCTCTTTATTTATTTATTTTAGTTTTTTTTTTCCTCAAAGTCAGAGCTGATGCATCGTTGAAGGCTCAAAACAACACACAAGCCGGTGCTCTTCTCTTTCCTACGCAGCGGTCACGTGGGGTCTGATCTGATGTCCTCCCATCGTGCTTTTCGCTCCCTCCTCTGCAACCTCGCCAGAGAGAAAACACAAGAAAAAATGAAAAAAGAAAAAAAAAAATACAAACAGTCTTTCTGAGTTTTGTATTTACAAACTCAAAAATCTCACTCAGATTTCCGATCAAATCCCTCAACTTTGCCAAATGGGTTCGTACAGACATTTGCAGCAGCAGGCTTTTATCACAGCCGTTTTTACTATTATTATTAATATTTCTACAACTCCAACAGCCAACACAAGGCACAAAAGTTGTGCCTCGAGAGAGAGCCTCATGAGACTCCTGACCATCTATCTCCTTCTTCTTTTTCACTCACTGTGACAATAATGGTTCTCTTTTTAGCCTTATTATCACTACTCTTTCTCTTACCCTTTGAAGTACCTCATTTAATCTCTGCAAACGCAGTGTGATACATGCATTTATGTACCCCACTGTTCCTGCAGAAAGCTTTTTCTTTGTGGGTTTTTCTTGTTTTTGGGTATTAATTATCATTGTCAGATAGCCTAATCACTGCCCTTTCCACAAAACCTTTCGTATAGCTTTCATTACAGCGTCTTCTTTCTTGTAACTGCTACATGTACTGGGACTATTACTGCTTATTAATACTTCAAGTACAAGCACTTCTTGCTCCGTCTATTTGTTCACTCTCTGGTTTTTTTTTTTTTTTTTTTTTAATGTTTGAGCGATTCAGAGATTTTTAAGGACTTATAAAATTTGTGACCAAAATGGCTGCTCCGTCGGGGTTCTCTTCCTCGCTGCCAACGCTACCGCCACCGCTTCCGAAGTCGCCGCCGGACTATCCAGATTTATACGGGAAGCGCCGTGAAATGGCCAAGGTTCAGATACTTGAAAGAGAGATTGGCTTTCTTGAGGTGAGTTGAGTGTGATATTTTCTTTACTGCTGCTTATTTTGCAGTGGAAGGAACTTTTTTTTTTGTCGGGAAAGTCATTGTTAATGGCGGTTGTAAGGGAGAACTTAACTTTGTCATAGAATATTGGGATTTGACTCATTCTTCTAGGGAACTTTTTTTTTTGTAGAAAAAAGGAAAAATCCGAGATTTTTTTTTCTCTGTTGATATGAATTCTTTAAGTATTCACAGGTTTTTTTGACAGTCTGACTACAAACAAGCAAGGGAAATGCGTGATTGTTTGTATAGAGGGGAAAATTTTTGTTCTTGAATCTGAGGAAGATGTGAGTTTTATGGGATCAAAGATGAGAATAATTATGTATAGTGGACACTGAATTTGAAGTTCACAAATACAGCTAACCAAAGGGTGTTTTATTGAACCTAAAACATTTGGAGACAAATACAGCTAACCAAAGGAAGTTTACAAATACAGCTAACACATTTGGAGAGTTTCTTAAGAATTTTTTTACAAATATTTGAGGGTGGATCGCTTTTGCCCTGTTTGTTTTTGTGGTTGAGTTGTTTCGACCTTAACTAGTTAGGAACCTTGGGAATTAAACTAACTCTCGTTTTTCCATCAAAGACAATAACGTTCCTATATAGTTGTGAACACTGAATTTCAAGTTTATAAAATAAAGCTAACCAAAGGGTGAATGTATTGACCCTAAAGGACACATTTGGAACTCTCAATACATGCGTTCTGCAAATGATTCATCTACATTATAATAGAATTGGTAAACAGAGATATGCTTGTGATTGTGCATGATGTTCTCTGTCTTTTCCTTTAGGCCTACTAATCTGAAAATTTTGATCTATTAGTTTCGGCTAACTTCCGAGGTCAAATTGGAATTATTGGTGGCAATGAGATGTGCTTGCTTCCGATTTAGATTTATTCTTATAGAAGAACATGAAATGAAACTGAATGTGGCTGATGTAATCAATTCCTTTAAATTTCTAATCATAAGTTTGCAAAAACACAAGTTTATACATAACTGTTCAAATGAGTAGCTTTTCATAACTTTTCTGTGAGCAGGAAGAATTAAAATCAGCTCATAGCCTTCAACCTGCTTCTAGATGCTGCAAAGAGTACGTTTAACTCCCAATTGCTTGTTCAGTATCTAGTTTACAAAATCAGTTATATGGCGTTCAATCTTGCGAATTTCTTTTGAGATTTCCCCTCTTTTTTCGTATCCTAAGGATTACATAGACACGATCATTTTGCAGGATTGCTGATTATGTGGTGGCAAATCCTGATCCTTTTATACCTACGTAAGTATTCTGTTGTCAAAATCTTCAACAAACATTTTTTTGTCAAGTATTTTACAAACTTTAAGGGATAACAATCCTCCCATATTTTCCCTTTTAAGCAGAATTCGAAAGAATCATCGGACCTGTCGCTTCTGGAAATGGCTCTGGTACTATTATCATTTTGTAGAATGCCTATACACCTGAAATTGAACTATCTGTGTTTTACCATAAAGACTCTTTAAAGTTCACTGGTTGGAATATGATAAGCAAAAGAAGAAATAGCATGCACCATTACTACCCATGAACATAGCCATTATGTTTTCTTGCAGTCGTACATGTTATTAGGATCCTCAATTATAATCTTTGCAGTGACAGCAATATTGCAATCAGGCTCAATTGCATTCATATTATCTAAACATTATAACCAATTATTTATTTATTTTTCCCTGTATTTACTGTCAAAATGACTAAGTAGTTTTGAAAAAATAAGTGCTGTATTCTCTGTGTACTAGATAAGGAGGAAAAGTTTTTGTACATTTTTGGATCAAAAGTTGCAACTAACCACACATTTGCTGCTTTACCTTGAAGATTCTGAAATCAATGTAGAATAGATGACAAAGGATATTCTATAATTCACAAAGACAGCTTACATTTAATTTTAGAAAGTAGTTACATTCTATAAGGCAGTATATATAGTTTTTACTATTTAAGGAAATAGGGAATGCAATGCATGGAAAAAACTGATTTCGTTTCTGGTGTAGACACTCCAGTAGTAATGAATGTTTCCTGCATACCATGCTCTGAATAGGTTTGACAAGAATAAATCATGAACCTAATCTGATCCGAAAACTCATCTGTAAACTTTATTCTGTTATTTACCTGTAAACTTTATTCTGTTATTTAACCATTTGGATAGTGAGATAAGATGATATGGTTTTAGATAAAAGTTGAAAGTAGAACAAAATATTATTTATTATTATTATTATTATTTATTTGGGATTTGAATAAGTTGAATTTTTTTATTATAATTTTTATGAAAAATTGAAAAAATTGTAATAATAAGTTGAGATGAAAACATTTCTGTATCCAAATGGGGCCTAAGAAAACTTTGGTTCCTTTCAATTTCATGCAAAGTTGCAGAACCACCAATTTAGAACAATCAGCATTTACTTTTGTCTGCATCTTATTTAGAGCAGAATTTCCCACTTTGTGTATAAATGGGGTGCTCTTTTTTTGTAGTGGAATGCCTTGTTTTAACCTCTCTTGGATCTGCTGTTGCTGCTCTACTGGGTGCTCGCTTCATCTAGAGATGAAGCGCTGCTGCTGCTGCCGCTGTGACAGCAATCCATGCAAGTGTGGTTCCTGTGTCAGCTGCTGCAGCAGCAGCAGCTGTAACTGCAAGCCATGTAACTGTGGTTCCTGTGTCAGCTGTTGTCATTTCCCCAAGTGGTGCTGCTGTGCTTGTCCCAGATCACATTGCTGTAAAAAAGTTTCTTGCAGCAGAAGAAGTTGTTGCAATTTCCCATCTCCTTCATGCCCTGACCGCTCTTGCTCTTGCTGCATTTGGAGATGTACACGTCCCAAATGTCCAAAGGTACGCCCTTGTTGCTGTTGTACAAAAACCTGTTGCAACCCTTGTTATCTGTGTTACTAGTATATTGGTGCAATCCCATTCTGGAGCACAGCTCTTCAACATGGAAGTTTATTTTTAATTGAGTATAAAAACTTGGATATGTGGATGGCTATAAGATAGTATCTTCAAGTTCATTATAAATGGGCAATAGGTTCATCTGTGAAGGAGATAGCAACTTCTTCTTATGAGACTGTTGCTTTGGTTTTCACAAATTTTCGATTTGTATATATATATATATATGTGTGTGTGTGTGTGTGTGATTGCATTATCAACAATTTTTCATTGCAACACATGGAACTTAAAGCCAGAACAACGTATAAAGGATACAAGAATCTATTTATTATCCTTTTTATCATCATTTCTTAATGGGATATCAAATGATATTCTCAGAAGTAAAATATAATAAATAGTCTCGAATATGTCACATCTTAATGGAAGGTGCAAACCGTAGGATTTATACTCTAAAAAGACTAATCAATGATATAATTGGAGTTCTATTAGAACTTAATAAAGAGCAAAACTTCTCATTTTCGAGAATTGTAGATCGCATATACTATCGATCATTATCCTTATTATATGAAATCTCACAAATGATTTAATATCCACGCCGTTAAATGGTAAAATATTTGATATAGATAAATGTTACAACTGGTTTGATCAAGGTGTTTGATGAGCATTCTTACGAGAATGCCTAACAAATATCCAATTTTGGTAAATGTTAAATAATGAGGATAATGGTAAAATGAATGATGAGTAGCATTAGTGTCTAAAATGACTGTTGAATGCCATTTTCTATAAATATTTGATATAGATAAATGTTACAACTGGTTTGATCAAGGTGTTTGATGAGCATTCTTACGAGAATGCCTAACAAATATCCAATTTTGGTTTGAGTTCTTTTTTTTTTCCAAGTTTGGGGGTGCCATGTTAGATAAATATCAATTTCTACTCATCAAAAAATTATTTTCATAGTTCTGCCCCCACAAACATGAGTATCCATCCATGTTGGGTCAATTCGAGTCTACAAGGTGGTTCCTTTGATAACTCGGTGGTTGTATCATAGTTCAAATCAATGGTCCGACAAGAAGCCCAATGAGATCTATACATAATAAAGTGGGGCAGGTCCTATTTTGGATCTTCTATGATTTGTCGGATTCTCAGTTCTCTAGCAGAAAGCCATATAGGTGTGCTGAAAGGAGCTTACATAATATATATTAACATGTTATTTAACCATTGCATCAATCCAATTTCAGCAACAAACGATAACTTTAATATAAGATTAATTATTGCTTTGCTTTTCGTTCAAAAAATACTCTATAAAAATATTACACCTTAGAGCATTTTCATTGAATTATTATTTAAAAAATACAAATTTACACATTTATCAAAAAATTTTAGTCATATTTGATCAAAAGTGAGAAGATAAAAATAGAAAAATAGAATAAAAGTAATTTTTGTGAATAATAAAACTAAAATTTTGTCCAACAAAAATCAATTTTGATCAAATTTTTTTGATAAATGTTTAAATTTGTATTTTTTAAAAGATAACTTTAGACAATCTAACGAGAATGCTCTTGTAACCAGTAAATGAGATCATGAACAAAGTTTCCAACTTCCACTTCACCAGAAAGTTGATCAGTATATATGTTAACCAATTATTTCTAAAGAAATCATAACATTCAATTCGTTAAAAGCCAACTCTACCATTAGGTAAATATGATCATACGCCAAAAGAATGAACTCCAACTCCAACTTCGTGGTAAACTCCAACTCCATACATTCTCTCTCAGCTGTCCTCAATTCTCCTCCCCAAAGAATTGTCGTTTTCGATAGAGAAAAGGCATACTCTTAGCCGTTGTCTTTTCTTACCAAACTGCCGCACAGGCCCCAACCGCATTTGGATGGGAGAAATCAACCCTTTTGGGGCTTACGATCTGACCAGCTGAGTCCATGCAAAAGCAACTGGGCTCTTCACTTGGTGTTGGTCGTTGCTCCAAACGATTGAACCAAACTCGGACCTAGCCACTTTAGGCATACCTTTCCTGGCCACAAAGGTAACCGTGTACCTTTGTTTCTCCCCTTCATTTTTGAAAACCAGCCTCATGGGGATCACTTTCACCGCCACCATTTGCGGTGCAGTGATTGTCACGTCATAGACCGACCCAGCAGCCCCGACATTCGTCAGTTCACGTGTGTATCGAACAACCCTCTTGTCTCGGAACACGACTGAGAACGACGGGTAATTGAGCTGTCCGGGGTCAGAAAACTTCCTGGAGCAGGTAACATTGGGGCGTTTGACAATGGTTTGGACATGATCAGTAGTGTAGTCCAAGGAGCAGAGGAAGGCAACATAGTCATCCGATGAGAGATCGTAGACAAGGCCCGGAGAGAGGGCCTTGTGGGGGTCAACATGACCTGCACCGTGAGACCAAGGATCGGAAAATGCAACACCGCCGGCAGCATCCCGGAGCGGGGAGTTGGTGTTGTCTTTGGTGTAGGCAGTAGTCATCAGCGCGGATTTGATTGCGCCTGGACTCCAATCCGGATGGGCTGCCTTGAGCAATGCTGCTAGCCCACTGATATGGGGGCAAGACATCGATGTTCCTGCAATTTTCGAACCACGTATAAAATACATGAAATGTTACCTATAATCGTAGATGTGTAAATTGTAATGGTTTCATAATTATTTTAAAAAATAATAGAACTTATTATTAAAAAATTTAATTTAATTTAATTTTTTTTTATATAAATCTCATATTTATTTATTTATTTATTTATATTTTTATATTACACACTTCATAATAATTACAAATATTAATTCTCTTGCAACACCAAACGAAACAGTAACATACAAACGATTAACTGAATCTGATCAAGACAAACCTGACAAGATGTTAAATTCAGTCTTCCTAGTGTCCTTCTCCAGCCCAGTGGGTCCTATGGCTTCCGACCAAGCGGCCAAGATGTTGACACCTGGCCCGATCACGTCCGGCTTCAAGATCTGTGGGGACACCAGATTGGGCCCTCTTGAACTAAACGCCGCCACGACTGGCGATGGCCGCACGTCCAAAACGGTCCCACCAAATCTCAGCACAGCCGTCGGATTCGGATCCTTTCGCACGTACTCCCTAATCAGATCCCCGGCTTTCCGCCCAACCGCCACCGCTGGTATCAGGTGACTGTCTGCCACCAATTCCTCGCCATTAACTAATGTGTTCGCAAGAATCATCCCAACCCCACCCGCGTCGCGTACCACCTCTCCTTTTTCCACGCGTGCGTTTATTCCTCTGTCACAGATCACTACTTTCCCACGTACGAACTCCGGGTCGAGCGAACCGGGCAAGCACATGTTGTTCGAGTTACTACTCCCCTTGCCGTAAACCAAACCAACTGGTTTGTTTCCCATTCCTTGGCCACTGTAAAGTGATACTCCCGTGAACTGGTTTTTGTTCCCGAGTACGGCGAAAGCCGGGAAATCCCGGTCCAAGGTTCCGGCCCCAACAGTCATGATCCAGGGGGCCTCATTCGCCAACGAGGCTCTGTTAGGCCCGCTGTTTCCGGCGGAGCAAGAGACGAAAATACCCCTTTCCATGGCCGCGAATGCTCCAATGGCGATGTTGTCGCGGTAATAAGGGACGGACCCACCACCGAGAGAGAGCGATAGCACATCCACGTCGTCCAAAATGGCCCGATCAATTCCTGCCAGAATGTCGGAACCGAAGCATCCGATGCTCCAGCACACCTTATATACGGCGACGCGCGCATGGGTGGCCATCCCACGCGCCATCCCGCTGGCATAGCCGAGGAGGCTGGCATTGGTGACGTGAGATCCAGCTGCTGTACTCGCGGTGTGAGTGCCATGGCCGTCTCGGTCCCGAGGCGACACCGTCTCCCTTGGATTCTTCAGGTAGCTACCGCCGGCGGCCATTCGATAGCCCTTTGAGAAACTGCGAGCGCCGATGAGCTTCTTGTTACAGAGCGAGGGGCTGAAATCCGGAGCAGATTCGCATCCGCCCCGCCACCGGCTCGGGATCTCTGGCATACCGGAGTCGTCGAAGCTCTTCGACTCGGGCCAGACCCCAGTATCGAGGACCCCAACGACAACGTCATGAGAGGCTTGATCGAGTTCCTGAGTATTATGACCAGCCCAGAGGCCGGGTTCTGAGTCTAGGCCAAGGAACTCTGGAGTGCGGGTAGTGTGGAGAGTATAAAGCGTATCTTGATAGACACCTAGGACCGAGTCGAATCTGCGGAGTAAATCGGCTTGGTCGGGATCGAGCGAGGCGGCGAAACCATGATATGCGGTACTGTAGGTGTAGAGGAGAGAGACAGAGGTAGTGGGGGAGGAGAGGGATTGGAGGTGAGCAGAGTACCAGTCATGGTGGGTGGCGAAGTCAGATGGTTTGTCATGGTGCTTCATGTGAACTATGTAAGTTTGCTTGGACGCCACAGAGAAGCATGGGAGGAGAAGAGCAAGAAGAGGAACGAGCATGAACATGGCCATAGAGCCCATGTTTCTGAGTTTTACGGCAGTGAACATGGCCATAGAGCCCATGTTTCTGAGTTTTACGGCAGAGAGAAGAGTAGTGATAGTGCTCAGGAGTCGTATATATATATATATATATATATATATATACACCACTCGCAATCACACACAATAAAAGGTACCGATAGATTGAACTGAGAAGTGAAAATGCATTTTTATTATTTTTCTGTTTTGTTTAAATATATTTTTTATACATTTTAAAATGTTTCTAAAAAATAAAAAAATAATTCATTAATATTCACTCTTCAATTATTAGATCTTAAAGGCAATCGTTCCAACTTTATCGGTCATATTTATCTGTTAAAGGAAGCATTTTCCTTACTCATTTATGTCTGCATTGCGTAGTGCCCGCACCTTTTGTAGGGGTGGGATGGATTTTAGTTCGGGAGGAAAATTAATAGAGAAAATTGAGAAATTATACTGTAAATTTATATATATATATAATTTTTGTTTTTCTTGACCTAGCGTTAACGCCTAACGGCTAGATTTACAAGTGGCCCCCACCCTACTGACTGCGAAATTGTTTTAACCACGAAAGTACCCAAAATGTTCCGTGTACCACCATGACGATGACAGCACGTGTACTCCCACTAAGAGGTTGGATTTTGTTTTATCTCACCTTTTTGAAGATTGAGGGTAGATTGAATATAGGGCTGTAATGGCTCGACTCGACTTTCCTTAAAATATTTGAGTTTGAACTTCAGTGTAAATTTGATATTTTTATTTATATTTTGTTTAAATTTAACTTAATAAGTTAAATTTTTAAGTTAAATTCAAACTGGTTTTACAAAAGAATTCGAGCTCAGTTGAATAGAGCTCAATGTAAAAAATTCGAGCTCAGTTGAGTAGAGCTCAAGCTCAAATTTATTTATTTATTTTTGAAATAAAATTTAAAAATAATAAATAATAATAAATAAAATTTATATTTAATATCTAATTAGTTAAAATTTATTTATCATAATAATATATTTATATGCTTGCATATATTATTAATAAATATATATAATATGATAGCATATATATTTTATACATGATTTCCATGTAGTAATATATATAATTACTAAATTTTATAGATTAATTATTGTACAAATTATAAAATATAATTATAAAGTATATTCATTATATAGACATAAATAATTAGATTACAAATTTAATTATAAAAATGTTATGGTTCTATTATTAGCAATACATATATATATGTAACATATATATGCGTATATATTTATTAATATAGAAATGAACTTTAATTGAGTCGAGTTAACGAGTCTGTTCGAGTATAAACGAGCGAGTTTTAACGAGTTTTAGTCAAGTCGAGTCGAATTTTATCGGATATGTATCATTTACTAATAGATCGAGTATCTTCTTTCACGAGCAAATTTTTTTTCACGAGTCAAATTTGATTCGAGTTTAACCGAATGAATACCGAGCGAATTGTTGAGTAACTTAGTTAATTTACAACCCTAATTGAGTACAGTACTACCATGTTTGGTTAGATAAATCTAATATTGAGCCCGTTACTAGGTTGTGATGTTCATAATAATCTAAGTAAAATAATGCTTGAAAATTGTAATTAGAAATTTTGAAAATTTTATAATATTAGATATAATTTTAGGATATAAATTTCACACATTTCCTTTTAAAATGATAAAAATTATATAAAAATAAACTCCACGTGGGTCACATAAAATCTATATATGATATAGATTTAATTTATAAAACATAACATATGTCAGATTATAATATATATATAAATGATCACATAAAATTATATTAGTTTGTAAATTTAATTTGTGTAATCTCTTTATATTTATAGCACTTATATTTGAAAAATAGTGATATTCACATGGGTCCTACTTTTCTCTTATTTGTTTTCAAATATAGTGTATGAATAAGAGTGCACGAGACTCGCACATAAATCATTTTTGTTTAAATTATTTTTAGACATTTATAAGAATTATTTATATGTTGAAATAGATTTTTTTTTATGTTTTCTCTCTCTTTTAAAGCAAGTAAGATTGTGGAGAAAGAAACAATTATAAAATATTTTTGTAATAGACTTAACTATTTTTTAGTTCTAATACTGGCATAGAAGTAAGAGTGGAACTGACAAGTGCTATAGGGGTAAGAGTGTGTGGGGATGCTTAGAGGTATTTGGGTCTACCTTCAATGGTGGGTAAAGCTAATTATAGAGCTTTCAATAGTATTAAAAAGAATGGAGAAGAAAATTAATAATTGAAAGAATAAATTTCTTTCTCAGGGAAGAAGGTGTATAGGCTATTTCCACACGTCAAGCTGCCTAATAAACTCTGTGACGAGATATTTCAAATTATGGCTAGGTTCTGGTGGGGGTATTTAAACAACAATAGGAAGGTACAGTGAAAGAAGAGAAGTATGGTAGGAGTGGCAAAGTAGTAGGGGTTATGGGGTTTAGGGAGATGTGGAGTTTTAACCTAGCTATGTTATCTAAACAGTTTTGGAGATTGCTTACTTCTCCAAATAGTCTGGTAGCAAAGATTATGAGTGAAAAATATTATAAGCATAGTGATATTCTCAATGCCAAGATGGGATATGCATCTTCTCTAATTTGGATAAGGGTGTGAGGGATAATAGATTTGATAAGAGTTGGGATGAGATTGAGGGTGAAAAATGGAGAAAAGATAAGAAGATGGTCGATGGATTCCAATACCTTCTACTCATATGATACAATCACCAGTTAGGTTATTGTATAAGAAAGTTAAAGCTAAGGAGCTGATAAGGATAGTAGGTGAGTGGAAGAAAGAGGTGATAGATGAGACGTTTAATGTAGAAGATGCAGAAGTGATAAAAAGCTTGACAATGAGTAAAAAAGGGTTAAAAGACAAATTGATATGGGGTCAATTCAGAAATGGTTTTTTTGTTTGTTAGAGAAATGATAGAAACAGTCGTGGACTTATAAGCTGCATGCAGTCGCTTTAAAAAAAGTTAACTTTTTAAATTGTGGACCTCATTTTTTTTTCAAAGCGATTGTATGTCGCTTGTAACTCTACGACTGTATATAGCATTACTCTTTTTGTTAAGTCAACATATTTTCTTCAATGTCAGTTGAAGGGAGGTATGGCAGGTGAAATTTCTAAAATTGGGTCAAATTCAATTGTTTAGAAAAGGTTATGGGAACTGCAAGTTCCTAATGTGATGAAGGTCTTTATGTGGAAAGTTGTCCGTGAAACTTTACCACCAAGGGGGAACTTGTTTAAACGAAGATCATTGAGGCTAAATTATGTCCCATATGTCATCTACATAAAAAAAAAAAGAAGTCATGTTGTTTGAAATTGTGTAGCATCTCAGGATGTTTGGTCAGATATTGGCATACTGCTAGCTCATTGCAGAAAGCAAAATGTATGGAGGTGGATTTTGTTTATATATGGGAGGAGCCAATCTCTAAGTATAGAAAGGCTGGATTGGAAGCGTTAGTATGTGTGTTTAGGAGGATCTAGTTGAGGAGGAACAAGCTAGTATTTTAGTGTCTGTGTGATAGTCCTAAAAATGTATGGCAGGGTGCAAGATTAGAAATGGAGAACTTTAAGCAGGCACAAGAATCCACGAGGAAATTGACAGAAGGGTAGAGGGGAAGTTGCAGCATTGTGAGTTGGTGCAAACCTAGAGAGAACTGGTTTCAAGTAAATTGGGATACAACTTATAAAGAGAAAAGGAAGACTATGGGAGGTGGGATTATGATCAGGGACTGTAAATGGGGCTAATTACTACAACAAAGTGGTCAAGGGGTTTTGTTAGAAGTACTTGCCAATTGAAGTTTTAGCACTTAGGAGAGCCACTAAGTTGAGCTTTGGATTAGGGTTACAATAGGTTATCTTCGAAAGGGATACTTTCATAGTCGTAAATGATGTTAAGTGCAAAGGTCAGTTGGTAATGGTATGGGTAGATAATTGAAAATCTAAAGCGTTCAAAAGAAATGGAGTGATTTGCCTATCTATATTCATAACATGATGAACATGGGGATCAAGATTATCGAAGGATGATACTGAAATCTTACTAGAAAAAGAAAGATGGAGAAAAAAGTGCATGCAGTGCAAAGGTCAGTTGGTCTTGGTATGTAGAAATATCGATAACCTGGCTGCTACTATTATGTGTGTAAAGACTGACTGTATAGGCGAAAATTACAAAATTGTACTTAGCTATAACGTTCGAGAGTCACGCAGAACAAACATTAATCGTTTTCCATTTACTATTAATTAATTGGACTTTCAAGGGAGTACAAAAACGAAAGATTCAAATAACCCTTTGAGCTAGGGAGATATTAAAAAATGCTGTAGCAAGCAGACTTTAACAGACATTTTTGTAATGAGAAGAAAAGGTAGATTCAGTTTACTACAAGAAAAGGGAACCAACTACCAAGCTGCTCATGTTATAGCAAAGTTAGCCTTAGAATTTGAAGAGGAAGTGGTCTGGTTGTAAGACGGTCCAAGTGAGTTTATGAAATGTATTGAAAATGAAAAGTCTGTAATGAATAGTTGATTTTAATGAAATGAAGTTTTATGGTTTTTGATTAAAAAAGAAGATATTTTTCTAATTATGTTTAATCTTAAACACAACCATAGCACTAATTTTCATTGATTGAACTTAGTAATTTAGACAAATCGTAAGGTTGTGTTTGGATAAGCGGGTTTGAGTTTAAATTCCAAATTTCGATCAAGAGGTTTAAAGCATCTTATCCCAAATATCTTGATTCTATTTGGATATAAAATAGAGAAATTCTATTCTTACATATGAGGATTTCGATGGAGATTCTGACAGTTCATTTTTGTTATTTAATAATTAAATGAATATTTTTAAACGATATTATAAATTTTTTAAAAAGAGAACATTTAAAATATTTATAAAGTATATGAAAAAATGTAAAAAATCTTGGTAAAATACCCCATGGAGATCCCATGTGTGGCTCTGCGCCACTCATTAAATAATCATATTTAACATGATCCGAAAGCCACCTTTTAATGTTTGAAATATGGGAAATTAGATCCACGAGTCCTCGTCAATTCATTTTCTACAACAGCTACTTTCCTTGAAGTAGGTTAAGGGTAGGTAAGATGGGGATGCTCCCATAACCAGCGTATTCAATCCAATTAAAAGCCACATGGGTACCATGCACATGCACTTTCCTAATTTTAAGCGAAATAAAAGGTACATTTGGCTTAGAAAAGTAGAGGCAATTATGTCTCAAAGAGGCCCATCCGTGCCTAATTCTTTGTACAACACTACTTTTTCACATTATACATTAAAAACAACACCCCGATATGTGCAGAACTTTGCCATACTTCTTTAACGAGAATTGTCTTAAAAGGACAAATTTAGATGAGATGAGAATTTTATAAATAATAATTAGATAATTTGTGAATATTTGTGAGATAGTTGGGTTTTATGGGATTTTGGAGAAGAAGAGAGAAAAAATAAATAAAAATATTATAAAGTTAAAATATTATCAATATATAATTTTGTTCATATTATTTCTATTTTGAGATTTAAAAAAATGAAATTATTATTATTTTTTTAATTTTTTATTTGAAAGTTTAGAAAAATCATAATGATTAGTATATAAAAAAAAACATGTACTGTTTCATTTAAAAATATTTGTGTTTGGATGATGTTTAATAAGTAAATAGGACAAGATGAGAAGAGAATATTGAGATAGAAACTTTTTTCAAAGAAGCCTTAGTGAAAGTGATTTGTTAAATGGAGAGGAACAGTCCTCATTTATTGGAAAAATTTCTAATCTAAACACTTTCAATAATTTGAAAATAGAAAATATGATATGTAGACTTAGGGCTTGTTTGGATATTAGAATTATTTCAACTAATCTCATCTCATCATTACAATTTTTATAAATTTTCACACAAAATATAATAAATAATTCAATTTTTTTAAATCTCAAAGTAATAATAATATTAAAAAATAATATTCTAACAATATTTAATTCAACTAATAATAATAATAATAATAATAATAATATTAAAAAAATAATATTCTAATAATATTTTATTCAATTTTTAACTTTAATCTTATCTCATCTTAATATAAAAACCAATCTTTAACTATATTTAATATTAGAGTTAACATTGACTATGGAGTATGGTCAGAGTTGATCACATACCGCATCTTATATCTCGTAAATCAGAAAATTGTAAAAAATCTCTATACATCGAACTAATTGTGTGGAAACAACTTAGAATTTGAGCAGCCTTAGCTCCACCTAATATGACATTGTTGTCATATCTGCTATGGCTAGCAATAATACGAAAGAGAGACGAATAATAATGAAAACTACCGCTAGCCCAATGAGCAAAATCACTTATTTTTCCCCGAGTGAGTCCTATTTATAAGGAGAGATCATTGGTTTCAAATTGAACATTTATTAACATTTTGTGTGTCCTGGCTTAGAACGAGATGAGATTTGTTTTGGTTTGTTGATAATTCTATTTTGAATGATATTGGTTGTTTTTTAAACGGTAATCTAAAGAGATTTACAGCCAAGACTAGATAATATCAATCAGTTTTAATGTGCCTGGAAGTTACAAATTATTTTTAGTTGGCTTATAATATATATTTCAAGTCAAAATGTAATCTTGTTTATTAATGAATGTAGTAATTTGCTTTCCTTTAAAAAAAATATCGTAATCATCCGTACATTGAACTCATTAATACCCAAAACAATTATCAACTTAATGCATAAAAAAGACAATGAATTAAATTAAGTTGGACCCAAGGAGGAAGCATCCAACATGTAGACAAACAAATAGCGGGCAGAGCTTCAGCTGAAGTTGGTGCACTCTGATCGATGGTCTTATTTCATTTGATGGCGATTTCCATGTCTTGTGCCTTCAGATTCACCACTCAAGAAAGCTAGAACGCTAGAGTCCAGTATCAGCTGAGTCTATAGCGATGGAGTTGTATATTAATGTTGATGACAAAACGACGCGGAATCTTGGAATTTTGGGCTAAAGGAGTAAAGTGGTGTTGCACATTTACCTATATGAAGTATTGAATAGTGATGGCACGCAAGGCTCATACACGACTAAAGGATGTGTTAAGTCATATGAGCTAATCTTTTGGGTGGTAGTGTTTAGGTCTTTGTTGAAGATTGGCGGTTTGGGAGTGAGATATTGTTGTGCATAGGTTGCAAGTTGCTTCCCAATATTCAAACTGTGAAAGAGCTTGCTTTGTGTCCCATATGAATACTCTCCCATTATGATTAGAAAACTCTTATCATACAGTGCTCCTAACACTAAAAAAATTACTTATCCATGATAAGTTATTCCTTGTCAAAATGAATATCTTTTTGTCATAAATAATCATTATCGTCACATATAATCCGTTATAGATGATACTCGCTTTTCTTGTGGTATAATTAATAACATTTAGAACATCATCACCTTTAATAATGTTCTTCCGTGAAATACACCGTAAGATTCAACATGTAGGGAGTCTTTGATTAAAAAAATATTTGCATTCTCTTGGTTGCAATAACTGGCCTTTCACAATCTCTAACCATGATTCCAATGCCCACTAGTACTTTACCAAACTTCCTACATAGAGTTGTATCCTAATTCACCTTATATACCCCATCACAAGGAGGAACCCAAGTACTAATATCAACATTTGATCCAACTTCCTCTTTTCTGTTTACCACCTTATTTGCATCTTGATAATCAAGCATTAATTATCTTACTTGATCCATGACTCTCATTAGATGAGTGAATGTACCTTTGAAGATAAGTGTGTTTCTTTGCTGCCAAAACTTATTTATTTTAGATTTGTTCTGAGCATGTCTCTTTATTTGTTATTTCTAATTAAAAGATGAATGAAGAAGAGGTATCTGGGTCCCTCTTAGGAATGGAAGTGTGTGAGTGCAAATTAGAGGGTTCCTTTCTGTTTTCTTTTGGCTGTTTCTCAGTTGCACATGGAGAGATGCTATCTTTCCCCCCATCAAAAGCATTGGTAGTTGAAGCCGATCTCTTAACATATATTGCACATCATCACCGGTTTTCTTTTCTTTTTCTAATTTTTATTTTATTTGAAATTTTCTAATTAATAAATAGTTCCTACCGTCAAACTTTTTCTTAGGTTTTCTTTTCTTTTTCTAATTTTTATTTTATTTGAAAATTTCTAATTAATAAATAGTTCCTACCGTCAAACTTTTTCTTAATCTATTTTATAGACATTGCAACCTTAATTACTTTTAGGATTGAGATATCGGAATAAAATAGTTTGTGAATAATAACAATATGCATGCTCTGGTTATGATATTATTTTATTGGATTTTAGAAAATGAGAGGGATAAAGTTCATTAAAAATATCATAAAGTTAAAATATTGTTATAATTCAATTATTTAATATAATTTTTATTTAAAAATTTGAAAAAGTTGTATCATTGTGTTTTGTTTGGGAGTTTAGGAAAATTGTAATAATTAGATAATGATTAGATAAAAAAATACAAATAAAAAATAAAAAATAAAAATATTTATGATCAAGTGATATTTGAAAAAGAAACTAAAAAAGATGACATAAAATGAAATAGGACGAGATGAAACTATCCAATCTCTCAAACAACCCCTGTATCTTTTAAATGTGAAATGAAATAAGAGGGATACTGTACTCGATTGGAACTCATATATATTGATTTTATATGTAGTGGCAGAACCACTTGAGGGCAGGGGCCTTCAAAACTATTTGAAATTATAAAATAATCTATAGATTTATACATAATTTATAAATATAGATATTGCCTAGATGACTAACACAAGATAGGGGTGAATCGGATTATATTATAAAAAGTAACACTTATAAATCAAATACACAAAATAAAATATAAACAGAATATAAAATAGCAAGAAATATAAAGAGTAGGGTAAGAAAAAATAAATTCAGTATTTTTACGAGATTCAGCTACACTGCTACGTGCTCGCCTCAAGCTACCTATCGAGGATCCTAAATTCACTATTCAATTTCATTTAGGTGGAGATAGAAACCTATTACACCTTTAAACAGCACCGCTACAAAGAATACGTGTAGAACACCATCTACACTTGCAATCACCTCATACTTGGCAATCACCTCATACTTGGTGATTCAACTATTCCCTATGTAGAACACTTTCTATACACACAAGGGTTATACGCACCCTTTTACTGATACAATAGTTGATAGTGGGCAGACTATCAGAGTACACTCCTCAATGAGTGAGATAGAAACAATACAGCGCAACCTATATTTCTCTTAAAAAGAACAACAATTATGACTCAAAACTTTAGAAAAGAGAGAATGAAAGTTTTGAAAAAATTATGTAAAACTTATCAATAGATGTGTAAGCTCTTGTTGTTATGATTTTGCAAAAGTCAAGTGAGCTATTTATAGGCAAATGGATTACACTCAATTATCTTCCAAATTCAAAATTCAAATTTTGATTAAGTCATTGCATATGTCATTCAATTTTCAAAATTCAAATTTTTAAATGAAGTTATTACATATGTCATGCACATGTAAAATATAATTTTTGAAAATTAAACTTTTAATGAGATCATTGCATATGTCATGCATATACAAAATATAATTTTCCAAATTAAAACTTTTAATAATGTCATGCATATATCATGCTTATGTTATGCATAAAAAAAATACAATTTAATACTTTATGAGAAAAGATTAATTTTTGAGCCTTAATCCAATTTTGAATTTTATCAACAGATGTACAAAAATAATTTATGAGTTTCATTTGTAGACTTGTTCTTTTATGTTTGATGTGCGCTTTGCTACATTGCGTAGATAAGTTGAGCTTGAATCTTGAATTTATTTGTTATCATCAAAATCTATACGTAGATACAAGACTTGAAACTTTGGGTTCTACAATCTCCCCCTTTTTGATGATGACAAATACTTAGTAGAAATCTGCGACCTGCAGTTAATACTTAAGCTCTCCCTGAAAATATGCGTTCGTTTTTTTAAATAAAATATAGACATGATTCTAGCATATATAACAAGGTAGTATAATACTAGTATAAAACTTCTCCCCCTTTTGGCATTATTAAAAAAGAACCGCAATTGGTTTTAGTAAAATTTCTTCCCCCGTTCGTGTTCGACAAAAACTGTAAAGACTGAGGCCTAATTTTATTGTTTCGGTGTAGAGATCCGCTTGATGTTGTTGACAAATAAAATATTATCGAGATTTGGTGTGGAAGGAGATTTATTCCTGCGTCCGTGTCCGACAAAACCTGCAAAATCTGGAGGTCTAGCTCTGGCAATTTGGTGTGGAAGGAGATTTTGTAGAGAGTTGAAAAATTAAAGTCACCCGTGTCCGACAAAACCTGCAAAAGCTGGAGGCCTAGTTTTAGCAATTCTGTGCGGAAGGAGATTCAAATCCACTTGACGTTATTGACAAGCAAGATATTGTAGAGGTTTGAAGTTGTGATATTTTGTCTTGTTCTTATTCCCGTCTCTATAAGAGCAATTCTTAGTTTTATCTATTTTGCATCAAATTTTCTTTTTATCTTTGCAATTCATCTACATTTCCATTCTACAATTTTCTAATGGCTCGTCAATTTTCTTTCAGTATTTCTCGTGATCAATCTATTTCTACTTCTATCGTAGGTGTCATAAAGTAACAAAACACTGATTTGGCTTATACATCAGATTATGATGCCATTTACGAGTTTGTGAGTCTCAAAACTCGATACTCATCGTCCATTGTTGCTTTTCCGCTCGGTTGCAGTCCAAAACTCGTGAAGTTAAGAAACTTAACAAAATGGTCTTTGTACTTGAACGACTTGTTTATGAATCAAACAAAAAAATAGTAGTGTTAAAGCAACATAATAAGGATTTAAAATCCTTATTTGCCTCTTTATTTCGATTGTCTAATCTTTTAGATAAGGATGATATGTTGATCTATGAAAAACAAATGCATCTGAATGACTGAATGATGAGGCTAAACATCTCAAATTTCTGTAGGTAATTTGAAATAAAAGTATCTAGCAGATATTTATGGCATGCATCATTCCTATTTCTCTTCTAATCATGCATAGTCTATCTTCTAGTAGGGTTTTATGAAAATGTCTGTCAATTGATCATGTGTGCTAGTGAATTCTAATATAATATCGCCCTTTTGCACACGATTTTTAAGAAAATGATATCTAATTTCAATATGCTTGGTCATAGAATGTTATATTGGATTCTTTGAAAGATTTATGGCACTAGTATTATCACATTTAATTGAAATATGATTATACATAACTTTAAAATCCTCAAATTATTGTTTTATGTAAAGAACTTGAGCAGAACAACTGCATGTAACAACATATTCTGCCTCAGTAATAGATAATGCAACAGAATTTTATTTTTTTACTAAATTATGAAACAAATGCATGATCTAAAAAATGACATGTTCCATTAGTACTTTTTCGATCAACTTTGCAACCAGCATAATCCGCATCTGAATAACTAATAAGATCGAAAGAAATATGCTTAGGATATCATAACCCTAGGTCAATGGTACCGGCAAGATATCTAAAAATATGCTTAACTGCAATCAAATGAAATTGCTTTGGAGATGATTGTAAACGTGCACATAAACATACACTGAACATAATATCAAGTCTACTAGTTGTCAAATATAATAAACTACCAATCATACCTCGATATACCTTTGAGTCAACTGGCTTACCGCTTTCATCTTTATCAAGTTTGGTGTTGGACTCATTGGTGTTCCAATTACCTTCGCACCTTCCATCTCAAACTTTTTGAGTAACTATTTGATATATTTTGACTGATTAATGAATGTTCCACTTTTTACTTACTTGATTTGCAATCCAAGAAAGAAATTAAGTTCTCCCATCATGCTCATTTCAAATTCTTCTTGCATGCTCTTAGCAAAATCTTGGCACATATTTTCATTAGTAGTACTAAATATTATATCATCAACATAAATTTGAACTAGAAAAATATCATCATGTTCATATTTGATGAAAAGAGTTGTATCAATGTTTTCTCTTGAAAAACCTTTTTCAATAAAGAAACCACTAAGTCTTTTATACCAAATTCTAGGAGTTTGTTTAAGTCCATATAATATTTTTGCAAGTTTAAAAACATGATTAGGAGAAATATGATTTTGAAAACTTGGAGGTTGCTCAACATATACCTCTTCATTTATAAAACTATTTAAGAAAGCACTTTTAACATCTATTTAAAAAAGTTTGAAATTTTTATAACATGCATATGTAAGTAACATTCGAATAACTTCTAATCTTGCGACAAGTTCATACGTTTCATCATAATCGATTCCTTCTTCTTGATTGAAACCTTAGGTTACAAGTCGAGTCTTGTTTTTAGTAATGATTCCAAACTCATCTTTCTTATTTCTAAAAACTCATTTTATTCCAATAACAGCATGATTTTTAGGTTTAGGAACAAGTGTCCAAATATCATTTTTTTCAAATTGATTTAGCTCTTCTTGCATAGTTAGAATCCATGATTCATCAATAAGTGCTTCATCAATATTTTTTGGTTTAGTTTGAGATAGAAAAACAATGTGATTACAAATATTTCTAAGAGATAATCGAGTACTTATACCTCATAAAGGTTCTCCTAGAATTTGTTCTACTGAATGATCTTTCACATATTTCCATTGTTTGGTTGCATCTTGTACTAAATTTTGATGAATTTTCCTTATATCTCCATGTTGGACTTCTTCCATTGTATTCTTTTTGTTGAGATTGAGACTATTTGTGCTATTTGTACCTTTTGTTTCTTCATCAATAAATTTCTTGGAGAGTAGAGGGTTAGATTCATCAAATATTACATGCACATATTCTTGTACAGTCAAAATCATTTTATTGAATATTCTATAAGTTTTACTATTTGTAAAATACTCAAGAAAGATACTTTCATTTGATTTTGTATCAAACTTTCTTAAATTATCTCTGTCATTGAGTATAAACATTTACATCCAAATACATGAAAGTAATTAACCTTGGACTTCTTCTCATTCCAAAACTCATAAGGGGTTTTATCTAATTTAGAACTTAACATAACTCTATTCATAATATAACATGCAACACTTACCGTTTCAACCCAAAAATAACTAGGTAAATCATTTTCATTAAGCATTGTTCTTGTCATTTCTTGAAGAGATCTATTCTTTCTCTCTATAACCCTATTTTGTTGAGGAGTTCGAGGAGTAGAGAAATCATGCACAAAACCATTTTCATCACAAAAAGATTTAATATAACAAACTCTTTTCCCTATCCTTTCGGATGTTTGAGATAGTATATCCATTTTCATTTTAAATTCTCTTGCATAATTTGGTAAAATTATTATGTACCTCATCTTTATGAGTGAGAAAGATGACTCAAATATTTCTAGAGAAATCATCAACAATAATAAATACATAATATTTTCCTCCCAGACTCACAACTCTATTTGGTCCAAAAAGATCCATGTGTATTAGTTGTAATGGTCTAATAGTAGAAATATATTTCTTGATTTTGAAAGAACTTTTTATTTGTTTACCAAACTGGCATGCATCACAGATTTTGTTTTTAACAAAATTCGCTTTTTGCAAACCTCTGAAATGATCATTTTTTAAAAGTTTAGAAATAAATTCCATATTTGCATGACGTAATCTTATCCTTTTTGAAGATAACTGTAAATCCTTTATCACATAATTGACTTATATTTAAAAGATTATATTTTAGACCTCCAATAAGTAGATCATTTTCAATTATGAAAGAAGACTTATTACAATTTTACCTATTTCCACGATCTTCCCTTTTGAATTGTCTCCAAATGTCACGTGTCCTTCTTCTTTAGGAGTGAGATCAATGAACTTAGTTTTATCTCATATAATGTGTCTTGAGTATCAGCTATCTAAAAATCATCTTGTTTTACTTACGAAAGACTTCATGCATACTTACAAAAATAATTAAAATAATTTTTCTTGGTATCCATGCTCTTTGAGTTCTTTATTTATTAGTATTAGAAGAAATAAGATTTTTTGGTACCCATATGGCCCTAATAGTCATTGTATGTTTTCTTCTAATAGGACAAGCATGATAGTTATGACTATTTCTATTACAAAAATTAGAAATAACATGTAACATACTTGAAGAACTTGAGTAATTGTAATAATGTCTTTCTTTGACAAATCTGTTTTTAGGAAAAGAATTTTAAAAATCTGGTTTTGATTTAATGGATTTATCAAAAAAATTTTATAGGGTTTGAGTTTTTCTTTTAGCATGTATTCCAAACCTACCTTATCAAAAATACATATTTGATTACTAAGAAGTTTTTCGAATTTTTTTTTTCATTAGTAAAGTTTTCAAAAATCTTTTCTAAATTCGGTACTTTTTTTTTTCAGTTCATCATTTTCATCTTTTAAAATTATATTTTCTTTTTTTAAAACATCAATTTAATTTGTTAAAGAAGATTTTTTTTTTCAACGCGGTATACTTGATACCTAATTTTTCAAATTCCTCATATATTTCTTCCAAAACATTTTGTAATTCTTCATAAGAAAGATTTTAAATATTTTCGAAATTTGTTACCTCAATATCATCATTAGCCATTAAATAAAGATTTGCAGATTCTTCATTGCTTACATCGCCGTCTAAACTACTTGAATCATCATTCCATGTAGCTTTCATTGCTTTATTGCCTTTGTATCGATCTTTTTTTGGTATGAGATAATCTGCCTTGATATGTCCTATTTTTTACATTTATAATAAGTTAAAGAATCGTTTTTACCTGTATCTTTGTTAGAAATTTTTTAAAAATATTTCATTAGAGGAACTTTATTTATTTTTTTAAAATCTCTGAAATTTTCTTGTGATCATTGCAATTCTCATCTTTTTTGTTATTATTTTCCTCGTCTTGATCACTTTCACTTTCATGAGGAACAACTTTGAGTGCCAAACTTTTCTTTTACTTTCCTTCTTCTTCTCCTCTTTTCAATGTGTACTTATAGGTAATAAGTGACCCGATAAATTCATTTACTTTGAGTTTTGTGAGATCTTTAGTTTCAAGAATCGCCGTCACTTTTGATTCCCAATATTTTGGTAAGGAGTTAAGAATTTTCCTTACTATCTCCAAGCTGGAATAAAGTTTACCAAGAGATGTCAAACTATTTATAATATTAGTAAAACAAGTATACATAAAAGAGATAGATTCATCATCATTTATTTTGGACATTTCTTATTTATGTGTAAGAACATAAATTTTTGATTTTTTGACTTGCGAAATTCCTTCATAGGTTACTTCCAAATTGTCCTAAATTTTATTTGCTATCCTGTAAGTCATTATTCTGTTAAATTCATTACCATTAAGAGTATTATATAAAAAATTCATAACCATTACATTCACAGTATAAAGTCTATTGTCTTCACGATCAAATTCTTCCTCTTTCTTTTTGATCTTTACTCTATCAACAGTTTTTGTTGGAATATAAGGTCCATTTACAATACATTTCCAGATTTCTCGACCTTGAGTTGTAGAAATATTCTCATTTTAGTTTTCTAAAAAGTATAATTATCTCCACAAAATAGTGGAGATCAACTACTGGATTGACCTTCAGCGAAAGTAGCTGTAATGTTAACCATATGATTTTAACTCAACAGATAGTTAATGTTATAATAGAACCCTTACTCTGATATCAATTGTTGTCCAGATGACTAACATAAGAGGAGAGGTGAATTGAGTTATATTATAAAAAATTAATACTTATAAATCAAATACACAATATAAAATATAAACAGAATATAAAGTAACAAGAAATGTAAAGAGTAAGGTAAGAAGAAGCAAACTCAGTATTTTTACGAGATTCAGCCCCATTGTTTATGTACTCGCCTAAAGCTACCACTTGAGAATTCCAAATTCACTATTCAATCTCCTTTAGGTGGAGATAGAAACCTATTGCACTTTTGAGCAGCACCGTTACAAAGAATTTGTGTAGAATACCTTCTACACATACAAGAGTTATACGCACACTTTTTCTGATACAAGAGTTGATAGTGGGTAGACTATCAGAATACACTCCTCAATGAGTGAGATAGAAACAATACAGCACAACCTATATTTCTCTTAAAAAGAACAACAATTAAGACTCAAAACTTTAGAAAAGAGAGAATGAGAGTTTTGAAAGAATTATGTAAAACTTAGCAATAGATGTGTAAGCTCTTGTTGTTGTGATTTTGTAAAACTCAAGTGAGTTATTTATAGGTAAATGGATCACACTTAATCATCTTCCAAATTCAAAATTCAAATTTTGATGAAATCATTCCATATTTCATTCAATTTTCAAAATTCAAATTTTTTAATGAAGTCATTGCATATGTCATGCATATGTAAAATATAATTTTTGAAAATAAAGTTTTTAATGAGAGCATTGCATATGTCATACACATACAAAATATAATTTTCCAAATTAAAGTTTTTAATAAAGTCATGCATATATCATGCTCATGTCATGCATAAAAAAAAAATGAAATTTAATACTTTATGAGAAAAAATTAATTTTTGAACCTTAATCCAATTTTGAATTTTATCAAGAGATGTACAAAAATAATCTATGAATTTTATTTGTAGACTTATTCTTTTATGTTTGATGTGCACTTCGCTCCATTGCGTAGATAACTTGAGTTTGAGTTTTGAACTTATTTGTTATTATCAAAATTTATATATAGATACGAAACTTGAAACCTTGGGTTCTATAATAGAAAATAACCTCCAAAAATATTTATAATTTTCATATGCTCTTTAATTTTTTTTCTAAAATTTCAAAATACCTAGAAATGTCTCTCTCCAATTTTCTTTATATTCCCAAAATTTTGTTTAATTTCTATATATTATCTATTTTCAAGGATGTGGCTTCTCTAAAATCAAAATTAAAAATAAGTTTAGGAGAAATAATAAACTTATTATAAATATGGATCCCAAATTTATTTATTATATAATATTAGGTTTCTTAATTATATGGAATCCAAAGTTTAAATACAAGTAAAATGATTTAAGGTTAATGATTTATATGAAAAGTAGTTTGTAGTTATATTTTTATGATTTTTCAATCTCTTTTTAATTTACATAAAAAAAATGATATTTGCAGTCCTATGATCTAATGCAATCCTTGCCCATTCCATTTGAAAAAAATAGGTAAATTTAGAATCCACATGAAAAATAATCATTTTTTAATTGTGGACCATATATTTTTTTTCAAATGGAGTGCGTAGAACTTGCACACCTTAAAACTGTACTTAACATTACTCTTTATATAAATGTGTCACATAATAGAAAAGTTGGCCTCCTTCGACATAATTGCTGATTCTGCTACTGTTGATATGAATATGATGGAATAATATATATATATATATATATATATAATGATCGATCAGTAAACAAATTAATACATAGACTACTATATATACATGATATATATGTATATATACGTCAAGATAGGGTCGGAACAAGAACTTTTTCTCAGAATGCCAACCGACGTAAATACCAAAGCATGAAGATTAATGTAAGTCAAGTCCTGCTTATTTCCTTTCTTCTCTTTGAAAAAAGGGCGATAAAGCGGTTGAGTGACTCTCGACTGTTTCCTTTGAAACAATTGAAGGTGCGATTCACTAGTCCATTGAGGGTTGAGTGCTATAAAAAAGATGGAGGAATTGAGTGAACAATGGACACAATTTCAACTCTTAGAAGAGGAGAGTCATGTGATAAACATAGAAATCAATAATATAGATGAGTTGATGAAAAAAGGTGACAGAAATATTATAAGAAAGTCGTTTTTTGAGAGAGTTGTTGGCAAAGAGATTATTTGCTCAACGATTGGGAAGGTTTGGAAAATTGGGAACTCTTTCTCCTTCCACGAATTAAGTCAGAATTTATTTGTAATTTCCTTTCAAAGTATAGTAGACAGAAACCATGTTCTAAAAGGTAAGCCATGGTTATTTGATAATTGATTTTTCTTATGGAAACCTTATGATGGATTGATACCTCCGAACAAAATGAATTCAGAAAGGGAAATTTATGGATACAACTTTATGACTTACCATTGGCATTTATGAATGAAGACATGGGGAATAAGATAGCTAGTTCCATGGGAATAGTTAAAGAATTAGATGCAAAAGAGGATGATATGTCAGGAGGAAGTTCTCTAAGAGCAAATGTGGAACTTGACATCAGGAAACCTCTTTGGAGAGGTAAGTTTATAAACCTAATGGAGGATAGATTATGGATTCCCATAAAATATGAAAAACTGTCTAGGGTCTACTTTGATTGTGGAATTATAGTTCATGGCTCTTTTGGCTATAAAAAATTTCTTGCTAAAGACCTAGAACAAGTGAAAAGGGATAAACAATTTGGGGTATGGATTCGAGCACAATCCACACCAAGAGGAAACTTGCACAAAAAACAATATAAGGACAGAAAAGAAGAATCAACGTTAGAAAGGTCTATGACATATCCAAATGTTATTGAAGATATGGGAGAAGGAAATTCACAACAGTAGGAAAAAATTCTGTTTGGAAGAATTAGAAGAGAAGAATTGAGAATTACCATGAAGGAGATACGAGAAAAGAAGATCAAGCGACAGTAATTTTCAATGAGAAGTAGCAGAAAGTAGACAAAGGAACACAAGAATATTCACAAAAGCTAAAGCAGCATACAACAAATGACTTTGGCATGAAGGGATGACAAATAAAGCGTGCAAATATAAAAAACAATTACTAACAGATTCTTAAGAGCATATGGCAGAAGAAGATTCCAGTAAGGAGAACCAATTACTGGAAGATATTATAGAAGAACATGAGGTGGAAATGGTTGTCGAGAGAAATACTTATCATGGAAAATGAAAAAGAAAAGCAAGGCAAAAGGGGAGGATCACAACCATGTCATTGAGATCAGGTAAAAAAAAAAAGTTGTCATAGAATGGGAGTATAGTGGCAGAGAAGAGGGACTGAAAAAAAGAAGAACAAATCAAGAGAAGATGAAGAAATAACAACTCAAATATTGGTGGAGCCTGCTAGGTAGCTCCACTAAGTACTATGAAAAGTTTGAGTTGGAATTGTCAGACGTTTGAGAATCCTTGGATATTTTAAGAACTTTGTCATTTAATAAAGAAAAAGAAACCCCAAGTAATTTTTTTTAATGGAAACTAAACTACTTGCAACAAAGTTTAACAAGTTAAAAAGTCAACTTCAATATGTAGGATGCTTTGTGGTAGAACCAATGGGAAGGAAAGGAGGGTTAGCATTGCTTTGGAATGAAGAAGTTGATTTAGAGATTGTAAACTATTCTTAACAGCACATCCATACCAAAGTTAAAGTCGAGAGAGAACCTAATCATTTCTTCCTAACATGCTTTTATAGGTGGGTCGTCCTATACACAAGTCTAATTTTTTTTTTCACTCTACACACTTGCTTAGATGGATGCTGAGATGGATTTTTATTCTTTTAATACAATAAATATTTCTTTATTTTTTTATTTTTCAATGCTTCTCCCCAAAGCTAGCCGTATCTATCCCCTACACACACACGAACCCATCTCACCACTATACACCACTAGTCACACCAGTACCACCACCACCAGCCTCCACCCTTACTAGCGACCTCCCCCTAGTCTCCCCATGCCCAGTAGAAGCCCCTAACCCCTTCCATGCTCTCTCACTCTCTTACGACTTCTCTCCACCTCACAAGTCAAGATCTGTCGCCACTCACGCAACTGCACCCCCTCCACGATGCCACCACAGCCTCGCCGAAGACTTCCCAAGCTCCTCCATGCTCAACCTTTCTAGATATGAAACCCAAGCCCCACTCCCACTCCCACTCCCACTCCCAAACCCATTTTCAAAATCCTACACTCAATGTTGTCATCGTGTGTGATATTCAAGCATTCTGGGCAAACCAGAAAAAAGGTTTGCAGGTCCGATGATTTTCATATTTTCCTTTTTTTTCTTTGGGTATTTGTTCAAAGACAAAGACGAAGGTGAAGAGAAATGGGGATATTTTTTTGGGTATTTTTTCTTTGGGTATTTTTTCAAAGACGAAGATGATCGTGTATGGTATTAGTATATGATTTATGATTTCTAAGTTGGGTTTTTGATTTCTGAATTGGGTTTTGATTTCTATTTCAGGTTTTGATTTCAACACTTATGTTTTGTTCATCTCAAAGAAAAATGAAGGAGAAGATAATGTTGAGAACGACGAAGGAGTGGGTGGTTGAGAAAGATGAAGAAGAAATTGGGTGAGAGAAAGACGAGGGAGAACTGTGTTTCAGTCTTCAGGATGAAGGAGAATTCGGGAGTTCTTGATTTGAACCGTGTAAATGAAAAATCATGACATAGCAACCGGACCAGGAGAGTGGGTGAAAGAACTGAGCTGAAGAATAGATTAATTCTTTATAGGCATCTCGAGCTAGGATGAAGAAAAGAGAATTGGAATTAGCTTTCATTACCAAACCACCTAGTAACTAGCCTTGGTGTGTCATAAGGGATTTTAATGAAATGTTACTTCTATCTAAAAAAGCAGAGGTAAAAAGAGATCTGGACAACAAATGCAAGATTTCAGAAATGCTCTTGAGACAAATGACCTCTATGACTTAAGATGTAAATGACATAAATACACTCCAAGAGTAACAAACATAATGATGGTATATTTGTAAAAGAAAGATAGGATAGAGGAGTGGCAAATACAAAGTGGTCTGAAATATATAAATAAGAATGTGGAAGCACATGTTTTATCAGTTCTCAAGTCAGATCATAAGCTTTTACTCTTAGTGCTAAAGGAAACCCGACAAATGTGGAGAAGAAAGGCAAGAGTTTTTAGATTTAAAGCAAAATGAACTTTAGAGGATTAAGGGGGTAAAGTGATTCAAGAAGCATGGGATATGAAGGAAACAGTGAGGGATCCTTTCATAAAGTTCAAGAAAATTTTCTACTCCTTATCCATACACTAAATATTTAGTAAAGAAGAAAAAGAAAAACATGACATGTCAAAATATCAATTTATTTAATTTACACTCGTCGTTGTCCAATTAAAAATGATGCATTCTTAAAGTTTTTAGTACATTGTCTAAAACTCCATTGCTTCAATTTATTAAAAAATAAAACTAAATAATATAATTTTTTAATAATAATAATAATAAATAACTTTGAACTGTCCTAATTTTCTGAGTGCTGTTAAGGTGCCTCCAGAAATGACTGTTGGACGTGCCTCCAAGGTAAAATTTACTTTTTTTTTATTCATATATTTTTTAATATTTTTAAATAAATATAAAAAATACCAATACACTAATAATCACTTCCTTAACTAATAAGAGAAAGTTATTTAAAAAAAAAAACCAAATGTATGAGCCCTCAAAATGATAAAGAGATAAAATGATTATATCTTTTTTAATATTATACTTATTTTATTTTCGTTTAGAGACAAGTTTAGATAAGTCATACAAAATCTTTTATCAAAGTTAAAGAATCAAATTGAGAGACGCCATACAAATTGAAAAACAAATTGATAGTTTTTGAAGTATGAAATTATTATTATTATTTTTTTATTAATGAAGTATTAAATTATTGACTTTTATAATTTGATTGGAATAAAGTGATGATTGTTTAACATGCAAGATGGAATTGCTCCCAAGAATACCTTCATCAGTCAATTCGATAAAGAGTGTTTGTTCTTGAGAAAACCATTAATTGTTAATGATTCAAGGAAAAAGACAGTTTTTTTTTAAGACAGTTTTTATTTTATTTTATGGGTAATGTAATATATAGTTATAGAGTGTGTAATCCTTGAGTACTCATTTTGAAAAAAGAAAATGGAGGTCATCATTAAAAATATAATTTATTTATATGGGTTTCAAATTTATTCTTATTTCTCAAAGAAAATCTACAGGCACTGAACACTGCAAAACAAATAGGGAGAAAGACCTATCTTGTTTCATTTACAATTTTTCTATTTCTTTTAAGTTTATTTTTTTTTGTCTATTTTGAATGAAAATTAAAAAATAATAATAATAATAATAAAACAAGTTTTATATAAAGAAAATTAATATCGAAAAATCTATATTTGGACCAAATTTAGAAACTCAATAGAAAAATGCTAAGTGGTTCCTAGTCTTTGCTCTTTCATTTTAATTGTTTGTGTATTTTATTTTATTTTTTCTTTTAATGATTAAAGAGTAGCTATTAGTAATATATATATATATATATATATATATATAAAGATGGGTTGCATAGAAGCACCCTACAAATTACGAAATATATTTTGAAACAATCATTCAGTTTTTTTTAAACTATATTTTTAAAACTCATAAACAGTCTAAACTGAATCATAAAAAAATCTCAAATATTATTAAAAGTTATTTTAGGTCTCGTTTTGTTAAATATATGAGATAAAATGAAAGGAAAAATATATAAATAATAGTAAGATAATTTATGAATACTAATGAAATGATTTAAGTTAAGCTTTTTATGAAGTTTTGAGAAATGATTCAGAAAAAATTTAATAAAAAATTTAAAAGGGGATTAATATAATTTTTAATATTTTTATTTTAACATTTGAAAAAATTGAGTTAATTTTTGCATTTTATTTGAAAATTTGAAAAAGTTATAATAATTAAAAAAAATTAAAAAGTTGAGAATTTATAATTAAAAAATAACTGTGTTTAAATATTGTTTAGATATTAAAATAAGATAAAATTATAGTTTCAAAATTTTGGGAAAACTCATCAAATCTTAAGCAAACAACGTATCCTCTACTAAAGAAATAGCATGTCAAATAATAAGTTAAACAACGAATCAATCTTAACTAATGTAAATTACGTTTCGATAATAAGATGATTTCAGATATTTTGCAACTAGTAATAAAAAAAATAAGGAAAGAATATTTTATAATCGTGAATAATAGTGAATAATAATGAAAAATAGATAAATAATAATAATAAAATTAAAAATAATAATTGAATATTCTGAAATATTCAAACTACCCAAACTCACCCCGTATCCTTTAGGGGTCTAACTGATCATTAAACAAGCTATTTCTTTAGTAGAGAATACGTTGTTTGGTTAAGATTGATAAGGTTTTACAAACCTTTTGAAACAAACATTTTATCGAGATGTTTAACATTAATCGAGATTTTTGTTTTCAATTTAGAAAAAAATAAATAAAAAGAGTTTGAAAAAGTAATCATTTGTATAAATTCGAAATAGGCAGATTTATGTAAGTCATTGTTAAAAAAAAAAAAAAAAGAAGAAGATCCCACCTAAAAATAGTGTGAAAAATTATTTTTTATTAATGAGATCTATTTTTTTTTTTATAAAAGATTTATATAAGATTTGTCAATTTAAGATTTTAATGTAGTATTACTTATTGATAATTGAACTTTGTTACTTATCATTTCACACTTCACATATTATACTTTTTATTTTTATTTTTTTAAAATTTTTTAAAATTTTTATTTTATTTTTAAACCAATTGAATTTTTTACTCATTATTATATATTATTTTACTCTTCATTTCATCAAAAGCTGATGAGTGGTGCTTCATCCCTCAAACTTGGCTCGAATGAAGGGATTTTTTTTTTTTTGGAATTATTTTTAATCATTTTTTTGGTGGTTTTAAATAATTTTTAAAAATAAAAAAACTCACATCATTATTAATTTTTTTAATTATTAAATAAAAAAATTTTAAAAAATTGAATTCGATACAAATTCGGTACACTTATCCTTGGGAGAAAAAGCTCGTTCTAGAAAAGATGAAATGTCAATTCAGATAGGAGACAGGTTGCCCAAAGTACAGAAACTACAGTAAAGGCAAGGTTTCATTTTTGTCTTTTGGGCACAGTATGAAATGGATGTATAGTGGCATAGTGCGCTAGAATGGTTAACCGATAAAACATAAATAATAAATAAGAGTCGATAGTTTAGGGCGACGAATTTGAATTTTGAACTCCAATCACATGGACTTGGAGATTATGATTACAAGGCCCAGCATTCGGAAAAATGATGCCTTCTTTTCCTTGAGCCAACGTATTGTTAGCATATAAATAACTGACTCCTTTGATTCTTTCTCCTCGTTTTCTCTATAGATCAGACAGTTTTTCTCAAGAATTTCATTTCTGGCGTGCCTCTTGATGATGCTGTCGAGAACAATTTTACCAAATACACTCTATACGATGATTCTAACACTACCCATTTGTCAATAACAATTTACCAGCAAACCTCATCATTATAATTTTCACACAAAATACAAAATCCAATAAACAATTCAACCTCTTCAAATTCTAAAACAATAATAATATTAAAATTAATATCCTAACAATATTTTATTTAACTTTCATCTAAAACCATCTCACCTTATTTTACCATCCGAAGTTCCAAACCACCGCTTAATTTGAACACAGCCAATTCTGGGTTCTTTTGTCAACATAAAGTACTACACATTTGAACTCAGCAACGAGCCATTCTTTTGAACCAAAATTCAAACAAACACTTGACACTTTGTTCCAGCGGTCTATATAAATGGCGGTTGAGTACCTTTACAGCTTACCCAAGCCTCTATAAACAGAAACCGTATATGAGAAAATCAGACAATGAAGTCGTGACTTCTCTAGATACGTGAAATGCCGAGCAGCTACACAAACCATCTAGGAATAAGCCATACTCGAATAGACGAACTGCCATATATCTTTAACCAGCCATAACACAACAGAAAAATACTTATATATGGAACATATAATGAATGCAGATAAAATATTCAAACACACCGCGTGCACAGATGCACTTGTCGGCACACACATTGAGAGCGAGAGATAATAAGAGCTTTCGCGTATAATGCTAAAGACTGTTAGGGGAACTTTCAAATATCGCACTTGATACGTCTCAATCAAGCAAAAGTCAGTTGTACAGCCATATGATTCTTGAAAACATGACAACTCTGGCATAATTAAATAAATCGATCATGACGAAAGCCAGTATTTCATAGCATTGCTGCAGCAGTAGCAGAGATCCGGATGCCCATCGCTTGAAGATTCTAGTGACCATACTTCTGAAACTCCCACTCGCTGTTATCTGCATAAGCAATAAGGCAACCAAACCACAAAGGAAATGAGTAGAGTTCTCCCGATGACAAAGTCAAGAAAAATTAGAAGGCCAGTTTTTAGCACAGATCATACCTAAAGGACACACTTGCCGAGTTTTGAGCCATCGGCTGATGCAATGGAAATGGAAGGCATGGTTGCAAACCCCTACACCAGCAAAAACCAGAGTTTCATATAAAAGTCATGTGAGCATGAGTGCAAAATGCAATAACAATAATCAGCTGGATTGCTTCCACAAATAGATAAAAAAAAAATGCACAACGCACACAACACTACAAAGAACAATAATGGGTGATTAGCAACACCATCCCATGATTGAGAGAATCCGAATAAATGTCCGGACTGTGGACTTCAAGTTATAGGCTGCTTGTTGCTGCTACAGGCTCGACTTCTTTGAATTAAATGACAAGTCACAGGTTACACATCACGTGAATGCAACCTGATTTTTATTTATTTTCTGATTTATTTGAACTTTGATCATAAAGAAAAACTAACTCAGCCCTTTGTAACTTTCATCAAAAGATGGGGCTTCCGCAAATAAAACCTGCTAACCCGTTAATCACGATTTCTTTTGATATTTGATTTGTCACAGAACAGCCTCTTGCTCAAAGAACAGACTATCTCACAACAAATATTACAGAGAGAGATGGGTTGGCTTGAATTGGCATGATGCAAAGGTGTTCATGGTGCCGTATAGTTCTCTGGTTGGCCGGCTGATGGCGGAAGGAGCTAGGGCGTACCTGCGTTGGGCTGTGCAGGGTTTAGTGATGAGTGATGCAATGCCGAGGAGCTCATCTAATGGAAGGCATGTGCCTGGATACTAGCTGTGTGTACTTGTGGTTGTCGCAGCTATAACACGAACAAAATGATGAGATTGTGTGTGTTTATCAGGACATTGAAGTGTGGTTAGAGATTTCCGTAGATGGAGAAGATTGGTTCTCTGTAGTGGTTGTTATTCGGGTTGTGGTCATTTGCAGCTTTCAGTCTATAAATTGGCTGTGGACAGTAGTAGTTCATACTTCATTTTTGGGATCTAATTATTTTTTAAGACTTGGACGGTGGCTGGACATTGGAATCATGGTGGCTTTCAGTTGGATGTGGTGTCATGCAAAACAATGGCTTGGATTTGGGTGCCAGCTTCCCATCTAGTTTAATGGATGTCCAACCAATACAACTCCATGTATAACTTTCCAACTCTCAACTATATTAATTTGTAACTTCATGAATACAACAATGAGTCTACCATTATACGTTTCTGAATCATTTATAAAGATAAAATTAGAATAATAGAACAACTGAGTTGAAATAATCAATCAGCTCATACTTGAGCACATATTGATAAAAACTAATATTCATAAAATACAATAAAAAAATGTTTAAATATAACACTTTTTTTATCGACAATAAAAAATGTTTAAAAAGTAAGATGGTAATATGTTTAGTTTGTTAACTCAATAGTTAGAATGCCAAGCAACATGACAAATAAGTAGTCAACTTATTATAATTTTCATTGACAAATAACTAATTAATTTTTTTTATTAGCACCAGGTATTTGGGAACGTCCCAACTAATCCCGGAGATGCATAGGCCCTTGGCAAAGAATTTCTCGTAAGTGAACCTTGGGTAATTCAAGGGGAAAATCCCCCAATCCAATGACCCTTTGAGATTGTTTGCACCAAAGAAGACTTGAACCAGCCTTACCCCCAGGCCCAAAGCCTTTACCACTTGTGCCCACCTCTAGGGGTTTTTTTAAAATTAAATCACAAGAAAGTGCCATTGAGGGGACTTGAACCAGTGCCCTCCCTTCCCCATGGGTGGCGCCTATCCATTGGACTAGGCATGCCCTTTTCTTTACAAAATATACCAGTCAAAAGAAATTAAAATATCCGACCAAAATATACGCAACTATGCTATTCGATGGCCATAATAAAAATAAAGTATATGGTTGAATTACAACACATCCAAATGGCAAGGAAAAAATACACAAGATTTGTAGGCATTGACATCTATGCCAACATAAGCAATACAAGGAAATTCTAAAGAATATAAATGTTTACAACATTAAACATAGGACTATCATTTATGCACCGGGTGTATGAAAACAAAGTCCCGACTAATCTCAGGAATGCATTGACCCTCAACAAGGAACATTATTGTCATCAAAAGATTTGCAACCCTCATTATCTTCCCACCTACATCCCCTAGAGGTTGGCTCAAATGGTGAAGACCTTGGCCTTTGTAATATGGTCTCTTCAGGTTTAAAGTTTGAAATCTCTTGAGGACAAACAATTTCTACAAACCATCAGATTGGGGGAACTTCCCATTGAATTACTTGAAGTGCACTTGTAGAAAACTCCTTATCGAGAGCCTGTGCACCCGCGGGATTAGTCGAGACTTTGGTCTCAAACACCCAATGGCAATAAAAAAAAAAATATATATTCCTCACCTATTTCATCTAAATTAATGGTCCACACGAGCAATAAGAGTTAAAACTGATATACATATACATACATACATAGATATCTATATACATACATAAATACATACATATACATATATATATGGTGTTTTTGCTTTAAGCTGACAAAAAAGCACCCAAAAGTGTATTTTTTTTGTAAATCTCTTTGAGTTTGGTAATCAAAGCACTTTAGTCTTGGAGCTTAAGCGTGATTCTACGAACTCTTCATGCTGCTACAAAATATTCTAGTTAACAACATTCGATAAACAAATCTAAATGAATGTAAAATTTAATATCCTAATGAAATATAATTCAACATGAAAAACCCAAAGTTATGAAATGATTCACCTTCTCTTACGCCCTGAAAACTTTGTTTCAAGCTCAGCAAAACAAATAAAAGGCCAAGCTACAAACTTTAATAAAATTTGCACTGTTCCTAGACAAAAGAATACATATTGCAACACGGGATCCTTACTTTCTAAGCAGAGGTCAAACAGCAAGACAGACACACAAATAGCTTGTAAATGAAGATTAGGTATCAGAATCGAAAGCATACCCCAAGCAACCGTACATTCCTCGCTAGTGGCGCTAGCCTGGTTAGCTTGGCACTCAATACCTACTCACCATATCGCCATACACAAATTATATACCACAAAAATTTTATCCCGAAACATAATTATAATACTAAAAACAAAAGCCGAAAAGTAACATATAAAAACTCACAGAGATCCATGATATGGTTCCTGCAAATGGCACAGTTATCGACCACAATATCTGCACGCATCAATCAACATTGCATCATTCGAACAATAATAGTGAAATCGCTCACAATCTCAAACCCGAGATATGTAACCAAACCGAGACACAAAAAGAAACAAACAGTAAATAAAAATGCGAAAGCAATTAGAGAAAATAATAGTTAGGGTTTGGGGAGAAGTACCCCAGGCCCAGAGAGCGACGGCGTTCCACTTCTTGATCTCGAAGTGCTTGCACTTTTTGGAGGAGCAGGAAGGACCGGCGCTGCTCGAAGGCTCGCCGGCTGGGACCATGGGCACGTCGGAGTCCAAGGAGGCCATGGCTCGGGGGGGAACGAGGGATTGAAACGAGCTCGGGGCGATCTTTTCCAACTCAAAAAGTCTGTTCACACGAGAATTGTTTCACACGGATTTGAACTCCGGTTTTCCGGGTTCAAAACCAAGCGGGTGCCAGTTGGCCCAAAGGCCACGGCCTGACACTTGACCCAATTATCCACATAAGAAAAGTTCGTCTACGTAAAATTAATTATAAAAATTTATTAGACAAACATAATTTTGAAATAAATATGACATATTAGAGTGACCCATCTGAATTTATAGAATATTCTTTTAGGAGTTGTTTGGAAATAGATCTCATTCTAAAATTTTTATGTCATCTTATTTTATCTTATCTCATTCACAAATATATTTTAAATATAAAATTTACAACTTTTTTCAAAATAATTATTACAATTTTACCAAATTCTCAAAATATATATAAAAAAAAATCAATTCTTTTTAAACCCCCAAACAAAAAATTATATTATAAAATTATATTCTAACAATATTTTAACTTCACAATATTTTTATTTAACTTTTTCTCTCATTTTTCAAAATCCAAAAAATATTTAATTCAAACTATCTCACTACTATTCACAAACTATCTTATTAATGTTCACAAAATTCTCAGCTTTTCTCATTCTTCAAATGAGCCCTTAATCATCTTTGGATGATTGACTCCATTTTAGGGTGGTAAGAGGATTAGACTAGACTAGAAAAATCAACTTGACGGAATGGTTTGGTTCGAATTGGACTAATAGTCTTATTTGTAGGTTTTAAGATGCATTTTTTTGGATTGCACTGGGCCAAAATTGATCAAATGTATATATTTAAATATCTTTTTATATATAATACATTATTTTATATATTAGTTGTACAAATTAATTATATAATTTTCATTTAAGAGATTACCATTGACCATGTATACAATAAAATCATTAATATTAATGACTATATATGAAATGTTCACGAGATGATTTAATTTCATTAACCATAAATATACAAGGAAAGACTTTTTCATGGATCAAATCAGACCAAATGGACCGATCAGACTGATAGCTAATGATCTGATCCAACAAAAATGATGGACCGAGATTTTCGATCTGTCACTCCCCCAAATTGGATTGATTATGCCCCTACTCCATTCAAATAGTTGCTAAGGTTATTTCATATAAGAAAGTAGCTTTGGTTAGGTTAGAAGCTCACCGTATAAGAGTTTTAGAAGGTGTTTGTGAGTCTTGTTTGTATTGTGTCAATTATGAGTATTTACTGTATGACCAATTTATATAAGAGAATTAACATTTTCTTAAAATAAAATCACATATTAACAAAAAAAAAAAAAGTTTAAAAGTTTGAGAGATTAAGTAATCAAATACTAATCTTAATATTACACTAGAACAACAAGAAAGGCATGTAAACTAAACAATTCAAAATTTGAAAATAGAATCTCTTAGTGTTATACAACTTGATTGCAAGTTTTGCAGCTAGATCCACAATTGACCTGTTTATTAATTGTGATTTATTAGGTCAACTTATTTTGATCAATTTCATTTATATCAAACTCAAATTCTCTTATTTCGCATCTTGTTCATATTTGGTTCATATGTCATGTCATATTTTGCTCCCCCCTAAAGAATCCGAGTGATTTTAATGTGACCTCACCACACTAAATTACAATTTAGCGGAAAAGAAATCTAAAACCCTAAGTGTAGGACTAACCTTAATTATTTTAAGACCTCTGCTAACGGCCACCATCTCATATTCACTTGGTGTGGCATTCGCCACCTGAGCAATGTTCACATATCATTTTACACTAAAACTTGAATTGCTTTTAGGAAACAGGATGGTTATAAAGCCAATATGCTCAATATCTTTTTTTTTTTATCCAATAGGCTCAAGCCATTTCCATTCTAGTTTTTCCCAATCCTAGTAAGACCCAATTACAAAATTTTGATCTAGTGCCACCCTAGGCATTAAATTAGCGAAACCACACCTATAGGTGTGTCAAAGGCGGCCCATTGCCTCATTCTTCTCAACCTAGTCAGGATGGATCTCTACCATCTAGGCATCGAGGTGGCTAGATCCAACATGTTCAAGGTGGTCTATAACCACCCTAATGCTAGGGTAGCTAGAACCACCTTATTTTTGTGGTAGTTGAGTGCCAGTTCCAATGTTTCCAATTCGAAAAAAAGGGAATGTTATATGGCACTAAGAATGTGCACCCAGATTCAAGTCTAGGTACCCAAGTTTACCCGAACCTAGATCCAGGTGTCAAATCTAGTCCCAGAATCCGCTCGGGTTAACTTTGGTCATAATTGTGGGCAGTACCTAGATGAATCCGACTTTTTAAAACCTAAGCATCTAGGTACTGCCCACAATTATGACCAAATTTAACTCGCTCTGGGCATTCGAGTTACCCAAATTTTACAATTTTTTTTTAAAGAAGCCTATATTAAAATCTTCAAGAAAAAAAATAATGTTGAAGGAATGAAAACCTTAAATTTTACATTTGTTGGTACTGTGTCACAGTCATAAAAGGTAGAGAACTTTACATCTCAGCTTCTAATTCACAATGCATTATTTTTATTTTTATTTTTTTCCGTCTTGGTGAAATAAATAGAATGTTGCGAAATATTTTGATAGTGCTTAATTTGTCGATTAGAAGTTGAGATGTGAAGCATGATACCTGTTCAGTCTAATTCGATAAATACGTTTTCGTTTTCATTCCTTTTTACACCCTTAATTTTAATAGAGACAAACTAATATAAGTCTTGTGCGCCCTCAAAATTTGCTTAAATCATCATGTAAATCCGAAATATCATAGACAATTGATCATGGCAAAATCATTTTGAGTTTGAAACATTATACAAGAGGTAATCATAAAACAACGAACATATATATAGAGATGCAAACTTCACAAAAGTATTCCAATATTATCTAAGGTAGGTTGAGTGTCTACTTAAAAATATTCAAAGCAAGATAATACGATCATGTAAGTCGTGACAATGTTCGTTAAACGAATTAGAAACAAGAAACATAGTCCAAAACTCCAAAATCGATGTGTGTAAATTTCTCATGGAGTTACTCTAAGAATTCACCCTAGAGGTCCTTCGTAAAGAGGCGATCATCTTTCTCTCGACTTTGCCATGTGAGTGTGTGCATGGCATAGATGTGACGTGCAGTTTGTGTAGCATGGCTGAGATCCCTTGAAAATGAGATAAGTATTTTAAAAGTTTTAGCTTTCAGCCTCTCCCTTGGGAAAACCCTAACATAAGAAAACTTCTAAAGGCTAAAACAAATGTTTTTGTGTGTGTGGAAGTGTTATCTTTGATCTTGAGCCCTTGAGAATTCGGAATCCTTGTGTTTGGGTGTGTTTATGTGTAATGGGTAGTGGGAGTTAGGATTATACCGTGTGGCTCCTCCTTAAAAACGTGGTTCCTTGCTCGTGCCTTGAGAGAAAAGAGAATGGTGTTTGCCTGTAAAGAAATCGTTGAAAAATGAACTTTGGAAATAAGGAGACAAGTACTTCTGTGTGGGTGTATAGGAGAGGATGGAGGGAGAGGCAAGTATATTCTGAAAATGGCAACCAAATTAAAGAAAAGCCCTTGGGTGTTGGACCCCATCCCCTTTTATAAGTCCCTTTAACTTCCACCCAGTTCCCTTATTGGTTGCTAAAGAGTCTATGTACATGTGTCGTGTGGCATGTTCTTCTTCCTTTGGCTGAAATGTTTCCACTTCCTCATGATTATTGCCTTGTTTTGGAAAAACAAGAGTCTCTTAGGACAAGTGGCATGTGCATTGCCCAGTTTGAAACCCTTAATCCCTTTGGTGTCCCTCTAGTGCCTCTAGTTCAATGAACCTTGGATGCATGATTATCTTTTCACCAAAGTCCTATATCGTCTTTGGAAAGTGGGCATGTGCATACATGCAAGTGGCATTGACATGTAAATGTGTGTGTCACCCTTCCTTTTTTCCTACAAGGATGCTTCATCTTCTCCTAGGCCCTTGTGATGCTTCTCTAGGAGACCTCATCATTTAACCCAAAGCCTTCTTGAATTTCTAAAAAGTGACAAGTGGCATGAGAGGGTATGTGTGTGGGTGAAGTGGCCAAGAATCTTAGGTTCTAGGGTTGTATCATCCTAGGTGCCTCTTCCTCTTTCAATCATTATACTTTTTTAGAAAGAAAATCTTATCCAATGCATGCATGACACTTGGAAAAAGTTAGGTAGGCATGAGTGTAAGTTACCTAAGCAAGTGACACATCGCATGTGGGTCTCGCCCTAGCCGTCCACCTCTTCCTCACACAAAGTTTCTTCTAGAGCCTTGGTACTTGTGTATGCGTGTTCCTTCCCCATGCGCCTCTTCCATTTTCTCAAGTACTCCTTCTAGAATGCCTCATGCACTCCCTTCATGTGTGACGAGTGACAAAAAGGTGGATGATTTCCCATGGTAGGCATGCAAGTCCCCATAGCTAAAACCCTAAAAGTCTCTTGGAGACTTGTCTTCGATTTGTAGCCTTCCCATGATCCCCTTCCTCTTCTTCAAATCATTACAAACCTTGGAACTCACCAAAATTCTAAGGTGGCACGTGTGGCCTTTAAGGTTACAAAATCCTAAAGTCTCTCACCCCCCTTTCCCCATATTGCATCTAAATTCATAATGCTTCTTAAGTGGTAATGCATGTGTTACAAGTGGCAAGAGAAATGGTTTGGGTGTTTGCCCTAAGCCTCACTAAGGTTTCAAACCCAAATTTCAAAAGGTTTGGATCAAATTCTACTATCCTTACGGGTTTTTCTCCTATGGGCCTTGAATGCTAAAAATGCGAAGATAGTAATTTAAAAAAATAAAAGTCCAAAGATTCTAAGCCTTAGGGATGGCCCAACATGACGACATAAGATAAGCGAAGACTTGGTTAAGTTTGGGTTATCACACCTACTGCATCCACATTTGGTGATGAGGCTAATAAATCCCTCAATTGTAGTGTTGCATATCTTATTTAAGAATATAAAGAGAGCGAATTTTTTTATCATACAACTTTTTTTAACACTACAAAAATTATTACCACATTTTTTATTCTTTTTTATTTGGAATAATTATAACCTTCTTATATTATACTAGTGTTTCCAAAACATAATTCTGATTGTAACTATATCTTCTAATGCGTGATTTCTTATAGACCTTAAAGTATCACATTGACAAGAATATGAAGGAAGTCGCCATAGGTACAAATATTACCTCCATTCATGATGCTACATTCAAGACTGAGTATTACAATATAATATACCTTGAAAACCTTTGGGTTGTATGTATTCATATAACAAATCCATGTACTCTTATTCCAAACATGCTTTAATTTGAGTTTGTCTTTTGGAAAAATAGTAAAATAAAATTTAATATACTACATTGTTGCTCCCTGGTACACGACCGCAAAGAAAAAAGAAGAAAAAAAAAAGCAGTCAAGGATTTCATAGAAAACTACCCATGTGGAAGTTGGCTGAACTGAGTTCAGTTCAGTCTAATTTTTATAAGCTGAGTTTAATACCCAAATAAACAATTCTCAAATTCCTAAAATTAGTTCAACTCAAAATCTCTTTACATGTGAAATCTATAACATTTTTCAACTCAATATCTCTTTAGACATGGGACCCACAATCTTTTTCAACTTTCCATTAATATATTTAAAGTCATCTTAATATTCAAAAATATCTAAATTCATCTTAAGTGGGTGCCACATAACTTATTCCACTATCTCAATTCACTATTATTTATAAAAAAATTCAAATCATCTCAACCTAGTTTAACATCAGAATGAGCCTTAAGGCCCTATTTGGAACTTAGACTGAAATGAAGAGTTTAGTCTAATTTTAAACTAAGTCCAACATTCAAACACCCAAATCACAAATCATTAAACTCATTTCAGCTCAAAACATCTTTATAAGTGAGACTCATAATGTTTTTTAATTTAATATATTTTTACATTTGAGATCCAGAACTCTTTTCAACTTTTCATAAATATATCTAAATTGATCTTAACATTCATATACATCGATATCTAAACTCATCGTAGGTGGATTCTACAAAACTCATTCTACCATCTCAACTCACTACTATTTATAAAAAATTCAACTCATTTAAACTCAACTCAACATCCAAGCAGGGCCTTAATATTTTAGTTTGGATGAGTATATTTAATTTGCTCTCCCTCGGGAGTGGGATTAGTCGTCCTTAGCCTGAGATTCTCACATTAATTAATATTTATTGGTTGGGGATATGATCAACTTAGAGAGATTAAAGGAACTTTCTTCTTTAGTAAATAATTTTTAGTTTGGGTAAGCACTTTTGATCACTCTCGAGAGTGTGAACACTAGTTTTCCTTATCCCTAGATCATTCTTGTAACGTTTTCTTGCCTTCAAAGTAACTCTTTTTCAGGATTGTTTTTGGAGTCTAGATGAACACTTTTGCTAGCTCTCTAAAGCGTGAGGACTTTTGTCTTGTATAGAAACAATAGTTTCTCAGCATGAGGTATGCTCAATGGTTGCTCGTCTTTGGATTCGAGCTCTCGTCTCTCTTTCGGGGTTCAAGCATTCATTTGGTCGCAAGTACAAACAATTCTTGATTACCGTCGCAATTTGAACAAACCTATTTCGCAAAGGAATTTGAGCTCTTTTTGTTCCTCCGATGATGCTTACCCATGCACGACATGTTTGAGCACTCTAATTCCTTTGCTGGATGAGTAATTACCTCTTGAAAAATTCTACATACAATTGTGAGGAACGTTATTACATCGTAATTGTTTTGAAAAAGAGTATAGTCTACTGTTAAAAAAATTAATTTTTTCATATGAATTTCATATTTTAAAACTTATTTCAAAATAGTTACGCAACAATGATACAATTTACGGTTAGAAATATATTTTCTCTTATCTCTCATACTATTTTTGAAATGATGAATTTGAAAGCGTATAGGGGGGAACCGGGTGCGTGCCTTGCACGCAGACCTACTAGTTTATGTATTGATTATGGGGCTAATAATACTGGATAACCGTCCATAATTCTCGATTTTTTATTTAAAAAAGGTTAACTTTCGGACAATGGGATGAAATTAACTAGGGCTAAACTAGCCCCCATTTAGATATATCAACCGGACCCATTTGAATAAGGTTAAAGATGGCTATGTCAGCAAAACCTAACCCCATGTAAATGGGGGCATTAACAAAAACCATTTGGAAAAAGCGCTGGCCATTAATATTGATCATGAGATGAATTAATTTTATAATCAAAATGAGTGAGTGGATTTGGCTAATCATCCTAAAAAGACTATATTAATTAACAACGCTAAACAGCAGCTAGCGAATCCTTAGTTAAGATTCTTTACTATGCACAAACATGATTTTGCGTATATCCCATTACTTTATGTGATGCATGTGAAACGTCGATTTTGCATCAAGAAAGTATTGTGCAAACAGTTACATCTCATTTTTCAGGTGGTTTAATTTTTAATTAATTTAAAGCAAGTGCTCCTTTACAGTACATACATATATATATATATATAAATATTATGTAAGTGCGCGCAGGATTAATGAATGCAATGTGTATATGTGTCATGTGTGATGATATCAATATAATTTCTTCCACATGCTAATCATGGAAAATTATTAAGTACTAATCTTAGATTACGGATGAGGACCTGCTCGTATTCCAATCCGATCACAATATGTCAAGCCATTAAAAATTGTGCCAAGAATTTTGATGACTTCATGGCATGCATATAAGCCCGGTTCTCTAAATGGAAAACTTGAACTTGAATTTCTCATCCTCACTTAAAAAAAGAGAAAAAAATAAAGACATTAAAATTTGTTTATTTAAACGTTTCCTTTTAACGACAACATACATATTCATAGATGATCAAAGCTCGTGAGTTTCGCATGCAATGAAAACGTTTTAACTTGATTGTATGATTAATCCAAAAGATGGTTAACCATGCACTGATCCATTTTTAATCACTTCAGATTAATTAGAAGAGTTCGACTTGCGATTTCTTGATCTTCCCAACACGCTGAAATATCTATATATGATACCAACAAGTTTATACATTCTGTATCAGACAAGTTTGCATATATTAATTTGAAAGGAATAAATTTTTTAGATTAATTTGATTAGTACAAATTTGTATAATTTTTTTTTAATAAGATAAATCCTTCATCTGGGTTATATGTCGTCTACTTTTGGTTAAAAGAAAATTGATAGTTGATCAGTCGATAAAATAACTGATTGAATTTTTGATTTTGATTTTTTTATTTATTTAATGATTAAGAAAATGATTATAAATTATCTTAAATTATAACCTTTTTTTTAAAATATTTAAAAGCATATAAAAAATGATTGAAAGAAAAAATAAATAAAAAAAGTGGGTTGCACTCATGGGTCAACTTCCTCAATGAAAGAATAATGTTGTATATAGTTGTGAAATACGCAAACGTCATACAATCATTTTAAAAAAGAGTGAGGATCTATTATTAAAAAATTAATTTTAATTTTTTTATGTAGATTCTATATTATTGATTTATTTATTTTTATCAAAATGATTGAGCAATGTTTACACACTTATAACTGTAACTACCAATATATTTCTCTACCATAACGGTAAGAGCATGACTTAGTTATTTTGGACCAAGTGTATATATATAATTCATTTTCGTATAGAAAATGCCTATGAAGTCTTATTTTATTTGCACTTGTTCAATGCATTATTTACTTACAGTGTACAATACTCTTTTTTATATCGAATAATTTTATTTGAAGGAATATATCTAGAAAATTGTTACCGATTTGAAATAATAACAAATATAATTTCTTATTAGGGACTAACCTCAACTACAATAAAATATTAATTAATTTTACATCAACATTTAAAACTTTGGCTCTAAACGCTAATTCTGAAATGACACAAAATTATAAGTTAAAAGAGTACTCATAGCTTGCAATATCATTATATTCTTGATCCTGAGTCCTCTTCATCATCAGGACTTAATTCCTTTGTTGATAAATTTTATATTTTCGCAGATTTTCTTAAATTCTTTTTAATCTCTCTTTTTGTAATATATTTCGACAATATAATTTTTTTTTCTTTAAAGAAAATTAACTGTTATTTATCCTTGATTATTATAATGGTGGAAAGCATATCTCCATATATAACAATAAATTTATAATTCTTTAGTATCTCCATTAATAAAACCATATATTATATATATCGATCAATTGACATTATGAGATATTAATGAAAACCCTTCCCTCCAAATATAAATTGATCTAGATCCTCCACTTGTTTGTAAGTACTGTTCAAAAAATTTAATTACCCCTTCAGCTCCTAAAAAATTATATTAGTAATAATTTTTTAATATCTTAAAAATACATGAATCTCTGTGCTAAAACTCAAAATTAATTTGGTCCGAACCTTAAAAAAATAATTGGCGCCAAAAACACTCATTATATATGTGTAACTTGTATTACTAATGTCTATTGAGCTATCAGAAGCATTTGGTTATGTCCCTTTCAGCTGGTGCTAAACGTCCCTTTCAATTGCGCAACTACTTTAGTGTATTTAATTAATTAGTGGACAATGAAGATAACTGCACGAATTAAGCGTGCAGGGATTTGTCTAAAATATATTATATGATCAATCATGATCTAATGATCGATTGCTGTCGGTCACGATACGAATCTTAGCGCATAAAAAAAAAAAAAATTGATCATCCGGCCCGGGCCAAAATGCATCCACCTTACCCAACTTATATATAAATGCCAAAATCCAACTCAATCTTTCCCCACCAGAAACCCTAAGTCTCACTTATGGAGGCTCCTTTTACTTATTGGGCTGCTTCAGTATTGGCATGGCTAGCTATTATACTCTTTCTCTCTAAAATACCACCCTTCAAACGTTACGGCCTCCGACAAAAATCTCCTCCAGGACCCAAACCTTGGCCTATCATTGGCAATCTAAACCTACTTGGGTCCCTCCCTCACCAATCCCTTCACAAATTATCACAACAATTCGGACCAATCATGCAACTTAAGTTTGGGTCCTTTCCTATTGTGATTGCCTCATCTCCTGAAATGGCAAAGCAATTCCTCAAGACACATGATCAGATCTTTGCCTCTAGACCCGAAAACGCTGCTGGGATGTACACCAGTTTTAACTACAGCACTCTCTTATCAGCTCCTTATGGACCATATTTACAAAAAGTACGCAAAATATGTCTGTCTGAGCTACTTAGCTCAAAAAGACTAGAGTCCTCTGAGTACATTCGTTTTGAAGAAGGACGTGACTTTGTTTCACGGCTATGTGCATTGTCGGGAAAACCAATCAAGGTGAGAGATAATCTAATACGCCTCAATCTCAGTATTTTGAGTAGAATGGTATTGGGTAAGAAGTATTTCAGCGATTCCCAGCTCAAAACTTCAAACATGCAAACATTTAATGAATTTAGAGAAATGTTTGACGAGTGGTTGATTCTTAATTCGGTATTCAACATTGGGGACTGGATACCTTGGATTAAGTTCCTAGACTTGCAAGGATATGTGAAACGTATGAAGGCTTTGGCAAACAAGTTTGATCAGTTCTTTGACCATGTCTTTGATGAACACATGGCAAGTAGAGAAGGATCGAAACAATTCGTGCCTAAGGACATGGTGGATTTTTTATTGCAACTAGTTGATGATCCTAACGTTGATTTTAAGCTCACCTCTGATCAAGTCAAGGGGACCAGTCAGGTATAACTACTTTTGGGTTGTTGATGTTTTTTCTTGTCTAAGCATATGTACTTTAAGCTTATTTGAGATTAAAACATATTTTAACATGTAACATCCAATTACCAATCTAAATTTTTCATTAAAGAGTTTTTAAGATTATTTAATAACTTTTTGAAACTCCTACTGCAACCCCAAAACATGTTTTTAATATTGGTTGCTAGATATCTATCTTCAATAGGTTTTTTTTTTTACAGTGTATTAGTTGTGGTTATTTGGGATTGCTAATTGCAAGTCGATCAAGCTTGATGGACTCGTTGGTAGAAAAAGATTATGGCTTAATGATTTGGTGCTATATGTACTTACAATATTACTTTACTATTACTTATAAAACTTATTTTGTTAGTTGTCTTTTCAAATTCAAATTTTGAATTTCAAATTTCATAATTTTGAACGAATAATCAACAATTGACATGTGGAGAAATAAGTTTTTTTATAATTATATATATTTATTGCTTCCTATTTGTCATAACATTATTACCACAACTAAAAAATATGTAATCTTTATTTGAATATAATTTAATGACCATAATTAAAAAACTATATAACGTTAATTTGGTGTTTTTAGGATCTCCTAATAGGAGGAACAGATCCATCTGTGATTATAATGGAATGGGCAATGTCCGAACTTTTGAAGCAACCACATCTCATCATAAAGGCAAGAGAAGAGCTCGATAGGATTATTGGGAAGAACAGATGGGTAGAAGAGAAAGACATTGCACAACTTCCATATATTGATGCAATTATGAAAGAAACAATGAGGAAACACCCTCTAGCAGCAATGCTTCCCCCACATCTGGCTCTTGAAGATTGTGTCATTGCTGGTTATCATATTAGTAAAGGTACTAGAGTTGTCATAAACACATGGAGTATAGGAAGAAACCCATCAATATGGGATGAACCTGAAGAGTTCCGCCCAGAAAGGTTCATCGAAAAAGCCACTGATGTGAAGGGACAAGATTTCAGTCTATTGCCATTCGGATCAGGGAGGAGGATGTGTCCGGGATACAATCTTGGACTGAGGATGACAATGGCAACCTTGGCAAATATGATACATGGATTTGAGTGGAAATTACCAGACAATATGAAACCAAAAGATTTGAGCATGGAGGAAGTTTTTGGTTTGGCAACAGCTAGAAAGTTTCCTCTTGTTGCAGTCGTGAAACCCAGACTTCCATATCATCTTTATTAATAATGGTCATTTGTTAGCTTGAATTATCCATCTTGTATCCCTACATTTTCGTATTAATTTCAAATATTCGAGCAGCTTGATATATTTGTTCTTAATTGCCTTCTTAGGCAAGAGAAAGCTAGTCACAAAAATTTATAGATTTCTAGGAATTAAATATTAAACATTTGGTGGAACAAAAAGTTAATCGAAAAATCAAACTAATATTCAATGAATATAGATGTAAATATCTAAGCAATCACACAATTATTGCATGTATGAAAATCAAAGTATAAGGAAATAGTGAAGTAATCAACATAGGTATCTTGGTATTGACTTGAAAACTCATTTAAATAACCTATTCAAAATCTAAAACATCAGAAAGGTAGCCCTTATAAAATTGTTTGTTATAATTAATATTCTTATATACAAACCCTTGTACTTAAAAAAAAAATCCAACATGCATCGGCCTTGGAATCACCTCTTACCTAACATTTTTTGCTTTCAAACTGGAATTCCTGTGGTTGTAGGATCTTTTGTTCGGTATGAAAAAAATAATTAGCAATGTTGCTGGTTTTATAGAAACAAAACACTAGAAAAATATGAAAGCAAATGAGAACTTCAACCAACAATTTTTTTTTATTGATTTTGATTGTTCTATTGAGTGCCATAAAGAAAATACAACTTATAAGCCATCTTGAAACTAACAGCAATCAATGACATGTTCCAAAGCAAAACATTAACTGTGGTGGCTAAAAATATCAAAAGACTAATAATAGAGTTTATCGAAAAATTGCATCAGCATCATTATGCAGCAGCTTCAATACTCCTCCTTGATGCATATAAGATCAGGTTATGTAAAAGTAAGGTATAACAAGCTTTCAATCAAACTTCTATAGGAAGCAACATCTACCAATTTTTCCTTATCTTCTTTCTTGAGTTTGTCATTTGCAATTAGAGCAGTTGCTACTAGTTTGCAATCAGACATATTGAACTTTTTTAGCAAGTCTTCAACATTCTTCTTTTGAGAAATGAGGATGCCATCGTCTTGACTTACTTCCATAGCAAGAAAGTAATGCATTAAACCCTAATCACCCATTTCAAAAGTCTTCATCATAACTTGTTTGAAAAATTTAATGATATCTAGGTCATTTTCAGTTATGATTAAATTATCAACATATAATGAGGCTATGAGTAGATTTTCACCTTTGATTTGAACATAAAGTGAGGCTCACTCATATTTTTCTTGAAACCTCTTGTTTATTGAGAGCCTTTTTCAGTTTAAGCACTTTTCCATCTCCCTTCTTGAAACCTTCGAGTTGATTCACATACACTTCTTCTTCAAGTTCTCCATTAAGGAATGTTGATTTGACATCAAGTTGGGAGATCTTCCAACTCCTTTGGGCTGCAAGTGCAATAATAACAATTATGATGGTGTCTAGCTGTGCCACTGGAGCATATGTTTCACTAAAATCTATCCAAGGTTATTGTGAGTATCTTTTAGCAACTAATCTTGCTTTATATTTCAATAGTGAGCTATCAGAGTTAAGCTTTCTTTTGTAAATTCATTTAACTCCAATAATCTATATGCTATTAGGACATGGAACCAGCTCCCAGTCGTTGTTCTTTTCAATCATCTTAATCTCCTTCTTTATTGCATCCACCCAAACTGATTCTTTCATAGTAGCTATAAGGTTTTCAGGTTCCAAAGACATATAGTTGCAAGACTCAAAAATGTCACTTAGAGGTCTTAATCTTTTCGGAGGTGACTCATGTGAGGATTGATATGAAACTTCAAGATTGCTATAAAAACTTTGTATTAAAGTTGGAGTTGTTGGCTGACTATTATCATTTTCTTGCCTCATTTTGGGTTTTTTTTTGTTACTGGTATAGTTAATGGGTGATTTAAGTCTTCATCCTTCTCCAAATTCCAAATTGAATATTCATCAAACACCACATTCTTACTGGTTACCAGCTGTTGAGTTTTTAAATTCATGACTTTATATCCTTTGGATTGAGAGCTATATTTATGGAAAGTTCCCTTTGTTAACTTTTCTTCTAACTTGTGTATTTTTTGCTCAGAGACATGGATATAATAGATACATCCAAAAACTTTTAGGTATTTAGCAGTAGATTTGTGCCCACTCCAAGCTTCAATAGGAGTTAAATCTATCACAACCTTTGTAGGGCATCTATTTAGAAGATACACGACTATGTTAAGAGCTTCAGGCCAAAATGTTTTGGGAAGTTCTTTTGCCATTAGCATAGATCTTGGCATTTCCATCATAGTCCTACTTTTTATTCTTTCAGAGACTCCATTTTGTTGTGGAGTATAGGTAATTGTCAACTGATGTTCCAATCCTTCATTTTTACAAAACTCATCAAACTTTCTTGAGTTAAACTCAGTACCTCTATTATATCTCAAGGTTTTGAGTTTTCTATCACTAAGGTTCTCCACAAGAAATTTAAATTTCATAACAATTTCAAATGCCTCTGACTTTTCTTTAAGGAAATACATCCAAGTCATTCTAGAAAAATCATTAATGAACAAAATGCAGCATCCATTTTGACTTTGAGAAAGAGTTCTTATGGGATCACATAAATCAGTATGCACAAACTCTAGAACTACTTTGGCTCTCCAAGCTTCTTTATTGGGAAATGATTCTCTATGTTGTTTCCCCAACAAGCACCCCTCACACACATGCATGTTTTGATTCAAAAGAATTAAGATTCTCATCATATTTGTTTGACTCAACAAACTTAGTGTATTAAGGTTATAATGACCAAACATTTGATGCTATAATATAGTTTCATCAGTTTTAACCACAAAACCCTTTGGGTATTGCCAATCAATAGGAAATTCCTCCCATTAATTCCCATCCTAACTTCAGTCACCACATTATTATTGTTCTTAAAATCATAGATAATGCCTAGATCATCTTCAAAGTGAAGAAAATACCTATTCTACATCATTTGTCCAATACCTAACAGACGTTGATCAATAATTAATGATAAATCTGATTCCTTTCTTAGTTTCCAAAGCTACTATGCATTTTCCTTTTGCCTCCACCAGATCACCATTTCCCAGTTTAATCTTTACTTTGATTAATTCATCACTTTGAAATAACAAGCTTGAATTTGGTGTCATGTGGTTAATAATTTCCCGTTGGTTGAGTTTGCTTATAACAACAGCTTCCACGCCTCCATTCAGATGGCCTCATATGAAGCCTTATATGGAAGGAAGTGCAGATAGCCTCTACTTTGAGCTGAGGTTGGCGAGAGAAAGTTGCTTGAACCAAAAGTCGTGCAAGAGATGATAGATCAGGTTCGGATTCAGAGATAAAATGACATGTTTTGAAAAAGAATATAATCTACTATTAAAAAATTAATTTTTTTATGTGAATCTTATATTTTATTCACTTTTTTCAAAGCGATAATGCGACGATAATATAATTCACAATTATAAATATTTTTTTTCTTACCTCTCATACTATTTTTGAAATGATGAATTTGAAAGTGTATAGGGGGAACCGGGTGCGTGCCTTGCACGTGGATCCTACTAGTTTATGTATTAATTACAGGGCTAATAATACTTGATAACCATAATACTTGATAACCGTCCATTATTCTCGGTTTTTATTTTAAAAAATTAACTTTCGGACAATGGGGTAAAATTAACAAGGGCTAAGCTAGCTAGCCCCCCAATTAGATATCAACCGGACCTATTTGAATAAGGTTCAAGATGGCTATGTCAGCAAAACCTAACCCCATGTAAATAGGGGCAATAAAAATAAAAATAAAATCCATTGGGAAATCGCTTGCCATTAATAATGACCATGAGATGATTTTTTATAATCAAAATGAGTGAGTGGATTTGGCTAATGATCCTAAAAAGACTATTAATTAACGACGCTAAACAGCAGCTAGCGAAATCCTTCATTAAGATTATTTACAATGCACAAACATGATGATTACTTTTGGTGATGCATGTGAAACGGTTTTGCATCAAAAAAGTATTGTGCAAACAGTTACAACTCATTTTTCCGGTAGTTTAAAATTTAAATTGTAATTAAACTACTTTACGCATGATACACACATATATATATATATATATATATAATATTATATAAGTGCGCACGGGAATGCATGCAATGTGTATATGTGTCATGTGTCATGTGTCATGATATCAATATAATTTCTTACGCATGCTAATTATGGAAAATTATTAAGTACAAAAATAATGGAAAAAAGTTACATTCAAGAATAATCACTTATATAAATAGTAATATATACTGTTTATATTACTGTTTATATGAATGAATGTTCTTGAACGTAATTTCTCCTTAACATCTATATATTAAGTACTAATCTTAGATTACGGATGTGGACCTGCCCGTATTTCAACCCGATCACAATATGTCAAGCCATTAAAAATTGTGCCAAGAATTTGATGACTTCTAGGCATATAAACCCGGTTTTTTAAATGAAAACTTGAATTTTAAATCCTAAAAAAAAAAATTAAAATTGCTTATTTAAAAACGTTTTCTTTAACGACAACATATAGAGAGATGATCATGGCTAGTGCTCAAAACTCGTGAGTTTTGCAATGAGGTCGTTATAACTTGATTATATGATTAATCCCAAAGGCACTACAAAAAAAAACAGGTAGATATAATCAATTAATTATAATTAAAATGACTATTTTTATTTTTATTGTAAATAATCAATTTTTATTATAAATAGTGAGATAACATGCACTGATTTTTTAATCACTTCAGAATATTTAGAAGAGTTTGACTGCGCTATCCTGATCTTCCCAACACGTTGGATCTATGATACCAACAAGCTGTTTATACATTCTGTATTAGACAAGTTTGCATATATTAATTTGAAAGCAATAAATTTTTTCAATTAATTTGATTAGCTTGAATTTATATAATTTTCTTTTAATGAAGGTAAATCCTCGATCCGGGTTATCTCTCGTCTACTTTTGGTTAAAAGAATAATGATAGTTAAACTGATACAATTAACTAATTGATTTTTTCATTTTTTATTTAATGATTAAGAAAATGATTATGCTAGTAAATTATAGAGTAATGCTACGTACAGTTATAAAATGTGCAAATGTCATACAGTCATTTAAAAAAAAATAGAGTCTATTGTTAAAAAACTAATTTTAATTTTTTCATGTGGGTCTCATATTTCTTCATTTTTTCAAAACGACTATGCAGTTGGTGCTTGCACACTCACGATTGTAACTATCATTTCTCTACTAGAACAATAAGACTATGGCACTACAAGAAAATTTGGTATTCGTGATATTTTAATTTCAACTAGAAGAACTATATATTTATAACGAAAATAATTTATTTTTATCGTAAATAATCATTCTAAAAGTCAAAATATCAAAAATATCTATTTTTCTTATAGTATTACTTATTATTTTTTTTTTTGACCAAGTGTATATAATATATTTTCGTATAAAAAATGCCTATGAAGGCCTATCAAAAGAAGTACAAACATATTTTGCTTGCACTTGTTCCATACATGCATTATTTAGTTATGGTGCATACTCTTTTTTATATCGAATAATTTTATTTGAAGGAATATTATAACTAAAAATTTGTTATCCATTCGAAATAATTTTGTCTTTTAGAAGATTTTAACAAACAATTTCTTATTAGAGTCTAACCCAATTACAATAATAGATTAATTTTTCTCAATATTTAAAACTTTGGCTCTTAAACTTTTTAAAAAGACAAAAGTGTAAATTAAAAGATCACTGATCATAGCTTGCAATATCATTATATTCTTGATCCGGAGTCCTCTTCAAGACTTTCCTTTGTTGCTAAATTTTATATTTTCTCAAATTTTCTTCAATTCTTTTTAATCACTATTTTTGTAATATATTTCAACAAGAATTTTTTTAAGATGAATAACTCTTATTTTTCCTGGATTATTATAATGGTGGAATGCATATGATCTCCATAACAATTAAAAAATTTATCACAATAAAAAAACAGGTATATATAACTAATTAATTGCAACCAGGACAGAACCAGAATTTTATGTTTTTTGGGGGGGGGGGCGATCGATAAAATATACGATGCATGTAAATTTTAGAAGGATGGTCATCAGTAATAGAAGTATTATGCTCTGTTATTACCGAGTTCTCTAAACATATATTAGTTTTCGAATTGTCTACGTCTATTTAAAAAAAAAATCAATTGTTCTTAAGTATTTGCTCATATTTTTTTATAATTTAAGAAAAATTTATAGATCAAGAATAAATTTGAGAACTTTCTAATAAGTAATAATGTAACACTATTAAATTTTTAACAAACTATATCTCACACATATAAGAGTTATACACACCCTTTTACTGATACAAGAATTGATAGTGGGTAGGCTATCAGAAAACACTCCTCAATGAGTGAAATAAAAATAATACAGCGCAAACTATATCTCTCAAAATGAACAAGGGTTAAGGCTCAATGTTTAGAGAAGAGAGAATGAAAGTTTTGAATGAATGTTGTATGATGCTCTTGGTGTTGTAAATGTGAAGCTCTCAAATAATCTATTTATAGGCATATGAGACTTCATATTCAAATTTAAAAAGATTCACATGTCAAAGATATCATCATTCACTTTTCAAAAATTTCAAACCTAATCTTTTTACTTTTTGTATGTGACAAAAGGAGTACACTTTACTTTTCAAAAATTTCAAATCTAATATTTTACTTTTTGCATATGACAAAAGGAGCACACTTTACTTTTCAAAATTTTCAAACAAAGACATATACCTTTTGCATAAATCAAGAAAAGCATCCATCACTTTTGAAAATATTCAAATAAAACATGCACATGTGAAAGATGACAATCAATCATTTTAATATTTTCAAAATTCAAACCTTTAATCATGTCATGCACATGTGAAAGATGACAATCAATCATCTTAATATTTTCAAAATTCAAACCTTTAATCATGTCATGCACATGTGAAAGATGACAATCAATCATCTTTCAAAATTTTCAAATTTAATTTTCAAAATATTCATGCACATGTGGAAAATGTATTTTAATGCTTTATGATAAAATATTAATTTTGAGCCTTAATCCTAATTTCGAATTTTTAAGAGATTTACAGTATTATTATATAATTTTAATGTGAATTTGTTCCCTTCTTGCTCATTCTTGCTTCCTTGATGTGCTTGATTCTATTGTGTGGACAACTTGAGTTTGAGACTCCTTTATTTTTTGAATTCATTTGTTATCATCAAAATCCATGTGTAGATTTACACGAAACTTGAAACCTTGAGTTCAACAATTATAATCAATTTTTTTGCTAGAATTAGACTGTTAGAATAACTGTGAGATTACATGAGTTAAAATTTGAATTTAAATAAAGATATAAATAGATGTATATGAAGATTTAGAGAAATAATTTTAATAAAAAATTGAGGGGGAGTAATTTTTTTTTTAAAAAAAATCTAAGAGAGAATTTTAGTTATATATATAAAATATATATATATTTATAGTAGAGGTAAATTTTTGAAAAATTTTTTTGTGGGGGGAGGGGGTTAGCCTCCCAACTATCAACGTGGGTCCGCTCCTTATTAGAACTAAAATGATTATTTTTAACCAAAACTTTTGAAAGCAATAATTTTTTAAATCAAATTTGATTAGCTCAAATTATTATAATTTCTTTTTAATGAAGATAAACCCTCGATCCGGGTTATCTCTCAACTACTTTTGGCTAAAAGAAAAATGTTAGTTAAACTGATAAAATGAACTGATTGAAGTTTTTATTTTTTGACTTCATTATTAAGATAATGATTATAAGTATATTATAATTTTTAAAAATATATGTTTAAAAATATAAAAAAAATATCATTAAAAGAATAAATAAATAAAAGTGCATTTGCACTTATGGGTCAACTTCCTCAATTAAATTATAGGTCCGAGTAGCGCCACAACTAAAATGTTTCAGAATATGGTACAAGAGATGAGGCAAATATAGTACGTGTTCAAGATTAATCATGAATATGCTAGCTAGGACGGTAAGAGCACATGACTTGGTTATTTTGAAGTCATATCAATTTATCCTAGAAAAGATATTATAGTTTTCAAAAGAAGTACAAACATATTTTGTTTGCAGTTGTTCAAAAGAAGTACTCTTTTTTATATTGAATATATTAAAAGAAAAATATTTATTTGCGATTAGTTCTTTTTAGCAAAATAATTATTTTTAGATAAATATATGAGTTGCAAATGTTTGTTCACAAAAGTCCGTACGTATAATTAATTATATTTGAAGGATTATATCTAAAAAATTGCCATCCATTTGAAATAATGTTATTTTTTTGAAGATCTTAACAAATATAATTTCTTATAATTGAAGTTTACAATAAAATATTAATTTTTCTTCAACATTTAAAGCTTTGGTTCTAAACGTTCATTATAAGAAAATTGTTGACTATAATTTATTAGCCGTAAATAATCTATTTTAATCTTTAATAATTTTTTTTAGTCACTAATAATTATTTTGGTCGCAAATATTTGATCACCATTACTTTTTTTTTTTAATGACGTTTTGAGAAGACAAAAAAGTATAAATTAAAAGACTCATCTATCATGATATATAGCATGCAATATCATTATATTGTTGTTCCCGAGTCCTCTTCAACAAGACTTTCCTTTGTTGATAAATTTTATATTTTCCTAGATTTTCCTAAATTCTTTTTAATCTCTATTTTTGCAATTAATTTCGACAATATAATTTTTTTAAAGAAGAATAACTCTTATTTATCGTTGATTATTATAATGGTGGAATGCATATCTCCATAACAATAAATTAATAATATTTCTATAGTATCGCGGCCATTAATCAAACTATATATTATATATATGTGGACGTTCAATATAAGACATGATGAGATATCAATGAAAACCCTATGCCCCTCCAAATATAAAATTCTTGATCCTCCACTGTTTATAAGTACTGTTCAAAAAATTTAATTACTCCTTCAGCTTGTAAGAAATTATATTAATAATAATTCTTAATATCTTAAAAGACATGAATCTTTGTGCTGAAACTCAAAATTAATTTGGTCCAAACCTTAAAAAATAATTGACTCTTTTATTCTTAGAAACCTAGCTAGCTAAGATCGAAGCTGTTTGGCGCGAAAAACACTCATTATATACGTGTATATAACTTGTTTTACCAATGTTTATTGAGCTATCAGAAGCATTTGGTTACGTCCCTTTCAGCTGGTGCTAAACGTTCCTTTCAATTGCGCAACTACATTAGGGTACTATTTAATTAATTAGTGGACAATGATATTGAAGATAACTGCATGCATTAAGCATGCGTTGATATGTCTAAAATATATTATATGACTGAATGGCCATGCCATATTATAATATATGAACAGTGATCATGATCTAGTCATGATCGATTGTTGTCGGTCACAATACAAATCCTAGCATAATGTAAATGTAATTTATGTTTGGCTACGATTAGATAAGTCTGTATTTAAATTCGAGTGATGGATGAATGTAATTTTAAGTAGAACTCTAGGATTGCATCCGATAAGGATGAGTATTTGAATAGAAGTATCTGATAAGGATAAATGGTTGAATTGTAACTCTTATCAAATCTTGTTTAAATTATAAGATAAGAGTCTATAAGAGTCTTATGCATGTTTCGAGTTTAAGAGTCGGTTGAAGAGATAAAATCATAAACTTTATTGAAGAAACTGAAATGGATTTGGAGTCGATACAATCCAGAAGAAGTGATTCAGTCTGAGATGTTTGCCTCTTTATAAACCTGTTAATAGAGTCTTTCTCCAAATCAATCACTGCATTGCCTCTTTATAAAGGGGTCAACTAAGGGTTTAAATCAACACTTTCTACAGCGCACTTTGATAAACATTAAGAGCTTGAACATTTGGGTAGAGCTTCAAGAAATCATGTGAGAAAAATTCTTTGAGTGAATGATTTTTCAAGAAACTCAATCTGTGGGATTGAATAAGAGCACACTCCAAGGGGGAGTTGCCATATTCCTGATCAACTACTGAAAGTTCCAGTAGGAAAAATAAAAATTGGAGAGCGTCAGAGGTTCTGATTACTTATTACGATAGAAGACAACCGAATTGCGTGTCTTGGATAAACGTGTCTCGTTACAAAAGTTTTGTAAACGTTGTATTTGTAATACTCTCAATCAATAAAATTGATTTTTTTTTTTAATTTAGTTGCCCCGTAGGATTTTATCTTTGAAGAGTTCTTCAAAGAGTTTTCCTTCATAAGCAAATTATTATGTTAATACTTTTAATATTTTATGTTGGTTACTAATCTACTAATCAGTACTAATAGTTTTCTTTTAGCATTAACATGCATAACTCGGGGTACATAGGGAATTTCAATTGGCATCAGAGTCTGGTTCACTAATCCGAATGTGATTCGTGCTCCTGTAAGATCATGTAGATGCTGTTACATGTGCTACCACATTTCGATAGTGAAAAATGTGCCTACAGGAAGGTAAATATAAGAGCGTTTCTAAAATCGCTTGATGAAAAAGTCTGGCAATCCATGAAGTCAGAATGGACTAAACAACAACTATAGAAGAATGGACCAAAGAACAATCAAGTAGCTGTAATTGGAATAACAAAGGTTTAAATGCCATATTCATGACAGTTTCTCCTAATGAATTTAAGAGAATTTTCGTGTGTGAAAATGTCAAGGATGTTTGGATATTTTGGAAACCACATATAAATGAACCAATTGTTGAGGAACATAGAAGAACTGGTCAAAGAAATCTCCAAAGATCAATCTGCAACAACTGAAGACTCCCAACTCTCTACTTCAACTAGAGACTCCAAAATTTCATGAATCAAACAATTTCCAAGGAAACCCTAAAATATCCCAATTGCGAACAAGTATATCCAAATCCTTACACATCCACAAAGAGTTTATTAGGAAAATCTGAAATTTGGAATAAATCTCCTTCAAACAAGTCGATGGAATCAGAGAATCTGAACTTCCTCAATAAGTCGATGGTGGAAACCTCCTTCAAACTGAGAATCTCCTCGGCGGATTTGCTCAAAACTCAAATCCGCGATCAGTTATGATCTTCTGGAAGTTGCTGGCAATGGAAAGCTTGGTCCAATAGGGCCTGGAGGTGGACGCCAATGATTTGAGGTGACGGCGAGGGTGGAGAAAGAAGAGAAGAGAAGAGAGATAGAGAATTTATCATAAATGAGAGAGGAAGCTGCAAAACTCGAATGGATATTGATAACGGATGGTTTCATTTCTGCTGTTCGGGCAATTGGGTCGAGTAATCATGTCGGAACATATTGCAATCGGGTCGGGTCAGGAGGGTGACTTATTTGTTCAGTCGTATCTGCGAACGTCCAAGGGCTGCCTGCCTGAGGAGGCAAGGCCTCAGCAGCCGCCATGTAGAATGAACTTAAAGTAACCCTAGGTGTGGTAATGAAAGTTGACGAGCGCTTGTTGTTGATTACCAATTGAAATGTCTTAATATGCATATATAGTTAGCTGTGTTTCCAAGTTTTGGACTTCTTTCTAAGGTTTATCTCTATTGATTGATCTCCGTGAAACAAGAAAATGTGGGCCGAAAAGGTATATCAAATTCAGCCAAAATTTTGCTAGTGATCTCTTTCATAATTCGAAAGAGCCACCACATTCTCATGCCTTTAAATAATCTAGAATGCCTCATTCTTTTAATTTTTTTTATGGATTTAGTTCTTTTTTCAGTTTTATTTCTGGATTTCGATTTTTATAAGCTTGTTATTTATGGATTCTGCCTTGATTTATTTCTTCAGATTATGTGGGTTTTTTTTCTTCACATGCATTGAATTTTCTTGTTCTTTCCTCATTGGGTTAGTTTGTGGATTTTCCAATTATGGAAGGCCGCAAAAATATCATGCTAGGTTGCGTACCTGCTCAACCAAATGGTAGATTCAGATAAGTAGTTAGGGGTAGTGATGAAGCCAGAAATTGAATTTTTTGAAGGATCTAATTAATTTTTGGGATCGAGCTAGCTGCTATATGTGGTTGCTTCGAGATTTAAATGTCAAAAAACTCAAATAATTTAATTAGCTAAATAAGCAGTGAACAAAGTCGAGTAAAAATTTGTGCACAAATAATTTAATTATGTTTTAAATGTGTTATGAATCTTAAGAAAATCTGCATAACTTTTCTCTAAAAGCTGCGTTTTCCTTAGAAATAATAAATCGGAGCATTAGATTCATGTGAATTTGAACAAGTATGAAAAAAAAATGAGATAAAGTACCATTAAAAGAAAAGGAGTAATGATGAACCAAAAGTCTTGCACAAGGAGGCCGCCGAGATCACGATAGAGCCCAAAGCTACGGAGAAAAATGTAGGTCTATCGTCCTAGATAGTTTCAAATCACTCTCCCAACAATCTCCATGCATGAAACGAAACTGGCAAGTACGGTAACGGTACTTACCCCGAAGCTGAAAATGACAATAATCAACTGTCCTTGCAATGGCTGAACGTATAATTGGGAACTTTAGATATATGGACTTACGCATATATATGACAAATGCTACATTATTAATTAAATAATAAAATTAATCTTTTTCAATTAGTTTAAATTTTAAGATTTATAATAATTTTACATCATATGAGAGCAAAGATCTTGAATTTGAACTCTGATGACATCTTTACTAGTATTATAATCTCAGATGCTTTTTCCTCAAAATCAAGTTAATTTGCACTTTGAATCCTAACTCCAATGCCCGAACTAGGATTCGGTATTTGAGGAAGTGATCGATAAGGTATGTAGTATGTGTGAATAAAAATAATATGTATTTTTTTCATTTGACTATATATAAAAATAATAATCATACATCATAAAATTAAATATTTGGGTGATTTTCGAGATCTCATTTCTAGCATAGAATTTTTCAATTAGAGTTTGATCATTATTAGAGTAATTGTAAGACTAAATGAGTTGAAGATTTTGGTATTAACAAAGTTAAAAGTTAGAATGAAATTAGATAAATATTGAGATTTAAGAGGATAATTTTAATAAAAATTTTGGAGGGCAATTTTTTTTTCTTTTTATAAAAGAGAGAAATTTTAATTATAAATAAATAAATATATATATATATATATATATATATATACTACTACTACTACTACTAATAATAAAATATTTTGAAACATTTTTTTTGTTTTTGGGGGGGGGGGGGGAGGTCACCCCTACTTAATTAATTCACATATTGGACTTTTTTATTGAAGGGGAGTCAGATTCCCACATGAAAAGAGGATTGAAATATAAACTAAATAATAAAATTACAACTTTTTCATCAAATTAAGTTATTTAAACAAGTGATAGTTTTAGATGCATAGAGTATTCAAACTACAATCCATTGTTTATGGACATTAATTCGTCGGATATATATTAAAACTACAAGTGATAGTTTTAGATGAAAAACTACAAGTGATAGTTCCATTGTTTATGCAACTCATCTAAACAAAGATGAGTTGCATAGAGTATTAAAACTATAAGTGATAGTTTTAGATGCATAGAGTATTAAAACTACAATCCATTGTTTATGGACATTAATTCGTCGGATATATAAGATGACATCATTTTCCATGTCATGCATTAGACACTGCCCATAACATGATCATATCAATAGCTAAGCAACTCATAATGATTCTTCTCAACTAATCTCGAAGCTGCATGCCATCCAGCATACTCAATTATATAAATGCCAAAATCCAACCAAAACTTTCACTCACAAAAATCCGAAATCTCACTTATAATGGAGGCTTCTTCTACTTCTTGGGCTATTTTAGTATTGACATGGCTAACTGTTATGCTCTCTCTCTAAAATGTCATTCTTCAAACATCGCCTCCGACAAACATCTCCTCCAGGACCCAAACCTTGGCCTATCATAGGCAATCTAAACCTTCTTGGGTCCCTCCCTCACCAATCCCTTCACAAATTGTCACAAAAATTCGGACCAGTCATGCAGCTTAAGTTCGGGTCCTTTCCTGTTGTGGTTGTCTCCTCTCCCAAAATGGCAAAGCAATTCCTCAAGATACATGATCATATTTTTGCCTCTAGACCCCAAAACGCTGCTGGGATGTACACCAATTTTAACTACAACGATCTCTTATGGGCCCCTTACGGACCATATTTGCAGCAAGGACGCAAAATATGTCTATCTGAGCTACTTAGCTCAAAAAGATTAGAGTCCTCTGAGTATATTCGTTTCGAAGAAAGACATTACTTTGTTTCACGGCTATGTGCATTGTCTGGGAAACCAGTTAAAGTGAAAGACCACCTCACACCTCACTTTTAGTATTATGAGTAGAATGGTATTGGGTAAGAAATATTTCAGTGAATCCCAAGTCGAAACTTCAAAGATGAGATTCGAAGAATTCCAAGAAATGTTTAGTGAGTGGTTTTTGCTTAATTTGGCATTGAATATTGGGGATTGGATACCTTGGATCAAGTTCCTAGACTTGCAAGGATATGTGAAACGTATGAAGGCTTTGTGAAAAATCTCTAATGGGTTCTATGACCGTGTCTTCAATGAACACATGGCAAGTAGAGAAGGAGTGGAACAATTTGAGCCAAAGAACATGATGGATTTTTTATTGCAGCAAGTTGATGATGATCCTAGCGTTGATGTTAAGTTCAGCTATGATCAAGTCAAGGGGATCACTCAGGTAAAACTACATATAATATGTGTGTGTGTGTGGGGGGGGGGGGGGGGTGGTTTGAGGGGGGTATTGCTACATTTACAAAATAATAATAATAATTATATAAAAATAATTTCACAAATTCTTGATGTGCCTCCATCTGATCGAGGGTCAGATCTTCCATTAGGTCATTTAAGCAATTGCCTAAGGCCCCTTAATGGAAGAATGCCCCAAAAAAATTTTAAAAATATTAATTGAAAATGTAGTATAAAATCTTAAGTAGTAATTTACTTGACAAATAATATGAATTATTTTTTAATAAAAATCTACTGTAAAAATAAAAATAAAAAAATTTAATATTACTTAAATAAAAATGTCTCAATCAAAATTTTAGCCTTAGACCCTCTAACCTATTGAGCCGGCTCTACCTAATCTATTAGATCTACTTTATAATAAAAATAATTTTATAATTTGACGAACCATATCAAACTACATAAGTCTATGAGATTGTTTGTATAATTCCTTTATAGCTAGAGTATTTTCTTATTTATATATCGCTTCATATTTATAATAATATTATTAGCATACTTAAAAAATATGTAACATTGGTTTGAATATGATTTAATGATCACCATGATTAAAAAACTATGTAACAGGATATGCTACTAGCAGGAACAAAAACATCTGTGACTACGATAGAATGGGCTATGTCAGAACTCATGAAGCAACCACAACTCATCAAAAAGGCAAGAGAAGAGCTCGATAGAGTTATTGGGAGGGACAGATGGGCAGAAGAGAAAGACATTTCACAACTTCCTTATATTGATGCAATTGTGAAAGAAACAATGAGGAAACACCCTGCATCAGTAATTCTTCCACCACATCTAGCTCTAGAAAATTGTGATATTGCTGGTTATCATATTAGTAAAGGTACTAGAGTTTTCATAAACACATGGAGTACAGGAAGAGATTCATCAATATGGGATGAACCTGGGAAGTTTCGCCCAGAAAGGTTCATCGAAAAAGCCATTGATGTGATGGGACAAGATTTCAGTCTATTGCCATTTGGATCAGGGAGGAGGATGTGTCCGGGATTCAATCTTGGACTAAGGATGACCATGGCAACCTTGGCTAATATGATACATGGATTCGAGTGGAAATTACCGAATGATATGAAATCAGAAGAATTGAGCATGGAGGAAGTTTATGGTTTGAAAACAACTAGAAAGTTCCCTCTTGTTGCAGTCATGAAACCTAAACTGTCATATCATCTTTATTGATGGTCACTTGTTAGCTTGAGTTATCCATCTTGTCACTACAACATTTGAAACTTTTTGCTATGGGTTCTTTTTTTGTGATATACTAGCCTTTTTCCCATGAAAAATATTGGAGAGAATAAATATCGACTTTTTCTCATGATTTTGTTGTGGTTGAAAATATTTCGTGACAAAAGACTTCTAACTATAACATAACTATTTTTTGTCACCAAATTCTACCATGGAATAAAAAATGACTAAGTGTTGAGATTAAGTGATGGAGTAATAATGAGTTTGTAAAGCATGATATTGGTGTTGGTTTCCAAATTTTGAATGTATTGGATATAGATTAAGTTTGTAAAAACAAATATAAATCTTTCGGTATATCAATGTTGATCGTTAGGATATATTTATTTTAGCTTATATTAAACTATTTGTTATGATTATTTTTAGCTCAAGTCTCATTTTATTATTTTACAATTTTCTTTTCTTAAATATATTAGCATTTGCTATAAATGTAACTCATAGCGAATACTTTTTTACCACTATACACTTGGTAGCTAATACCTATTTGCAAGCAAATATCTTAATGAGAAACAATCTTTTTCTAGAAAGTGTAGGACTAAAATGAGTAATTTTCATAAAAAGAAATCAACGCAAAAAATCTTTTGCCACAACAAGAAAAATTACATATATGCCACCGAATCAACCGCAATACAATTCATGGGTAAAAATGTATTTCGATCAACTATATTCGTGACAATACTTGTTTTCCAATCATGACTTTCGTGGGTAAAGAAGTCCAAAGCACCACAAAAACTTGGCTCTCAATAATATTTGCCATGTACGAAACTAGATTTTACCACAAATTGATGTGCCATGAATATCCCACCACAAGTATTACTAGGATTTTTTTTTTTAGCAAATCTAGACTTTTTCCAACCACTTTCCTTCGTGGCAAAATCTCATAAATGTTATAGTGTGTATCCATATATTTTTGTAATAATTATTTCAATAATAATTGAGCAGCTTGATTTTATTTTTATTGTTATTGTTTCCATCTCAAAGCAGGACAAAGCTTTGGTAATTGTTTCGATAAATTCGATCTGCCTTACTTGTCGTTGGATTGCTTTTTGATATTAAATATATTAAAATAAAATATAATATAATAATAATAAAAACATAATAAAAAATATAATAAAAATTAAAATAGATATGAATTTTAAATGCATTAGGCTTTGGGTTGTAGTCCGCCGATAACGATGGAGTGGGTGGTGTCGTCTTCCACCACCAAAAATTCCAAACCACTTTTAGAAAAGAGGTCGGTTGGACCACAAGATTTTTTTTTTTTTTTTTGGGTTACAAGTGAAGTTTTATTAATAAATTGGAGGTGTCATCTCCCTTTTAATAATAAAAAAAAAAAGACAAAGCTAGTAGTAAAGATGTACAAATTTCTAGGAACGAATGTGAAAAATCATGTGGAGCAGAAAGTTTATCGAAAAATCAGATCAACATTTTTGTTATCAACTAGCTTTTCTTCTACCACAAGCTGTGAGAGTTTTATTAATAAACTGGAGGTGCCGTCTCCCCTTAGGAATGAATCATGCGAAAAATCATGTGGGGGCAGAAAGTTTTCGAAAGTCAGACCAATATTAGTAGATATAAATCTAAATATATTTATTATCACAGATCCTACCACAAATATGAAAATCAAAATCTCAGATAATAATAAAGCAACCAACAGAGAGATTTTGGTAAAAAAAGTATAAACTTATAATTTAAAGAACCTCTTCAAAATTAATTTTAAGTCTGGTTTATTTTTAGAGATAAAATGAGATTACATAAAAGTTAAAAAAATAATAAAATATTATTATAATATATATTTTTAATATTAATTTTATATAAATATTTGAAAAAGTAATTTTAAAATTTGAAAAAGTTAAATTTTTTATTATATTTTATATAGAAATTTAAAAAATTGTAATAATTAATTTAAGATAAATTTGAGAGTTTTGATTTTATCTCTCAAAACAAACGGATCCTTAAATTTAGAAAGTGAGAAGTGTTGAGAAGTATTGTGAATAGTAAAATAAAATATAAGGAAAATAATAATAAAATATTAAATAATGGTGAAAATAGTGAAAAATAATAAATAATAATAAAAAGTAAATGATAAATAATAATAAAATAATAAATAAATAATAAAATAATAAAGGTAACAGATAAGACGGAGTTGGGGAGTTGGGTAGTGATAAGTTAGTGATACTTATCACTTTTGAAACCTCAAGCCGCATAGGGTTTTCGATTTTGAAATCTCAAAGCAGTTTGTCTGATTTGTTTAATTATGTGTGATTTTTGCGTGTTAGATTTTTATGAGTTTATGAATATTCCATGGACAGTGGGACTTTGTTTAAGGATCAGGGAAACAGTTATCAACATTATGTATAGGACCATGCCACCAGGGGCGAAACTAGGATTTAGAGTTGAGGGGGCTATTGATAAAATATGTAGTACTTGAAATTTTAGAAGAATGCTCATAATTAATAGAAGCATCATATTTCATTGTTATCAAGCACTTTAAATATATATATATATATATTACTCTCTAATTTGTCTATATCTTTTTTTTTAGAAAAAGAATAAATTATTCTTGATCTATTCATATTTTTCTATACTTTAAATAACAATAAGAAATTATTATTTCTTTTAAAATTATTATTTTCTTTAAATTTTATAATTTAAGATTATTATTTCCTTTAAATTATTATATAATTTAAAATTTAATAATTATAAACAACAATCCAAGCCAATAACCACAGACTAAGTCAGCATATAAAATTATAAAATATATGACCTATTAAAAATCTAAAAGTAAAAGGCTAAATATTTATAAACTATTAAAAACCTAAAAATATATGGCGCCGACGACTCCCAAAACAATAGAACCAATCAGTCCAGAGATATTAACATAAAAGTAATTAGTCTAAAATTAAAAGTATTACCGTAAGTAATTAACCTAAAAGTAAAATCCTAATATGAACTATTAAAAGCTTAAAAAAGGCCTATAAGTGAGTCTATATATAAGTTAGAATAATATAACCTACAAAGTCAAAGCAGACTAGTAGAAATGGCACTGACAACTTCCCAAAACATTCAAGCAGCCTATCTCACATAAATGAGAGATGAGTTTCATTCGGAAACGCCAAGGACAACACCTGCAAGTCAGCAGGTGGGTTTCGTTCAGAAACGCGACAATAGAACAAAAGGATCTGCAGGTGGGTTTCACATATTCGTAGCCTGCAGGCAACATCGAGAAACAAGAAGCTTATCTTTAATGGTGGATTTCATTTTGAAATTGAAAGTGATTTACTTTTTTTGGAAGTGATTTATTTCTTTTGAAATTGATCAGAAGTGAGAACAGAGAACGCCACTTAGCTCGGCAACGTGTGTTTCGTTTGGTCCTTTTGGAAGTAATTTGTTTACTCGAAAAATGATTTATTTCGAGCTCAGCAATGATAGCATATAGTCTCGAGCTCAGCAATGATACTGGATAGTCCAAGAATCCGAGGAATAGACTTATAGTTTATAGAAAAAGTTAAAACATTAGACCGGTCATAAGGTGGAGTCACTACACTAAGAGCTGCAGCAGCTTATTAGTATTAGCAATTTGTACTTGTGGAGGACTAAGTTCAAAGTTGGGGGGCTAAATAAGATAAAAGTTTTGTAGGTATCAGAAAAGTGAGAGCAATTTACCTACTAACTAAACTTTTACAAAAAGTTTGGGGGGCGGTAGCCCCCCAAGATTCAACGTAGTTCCGCCTCTGCATGCCACCCAATTCTTCATTTTACCAATGTTTAATCACTCTATTGCTTTTAATTTTCTTTTCTTTTTTTTTTTTGTTGCACTTTTAAATTTTTTTTTATCATGAGTAAGAATCAATTGAATAATTGATTTTTATACATCATCAACTTGGAAAGTATGAAATCAAACAAAAAATAGGGTAGTCAAATTGGAGGTAAATGGTGGGCTTACAAGCATTTTCCACGTGAGACACTATTGTCCAATGAAATTTGATCAACCACTCGAGCATACATCTCCACCACAAGAACTAATCCAAAATATCTATATATACCATAAGTTGGATGCATGTCTATCATAATTGCCACGCAGAGGCTCACTGCTCACAGTAGTAGTACTACAACAATTATTGCAATCACTTTACCTCACGTTGACATGACTACCCAACAAAATATCTAATCGATCATGAGCTGGAATCAATATTCTGCGATGAGTGGTCCGACGAAAAAATCTAATCAATCCTTATTATTTATATAATTTTTATTTATTAAATATTTAATATATAAATAAAAAATAAAAAATAAAAATATTTAAAAAAATAAATTCGAAATAAAATTATTAAAAAATTAAAAAATATTAATATATAGCAATCAAGAAGGTTATATAAAACAACCCATAGTGCTACAGCACCAGGGACCGTGGACGTACCTCGAAAAGATCTTTCGAACGGCAATTTTTTTAAAAATTTTTTTCATCTATTTTTTTAATATTTGAAAATTTTTATTTTAAAAAAATTATACCATTATTAAAAAACACTTATTTAATCACCAAATAAAAATATATATATTTTTTGATTGCAGGAGAAATCTTCAATGAATATTTTTGAGTATAAAGCATTTATGTTCTGCAATATGACAATTAATAACGGAAAATTCTATAATGTCTGCTCCAAATCACCGTCCCTCATATTATTATTATTATTATTATCATCATCTTTTATTTAATAATTAAGAAAGTGATTTTGAGTATATTAACGTATTTTTTTTAAATATATTAGAAAAATATGAAAAAAAACAAAACAAAAAATATATATATAACTAGTGATCCACTACAGCGAACATGCTAGCATGACCCATTAATAATTGAGCTAAAGGGATAGCGGATTAGTACTTTACATCGTTTGGGATGGTCTAGTTTATTTTCAAAAATAAGATAAAATTAAATAAAAATTAAAAATTAAATAAAATATTATTATAATTTTTTTAATATTAGTTTATTTTAAGATTTAAAAAAAATTGTTTTAAAATTTAAAATTTATTTATTTTGTATGAAAATTTTAAAAAATAATAATAATAAAATAAAATTATTTGTAAAAATAATCCAGACCAATCTTCTAACATTGAAGGCAAGCAATTAATTCGTATTTGTTTTCAAATACATATCATCTAAAAAGTTTTTATTTTATCTTATTTTATTTTCTTTCTAAACATAATTTAAATAAAAATATTTTTAAATCAATTATTATAATTTTTTAAATTAATCATTACAAGTATTTTATATTTAAAAAAATGAAAACAAATTAAGTTTTTTTAAACATCTAAATAAAAATAATACTATAAAATTTTATTTTAATAAAATTTTATTTTATAATATTTTTAATTTAATTTTTACCTTTTTTTCGAAATTTAAAAAATATTCAACTTAAATTATTTCATTTTTACTAATAAATTATAAATTATTATTATTCATAAAGAGAAATGTTAAGAGCCACGTACCGGGATTTAACTGGGATTTACATTTTTTAATTATTTTTTAAAATTATTAAAGATATATTTTATGATAATATTTTCATTTTTTTCTTAAATTATAAAATTGTTAAAAAATAAGAGAAAATAAAAAATAAATAAATAAATAATAATTTCGCATAGGCAGAATTTCCAGTTGAAAATTCCGGTGTGTGAGTCTGGAATTACTCATTCATAAAAGAGTAATGCTACATAATCTTTCTAACATCCACATATTATTATTTTTATTATTATTATTTTTTAATATTTTATTTTAAATTTATTCTTGTTAAGTTAATTTAAATTTTTTATTCATTATCTATATATTAAATATTTGATAAAAAATAAAATCTAAATAAATAAATAAAATATAATATATAAAAATTATATATATTATAAGAGGTTATATAAATTTTTCTTCGTAAGATTCTTATATCGTTACAAATGATATTAGAGTCTATCTCAACTAAAAATGTGGAACTTGAGTCGTGCTACCTACGAGGAACAGACTCAACGAAAACGTCGGACATTTAAGGACGGTAGATTGTGATACCCCATATAAAAATGAATGTTAAGTGGTATATGAAATCTCACATTACTTGAGAATGAGAAGTTCTTACTTTTTTATAAGATTTTAATGGGACTCTGATGCCAGACAGAATAGCGATTATTCTGCAGGCTAGTTTCAACAGATGAATTCGCAAGGAAGAGCACAAGAAATTCACCCAAAATACAGATAATACGTCTCTGAGAAAAAAACTGAATATTATCAAATGAAAGATTGTCGAAAATCAGTCCACAAGCCGGACTGTATAGCTAAAATTCGTCTGTAATCGAATTTTACCAAAAATGGCAAAATCTCGAAAATAACATAAAATTCAAATTCAAATTAAAATAAGTAATCTGCGAAAAATCCGGAACAAATCGGATTTAAAATGACTTCCTAACAAACATACGAAATATTACAAAAAATAGTAAAAAATAACTAAAAACAATGATTTGGAAGGGAAAACAGCGGAATTTGAGGTCGAAAAAAGAGCACATGGAACGATGCTCGATGTGGACAGCGTGCGCATTGAAAAGAGTTTTTCGAATTGGGATCTTATGTGCGATTCTGACATTCGTAGCTAAAGTTATGACCAAAAAACTGAAACGTACATAAAACTCCCCTAATTAGAAAGAGATCACGATCACTTCTGGCATTTACGCTGATCTGCCAATTTATGGTACCTCAGAGCCATCAACGTGTAATCAAACAGTTCAGCATTATCTGTCTCGGATCTTCCTGCATCAGACTCCAATTATAATATTAACTAATCTTTTTAAAGTATAAATTATATAATTTGGATCTTCCATTAAGATGTTATAAGTACTTGCCTTCCTCCGTTGCCCCTCCCCTCCCGGTTGTGTCCATGGCAAAAATGCAAAATCGTTGGGAGATGTTGATCACAACACAAGTACTTTTGGCAGGATTAGTGTTAGGATGGATTTTGTGTCGAGATGTGAGCGTGTTAAAAAGGATGATATTGTATTGCTTATTTCAGATTCTGAGATTGACAATGCAACTCAAATTTTTCCTTTCAATTCTATACCAATTCAATATAATCTTATCTTGTTTCTGACATTATACTTGCTTTACATTATTATGATCTCTTAATTACCTAGTTTTACCAGCGAAGCCAAGATAGTAGCTTGTAGATTTTGATTAGATGTCCCTTTTCTTTTGACCTTTTCTTCTTCTTTGCTGCTTTGAGGGACCCATTTTGGGCGAGTCTTTAATGGAACAATTTCTGTTTTTGCAACTTGTCTCTATTCGAAACAGGAGAAGAGACTCCTTACTTAACTAGACTTAAAATGGCCAATGAACCAGAAAATGTACGTATTGATGAATGCATGAATCTCACCCGTTTAATCTTACATCCAAGATGAAAATGGAGGTGAAATGAATATCGGGCAGAGCTTTTCAGAGGAGGAGGATGAAAATGGAAAAATGGATGTGGAATGGGTATCAGCCCAGAAGGAAATGGCCGTCCACGTTTTTCATTATCGATCAATTATCGATAAAAAATTGTGGGTTCCGTAGCATCATCTTATATATATAAATTATATTGTGACTATCAGTTGGATGCAGATATATCATAATTGCCACGCACAGTAGTAGTACTACTACAATTATTGAAATCACTTTACATCATGTTGACATGACCACTCAACAAAATCTCTAATCGATCCGCTGGTATCAATATTCTGTGGCGAGTGCTGCTACAGCCCCCAGGGATGTTACCGCGAAAAGATCTTTCGAACGGTAATTTTTTTTTTCATCTATTTTTTAATATTTTAAAATATCTTTTTTTAAAAAAATTATACCATTATTAAAAAATATTTATTTAATCATCAAATAAAAAAAACATATATTTTCTGATTTCAGGAGAAATCTTCAATGAATATTTTTGGGCCATAAAGCATTTCTGATCTGCAATATGACAATTAATAACGGAAAATTCTATAATGCCTGCTACAAATCACCGTTCCTCATATTATTATTATTATTGTTTTTTATTTAATAATTAAGAAAGTGATTTTGAGTATATTAATATATTTTTTAATTTTTTTAAATATTTAAATATATTAAAAAAATGATAAAAAAAAAATATAATTAGTGATCCACTACAACGGACATGCTAGCATGATCCATTAATAATTGAGTTAAAGGGATAGCTGATTAGTACTTAACATCGTTTGGGATGGTCTAGTTTATTTTTATAAATAAGATGAAATAAAAAATTATTATATTATATTTTTTTAATATTAATTTATTTTGAGATTTAAAAAAATTATTTGAAATTTATTATTTATTTATTTTTTATGAAAATTTTAAAAAATAATAATAATAAAATAAGATTAAATAAAATTATTTATAAAAACAAATCAGACCAATCTTCTAACATGAAGGCAAGCAATTAATTCGTATTTGTTTGCAAAAACATATCATCTAAAAGTATTTATTTTATTTTCTTTTCTTTTCTTTTTAAACATAATTTAAATACAAATATTTTTAAACAAATTATGATAATTTTTTAAATTAATCATTACAAGTTTTTTATATTAAAAAAAAAACAAATTAAGTTTTTTTTATATATCTAAATAAAAATAATACTATAAAATTATATTTTAATAATAATTATATTTTATAATATTTTTAATTAAATTTTTACCTTTTTTTCAATATTTAAAAAATATTCAACTTAAAATTTCATTTTTACTAATAAATTATAAATTATTATTATTTATAAAGAGAAATGTTAGAACTACAGACCGGAATTTGATTGGAGATCTCGACTGTGATTTATATTTTTTAAATATATTTTTTTAAATAATTAAAGATATATTTTATGATAATTTTTTCTTTTTTTTTCTTAAATTACAAAAGTGTTAAAAAATAAGAGAAAGTATAAAATATAAAAAAATAATAATAATTTCACATAGGTGAGATTTTCAGTCAAAATTCCGGTATGTGAGTTTAGAATTATTTATTCATAAAAGAGTAACGCTATAGAACTTTTTTAATTTTTATATATAATTATTTTTTAATTTTTAATTTTTTAATATTTTATTTTGAATTTGTTATTTTTTTATTAATTTAATTTTTTTATTTATTATCTATATCCTAAATATTTGATAAAGAATAAAATAAAAATAAATAATATAATATAATATATAAAAATTATATAAATAATAACAAGTTATCAATGACAGCTATAAGAAGTACTTACAAGTAACGACACACTAATGTCGGGAAAACGTGAAAGTCGGCCTTTTTTCTCCCATATTTTCAGGCCCTCTTATTTATGTCGATCTCAGGAGACAGTTCATAGGATCTTGTCCCATTGCTTAGCTGTGTTTTATGTTAGTTTCCTTAAGAGCACTATGAATTTGTTATAATTTTCTTTTAAATGATATATTTTTATAAATTTTTTTAAAAAATTTCTTAAAATTAATTAAAAAAATGAAGGGAAGAATATTCTTTTACTTATAAAATAAATAATCTATCAAAACTCTCTAATAAAAAAATATTCTCCTCTCTATATCTTTCTTTTCACTATTAATTAAATTTGACAAAAATTTTTTCCATAATGTATAAAAGTGTACAATTTAAAAAAAAATTATAATAAATTTATTGTTAAAGCTCTAAAAAACAACCTACAACAAATAGATAAATAACATAATTAAACAGTAAGAATAATTATAAATATTTTTAGACCTCGTTTGAATTGGAGACTGCCCCGTTTGTATTTCCAATTTATTTTTATTTTTTTATTATATTTTTTGAATTTTTTATATAAAATATAAATTCTTTTATATCCTTTTCAAATCTCAATACAATTTTTTTAAATTTCAGTTCAATTTTTTTAAATTTTTAAATAATAATAATAACAAATAAATTAAACTCATTTCAACTCATTTTATCTTCGAATAAAAATGGAGTCTGAATTGAGCTCATCTCAACTCATCTCTATTTCATTATTATATTTTTTTAATTTTTTATACAAAATATAAATTTCAATATAAATTTTTTAAATTCTAATATATTTTTTTTAAATTTTAATTCAATTTTTTTAAATTTTAAAATATTAATATTAAAAAATAAATTTAATTTATGTTAATTTATTTTATCTCATAATCTAAACGGGACCTTTAAAGTCAAATCTGTTGAACCAAATACACTGGCTATTTAAGTTTTTTACTAATTTTATTTATTTTGGGCCTTTCTAAACTCTCTTTGATAGAACTGGAGCTGTCTAATTAATACTATATATTCTGTTGTCGCTAGAGAAAAACAAATTAATGAAAATTTTATTGTATTATATTTAGATTGTGCATGAATGCAAAAGGTCCGTACTTTGTTGAACTATCATTTTATATTTATGTTTATAAGTAGTTATTGAAGATGATACCACAGTCCATCAAATACTTACAATAATGACAAAAAGACAAAGGACGAAAAAACTCTTGATATCTTTCATATTATAAATGCAGCAAACAGTATTAGTGCTTGAATATCAAAAATAAAAAATAGTATTAGTGCTTGGATGTCAAAAATAATTGTTGCATACAATACTTCGATTAACGAATTATGAGACATGTCATCCAACTCACTCAACTATATAAATGCGAGAATCTTAACTCAAACTCTCACCATAACCTTCCCATATATATGGAGACTCCTTCTAATTAGGTTATTTTAGCATTTGCATGGTTAGTTATTCTGGTTTCTCTCTCAAAAATACTATCCTCTAAACGTAAGCAGAAGCTGCTAACATTTTCTCCAGGTCCAAGACCTTAGCCTATAATAGGGAATCTAAATCTTCTTGGATCCCTCCCTCACCAATCCCTTCACAAATTGTCACAACAATTTGAACCAATCATGCAGCTTAAGTTTGGCTCCTTCCCTGTGGTGGTTGCCTCATCTCCAGACATGTTAAAGCAATTTCTTAAAATCCATTATCACATCTTCGTGTCTAGACACCAAAACACCGACACGAAGTACACCACTTATAACTACAGCAATATCCTATGGGCTCCTTCTGGATCATATTTGCAGCAAAAACGCAAGATTTGTGTCTTTGAGCTATTTACCTCAAAAAGACTGGAGTCCCCTAAGTACATTTGCGTTGAAAAAAGACGTGACTTTGTTTCACGTCTCTATGCATTGTTTGGGAAGTCAGTTAAGGTGAGAGACCACTTGACATGTCTCAATCTCTACATTATTAGTAGGATGGTATTGGGTAAGAAATATTTTAGTGAATCCCAACCCAAAAGTACATCATTGTTGGCGTTCAAAGATTTTCAAGAAATGTTTAATGAATGGTTTTTTCTTAATGGTGCATTGAATATTGGTGACTGGATACCTTGACTCAACTTCTTAGACTTGCAAGGATATACGAAACGAATGAAGGTGTTGGGGAAAAAATTTGATGAATTCTTTGACCATGTTTTTGATGAACACAAGGCAAGAAGAGGAGTGGCAGATTTCATGTCACAGGACTTGGTGGATTCTTTATCGTAGTTCGTTGATGACCCTAATAGTGATGTTAAGCTCACTTTTGACCATATCAAGGGGATCGCTCAGGTATACCTTTACTTTTCAGACTTCGATATTTTTTCTTTGTTTGCTAATGTTTGAGTGGAAAATGTTAGTCATGTAGTAAATAGTTTGAGGTAAACTAATTTCTTCATATTTTCACCATCAACTATCAAAATCTAACCTCCTTGATTTCCCTTTGATCTATAAGTAATGTTATTACTATGACCAAAAAGCAAAACATGACCTATATATATTTCGTTGGTTTGAATTTAATTTAACTATTTTTTCTATTTTCTATACATTCATGACAGGATCTTTTGGTAGGAGGTACAGATACATCTGTAACTATAGTAGAATGGGCAATGTCAGAACTCTTGAAACACCCACACCTAATGAAAAAGGCAATAGAAGAGCTGGATAGGGTAATTGGAAAAGACAGATGGATAGAAGAGAAAGATATCCCCCAACTTCCCTATATTGATGCAATAATAAAAGAAACAATGAGGATACTACCAGTTGCCGTACTCCTTCCACCGTGTCTTGCTCTTGAAGACTGTAACATAGTTGGTTATTATATTAGTAAAGGAACTAGAGTCCTCTTAAACACATGGGGTATAGGAAGAGACCCTTTGAGTTGGGATGCACCTGAAGAGTTTTGCCCAGAAAGGTTTATAGGGAAAGGTATTGATGTTAAATGATAGAATTTTACACTTCTGCCATTTGGATCAGGGAGGAGGATGTGTCCTGCCTACAGCCTTGGACTAAGGATGATCACATCTCCCTTGGCTAATATATTACATGGATTTAGTTGGGAGTTGCCAGACAATATGAAGCCAAAAGATTTGAGTATGGAGGAAGTTTATAGTATGGCAACATCTAGAAAGTTTCGTCTCGTTGCAATCATGAAGCCCAGACCCCCAACTCATCTTTATTAATGGTCATTCGTTAACTTGAATTATTCAATCTCTATCCTTTCTTAATATTATTATGATTTCTGCAAGTTTATCACTTATATATGTTGCGAAAAATAAGAAGGGGTTTCAAATCTCGATCATATAGTAGAAGCTGCCAAGTTGAGAGAATAATAGACGGGCAGAGGAGAGAGTAGTCGAAGCGAAAGACAGGATTACTGACGATGGTGCTGCGGTGTGGAAGACCGCGGTGGTGCAATGAAGTTGCTTTAGGTGTTTTGGCTAGAGAAGATAGAGAAACATAGAATTGTATAGTGTGGCGTTGCATAACCGCGTTTGAATTTCAATGCTTGCAGGTTTTGATCATGAATGTTGGGAACAGAGGAGTGCTAATGAGAGATGAGAGATGGAATAACTGCTTTATGAGGTGAGAAGTTATATATTTCAGGGTTATTAATATAATCGATATTGATGCTTTTATTATTTATCGATATAGAAAAACGCTGATAAAATAAACATTGAATGCCAATAAAATAAACATATGAGAATGTAATTAAAGTACTGAGTGTTGTACACTCAGATAAATCAGGATTAAAATTGTTGTGATCATGCTGCAATTACGATGAATATATGAAATAATTGAAAGAAAAAGCAAGAGAGAAATAACATAGAAATTTACGTAGTTCGACGGTGTGTCTACATCCACGAGAGCGAGCGGCGATAATTTCACTATTATCCAAAGTAGGGTTACATTATATGTATTTATATTAACCCTAGTCGCTCGCCCACTCACTCTGTCATCTGCCATCTTTCCATAATATACTTATCAGATATGAGACACATACTTCAATAACCTCTACTTTGGCGAGTATTCACCCATTAGGAAAAAAACAAAGTATAATCGGAAATTCCACTTAGAACACTAGGTTGGGATGCCTCCCATCTAACAATTGGAGACATTAATCAAGTTCAAGTAGTGCTTGAATTTATCTGTAATAACAGACTTTGTCAATAGCTACATTCTCAAAAGTATGATTTTTCTCAAGTAGTAATTCACCAAAAGATACTAACTCCATGACCATGTGAAACCTCACATTTATGTACTTAGTCATCGCATGATACACCAGATTTTTTGCCAAATAAATAATACTCTGACTATCACAATGCAACTGAACTCCACCTTAATGGACACCCAACTCCTTGACCAACCATGTAAGTCACAAAACTTCTTTAGTAGCGTCAATCACTGCCATTTACTTTGACTCGGTAGTATATAATATTACTAGAAACTATACCATAGACCTCCAACAAATAAGCCCTTTCACAAGAATGAATCCATATCCTATAGTAGACCTCCTATCATCTAAGTTCCAAGTATAGTTTACATCCACATATCACACAATTAAAATATCACTCTGCTATCTGGTGAACATGATGTCGTAGTCTGTAGTACCCCTCAATTATTAAAAATACACTTGACTGCATCCCAATATTGTCGACCCAAATTTGATAGAAACGTGCTCACTATACTGACAGCTTGTGCCAAATTTGGTCTTGTACAAACCATAGTATACATCAAACATTCCACTACACTTGCATATGGAACTCATGATATGTTTTAAATCTCATCATCTGTCTTCGAGCACTGTGCAGTAGACAATTTGAAGTGATGCGTTAACGGTGTACTCACTGATTTCACGTTACCCATACTGAACCTGTCCAACACCTTCTCAACATAGCAACGCTGAGATAGCCATAATCTCTTAGAAGTTTTATCTCTAGGAGTCTTCATCCCAAGAATCTTCTTGGCCACATCCAAATCTTTCATGTCAAATTCTCTGCTCAACTAAGTCTTCAATTTGTTGATCTCACTCATACTCTTTGCAGCAATCAACATATCATTCACATAGAGTAACAGAAAAACAAATGAATCATTATCAAGGCTTTTCACATAAACGCAACAATCATACTCACAATGCTTGTAGCCAATCCAGATCATGTAGGAGTCGAATCGCTTAACCATTGCCTCAGAAACTGCTTCAACCCATAAAGTGATTTTTTTAATTTATAGACTAAGTGCTCCTGCCCAGGATGGTTGAAGCCCTTTGACTGTACCATGTAAATCTGCTCCTTCAAATCACCATGAAGGAAAGCTGTCTTTGTTAGAATTATTTCATATTATGGGCTTCACTTGATTGCATTTTTGTAAAACCGGGTTAGATATATATATATATATATATATAACTCATAATGGATTTTGGTTAAATCCAATATGTTAAGTAATCATTTGAGATTTTTTGCACCTTAGTATATAGGATTATATCCTATTTAATGTGATAAATTACGTATGTAGGCCTAGAAGTTTAAGGATTTTTATTTTGGAATTTTCCTAAACCCTATGGGGATTTGAGTCTTTGATAGGAGGACTCTATAAGACTTCTATATATATGGCTAGGTCCCCTCTCCTCTCCGTGTGTGTCTATTGGCTTGCCCCATTGAAGGCCAATATTTTGTGAGGAGCAAGGAGGGAAAGATTTGGCTGCTAATATTTGAGGAAGTATATAAATCGCTTACAAGATCACGTATTCAATAGGTATTTTTCTAAACTATAGTTGTTGATGTGATTCTTATTCTTAGCATGATTTATATTATGTTCAATAGTCTTTACATTCATCTACTTCAACTGCATGTCTAAATGTGCTACCAAAGCCAATATTGTCTTGATGGAAGTGTGTCTGACCACATGAAAAAAAAATCTCATCATAGTTAACCATTTTCCTTTATGAGTAACCATTTGCTACTAGACAAGCCTTGAACTTTTCTTCATTTTTTTCTAATACTATTTCTTTTTTCTTATACACCCATTTGCAACCTATCACTTTCTTTCCTTTTGGAAGCTCCACCAAATCTCATGTCTAGTTCTTATGCAAAGACTCAATCTCCTCCACCATAGCACCCATCCATCTATTTTTCTCTTGACTGAGTCTTGCCTCCTGAAAAATAATAGGATCTCTGCTACTAGTAATAAGCGTATAAGAAATCAAATCCTCAAAATCTTATATGGTAGGTGGCCTGATAGTGCACTGATTCGGATCTGTCTGTGGCTGTAGTGTGATATTCCTGACTCTCTAAGCTAAAACCCTCTGAATTTTGTGTATTTTCATCTCTATCATGAGTCTCTAACTCTACTTGCACCACATACTCATTGCTGTTATATACTCATCAGATATAAGCCACATACTTCAACAAAATCTCATAAGGTTTTGTCATAGAAAGTTTATCAAAGTTAAAACAATATCCATCACAAAGGTATTTGTATGCAGGGATACTCCAAACAAATGAGTAGTTTGCCTTATAATTTTAAATATTTCTGTATTTATTAGTCATAATTGTAATTTCAATTTCATAGAATGAAATGAAGTCTATTTTCATAGAAAAAAAATACCAAAGTTGTGGAATCTTAAAAAAAAGGCACTAGAGTTGCTTAAAAAAATAAAAAATACCAGAGTTTGCCAATTTATGCTGGTAGGGCAATGCTACAGTGTGTAATGTGAATTGGATGTATAGAATTTTTCATATCTCAAATGAGTACTGCTACATACAGTCATTTTTGTGCACTCATTACGCACTTCACTCATATGATTAACCTTTTATACTTTAAAAAATTAATACAACCAATCATATAAGTGGAATGCACAAAGGAGTACATAAAAATAACTGTACATAAAATTTTCCATCCCAAATATTCCGTACCCCAACAAAATCTTTACATCATTTTGGAACGTTTTTCCTCACTTTCTTTAAAATCAAATAGGTCCACTTCATATTTCTTATTTTTCCTTTTTTCTTCCACTTTTTTATTTTTTTTTTCTCCAACGCCTTTTCTTTTTGTTGCATAAAAGAAAAAAGTTAAAATGCATTAACCTCCCTTACAAACTTTTATATTAAGAAAAAAGTTAAAATGCATTAACTTCACTTGTAGCATAGGATTTTTCAATTAGATTTTGATCACTATTAGAGTAATTATAAGATTAAATAAATTGAAGATTTTGGTGTTAATAAAATTAAAAATCAGAATGAAATTAGATGAATATTGAGATTTAAGAAGATAATTTTAATAAAAATTTTGGAGGGCAATTTTTTTTTTAATTTTATAAAAGAGAGAAATTTTAATTATATATATATGTATATACTACTAAAATTTTTTGAAACATTTTTTTTGGGAGGGGGGCGAGCCAATTAATTAATTCACGTATTGGACTTTCATATTGAAGGGGACTCAGATTCACACATGAAAAGAGGATTAAAATATAAACTAAATAATAAAATTACAAAATTTTCATCAAATTAAGTTATTTAAACAAGTGATAGTTTTAGATGCATAGAATACTAAAACTACAATCCATTGTTTATGGACATTAATTCGTCGGATATTAAAACTACAAGTGATAGTTTTAGACGAAAAACTACAAGTGATAGTTCCATTGTTTATGCAACTCATCCATTGTTTAGATGAGTTGCATAGAGTATTAAAACTACAAGTGATAGTTTTAGATGCATAGAGTATTAAAACTACAATCCATTGTTTATGGACATTAATTTGTCGGATATATAAGATGACATCATTTTTCATGTCATGCAATGGACACTGCCCATAACATGATTATATCAATAGCTAAGCAACTCATAATGATTATTCTCAACCAATCTCAAAGCTGCATGCCATCCAGCATACTCAACTATATAAATGCCAAAATCCAACCAAAACTTTCACTCACAAAAATCCTAAATCTCACTTATAATGGAGGGTGCTTCTACTTCTTGGGCTGTTTTAGCATTGACATGGCTAACTATTATGCTCTTTCTCTCTAAAATGGCATTCTTCAAACATCGCTTCCAACAAACATCTCTTCCAGGATCCAAACATTGGCCTATCATAGGCAATCTAAACCTTCTTGGGTCCCTCCTCACCAATCCCTTCACAAATTGTCACAAAAATTCGGACCAGTCATGCAGCTTAAGTTTGGGTCCTTTACTGTTGTGGTTGTCTCCTCTCCCAAAATGGCAAAGCAATTCCTCAAGACACATGATCATATCTTTGCCTCTAGACCCCAAAACGCTGTAGGGATGTACACCAATTTTAACTACAACGATCTCTTATGGGCCTTTTACGGACCATATTTGCAAGAAGGACGCAAAATATGTCCATCTGAGCTACTTAGCTCAAAAAGATTAGAGTTCTGCGACTATATTTGTTTCGAAGAAAGACATTACTTTGTTTCACGGCTATGCTCATTGTTTGGGAAACCAGTTAAAGTGAAAGACCACCTATCACACCTCACTTTCAGTATTATGAGTAGAATGGTATTGGGTAAGAAATATTTCAGTGAATTCCAGTTCGAAACTTCAAAGATTAGATTCGAAGAATTCCAAGAAATGTTTAGTGAGTGGTTTTTGCTTAATTCGGCATTGAATATTGGGGACTGGATACCTTGGATCAAGTTCCTAGACTTGTAGGGATATGTGAAACGAATGAAGTCATTGTCAAAAATCTTTAATGGGTTCTATGACCGATGAACACATGGCAGGTAGAGAAGGAGTGGAACAATTTGAGCCAAAGAACATGGTGGATTTTTTATTGTAGCAAGTTGATGATGATCCTAGCATTGATGTTAAGCTCAGCTATGATCAAGTCAAGGGGATCGCTCAGGTAAAACTACATATATGTGTGTGTGTGTGTGTGTGTGTGTGTGGGGGGGGGGGGGGGGGAGGGGGGTATTGCCAAATTTATAAAAAAAATTATATAAAAATAATTTCACAAATTCTTAATGTGCCTTCATCTGATCAAGGGTCGGATCTTCCATTAGATCATTTAGGCAATTGCCTAAGGCCCCTTAATGGAAGAATGCCCCAAAAAAAGTTAAAAAATATTAATTCAAAATGTAGTATAAAATCTTAAGTAGTAATTTACTTGACAAATAATATGAATTTTTTTTAATCTACTGTAAAAATAAAAAAAATTAATTTTACTTAAAATAAAAAGGTCTCAATCAAAATTTTAGCCTTAGACAACCTATTGAGCCAGCTCTGCCTGATCTATTAGATCTACTTTATAATAAAAGTAACTTAGATCTGATGAATCATATCAAACTATGTAAGTCTATGAGATTGTTTGTATAATTCCTTTATAGTTAGAGTATTTTCATATTTATATATATCGCTTCCTATTGATAATAATATTATTAGCATACTTAAAAAATATGTAACATCGGTTTGAATATGATTTAATGATCACCATGATTAAAAAAACTATGTAACAGGATATGCTACTAGCAAGAACAGAAACATTCGTGACTACGATAGAATGGGCTATGTCAGAACTCATGAAACAACCACAACTCATCAAAAAGGCAAGAGAAGAGCTCGATAGAGCTATCGGGAGGGATAGATGGGTAGAAGAGAAAGATATTTCACAACTTCCTTATATTGATGCAATTGTGAAAGAAACAATGAGAAAACACCCTGCATCAGTAATTCTTCCCCCCCATCTAGCTCTAGAAAACTGTGACATTGCTGGTTATCATATTAGTAAAGGTACTAGAGTTTTCATAAGCACCTGGAGTATAGGAAGAGACCCATCAATATGGGATGAACATGGGGAGTTTCGCCCAGAAAGGTTCATCGAAAAAGCCATTAATGTGAAGGAACAAGATTTCAGTCTATTGCCATTTGGATCAGGGAGGAGGATGTGTCCGGGATTCAATCTTGGACTAAGGATGACCATGGCAACCTTGGCTAATATGATACATGGATTCGAGTGGAAATCACCAGATGATATGAAATCAGAAGAATTGAGCATGGAGGAAGTTTATGGTTTGACAACAACTAAAAGGTTCCTTTTTGTTGCGGTCATGAAACCCAAACTGCCATATCATCTTTATTGATGGTCACTTGTTAGCTTGAGTTATCCATCTTGTCACTACAACATTTAGAACTTTTTGCTATGGGTTCTTTTTTTGTGATATACTATCATGGGAAAAAGTAGCTTTTTACCATGAAAATCATTGAAGAGAATGAACATCGACTTTTTCTCATGATTTTGTTGTAGTCGAAAATATTTCGTGACAAAAGACTTTTAACTATGACATAACTATTTTTTGCCACCGAATTCTATCATGGAATAAAAAATGGCTATGTGTTGGGATTAAGTGATGGAGTAATAGTGAGTTTGTAAAGCATGATATTGGTATTGGTTTTTAAATCTTGAATGTATTGAATATAGATTAAGTTTGTAAAAATAAATGTAAATCTTCCGGTGTATCAATGTCGATCTCTAATATTGGGATATATTTATTTTAGCTTATATTAAACTATTTGTTATGATTATTTTTTGTTCAAGTCTCATTTTATTATTTTACAATTTTCTTTTCTTAAATCTATTAGCATTTGCTATAAATGTAACTCGTAACGAATACTTTTTTATCACTATACACTTGGTAGTTAATACCTATTTGCAAGCAAATATCTTAGTGGGAAACAATCTTTTTCTAGAAAGTGTAGGACTAAAATGAGTAATTTTTACAAAAAGAAATCAACACAAAAAATCTTTTGCCACAACATAAATAAAGAAAACTACATATATGTTACCGAATCAACCGCAATACAACTCATGGGTAAAGATGTATTTTGACAAATTAATTCCATGACAATACTTGTTTTCCAATCATGACTTTTGTGGGTAAAGAAGTCCAAAGTACCACAAAGGTTTGGCTTTCAACAATATTTGTCATGGACAAAACTAGTTTTTACCACAAATTGATGTCGTAGAAAAAATATATCTTTTCCCATAAAAACAAAATGGTGGTTAAAAATATTATTTGCCACTCATCATATGGCATGAACATTCCACGACAAAAATTGGTGGGATTTTACTTTTAAGCAAATCTAGACTTTTTCCAACCACTTTCCTTCGTGGCAAAATAATTGAGCAGCTTGATTTTATTGTTATTGTTTCCATCTCAAAGCAGGACAAAGCTTTGGTAATGAATTCGTTTGGATAAATTCGGTCTGCCTTACTTGCGGATTTCCTAGTAGTGGAGTTTCTATTTTATGATTAGTGTTTGTTGATTCTAGTATTGGAAAGTTTGGTCTTTCGTTATCCAGCTTTTTTTTTTTTTAAGAGACGCTGGGGGCGATTAGATTATTTTTTTATGATAAATATATTAAAATAAAATATAATATAATAAAAAATGTGATAAAATAAAAATATAATTAAGAAAATATAATGAAAAATATAAACATAATAAAAAATAAAATAGAGATGAATTTTAAGGGCATTTGACTTTAGATTGCAGCCCGCCGATAACGATGGATTGGGCGGTATCGCCCACGGTCACTGAAAGCAACAGACTACTTTTAATGAGGGTCGGTCAGACTCGCAAGAAATCTTTTTTTTTTTTTTATGGTTACAAGTGAAGTTTATTAATAAATTGGAGGTGCCATCTCCCTTTTAATAATAATAAAAAAAAAAGGCAAGGCTAGTAGTAAAGATTTACAAATTTCTAGGAACGAATGTGAAAAATCATGTGGAGCAGAAAGTTTATCGAAAAATCAGATCAACATTTTTGTTATCAACTAGCTTTTCTTCTACCACAAGCTGTGAGAGTTTTATTAATAAACTGGAGGTGTCGTCTCCCCTTAGGAATGAATCATGCGAAAAATCATGTGGGGCAGAAAGTTTTTCGAAAGTCAGACCAATATTAGTAGATATAAATCTAAATATATTTATTATCACAGATCCTACCACAAATATGAAAATCAAAATCTCAGATAATAATAAAGCAACCAACAGAGAGATTTTGGTAAAAAAAGTATTAACTTATAATTAAAAGAACCTCTTCAAAATTAATTTTAGGCCTTGCTTATTTTTAAAGATGAAATGAGATTACATAAAAGTTAAAAAAATAATAAAATATTATTATAATATATTTTTTTAATATTAATTTTATATAAATATTTGAAAAAGTAATTTTAAAATTTGAAAAAGTTAAATTTTTTATTATATTTTGTATGGAGATTTAAAAAATTGTAATAATTAATTTAAGATGAGTTTGAGAGTTTTGATTTCATCTCTCAAAACAAACGGATCCTTAAATTTAGAAAGTGAGAAGTGTTGAGAAGTATTGTGAATAGTAAAATAAAATATAAGGAAAATAATAATAAAATATTAAATAATGGTGAAAATAGTGAAAAATAATAAATAATAATAAAAGTAAATAATAAATAATAATGATGATGAATTTAAGATGAATAGGAGAGTTTTAGTTTTATCTCTCAAAATAGACGATCCTTAATTTTGGAAAGTGAGAAGTGTTGAGAAGTATTGTAAATAGTAAAAATAATAACAGAAAAAATAATAATAAAATATTAAATAATGGTGAAAAATAGTAACAAATAATAAATAATAATAAATAATAATAAAATAATAAATAAGTAAAAAATAAAAAAATATTATAAAAATATTTAAAATATTCTAGCACTTTTGAGTTGGGTAGGACTCTGTTTAAGGATCAGGGAAACAGTTAACATTATGTATAGGATCATGCCACCCAATTCGTCATTTTACCAGTGTTTAATCACTCTATTGCTTTTAATTTTCTTTTCTTTTTTCTTTTTTTTTTTGTTGCACTTTTAATTTTTTTTTTTTTATCATGAGTAAGAATCAATTGAATAATTGATTTTTATACATCATCAACTTGAAAAAGTAAGAAATCAAACAAAAAATAGGGTAGTCAAATTGGAGGTAAATGGTGGGCTTACAAGCATTTTCCACGTGAGACTGTATTGTCCAATGAAAATTGATCAACCACTCGAGCATACATCTCCACCACAAGAAGACTAATCCAAAAGATGAATATATACATATACATATATATATATATATTGTGACCATACGTTGGATGCATATCTATCATAATTGCCACGCACAGACTCACTGCCCACAGTAGTAGTACTACAACAATTATTGAAATCACTTTACATCATGTTCACATGACTACCCAACAAAATATCTAATCGATCATGAGCTGGAATCAATATTCTGCGATGAGTGGTGCTACGAAAAAATCTAGGAGGGATGAGACATGCCATCCAGCTCACTCAACTATATAAATGCGAGAATCTTAACTCAAACTCTCACCATAACCTTCCTACATATATGGAGACACATTCTAATTGGGCTATTTTAGCATTTGCATGGCTAGCTATTCTGGTCTCTCTCTCAAAAATACTATCCTCTAAACGCAAGCAGAAACTGCTAACATTTCCTCCAGGTCCAAGACCTTGGCCTATAATAGGGAATCTAAATCTTCTTGGATCCCTCCCTCACCAATCCCTTCACAAATTGTCACAACAATTTGGACCAATCATGCAGCTTAAGTTTGGCTCATTCCCTGTGGTGGTTGCCTCATCTCCAGACATGTTAAAGCAGTTTCTTAAAATTCATGATCACATCTTCGCGTCTAGACCCCAAAACGCTAGCGGGAAGTACACCACTTATAACTACAGCAATCTCCTATGGGCTCCTTATGGACCATATTTGCAGCAAAAACGCAAGATTTGTGTCTCTGAGCTATTTACCTCAAAAAGACTAGAGTCCCATGAGTACGTTCGCATTGAAGAAAGACGTGACTTTGTTTCACGTCTCTATGCATTGTCTGGGAAGCCAGTTAAGGTGAGAGACCACCTGACACGCCTCAATCTCTGTATTATTAGTAGGATGGTATTGGGTAAGAAATATTTTAGTGAATCCCAACCCAAAAGTACATCATTGTTGGCATTCAAAGATTTTCAAGAAATGTTTAATGAATGGTTTTTTCTTAATGGTGCGTTGAATATTGGTGACTGGATACCTTGGATCAACTTCTTAGACTTGCAAGGATATACGAAACGAATGAAGGTGTTGGGGAAAAAGTTCGATGAATTCCTTGACCATGTTTTTGATGAACACAAGGTGAGGAGAGGAGTGGCAGATTTCATGCCACAGGACTTGGTTGATTCTTTATTGCAGTTCGTTGATGACCCTAATAGTGATGTTAAGCTCACTTTTGACCATATCAAGGGGATCGCTCAGGTATACCTTTACTTTTTGACTTCGATATTTTTTCTTTGTTTGCTAATGTTTGAGTGGAAAATGTTAGTCATGTAGTAAATAGTTTGAGGTAAACTAATTTCTTCATATTTTCACCATCAACTATCAAAATCTAACCTCCTCGATTTCGCTTTCATCTATAAGTAATGTTATTGCCATGACCAAAAAGCAAAACATGACTTATATATATTTCGTTGGTTTGAATTGAATTTAACTATTTTTTCTATTTTCTATACATTCATGACAGGATCTTTTGATAGGAGGTACAGATACATCTGCAACTACAGTGGAATGGGCAATGTCAGAACTCTTGAAACACCCACACCTAATGAAAAAGGCAATAGAAGAGCTGGATAGGGTAATTGGAAAAGACAGATGGGTAGAAGAGAAAGATATCCCCCAACTTCCCTATATTGATGCAATAATAAAAGAAACAATGAGGATACACCCAGTAGCCGTACTCCTTCCACCGCGTCTTGCTCTTGAAGACTGTAACATAGCTGGTTATCATATTAGTAAAGGAACTAGAGTCCTCTTAAACACATGGGGTATAGGAAGAGACCCTTTGATTTGGGATGCACCTGAAGAGTTTTGCCCAGAAAGGTTTATAGGGAAAGGTATTGATGTTAAAGGACAGGATTTTACACTTCTGCCATTTGGATCAGGAAGGAGGATGTGTCCTGCCTACAGCCTTGGACTACGGATGATCGCATCTCCCTTGGCTAATATATTACATGGATTTAGTTGGGAGTTGCCAGACAATATGAAGCCAAAAGATTTGAGTATGGAGGAAGTTTATAGTATGGCAACATCTAGAAAGTTTCGTCTCGTTGCAATCGTGAAGCCCAGACTCCCAGCTCATCTTTATTAATGGTCACTCGTTAACTTGAATTATTCAATCTATATCCTTTCTTCATATTGTTATAATTTCCACAAGTTTATCACTTATATATGTTGCGAAAAATAAGAAGGGGTTTCAAATCTCAATCATATAGTAGAAGCTGCCAAATTGAGAGAATAATAGACGGGCAGAGGAGAGAGTAGTCGAAGTGAAAGACAGGATTACTGACGATGGTATTGCAGTGTGGAAGACCGCGGTGGCGCAACGAGTTACTACAGGTGTTTCGGCTAGAGAAGATAGAGAAACATAGAATTGTATATTGTGGCGTTGCATAACTGCATTTGAATTTCAATGCTTGCGGGTTTTGATCATGAATGTTGAGGAGCAGATGAGTGCTAATGAGAGATGAGAGATGAGAGATGGCATAACTGCTTTATGAGGGGAGAAGTGATATATTTTAGGGTTATTAATATAATCGATATTGATGCTTTTATTATTTATCGATATGGAAAGATGCTGATAAACGAAACATTTAATGCCAATAAAATAAACATACGAGAATGTAATTAAAGTACTGAGTGTTGTACACTCAGATAAATCCAGATTAAAATTTGTTATGATCATGCTTGTTATGATCATGCGGCAATTACGATGAATATATGAAATAATTGAAAGAAAAAATAAGAGAGAAATAACATAGAGATTTACATAGTTCGACGGTGTGCCTATATTCACGAGAGTGAGCGACGATAATTTTACTATTATCCAAAGTAGGGTTATATTATATGTATTTATATTAACTCTAGTTGCTCGCTCGCTTGCTCACTCTACCATCTGCCATCTTTTCGCTATATACTTATTAGATTTGAGTCACATACTTTAATAATCTTTACTTTGACGAGTATTCACCCCTTAGGAAAAAAACGAAGGATAATCAAAAATTCCGCTTGGAACACTAGGTTGGGACGCCTCCAGTGTAATAATTGGAGACATTAGTCAAGTTCAAGTAGTGTTTGAACTTTTCTATAATAACAGACTTTGTCAATAACTACATTATCAAAAGTATGATTTTTTTCAAGTAGTAGTTCACCAAAAGATACTAACTCCCTGACCATGTGAGCCTTGCATTTATATACTTAGTCATTGCATGATACACCTGATTTTTTGCCAAATAAATGATACTCTGACTATCACAATGTAACTGAACTCCACATTGATGGACACCCAATTCCTTGACCAACCATGTAAGTCACAAAACTTCTTTAGTAGTGTCAATCACTGCCATATACTTTGACTCAGAAGTATATAATATTACTAGAAACTATACCATGGACCTCCAATAAATAGGCCCTCTCACAAGAATGAATCAATATCCTGTGGTAGACCTCCTGTCATCTAAGTTCCATGCATAGTTTGCATCCACATATCACACAATTAAAGAATCACTTTGCTATCTGCTGAAATTTAAAAAAGTTATTTTGAAATTTATTATTTATTTATTTTGTATGAAAATTTAAAAAATAATAATAGTAAGATAAGATTAAATAAAATTATTTGTAAAAACAAACTAGAGCAATCTTCTAACATTGAAGGCAAGCAATTAATCCATATTTGTTTGCAAAAACATATCATCTAAAAGTTTTTATTTTATTTTATTTTCTTTTCTTTTTAAACATAATTTAAATTCAAATATTTTTAAACAAATTATTATAATTTTTTAAATTAATCATTACAAGTTTTTTATATTTAAAAAAATTAAAACTAATTAAGTTTTTTTATATATCTAAATAAAAATAATACTATAAAATTATATTTTAATAATATTTTTATTTTATAATATTTTTAATTTAATTTTTACCTTTTTTTCAAAATTAAAAAAATATTCAACTTAAATTATTTCATTTTTACTAATAAATTATAAATTATTATTATTCATAAAGAGAAATGTTAGAGCCACAGACTGAGATTTGATTGGGGATCTCGACTGTGGTTTATATTTTTTAAATATATTTTTTTAAATGATTAAAGATATATTTTATGATAATTTTTTCATTTTTTTCTTAAATTATAAAAGTGTTAAAAAATAAGAGAAAGTATAAAACAAAAAAAAAATAATAATAATTTTACATAGGTGGGATTTTCAGTCAAAATTTCGGTGCGTGAGTCTAGAATTATTCGTTCATAAAAGAGCAATATTATACAATCTTTTCAATTTTTACATATAATTATTTTTTATTTTTTTATTTTTAATATTTTATTTTGAATTTGTTATTTTTTTATTAATTTAATTTTTTTATTCATTATCTATATACTAAGTATTTGATAAAGAATAAAATAAAAATATATAAAAAATATAATATATAAAAATTATATAAATAATAAGAAATTATATAAATTTTTCTTTATAAAATTCTTATATCATTTCACTCGAGCCTAAAGAGTTTTCATTGCGTACGAGTATGAACATCAATGACAGCTATAAGAAGCACTTACAAGTAACGACACACTAATGTCGTTACATCAAAGGATCTTGTCCCACTGCTTAGCTGTATTTTAGTAAGATTTCTTAAGAGCACTATGAATTTGTTATAATTTTTTTTTTTCAAATTATATATTTTTATATACTTTCTAAAAAAAATTCTTAAATTTAATTAATAATAAGAAGAAAAAAATGGAGAGGAAATATTTTTTTACTTATAAATAATAATTTTTTTACTTATAAATATTTTTTACTTATAAATAATAATTTTTACTTATAAATACAATTTTAAAAAAAATTATAATAAGTTCATTGCTAGTATTCTAAAAAACAATCTACAACAAATAGATAAATAACATAATTAAACAGTAATAATAATTATAGATATTTTTAGACCTCATTTGGATTGGAGATTGCCCCGTTTGTATTTAAATTTATTTTTATTTTATTATTATATTTTTTCAATTTTTCATATAAAATATAAATTCTTATATATTCTTTTTAAATCTCAATACAACTTTTTCAAATCTCAGTTTAACTTTTTCAAATTTCAAAATAATAATAATAAATAAACTAAATTCATTTCAACTCATTTTATTTTCGAATCTAAATAGAGCCTGAGTTGAGCTTATTTTAACTCATGTCCATTTTATCATTATATTTTTTTAATTTTTTATATAAAATACAAATTTCAATACACATTTTTTAAATTCTAATATATTTTTTTCAATTTTTAATTCAATTTTTTTATATTTTAAAAATAATAATAATATTAAAAAATAAATTAAATTCATCTCAATTTATTTTATCTCTTAATCTAAATGGGATCTTAGAGATCAAATCTGTTATACCAAATACACTGGCTATTTAAGTTTTTTACTAATTTTATTTATTTTGGGTCTTTCTCAACTCTCTTTGATAGAATTGGAGCTGTCTAATTAATACTATATATTCTGTTGTCGCTAGAGAAAAACAAATTAATGAAATTTTTATTGTATTATATTTAGATTGTGCATATATGCAAAAGGTCCGTACTTGTTGAACTATCATATTATATTTATGTTTATAAGTAGTTTATTGAAGATGATACCAGAGTCCATCAAGTACTTACAATAATGACAAAAAGACAAAGGATGAAAAACCTCTTGATATCTTTCGTATTATGAATGTCCAGAATACAAGTTGATATTTATAGAACAAATTCCTATGAGATGTTACAATGTGACTGATCCATATATTCAATTTTATTGTGCGGCAGGGGTCTTATAGAGGAGGTTTGTCTACTATGTGCATTCGGGTGTTGGTCTTGCTGTGAATCATCACCACCGATTGTCCTATTATCTCTCCCTCGTTTTAAGCGGTACTTGAGTGAGAGTGAGACTTGATTGTAATTATGAAAATCGTGCTAAAGATAAAAACTTTGTGAAAATATCAGCAATTTAGTATTTACTAAAAATGAAACAAACACGAAGAATTTTAGCAGCCACCCTTTCTCTAGCAAAGTGATAATCAAGTTCTATATGTTTAGTACGAGCATGTAAAACAAGATTTAAAGAGAGATAAGTGGCACCCAAATTATCACACCACAAGGTGGGTGCTTCCTTTAAAAAAAAACAAGATCTTGTAAGAGTGATTGTAACCACAGAATTCCACAAATACTACTTGTCACATCCTTATACTTGACTTTAGTGAAAGATCAAGGTATAGTGGGTTGTATTTTGGAACCCCAAGATATCATGTGAAAGCCAAGATAAATGCAGTATCCCCCAGTTGATCTCCAGTCATCCAGGCACCTCACCAATAAGGTAAACGTAGGTAATACATGTTGGGGTGAGAAAATGCTAAATACTATAAACTACCAACAATGTTTCTATAAAGATGTGGATCCTCAAAAGTAGGTCCATCAAGATCAATTAATTTAATAGAAGTCGAGAGTGGTGTTGTAACAGTTTTAGAGTGATGCATGTTGGTTCGGATGAGGAGGTCAGAAATATATTTAGATTGTGAAAGCTACTGTCTAGAGGAGTCCCAAAAGACTTTTATACCAAAAAAATAATGTAAGGATCTAAGATCCTTAACAGGGAAAAAGGAACTCAAGGTAGTAATGAATTTGATATCAACACAGAGTCAAAACCCGTAACAACAATATCATCAACATAAATTAATGCGTAAATGAAATTAGATCCATTTCGAAGAATAATCAAAGAGCTATTAGATTTTGAACTGACAAAATCGAGAGTAAGTAATCGATTTGTGAGCTTGGAGAACCAAGCCATAGGGGCTTGTTTCAAGCCATAGATCAATTTTCTTAACTTACAAACATGATTGGGAAGCTCTGGATTGACAAACCTAGAGGTTGCTGCATGTAAACGTCATCTTCCAAATCTCCATGAAGAAACACATTTTGAATGTCTAGTTGATGAATGCAGTAGTTATGGGTCACGGCAAGTGAGAGAATAAGGCGTTTCGTGACCGGTTTAACAACCGAACTGAAGGTTTTTGTATAATCAAGACCGGATTGTTAGAGAAACCCTTTTGGCCACAAGTTGTGCCTTGCGACGCTTAAGGGAGCCATCAACCCAATGCTTAAATTTGAGAACTCATTTACAACCGAGAAGGTTGTAGGAGGCAGAGAAAGGGACTTAATCCCATGTTTTGTTTTACAAGAGGGCATTGAATTCAAGGGCCATAGCTGATCTCCATTCGGGATAGAGAGATGCCTCAGTGAAATTGCTGGTTCTTTAGGGATAGAGTGGGAAGTAGAGGTGAGGGAAATGGAATGTTTCGATGGCCAAAGGATAGTGCCTTTTGCTCGAAAACGAGGGCAATGAATATGAGCTTTAGCTTTAGTGATCATTGGATGGTGAGGATGAGGAATAGATTGGGAGGAAGACGTAGGAACAGGTAGGGGTGGGAGACGGCACAAGATTAGGGTTAGAGATTGGGAACGATGCGACATTAGGGTTAGGGTGGGGAGAATGTTTGGGAGTGGACTCATTCAGGTTAGAGGAGTTCATGTGTGAGTGAATAGGTGAGTTGGGCAAAGATGTAGGGATCAAAAGATTAGACTAGGCCATGCTTGAAGTGGACTGAACCGTGCTTGAAGTGAGCCAAATGTGAATGAAATGATTGAAGGTGATAGCAGGAGGTAACTGAGTAGAGTTCGGGCTAGGGATAGATTGGGTCTGTGTGTGAATAGGAAACGTGGGCTCATCAAAGTGGACATCCTTGGAGATATAAGTCTGCCCGTGGGCAAGTGAAGGTAGTAATAGCCTTTATAGTTAGAACTATATCCCATAAAAATATAAGGTTGTGAACTAAAATCAATTTTATGCTAGTTAAAGGGCCTTAAATTTAGCCAATTAGCCACTCCAAAGACCTTTAAAAATTTATAATTCGAAATTTTGTTAAAAAGAATTTCAAAAGGAGATTTGTTTGAGAGAATTGGAGTGAGTATTCTATTTATTAAGAACACGGATGTTTTAAAAGATTCCAACCAATCTTTATGAGGTACGGAGGCATGTGCAAGGAGAGACAAACTGGTCTCTACAATATGCCGATGATGACGTTCAATGGTGCCAATTTGAGTGTGACTATATGAACACGTAATCCAATGTGTAATACCGTAATCTTGAAAAATGTGGTGAAGTGGTCGAAATTTGCCACCCTACTCCGTTTGAATAGAAATAACATTAGTGGAAAACATGTTAGTCACATAACACAAAAATGCTAAGATAATAGTAGAAACATTTGACTTCATTTGAAGAGAAAAAATCCAAATATATTTTGAGAAGTCATTAGCTATTGAAAGATAAAAGCGACAATCGTTTGAGGAGAGTATAGGCACAGGTCCCTAAATGTCTAAAAAAAGAATTTGAAAAGGTCTAGATGAGTGAGATGGGGATGGGGTAATGCATGAGTTTTGGCTTGTAGACAAGCCGAGCAAATATGAGAAGATGAGTTGGGTATGACGGAAAGTTGATAACTTTGAAGTGTGAGAAAGGTAGTCCAAGATGATAGGTGATTGAGTCGAGCATGCCAATGTGTTGTGAAACTGCGTTCGCCAAGGTAGGCTTAAGGAGAAGTGGATGATGGAGAAGTCAAGGATGGTAGTGGTAGAACATAAAGACCGTCCTTAACGGGATCTTGAAGTAGCACCTTATTGGTTTGTAAGTCTTTAGTATGAAAACAAGATGAATGAAATTCAAAAAAGACAGGATTATCAACACAAAACTGACGAACGGAAAGAAAATGTTTGTAATTAAAAAGCACATGCAATAAATGATTATGAAAATAAATGCAAGAAGAATTAGTAAAGTGAGCGGAACCAGAGTTTTGAATAGAAAGTGTGGTGCTATCTCCAATGCTAACTTGTTCGGGACCTTGGTATGACATAGAATCAAAGTTGAGATTTGCAAGATGGTAAAGTGATTGGTTGCCACAATGTCGGGAAACCAATAATTTGATGGAGGCCCACTTGAGGGAAAATAAGTAAAGTTAGCAGCTAGAGAGGAAGGGTAGTGTGGCCCATTTTTAGACAGATTTTACAAATAGGCTTGGAGTTGGGCCGAGGGAAGAGACCAGGAGTTTGAGCCAAAGGATAAGGCCCACAACCTAGCCCTCTTCCTCTACGCCCCCCATGGTTTGAGTTATTTCTTCCTCTTTGAGACTGCCCAGGCGACATAGGAGCTCGCGAAGCAACATTAGCAGAAATGAAGGAAGTGTTTAGAAGTGATTGATTTTGATGAGCTATTCTGGACTCATGATTGAGAAGATAACTAAATATTTTATACGGGGAAAGGGGCTTTGGACGAGTTGTTATGGAGGTAATGATGGATTCATAATCTCACCCCAATCCAGCAAGGAGATAAACCTTGAATTGGGCAGAGGAAATGTAGCCGAGAGGGACTTAGCCTTGTGATAGTATTCAGTCATTGATTCAAAGCCCTTTTTTCAGTGTAGCAACTTGAAAATGGGTCTAAATAATGTGAGCAGATGATTAACTGATCCTGAAGCGCCCATCGAGTGTATTCGGGGTTCATAGATTCATTAACCATCTTGGGTGGGAGAGATGAGAATCATCAACATAAGAGTAGAGTTGATGACCCTTCAGAAAGTGGACAATCTGAGCTTTCAGAAAAGATAGTTATCAATGGAAAGTTTGATATTGATGGAGTGATTGGCAACGGTAACAATGGTGGTGTTGAGAAGGGAGGGATGAGTGATAGAGGAGTTGTTGCCAGAGACATCGTCGTTGGATAACATGGACAACGACAGGTGAACAAGGGACAAAAGGAAGAAAATCAGAGAGAGACATGAGCCTTATATGGCTCTTGATACCATATTGAAGATGATAACAAAGTCCATCAAGTATTTGTAATAATGACAGAAAGACAAATGATGAAAAATCTCTCTGATATATCTCGTATTATGAATGTCTAGAATACAATGTAAAATATACAAGTTGATATTTCTAAAACAAATCCTTATGAGATGTTACAATGTAATTGGTCTCTCTGTATAATTCTATTGTAAGAAATATCTCTTCTTTGTGTTGCTGAGTTCTCCGACAGGAGTTTTACAGCTAGAGGTGATTTCTCTACTGTGTGTACTGGAGTGTTGGTCTTGCTGTGAATCTTCACCATTGATTGCCTTATTAATAATACTTATGTTGAATTAAAAAAATATTTATTAAAAAGTATCTTAGTTTTTTATTATATATGTATCTGCTTTTAACTGATTAGCTTAAATAAACTTTCCAACTATCATAAGAATAAAAGTTATAAAGAAAAAGTAAAAATAAATATTTAAATGGAATAGAGATAGATTTGAAGAATCTGCTTATTGATGTTGTTAAAAAGTGGCTAACTAAATTTATAAAAATGAATTCTCCCATCAAATTTTGGCCAAATTACTTTAACTAGGCCACTACTAATGGTCTAATAATGCCAACACAAACAAATAAAAACATGAAACTTTATTTGTTCATTGAAACTAATCCAAATAATTTGGTTGAAAAATATGTCGTACTCTTTAATTGGGATCGAACTTGAAACAACTAAAAACTTTTCATGTGAGGCCAAGCAAGTACTCTGTGCCTAACTAGATTGACGACACTGGTAATTAGTCCCAAAAACTATATATATTTGGACTCTAAAATTATATTTACATCATAGTTTTAAATTCCGTTCCGTTCCGGCAGGAATGTTCCGTTTCGGTGCCTCAACCGGAACACTATACCTCCTTATTTCGTTCCAGTCCAAATTCCGGCCGTTCCGGTCAAATTTTGGCTGTTCTGGTCAAATTCTGGTCGTTCTGGTCCAAATTTCGGCTGTTTCGGTCCCTATTCCGGTTTAAATTATTTTTGTAATTTTTTTTGTGTTTGAATGATATTTTTTTTAAAATTTTAAATTTAGATGGTATTTAATTAATTTTAGAATATAAAATATATTTATATACTTTGTAATTTTAAATACGTCTTTTTTTAAATATCATTATTTTTAATATTTTATCTATTTATTTATTTTTGTATCTCAACTCAAATTTGTATTTTTTCAACTTACAATCATTTTATAAATCTTCAATTCTTCTAATATGTACACATATATATGATACACACTTACATATATATGTTTTTATTCTATTAGTTGTTAGTTTATATATATGTATATATATTTATTATAATATATAATTAATCCCGAAACGGCACACTGGAACAAACCGGTACCGAAATATTTCGTTCCAGTAACTCAACCAGAACGGAATTCAAAACTTTGATTTACATTCATAGATTGCACAAATTTTGTACAGTACTTCTTATTAAAAAAATAAAAAAATATAAAATTTATGTAAAAAATTAAATTTTTAATAATAAATCTCACCATTTTCTAAAATATACATAATACATACACAATTCATTACTTTCTCGAACATATTTATTTTGGACAGAGGTTGCATGCATATTATAAATGCAGCAAACAGTATTAGTGCTTGAATGTCAAAAAAAAAATAGTATTAGTGTTTGGATGTCAAAAATAATTGCTGCATAGAGTACTTCGATCAACGAATTACGAGACATGCCATCCAACTCACTCAACTATATAAATGCGAGAATCTTAACTCAAACTCTCACCATAACCTTCCCACATATATGGAGACTCCTTCTAATTGGGCTATTTTAGCATTTGCATGGCTAGCTATTCTGGTCTCTCTCTCAAAAATACTATCCTCTAAATACTATCCTCTAAACGCAAGCAGAAGTTGCCAACATTTCCTCCATGTCCGAGACCTTGGCCTGTAATAGGGAATCTAAATCTTCTTGGATCTCTCCCTCACCAATCCCTTCACACATTGTCACAACAATTTGGACCAATCATGAAGCTTAAGTTTGGCTCCTTCCCTATGGTGGTTGCCTAATCTCCAGACATGTTAAAACAGTTTCTTAAAATCCATGATCACGTCTTTGCGTCTAGACCCCAAAATGCCGGCGGGAAGTACACCACTTATAACTATAGCAATATCCTATGGGCTCCTTATGGACCATATTTGCAGCAAAAACGCAAGATTTGTGTCTCTGAGCTATTTACCTCAAAAAGACTGATGAGTACGTTCGTGTTGAAGAAAGACGTGACTTTGTTTCACATCTCTATGCATTGTCTGGGAAGCCAGTTAAGGTGAGAGACCACCTGACACGCCTCAATCTCTGCATTAGTAGTAGGATGGTATTGGGTAAGAAATATTTTAGTGAATCCCAACTCAAAAGTACATCATTGTTGGCGTTCAAAAATTTTCAAGAAATGTTTAATGAATGGTTTTTTTCTTAATGGTGCGTTGAATATTGGTGACTGGATACCTTGGCTCAACTTCTTAGACTTGCAAGGATATATGAATCGAATGAAGGTGTTAGGGAAAAATTTTGATGAATTCCTTGACCATGTTTTTGATGAACACAAGGCGAGGAGAGGAGTGGCAGATTTCTTGCCACAAGACTTGGTGGATTCTTTATTGCAGTTTGTTGATGACCCTAATAGTGATGTTAAGCTCACTTTTGACCATATCAAGGGGATCACTGAGGCATACCTTTACTTTTCAGACTTCGATATTTTTTCTTTGTTTGCTAATGTTTGAGGGGAAAATGTTAGTCATGTAGTATATAGTTTGAGGTAAACTAATTTCTACATATTTTCACCATCAACTATCAAAATCTAACCTCCTCAATTTCCCTTTCATCTATAAGTAATGTTATTGCTATGACCAAAAAGCAAAACATGACCTATATATAATTCGTTGGTTTGAATTTAATTTAACTATTTTTTCTATTTTCTATACATTCATGACAGGATATTTTGGTAGGAGGTACAGATACATCTGTAAGTACAGTGGAATGGGCAATGTCAGAATTCTTGAAACAACCACACCTAATGAAAAAGACAACAAAAGAGCTGGATAGGGTAATTGGAAAAGACAGATGAGTAGAAGAGAAATGTATCCCCCAACTTCCCTATATTGATGCAATAATAAAAGAAACAATGAGGATACACCTAGTTGTTGTACTCCATCCACCGCGTCTTGCTCTTGAAGACTGTAACATAGCTGGTTATCATATTAGTAAAGGAACTAGAGTCTTCTTAAACACATGGGGTATAGGAAGAGACCTTTTGATTTGGGATGTACCTGAAGAGTTTTGCCCAGAAAGGTTTATAGGGAAAGGTACTGATGTTAAAGGACAGAATTTTACATTTCTGCCATTTGGATCAGGGAGGAGGATGTGTCCTGCCTACAGCCTTGGACTAAGGATGATCGCATCTCCCTTGGCTAATATATTACATGGGTTTAGTTGGGAGTTGCCAGACAATATGAAGCCAAAATATTTGAGTATGGAGGAAGTTTATAGTATGGAAACATCTAGAAAGTTTCGTCTCGTTGCAATCGTGAAACCCAGACTCCCAGCTCATCTTTATTAATGGTCACTCGTTAACTTGAATTATTCAATCTCTATCCTTTCTTAATATTGTTATAATTTCCACAAGTTTATCACTTATATATGTTGCGAAAAATAAGAAGGGGTTTCAAATCTCTGTTATATAGTAGAAGCTGCCAAATTGAGAGAATAATAGATGGGCATAGGAGAGAGTAGTCGAAGTGAAAGACAGGATTACTGACAATGGTGCTGCGGTGTGGAAGACTGCGGTGGTGCATTGGAGTTGCTACAGGTGTTTCGACTAGAGAAAATAGAGAAACATAGAATTGTATGATGTGGCGTTGCATAACCGCGTTTGAATTTCAATGTTTGCAGGTTTTGATCATGAATGTTGAGGAACAGAGGAGTGCTAATGAGAGATGAGAGATGGCATAACTGCTTTATGAGGGGAAAAGTGATATATTTTAGGGTTATTAATATAATCGATATTGATGCTTTTATTATTTATCGATATGGAAAGACGCTGATAAAATAAACATTGAATGCCAATAAAATAAACATATGAGAATGTAATTAAAGTACTAAGTGTTGTAGTCTCAGATAAATCAGGATTGAAATTTGTTGTGATCATGCTACAATTACATTGAATATATGAAATAATTGAAAGAAAAAGTAAGAGAGAAATAACAAAGAGATTTACGTAGTTCGACAGTGTGCCTACATCCACGGAAGCGAGCGGCGATAATTTCACTATTATCTAAAGTAGGGTTATATTATATGTATTTATACTAACCCTAGTCGCTTGCTTGCTCACTCCGCCATCTGCCATCTTTCCGCTATATACTTATCAGATATGAGCCACATACTTTAATAATCTCTACCTTGGCGAGTATCCACCCGTATGAAAAAAACGAAGTATAATTAGAAATTCCGCTTGGAACACTAGGTTGGGACGCCTCCCATTTAGCAATTGGAGGCATTAATCAAGTTCAAATAATACTTGAACTTATCTGTGATAATAGACTTTGTCAATAGCTACATTCTCAAAAGTATGATTTTTCTCAAGTAGTAGTTCACCAGAAGAAACTAACTCCCTAACCTTGTGAAGCCTTACATTTATGTACTTAGTCATCTCATGATACACCTGGTTCTTTGCCAAATAAATGATGCTCTGACTATCACAATGCAACTGAACTTCACCTTGATGGACACCCAATTCCTTGACCAACCATGTAAGTCATAAAACTTCTTTAGTAGCGTCAATCACTGTCATATACTTTGACTCAGTAGTATATAATATTACTAGAAACTATACCATGGACCTCCAACAAATAGGCCCTCTCACAAGAATGAATCCATATCCTGTTGTAGACCTCCTGTCATCTAAGTTCCATGCATAGTTTGCATCCACATATCACACAATTAAATGATCACTCTGCTATAGGCTGAACATGATATTATAGTCTGTAGTACCTCTCAATTATTAAAAATACACTTGACTGCATCCCAATATTGTCGACTTGAATTTGATAAAAATGTGCTCACCATACTGATAGCTTGTGCCAAATCTGGTCTTTTACAAACCATAGTACACATCAAACACCCCACTACACTTGCATATGGAACCTATAATATGTTTTAAACCTCATCATCTATCTTCGAGCACTGTGCGATAGACAGTTTGAAGTAATGCATCAACGGTGTACTCATGGATTTCACGTTACCCATGCTGAACCTATCCAACACCTTCTCAACATAGCAACGCTGAGGTAGCCATAATCTCTTTGAAGCTCTATCTCTAGGAATCTTCATCCCAAGAATCTTCTTGGCCACATCCAAATCTTTCATGTCAAATTCTCTGCTCAACTAAGTCTTCAATTTGTTAATCTCACTCATACTCTTTGCAGCAATCAACATATCATCCACATAGAGTAACAAAAAAACAAATGAATCATTATCAAGTCTTTTCACATAAACGCAGTAATCATACTCACAATGCTTGTAGCCAATCCAGATCATGTAGGAGTTGAATCGCTTGTACCATTGCCTCAAAAATTGCTTCAACCCATAAAGTGATTTTTTTAATTTATAGACTAAGTGCTCATGTCCAGGACGGCTGAACCCCTCTGGCTGTACCATATAAATTTGATCCTCCAAATCACTATGAAGGAAAGCTGTCTTTGTTAGAATTATTTCATATTATGGGCTTCACTTGATTGTATTTTTGTAAAACCGGGTTAGATATATATATATATATATATATAGCTCATAATGGACTTTGGTTAAACCCAATATGTTAAGTGATCATTTGGGATTTTTTGCACCTTAGTATATAGGATTATATCCTATATAATGTGGTAAATTACGTATGTAGGCCTAGAAGTTTAAGAGTTTTTATTCTGAAATTTTCCTAAACCCTATAGGGATTTGAGTCTTTGATGGGAGGATTCCATAATACTTCTATATATATAGCTAGGTTCCCTCTCCTCTCCGTGTGTGTTTATTGACTTGCCCCATTGAAAACCAATATTTTGTGAGGATCAAGGAGGGAAAATTTTGACTGCTAATATTTGAGGAAGTATATAAATCGCTTACAAGATCACATATTCAACAGGTCTTTTTCTAAACTATAATTGTTTATGTGATTCTTATTGTTAGCATGATTTATATTATGTTCAACAGTCTTTACATTCATCTACTTCAACTACATCTCTAATTGTGCTACTAAAGCCAATACTGTCCTGATGGAAGTGTGTCTGACCACATGGAAAAAAAATCTCATCATAGTTAACCATTTTCCTTTATGAGTAATTAATTGCTACTGGACAAGTCTTGACCTTTTGTCCATTTTTTTCTAATACTGTTTCTTTCTTCTTATACATCCATTTGCAACCTATCACTTCTTTCCTTCTAGAAACTCCACCAAATCTCATGCCTAGCTCTTATGCAGAGACTCAATCTCCTCCACCATAGCACCCATCCATCTATTTTTCTCTTGGTTGAGTTTTGCCTCCTGAAAAATAGTAGGATCTCTGCTACTAGTAATAAGCATATAAGAAATCAAATCCTCAAAACCATATATGGTAGGTGGCCTGATAGTGCACCGATCTGGGCCTATCTGTGGCTGTAGTGTGATATTCCTGACTCTCTGAGCTAAAATTCTCTGAATTTTGTGCATTTTCATCTCTATCATGAGTCTCTAACTCCACTTGCACTACATACTCATTGCTGTTGTATACTCATTAGATATAAGCCACATATTTCAACAAAATCTCATAAGATTTTGTCAGTAGAGAGTTTATAGAAGTTAAAACAATATCCATCACAAAAGTATTTGTGTGCAGGGATACTCCAAACAAATGAGTAGTTTGCCTCATAATCTCAAATTTTTTTTGTATTTATCAATCATAACTGTAATTTCAATTTCTTAGAATGAAATGAAGTCTATTTTTATAGAAAAAATACCAAAGTTTTGGAATCTTAAAAAAAAGGTACCAGAGTTGCTTAAAAAAATAAAAAAATACTAGAGTTTGCCAATTTATATTGGTAGGGCAATGCTACACCGTGTGATGTGAATTGGATGTATAGAATTTTTCATATCTCAAATGAATACTATTACATACAGTCATTTTTGTGTATTCATTGTGCACTCTGCTCATATGATTAACCTTTTATATTTTAAAAAATTAATACAATCAATCATATAGGTGGAATGCACAAAAAAATGCATAAAAATAACTGTATATAAAATTTTCCATCTCAAATATTCCTTACCCCAATCAAAATCTTTACATCATTTTGGAACGTTCTTCCTCACTTTCTTTAAAATCAAATAGGTCCACTTCATATTTCTTATTTTTCCTTTTTTCTTCCGCTTTTTAAATTTTTTTTTCTCCAACGCCTTTTCTTTTTGTTGCATAAAAGAAAAAAGTTAAAATGCATTAACTTCCCTTGCAAACTTTTATATAAATTAGCATTTTTAATCTTTAGTTTCCCTAGCTATCTTCTTTCAACGGTTTATATTTTTCACAATTTAGGAAAGTACCCGTGAAAGCATAACTAGAATTTCTGCAAGTCCAACCTCACCTAGTTCATGTTGTGCCACCCAACCAGAAGCAGTCTTCGTTAATGCTAATTTTGGGCCCATTTTCTTAAATTTGTATGTCTGTTTGCAGATGGATGTTGGTTTGGAATATTATATTCGCTACAATACCCGAGCAATTGTATTATAACTAGATATATGGAAACTGCTGCTTGTAATCAATTTGGGGCACCCCTAGGCACTTCAGCTGACATGGAGAAGTTTAATGAAACGGTGCGTTTTGCCTTCCCCTCCTTCTTCCCTATTTCCCCTTTGTTTACTCACATCGCAACACCCTCCTTCTTAAGACCCCATTCCCCCCTATGTTTACTCGCATCGTTGTCGATAAAGTTCCAGCAAAGTAGAAGCCAAAGCTAAGAAGAGAATACCTAAGGAATGCGGCGCCAGCAACCTCAAGAAGAAGAAGAGAATGAAGAAGCGATCTCACGAAGAAGAAGAGAATGAAGAAAAGCATCGAAATTTATAAGATTTATATCTTCAATGTCTGTAAAGTCATACGAAAACCAGTTGAAGTTGTTTGTATTGAGGATTATTAAGGATGCTTAACATATTTGTTGAGTGCGAATGGAAATGTGTTTGGTTTATCAATTGAAAATTACGTTCGATGAATAGACAACAATTGGAGCCAAACAAATAGGACTCTGAAATTTGATTAATTCCTTTGGGAAGATGTTATGATTCTCATTTGGGCCAAACCTAGATTTAATCAAGATTGTGCAAAACAGAATAACCCAACAAATTACGTAACTGTGTATCATCTTCCTCAAATCCATAAAAGAACTAGTAATCGATTAACTGTGTATCATCTTCCTCAAATCCATAAAAGAACTAGCAATCGATCATATTGGGAACCATGAACAACACGGAAAAAATCTCAATTTTAACAATAATCAAATATGAGCAAGAAGCACGAAAGTTACAGAGACGTGAGTGCAAAACCCATATTCAAATTTTAGGCTCAAGTGAGTTTTTTGTTTTTAAAATAAATTTGACAGTAGCAATTTAAGTCATTGCTCAAAAGGGAGTTCGAGCAACGTTTTTTGTTCTTGGTCATCGGAATAAGCTGCCGTTGCTCAGAACTTGATTGTCGGAACAAGCTGGTTCTTTGTTCGTGAAAGGGAAAGCAAGCTTGAAGCTTCACTATAGCTCCCAAGTGGAAGACGTTTTCTCTCCAAAATTTCTTTAAGCTTGTTTTGCTTTTTTGTCAAACACAGATGCCCTCCATGTCAGCAAGAGTGCACAGAAAGTACACCAACTTGACTGGCTGTAGCAGACGGTAATTTTTTAATTTTACACAACTTTGTTGCTCTGATCCTACGGATCTTTCCTCTGTTCTAATTTGACCTTTCTTTGAAGAATATTTTTGTTGAAGAAGTCTCTTTGTTTTAATTTGTTAGACAGAAAATATCAAATATCAAATATCAAATATCAAATTTCAACTTTCTTTTTCTGTTGTTTGAATACAGAGAAACTCCAAATCCAAATCCAAATCCATCTAATTATTTTACATGAAACCATACGCTAGCTTGCACTGTTACGATCTACATGCCCATGCCTCGGATTCTTTAATTATTCTATGTTTGGATCTTGAGCTAGATCAGATTTATGGAGCCAGAGTGTGAGGAAGATTCAAACACCCAATCCTCATTACCAAAGTTTTTAGAGAGCTACTGGAAGGTTTTTTCCAGCTACTAAGACATGATTAGGAAATGCTCACCTTTTGTTATTAGCCAAAATCTTGTATTTCAGCCAAAATATTGATCGGTACCGACTGTTATATGCATTTTGGTCTATTGGATTTCGGCTTTTTATTTGCTTTTTGTTTTTAAATATTTTTTTTATCACAATTCAGACTAAGCTATTTATATATATAAATATATATTTATATATATATAATTTGTTCATATATTAACTATTATTTTGAAATATAATTTATATATGTATCTATATATATAATTTATTCATGTATAGATTATTTCAAAATCCTTACACGAAATATTATCGATATTGAAATATTTTATTCTATTGCCGTGACCAAAACACCTACTGATGCGATGTTTAAAACATTGGGACCAAAACAACTAATAGAAGAGCTACAATAAATTCAGAAGTAGAATTGGAGACCTCCAACCAATTTGCAACAGCATACTGCTTGGGAAGCTCCTCCTCAAGATAAGTTGAATTAAATTAATTGAATTGGAATCATGTAGCTCTGGATAAAACTAAGCGTAGGGTGGGATCAGTAGGCGTGGTCATCAGGGGTTAGGAGGGAAAGGTGCAAGCAACTCTAAGGATGCAGCATGATTTGTTTTCTGACCCCTATCTAGCTAAAGCTTATGCGCGCTGCACTACAGCTTCTCTTTTCTGCATTAAGTCTCTTGATTTTCAAAATATTATTATAGAGGGGGACTCTTTGCAGGTCTTCAATGGCGCCAACTCAAACTCAGAATCTCATACCTATGCCGGTCAACTCATTCAGACACTAAGCGACCCTTAATATTGTATCCAAATAGCTTTCATTTAAAGCTACTTATTAATAAAGAATACCTGATCTTTTTATCAAAAAAAAAAAAAATTTATAAGCTCAAAGAAGAAAATTTGACCTTGTTTTCCTGGGAGCTCATGAGTTGAGCTGCGCATGCATATATGGCCATTACAGTACATGATGCTCCAAGCACCTCTCATCTTTATTTGTAGGGTATGATCTATTTCTTTCATCGGTATATATATAAATATATAGTTATTGTTATGAATTATTGGGGGCGGCCTCCGCCCCCTTAATTATTTTGTGAATGACCCCACCACCATTATTTTAAGTCTTGTACAGTAACTTGTATAATAATTTCAACGCCTATAAATATGGGTTTTAGTTGTTATGAAATTCATAAGAAAATATAGAGAGAGAAGAAAGTTTCAGTTCTTAAGAGTTGCAAAGAGTTTCTTTTATATTTCTCTTTTGCAATAGTAGTAGTTTTCTTTCTTTAGTTTTATAACACATTATCAGCACGAGATTCTATCGATACTGAAGCTAGTGGTCTTCTACTTCAAGTAAGATTTTCAATATATTATTTGCAGTCCTCGAGATAAATATTAAATGTAATATTGCTGAATATTACTTGATAAAATTTTATTTTTATTCTCATGATTATGTGAATATATTTCTTAAATCCACAGATTTATTTTTGTGATTTATATATATATATATAATGTCAAATATTGAAATTTATGATTATTGACATTTCTGGAAAAAATTATTTATCCAGGATCCTTGATGAGATCCATTTGGATATGATGATGAACTTGGGAGATACAATCATAGAAAAAAATCATATGTCACTGAAGGACTGTGCTGTATATCTCATGATGAAAAATCATCTTACTGTGTGAAATTAATTAAGAGAGTGATATGAGCACCAGAATATGTAATCCTCTCAAAAGATCATTATAACTTATTGCACCTGAAGTTGCAAGATTTTAAGAGTAGTATTGAATATTCTACACTCTTTAAAATCAGCTCAATATTAAAATTATGCAGTAAGAAAGTCACTGATGATGAAATTTAAAAGAATATATATTATTTTTTATACCTCGAATGTGCTCCTGCAGTAGTAATATCGAGAGTGAAAGTTCAACAAATATTTTGAAATTTTATTTTGTCTTCCAGTGATTGAGCTAAATAATGAGTTTTTGTCAATAAATCACCAGTTACGTCCTATTAATGATATTGAATTTACACAATTCCCAGAAGTGAACGGTGCATCCTTTCAAAGGAATTAAAGGCGTAGACATGATAGAAAAACTATAGAAGTGTCGATCCCAAAAGTAACAACACTAAAGATGATAAAAATATACCGTATCACCATAAGTGATCCAACTCAGAGAAGGGTAAAGGCCCTCAGAATAATTCTTCATAGAAAGATGAAGATGTTTGTCATAGATGTGGTATGACTGAACAATTGTCAAGTACCTGTTGTACGGCCAAGCACTTGATTTACTTATACTAAGCTTTTATACATTATAGTAAAACTTTATCATATTTTGAAATAACAAAAAGTTGGTGCCTGAAGCACGACAATAAATTACTTGGGATAATAAAACCCTGTCTAAATTTAATCCTCTTATAAATGAATGTGAACCAGAAGTTCAGAGGATTACCTATTTGTAAAGTGTTGCAAATCAATTACAGGATGTATTTACTGACACTAAAGGTATTGTAAAATTATATATTACTGCTGTTAATGCTTAAGTAAGAATTGAAGTCCCTGAAGGACGAATTGTTAAAACAGTAATAGATGAGTTTAAAATACGCCTGAAGCGTTGAAGATCTATTGGTGCAAAAGAAAAAAAAATCAGTACTCATGAAGAGACTGTATTTTCTGTATGAAATATAATCATTCTGAAGAGAAAACCTCCTGAAGAGGTAACTCCTGAAGATTATAACTTCTGAAGAGAAAACTCTTGAAGAGGAACCTCCTGTAGAGGTGTTTCATGAAATGTTTTCCCCTGGAGAGGAACAATGAGATCTCAATACATTTCATGAGTACTAGAAAATTTATGGATAGAAATAAAACTGTTGTCGACAACAAATATGATAACACTTGACATTACCAGAAGTAATTAAGAAAGTGAGTAAAGAATTGTCGAAGAATGTCGACGTAAAAATGATTGGCCAAAAATGAAAAGCAACTAGAAGCTGAATTAAAATTGCTAGTAAAGTGAGATGTATTTGGACCTGTTGTCCAAACAGCAAAGGGTGTAATGCCTATAAGATATAAGTGAGTATTTATACGAAAGCGTAATGAGAAATGAAATTGTGCGGTACAATTTGTCGCACAAAATTTCCTGCAGAAACCCGAAAGTAGTTATGAGGAAACATATTTCCTTGTTATGAATACAATCACATTCATATTTTTAATCGATTTGGTTATTACAAAAGGATTAGATATGCACTTGATGAATGTGATTACTGCATATTTATAAAAATCATTAGATCATTACATATATAAAGATATACGATACTTGAACCATCTAATCCAAGTACATTCAGGAGTATGTACTTTATAAAACTTCAAAGATCTTTATATGGGTTAAAGCAATCTGGACGCATGTGGTATAGTTAAATCAATGAGTATCTATTGAAAGAAGGATTTAAAAATAATTCTATATGCCCATGTGTTTTATCAGAACCCGGATTTGCCATTATTGCAGTTTACGTTGATAATTTACCTTATTAGAACTCCTGACGAGATCACAAGGGCTGCTATAAATTCAAGGAATGCATTTGAAAATGAAAGATCTTATTATTCAATTAATAGATGAGTTACAAGAATTTGAGACTTCTAGCCTCATCTATCAAATTCATTTGCTCTTCATAAAGCGATATGACATTCTTATCTAAAGGATTAGTCAGTCGAAATGAAGAGGCAAGTAAGGATTTTAAATCCGTATTTTCTTACTTTAAGTTTGCAATTTTTCTGTAAGACTCTTGAACGAATTATTGAAATACGGAAACCTTTTCGTTAAGCTCCTCAATTTGACAATTTTTGGATTGTAATCAGTTGGAAAACCCGACAATAGAGGAGGAGTATCGGGTGCCAAGAGTCACCAGCTCAAAAACGGCTTTACGATCTGACTTATTAGCCAGATCATTCGCTTGCTGCAACATGGCACCTGCAGAAGATGCATGAACAACTTGTAATTGAAGTGAATGATACCTTATATGTTGATCGTGAGAAATATTGAGAGGAAATTGATGAGTCATTAGGAATTTGTAGAATAAGAATGCAAATATAGATGAGTTATAGATATGAGAAGAAGATTTGATGCAAACTATATGAAGCTAAAGACGGTTCTTATAGAAATGGAAATAAGAACAAGACAAACCATCATCTCTTCAGATTTCACTCTATAAGATATGCTGGATGCATAATTTCAAAAGCTAGTGAAATTAATTACAGCTATCCCTATTTTCTTGTAAACGCTGAACCTCTAGCGTTAGCTGCTGTTGTTGAATTTGTATCCGAGCTCTCTCTCGTTTCAGCTCTTCTACTCGTGTTTTCAGGTCACGAGAATACCAGTCTACAAATTTCTTCAGCTCCTTATTTTCTTGTCTTAAATCTTTATTTTTTATATCCTTAGTTGCAAGCGTTTGATGCAATTCAGATATTTGATTTTTAAGATGATCAACCTCACTCATTCTCGCCAGTAGCCTCTGAAACATGGTTGTAAGAGAGACAACATATTGAGTACTAAGGATTCTTGATGCTGCAACAATTTCAGGATCAGATTTACTAGAAAAATATATCTCTACTCCTACCATGGTGTTTACAGCCTCAAAAGAAAATATAAGTGGTTGAGGTATAAAAGGTTCATGGTTCAAATCTGGGACATTAAAATTTTTATCAGACATAATATCGTTCTGGATGAACAACAACTGAATCTATGAGAAATGTGAGATCTTTTTGCTGGAGTAAACTAATGGTAAAATTGGTTATATTTAAACAATAACCCGAAACTTTTAAATTTCTTCAAGATCTCGTTTGTCAACAATGTCAAGCGGATTTGATTTTCCGCCGAACCGATAATATTAGACCTCAAAGCTTTTACAGCTTTTATCATACATGGATGGTTTCCAATGCTATTTCTGCCGTATATAAACAAGTTCTCCCTAATAATACCGAATGAGGGGGAGAAAATTTTAGATGAAAATATTATCATATTCTCTCTAATACATTATTTAGATGGAAATTATATTTGAATTCTTAATCTGTTATATATGCTGAAATAATATTTGCTTATTACTTGAAACACTAATGCATATTATCAGGGAGAGTTTAAGTATTACTGCAGGTATCAGATTTCTATTAAGACTGTCAACCAGATTTTATCTTTACATCTTCAAATCACTCAAAGATTATTACAATTCATGAAAACAAGTTTAAAGTGTATTTTAATTGAGATCAATGATTCTACATATTCAAAAAAAGTGCGGTTTTCTCATGATCAATGACAGTCCAACAATTTTATATGAAAATAATGCTACTTATCATTCAAATCAAAAGAGGATATATCAAAGATACGATCAAGTGATAATCTGGCAGATTTATTCACGAATGCATCACCAACTGCGACATTCAAGAAAATTGTGTAGAATATTAAAATGTGAAGACTCAAAAATCTATCGTCATGCACTTTTCAGGGGGAGTAAAAGTCCTGAAAACTTGTGCTGATTGTACTCTTTTTCCTTCGTTAAGATTTTGTCCCACTGAGTTTTCCTTTGCAAGGTTTTAATGAGGCAATCTTAAAACACTTGTGGATACATAAGAAGACTGTACTCTTTTTCTTTTGCTATTGGTTTTTCTTCCCACTGAGTTTTTCCTTGGCAAGGTTTTAACGAGGCAGATTCTTTATGGGTGGTCATTCAATGGGAAGTGTTAAGAATTATTGGGGGCGGCCCCCGTTCCCCTTAATTATTTTATGAATGACCCTACCACCATTATTTTAAGTCTTGCACATTAATTTGTATAGTAATTTCAACGCCTATAAATATGAGATTCAGTTGTTATGAAATTCATAAGAAAATATAGAGAGAGAAGAAAGTTTCAGTTCTTAAGAGTTCCAAAAAGTTTCTTTTATATTTCTCTCTTGCAATAGTGGTCGTTTTTTTCTTTAGTTTTATAATAGTAGTCGTTTTATAACAGTTATATAGTTTTTCTTTTTCGAAAATAATGTATAGTTGTTGACATGTTATAATTATATATGTATAAGGACTTGCTTTCAAATAAAAACAAAAACATTAATCTAAGGGAGCAAAGTCAAGAAAGTTAATTATGGAATACTATATAATTTGATCGAGCTGGAGTACTACTCATTGTTGAAGTTATTAATTTGATAGCTAGCTTTTTGGTGATCCGAGTCCTGTCCTAATCTCTCTCTCTCTCTCTCTCTCTCTCTCTCTCTATATATATATATATATGTGTATATTATATATATATATATTATAAAATGAATCGACGTATTACTCTTCAGATCAAGTACTACGCAATTTAAGTAAATTTTTGTATCGATTATTTAAATGTAAAGTCGTTAAAAATGCATCACATATAATGAGCTGTAAAGAGTATCATTTCCTTAATGTATTGGTGGCCGTGATTAAACTTTCAAAATTATGTTATGATAATTGACTAATTGCAAAGGTCAAAGATGCCGTGTGGACGGTGGACCCAAACAAAGGATCAGACACCACGACATGGGCCATGAAATCGTTCGGCCGAGATTTATTAAATAATATTTGGATATATTCAAAATCATCCTTGTATTGTATACCCTGTCGGATACGTTCACATGCATGCATGATCGAACTTGTTCCTTTTGGAGGAAGTCAATATATATTTCCCATAATTATATTAATTCCGACTCGTTTTTCTCTGCGTGCAAGTAAAACATGAAGAATTAATCAGCTGTGATCCGTTCTCCATCCTACTAATTCCGTAAGCGCGGTTGCTCAAGCAGGCATGGATAATCCAAAAAAGTGGCTTGGCGGCTCTTTGTAATTATTCAGTAGTACTCATGTCTAGCAAAGAGAATCCGCGTTGTATTGAAAGTGCTTAGCTGTGTATTCAATAACGCGTCTCCTGGTTTCTTTGACATAGTTGAATATATACTTGAGAGGATGATCTGGCTTGTACTTCTGAATGGTCTTTGATCTTTAGGTTTTCACATACAATCCAAAACAAAACATCCTGTATATTAAACTCCTTTAAAATTGCATTTGAATATCGAATTAAATTAAATTTTTTTTTATGAATAATAGCAACTGAAGATGCTTGAATAAATTTTATAAGACTTATTTAAATGAGTTTAAAATGTATTTAAATAATTAAATAAATTTATGAGGATGTCAAATTTGTGAAACTCACCACTGAAAATGAGAGAAATTTTGTCCTCTGCATGCACACAACCTGCAAGGAGAGAAAAAAAAAAAAAGAAGTAAAATCTTGGCAGGCCGAACTACTAGGGGCAGAGAGAGAGAGACCCAAGTAAAAAAAGAAAAAAAAAAAGTAAAAATATGTCAGACCAACATTTCGATCATTAATGTTAATGTTGTAGTGCAGCAGATTGCACCTCTTGAGTTTACATTTGAACTCTATTAATGAACCACATTGATCATGCTGAATATAATTTGGATGTCTAAGTCCACTCTAAAGTGAAATCAAGTATCCTAATTCCTAACACTTCAGAACTCCAGAATGTGCCAAATAAAGCAAATTACTATATATGCTAATTAACAATGCTGTATTATTAATAGATTTGACTTGTTTGATTCTAATTATATATCCAGGTACGTATATGTTCCAACTTTTTTCTAAAAGTAAACCTGGATGTTAAGTTTTAAAAGCCAGTAACAAGACTTTTTCCTTTATAGACCAAGATTTAATGTTCTTTTAAGATCTTTGGGATTTTAGATATAAAGATTTTGATCTTGATTCAAGATTTACGATGATATGAAAACAGCAAAATAAAGTAATAAAGAAAGAACACACTGGAGTTACGTGGTTCGACCCTAATGGTCTACATCCACGGCGGGAACGGTCTCAGAGATCGTCCTTTATTGAAGAATCAGCAACAAAGCCTCAGTGTTTACAACAGATCGAGTGCTAGCTCTCGAGTACAAGAGAACCAACCCTCTCAGTCCCTCTCTTTCTCTCTATCTCAGAAAACCCTAGCAGAAGGGCTCTCGGATTCACTCTCACTCTCTGCCTCAGCCAAACACAAATGAAACCCGTAACCCTAATCTCACATATAACATATATTTATACAGAAACAGAGATGGTGACACGTGGCAATCTAACGGTCCAGAATCATGCATCAGATATAATATCTTCTCAGCACAATGACTAAAATGCCCTTCTGTCCAGCGAGTTAACCCATGCAGATCAGAAAGATCAAATGGCTCAAAATGTATACAGGTGTCTGCACATCATTGGCTTCACAAAAGAAAACGTTAGATCAATTAATATGCAATTATACACTAAGTTTGGCACATATTCACAATTCTCCACCTTGACAAACCTTAGTTTACCAAGTTTATAAAATTCTCATCCTAGGCTGTTCCCGCAACATCCCTCTAATAGGGACATAGATCAGACTCCATACTAATTAAATTCAGACAATGTCTGAATTTCAAACAGGGAAGGGACTTAGTCATCATGTCTGAAGGATTGTCCTCAGTTGGCATTTTCTTCACACTAACAACCTTAGACTCTATGACATCCCTTACAAAATGTAGTCTAATATCTATATGTTTGGACCTTTCATGGAATACCTGGTTTTTGGCTAAGTGTAAAGTACTTTGGTTGTCACAATGGACAGTGACTGTACCATTAAAGATACTTAACTCTTTTGCAATTCCTTTTATCCATATGGCCTCTTTTATTGCTTCTGTCATGGCTATATACTCGGCTTCAGTTGTAGACAAAGCTACAACACTTTGTAAGTTTGATTTCCAACTAATTGCCCCCCCAAATGCAGTGAACACATATCCTGTAAGGGACTTCCTAGTGTCTACATTTCCTGCATAGTCAGAGTCTACAAACCCTTCTATCTCACATCCCTCCTTAGCACCTAACCCATAAACAACTCCTAATTTTGTTGAAGCTGCAAGGTATCTAAAGACCCATTTAATAGCCTGCCAGTGTGGTTTTCCAGGATTTCCCATAAACCTACTGACCATACTGACAGCATAGGTGAGGTCTGGCCTGGTGCAGACCATAGCATACATTAAACTACCTACCATACTAGCATATGGTATTTTGCTCATAAAGTTAATTTCAGATTCAGAAACAGGAGATTGATTTACAGACAATTTTAAGTGTTGTCCCAGAGGTGTATTAACAGACTTAACATGATCCATACCAAATCTTTTGAGAATCTTACAAATATAAGAATTTTGAGACAATAACAAAGTTTTATTATGTCTATCCCTTAATATTTCCATTCCCAAAATTTTCTTAGCTGGGCCTAGTTCTTTCATTTCAAATTCTGCCTTTAACATGCATTTGACTTTGTCAATTAGGGCAGAGTCCTTACAAGCAACCAACATGTCATCAACATATAACAGTAGGTATATCACAGTCAGATCAACATGCTTATAGTAAACACAGCTATCATAACAGCTTCTGTTAAAACCATTTTCTAACACGTGAGTGTCAAATCTTTTATACCACTGCCTAGGTGATTGTTTCAGACCATAAAGTGATTTTTTTAACAGACAGACTTTGTTAGAGTTTGATCCATCCACAAAGCCCTCTGGGGTTTGCATATAAATCACCTCTTCCAACTCACCATGAAGGAAAGCAGTTTTAACATCTAATTGTTCCAAGTGCATATCTTCAAAAGCAGTATAAGCAAGCAATAGCCTAATAGAACTGTGTTTTACAACAGGGGAAAAGATTTCATTAAAGTCAATTCCCTCCCTTTGAGTAAAACCCTTTGCTACTAATCTAGCTTTATATCTAATGCCCTCAACCCCTGGTATGGCATCCTTTCTTTTACAAATCCATTTTGACCCAACCAGCTTAACCCCTGGGGGTCTGTCAACTAATTTCCAGGTTTTATTCTTATTAAGAGACTCCATTTCCTCATGCATGGCAAGTATCCATTTGGATGCTTCCTTGCTGTTAACAGCCTCTTTATAAGTCCTAGGTTCTTGATAAACCACTTCATCTACTACTGTGAGGGCAAAGGCAGTGAGTTCTGCCTGCCCATATCTTTTAGGTGGTTTAACTAGTCTCCTCTTCCTATCCCTCACTAAGACATAGGAGTTAGCTCCACCTTGATCCAGGTCATCCAAGTTTGTATCCTCAGTTGCCCTGTTTTGATCAAGATGTGTTTCAGATGAGGTGTTCGGCTCCACCTCAACTTGTACATCTTCTACAGGTTTATTTTGAGTTTCAACAGGTTCTGAGTTTTGTACCCTAGCCATTTGAGATTCATTAAATACCACATCCCTACTAATTATGCATTTTTGTTTCCCTGGTATATCAACCCACAGCTTATAACCCTTCACCCCTTCAGGGTACCCCACAAAAATACATTTTAGGGCCCTGGGTTCTAGCTTATCAGTTTTGGAATGTGCATAGGCAACACATCCAAAAATTCTTAAGTAATCATAACTGAGAGGTTTTCCAGTCCATAGTTCCTGGGGGGTTTTAAAGTCTATGGCAGAGGAGGGGCATTTATTTAGTAAATGGACTGCAGTAGTAGCAGCCTCTGCCCAAAAGAATTTAGATAGACCAGCATTTGATAACATGCACCTTACCCTTTCCAAAATGGTCCTATTCATCCTTTCAGCCAGACCATTTTGTTGGGGGGTTTCCTTAACAGTTTTATGTCTAAGAATCCCTTCTTTGTTACAAAAGTTATTAAATTCATTTGATAGAAACTCTAACCCATTATCAGTTCTCAAAACCTTCATCTTTCTCCCTGTTTGGTTTTCTACTAGGGTTTTCCATTCCTTAAATTTTCCAAAGGTGTCACTTTTATTTTTGAGAATGTATATCCACACCATCCTAGAAAAATCATCAATGATGGAAAGAAAATAGCTCCCTCCACCATGTGAAACTACCCTAGCAGGTCCCCACAGGTCAGAGTGCACATAATCCAGGGGCTGTTTTGTCACATGGGTTGCCCTTTTAAAACTGACCCTCTTGGTTTTTCCATAGACACAGTCTTCACAAAAAGGAAGTTTGTCTAGGTTTGAATCAGGTAACAGACCCTGTCTGTGAAGTTCTAAAAGTCCCTTTTGGCTAACATGCCACAACCTTCTGTGCCAAAGCACAGATTTGTCTTCCATCCCATTCTGGACAGAGGACATTTCCCCAACAATGGTCTCCCCAATTAGGGTATAGAGACCATTTTTTATTATCCCTTTCATTATCACAAGAGATCCCTTCATGACCCTAAGACTTCCTGACTGAGACTTAAAGGTGTACCCAGCACTGTCTAGCATACCCAAGGACACTAAATTCCTCTTTAGTTCAGGTATGTACCTTACTTCCTTTAGAACTCTCACCATACCATCATGTACTTTGAGTCTTATAGACCCAATTCCCATGATCTTACAGGATTTATTATTTCCTAGGATCACATGGCCTCCTTGTAATTCAGAGAATGTTTCAAACCATTCCCTAATGGGACACATGTGGAATGAACATCCTGAATCCAGGATCCATTCCTTTCCTAAGTTTACCCCAGCCACATTGAGGACTTCAGCACTCTCATAGCCCTCTAGGACTACTGATGCATCCCCATCCTCCTTGGTTTTGTTTCCAGGATTGGTCCTTTTGTCAGGGCAATCCCTTTTGAAATGTCCTTCCTTGTGACACAAGAAACATTTCAATTGTTTTCCCTTAAATTTAGACCTATTCCTCTTATTTTCAGGTTTACCCTTCTTGCCTCTCTTCTCTGTCCTACCCCTCACATTTAGACCCTCTCCTTGTTCCTGTTTTATATCATTGCTGCTCTGAAGCTCCCTGGCATGAAGTACAGCTTGTACCTCATCAAGGGTTAATGTGTCCCTACCATACATCATGGTCTCTTTTAGGCTCTGGTAAGTTGAGTCCAGAGAACTCAACAAGAGAATGGCTTGATCCTCATCCTCTACTTTTATATCTATATTAGCTAAATCTAATATAATCTTGTTAAAGCTATCTAAGTGTTCACTAATAGACTGTCCAGGGGTCATCCTAAAGGTATAAAGTTTTGTTTTCTTGTACAGTCTGTTAGCTAAAGATTTGGTCATATATAAATTCTCTAGCTTTAACCAAATCCCAGCGGCAATGTCCTCATTTGCCACCTCTCTCAGGACTTTGTCCCCGAGAGAGAGTATGAGGGCACTGTGGGCCTTTCGGAGGATGTCTTTTGTGACATCCTCCTTACCAGGTTCAGAGGGTGAGGCCCCTTTCTTTTTCTCTCCACTGAGGGCCACCTGCAAGCCTTGTTGGACTAGCAGTGCCCTCATCTTTATCCCCCAGAGTCCAAAATCATTATCCCCCGTAAATCTTTCCACCTCAAATCTCGTGGTTCCCATCTAGCCTAAGGCTCTGATACCAGTTGTTAAGTTTTAAAAGCCAGTAACAAGACTTTTTCCTTTATAGACCGAGGTTTAATGTTCTTTTAAGATCTTTGGGATTTCAGATATAAAGATTTTGATCTTGATTCAAGATTCACGATGATATGAAAACAGCAAAATAAAGTAATAAAGAAAGAACACACCGGAGTTACGCGGTTCGACCCTAATGGTCTACATCTACGGCGGGAACGGCCTCAGAGATCATCCTTTATTGAAGAATCAGCAACAAAGCCTCAGTGTTTACAACAGATCGAGTGCTAGCTCTCGAGTACAAGAGAACCAACCCTCTCAGTCCCTCTCTTTCTCTTAGGGGTGTAAATGGTCCGGTCCGGTCCGGTCCGGTCCGGGAAATTTGTGGACCGATTTCATTCGGTCCAAAAATTCTCTCACCCTGGACCGGACCGAACAGGAGTTCGGTCCATACCGGTCCGGTCCAATTCGGTCCAGGGGCGGTCCGGTCCGGTCCAGGGGTGCCCCATATGATTTAATGGGCTAAATTTAATATATAATTCTACAATAATCAAATATTTTTTTAGTCCAAATTTAATTACTATAAATTATAATATGTTAATATTATAAAAGTATATATTATATATTAATATGTTAGTATATATTATATATTAATATGTTAGTATATATTATATATTAAGTATGTTAGTAAATTATAACTAATAGTCTAATAGTCTAATAACACTTTCACATTAGTATATGTTAATAAACTATAACTAATAAGTAATAACATTATTACAATTTACATTAGTATATTATATATTTATATATTAGTAAATAGTGATAAATTATTAATAATATATTAAATAATAATAATACACTTATTATTTATATATTAATATATAAGAGTATATATTATCTATCAATATATTAGTTAATATTAAATATTAAGTATATTAGTAAACTATAACTAATAATCTAATAGTCTAATAATATTATTACATTAGTATATGTTAATAAACTATAACTAATAAGTAATAACATTATTACAATTTATATTAGTATATTATATATTTATATGTTAGTAAATAGTAATAAATTAGTAATAATATATTAAATAATAATAATATACTTATTATTTATATGTTAATATTATAAGAGTATATATTATATATTAATATATATTAATATTAATATTAATATTAAAATTTTTATATTATTATTTTTATATACATATATTTTTAAAAAAAAAATTAAAAAAAAAGGGATTCGGTCCGGTCCGGTCCGGTCCAGGGGGATGAACTCCCTGGACCGGGACCGGACTGGAATTTTCCGGTCCATATATTTTTTGGACCGGACCGGACCGAACTCCAACCGGTCCGGTCCGGTCCCGGTCCGGGACAACCGGTCCGGTCCGGTTCGCCGGTCCGGTTCGGTCTTTTTACACCCCTACTTTCTCTCTATCTCAGAAAACCCTAGCAGAAGGGCTCTCGGATTTACTCTCACTCTCTGCCTCAGCCAAACACAAATGAAACCCGTAACCCTAATCTCACATATAACATATATTTATACAGAAACAGAGATGGTGACACGTGGCAATCTAACGGTCCAGAATCATGCATCAGATATAATATCTTCTCAGCACAATGACTAAAATGCCCTTCTGTCCAGCGAGTTAACCCATGCAGATCAGAAAGATTAAATGGCTCAAAATGTATACAGGTGTCTGCACATCATTGGCTTCACAAAAGAAAACGTTAGATCAATTAATATGCAATTATACACTAAGTTTGGCACATATTCACACTGAGATAGGTGCCTAATCTAGTGGCCGTCCTTTGCCCCATTCGCTTTTCATCTTGCATGTGCATTCACCATGTTGATTCTTATAGACTTTTTGTTTGAGGCATCCCAGTACGACTCTAGCTCACACCTTCTCTTCATGCATTCTTGAATTTTAGGATAGTAATGGAGTATTTTAAAATCTTGTGAATAATAATAAAATGGCTTGACTGAAAAATTAATAATAAAAAGAGTAAAAAATTAATAATTAGATAATTATTAGATGCAAAAAGTTGAAAATTGAAAAATGTATTGTGTTTTGAGTGATGTTTGAGAATGAAATTATATAAAACTTTTTTTTAAGAATTCTTATCCTTGCCATACATGACGCCCTTAGTTTTATGAGGGGAAAAAATATAACATTTAACATTAAATCTCTTTTTACAGTATGATTTACAGTACTGGGAATCTACGCCGCCCTGCCCACATGCATCGGGTGCATCGGGGATTGCATCCCATTTCTACAGTTCTGGCGGAGAGCAGTATCTGTGTGATAGTACTTGGGTGACTTTGGTGATTTGAGCTGATGCCTTAAATGACCATGATGGAGTTGTTGTTCATGTTGGCGGCCATTAGTCTCTTTCTTCTGGGAATTATCCTTCTTCGATTCCTTAATTTGTACTTTGGGTGATTCTTTGAGACTATCCTTATTTGGAGCATCATTTTCAGCAGGAATCGTGTACACAAATGGACCAATGGGAATGTCATCGAAGTCTTTGAGGGGCTCCAAAGTCTTGGCAACAGTTCTTATTGTAGGTCTAGTCTTTGGCCTTTGGCTTAGGCATTGATAAGCAAGTGCAGCCGCTTTCCGAGCCCCATTTTCAGAATATTGTCCTTCCAATCTTGGGTCCATGATTCTGCCCAGTTTTCTGGGATCGTTCAACATTGGCCTTGCCCACTCAACTAGGTTCTGTTCTCTGTTTGGACGGCTCTTGTCCACCGATCTTCTCCCTGTGAGAAGCTCCAACAGGACTACTCCAAAGCTATACACATCGCTCATTGTTGTCAAGTGGCCTGATAAAGACCAAACAAATGATTATTTCCAACGTTTATGTACATATTTATGGCCGTAACAAAGATTGAAAGATGTAAAATTTGAAGAAAAGTGGCAATATTTGTGTATAAATTACCGGTCATGAGATATTCGGGAGCAGCATAGCCTTCGGTGCCCATAACTCGTGTGGAAACGTGCGTATCATCTCCTTCTGGACCATCTTTTGCGAGCCCAAAATCCGCGAGTTTGGGAGTGTAATCCTGCAAAGAAAGTAAGATTGATAAGGCCTCAAAGTAATCAGGAAAGTAACGAACACACAGCCAGGTCATGATGAAGTTAAAAAGGGACAGAATTGGCAACAAATAATGAAGTGGCACTTACTGAGTCTAATAAGATGTTTGAGGCCTTAACATCTCGATAGATAACAGGCTTTTCTGCTTCGTGAAGGAATGCAAGACCCTCCGCAGCTCCTAGAGCAATCTTCATTCTTGTTGACCATGGTAGGGACATAGAATATCCTGCACTTACGCAAGATTGACATTAATTAGTATTATTATTGAGAAATACTTTAGCCACAATTACACAAAAATAAATTTATATAATAAATTTTAATATAGTAGTTCTAATGCATCATGTAAAACTACATTACTTTGAGATATCTTTTTCTTAAAACAAAAAAGTGTGGAGTTTATAGAGAGATTGAGAGCATACTTCTGAATAGTTGATTCTCTAAGCTGCCTCTTGGCATATATTCATATACCAGTAATCTGTGTTCCTCCTCACAGCAATACCCTATCAACTTCACAAGGTGTTGATGCCTCAATTGCCCAAGAAAGATCACTTCTGTCTGTGGAAGAAAATGCAGAAAAATGATCAAAAATCAACTACTCAAATATTCTGCAGTCATCATGTGAAACATGTAAATTACAAGATCTTGGTTGAACAAAAAACAATAATTATTACCAGCCACTCCCTGTGGCCTTGGATGCCATCCAAGTCCAGAAGCTTGACTGCGACGGGCTGAGCCTGTAGACCAGGTCTGAGCTTGTCATCAACGAACCCCTTGTGCACGGGTCCGAAACCACCTTCGCCGAGAAAGTTAGACGACGCAAAATTCTGCGTGATCAACTTCAGCTCGGCAAGCGTAAATACATACAGATTTGATCCGGCAAGAGATGTGGAAAGGTCATCGGAAAGAGTAGTCGTCGAGCCCGCGTTGCTCAGATCAGTAATTGAAATCCTTCGAAAAGAAGTTTGACTCGCGCACACTTTCTTGGCCTTGGCCGGCGGCGGTTCTTCAGGCTTGTAACAGCTTATAAATAATGATCTCCATTCGATTTTCATGACAGTCATTCTATGCAGGAAACAGTAGTCCTCCAAGCTTCTACGTCTGGTTATCTCCAATCTGTGATCGATAGGTTTCGAAATGCAGAGAAAGAGAAGTTTGGAGTATGTATGGGTTTCGAAAGAGGTGGATTAATTGTGAAAAGGAATATAGTTTTGGAGACTTTTAAAGGATGGAGACGAAGGCTAGTTATAATATTCAAAGCGTGCACTCCAAAACGGACAAACAGGAGAGAGATGCAACTCCTTGCTATCAACCCCGTTGATTTTTTCAGAATGGAGTTTTTCAAGGTCCACTCTCTCTCTCTCTCTCTCTCAACACGGCATTAGGTGAATTCCATATATACATAAAAATCGAGAAAAGGGTATCCTGCATGACTATGAGTTTGGAGAACTGTTTAGATATTGAAATAAGATGAAATGAATTGGTTTATTTTAGATAAAAATTAAAACTTATATTAGAATATTATTTATTATTATTTTAATAATAAAAAAAATTAAATTATTTATTATATTTTATATTAATATATGAAAAATATATATTAATAAAATAAAATAAAATAAGATTAAATAAGATAAAACTATCCAAAAAGTCAACATAATTGGTTTCATATGGTACGAAATGCATGCTGATAAGGCTGCCCTACTTTGACTTTCTTGCAATATTATTCGCTGGAGAAGATATCACAATTAAAAGACCTTATTGGTTTGTTTCTAGATGTACTAGAACTTCATTGTCATGTGAGAGCAGATCCCTTGTATTTTTGAATCTTCCAGAATCATTGATTATTAAGTTGGTAATAAAATAAAATACAAATAATAAAAAAAAAGGGTCGCAACTAAAACAAGAAAACAAAGCCGTGTAAGAGGAAATTATTGGGGAACTAGGGTTTTCATGAGACAAGAAAATGGAAAACAGCTGGCCGCTTTTTCACACTTTTGAAAGGGAAGTATCGTCAGGATCAGCTTGGCATATAGGTCTAAGACAAAATATATAATTAAATAGATAGATGAATAAGGGGACAGTGTTGGCCTGCTTAGCTAGCTAGGTAGCTTCTAGTGTAGTTGGGCTTCTAGAGAGCTTAAAGTCCAAATTAATGCAATAGCTTCGGCATGCATGATGCATGAATGATCGAAGAAAACACAAACTAATTACAAGATCAGCTGATGATCTCATGTGGACTTAATGGGCAGATTATCAGAATCATGATGATCAGATGGTCACGATTCTTCAACAAGTTGACCTATTGCTATCTAATTGGTTGTTGAGGCCGGTTTATCGAACCTAGCTATATATTATTTAACTTATAATAATAAATAGAATATTAGCCAATGAATTATTCTCGTAGGAACCAAATGCATTTTATGATAGAACCTCATCAAATATGCAATATTAATATATACTCCAGTACTTTAGATTTTGCTATTTGATCTGTGCTCATGCATATCAATATATACTGATATATATGTCACATTTTAAGTAGCTCCGCATATTTATCGCTTAAATGGAAAGTCAATTAATAATATTATCACATGATCAACAAGTATGATTAAAAATAATTGTCGTTTCAAACAAATTAAACACGCGCAAGGTCAGACACTGCATGCAGCAATTATTAGTATATAGCAAATGAATTTTACCTTAAGATTAGGACAAGAAATTTAGGTTGTCTTTAATTAGTTATTGGATGAAATTAACTCTACAGTTTTAATTCATCTCGAATTAATTGTTGATAAGGCTTATAATAACCTTTTTAACTTCTTAAAAAAAATAGTTGAACTCATCTTAATTTATTTCATATATTTTAATCTAAAAATTTCAATTATCTCAATCTAAAAAAAAATTAAATTTATCTTTATAAAACTTAAAAAATATTATTATTAATTCAATTTAACTTATTTCATTTATCTAAATGTAGTCAAATCATAAATCGGTTACTTGATTTAATGCATCGAATGACCAATATATGGTATTAAAAAAAAAAGATTGCTGGTTGGCTGATCGTGTGTGAATGCGTCGTAAATTAATAATTATTGGTTAAGTAGAGTTTAATTCTTGTACAGCACGGCACGAATAATTGGAGACGTTAGTCAGTTGCCTTCACACGCTTCACACGGTTCAACAGATCGATCGCTGAAGCTGTGCAAAGGGTAATCTTGGCATACGCAGGAAAGACGGGGGCCGGACGGACTACTCTTATGAAAGTTTATGGGCAGAACTGTCATTTTGTCAGCAAAATTACTACCTGGGGTGGGGGTTGAAAATAAGGGTACTAGACGATCTATCATAGTATTGGTCTTCATCATTTATAAAAGAATAATGAGCAAAGTATAATAAGAAACTTTACAATTATGTTTACATTTATGAATAAACAAAAAATGTAAGTACGAATAAAAGTACTTCCTAATATCAAACTTTTATCTACAATCATGAAGTAAATTAGCTTATGTAATCTTGAGGTGTTATTTGAAGAGACTGCAATTGAGGAGCTTTTGTCTTTGATAGCTAGATATCAAATGATTCAGTAGGCTCATTAATTGAGTGCTTTACACCCCCAAGTGAATGGGGAGGTCAAAGACCATGAGTTTGTCATGCAACATTTAGAATCTAGCTTATGACAAACCTTTGGTGAAAAGATCACCAATCTAATCAATGGTTGAAATATAGCTAAGCTTAACATCTCTATTAACAACTTTTTCCCCGTATAAAATGAAAATTCACCTCTTTATGTTTTGTATGAGCATGATAAATGGGGTTAATTGCAATAGTAAGTGAACTCTGGTTATCACACAGATAGTGGAAGGAGAGGATAATGAAACTTAAAGATCCCTTAATAACATTCGTATCCAATATAACTCAGCTATAATTATTGCAAGTGCTCGGTATTTTGATTTTTTACTGGATCGAGACATTACACTGTTTCTCTGCACACCAAGATACCAAAAGACGAACCAAAAAATATGCTATAACATGTAGTTGACCCCCCATCTGTGGGGTCTCCAGCCCAGTTAGCGTCGTAGTGAGCAATAAATCCCAAGGTTCATTCGCTAAAATATAAACCATGGTCAATTGTCACTTTGAGATATCTTAAAACTATCTTGGCTAACTTCCAGTGAATATCGGTAGGAGCATGGAGATGTTGGCAAACTTGGTTCACTAAATATGCAATTTTAGGTTGGGTCAATGTGTAGTATTACAATGCACCCACAACTTGCCTATAGGAAGTAACATCTTCAGCAAGTTCTCCATGACCAAATGAGAGTTTTTGTCCTAAACACATGGTGCAAGGTATGATTTGGCTCCTACTATACGGAAGCAATAGAGTATATCCATAATGTACTTGCTTTGCCGTAAGTGAAGTCCATGATCATCACGAGAAGCCTCTATTCCCAAGAAGTAACCAAGGTTGTCGAGAGACTTGATAGCAAAGTCCTTTTTAAGTTGAGAAGTGATGGATTGAATAAATACAAAGAGGATCTTGTAATGATTAAATCATCTATGTAAACAAGCACAAACGCATGGATATATTTATGATGATATGTGAATAATGAAGTGTCAACAAATGAACCAATAAAATCGAGATCAAGTAAGTTGGTTGAGAGTCGGAGGAACCATGCTCGCAACGCTTGCTTGAGCCCACAAAGGGCTTTCTTTAGCTTGCAAACATGCTGAGGGAAGTGTGGATCCACAAAACCTGCAAGTTGCTCAATAAATACTTGTTCATCAAGATTACCATGCAAAAAGGCATTAGAGGCATCATATTGTAGAATAGGCCAACTATATTGAACCGAGAGAATAAGAACAATTCGTATAGTGGCTGGTTGTAATGACTGGGTTGAAGTCTCAGCAAAATCAACTCTGTTAACTTGTTGGAACCCTTTCGCTACAGCAAGCTTTATATCGATCAAGACTTTCATTTGATTTTTGTTTCACTTTGTACACTCATTTGGTTCGAATGATATTATGATCAGGTGGTCTGGAAACTAAATCTCATGTTGAATTTGCAAGAAGTGCTTTATACTTCAATTGCATAGCTTGTTTCCATTCAAGAGACAAAACACCTTGTGAAAAATTAGTAGGAGCAGAGATATCAAGCATGGTGGTAAAGGCACACAAGGGGTGTTTAGAGGCATAATGCATATGAAAATCTGGAAATTGTTTGGGCTAGAGTTTAGATGAAGAATTGTGTTGGCAGCATTAAATGAAGAAGTATCAATGGTATTGACATATGTGGCATCAAGGGGTACATTTGGTAGATTTATATCAATGAGCAAATTAGTATCAATGAGATTGACATTTGTGGTATCAAGTGGTGCAAGTGACAGATTTATATCAGTGGGCAATTGCAAGAAGTTGGTTTAGGAGGTGGCTCGTTTGTCATTAAAAAATGAGTAGATGAACGACCATGAACCATACTTGTCACGGTGCCCTTTTTTGTTGCAGGAGAAGTGTTGGAGTGCCATATCTTTGCAGGGAACATGTGTTCATCAAAAGCAACATTTTGAAAGATGTAAGTTTTTCTTGAAATGAGATCAAGACATCGATAGCCATGGTGGTTAGGGAAATAATCTATGAACACACATTGCTTGCTACGAAAAGCAAGCTTGTTTGATGCATAAGGTCTGAGCAAGGAGTAACAAGCACACTTGAAAGTTCTCAAGAAAGAGTAATCTAGTTTTTTTGTCAAACAATTTTTCAAAAGGTGATTTTTGTGACAAAATCAGTATGGGAGTTTGATTTATGAGATTGTGGCTGTCATGAAGGCATAAATGAGAATTTTTTGAAGAAATGTTGTGGCTATCATGAAGGCATAAACGAGAATTTTTTGAACAAATGTGATTGAGCTAGCAAAGAGAAACCAACTTCCATGACATGCCTATGCTTCCTCTCGGCTATACCGTTTTGTTGTGAGGTGTAAGAACATGAGAGGCGTTGGTGAATGCCACATTTTCTTAGAAAAAACTTCTGATTTATTTTTGATTGAGTACAACTAAGTAAATTTTGAGAAGTCATCTATGAAAAACACATAGTATCGATGACCCTCATTTGATGTTAATGGTGAAACCCATATATCTAAATGCACGAAATCTGAAGGAGAAATGAAAATTCCAGTAGACTCGGGAAAAGGAAGTTGCTTGGTCTTGCCCATGAGACATGGTTCACGCACACGATCTAAGTTGGATGGTCCTGAAGTAGGTAAGCTAAAGTTCTTGATGATACTTCGGGTGACTTGTAAAGAAGGATGTCCAAGCCTTGCATGCCAGACATCTAGAGTTGTGCGAACCCCTAATAGAGCAACATGAGCACGAAACTTATTGATAGAATGTCGATCAACTTAGATGGGATATAGCCCCCCTTCACTTCGTCCTATTAGCAATGTTCGACCCGTGAGGTTGTCCTTGACATAAAAATGGGAACCAGTTAGTATAAAATAACAGGCATTGTCAAGACAAGAGATTGACAACAGCTTGTGAACAGTGTAAAACACCCTTAAGATGAAGTTTTGACTTGGGTGCATCTAGTGTGAGTTTACTAGTTTGCGAAATATTTAAACCATTACCATTTTCTATAGCTACTTTAGCACCTCCATTGTATGGTTCAGCTAGATGAAGGTTGGAGATATCCCTAGTTATATGCTAGTTTACGCCACTGTCAATGAGCCATGTGTTGTCCTCAAGGAGTAAGTTGGATTATGCAACCATGGTTGTAAGTTGCTGTGGTGGGTGTCTCCCTTGATAGTTGTAGTCATATCGACGGTAGCAATCAAGAGCCATGTGATTCCTTTTCTTGCAGATTTGACATGCGTGAGGATCAAAACCAAGTTTATTAGTCCAGGCTGGTACACGCCCATTGTGTTGAGGAGGATTTGTTGAGCGAGATTGAGGTGAGGTGAGCTGAAATTTGGTGCACTAGAATGAGTTTGCCATTTGTTGTTGTTGCCTTTCTTACCATTTTTCTAACTTCCGAGTTTGTTGGCCATCATAGCAAAATTTGGACTTTCACTTTGAAAGTTTCTCTGTTGATTTTCAAGTAATGCTTCAAAAGCAAATAGTTCAAATTGAAAATCAGTAAGAGATAGCAGCCTTTCGCATTGTGCAAAATAGTAGTTAAAAATAATTGGTGTGAAGGCATTGTTGAGTCCTCTACGAATATGAGAAATGAGATCCTCCTCTGTTATAGGCTTCTTGATAGATGCTAGTTGATCAGCAATGGTTTTGGCTCCTCCAATGAATTCAGAATAATTCTTGCCACCTTGATTTTAGACTTTGTAGTTGACATTTCAATTGGTTAACATTTGAGGTCGAGGATGATGCAAAGCGATTTGCTAAAGTCATCCATGCTTCTTTAGCAGTTTTAATGTCATAGACCATTGATAATACTTTATCAGAAAGTGTAGATTTCATCCAAACTAGAACGAATTGATTTTTCTAATTCCATAGAATGAAATTAGAATTTATGGTTGGATGTTCTTATCCTGTAACAGCAGGCAAGAAATCTTCTGGGCACAGTTCTTTTTCATCCACGAAGTCGAGAAGACCATGAATGCTAAGGGTGCATTCAACTTGGGAGGACCAGTTGAGATAGGTTGAAGGACCATCAAGTTTTACCGAAACAAATTGGATCATATTATTTGGTGGAATAAAGGATGCAACGGAAGACATTGTGGAGCAGGATCAAGCGTTTGCCAATCAAGCTCTAGTACCATGAAAATAAAAGTGCTAAACAATTTGTCATAACATTGGTCTTCATTATTTATAGAAGAGTTACGGTACGTTACAATGAGCAAAGTATAAAAGGAAACTTTACAATTATGTTTATAGTTATGAATAAACAAATAAAGTATGTATGAAAGTAATTCCTAAGATCAAGCTTTTATCTACAATCATGGAGTAAATCAGCTTCTGCAATCTTGAGTCGTTATTTGAGGAGACTACAATTGAGGAGTTCTTTGTCTTTGACAGCTTGATATCGAATGATTTAGTAGGCTCATTAATTGAGTGATTTACAGAGGGGGAGGGGGCTAGGGTCTGCAGCTCCTTAGAATGTTCTTCGTTTGGAATTGGTCACAATGAGAATGAGAATGAGAATGTAGTACATATGAGAATGGCTTCCCACAAGATCAATTGATTTTTTTTTTAAAAGATTGGAATATTATTAAAAAAAGTTACTTAATTACTAACTAAAAAATAAAAAATAAAAAAATTATTAGAATCCATCCTCAGCAGAATTAGCTTTTTTTTTTCTTTTATATAAGTTAAAGTTTATTTTATAAAATGTTATTAGGACCCATCCTCGGTAGAATTAGTTTTTCTTTTTAAGTTTATTTTATAATAAAAATAATTTTATAATTTAACATTTTATATCAAATTATATATATTATAAATATACAAATTTATTTTTATAAAGTTTTTATAGTTAAATTATTTTCCTCAATTCTTTTTTTTATGATCTATAAATATATATTTAAAACTTCTAAAATAAAATATGGTAATTTTTATGTTCAGTTCTTCTATATGCAACCGGGGTGGGGAGAAAAAAAAAAAAACAAAGCATACAGACGAAAAAGGTTCTATCAAATTTTTTTTAAAAAAATTTAAAGAAAAATAGAAATTTGATAGAAAATCAACACTTAAAATAATCCTATATTAGATTCATCAAAAATATTTCTTCATATTTGATGGAAAATAAGGAAGGATAAATGAGAAGAATAAAATAAAATAAATAATTAGTTTAGTTTATGAATAGTAATCCTTTAAATATGAAGGATGATGCTGAAAATTAAAGTACTATAACTCAAAATTTTAATTTTTGGCTTTCAATGGAGTAATGTCAATATTCTTATCAATGCATATATTTTTTTGTTGAATTTCTATCAAATTTATTTTTTTTATTAAATTAAAAAAAATTATGGAACCAATGCCAATAAAAGAAGAAATAAGAGAAAAAGCGATTCAGAGAGTTGCCGTCGTTGTTGTGAGTAAGAGAAAAATTGTCTATTGTCATCATTGTTGATAGGAGTCAGGACAGAATATGCGCCAATGGTCATTGTTGTGGATAGCCAAATCTGCTTCTATGGTAGTCGTCGTGGGTAGGACTGAAGTTGCGTCTGTATTTGTCACCTTGAATTGAATTTGCATCATCGTTGTCATTGATAGGAAATTGAGCGGGAAAAAATAAAGAGAGATTTTTGAAGAGCCTTCTTGGCTTTTCGGTCATGGACCACACTTCTGTTTGAAGTTTCTGACTCAGAGTGGAGGTTTTGGATGTGAGTTTTTTGTTTCTGACTCACAGTTTTCTATGTTCGGTTTGGGTTTAAAGGTTTTGCAACTTGGTTTTCATGGAAAGGGTCTGGTGCAATTTTTGTGTGAATGTAGAGGGAAATCGAGTGGTCTAAGAATTGGGTTTTCTTTGAAAAATAGTGTTGTTGACGCATGTGATTCAAAAGTCATGCCTTGCGAGTGTGACTCGTTGAAATTCTTGGAGAATTCGGAGTCACTCAATAGGGATCAAGATTTGCTCGAGCAGAGGGGGCTTCGATGGTGGCTTTGTGCGTTCAGACCAATTCTAGAGTGGAGAAGATGAAGGGAAGGATTGGCTTCGTGGGAATGGAAAGATTGAGTGAACGAGATGTGGGGGCAACGGTGCGTTTTGACAAGTCAAATGAAACTATGCGTTTCTTTTTCACATGGGCAACGGTTCCCCAACAATACCCCAAGGGGATTGCACACAACATTTTTCTTTTTATGTTATATGTGAGAACTTTTCAAAAATTGATATTTTAAAATAAAAATCAACCTTTTTTCAGATGCTTAAAACATCTTTTGAAAATTTAGAAAATATGTCAATTTTTCTATCAAAAAGTTTTAAACGGTTAAAAAATATTTTAAACTCGGAGATTCAAAACCAAGCAGGCACTCAAAACACAGGATTACTTCTGGGTTGATCTCTGATAAATCAGCCATAAAACTTTGATTCTAATGTTCTCAAAGAGTATAACATATATAAGAAAACTCTTTTCGTTTGTATTCTAGAAAAAAATTGTCTTTTTTGTTTTTTTTTTTTATCTTCAAAGTAGAGCTCAAAACACTAGGTTAGTTGTTCGTTTTGGGAGGTCTGGATAATGAATTTAGTTAAAATGGGATGAATTATGAGTTGATAGTTAAATAAAATGTTATTAGAATATAATTTTTGTATTATTTTAATTTATAAAAAAAAATTAAAAAATTCAATAAAATTTTAATAATTATACTATATGAGACGAATGAAAATAATTTTTAAATCCAAAAAGGTTAGTATCCTAGCTTGGTAAGTTTTAAGTTTATTTTGGACCCAATTATTTGTATAATATGTTTTGACTATCATGAGTTTACAAAAAGTCCATAAATTTGGATGAACAAATCAATCCTGGATGAACAAATCAATCCAACCACAACTACCTCACTTCGTTATTTTTGAAAACTTGCGTGGTATATATATGGTTGACATTAATGGTTGTTCAAAAAGCTTCTTCTAAGAAGACTATTATCAGTACTGCTAAGCGTGTTTTAGAACGGAGAGAGCGCGTACCTCTTCTTGGATTAGCTTGTCAGTTTGGTACGTTGAACTCTAGAACTAGTCGGGATGTTTAAACGTGTAGGCTCTGGCTATACGTCTAAAGGTAGATTTTTATTGGTTCTATGCTGAGTCATAGACTATTTGTTTAGAGCAGTCTCAATAGTTAAAAAAAATTTAAAATTATATTTTTTATATAATTTTCAAAAAATTATATAATAGAATTATAAAAAAATGTCAAAAAATATACTTTATTTTTAAAAGTAACTAATAAAGTTGAATTTTTCTTCATATATATAAAAATTTAATTTAATTATTTACTTTTTAAAATAAAATGTACTTTTTGACAGTTTTCTATAATTTTTTTAATAATTTTTATTCAAATATAATCAAATTTTTTGAAAAGTTGCAAAAAGTACAATTTAAAAAAAAAAATTTAGTTACTCCATGTGCTCTGAAAGTTGAAGTTATGTTATTTTATTTAAAAAAAATCTAAATTTTATAAATATAATTTTAAATATAAATACTTTTTAATATAAAAATTCTTTAGCTTTTTATATTATAATTACAATTCATTTAAAAATATAATATATTTAAAATTATTTGACACACGTGATTATTGAATATTAAATAATTTTACATAATAAAGTTTATTACTTAAATTCTATAAATAAGAGCCCTAAAGGGAAAAGTTATGTTAGCTACCACAATTCTAAAGATGCAATTTCTTTTAAAAGGAAAATCAGTTTTATTCCTCAATAAAATTGAATTAGGGAAACAATATAGAAAATGGATATCTTCCATATCCACAATTACATAAGAAATTATTAAAGCAAATCTTGGTAAGACATAAACAACACAATTAGCCTTTCTTGACACATGTTCAATTAAGTTTATAAAAATAAATTAAAAAATTAGAAAACTAGACCGAACCAATTTAGATTATTTGGTTCGGTCCGATTTTGAGCATTGGTTCAAAATCGGAATTAGTTTCTCCCTTTTAAAAATGGTCGTAACATGTCCAATTTTAGTTTTATATTTTCTAGGGTTGGACTAGATCAGACCGAACCGATTCATATATTTATATTTTTTTATTAATTTTTTATATTATATATAGTATTTTTTGTATTATATATAATACATATAAATTATAATTATATATGAAATAATGTTATATAATAATTTATTACAGAAAATTTTAACTTTAAACATGGACATTTATTTAATCATATGTTTAAATATAATATATATGTTAATTACATTTTATGGCCTAAAAAATTCTCAACATATTCTTTTTTATAAATATATTTTTACGATTACTATATTATCATAGTACCTACTACTATATACTAATAGTATTTGTGTATTACCAATATTTATATATATATATATATTAATATGAATATTAAGTATAAGAGATTAGGAATTTAGTACATATTAAAAATTAGAAAATCAGACCGAATAGGATAGGAATCAGTAAAAAAAAAACTGAAAATATCGATTTATGAGGGTAACTAATACGATACCAGTTCTTCAAAATAAAAAACCGGTGTATACCAGTTTGGTTTTAGAATTTTTCTAAAACCAGATCAAATTAGATCGGTTACACCTCTATGTTAAATAAACCAATTTGAAAACCTTTTCAACTTCTTCTTAATGTCATGATCACCATTCCATAACTAGCCAAATTTGTAGAGATTCTTGACAAATCTTGAACTACCTATAACAAGTCCTCTCCCAAGATGATATTTTACAATCCAAGATCTAGAGCATACATAGTAGCATGTAGTGCACCAAATGCTTCAGGCAGTAAGAAAATCAAAATGTCACGTTCTATTGAATCGCAAACAGCTAAAAACAAAACCTTTCCAATCTCTAGTCACAACTCCTATATTAATGATACCTTAGTCCTATCTGATGCAATATCCAAATTCATCTTGATCTAATTCAAAAGACGAGCCTCCAACCTTGAGACTATGGTAATAGGCTTAGCAGTAATGTTAGTCTTTTGCTCTTGATCCTCTTTCACCTCCCTAAAGATTTGTTGAGAATACTAGACCACCACATTAGGATTTTGAAGTTCAACTTAAAACATATAAAGATATGTTATTTGTCATAATCCCCGAGCCACCACAACAATCTTTTTTATTACTTCTATGTCATAGCTAGAACAAAAATCTTCCATCAATTCTAGAAAAGACAAATTTCAGTATGCTTTTTTTGTAGTGGTTTAGAGCATTGGCTCCAAACATCTTGAGCTGTTGGGCAAAACCATAAAGTATGAAAAACTTACTCTTCTTCAAAGCAAAAAGAGCAACAAGGGTTATCCACTACATTTAAAAAAAAAATTATTCAAATAAGTTGGAATACCTTTCATACATGACCTCCACAGGAAAATTCTATATGCAGGATGTATTTTCAATTTCCAAATGATTGACCACACTACATTCTTCAAGTTTGAACAAGATGGTTAGCCTCAATGGCGGAACCATGTTGGGACAAAGAAGCCATGACCCCCCCCCCCTAAAATTCGAGAAAAAAAAATATGTAGTAATTTTTATGGTTTAATAAGATGATATTACTCTTGGCCCCCTTTCTAAAAAATTATATTGGCCCCTCCTCTATAAAATAATTTTAAAAATAAAATATATCATATATTATTATAGATAAAAATAAAAAAGGAAGATAATTTCTAACCTATAATTTTGCCAGTAGATTTCTTAGCCTCTATTACCATTTTTGAAAGTACTGAAATCTGCAAAGTAACACGTTTTACGCCACTGCAATCTACCAAAATCATAGCACCATCGTCCTTGATATTGAATCCATACAAAATTATAGTAAACATCTACAGTCAATGACTCTATCAGGCATTTCGCAAGTCACAACACTAAAACAAGTCACATAGATTGACAAACGCACCTGGTTTCAAACAGGCTATGGCATCGCACTTTGCAACTCGTAAGTTCTAAACTTGAAGGCTGAAGGAGTGAAGGGGAAGGTTGAGCCACTGAAGTCCATCGCAAATTCGCAAGCTGAAGCTGCTCTAGTTCGCAACAGAGGCACTTTGTCCATCATCGACTAAGACTCCTTACTCTTCGTTCGGTACGTCTCTAAGTCTCTCGACTTTCTCCTATATTCTGATTTCTCTCTCTGGAACCTTCATTGCTTTGTGCTTTGTGAATCGTTAGTCGTCTTGTGACTCTTGTTTAAGACTTAAGTCGTCTTCTTATTCCATTATTCTGGACACAAAAAATCAAAAGGGCACCATTCATTGATTGTCGAAGCATAATAGCATTTGATTGACTATTTGTTATTTGAGATCCATTTTGTAGGCCATTGGCCCATTTGGTCAATGGTTAGGATCATTCCTAGTGGTTAGACTCTTAGGAATTAAGAATTTAACAGTAGTGTTAAATTCTGTACAAAGCTTACCAACATAGCGATGTAATGTAGACACAAGTGCCATGACTCACCACAGCTCATCAATAATTACACACGTCAACAAAAAGAATGCAGAGCCTTCTAGAAATAAAATGAAATAGATGATGTGCATTTCTGTTAGAATATTCTGTACCAATTTGTTAGGATTTGATTCTCTCCTTTCACGTGTTTCGTATTTACTATATATAGCCATACATTCTATATTGTAAACACACAGAAGATTAATACATATCAGCTTTTCATGCGCAATTCCATTTCCTCTGTTTTACCAACATCTGTTATGGTATAAAAAAAAATATGCATTAGACATATTGCATGACTCAGGATTTCTTGGCTATAAACCAAGTTCCATTCCTGTGGATTCTAATCTAAAACTCTCCAAGGATGAAGGCATGCTTTTACAAGATCCAAAGTGTGTATCGTCGACTCATCGGCAGACTCATTTATTTAACAATCACTCCACCTGACTTGAATTATTCCACTCATTTTTTAATTCAGTTCATGGCATCCCCTCAACAGCCACATCTTCAAGCCGCATACGAAGTTTTGACGTATGTTAAAAGCTCTCCAGGTCAAGGTCTTTCTTTTCCTTCTTCTTCAAATTGTCATCTCACTGCTTACTATGATTCAAATTGGGCATCTTGCCCTAATACCAGAAGATCTACCACTGATTATTGTGTATTTCTTGGCCAATCTCTCATCTCATGGAAAACCAAGAAGCAAATAACCATTTCCAAGAGCTCTGCCGAAGGTGAATATCGATCAATGGAAAATGCTTCTTGTGATTTCGTATGGTTAAAGTATCTCCTTGCAGACTTGAAAATTGAACATTTGAAACCCACAACTTTATACTATGATAGTCAAGTTGCCTTGCATATTGCTGCCAACCATATTTTTCACAAATGCACTAAACACATCGAATTAGATTATCGTCTAATTCGTGACAATATACAAGAAGAAATAATCTCTATAGCATATACTCCATTAACTTCTCAGTTGGCTAATCTACTCACCAAAGTTGTTCCATCTCCATTACTATCTTCCCTTTTGCTCAAGATGAGAGTTCTTTGCATCCACTCTCCATCTTGTGGGGGGTGTTAAATTCTATACAAAGTTTGCCAGCATAGCGATGTAATGTAGACACAAGTGCCACGACTCATCACAGCTCATCAACAATTACACATGTCGACATAAAGAATGCAGAGCCTTCTAGAAATAAAATCAAATAGATGATGTGAATTTTTGTTAGAATGATTTGATTATCTCCTTTCATGTGTTTTGTATTTACTATATATAGTCATACATTCTGTATTGTAAACACACAGAAGATTAATACATGTCAGCTTTATATGCGCAATTCCATTTCCTCTATTTTACTAACATCTGTTAAGTAGTTCTTGAATGTTTCGTGTTCGTGAATCGTGATGCTAGATTTTAAATATTATATATCCCAATCTACTTGCCCTTCTTATAAGACAAGTACATTTTTAATTGTTTTACATTGTAGTTAAAGTATTTGCAGTGTAAATAATATTAACATTTGCTATTCATGTTATGATTTTATTATAGATCATATAAATAATAAAATGAATGATCATACATAGGTATGTATATAATATATTATATATTGATATATTATATGTATATATTAATAATGTGTACCGATTTAAATGTGCACTGATTTAAATTGCTTTTGATAGCATATATGTATTGATAAATTGCTTGATTTTTAATTTTAGATTATTTGACTTTAGTTTTTGGCACTTTATTATTAGAGATTATATATTATATATTATATTAAATGTGCACTGATAAATTGATTGATGATTTTATTTTTTTAAAAGAGTGCAAGTTATAATTTTAGACTACGTATTTCTTTTGTTTGATATATTTGGATAATTGTTTTTATGTTATTTCAATGATATATTATTCTTGACATATTATATATATATTTTTAAATACATAGATTATATTAAACGTATTTAATTTTTATCTTAAATCTTACTATTATAATTTTAACTTTGCTTGGCTGGCCAAAACAAGTACCTGGTTCTGCCACTGGTTGGCCCCTTGATGCTCTGCTACTTCTTTATGGAACTAATAATCACTTTTAACTGTGAAAGACCATTTGGAGAGCCTGCCTAAATCAATTTATCAGATGAGTTAGAATAACTCAATGGAATCTTCATAATCAACTCAACTTCCTTCCTTTTGAAAATTTCTGCTATAAGAGAATCCCTCCATTGATTAGTGGCTGGATCAATAAGCTCTTTAATTGTTGCATTCTCCTCCAACTTATTCACAACACTTTGAATCTTGAAAGAGTTTGGTTTTGGAAGCCACTTGTCTTTCCTGGTTTTGACCTCATTCTCATTGCCAATCACCCAATAAGTACCCTTCTCCAATAAAGATGTAGCTACCAAACTACTCCTTCATATGAAAAAGAGATTACTTCAAGTTTAGATTCAAAGAAATAAGACTATGAAAAGTATTTTTGTTTCAATATTTGGGATGCTAAGGATTATGGTTCTTGGAGTTGACTCCATCCTTGTTTAGCGAATATAGTCAAGTTAAAACTTCAACGTTCTCTAAAACCCAATCCTCCCATCGCCTTTGATTTCCCCTATTGACTCCAAGATATCCACTAATTTTTCCTCTCTTTTTTCTAATGTCCCCATTAGAAATATTGCATGACTTTATTAATCTCTCGAGTCAATGTGGAAGGCAGTTTATAAATAGTCATACATTAGGTTGGTAGTGCTTGGAGCATTGCTTTGAGTAGATATTCTTTAACTTTATGTGGTATAGATTTGACTTTAAAGTTACTAAGTCTGAGTTTGATTCTATCCAAGATGCTACAAATGACTTGGTTTTTGCTCTCTCAACCAATACTGGTAATATGAGGTGCATACAAGATCCAACCCCTGCAATACTTAATATTATTTCCTATGCTTCCCTTGAGGCATTTTTGCTAAACTGAATAGCAGTACTCTTATCTTTATTAAGCCTCTAGCCAAAGGCCTGATCATAAACATTAATCACATAGATCAACCTACTCCATTCAAGACTTTACAAAAGAGAAAACTATCATCTGTAAAAAAGAGATTAATGTGAATTTTACATCTCACATTTGGAATACCTCTTCAGCATGGTTTAGAAGTGAGCTCAAAGCTTCAGTACAAATAATAAATAGGCAAGCTAGGTGATAATGGATCAACTAGCCTAATTCCTCTACTTGGTTTAAAAAAACCGTTGAGGCTTGCCATTAAGGATAATGGAATAGGTAACTGAGTCCACACACTTTATTATCAAATCAATCCAAGATTATGCAAATCTCATTTTTCTCATAACAGCTCTTAATATAATAATCATTCAACACGATCATAGGCATTACTCATGTTTAGTTTCATGGCCATAAAATTATTTTTCCCTTTTGGCCTATTGTTTATGGTGTGCATGGTCTTATAAGCCACAATAATGTTATCTGATATGAGCCTCCATGGAATAAAGGCTAACTGTGTTGGTGATATAATATCAAATAGGATGTTTTCAGTCTATTTGCAATGGTTTTGGATATTATTTTGTAAAACATGTTGCAAAGACTAATTAACCTAAAATATAACACCTTTTTAGGAGCTTTAACCTTTGGGATTAAAGCCAAGAAAGTATAATTAATATCAGAAATCATACCAAAAGAATTAGAGCACATACAGAGCAACTTCAGTAACTTCATTTTCCATAGCATTCCAATGAGTTTGGTAAAAAGTAGGAGGAAAACCATTTGGTCTAGGTGAGCTAAGAGGGTTCATTTGAAATGTTACCCAAATGACTAACACAAGAGGGGGGTGAATTGGGTTATATTATAAAAATTAATACTTATAAATCAAATACACAATATAAAATATTAACAGAATATAAAACAGTAAGAAATATAAAGAGTAGGGTAAAAAAAACAAACTTAGTACTTTTACGAGGTTCAGCTCTACTGCCTACGTCCTCGCCTCAAGCTACTCCTTGAGAATCTCAAATTCTCTAGTCAATCTCCTTTAGGTGGAGATAGAAACATATTACACCTTTGAGTAGCACCGTTCCAAAGAATCTGTGTAGAACACCCTCTACACTTCCAATCATCTCACACTTAATGATTCAACTATTCTCTGTGTAGAACACATTCTATACACACAAGAGTTATACGCACCCTCTTACAAATATAAGAGTTGATAGTGGGTAGACTATCAAAGTATACTCCTAAATGAGTGAGATAGAAACAATACAGCTTAACCTATATCTCTCTAAAAAAGAACAATAATTAAGACTCAAAATTTTAGAAAAGAGAGAATGAGAGTTTTAAAAGAATAATGTAAAATTTAGTAATAGATGTGTAAACTCTTGTTATGATTTTTGCAAAACTCAAGTGAGCTATTTATAGACAAATGAGTCTTCAATTTTAAATTTGAAAAGATTTACATATCAAATAAGAGTACTATTCACTTTTCAAAAAATTCAAATAAAAGCATTTCCTTTTTGCATTTGTCAAAGACAACTCCATTCATTTTTCAAAAAATTCAACCCTAATCTTTTGCTTTTCATATATAAAAAAATGAATATGATTTATTTTTCAAACCAAATCATTTTCTTTTTGCATATGTCAAAAAAATACACAACCACCCTTTAAGATTTTCAAATAAAATCATCTACCTTTTACGTTTGTCAAAAAAACACACCATCTCCTTTCAAGACTTTCAAACAAAATATGCACATGTCAAATATAATAATCAATTATCTTATAAATTCAATTTTTTATAAAAAAAATATAATTTTCGAAATTATTTTGTTTGATGATGTTATGCACATGTGAAAAACATAATTTTCAAAACTAAGACGTTTAAAAATGTCTTGCATATGTGAAAAAAATAATTTAATATTTTAAGAGGAAAAAAGAGTAATTTGGAGCCTTAATCTAATTTCTAATTTTATCAAGAGATGTACAAAAATAATCTATGAGATTCATTTGTAGCTTGATCTCTTTCTTGTTCATGCTTGATTTGTTGATGTATTTAGCTCCCTTCATACGTAGACAACTTGATCTTTGAGTTTTACATATTATTTTTTATCATCAAAATTTATACGTAAATACGAAACTTGAAAATTTGAGTTCAACAATCTCCCCATTTTTTATGATAACATGAAATATAGCTTATTTATTTCCATTGCATAAATTGCTTGTTATAAAAAGATCTTGGAAAAAATTAAGGAGCTAAGCATTGATCTCTTTAATGTTTGAGACCATATTACCATAAGCATCTTGTATTTTTGGATGGTATTGATAATATCGTGCTAATAGTTCTTTTAGAGAGCCCAAATTACATCATACTCCAGCTCATTAATCTTGGCGTGCATCTTTCAAGCCCTTCTTTAGATACTGCCAGCTTGTGAGTAGCTAGGGATGGTTTCTTCCATTCCTCCTTTACTAAATTAAAAAAATCTTTCCTCATAGCCCAATTGGCTTCATACCTGAAAGAATTTTCTCTATTAGAATATGCTTGCTTTTGTGGGATTGCAATTGAAATAGGCATGTATTATGAAGTTTGAGTTGTTTCAACATTGATTGAGAAAAAAACAAACATGTCAGTCCCACATTAGATCCCAAAAGCTCAATCTAATCCTTTTTTTGGTAAACTAGCTCCCTTCTTTGTTATTACTCTAAGTAAATAAATCCCCGTCACAGCCTAAGTCATACATGCCACTTTCCTCAGCTGCAAGTTTAAGTACTCCATTTATTTATAAAATCTCATTGCTGCCCAAAATTCTTCATGTTGATAAAGTATCTTGTTAAAATCACCCATACACAGCCAAGTTACCCTTAGTTGGAGTTTAAGACTTGTCAAAGGCTTCCAGTTATCAGTCCTTTTTATGAAGGAGATGTCCATAAAAACCAGTCAGGAGCCTATCCTTCTCCAGAGTTGAGTCAGTGACTCTCAAAGAGATATGGCTTCTAGTATATGATTCCAACTTCACATCATTGGTCCCTTTTCACAAGAAAGCAGTATCTCTACTAAGGCCTTCGCTATCAATCACAAAACTAAAATCATAACCCAATCTTGATCTTATCTTTTCAACTTTCTTTCTATTACATTTTGTCCCAACAAGTAAAATAAAATTTAGACACTTGTTCTTCACCAAAAGATGAAGTTCTCGAAGTGTTCGAGGGTTTCCAAGTCCTCGGCAGTTTCAGCTTAACTAAATCATGATTCATGGTGGAGCTAGCAGCCACCATCTTAGAATTCTAGTTTTCATAAGGGTCAATTTTTATCTTCTTAGGAATACCATCACCTTCCTTTTCATCTTCAAATTCTCTTCCCCCCTCTTTGATCCTCCACTTATCACATTACTCTTATTGTCATTATTTGAAGACAAACATGCTTTGAAAAATGCACCATGAGCTCTCCTCTTCCAACTAGTTTCTTGTTTAGTATGTGCTAATGATTGAATCTCGGCAATAAGGAAATGGTCCGAGAAACTTACATGATCCGAGATGGACATATCTTTTTTGATCTTATCAAAAAAGGAAATAGATTCTTTATAATTCTTGCCTTCACTATATCTATAATATCCTTCTTAGTAACAACTTCTTTCTCCTCCAATTTCAGTTTATCCACATTGAATGCAGTATCAATTAAGGATTTGTCTTCAATTACAAACTTTGATACACCTTCTTTAAGGAAAGACTTTGTTTTAGGAAGTGTGCCACTTCCAAAATAACTGTTATCTTCTTGAATTGGTGTTGGGACTTTGATTGTTTCTTTAGGAGATGTCGGAAAATTAGCACTTTCCAAATTAGCCTTCTCCTAAGGTTTTGCTTTTTAGTATTCCTGACATGGTTGCTAAACTTCTCTATCCCCATACTTTCTAAGGGAATCTCCATCCATCTTGGTTGGATTAGTACGAAGCCATGAACCATATTGACTAACCTCTGATGAAGCAAGACTTTTAATATCCATTGAGCAGCCCTTCTTTGCATGTTTAATAATTCAACACTTAAAGCAAACACAAAGGGAACCTTTCAAATTTAATTATAGGCCATATCTAGCACCCATCAATGGGCAAAAATCTCCCTTTGATCAAAGGTTTAGTAATATCAATCTTCACTTTTATATATAAAAATTAACCCCATCCATAACCATTGATGTCCACTTTCACTTCTATAACCTTCCTTAGTCCTTGACCAATTTGGACTCCTACTCGCATTTCATGCTAGTTAGAAGCATATTGTGTATATGTGCCTGTTAACACTTCATAAAAGGAGAATATTTCATGCAGGAGTTGTGCCATCATACTCTTGAAGACAAATAAGATACTTGTTAAAAGACCAAGGTCTTCCTTGTATCACATAACTTTATCTTGCTCCTTCTGAAACTCTATTAGAAACCTATTATCTCCAACATCTTTAAAATGAATCCAGCCTTCAAATTTCCATATGTTGAACATTGTAGTTCTAAAAGCCTCCCTCTTGATCTTCTTTTTTGTAATAACTAAAGCCAAAAGACAATATTTGTCTTTTGACATTGACGCATGAATTGTCATGGATGATAACAAAACTTCATTCTTTTCTTATTTAGAGAGACTGAAGGAAGACCACATCAACTATAAGGCTGGGTTTGGTTTCTTAACTGAACTGGGTGCAGTTTACTTTAAACTACTTTAATTATCCAAGAATCCAAAGTTAACTCAGCTGAAGACAAATTTGGTGAACTCACATAAAGGGACATGACTGCACCAAAAAACTGATTTTCCTTACTTTTTTTTTTTTGGGTTTCTGCCAACTCTCTCTCTCTCTCTCTCTCTCTCTCTCTCTCTCTCTCTCTCTCTCTCTCTCTCTCTCTCTTTTTGTGTTTCTGCCAATAGTGGGGCCAACAATTTTTTTTCCATATCCTCTACTGCTTAACATCGCGTGGAGGCAAAGTTGTAGTGATTTGATTATTGGATTCCACAATTTTTATATATTCTTATAAATATATCTAAACTCATTTAAATAAATTTTAAACGCACTAATGGGTTCTTACAAAACTCATCCAACTATCTCATTTCACTATTATTCATATAGAACTTAGATTAACTCAACTCATCTCAATATTCAAACGCAAGCGAACTCTTTCTCCATTGCAACCTCTTTAGACTTGATGTCTAAGAGACCAACCTTTGTTTTAGAGAGAAAAAGAGAAAACCTCATCCCAGAGAGTATCGGCGAAACTATTATAGGGCAAGGGGCCACAACCCCCCCAAAACTTTTAAAAATTTTAAAATAACCCCATTTTGTATAAGTAAAATTATAAAATAACCCTAAATTTTATACATAATTCTAAATGGCCCCCTAAAAAAATTTATATTATCACATGCTCTCTAAGCTTTTTTAAAAAACTTCAATATACCTAAAAATTTCTCTCTCCAATTTGTTTTATAGTCCTAAATTTTTGTTTAATTCTATATATTATTTATTTATAAGGATGTGGTTTCTTCAAAATTAAAATTAAATTAAGTTTAGAAGAAATAATAAGCTTATTAATATAGATTCCAATTTTTTTTATACAATATTGAGTTTTTTAATATGAAATCTAAAGTATAAATATAAGAACAACTATCTAAAGTTGATGATCTATATGATAAATAATTTATAAATATATTTTTATTATTTTCTTATCTTTCAATCTCTTTTTAATTTACGTAAGAGAAATATTGTTTGCAGTCCTATGATCAAGTGCAAGTCCCGTTCATTTGAAAAAATCAGGTAAATTTAAGACTCACATGAAAAAGAATCATTTTTTAATGATGGATTATTTTTAAGTAAAGTGTATAGAGTTTGCACAACTTCAAATTATATTAACAATGCTTTTTATGTAAATGTGTTGCACAATAAAAAATTTGACCCCCCTCAATATAATTGCTGGTTTTGCCACTATTAGAGAGAGTCGTGTTCTAAACATGTAGTCAATATCTTAAACAGTTCTGCTATATACACACGCTTGTGTGTACACGATGCAGACACTATTGACGTGGCATGCCACGTAAGCAAACATTTAAAAAAAGGTACGAAAAGGAAAACTGGTCGCTCGTCCAAAGTTCCAAACCATTTCTGTGTTCTCGTCAACGTCGCTCGTCCAAACCCTTTGAAATCATTCGAAACATAACCTAATCACAGTGGTTTTCTTTTGATCCGAAATCTTCGGAGCGTTTGGAACTGTAAGCTCCATATTCTTATCTTCACGTAAATAACAAAACAGTTAATGTTTACATGGAAGCATATATTTGAGCTCAGACATGTGTGCGACAGGAACTCACCATGAGAGTAGAGTGGCAACGAGGGTAGGAGGTTGCGGTGGTGGAGACGAAACTGTCTCTAGGTTGGCTGTCTATTGAGAGAGAAAATAGTCTGATGAGAGAGAAATGGGAAAACACGTCGGCAAAGCTGGGGTGAATCATCGAAAGTTTTTGTCACTGTCTGAGTGGCCTCCAGTGACAACTTCTGTGCAGTTTTGACAAAGTGGAGGGGTGGCTAGCGAAGTGATGCTCGACTGGTGGAGGACCCAAAATACCTGCTTTGTTTTTTGGAAGCAAAACATAATATTTTTGGTAATCTTAGTGGCTTCCGTGTGGTGATTCTAGTGACATTTGAACGCTTATTAATGAGAAGAGAACTCCAAGGAACTCACCGTGAGGCAGAGTGGCAACGAGGGTAGGAGGTTGTGGTGGTGGAATCGAAACTATCTTTAAGTGATTGTCTATTGAGAGAGAAAATAGTGTGATGAGAGAGAGATGAGAATACACGTAAGGGGTAAACCGCGAGAGAGACAACGAAATTGGGGTGAATCATCGAAAGTTTCTGTGACTGTCTGAGTGGCCTCCGGCGACACCTTCCATATAGTTTTGATAAAGTAGAGGGGTGGCCAACGAAGTGTTAAAATCGGTCGAATTTGAATAAGAAGAAGAAGAAGAAGTTGGGGATCTACAGTTTTTGATGAATTAAACGAGCCAAATTTGAAATCGAGGTAGCGAACCAAAAAGTTAAAGTGCAGCGTTTTATTAAATTGATGGCATGTACATATTATACACCACGGGAGTGTACATTCAGCATTTCTCGATCTTAAAACTCACTATCAAATATGATAATCCTTTGTTTTAGTTTAATTCAAATAATTAAAAAAACTAAATTTTATATATACAAAAATATATATATTCGAGGAATGTGGAGGATTAGGATGGAAAGGGCCTTCATGCAGGTGGAGGAGCAGCTCCTCCTGTTTTCCCTTTTTTTTTTCAAAAAGAAAAAAGAAAAAAGAAAAATTGAATTTGTTTAATTTACTTTTTTATTTTAGGGTTTTATGTTTTAAGTTTTTTAAGAAATGAACTTTTCCACTTTTAATGACTATTTTCATTAATGAGGTGCGACATTTTTGAGAGCGAGAGACCATAGTTGATCTAAACTGGCAAAACCCTAAGGCAGGAGGCCATAGGTCATGCCTTGACAAGCACCCTACCGTGCTCAGACAACACTTTTGGAGCATTGTTAGCATCGCTTGATTGTCCATAAACCGAGCCCTGGAGAATGCTAGGCCACAACCACCCTCGAGCAGGCAGCGCACAATTGGGGCACGCAACACGTGCGAACGCACGAGTGAGGTTGTCACACCATGCTTAGCGCATGGCCAACCTGCACACATGCCTAGCGTGTGCACGTAGTGTGCATGCATGGCCTGGGCATCAACATAGCACACGCAAGCACATCACTGGAATTGACGATGCGACTTCCCAGCGTGCTCAAGCAGGCTAGCATGCCGCTTAATGCCCTAGCCTTGGCTAGGGCCATGCTAACCAACACCTAGGCTCCACAGCCAAGGCCATGCAGACCAATGCCCAGGCACCTCTGGCCTGGCCCATGCAACAACTTGTCACACTCAAGCTCATTAAGGTCCGACCTAACGACAATCCATCAACACCCAACTCACACAACCTTGGCCACACATACAGGGACTATGGACTAGTCAGGGCTAACCCAGCAGGCTATCCTGAAAGCCCATGCACACCAGTAAGCAGCCCATGCTGTGGGCTCAGCCAAACCACCCATGGGCCACCGATAACATGAGGCCTCAATGAAGAGGTGTGGGCCAAGCATCTACAACTCACTTTGTAAATCCATTTTAGTAATTATTGTTATTGGAATTCTAGTATATGTAAGGCACTAGGGCATAACAGTGAGAATCTTTGATCATTCGTATTCTTGGACAAGTTAGCTTGTAAGCCGTGTAGGCAATCTGGTGATTCATCACTTAGGTTCCATTGGGTACAATCCGTGAATCCCAAAGAAAAAGGCTATCCCTGTGCAATTCGTGAATTAGGGTAACCATGTTGCTATCCTTGTTTCCCTTATGTTAATGCAATCTCGAGTTATTTTAGTATCGTGGTTTGTTATCTATTTTATTGCATTCATCATTGTTTGCTGATTATTTTGCATTACTTGAGTGGGGCAACTTATAAGGCTACCCCAAGCTGCCATTAGAGGGCATTCGGCCTGCACCAAGCATTCATAGTCGAGTTTGGAGTAAGGTCAGAGACAAGCTCTGCAGTTACTGCTAACTGCTCCCACATGCCTAGCATTAGCCACTTGTCCAATCATAACCGCTCCCACACGCCCAATATCAACCATCTGTCCGACCATAACTGCTCCCACAAGCCAGAAATAGCCATATGTCCAACCATAACTGCTCTCACATGCCCAACATTTGCCATCTATCCAACCATAACCGCTCCCACACACTAGAAATAGCCACTTGTCCAGCCATAACCATTACCATACATCCAACATTAAACACCTATCTAGCCATAACCGTCCAACCGCCAACAGCATAACTGCCCCACTTATACTGGGCCAACCCACATAACCGCCCACACAACTGCTGCACATGCACGCATGCTACAGGCACACCCACAAGCATTGCATTCAGCACACCCTCTGAGCATTCATTCAAGTTAGCCCACAACCATCCCTAACCATCATTGTCAAGCAAGTGACATATCACATCGGCCATCAAGTCATAAGGAGGGGCGCAACAGCTTGGTGTCTAGGGTCTTGACTGAGGACCCTATCACCAAATTGATGCTTTCATTGAGAGTAGTCACGTTACTTGAAGGGTCAAGAAAGGTTCTCACTTTTCTAACGAGGTAGACAACCGATCACTTTTCTGTTGTGAATTTGGTTGGGAAATCCACAGAGGATTCCGAAGTTGTTGCATTCTTTTGTTGTTGTTGTTGAAACCGTGAAGTTCAGAGATTGAGGTAAATGATGAAGTAGATAGGTTTTGAGCAGTTGTCATGCAAGAACGTGAACAACCTAAGGTTGGACTCATAGGTAGAGGTTGGGGTCGATCACCCTTAAAGGTGAAGGACCCAAGGTCGGAACCATGAGCCTCCACCAACAACCCACTTTTACCAACCAAGATCGACAGTTTGCAAGCCTAAGCCAACTGTGGGAGGCAGTTTGCAAGCCACTCAGCCATGATACATAGACGATTGACAATTACAATAGTGAGTAATCATGCAAGAGAAGCAGCCTACAGACAAGACGTCAGGCATGTCTAATAGGGCTCGACTGGAAGTTTTAGAGGATCACACCAACAGGATTACTTCAATTATTGAGGGTGTCACCAAAAATATAACCGAACTACGTATGGCCATGGAGAGTTCTAAAGAAGGTAACCATAAGGCCATAGAAGCTATAAAGAGAGAGACAAATGCAACATTAGAGCGGCTAGAGAGGAGACTAGCCGAGAGTCGCCCTCAAACACCACTTCCAATGGATGATGCATATGTTGATGGACAAGAAACTAGTGTGACTAAGTCAATGCAAGCACTCCCAAGGTACGAGTGGAGACGTGGTAGTCGTGTAGAGACCCAACAAGGGTTTGTAGAGAGGTGGATCTTGAATAAAGACTTTGAGCTGCAAGAGGATGAGCATGAGCAAAACTTTAAAGAGCCCTACCAGCATGAACAGTCATAGGCAAGGAGAAGACAACCAGGCCATGGCCAGCATGAGCCACATTATGAAAGAGATGACCATGATGATCGAAGGGGAAACAGAGCTTAAGATCAAGGACCCAAATGGCCTAAGGTTGACTTTCCCAAGTATAGTGACAGTGATCCTTATGCGTGGTTGGACAAAGTCGACCACTACTTCCAAATGTATCATATCTCACGCCATGAGAGGATGTCCATAGTCTGATTTTACCTTGAAGGCAAGGCTGAAAAATGGTGGCATTAGATAAAGGACCAGTATGATAAGGATCGTAGAAGGCTGTGGTGGACAGTCTTTGAGAAAGAGCTCCTTAGTTAGTTCAGGCCATCATCAATTGTCAATCACCATAGACAATTGGCTAAGCTGAGACAAAAGGGCAAGGTCTAGCATTACATAGAGGAATTCAGGCAGCTGCAGATTATGGTTAGGTGTTAGTCCGAGGAAGCTTTGATTGGCACCTTCATCGATGGTTTGAAACCTTAGCTTGCCAAGGAAATTAGATTTAGACAACTCACGAGGCTTCAAGAAGTGATGAAGATGGCTGGCATTCTTGAGGAGAGCCATATTAGTGAGCGGCACCCAACCAAAGACATGGGGAGAAAGTCTTTCAAGACTGTGCAAACCAACGTCTCTTGGAAGGGAAATGACACAGCAACCACCACCTCCAAACCGAAGCCTGAGATCAAGAAGTTGTCTAGTGAGGAGGTGCAGGATCGCATCCAAAAGGGCCTGTGTTTTAAGTGTGGTGATAAATGAGACCCTAGTCATAAGTGCAAGGCAGCTCGGGCCTTGTTTATGTTTGAAGATCAACCAAGTGATGATAAGTCAGAATGCAACGAGGAAGCATCTAGCCAAGAGGAAGAAGCCGATGAAGCCAAATCTGGTGACACACCAGAGGAGGCCGAGCTATCATTGAATGTCATGGCTGGCATTACTAAACCCACGTTCATGGGGTTGATGGCATGGGTGGGCAAGAATGAAGTGACACTGCTAGTGGATAGCGGCTCCACCCACAATTTTATTAATTTCAATCTTGTTAGCAAAGTTGGACTTAAGCTGAGCCATATTTCACCATTTGAAGTGAAGGTTGCGAGTGGTGACAAGCTCAAGTACGAGGCCCTCATCCGAGAAGTTAAGATGAATGTGGAAGGGGTTCGAATTGTGGCAGACTTAAATGTGCTGCAATTGGTTGGCCTCGACCTAGTCTTAGGGAATGCTTGGCTTAAGAGCATTGGCAAAGTCATCCATGACTATCATAACATGACAATGGAGTTTAACCTTGGCTCTAATAAGTGACTTTGGACAGTCATTGCTAGTAAGGAGATTAAGTCTTACGAGGTTTTAATATTTGAGAAGTTATGCAAGGGCGGGGTACATTGCTTCGCCATAGTAGTGGCCAAAGATGTATTGAGGAAAGTTGAGAACAAGGGCCAGGAGAGCAACCATGATGAGTTAGAGCTACTGCCCGAGAAGGTCAGACTGGTTTTGGAAGTCCAAGGGGGGTACTGGATGTGCCCACCACACTTCCACCTCCTAGGGAGTTTGATCACCGCATTCGACTAGTTGATGAAGCAAAGCCGATCAATGTGTCACCCTATCAATATGCTTAATTTTAAAAGGGAAAAATTGAACGGCAACTGGATGAAATGCTGAAGAGTGGCCTTATATGTCCTAACACCAGTCTCTTCTCTTCACCAGTACTGTTGGTGAGGAAGAAGGATAGTACATGGAGATTCTGTACCGATTATAGGACTTTGAACAAAACTACTGTCAAAGATAGATTCCTAATTCCCACAGTCGACGAGATGTTAGACAAGTTGCATGGGGCCATAGTGTTTTCCAAGTTGGATTTGAGGGCCAACTACCATCAGATTCAAATGAATGATGATAACATCCATAAGACAACTTTTACGACTCATTCAGGTCTTTACGAATACCTGGTGGTGCCTTTCGGCTCGTGCAATGCACCATCAACTTTTCAAACAGGAATTAATAGCATTTTTAAGCCACTTCTCAGGAAGTTTGTGCTTGTCTTCTTTGATGACATATTGGTTTATTCCAAAACCATTGAAGAACATAAGCAACACTTGGAGAAAGTGCTAACCATTATGAATGAGTATCATTTCGTCATTAAGGCAGCCAAGTGCGCCTTCATGGAGAAGGAGTTGGAGTACATAGGCCACTTCATTTCGGGAGATGGTGTCATGGTGGATCAATGAAAAATTGAGACTATGGTGGATTGGCTTCTGCCCAAGGACATCTCGGCCTTGAAGGGATTCTTGGGGCGCATAGGCTATTATTGACGATTTGTCAGAGGTTATGGACTCATAGCCAAGCCACTCACAGCAATGCTTAAGAGTGACAGTTTTGAGTGGACCACTGAGGCTAGGGAAACCTTTGAAAAATTAAAGTGAGCCATGACCAAGACATCTATATTGGTGTTGCCTAACTTTGAGAGGCCATTCAAAGTTCACACAAATGCAAGCAATGAGGGTATTAAGGCTGTGTTGGTGCAAGACCGAAGGCCTTTAGTTTTCATCTCCAAGACATTCGGGCTTATGAAGAAAGCATGGAGTACATATGCCTAAAAACTATTAGCAATTGTGCATGCTGTCAAAGTGTGGCGGCTATACCTCTTGGGGTTCAAATTCACCATCATTATCGATCAGTAAGCCTTAAGGCATTTATTATAGTAGAAGATAGTAACTCCTGAGCAACAAAAGTTCATTGTCAAGTTGCTAGGCTTTGAGTATGACATAACCTATCAACCAGGCAAGGAAAACAAGGTGGCAAATGCCTTAAGCCGAAGGGAAGGCAGCCAACTACTTGAGACAGTCGTTGATGACGAAGATTTATCAAACTTGGCATTAAGCGGAGCTGAATGGAGAGTATGGGACAAGATCAGAGATGCTACTCGATTATATGCAAGGGCCATTGAGATCATTGAGCTCTCGGATGCCCAAGGGCAAAGGGTAGTGGGCTACATAGTAAGGGACGATCTCATCTTCTACAAGAACTATGTATATGTGCCGAATGTTTCCAATCTCAGAAAGGAGAATTTTGACCACTTCCATAACAGCAAAGAAGGTGGACACTCGAGATGGTTGAGAACATATATCTGGCTGTAGCGTTTATTTTACTGGGAAGGGATCAAGAATGATGTCAAGGGACTTGTGGTCGAGTGTAACATTTGTCAAAAGGCCAAGTATGATTCAAGGCTAGTAGCGGGACTTCTCCAACCATTGCCAATTCGAAACAGAATTTGGAAGGACTTGGCAATGGACTTTATAGAAGGCATACCCCTTAGTAGAGGACATGAAATGATCTTGGTGGTAGTAGACCGACTAAACAAGTATACTTAATTCATCCCTTTACACCACCCCTACACAACCAAGTCAGTGGTCAAAGCCATTGTCAACAATATTGTTAAACTGTATGGGTTTCTAAGGACATTAGTGATAGATTGAGATAGTGTCTTTATGAGTTCAGTTTGGAAGCAACTCTTCGAGTTACAAGGCATCAAACTCAAGACAAGTTCCTCTTATCACCCACAAACGGATGGCCAATTCGAAGTGGTCAATAGGACATTGGAATAATATTTACGATGCTTTTGTCATTAAGAGTAAAGGAGATGGGTAGAGTATCTTCCATGGACTGAATTTCTGGTACAACACCACTTACCATTCCTTCATTGACAAAAGCTCTTTTAAGGTTGTATATGGCAGGCCATCACCACTCTTGGTCAGCTATGAGAAGGGCTCAACCAGTAACAATAAAGTGGAACAGGAGTTGATCAATAGGGACGAGTTATTTGCCAAGGTCAAGAGAGAGCTTAAGAAGGACCAAAGCCAAATGAAAAAAGTATTATGATCAAGAAAGGAGGGCTGTGACCTTCCAAGTGTGCGACTATGTATACTTGAAACTTCGACAATTCGGGCAAAAGATCATGAGGAAGACTGCAAGTGCCAAGTTGAATCAGAAGTTCTATGGGCCGTATAGAGTATTGGAGAAACTTGGCAGTATGGCCTATAAGCTTCAATTTCCACCAACGTCACAATTGCACCCAATATTTCATATTTCCTTACTCAAGAAGAAAGTAGGTGATCCGAGTCTTGTTGGGGAGGAACTACCCACAATGGATCAAGACGGAAGAATTCTCATGAAGTCCAAGGAAGTGCTAGGATACAAGCAGCATTGAAGCAGCTGAGGCAAGTCAAGAGTGTGGCAAGCACTGATCTTATGGGAAGGATTATCACGGGACGAGGTGACGTGGGAGGACTATGATGAACTTGAGAAGAAGTATCTTCATTTGATCATTGAGGGCAAGGATATGCTAAAAGAGAAGGGGACTGTTAAAACCCCAAGGCAGGAGGCCATGGGTCATACCTTGACAAGTACCCTATTGTGCCTAGACAACACATCTGGAGCATTGTTGGCATCGCTTGATTGCCCACAGACCGAGCCCTTAGAGAATGCTAGGCCATGGCCACCCTCGAGCAGGCAGTGCACAGTTGACGCACAAGAGTGAGGTAGTCACATCATGCTCAGCGTGCGGCCAACCTGCACACATGCCTAGTGTGTGCACGTAGTGTGCATGCATGGCCTAGGCGTCAACACAGCATGCAAGCACATCACTAGAATTGATAATGCAGCTTCCCAGCATGCTCATGCAGGCTGGCATGCCGCTCAATGTCTTGGCCTTGGTCAGGGCCTTGCTGATCAATGCCCTAGCCTTGGCCAGGGCCATGTTGACCAATGCCTAGGCCCCACAGCCTGGGCCATGCAAACTAATGCCCAAGTACCTCTGGCCTGGGCTATGCAGCAGCCTGCCACACTCAAGCCCATCAAGGTCCGACCCAACGACAATCCATCAACACCCAACTCACATAACCTGGGCCACACATACAGGGACCATGGACTAGTTAGGGCTTACCAAGCAGACCATCCTGAAAGCCCACGCACACCAGCAAATAGCCCATGCCGTGGGCTCAGCCAGGCCACCCATGGGCCATCGACAGCATGAAGCCTCAATGAAGAGGCGTGGACCAAGCATTTGCTACTCATTTTGTAAATCCATTTTAGTAATTATTGTTATTGGAATTCTAGTGTATGTAAGGCACTAGGCCATAACAGTAGCCATCTTTGATCATTCATATTCTTGGACAAGTTGGCTTGTAAGCCGTGTAGGCAATCTAGTGATTTGTCACTTAGGTTCCATTGGGTGCAATCCGTGAATTCCAAAGGAGAAGGCTATCCCTATGTAATTCATCAATCAGGGTAACAATGTTGCTATCCTTATGTTCCCTTATGTTAATGCAATCTCGAGATATTTTAGTATCATGATTTGTTATCTATTTCATTGCATTCGGCGTTGCTTGCTGATTATTTTGCATTACTTAAGTGAGGCAACGCATAAGGCTGCCCCAAGCTGCTATTGGTGGGCATCCAACTTGCACCAAGCCTCCATAGTTGAGTTTAGAGCAAGGTCAGGGACAAACTTGGCTATTACTGCTAATTACTCCCACACGCTTAGTATTAGCCACCTGTCCAGTCATAACTGTTCCCACACGCCCAACATTAGCTATCTGTTTAACTATAACCGCTCCCACATGCCAGAATTAGCCATCTGTCTAGCCATAACCGTTACTACACGCCTAACATTAAACACTTATCTAACTATAATCTTCCAACTGCCAACACAATAACTGCCTCACTTATACTCGACCAACCCACATAACCGTCCATACGACTGCTGCACGTGCACGCATGCTGCAAGCACACCCACAAGCATTGCGCCCAGTACATTCTCTGGTTATTCATTTGAGTTAGCCCAGACTATCCCTAACCATCATCGTCAAGTAAGTAGCAGATCACATCGATTATCAAGGTACAAGGAGGGGCGTGACAACTTGGTGTCTAGGGTTTTGATCGAGAACCCTATCATCAAATTTAAAGTACATTAAATTGTTTTTATTTTTTATTTTTTTAAAAAAAGAGATATTTTGTTATTTGTTTCAAGGAATGGCACATTTTAACCAAAAAATAAAAAATAAAAAATAATTGAGGCATATTTTAATAAAATAAATAAATAAATAAAAGAATTTAGGCATAGCATAAATTAAGATTGATAATACGTTCAAAATGCAAAACGCGTAGACACTAATTAAGAACTAAGAAGAGAAGGGGAAAAGAAGATCGGCATCATCTCCGCGCTCCCGGATTTGGCGGATGATCAAAGCCACCTTAGCGAAACGAATCTGCTCTGTATGACATTTCATACGAAGATGGCGACAGAGAGACACGGTTCTTTACCCTCGACATCTCACGAAGATAACGCCTTGTATGTTTTTCCAAACTCTAATTTCTTTGCCTTGCCCATTTTATTTGAGTTTATAAGTTAAAATTTGATCCATTTTCGAGTAGCAATTGATGGTTCTGGCTTGCGCGTGGTTAAAAAATCTTGAATTCTTGTAATTTCTGCTTAGGTGGAGGGCGTTTGGTTGTCAAGAAAGTTGTGCTTTTTTTTTTTTTTTTGATGGAGTTCATTGCTTGGTGGGTATTTTTAGGTTTCTGGATATACTGCATGAGGCTCCTTTACTTGGTAACCGCAAATCCAGAAGCATTTTTGGTAGCATTTTCTACTGTTTCTTCCTGGCAAGTGGAGAGCTCACTTTGACTTCATAATCGTTAATTATTGCAAAAACTTCTGCATTTCTATATTGAGTGGAGACAGCTGATTGTTCATCAACTTTAGGCTGGTTACGCCGTGCTGGCTGCGGGAGCTCCATGGATTTTCCGTCCTATACAGGACTTGATGTCCCCGTTGCTTTGCAGCTGCAGCGTTGTTCTCTTACTAGTCACAGGTTTTTTCACCCTTTAACCATGCTTGTTTTTAGACATGTATTATTTGCAGTGAGCGCATTGTTTGAATCTAATTGCTCTCATTGCTTTTACGTGAAAACTCATTTCATCTTTGAAATTTGAACGTGAACATTATGTATTTGGGGATGAAGGATTGGTAAATGTGAATGCCTAGTATATTGTTTAATAATTCCTTAGAGGCATGGTCTGTCAGCTGCAGTTTTCTTTTTACGAAACCACATTATGCAAATGCAATATCTCTAGGATGTCTGTCTGGCAATTCTATCTTTATGTTTATTTGGTGCTTGATGTCCACCATTTCAACCTTGTTCTACATAATCTAACTCTTTCTTTTGGGTGCTACTATTGCTTGTACATTAGTTTAGAATAGAATAGCATGTGCTATCATAAGGATAGGGAATTGAGCCAATGATGATGATATATGTCAATGTTTCAGGCATCTTTCAGCAATACCTGGTTTACCAAGTCCAGAAAATACGCTTGCAGGTAATCTTGATCAGTTACTTGGGAGAATGTCAATCCTCCAATGTCTATTTTTCATTTGCTCTCTCTCTCTCTCTCTCTCACGCAATCCTCTCCCACTCTTCCACATACAAAATTCTGCTGATCTTTCCAGTTTGTAGAGGCCTCTTCAGGCTTTTTTTTCTAGACAGTTTTTCCAGGATACATCAGTATTTGGACCAGATAATATGTATTGTTAAACTTGCTTACTGCTTTATTGAAAGTGGAACTGCCTTTTGAATTGAAATTACTGGTTATGAGAAAAAGAAAATAAGTGATCTTAAGCAGTGAAGGAACCATAAATATATATTTTGGGGTTTTTTTTTTTTGCCCCCCGCCGGCAACGTATGACACGTTTATGTGAAATAAAAAGAGGCAAATATTAATTTTTATTCACGAAAATTATAAAAACATAACTTTATTTAAAAATCAGATCTCAAGAACTTGCTATATACATACACAAATAAAATTCTAAAAATACAATTTAACATCTGTTTTAGATTTCTGATAACAATGTTTCATGGACATATATTCATCCATTATTACTTTTTCAATGAAATGTTTAAAATTTATTTTCTTCATATAAACTATGAAGTGATCTTTTAGAAGCCTATTGTTCATTCTAGTATGTAAGGTATCGAGTTTAATGTAAAATCTAGATATTTTGGCATCACATTAAGCAGATAATACAACAATTGAGATCTTAAATAAATACTTTCTTGCTCAATGAAGTCTATGGGATAAAGCTTCTCAATTATTTTTCCTATAGATAATCATACTTAAATATTTATATTGAATTTATTTCACTTTGGATTCCATATTAAGAAGTCTAAAATTGTCTAATAAAAGACTTTGCGATACAAATTGATAAGTTTATTATTTCTCATAAACCTGACTTTAATTTAATTTTGGAGGGACCACATCATAGAAAATAGATAATATATATAATTCATACAAAATTTTGGCCTATAGGAAACAATAATGGAAAGGCATTTATATGTATATAGAAATTTTAGAAAATCTTGGAGCGTATATGAGAATTATATATATATTTTTTTGGAAGGGGGGGATTTTGAATTATGAAAAAAAAAATTAGGAAGGATTTCGAATTGAAAAAAACAAAAAATTGGGCTGGGTTGGGGGGCATGGCCCCCAACAACTAATGTGGTTCCGTCCCATATCATAAGGCTATTGGTCCTGTACTGTGGGTGAATCTGCATTCTAGCCATGAATTACAAATCTTGAAGCTATTGCAAACTGGGCCCTTTGCATATTGATTGTAAAGAGTAGTTAGACCCAAAAAGTGTGCTGGCATGTAATTTATGTTTTTCCATATGTTATTTGCTTAAAAACAATGATATTTACATTTTTCTTGTAGGGTTACTATAGCTTCAGCCAAAAGTTGAAGCATGTTGTTCGCCTACCTTTTGCCATTACTGCCTATGGTATGTATACATGTGCTCACTCCTTTTTTTTCTTTGGAATCCAACACAATATATATATATATATTTTATCGGTTATCAAAATTTTATTGATAATAAGAATAGGCAAGAGCCCAAGTACACAAGACACATAGAAGAGCATCATTTATGCATGATAATCTAGTGATACAAGAAATTCATGAAAGTTCATGCTGTTAAAACCAATTACAATCGACCGATGGAGGTGACAAAGAAAGTTCCAAGCTCATACATTGACGGTTCACAATTTTCAAAACTTCTTCCGTTTTTCTCCCTCCAAAAACACCCATAGGCATATTGGAGCCATTTTTCAAATTACTTCTATTTGTGAATTTCCCTGAAAGCCTCTCCAACATACTAGGAGATCGATTGCCCTTCTCGACATCACCCAAACTAGTCCCACTCTAGAAATAATTCATTTCATATGGTTGTTGCAATCCACAAAGAATTAGTAGATCATTAATGGACCCCCACTCTTTTTGAACATGCAAAACCAATCCACGACAATGATTAAGTATTTCCTTAAGTTGTCTAATCTGAGGACCTTCACCAAGGAATCCAAAAGAACTTTGATGAAATTAATTAGAAGGAAAGGATTCGTGTGGATAGATCCAAATTGTTGGGGATGAAAGGTCTCGTGAATTGAACTGATGAGTGCTCAATCTTTATTAGGGCCTGTTTTTGGAATGAGTTTTCTGATTCCTATAAATTTGGTGTTATCTGTTTTCATGCTTTTATGTATTTTTATGTGGAAATTCCAATGTATATTGGTGGTTCTTTCTCTTTGCAATCATTTTAATTTTATTATTGTTATTGTTCGATGCTAGGAACTGCTGCAATGCTACTAGTGATCGTATGGAAACCCCACATTGGTATTCTTTCCATCTCAACAATACTAAGGTACACTTACCATCTAGTTATGATGCCCGAGAGAATACATTCTCCTGCATTATATTTAGTTTCCTTCTGTAAAATTAAGATTAAAGGGTGAGATTAGCAAGAATTTCCTTTTTTGGAATGCAAACAAATGTCTAGAATGGTAAATTCCTTTTTTCCGAAGATTAGAATACAAAGTGCACTAAAAAACTCTGTGTAAACAATGGTGTCAAAGAGTGCTTATTGCCATCTAATACCTTGATAGTAAATTAGGGTTTCGTCTAAGAAGCCAATTCATTTGGGACCCTACAGATCCACTATTTTACTTATTTAAAGATCAGCCCTTATAAATATGCCAGCTGCTGAACATGAGACTTCTATCGACCTCTACTGTCTCATCTCCTTTTGTAGATGATACCGTGATCTTTTGTGAGGCCAACTTTAATGTTTAGTCTGTTTCATCATGAGAGCAAGTGGAGCTGGTAATATTAGCTGGATTCCTTCCAAAAACTCGGACCTTTGAGGTTGCAGTGTTTCTAGTATGTTCTCCTCCCCCAAGATTGCCCTCCTTTCCCTCTGCAGAATCTATGGAGATATAAGGCATCGTCAAAATTAATCCATATGTTTAGATTTTTCTTTCTGTCATTTCTATTATGCCATATATAAACTTAAAATGAGTTAATCTGAAGGGTTTTAGTGTGACTAAGTGGGCTGTTTAACTGTCCATAGATTGTTCTATATGCGCTTAATTTGTGAATTAAAAAAAGTTATAGGGAGTCACTTCTATATGAGACTTCAATTTTATAAAGAATGGATGCAGATTACCATAAAAATAATTTGCACATCTGTGTGTAAAAAAGTAATGATATAAAATGGCAGGGTTGCTCGAATCGATAACTGTATTAAAATAGTAGTAGATGCAATTTGAACATTAAAAATTGTTAGAATATTACTTTTTAATATTATGAGTATTTTGAGATTAAAGTTGAATTGTTTATTTTGTATGGGAATTTGGGAAAATGTATGAAAATTTGAGAAAGTTGTAATGATGAGTTGATGTGAGTTTAGAAACCAAACTGAGCTTAGTGGAACCATTGTGAGATATCTAATGATCAAGAATTCTGATATTTAAATTTAATCCCAATCTTTCATCTCCAGTTTGAGGATTTAAATATCTGCTGTCATGTTTACTTGTTAAATAAAACAATATTGGCTGTCATGTTTTAATACTTCTGATTACTGATTACTTCTTGTCCGTAGCAAAAAATGCATTGAAAACTCTTGAACTGTTGTGAAATTATTATAAAATGTTCTTCCAATGTTAGTTTGCCAAGCTATGCACTGCTGACAAAATCTTGGTCAATCATAAATTTGCAGGATTATTATGATCATTGAAGCAATATGTGCTGGATCTTTTATGAGTATCTATATTGGTGAGGGTTTATATTACATGGAGGTTTTGAGGATTTGGATTGTGTTTATGACAATTGAAATGGAAATATCTGGGAATTTTTCTTAATGCTGACATAGCTGCTAAAGTCTTCCATTTCCTGCTGGACCTTTTATTGAGTTTCATCTTAATAAAGGGTTTGGTGGTGATGTTCATGATGAGGGAATGACCCTTATGTCTGTATATACATTTATGATTTAGCATGGTTATTGACAAAATTTATTGAGTCCAGCATTTATGCTCCTAAGAAATATAAAATGTTGCTCTAACAACCAATGGGCCCAAATAAATAAAAAGATACATAGTTGTTCTTAGGATTTCTTTCAACGGCAGGTTTCATGTGTTATTCTCCATACAATGTAAGACAACTGTGAAATATGAATACACTCTCAGGTTGTATCTCAACATGATGTCACTATTTTTTTCCCCATTCCGACTTCACAGAATAATTCTGTTTGTCCATGAGCAGAGCATTTGTTTTTGTTTGAGATAATATTTAAGATTCCAATATTCGGTTATCCTGCATGCTGTCATCCGGAAAAACCTTGCATATTTTGGCATTAATATATTGGTGAAAAATTGTAGTAGTTCTCCTTGTGTTACACCCGCCTAGCTGAGTTTGAGACTATTGATTTTTTTTCCCCAAGACCGACCCTCCACCAAGCATATATGGATAGAATATGAGCTCATATATTCAGGATGTATTTGAGGTTGTATGCTTAACATCTTTCCATGTGTCTCTTGGTCCTTGCAGGTTATGTACACCAGTACAATTCATTGAATTCTCAACCAGATGTTCTAAAGTCATTATATTCTCCGCTTCAGCCATCAAGTTCTTTGGAAGGTTTGAGGTAATCATGGAGTCATTCATAATTATGTTTTTTTAACTTCATCTCCATATTCAAGCTTTTTTGGAATGGGTGACTTAATTATCTTGAGATTATTTAGCATTATTTTAAAAAATGATGCATCAATTACACCATTTTGGTATGATATGTGGTACAGGACAGATTGCCAGAGTTCATATTTACTCTCTCTCTCTCTCTCTCTCTCTCTCTCTCTCTCACACACACACACACACACACACACACAAACACATTTGGGCAGGCACAATTCTTTTAGTAGGGGTATATATATGTTGTAATACCTAATCCATAATGTGGGTTGATTGGTACCACAGGTATCATGAAGGTGGTCGACTCTCTGATGAGCAAATGGCTTTGTTGCAATACCAGCGAGAAAACCTTCACTTTTTGAGTGAGGAGGTGTGCGATGATCTGAGAGTTACAATTGGCAATGCTTCTTTCTTTGCATTTCATATCCAACATTACCTTCTGCTGGCGCTTTGGTGTTCCATTCTGCATAACGAATTTCAGTTGTTAATACATATGTTACCAAATGTATTATAAAACATAATATATTATTAATATCCAAACATTTGGCCATGCAGATTCTGCGATTGCAAGAGTGCTTAAGTAAATATGAACGGTCTAATGATGGAAGCACACCTCAGGTGATTATCGCTCAAGCTAATATTATTTATTTACAAGTGAAAATACTATTGATAGAACTAGGCAAATGCCCAAATATACAAGACGTATACAAGAGAAACACCTAGTTAGGAAGAAGAGGGAGAGATAGATACAAGGAATTGTGAACGTTAAGATCATTGAGATCTATAGCTATTATCCAAAGAGAGAATCTCTTGAAAAACAGGCTTCTAAGCTCCTCCACCAAATGTACTTTGTCTTCAAATGTTTCATTACTTTCCTTCCAAATACACTGTATAGACTCCTCCAGCTGTCTGTGTATAACACCATATACACACTGGCATGGTTACCAGTTCTGTGTAAATTTGTTAATCAGGATGTGTAAATGTGTGTCATAGTGATGGTAGTGCGTCAAATTACCAGTTTTGGCCATGAAAGATCTTGTAATATTTAACCTCTAAGACATTTATTCCAAAATGTCAGAATAATGACAGGGCAATTAACTTTAGTAGCCTACTCGTATAATATTAAAGGTGAACTGCAATAATAATTGACCGTGGACACAGCGGTAGCTTTTTTTTTTTCATCTTGGATCGCTTAGAAAAGAATTATCTGGTGCGTCCATGTTCACCTTGTCAATAAAAATCTGGGCTACTTATTTTCTTCTGGAGCTACTTCAGAAAATTATGACCGGAGATAACACCGAGTAGGGGCCTGTATAAAATTATATGTGAATGGTATAATTGTGATTGGGAGTAGTGCTTATTGGATTTTAGATTATGAACACTACAAATTGTGCAAAGACCACCCCCCCACTGCCGCCGCGTAGGGCAGAACAAAAACAAAATGGTAATTTTCTAGTTTCTCTGGCACCAAAGGCTGGAATGGTTGTAGTTTTTACATTTCTGGATAGAAGCAGTTAGCTTATATGGTTATGTAATTTGATTACATGGAAGTGGAATGTTCCAAAGAATTGCTTCTTTTGGCTCCATGTTCAGGTTGATCTTGCCCACATGTTAGCAGCTCGTGATCAGGAACTACGGACCCTTACTGCTGAGGTAATACCTGTTGATTCTTTCCCACTTGTTCATTTAACCGTTCGTTTGTCCCCGTTCTTGTCTTTGATTTTAAGGTTGCAAGAGTTTCATGGTGCTTACTGATATGCATTTAAAATGAAACAATGTGTTGCCAATTACTCTTCACACATTGTGATGTGTTGCTGTGGTCAAATGAATCCAATAATTCTATCCAGGGAACCAGAAAGGGTGATTTTACTGCCTACTACATATGCTCGTTTCTTGTGCTTTTTTGGGAGATCTATATTTTGGGCACATGAACTCACGAGTCTACATGAGTTCAAATTCTGTACACATCACATATTACATCTCTTCTGGACACATCCAATATTACCACTCAAAGTGAAATTTGGCATTTTTAAACTCACTGTTAGAAGCAATCATTTATAGTTCAAGTTCACCGTTAGAAGAAATAAAGACATTTGGAGGTGGAAAACTGAAGCAGCAAACATGAGTTTTCTACTTCATTCCTTCTATTCAACAGAAGAATGAGATGCAATGCTTACATATTTATTGATGTCTTGGTAGTAGATGTTATTGTTACTGCAAGAGATGTAATCTCATTTCTTGATAATCTTCACTGAGAGCAGTTAAACTGAATTCTTTGAGACAATGGTGTACAAAAGAATAATTTGTTTTCCAATCAACAAGCGTGTTGAGTTTTTTTATCTGCCCCCAGACACATACAATCTGTGGGCATGGTTTGGTTCTATTTAGCAAACAGACTTGTAGCATTTGATATCGGTCGTCTTTACATTTTGAAACTTAAAATGGATACTGAAAGGGACTTATGTTGCAGGTGAATCAGCTGCAGTCTGAGCTAAGGCTCGCTCGTTCTTTGATAGCTGAGAGGGACTCCGAAATACAGCGAGTGCGCACTACCAACAACCAGGCAAGAACTAGTGTTTTGGCTCAATTACGTATTACATATTCGTTTCATGGTTGTGGAAGGCCTCATACTTTTTATTAAATCAATTACATGTTTATCTGGTAATGTGCGTGTTAAGTATCTGTATTAGCAATATTGTCAAAATTTTATGTTTGTTTTGACTTTTTGGTTTTTCGGCCTTCGGTGGCTTGATATTTGATAGTATGTCGAAGAGAATGAAAGACTAAGAGCTATTTTAGGAGAATGGAGTACCCGAGCAGCAAAGGTATTGTCTCGTTTCTATTAGCTAATATGTTAATGATTATCAACTCCCCCAACTCTGGGCTTCACTTATCTTTGGTATGGGATATTTTTGCTAATCTAATGTCAAATTTGATGTACTAAAGCTTGAACGAGCATTGGAGGTTGAACGGATGTCAAATCTCGAACTGCAAAAGAAGATCACAACACTCAGAAATCAACCAACTGCATCGATGGAACCCCCAGAAAACCGTGGAGCATAGTCACACTGCACAAGATGTTTATATGTTGACCAGGTTTTTTACTATTCCACAATGCTGCAATCAGTGCCATTCCTTTCGTAGGTAAAATGAAAAACGGAATTGAAAGAAAAAAAAAAATTGAAGTAAGAAGGAAAGAAAGAAAGATCAAGAAGCGTGTACAGAAGGTCAAGCATTGCTGCTCTGATTATTGAATGTATATATATCTGTTCGCTGAACTGGATTTTCTTTTGCCCACTTGAACGTCCATCCACGGCAGGTGGCAGCTGCATATCATATCTTGTATATTGAGAGGAAGAAATATGCGGCATTTTCAAGATTGAGAGAAATCAGTGGGAGATTAGAAAGCTTTTTTCTTCCCTTAAAACTGTCTGGTGGCAACTCAAGTTTGTGATACTGGTTTTAGGATTCAGGTTTCTTTTTAGTTTTTGCCGTGATATTGTGCCTCATTTCCTCTGCTTCAAGAGAATCATCCGGTAGATTTTCCAGACCTGATAATATAGATTGCAAAGTCAATCATTGGACCAGTACCTAACATGTAGAACATGTCAGAGACATAAGAGTCCGATGAAATGACTGCTATAATAGCCGAAGGTAGATGGGAGGGATCAAGCTAAAAGGCTAAATTATCCCAATTGTGAGGCTTTCCATTCCTGTCAATGCCTTCTGCAATTTACCCAAATTGACTGCCTTTCTCTGTAGCCTCTCCTAAGCCAAGAAAACCAACAGTTTGAGCTCAGCAAGATGTATTCTTAGTCATGATCTTCTTAGAATATTAACCTCCACCAGAACAGCAAACAGTAACTCATTACAGTTGCTGTCATGCAAGTGGATTTGCTTGATCAAATACCGTGCGCAAGAAAAGTTGCCCTACAACTACAAGAAATTTTCCTAACAGAAAACTTTTAAAATCCAGAATCTATGATAGGGCATCATCATTAACAAAGGAGGAGATGCTTCAGAATTCCGAAACGACAATAATGGAGTTTCTTTTTACGTTGTTCGTTTGTTTAGAACAAAAATAGTCTTAAGCTCTCCAAATTTGAGGACTTCAAGTGGAAGAGATAAACACTTCAATTGGGTCTTATAGCATTTATTATTTAATTAATAAAGGCTGGAATATTTATACAGGCAGATAATTAAATTGTTTTTTAGGAAAATTTTATGTGGTCATTTTTGTGCATTCTATTAATATGATTATTAGTTATATTAGTTTTTTAAAATATAAAATAATTGTTTTAGTTAATCATATGAATAGTAGGCACAAAAATGATTTTATATAGGAGTACTCTCGAACCTAAGCCCGGTGAAACTAGCCCAGCAACCCAACGCTATGATGACCTCCCACTTAAATCAGAGTTTAATTTTAAGGAGCCTGTAACGTGGAGCACGTGCACACAATTCTTTCTTGCCACTTGCGCAACCCACTTCCGATTATTGGCTGAATAAGCGGTGGCTGTTACTAGGGCTGTTCAACCGACCCGACCCGATTCACCATTTTCCGAACCGTTCCAATAAGATTTCGCTATACCCGTTACCCAAATTTCCGATTAGCCGATTTATTTTTTGATGAGATTTCGAAATCAGTTTTCCAAATCATTTTAAAACTTCAAAAACAAAAGCTTGAAAAGCCTAATCCGAAAACAAAATTCCAATCTTACATTCATAAACCAAAAATTAGAATCCTAATTCGAAAACAAACATCCCAATATTCTCCAAATCACTCGAAATCTTTAAAAACAAAAGCTTCAAAACTCTAATCCGAAAAGAAAAATCTCACTTACATTCATAAACAAAAAATCAGAATCCTAATCCAAAAACAAAAATCTCACATTAAAATAAAAACATCCAAGATGGACCAATATATTTTTCAATAAAATATATACGCATATATATATATATATATTTCATTTTTGCTATATGTTCTTCCGCCTTCAACTGGACATTTTTCTGTCTATCTTCAATGCCATCTCGAGAACTTCGTCGTCGACCGGAGATTCGAAAAGTGTAAGTCATGGTTTACCTTCGACTCACCTTGGTTATCTAGGGTTTCATATCAGAAGTTTGGATACGAGATGGGGAAGCTACTTTGCTAGAGTGGATATGGAAACCGATAGCACTATGAGAGAGAGAGAGAGAGAGTAATTTGTGAATCGGCGAAGGGAGACGAATGTGAAATCGAAATGAGAAATATAGGATTATCGGTAACGGGTAATACCCGTTACCGATTTTAATCCAAACGAGTCGAGTTTTCGGGTCGATATAAGTCGGATAATCGGATCAGGTCGGGACTTCGATTTTTTTGTACAACCCTATATGTTACTTGGCATCCAAGAATTATTGGTTGGATTAAGAGTAAATATTAATTCTTCTAATAAAAAAACATTCAATACGTTAAAATATTACTTTTTTTTAAAAAAATAAAATTTTCAAATTATCAAAATTGTCAAAACGTTCGATACCTTTAAAATATTACTCTTTGAACCGAACTTACCCGTTAATGAAAAAAAATAGACATTAATGAGAGTTTGACATATTATCTCACAAATTCATTTTCAACACCTGCACATAGTAGATTATTAAACAATCTCCATTTCGGTCGAATTCCTTTTCCCTACGCTGCTTTCCACAACAAAAAATCTTGCTGCCTCCCTCCATTTTGATTCACAACAGAAGTTTTGCTAATTGTAAGTTTAGAAAAGTTTCGATTCCCAATCTTCATCCATAAGTTTTACTCATTGTAAGTTTTGCTTATAACATGATGTAAAAATCATAATTGTAAACAAACAAATTGTAAAGATTAGAACAAGATTTCACGCTTAGGTGTGCTCGGCAGATGCAACAATAAAATGTAAAAATCAGAACAATCCAGAACAAATAAAATGTAAAAATGAGAACGAATAAAATCACATTTTGTAAAAATCAAAATAGTAAAATCTTTTCACACTCCAGCATTGGTACAAACCCAGAGAGTTGCCTTTGCTTTTGACGTTCCTTCGCATCTCAAGCTCAAAAATAGTATGGAAACGTAATATAAAAATCAGAACACATAGAAACACAAACAAAAAAAACCCAGAAAAAATAAATAAATAAATAAATTTTGTACAGTGGATGAATTATTGTTTACGGTGAATGAGGTAAGTTTTCGATGTTGGATTTTGATGTTGGACTCAATTTTGAGCTTCGGTGGATTCCAGCTTGAATTTCGACGCCAATGTCGACAATAATGGTCTTAATCATTGACGGCAAAGGTTGCCTGATGTCTTAAAGGGAAGATCTCGGGATGTCAAATGAGGCTCTTCGACAAAGATACCAACGAGGGAGAGGGGTTACGTATTCGAGGGGTTACGTATTAGAGTTTTTTTTTAAGACGCATAACAGGTTATATTTCATATGTGTTCTATATGGCGACTTTCAATTGATATATGTTATTTGAAGAAAATCAAAAGAGTCTGACCCGAAAATTTTCTCTAAAAAAAAAAGGTTAAATACCTTTAAAATATTACTTTTAAAAAAAAAATTCAAATTATCAAAATTGTCTTCCTTATTCTGTTGTGTTTCTCCGAGTAAACATTGGCCACCCTTATTATTTTCTCGGATTCTTTTTTTCTTTTTAGAAAAGGCAAAAAGCCGAAACACAAAAATCTATAAAGCGGGGGGACAAAGAAAGATCATGGGGATGACCATATCAGATCGGTGAGGTAGGCCCCCACTCTCATAGGAATCATCTTTGGAAGGGTGGGTTCTACTGCAGGTGAGTGCCGGTTTTTAGTATCCACGTGTTGTCCTATCATGCAAACACATCACTAAAAGGAACGCGTGGCATAATATCCAAGGGCATGGCATTCACGAAGCCTTTGCACAGAGAAACTGCGGCCCACCTGGACGGATAACTGTACACATTAGGCACCTCTTGAAATTTATAATTGTTTACTGATTAATTAAATAAATGGGTCCCAGCGTAAAAAACGCTCACCTCAAAATATATAATAAATATAATAAAAAATTATTTTAAAAATATCATTAAAATATCATTAAAATAAAAATAAAATAATACAATAAAAAATGTAACAAAAAAATAAAAATATAATAAAAAGCACAATAAAAAAATAAAATGAAGATGATTTTAAAGGAGATTTAGTCCTTAGCCGAACGGAACTATTGCTAGTGGCGGTGGGCGACACCACTTATGCTATCGGGAATGGTGGGTTCCGACGAATTCACTCTTGCGACAACGACCCTCAACGACCTTTTACTTTTATTCGAAAGTCTTAAATCTAAAATGAGTCTGTCCCACCATCATTAGAGGTAGCGGACTGTTTTTTAAAGGGGGTTAGAGAGCCCAGCTTTCCTCTAAAAAGATATCTCAATAAAGTTATCGAGGTTTTTTTTTTTTTAATTTTTCAGAAAACTATAATTTACACATTAAATTATTAAGAGTTCGGCCTTTGCATTCTAAATAATTAAATCGGTAGATTGAATCCTAGAACTTTTAAAATTACCATTACCGTTTGGATTAAGGAAAAATAAGTGACGGTGCTAAATGATGACGAGGAGATTCAAGAGAGAGTGCAACCTATTAAATATGAATGGCGCTTTGTGCTTTCAAACTATTAAAAATTTATATTTTACATTTTTGTTTAGCTGTAATAGTTAAGATGTTTAGAAACATTGGTATTGGATTAGAGAATGTCAATGTCCTTCATATTTTTAGGGAATATGAATTAAAGTGAGCTCACATTGAATTAGTTAAAAACTTTTCACCTGTAATATTAATTATAGTAAATTCATTTCATTTTTCATATATGAAAAGAACTATAGCTCTTTCATATAGATTATTTTATGATTTCTTTCCTGCAACTTCCAACATCTTTCTTCTTGCAATCACGTATTTTCTCTCCCTCCAAGCAGTGCATTTTCATTTCTAGGTCGACCCTGTCGTTAGGTCGTCCCCATCGGCAACTCCTCTTCGTCACTAGTGAGGTATCTATTGTCATCTCCTCTACTTCAAGTAATGCTTTTTCACTCTAGGTACCGTCTTTGTTTCGTCATTTTCTCCACTCCAAATTGGACTGATCTTGATGTGTGCCTTCGAAAGTTTGAAAGCTTATTTTATCAGATTTCATTCTTACATTTCCATTGTATAGGTTTACCCACTTGATACACTTATTTTTATTTGGTTGTGTGGTTTACCTTTTGTCGACAAATTGAGACTATAATTTGTTTCTCTTCTTCGTTTGGGGGTAAATGATTCAAATTACTGATAAACTTTGAAGTTAGTTTGTTGGCATATGCTGCCTCTCAATCTCTAACGAGATACTAACTCTCTCTGTTTAGATTGGCAAATCATTTATTGCAAATATAGGTATGCCATTGAAAGGGAGTGGATGAGAACTTTTTGGTGTTTTGAAGCACCGATTTGGATCTAAATGTGCAAGCATTCGTATGTCACTATGTACCTTGAAGCATTCCAAATTAAAAAAGAAAAAAAAAATGAAGTTTGATTTCTTGAAAAATATAAAAGAACTGTGTAAACATTCACAATTTTTTGCAAGCTATGCTTTGCGCACAAGCTCCAAAATCTTGAAAGAATACAAATAGTTAAGAAAAAAGATTTAAAACTAAAGGCTTGATGTTACACTAATACATTTTAAAAAAAATGAGTAATTTTCTAGAACAGCCACTCTTTTGGTTTTCCTAATCTAGAGTGGTTTACCTCACCAATCCACAAAAAGAAGAGAAAAATCCTAACTTCAGCAATGGCAAAATAAATCATTATAACTCCTTGGAAGCTTGAAGGCCCATGTCCACCTTTTTTTTTTTAATTTTTTTTTTTGCTGGTTTTGATGAGGAGGGGGCAATACATTAAAGTAGGTTCATCCAAGACAATAAAATGTTAAAAAGCATAGTTAACCTATGTACTGATTTTTCAGCAAGAGACAATGCCAATAAGCCCTGCTTCAGATCTGATGGAATTGCTAAAACCAACGAGTAATAAAATGAGAAGAAAACATCACCCAGAATAAGATGATTAATGTACTGATGCCAGGTACATAATATCAATAAAACTTCAAAAGTTCCTAAAGGTAAACTGGATTCACCAATTTAACTTCAAAAGTGTCTGCAGGGCCTTCCTCTTCTCTTCTAGCAGTTTCTCATATTCCTCCAGAGTATGGTTAACTAAGTTTAAACTAGTTTGACAGCCCACAATTTGAATATTTTGCATATCTAATTTGGTAGACATTTTGCATTGACAATGCTATAAGAGATCATTTATTTCAACGTTGTGGATTATCTGAGTGCTACCTTTGCTTCAACAAAATCACTCTGAGCTGTCCCCCGCCCCCCCCCCCCCCCCAAACCACCCAAAAAAAAAAACAGAATTCATGTGCTAATAGATTGAGTTTTGGGGTTGTTTTTCATGTGGATTATCTGAATTCATGTGTAACTAAAATAGAACGAATTTGGGCTCTCTTTTTTTTTTTCATTGCAAGGAATGATTGGATAAAATTGTGATTATATATATATATATATATATTTTTATTTGCCTTGTTCGTGCTGATGTTATAGGGTTCTACAAGTATAGATATGAGATTTTTACATATATAGCAGGCAATGTACATGTGATTTTTACTTGATGAAGAGGCTTGTTTCTGTTCCTTACTGACTCGAGGAAATTGCATGCTAGTTATTTAAACAAGAGAGACCCCAGTAGCTCTATCATTTACTATCCCTATAATTGTGACTAAGCTTATGGGACTAGGCTTTGGCAGTAGCATCGTGGATATCAGATGCTTGGTCTTTGGATATCCGATCATGCTTATTTTGTCATGCTGTTTTGAAATAATTGTGGCATTTACTAGATGAGTCATATATCTATTTATTTTAAACAATATCGCTTACACTAGAAGAGTTATTGGAGATTATGAAAATAAAACTTAAAAGTATTTAAAAAAATTAATCAAAGAAATATAAATAATAAAAATTAATAATGTTTTATTATTATAGAGAATGTAATTACTAATCTAATCTAGACTTCAAATTCTTCGTGATTAATTAAAAGATGAAAAGTTACATATTCTTCAATTTTTAAATATTAGTATGATCAATCCAATATGAATGCTCTAGGCGATACATTATACTCATGACTGGGATTTTGAATGAGGATTAAGGGTGTAATCAATTTGGTTGATTTGGTTTTGTATAAATTTTAGAATTGATCAATCCATATACACCTACTTTTAAATTTTAAGGATTGATATAGATTGATTTATCATTCTCGAAATTTGATATTTTTTATTTCGGTCTGATCTAATCCGATTTACCCTTCACACATGTGGTACTACAAAACTTGAAAATATATGATCAAATGTGTAAAACTCTATTTATCAAAAAGAATTTATGTTATAATTTATTATGCCAAAGATATATTTATCTTTGGCATAATAAATTTATATTATTCTCGATAAATATATATCAAAAGTATGAACAAATATATATATATATATATTTTAAAAGTAAGTTATATTATGTTCTTTTTTATATTCAAAACTTAATATTATATCAAAAGTACGAACAAAGTAAGTTTTATATTAATAACTTGATATTAATACTACTTTTTAAAATCAAAATTTCATATTATATTAATTTTACGTTATAAGATTAAAATTTATATGTTATACCAAATGTTATATTAAAATCTAATAGGATTAATTTTATATTATTTAAAATCTTATATTTATTTTATGTCATAAGATTAATAGACATCAATAATAAAATTAAGATTTCATGTTATATCAATTAATAATATTATGTTATGTATAATATGATATAATACAAGAAAATATATAGTATATAAAAGTGATATATCTATATATATATCTATCTATATATATAAAGAGCCTATCTAACAGATTTTCTTGTTTTAACAGATCTGTTTGTTGGTTTAAGAGAAAGTGTTAGATTTTATTAGTCTGTTAAGTCCCTCCGTTAACAAGTGCAAATAATAGTACAATTGGAAATTGAATAACTACAGTTACGTACAGTATTTAATCGGAAATACTCTTGCAATTATTTTCAATAAGTCTATTCACATCCACTTCAAAAAAAAAAAAATCTATTCACAATCACGTCCATCTATTAAAGGTCTATCTGTATTCTTCATAATGAAGATTCAGATCATTCGGATCAATCTGTCCTTGTATTCTTCTTGGAAAGGCAATTGTTTTTAATATTATTTAATGCACACGCGCTCCCTGCAGGTATAAAGACAAATGAAGTAAGCCACTAACTATTGGAAAACCAAACAAATATAAATAAAGTAATGACAACGTAATTTCCAAGCTTTTACTGCCGTAATTAAATATAAACTTAATATAAAATTAATTGTTAACACCCAACCCAATGAGCTCTTGCTCTTCTTTATTGCCGTGAGTAATATTTAATCAAGACCAAATGGTAAGTCAGAGAAGTTTTCTTTGAGGACGTGCAGGGAATTCTGAAGTGAGAATTTTTCATTAAGGACGTACAGGAAGTTTTGAAGTTTTATTCTCTCTTTCTTATTCTGTTCATTGTTTGTAAACATATTTTATAATCTGGTTGTGATATTAATTTTCTTACTCTTATAATTTCCTTTTTCTCTCAGTTTTATCTCAGTTTTAAGCAAACAACTACTGTGGAATAGCTTATTGACACAATACAAGGTATTCCTCCCATGTTATTACATTCTTTAGTTTATTTGAGACAATATTTTATCATAGTTGCTAATATATATTATGAAACAACATTTTAGTTAAGTATTTTCTTATTTTTTATATTTATGTTTTAATCCAACTTATTTATGTTTTCTAATCTTTTGTTGACTGCCTCTTTTTTGTGTTCAAAACAATAACTCAAAATATTTAGTATTTTTTTTTTCTTGTGTGAACTGGTATGACACTGGTTAGTTTGAAAAACATCACCCAGATTAAATTTTCAAAAAACATTTCAAACAAAAAAAAATATTCCAGCAACACTTCCAAGCTTAGTAAATTCCAAGACATAACCAACACTAAGATTATTTGTCTACTTCTAACATAACGATCCAAAAGAAATAAACAACTCAATTTTTTTTGTAATTTCTACTAAACAAATCAACACCAGAACATGAACACCACACCACGATGAGAAACACAGGAACATAACAGAACTATTTTTTACATAAATATTGTAAAACATATCAGGAGGGATTATTGAGTGACTTCAAAAATTTGGAGGGACCAACATCAGTAGACCAGACTAGAAGACCGTAACGAACATATACAGCCAAGCCAAGTCCTTGTAGAAAAATATATAGTGAACATGAAGAAGTAATTTATAGAAATTAATGTGTGTGTACATGAAAATACATAGTATAAAAAAAATCTCATCCAAATGTACCAAAAACTACTACAAACTGCATGTACTTCCAGGACAAGGTTTATATACAACTCATCTTTGCTTATGTTAAAAATAAACAGTGCTTCAGTTGAACCACATTAGGATGACCGAGTACACATTCAACACCAAGCACCTAATCTATAGTAAACATTATATTATTGATAAAAAGTAGTGATATTTAATTTTATTGCATAAATAGGAAGAGTCATGCGTACCTCCACCCAAACTTTTATAACCAGAAACAATGGGCTAGCAGAATTAGCTGACTTTTCAAGTTAGGCAGAGTTATAATTAAAACAATGAATAACATATTTAGAAATTTTAAGAACATGGCATGACAGATAGAGTAATATAATTAAATAAAGAAGAAAGAGACAATAAACATTAAAGCAATGTCAAATAAATGAAAAATCTGAGAAAGAAGCATGAAAGTTAAGAATGCATGTCTCCATTAATTTCCATGGGAGAGAGAGAGGAAGATCAGATATTTACGCAAAGTAGGATACATTGAACTTAACTGAATGAAAATCTAAAAATAAAAAATAAAAATGAAGAGATATTTTCTCCTTTAGAATCTTTTTGTCCCACATGTATGATCTGGTTAGGAACCTAGAGGGCGTTATTCTTAAGATTGAGTTAGGAACCCAGATAAACTTATTTATATATCTACCAAGGACGATGATTTTTAACCATTTTTTACAAAAAAATAAAAAATAAAAAAAGAGGATCCACAAGACGATATATATGATCGATAGAGATAGATCACGATATCTTTGACAAAATATATAACTATTGTAAGAGCAATCAAAAGAACCAAATCAGCAAACTTTTCAAAGTCATTAAACTCAAAAATCCTCAAATGAGAAACTATCTAAACAAACCCGAAATCGAAACAGAGAGAAAAGTCAGACGAAAATAAGGAATATAAAAGAGACAGAATGATGAGAAACAAACCCTAAAATGGTAGACTATCAAAACAAAAAAATAAATAAAATTGAAACAGAGAGACAAGTTCGGTCGAGCGAAGCTAGACGGCGAGCTCGAAGCCACATCGAGTGGCTACCAAGGCTAAAAAAGTCAGTGTTTCGCAGAGGGAGGGGAAAACTTATGTTGCAAGGTCTCGCGGGTTGTGGAGTGGTCGAGGTGGCTGGGTAGGTCGCGCGAAGCGCCGCTGCAAGGGTGGATAAGAGCTAGGGTTTTCGCAGGTCAGATGAGGAGCAGTGGAGAGAAGAGGAGAAATGCGGTTTGGATCACGGATGAGCTGAAGACCTACGTTTTCACATTTATACATCTCGCAAAACGGCAACGTTTTGCTTATTGGGGGTCCGGGGGAGCTGCTGAATAGAGGGGCGCGGGTTGGGCCCAACCCACCCACTCACAAACGGCCCGAAACTGAGTAAGAGAAAAAAAAACGTAATAATATAAAATAAACAGCCAATAGATATAATTCATATATTATATATGTTTTATAATTACTATTAAAATATACTATATACTATATATAGAATAATTCATTTATTCACATATCAAAATATTCAATAATTGTATCAAAATATTCGATAAATTTAAATATTTAAGATAAAAAACTCATATTACAAATTATAATATAATATTATAAACAACTATTGTATCAAACTCATTATAGACAAATTTGTTAAAATTATGGAATATACACAATATATTTTTGATAATTTTTTTTAATTAAAAACAGGATCATCTTTTAAATATAATAAAACAATATCAAATTTAATACATTATGCTCCCTGAATGACATTTTCATTATATTATAAATAACATTATTTTCGTAAATTCACTATCTTAGTTTTTTGAAATCAACAAATAGAGTATTTTTTATTGTCAATATTTAATCAACGTTATAAAATTAATTTTATTTATTGTCAATATCTTATTTTATTTTCATTTCTTATCTTTTTTTTAGGAAAGTGAAAGAGTATTAAACAAAATTATTTAAAACCTTTTGTATCCGAAAAGGTTTAATATTTGCTCACCAGTGAAATAGCAAAATTTAATAATAATTAATCAAGAGAAAATGCAAGATGAGGAAAATGTTGTTTCGATATTTTAGAATTATCCTGCAATTAAAATAATCTCAAACAAGTATCATAAAACTATGAGAGATTTTTTTATGGGACTATGTTATTGTTTTTATTAATACACTTTTTTTTTATAATATATGAAAATATATAATTATTTTTTATTTACAATATTATGAATAACCATCAAATTTCAGTTAAAAAATAAATTTATACTTAAAAGCATTACGTCATTATTAATCAAAAATTAGTTTTTAATAAAATTAATTTAAAAAAAATTAAGCAAACGTGCTTTGCACGTTACTTTTACCTAGTATATATATATATCAATCTATTTAAAAACTTTTACACCATGCACCATCTATGTTGTATAATTTGATTTGAAAAATATATTTTTAAATCTGAGTCTTACAAATTAAATTATTTCATGTAAATGGTGTGTGGTGTAAAGTCTGTCAAATAGCACTACTCAAATATATCGGTTCCATTCGGTTCAAACCAATTTTTAAAATATGAAACCAGATACTGAACCAGTACCAGATCAAAACTGTTCTACCATTTTTCTGATATATATATATTTTTTTTTACATCCTTAATTAGGATATAAAATATCTCATTTTGATGATTTAAGAATATAAGAAATGTAAACCTAGGTGTAGATCCAGATATCTAATTAGACCCGAACGCAAATCCGGATGTTCAGCTATACTCAGATCTACATTTGGGTCTATAATACGGTCTGGATATCTGTCCAAGTTAATTTAATTATAACTCGAGCAAGTACCTGACTTTACTCAGTTATACAAATTTAGGTATTTGGTTATCCAAATTCTAATTGAATATTTAGATTTGTCAAAGATCATTTTAAAGAGGAGGGCTACAAACACAATATAACATCTTTTTGAAGATCAAGTTGATATTGTTTCCTCGGTAAGGCAATTCTTTTAAATGTTAAACCTGATTAAGGGTAACAAGTGTTAATTTGGTACTTGCATTGTATAACCTTATCCGCATTCTAATAGGAGTAGGTATGAAATCGAGATACCTGCTTGAGTAAAACAAGGATCGATATTCGTCCAAATTAATCCAATTTTTCCAATTCTAGATTGTACCAGAAAAAAAAAAGGAAGCTAGATGTACACCCAAAATATCATGTGCCAATTTTGACACTTTAAAGCAAAATTTTGAATTATGTTTTGTTGATGATTCTGGTTAAAGTATTGAGACAAAATATTTTGATATCGATACATGATGTGATCAAAATATTTGCAAGTGCATAAAATCGTAACAACTAGCAAAGTTTTAAGGAAAAATGTATTGAACTCACAATGACTAATTATGCTATTGAGTATTAAAATTTACCAAATTATTTACTATTTGGGAATTTAATCATAATTTTAAAGATTTTACCTAAATTAAACTAAAGTGGTTAATGAAAATAAATTAAAAGAATAGAGAATAAAACTTAAGGATGTGGATATAATAAAAATAAATCTAGAGCTTTTTATTTCACCTAACTAATCCTATACAATTTATTATTTATTGTTATAAAAGTCTAAGTTTTTAAGTTGATGAAAAAGAGATCCCTTAGTTATTCAATGTTTTCTCTCTAAAAACATTAAAAATATTTCCACCTAATAATTCATCATACCTCTAAGGCTCTATGTAAATTAAATTGTGGAGATTCATTAAATTTTTTAGATTTTTCTTAATTTAAAATCACACTAGTTGAGGTAATTTTTTGTTGGTGTTTTATCATAAAAGTTTCTATTTATAAATTACCTATCGATTTCATTATAATTTAATAGATCGAACAATAATTAGTCAGATATTTGTGAGCAATAAGATCAAGGATAAACACTCAACAAAAAAGTTTGAAAATAAAATAACTAATAATTTAAATTGTGTATTTAAAACAAGACTACAACAAAGCCCTAGCAAATTAAAATCAGTTCATATAAAATTAAAATCAAATGTTCTTATTGGAATTCATTAAAAAAAATTAAAGAGAAGAGAATAAAACTCTTCTTCTTGAAATAGATTGATGAAGATAAAGCATTCAACTCCATTCACCAGCAATCAAGCTCTCCTCTCTCAAGCGTAACCAAATTGTTTTTATTTATTTTTTCCACAATAGGATGTTTTAAAATAGGCAATTTTTCCCTCCAACTTTATGACCTCTTTTCTCTATTTAAATCTTGTATTTTGGAAAAGTCCCAACATAAAAATTGTAAGGTTTTCTCTTAAACTTTCATAGATACCAATATCTCCCCTTTTGAAATTGTATAGAAAAAGTTAGGCTCCAATTATTAAGGGTATTTCAACAAATTTGAGAAATGAACATTTTTAGGACTCTTAATGAAAGGAATTTTTCCCTCTTAGAAATCTTGATGGAAGCTTCCACAATTTTCATGACTCTTTCAATTTATTTATTTCTAAATAAAAATAAATAAAATAATTAAAAATTTAAATAAATAAGAAATTAAACACAAACTAGTATAAAAGTAAGAGTAAATGTACAAAATTTATATAAAAACTAAACAGATTAATACATTTCAATTACCATTTTAGGATAGTATTTATATGGATAAACTATACATATGCACAATTATATATTGATTTATATATAACTATATCCTAAAATAACATTAATACAAGTCTAACATCAACATTTTGGTTCATAAAATCCACTAATTTATAGATCTTTAAACCAATCACATTAATTTAGCTAGGAAGATCTTGTCTTGTATACGATAAAAATTCTAAATTTTTTATGTGACTTCTTTAATTTAAACGGTTTTGAAGGCTAAGAGAAGCAATGATTTTGATCAAGTTTGGTGATAAAGCAGTAGGAGACTAGACAAAAGATGTTGATGTTGCAAAACAAATGCTAGAATCACTACAAGAAAACATAGTATTTTTGAAAATCAAAGTTGCCAGAAATAGTCTAGAAAATCACGAGATACTTATTTTCGACTAGATAAGGCTGCCCAAATGTTGTTGTTATTGTAGTGTCGAGTAAAACTATTTTTGACAATTATCTGTATTGACAAAAAAAAAAATTACTTTCTTCGACGGCATGTTTTTGCTAGAAATGATATAAATGTTCATCACAAAAAGGTTGCAGGCATGCACTATTTTTTCGTTAAAATATATTTGTAACGACCTATTTTTGCCAGAAATAATTTATACAATGATTATATTTTGCTGGAAATGTAAGATGCTATTACTGCAGATGCTTTCTTAGTAGGTTAAGCTATTGCCTGCAATTGTTTCTAGAGTCAACTTCTCCAACTTATTCATAATAATAACAGATTCCAATGTACTAATAATTCCAATGGAAGAAAAATGATGGTTTAAAGTAAAATTGAGACACATTCAATCATCCACAAAAGTCAAAAGTCTAGGAAAAAATATATATATACAAGAACTTCAAAGAGGTAAAAGTCACTATATAATTGTGAAATTCTAACAAATGATTATGGTTAATATCATGTCTAGGTCATATCAACAACTTGTACATTTTGTAACTCAGAATTAATATCTCTTTTAGTTCAGATTCAAAAGTTGGTAAAAATTAAAATCACCATTGTCAAGTTGTCAACAATAGCAAAGTGATTTTTTCTTTCCTCAAAGAGAATATTCTATACCTCCATCTCTTCTAACTAACTGCAAAATATATTAAGACCATATTAGTGAGCTTATGATAAACAACTATATATAGAATCGATATCCTATAATATGGTTGATCTGGAAACAAGGATATATGCATGACTCCATATCATGATAACTAAATGCATCATACAGTTTTAAGAAGAAATCTACTTAAAAAAAATATGTAAATATCATTTTTCACCTTTCAAAATATTGTTAAAAATAACGAAGTTAGCTTAAATCTCACTGCCCCTCTAACTCATATCTTACCATAAACTTATTGTATTTGGCTTGTTTCTCCAGTAGTAACCTGACACAAGGGTGGAACCATGGGCCGAGCCGGGCCGGGCCGGGGCGGGGGGGGGGGGGGGGGGGGGGGCGGAGGGGGACGTTATTTTAGTATATAGAAAAGTAAAAATTTTCTCCTACTTATAAATTTATTGAAATTAGCCCCTAATATTGAAAATACATCACCTAAGGTTCGAACTGATCTAAAAATTAGCCCTCTCATACTGCTATTGTGCAGAGAAACAAGTTTGTCTAGTAATAGCAGAAGAGAATTCAAATTTGCAGTATGCTAATTGCTAGACTTGCATCAAAGCTATTCTTGTTGCCTGTTAGTTGTAGCTTATCAAATAATTATGGACCCAAGGGGAAGGGGCAGTATGTTATTTTAGTATATAGAAAAAGTAAAATTTTTCTCCAACTTATAAACTTTCTATTAAAATTAGCCCCCAATATTGAAAATACATCACCCAAGGTACGAACTGATATGAAATGAGCCCCCTCATATTGCTATTGTGTAGAGAAACGTGTTCATAGGTTCGGACCTCCAGTCCATAATTATTTGAGAAGCTGCAACCAATAGGCAACAATAATAGCTCTGACGCAAGTCTAGCAATTAGCATATGGCAAGTTTGAATTCTCTTATACTATTGCTAGACAAAGATAGAAGCACAACATAAGTTTCGATTTCTCATGAATTTGTGACATGCTAATATAGGCTATAGCCATAGGACTTGAAAGCCACATAAGCAAGAGGCTTCCCTGGATATATAAACCCAATGACCAACTCTATAATCACGTTTAGTCCTAATTGCTGCTAGGGCTGTACAGCCGACTCGACTCGAGAATCCAGTTTCTGACTCGACTCGAAATGAGTATCCCTTCCGCTTACCCGTCAACCGATTAGCCGATAAGCCAATTTCAACGAAAAATCACTTATTTCAACTAACAAACTTTGCACTTTGAGTCTTTCCACCTGTTGAACCCAAGGTTTCAAATTTCGTGTAAATCTACACATGGATTTTGATGATAACAAATGAATTCAAAGAATAAAGGAGTCTCAAACTCAAGTTGTCCATACAATAGAATCAAGCACATCAAGAAAGCAAGCATGAGCAAGAAGGGAACAAATTCACATTAAAATTATAGAGTAATGTTGTAAATCTCTTAAAAATTCGAAATTAGGATTAAATCTCAAAATTAATATTTTATCATAAAGCATTAAAATACATTTTCCACATGTGTATGAATATTTTGAAAATTAAATTTGAAAATTTTGAAAGATGATTGATTATCATCTTTCACATGTGCATGACATGATTAAAGGTTTGAATTTTGAAAATATTAAGATGATTGATTGTCATCTTTCACATGTGCATGTTTTATTTGAATATTTTCAAAAGTGGTGGATGCTTTTCTTGACTTATGCAAAAGGTAGATGTCTTTATTTGAAATTTTTGAAAAGTAAAGTGTGCTCTTTTTGTCATATGCAAAAAGTAAAAAATTAGATTTGAAATTTTTGAAAAGTAAAGTGTGCTCCTTTTGTCACATGCAAAAAGTAAAAGATTAGATTTAAAATTTTTGAAAAGTAAAGTGTGCTCCTTTTGTCACATGCAAAAAGTAAAAATATTAGATTTGAAATTTTTGAAAAGTAAATGATGATGTCTTTGACATGTGAATCTTTTTAAATTTGAATATGAAGTCTCATATGTCTATAAATAGATCATTTGAGAGCTTCACATTCACAATACCAAGAGCATACAACATTCATTCAAAGCTTTCATTCTCTCTTCTCTAAGCATTGAGCCTTAACTCTTGTTCATTTTGAGAGATATATTTTAAACTGTATTGTTTCTATCTCACTCATTGAGAAGTGTATTTTGATAGTCTACCCACTATCAACTCTTATATTTGTAAGAGGGTGCGTATAACCCTTATATGTGTAGAAGGTGTTCTACACGAGAAATAGTTAAATCACCAAGTGTGAGGTGATTGGAAGTGTAGAAGGTGTTCTACACGGAGAATAGTTAAATCACCAAGTGTGAGGTGATTGGAAGTGTAGAGGGTGTTATACACGGATTCTTTGGAGCGGTGCTACTCAAAGGTGTAATAGATTTCTATCTCCACCTAAAGGAGATTGAATAGTGAATTTGGGGATCCTCAAGGGGTAGCTTGAGGCGAGAACGTAAGCAGTGGGGCCGAATCTCGTTAACATACTGAGTTTGCTTCTCTCTTACCCTTACTCTTTATATTTATTATTGTTTTATATTTTGTTTATATTTTATATTATATATTTGATTTATAATTGTTATTTTTTTAAATACAACCCAATTCACCCTCCCTATTGTGTTAGTCATCTGGGCAACACCATCGAATCCTAAAGATCGCAATTGTAGCCTCAATGCCTCTCTGATTCCCCACGATCAGCGCTAGCTTTCGAGAGGATTGCGCCGCCGTTCGTCCTGCTCAACCCCCACAAAGTCTGTCATTCTTTCATCTGTCGCTCAACCCCCCTTCTGGTTCCTCTACAATGCCAGGATGGTAAGAAGTTTTTATGTTTTCGTGAATGTATCGGTTCTTGGGAGAATCAACGTGTTTGTTTCCCAAGAAAATTATACGAGGTGGGTTGAAATTGATCCGTTTGGTTGATTCACTAATAGACAAGGTTTTTCAAAACTCAAACGAACATCGCCCCCGTAAATTCAAGCAAACCTCGGTAGATCTGAGGCCATAGTTCTTGGAAAAAGCAAATGAACCTTGAGGAGATCCGGAGTGGGTATCGACTGAAGACTTCCATCGCCCCTGGAAAAATCTCAGTGAAGACTTCCACTTTCATGTATAATCTTATACATAAAAGTAGGTATCGAATCGGCTAATCGATACCGATTTTCTGCTTAATAAGTCAGGTTTTTTGAGTCGAGTCGAGTCGGGTCGGGAAAACGGACGGAATGAAAGGTCGAGCATTTTGAACAGCCCTAGTTGCTGCAATTAACATCAACACATTTTATTGAGAAATGCAGTGTGAACAAAAATGCAAAACATAATAAAAAAACATTATAATCTTTTCTTGTTTGTGTTAGATGAGGAGTTGTGAGCAAGTATTATAAAATAAATTTTTAGTGTCCTTTTCATCCACTGAACACACAATTGTCTAGGCATGATCATACTTAGTTTGTAGTAGCTTGGATTATTCCAATGATCAGGGTAAAAAGAAACGCAATTCCACAAGCCAGTAAAAGTCCCCACCACGGAAGATGGAGTTGTTTGTCAAAACTTTCACAAGCATTTTGAGTATAATTAATTAAATAGACCAATAATTAATTACAACGGGCGCTGATTGAATGATTCATTTATAATTAATTAAATAGACCAATATATTGAAATTAATTAAAACTAGTACTCTCTATTTGATGTTGACAAAATATATAAAATATTTGTTCCTTCATATATTTCCACTTTGGACTCAATACATTATGCATATATAATATATTTGTACGATTTAAATTTTGGGTTGGGTATTGTAGGTTAGCAGATTAATTGAAAATCTGACATGTATTTATAGACATATATTTTTTGTATACAATTTTATGACGTATGATTATTTTATATACACAAATTACTTATTCTCACACGTACTACACAATTTGACATTCTCTCATAAGTCATCATGAAGCTATCCTTTCTAATCTGCAGGCTCTTTCTCATACATTTCCGCACGTTCAGTTAATTCTAATATTTGGGTATTAGTTGCTTGTCTAGATGACTCGAGAATAACTATCTTACCGAGCCCCCTTACGTACTCTGGCCTTTGGCCCAAAACTTCCTTAAAAATTGTTGTTGCAGCCTCCATAGTCCTCTTCTCAGGCCCTAGCTCTAACATCTTTGCAGCCATCTCATTTTATCAACTACTGAAAAATCACACATGTTAGTGCTCGTAATATGTACATGTAAAATTAAAAATTATTTGACAATTTTTTTCAAAAATCGCTAGATTTTACTTTAGCACTTACATATTGATTTTCCATTATGGGAGTCACAAATTTGTCATTTTTTTACCACCTCACTTCTTTAAAGAAACCGATTGAATTCTCCTCATTCTCAGACATCAAATACAAGTAAATTACACTCAATTTAGACTGAATATATATAGAAAATCTTAAGGTATCTTCGATGTGCATCTTTCAACCCAAATTGAGACTTACTCTCATATCTATTAGCCGCACAAATGACCTTCGTACAATTGTGTAATTGTTTTGTTAATTTTTTTTTTAGTTTTATTTCGTTTAGACATCTGTTGCACTCACACGGGACATGATATACATTGTTGAACTCAAGGTTTAAAGTTTCATGTAAATGTACACATGGATTTTGATGATAACAAATGAATTCAAAGAATAAAGGAGTCTCAAGCTCAAGTTGTCCACACAATATAATCAAACACATCAAGGAAGCAAGCATAAGCAAGAAGGGAACAAGTTCATATTAAAATCATAGAGTAATTTTGTAAATCTCTTAAAAATTTGAAATTAGGATTAAGACTCAAAATTAATATTTTATCATAAAGCATTAAAATACATTTTCCACATGTGCATGAATATTTTGAAAATTAAATTTGAAAATTTTGAAAGATGATTGATTGTCATCTTTCACATGTACATAACATGATTAAATGTTTGAATTTTGAAAATATTAAGATGATTGATTGTCATCTTTCACATGTGCATGACATGATTAAAGGTATGAATTTTGAAAATATTAAGATGATTGATTGTCATCTTTCACATGTGCATGTTTTATTTGAATATTTTCAAAAGTGATAGATGTTTTTCTTGACTTATGCAAAAGGTAGATGTCTTTGTTTGAAAATTTTGAAAAGTAAAGTGTGCTCCTTTTGTCATATGCAAAAAGTAAAAGATTATATTTGAAATTTTTGAAAAGTAAAGTGTGCTCCTTTTGTCACATACAAAAAGTAAAAAGATTTGATTTGAAATTTTTGAAAAGTGAATGATAATGTTTTTGACATGGGAATCTTTTCAAATTTGAAATTGAAAACTCATTTGCCTATAAATAGCTCACTTGAGTTTTGTAAAATATATAATAAGAGCTTACACATCTATTACTAAATTTTGCATCATTTCTTCAAAACTCTCATTCTCTCTTTTCTAAAGTTTTGAACCTTAATTCTTGTTCTTGTTGAGAGAGATATAGGTTGCGCTGTATTGTTTCTATCTCACTCATTGAGGAGTGTACTTTGATAGTCTACCTACTATCAACTCTTGTATTTGTAAAAGGGTGTGTATAACCCTTGTGTGTGTAGAAGGTGTTCTACACGGGGAATAGTTAAATCACCAAGTGTGAGGTGATTGGAAGTGTAGAAGGTGTTCTACACGAGGAATAGTTAAATCACCAAGTGTGAGGTGATTGGAAGTGTAGAGGGTGTTCTACACGGATTCTTTGGAGCGGTGCTGCTCAAAGGTGTAATAGGTTTCTATCTCCACCTAAAGGAGATTGAATAGTAGATTTGGGGATCCTCAAGGGGTAGCTTGAGGCGAGGACGTAGGCAGTGGGGCCGAACCTCGTTAACATACTGAGTTTGCTTCTCTCTTACCTTTACTCTTTAGATTTATTACTGTTTCATATTTTATTTATATTTTATATTATATATTTGATTTATAATTGTTATTTTTTTAAATACAACTCAATTCACCCCCCCTCTTGTATTAGTCATCTGGGCAACATACATAAGAAAAATAGAGGTGTCAAGAAGATTATATAACTATTTTAACACAAAATGCCACAGGATGTTAATTAAATATTTGACGATAAATTACCTTGAAATATTCGCTTGAATATCGAGCGCATAACTTCACTCAAGTGGTTGGTGTCACCAATGGTGTCCCATTTGCAAGTGCTTCTTCATTACTCTCATATTGCTTATAGGTTCTATGTAAATCATAGCGAATATGATTAAATCGATTGTGTAGTGTAACTTCATCACAATGATTATTCTTGGTCTAATTGAAAATGAAGTCAGCCTAGAGACAAACATCAAACAAATTAATTATGATTAGTATTACAAGTTTTACATTAGCAACATTAGACTTTCAACTACTCTAATTGAACATGTATGGAATTCAGTACTTTTACCTAAACTCTTGTAATCAATTCTTCCTTCTTATTAGCTGGTACGTTGATATTTTTACTTGAACTCTTGTAATCAATTAATTGGCATTGTAGTGTCTTACTAACTTATTACCTATGGCATAGAGTATATGGTGGATTGTGGACCGTGGACGTCAACATGTGGTAGAGGAGCATGTTGAGACGAAGCAGATCAGGAAACACGAACAAACAAAGCTTTGACAGAGCAACAAGAGCTACAATGGTGTAGGTGGTGTCAATGTTGGTCTTCAAATAGTGGAGAATATCACAAAAGGCAAAAATATTTGTATAGAACTAGGGATTTGATTTTGAGTTCATAGGGAAGGAAAATTATGAAAAGATCATGAATTTCACGTTATTGACAAAAAAAACATGCCCTTGGTTTTTGGAGGGAAATTTTCATTTTGAATCCTAGAATCTGACTAGAATAGACCGAACCACACTGAAACTACTAAAATCCTACTTGATACAGAACACCCATCTACATTGTGTTCGGTACTGTTCTGGAATGGAAAATTGAACCCATTTTGATTGGAATGGGACATAAATCAAACCTTTGCTTTAGTGTGTTAAGTTTAAAATGGGATCACTATTGCTACAAATCTTAGGCCAAAATCAAAAGAAATGGAAAAGAAGAAATACAAAATCAATCGAAAACAACAAAAAATCCATAGATCCATCCCTAAGATCAATATATCCATCCTCCAATGGTTACAAAAATAGTTGGAACAAAATAATTATTTAAAAAACTCGCAATTGGTCTAGCAAGAGTACCACATGATCGTGGGTCTCTATGCAAAATCCATAACCATTTGTGGCCTCCAATTCATGGCCATGATGCAGCTCATGGCTCGTGGGTGTCTAAAACACCGTGTCTCACAATTACAATTTGAATATTCAGCTTTCAACTTTAAGAAGAAAAAGTGGAGGAGAGGAGATTTGGAGAGAATGACGAGCAGTGAGGTTTGGGTCACTGGGTGTTAAGAATTCTTGGAAAGAGTTGTGAATAGTAATAAAAAGTAATGAATAATAATAATAAAATATTAAATAATAATAAAAAAGTAATGAATAATAATAAAAATAAATGAAAAATAATAATAAAATAATAAATAATAGTGAAATATTTTGAAAATATTTAAAAAACTCTCACTTTCCAAACCTAGAGGAGAGAGAGAAGAGAGGATTCTAGATTTAAGATTTCCTATTTTGTATTGTTTTTGGAGTTAAGTCACTTTATTAATGAAAGTAGTTTTTTAATATATATATATATATATATATATATATATATATAAAATTGAGTACAGACAAGCCATAATGCCGACAGGCTAGAGCCCAGCTTGAGACCCATCTCCGCTTGGGTGTTATGGTGCAAGAGGAGGTCCACATCTGGACATCGGATGACCACCCAAGCAGGGGCAGCCAGTGGGGGAGGTGGACGGGTGGAGCGCCTATCCCTAGTTTATAACTCTAAATACTAACAACATAGATTTAGTGATACCTGCTGCGTCCAAGTGCGGGTATCTCAACGGGGATGTTATACACTATGCCTATATCTCATTATCTTGTGCCACTCTTTTTATTTTTTTTATTATTGCTTTAGAAAAAATGTACATGGAAATATAGAATAATATTAATAATTATGAACATGTTAGGAAAACCTATTTGTTAGGTAAAATAATATTAATAATATTAAGTTCTAATCATCAAGACTACGTACGTCATTATATCAACCATTGTCTCGCCATTATATATATAGAATACCAACATCAAACTTGTTAAAATAAAGAACTATTTTAGTTTCAATACCGGTTAGTATTTTGTCGATAACACTACCACCATTATTATGATACGTCCATAACATACTACCAATGTGAATAAATTATAATTTTTTTTACTCGCAAGTCTAGTATGTCAAAATATATATAACTTCTTAGAGATGATCCATTGCTGTAATAAAAAAATTAAATAAATAATACGTTTTCATTATTATGAGACACACTTTAATGGTGTGTTATATGTGTCAAAAAGTTATTTAGAAACATAATTTTCTCATAAATTATTGTTGTTCATGTCAATGTGTGTTATGAATGTTAGATGCTCTATAGCATTAATCTCCTTATATATTTCCTAAAATGCTATAATTGCCAAGTATTTAAATTGAACATTATTACTGATTATTTTTGCTATTTAGAGTATTGATATTGGTCTAATCAAAATTTATCATTAAAAGTTAATGAAAAATACGAATTTACACACACATCAAAAAAATTTTGATGAATAGTATAAAAAATAAGATGAATGGTATAAAAATATTTTTTTCTGACTTTTAAATAATAATTGATCAAATTTGATAAAATTTGATGAGTTATTATTTAAAAATCAAATAAAAAAATATTTTTATGTTTTTTTTTTACTTTTTTCTTTTTATTTTTGATCAAATATAATTATTTTTTTCAATATATGTATAAATTTATATTTTTTTATTAATTTTTAATAATAAATTTTGATTAGATGAATATCAATAGTACTATTAAGAACGAAAAAATTTTGAAGTCTGTTTGCCGCATACCAATCGAACAAGTTCGAAACCTAGTCACGTGAATCTGACATTAAAACTTAACAACCCACAGTCAAAAGGACAAAATTTTCGATGTGACTACGTACGATATAAAAGAATTTACTTTATTTTTATAATTTCGAATTCAGGTTTTTTTTTTAATTTAAAAAAACAGATCATTGTCATCACGCTTAACCAATTTAACCTCTTTTAAATTTCAATAAGAGAAAAGAATCTAATATTTCTCAAAATCAGAACATAATTATCAATTTTTGTATAAATTTCTATAATATTAAGTATTTTATAAATTTATTAAACCCATTTATATATAAATTTTTCCTCAACCTTTTATCCAAATTCTGAAATTTAGAACACTCACATTGAAATGGAGGTGTTTTAAATGGTAAAAAGAATTTTTTTAATTTAAAAAATGAAAGTATTGAGAATTATACAAACCTCACGCTAAAATTATTGATAAGAGCGAAATCAAAGCATCTACATCAAATACCAACAGGTCGTCACGTCACCACTATCCTCGTACTGTACATGCCGCGTCGTACAATCTTGGTCTGAAAACATCATATATATTTTCATTTAAAACACTTTTCTTTCTTCAGGATAAGGTTTAGCTCTTTCCTCTTGTTCTTTTTCTTTTCCTTATCCCTTTTCGTTTATTACAAAAGCTTCTCTCTCTCTCTCTCGCGCGCTCTCTTTTCAACAATGGCGAAAATATCGCCAACCCATGTGCTGCTTTTTCCCTATTAATACCTAAGCCAGAAGCTCAGTCCCACTCTTACCCATTGCTTTATCCGTGCTCTCTCTCTTCAATTCTTCACTCAGATAGTCAGATACAGAGACTTATTTTACCTGTCCTTTATTCGTAATTATGTCGATCACAATCGATCGCTCCAAATTCCTCCACGGTGATGGCGGGCCGTATGCTCCGATCTACGGCCCGACGCGGTGCCGGGTGGAGCAAAGAGGGGATGACTTGGAATCGTGTAGCTCGTCGTCGATCGGGAGGAACAGTGATTCTTCATTGGACGGTGGTGATGAATCGGGAGGGGAGAGCGAGGTTCAGAGCTCGTATAAGGGACCGTTGGACACCATGGATGCTTTGGAGGAAGTTTTGCCGGTCAAGTATGTGTTTTTCTTTTGTGTACCCTTTGACCTATACTTTAGTGGGTTGTGGTTTAATTACATTTTAAAATGGTGTTCCTGTTCTCTATTTGATTCCCCAATGGGTGCCAAAGCTAAGAAGTTGATTTTGTCTGTCTATTTCGGCATGAATAGCTTATTCTAGCTATTAGGGTTTACTATTGAGAATTCTTAAGTATCACCATTTTCATTTCTATCATCTCGATCGATCCTCCTCGAGAAACGAAATGAAACAGTAAAGAATTAGAAGTCGAAGGAAGTAGGAACAATAACAGGCATTGTTTGATGTTCTTAATGTGCTGTCTCTATTTTGGTAAATAATGGAGGTTCTTATATTTAAGTTTGTTTGGTTGGATACTGATGGTTAGTTGGCGAGGTAGGTTGAGGTCTTAATGTTTTTGGCTCAGCTTGAGTAGGGTTAGAATTTGTTTTTTCCTGTCTATTCTTTGTTTTCTTATTTGGTCTTTATGATCCTTAGTAACAGGAGGTCTAAGCAGTGTAATTTGTCTCCTGCCTTTTATCAGTAACCAACCAGAGTCTATGGTAAAAAAAAAAAAAAAAATTGACCTGTCAGAGTATATAGTAAAAGTAAATGGAGGAAGCTGAGTTTGGGATTTTGGGGGACTTGGGGTTGATAAAATGGGAGGCATCACAACACAAATTGGTGGGTTTTCATTTTCTTAAATTTCACAAACACGAAAGCCCTGGAATGATTGATCAAGTTATTGGTGTCTTGCATGATTGCATCTTATAACTTGTCATAAGTAACGGCACCCTGCTAATTCCTAGGTGTTGGCTTAAGTGGTTATAGCTTTGGTATTGGGGGTATGCTCCAAGTCTAAGGTTTGAACCCTTGGCTGCAAAATAATTTCTAGGGCCATCGAATCGGAGATACCTTCTTTTGAATTATTCAAGGTACACTTGCGAAAATTTCTTATTGAGGATCTGTGCATATTCGAAATAGTTTGGACTTTGTTCCCGGACACTGGTGCCAATCAGAAAAAGTAACGTCACACTGCTAAACTTCCAGTCGTTTCTTGTTTGGCAATAATGCTCAAGTTGGTTGCTTTGTCAAGCATGCTTGTACTTAATGTGTCTACCTTGTTATTGAAGTGTATTTTGAAGTAGGTGGGGATTTAATTTTCCTAAAATAGAGTGGAACAAAAGGCCGCGAAGGGTACAGCAGCCAAATGAATTATGAAAATGATAGGCAAGACATGAAAAACATTAATTGTTAATGTTTTAGAGTTAGGTCATGGGAGCATATTAAATCATTTTTTAAGTAATATGACCTATTAATTGCTTCTATGAGAATAGTAATCTAATATTTCAGATTTATGTACTTAATCCAAAAAAAAAAAAAAAAAATCCAGGTTTATGGTTCTGTAAATATCAAATTGCCAATTACTTTGGCCTTCGATAAATCTCACTTTGCATGTGTCTGAATTTCTCTTCAAAATAAATTGAATGAGATTTTCAACATTCTTAAATTCCACATCATCTAATTTTAATTCTGAATATGATTGTTGCATGAATTAGGTTTAAAAAGAGGAGAATATTTATACTTTGTAAGTGCTCAGAAGCACACAACTTGTTTCGTGAGCCTGACTCTTTAAGCAGTTTTCTCACATTTATATTTCTGTATGCAATTTTGTACAACTTTGCATTGTTTTTGTTCCCGTGAAGACAAGTTCCTGCATCACTTATAAACAGCAGTTTTCCTTAGGGAATCATCTGTCTTATTTACTACAAATTCTGTAGCAGGACGAAATAGAATGTAGCGTTGTCCTTTGTTTTCACTGTCATCATCTGGCTTATTTCTTGCATTTGTGTTTGCTGTCATTCCAGGAGAGGTATATCCAACTTTTATAGCGGCAAGTCAAAGTCGTTCACAAGCCTAGCAGATGTCTCATCTGAAACCTCTATCAAAGACCTCGGAAAGGCAGAAGATCCCTATACTAGAAAACGCAAGAACTTATTAGCTCATAGTATTTTCTGGGACAAGAATCAGAGTTGCGCTTTGAAAAACAATGGGGATGGGACATCAAAGAGATCAGCTAACTCTACTCGAAGCACATTTCCTATTGGAACCGACACTGGAAGCAATAGTAGAAATGAGGACTCCAACTCGATCTCGGCATCACCATCTTTCTGTCTTCCACCTTTGCATCCACATGGAAAAAAACCACCCAGCAGTGGCTCATTGCCCCCACCTCCGCTACGAAATTCTCCATGGCGGTCATTCTCTCTGTCTGATCTACAATGTGCAGCAGCAGCAGCAGCAGCTCCTAACATAACTGGCTTGGCAATTTGCAGTGGAGACAAAGACAACAAATTACACTAACATTTAATTAACTCGTATTTTATTAAATGAGGCTGAGGTTGGAAGCATGTTTGTCGTGTTTGTTATTGCAGCTGTTTCCCGATTTCTTTACCCGTAGAAATCAAAGCTTTAGGTGCACCATGATCTGGGCATTTTTAGAAATGCTCTTAACTTACGTTGTCTTCCCACTTCTTGTCGGCTTTGGCTGTTGTGTGATGACCAGATTCAACAGAATGCTTTATCGTAATATGGTAAGAACTTAAGTTTGATTCACTTGTCAAAGTTATCATCAGTCTATCAAAGCCATTGTCTTATTAGAGATGTTATTGTTATGCTTGCCCCAGAGTTTGATTGATGAAATTGGAGACTATTCTATAATATGTTCCTCAACTGCATTCATAGCAATCTGATTCGTTCCTCGTCCGAGAACTATGATATTCCTCTCCTACAAAACTTGGTGGAGAAAGATCGCTCTCCAATTTTTCCATGAAATAAATGGCATTATAGCAATTGCTTGTGAATTATGTTTGTGTTTGAACACGTATCAGAAATATGTAGAAAGCCATTCAGAGAAATGCTCATGCTCAAAGTTCAGTAGATAGCCCGATGTCACCTTCCATTCTTCATTGAGAGAAGCGCTGCTCAAAGTTTAGCAAACATTAAAGCAAGCAGCATTTGTGGGCTTTTATATTTGTTGGATGCCCTTGGCCATTGATGATAGAACCATGGCGCACCTTTCTACTGATATACAAAAATTAACATCACATTTTTCTTAAGTACAAGCTGAGGAATCAATAAAGCTATAAATAACCAATTCAAGAACTACTACATGCACAAATATGTTATACAAAAATAAACCTATAAATTAATGTAGTTTCTTGAGATCTATTATATTTGTTTGATAATAAAAGTAATTCTAAAATCTGACATACCACATTAATCTATATCAATTTATAAATTTATCTTTTTATAATCATTTTGTGTCTAAAGAATTTCTCATAAGAATAATAATGTCCAACTGGACTCTGAACAACCCACCTATAATAGTTATCTGTATTTGGAGTAATCACTTAGTAATTTCGAAATTAGATGCTGTGGTACTTAAGTGCATATCATTAAGAAATATGATCATGTTAGTAATTTTAAGAATAAATTATTGTGCGATAAAATCAATGTGTCACCTATTTTGTAGTAAATGGATACAATCTTTTTTTATTAGTAATCTATCAAGTAGGTTGGATTAGGTTTGTTCATCCAAGTTTTGAATTCAAATTATTTTGAATCTCTTAATAAAAATGTCAAAATTATTAAAAAAAAAATTCTAAAATTGGACCAGGCAAAACCCGACTCTAACGAGCAAGCCTAAATTAGATACAATCGAAGTCAATTAGAATGGAGAGAATTATTTTTAGACTTTTTTGGTTTGCAGTTCAATTAGTCAATATGACCTTAAAGTAATCAAGTTTTTCTAAAATTATTTATTTTGAATATTGTAATGAAACGAAGATCGATTGGAGGGACGGCTGCCGCCTCCTGTCCTACCGTTAAAATTATGTAAATGATCCCACCACTATTATTTTAAATCTTGCGTAGTGACTTGCATAGTAACTTGCATAGTAATTTTAAGGCCTATAAATATGGGATTCAGTTATTATAAAATTCATAAAAAAATATAGAGAAAGAAGAAAATTTCAGTTATTAAAAGTTCTTAAAGAGTTTCTTATATATTTCTCTCTTGCAATAGTAGTTTTTTCTTTTGTTTTATAATACGTTATCAGTACGACAGTTCTACCAATTCTGAAGTTAGTAGTCTTATTCTTCTGTAAATTTTTCAATATATTATTTACAATTTTTGATATATTTTATTGATGATTATTATTTAAAATCTGTGTGAATTTATAAATATATTTTCTGAAATACACATTTATTTCATTATTTATATGTGTAGAAAATGTCAAATCTTACAAAATTGAAATTTGTTGCTCTTGATATATCTGGAAAAAATTATTTATCCTGAATACTTGATACTAAAATCCATCTTGATGTGATGAACCTGGATGAAACAATTAAAAAAGGAAATCAAACGTCTCTGCAGGACCGTGCTAAAGTAATGATTTTTCTTCGTCACCATCTTCACGAAAAATTAAAAACTGAATATCTTATAATAAAATATCCCTATATTTTGTGGAACAGTTTTAGGGAGAGGTATGAACACCAGAAGACTATCATCCTCCCAAGAGCTCGTTATGAATGGTTGGACCTGAGGTTGCAAGATTATAAAAGTGTTAGTGAGTATAATTCTACACTTTTTAAAATAAGTTCAATACTAAAATTATGCGGTGAGAAAATCACCGATGATGATATGGTAGAGAAGACTTGTTCTACTTTTCATACTTCGAATGTGCTCTTGTAGCAACAATATCGAGAGAGAAAATTCAAGAAATATTTTGAATTTATATCATGTCTTTTAGTAGCTGAGCAGAACAATGAGTTCTTATTAAAAAACCATCAGTTACACCCAACTGACTCAATATTATTCCCTGAAGTGAATGATAATAGGTTTGCATTATTCTCAGAAGTAAATGGTGCATCATTTAGAAGAAATCGGTAGCATGGACGTGGTATGAGAAATTATAGAATATTGGTTCTAGAAATGACCACAGTAAAAGAGATAATAATAATATATCGTATTATCAGAAGTGGTACAATCCAGAAATGAGTAAAAATCTCCAGAATAATTCTTCAAAGAGAAGTGAAGAGGTGTGCCATAGATGTGGAATGACTGGATATTGGTCACGTATCTGTCGTACGGTCAGGCATTTAACTGATTTATATCAAGGATCTATTAAAGGAAAGAATAAATGTATGAAATAAATTTAGTAGAACTATCAGATCATTTATTAGATTCAGTAGATGTAGATGTTACTCATCTTGATGTCTCTAATTTCTTTAATTATCTTGAAGTTAGAATTGACTACTTAATTGGAGATGGAAGTGTTCCACTCAATTAATGTATTTTCTTTCTATTATCTGTAATAAACGTTTTGTATATTTTTATAGAATCATGGATCATATTGATGAGTTTTTTTATCTCTGAATTGAATGATAAAGATATATATCTATCTGACAGTTCTACAACTCACACAATTCTAAAAATAAAAAAAAAAAAAATTTTCAAAATCTAACACTAAGCAAAACCTATGTCCATACCATATCAGATTCACCAGATTTAATTGAGGGCTCTGGAATAGCTTATATTGTGTTGCCTAATGCACCAAATTTTTTATTGATGATGTTCTATTCTCTTCACAATCCAAAAGAAATTTATTGAGTTTCAAAGATATATGTCCTAATGATTACCATATTGAAACGACCAATGAAGGCAGTAAAGAGTATCTTCTTATTACTAAAACAATATCGAGACCAAAAATCGTATTAGAAAAACTGTCTGCTCTATATTTTGGATTGTATTATACAAATATGAGAATAATTGAATCATATGTGGTAATGCACCAGAAGTGCATTGATCCCAAAATATTTATGATTTGACATGATCGCCTTGGACATCTGAGATATATAATGATGAGACGAATAATTGAAAATTCACATGAGCATCCCTTAAAGAATCAAAAGATATTTCTACCCAATGAATTTCTGTGCTCTGCATGTTCTCAAGGTAAGTTGATTATCAGAACATCTCCTTCAAAAGTCATTGTTGAATCTCCATTCTTTTTACAAAGAATTCACGGAGATATATGTGGGTTTATTCATCCATCAAGTGGACCATTTAGATATTTTATGATTTTAATTGATGCATCTAATCGATAGTCACATGTTTGTCTGCTTTCCACTAGAAATGTTGCATTTGTTAAACTTCTTACTCAGATAATCAAACTACGAGCACAATTTACTGAGTATCCAATTAAGACCCTTCGATTGGATAATGCAGGTAAATTTTCATTCAAGTTTTTGATGATTATTGCATGTCGATAGGAATAGATGTTGAACATCTTGTTACCCATACACATACTTAAAACAGTTTAACTGAATCTTTAATCAAAAAATTTCAGCTAATCACTAGACCTTTACTTATAAAATCAAAATTTCCTATTTCGGCTTAGGGACATTCTATTCTTCATGCAGCATCATTAATTCGCATTAGGCCATCTGCATATCATAAATATTATCCTTTACAGCTTACATTCGGTCAACAACCAAATATTTCTCATCTTCATACTTTTGGATGTGCTGTATATGTTCCAATTGCACATCCATAGCGTACAAAAATGGGTCATCAGCGTAGACTTGGGATATATATTGGTTTTGATTCTCCATCTATTATCAAATATTTTGAGCCCCTTACAAGGGATATATTTAAAACATGTTTTGAGAATTGTCACTTTGATTAATCCACTTTTTCATTATTGGGTAACAAAAAGTCAGTGCCTGAAGCACGACAAGTTATTAGTTGGGATAATAAAACCCTGCCTTAATTTGATCCTCCTACAAATGAATATAAACTGGAAGTTATAGTGATTATTCATTTACAAAATGTTGCAAATCAATTACCAGATGTATTTATTTACACTAAAGGTATAGTAAAATCTTATATTTCTATTGTTAATACTCTGTCCAACCCATAGGGATCGGAGGGAGCCGATGAACTCACCCCTAGGACCGGGTCCGAAACGGATTTAAGGCCGACCAGGGCACACCGCAGGTCACCAGGGCCTGCCATCGCAGGGGTGGGGTCGCCGGCTCCCTCCGGTCCCAATGGGCTAGGCGGTGTTGCCCACCTCTGCCGCCGGCGACGAGGACTGGGTGAGGCCGAATTTATTTAAAAAATTCATTTTTATTTTATTTTTTTATTATATTTTTTTATTATGTTTTCTTCATTTTATTATTTTATTGTGTTTTTTATTGTGTTTTCTAAATTTATTATTTTATTGTATTTTTTATTATATTTTTTAGTATTTTTTGTTGTGTTTTTGTAAGGGATTGGGGGGCTGCAAAGATGCTGAAGTGCAGTCCGACCGCACCCCAACATTATCCTTAAATAATATCAGTAGGGGCTAGTTTTAGATTACGTTTGAATGTTGTGAATGTTTGAGAGTATTTAAAAATATTTAAAAATAGTAATAAAAAATAGGTAAAAAATAATAATAAAATATTAAATAGTAATAAAAAAAGTAATAAATAGTAATAAAAGTAAATAGAAAATAATAATAAAATAATAAAAAGTATTTAAAAGTTTCTACTTTCCAAACCTACGCATATTTTTGTTTATTTTTAGTTGTAATAGGGGGCCATTATCTGGTAGTGGTAAGGGAAATTCAGTCTTTACATTTCATTTCTATTTTGCAGGCGGTTAGTTATGGGTGCCGAGAGCTGAGACCGTATTGTTACGACATGAATGAAATTCTGGCTTCTTAGCCAAATTGGAAGTGTTCTTATTTCCTCGAAAAATTAGAATTGTTGTTGTCTGTTTCTATTATCATTTTACATCTGCATCGTGGCTTCTTAACATTCCAGACACCCAGTTCAGCACCAGAGACCCATTTACCAGACCCCAACTCCAGCAACACGCTGGTGCTTTTGCGTACCCAGTTTAAGAGGTATTTTTTTTTCCCTTTTTCCATGCCTTTCATGTCACTTCCCTTGAGAATTTAATGTAGGGAATCTGAACATTGTATATGTTTAATATTTGATACGCTCGATTCAATAGCAATTTTCTTCCGAACAAAAAGAAAAATTAATGATTTTGTTTTGACTCTTCTGGGTGCTAAATTATGGGATTTGAGTTTATTGTAAATGAAATATATGGGTTTGTTAATTATCGGCAATCTTTTGGATTTTTAGTTTCCTAAGATGGATTCCACTTCAAATGGCGAAGAAACCACTTCGTGGGAAGAACTTTACAAAATTAATTTGATGCCGTCAGAGTTGTTTTTGAAGTTCAGGAAAGAAGTTCAAGGTATACGTGTTGGTCTTAATTTGGAGGTATCCTTCTACGCCTTCACAATATTAAGTTCATATTTTTCCAATTCAACTGCCTTTTTGTTTTTTAATCAATTTATAAAAGTATATTAATTATGGAGTATGTAACTTGTAGGGTCAGGTTCTTGTTTCACCACTTTTAAGTATTTCAGCTTTACATAGCTGGAAATATTTTTCTTTTGGTTAAATGTTTTGGACTTAGTTATGTTTCAGGTTTGGTTTGGTCTAGCGACTGAAACAGTACCTATGCTCGAAAACAGAATAGAAAGATGTGAAAAGTGTATTTCTTGTGCATTCTACACGTTCTGCTACAGGGTTGTGAAGTTATGTCAACAAATGCTACAAGAATAATGCTTGCTTGTTTGTGATGGTCTTAATATGAGGATTGATCGATCATGGGAATTTAACTCTGTTATCAATTTGTCATTCCCTTTATATAATTTGGTTTGGTATTTGATGTGGTAGCTAATATTGGTATCCAATGGATCTACAATATCCACAGTTTTTTTTGTTTTTTTCAAAAAAAAAAAGTCTGGGCTACGAAGGACTGATGAATGGTTTGACATCTCATTTGTTGAATTGTTTCTGTTAGATTCGTTCTTTCGCTGTGGGTCTTCACTTTGGATATAGTAAGGGGGTAATAATAATATGTTAATCTAAGTAGTCATAATGAGTTTTTGCTATTTATTTTCTATTTTTAAAAGATGTTGATTTTGTTGTACTCTACCATGACTGCAATTTACTTCCATACGTAGATGTGGATATTAGCACCCTTAATTGACTGAGAAGGAACCATATATGAAGCCCTTGGGCCCCTAGACCTTAGTTGTGTAAGCTTAGCCAGTTATGATACATGAACACTTCCTATTGAGTGAGAAAAAAAGGAAGTGTATTTATTTATATGCTTAAATACATACATATTTTTAATTAGAAGTGCTTGGCTACAAATAGTTTTACAAAAGGAAGCTTACAAACTAACGTGGTTTGATATTGTACCTTAGATTATAACACTATTTTTATTGTAAAGTAGATCTATCGTATTACATTAAGCAACATTAGTTTGGAAACTTCTTTTGTAAGAAACTAAGACCTCTTTGTGTACCAAGCACTTCCCATTCTACCATACATTTTTATCTATGTCTACATATATATTAATAAATATACATGTATGTATCATAGTTTGGTACAATACACAATTTGCTACATTGTATATTGCATTGTACATTTGATACAAAAACTTAACGCCTTGTTCACTTTCATAAAACATATCATCTCATTTAATCACTACAATTTTTTCAAATTCCTACACAAAACAACATAAAAAATTCAACTTTTTTAAATCTCAAAACAAAAAGAACATTAAAAAAATATATTTTAACAATCTTTTATTCAATTTTTACATTTTATCTCAACTTATTTCATCTTATCTCATTTCATCTGTGAAAACAAATGAGACCTAAATGCTTGAACAATTCACTTATAAAATAAAAATGTAAAAATAAAAATGTAAAAATAAAAAAGAAAGAAAGAAAAAAGCTGGACAAATCAGATGCGTGCCTTTCATCTAAGTATTTGATTGGGATGAAATTACTTTCGCTAATCTTGTAATTGATTACTTGCTACAATATTTATATTGTATTCTACTCATATCCTGTTCACATTGAATAAGTGGTTTTTTAAATTTATCTCTTGATTTCATTGGTGTTTTGATTCAGTTCTACAATGTTCCTGCCAATGAATACCAAGCAAAGCTTGTGCTGAAGCCCTTATCACCTGACCGAAGGTGGAAGTTCATGTACGAGCCTATACATCAGGATGTACGCCTTCTTTCAAAGAAGATCCCCATCACCAAATTTCTAAATCTCCAGGTTTGATGGTTTTTGGCTTGTATGAAAAGAAACTACTAAAGAGTAGACCATTTCCAAATATCCCCTCACAGCACCTATCTTTTCTGTGACCACCAAATTGATCCCTTTTATGATCATTGCACACATGGCTCAAGGTAGCTTTTGATCAGACTTTTTGCGTCATATCATCTTGTGTGTGCGTGCTTACTCAAAAGAATTATGGGCAGTTTAAATTTTTTTTAGTAAGTATGGGCAGTTTCAAATGTTGGTGAGCTCTCACACTCAAGGTGATGTAAATATACAGGTTGGTATAGGCCACAGTTTTCAGTTGAATGCAACTGGTTGGAAATGGAAGCTTACTACGTGTTTGGGTGGAGATGGCATTTCTCGGATTCGGAATAAGACAACACTTGGTTTGTTTCCTGGCATGGATTTGCGTTTTGGGTGGAGGGCAGACTATGTTTTTCCTGAAATTACTGGGTAATTCTCAATAATCTATATATGTTTATGCTTGAAGAAAATCTAAGCACTACAATCTGAAGTTCAGAATATTTGAGAAAAACATTAGAAACTTCAACTTCTTTTGAAGTGCATCTTCCTAAACAGTTTGTAGAAATCATTTGATTTTTTGTTTGTTCACATTGACATTTTACAATGCTTGAAACCTTTGATTTAATAGGGCTCTGGGTACCGGTGAACCATTGTTCAACATGAACTCTGGACGGTTGCAAGCATCACTTGATAGAGTTGAGGCTGTACTGACCCACAGTGATACAGCATACTGAGCAGCTCAAAAAACCAGGTACACTTGTTGTGGACTTCCTGGAGAAAATATTGATGTATTAAATTGAGGTATCCCTGATAAGTTGGACATGGGTGTATTTGGATTCATGAAAAGCATCTGTTTTATGGTCAAGGTCTCATATTTTCAATTTCATTTTTTTCAGCCGGACAATAATGAAAATCATATGGTGTCTAAAATGGAATTAATTAAGTGTTTCTTCTGGTAGATGCGGTCCTGACTCAAAGGGTGGGCCTTTAAAGCGGTTACCAAAGGGCGAGGGGGCGAAAGAAGGATAAATGGCCCTATTCACTCCCCCCCCCCCCCCCCCCCCTTAAAAAAAAAACAAAAAAAAAAAGAAAGGGAGAAAGAAGTCAGTATAATATAAGACAAACATCATAAATTTCCTAAGATGATGGGTGCTAATGTATTGACAAGTGAAAGAAGGTCTACATTTCTTTCAAAAGATAAAAAGGAAAAGGTCTCACATCACGATCTTCTTGCATTGAATTGCCTGGTTCGGTACTTTATTCTAATCCATTTCTGCACGACAGAATGTAGCTTGAAATTAATATAGGAAATAGAATATCCACATTAAAGCCTTAGAGGGCTTAAAAAAGCAGTGCAATGTGGCATTTGAGATGGCGAGACCCTAAAAAGTTCTGGTGGTCGATAATTCTCCTCACAATTTACAATTTTTTATTATTTTAATATAATACTGTGCTTGGTTATATTCTTAGTTATATTTTAGTTTATGTTGATGTTAATTTAGTCTTTTACTGTGGTTTTTTTTTAATGTTTATTATAGTCTTAAAAATAAGATTTTAAGCTTAGAATCAGGTTTTTTTCTATAATTATATCACAATAAGAAGATTCCCCATTTTTTGAATTTTTGCCTAGGCCCCAATTCATTTGAGCCGTCCTTGAGTGGATGTGTATGTTTTTTTTTCCTATTTTTGATCAGCTTAGATGAGTTGTTTTACACGAAACATCCTGTACCCATCTGATTTTCTGCTTTCCAAGTTTTAATTTATCACAAATTCTTTGTTTCCCGGATTGTAGATAATAAGATGCTCTTGGGATTGGTCTCATCTGTGCATGTGAACTTTGCATGCAGCTGGAAAGGATGCCAAGATTCAGTATACATTAAAAAGAAGGTAATGGAAGGGTCCAAAGTTGGATTGTATTGCCATTGGTTGGAAGAGATCTTGTTTTGAGTCTGATATTTTTTCTGTAAAAAAAGTCCCTTTATGTAACCAGCTTCAATGTACCACTACTAATGGTCACTTTGTCTCTTCAAAGACAATCCAACAAATTTCGGAAGTGATGACACATTGGTACTTTCTTAGCAAGCCTGTGTCTTCAACGAAGAAATTTCACACGGAAGGGCTTTTGCTGTGGATTTGACTAGCATCTTTTATTCCCAACAGCTATACCCGGTAACACATATCCTTGCAGATAGTTTCTTGGGTTAGTTTGCAGTAGAAAGAAACATTCCATGCGTGAAGGTTGGTAAATCAAAGATGTGAAGGATTCTCTTTTTATTTTTTATTTTTTTTTCTAATAATATTTCTAAGCAAGCTTCGTTGATGAAAATAAACCGTAGTACGGCTACAGAAGAAAGTTAATTATAAAATACATATGGGTGATCTTTCCTACTATAAAAATCTAATAGACACTGGGGGAATCCTTCCATATGTTTGGTTGGAAGTTGCCTATTGCATTTATGCACATATTGATTTTGAGGTCAATGAATATTTTGCACTTTCCATTCATTAAAAGGAACATAACAGATATTATATATCTCTTATGATAGACAGCATTGTCGAATCTGTTGCTTACCCTGGTACTTTGGTTGAACAATTGCCTGCATCTCTTTCAACGAGAATTTTTTTTCAAATTTCTATTTGCTACTTCCTAGATTGCCATAAATGCTGCGGTGGAGTTTCTAATATTTGGATTGATACTATTTATGAAGCTTGTGTGAACAAAATGAGACGAAGTGAGAGATATTGATGGGCCATTTAGAACGCCTCCAAAGTATCCAAGAAAAGGTACGGTTAAGAAACAAGTGGGACAGAAAACTTGGTCATCCTCTGGAGTCATAATTCTTTTTAGAAGGGATCTAATTGGGAGAATGTTATTAAAGACCTTCCAAAGGAATCTTAAAGTTTTAATCTCCAAGATTTCTTCGAATTTCAGATGTATGTTGCGTTGTTGTAGAATTCTGTAAATCAAGCAAGGCAACATAGGCAGATTTGACAGGGCAATTTCCGGTAAAATGGTGTCCATCTAAGGCTATCTCCAATGGAAGTGTAGTTACAACTTACATATTGAGAGAGAGCAATTGTCAATATTTTATTGAGTGATTCTGAGGAGGGAGCAAGAAGAATGTTCCGTCTCCTGAGATTTTCCTCGTTTGGCTCAATTATGATAATGTTCCGTCTCCCAAACTCTTGTTGGGATGTCTCTGTCAACTTAGAAACACATACGAAATTTGATGAAATCTCTCTGTTTTATGGAGCCTACCAAAGCCAAGAATAAGTTGTTTTAGAAGATACTTCCAAGAAAGTGGAATTGTTTTATATATTTTATAGTTAGTCACTGCTTTCAGAGATTGTTGCTGACATTTATGAGGAACAAAGGCCCCCAAAGAATTTAGGCATACAGATGAACTGCCAAGATTTTGGGGTATATGAAGATTCTAAGAATCAATACCCCACGAAAAACATCTGAAGGAAGCATCAATATGCTTAGTAATTGAGACCAAAAGGAGTTAGGCACACAAATAGACTTCCAAGATTTTGGGATATATTTAGGAAGATTGTAAGTATCAATACCCCACTGGAAAAACGTCGGAGGGAAGCACCAATTTGCTTAGTAATTGATTCTGGAATCCAAAGAGAGAACATGATGTAGGATGAGTTAGAGCTGCCTAGTTCTACTCGCTTGAGATAAGATTCTTGATTTCCATCCTTGCAATCTGGTTTAGATTGTTCTTTCAAGAGAGGTTTCTTTGAAGCCACAATTAAAGAGGAAGACCTAGATATGTTAGTTTTGGAGGGAGCACTTTGAAGTTTTGATTTTTCAAGATTTATTTTAAAATAAATCTATTCATAATTTTCTTACTCACTCATCATTCTCTCATCATCTCATGATGTGATATTAGATAATAGGTTAATAAGTAAAACATAATAAATAATATTTAATCATTTACTATCACATCATAAAATGATAAAAAATAGAATGACAAGTAACAGTGCTCTTTATTTTATCTCGATCAAGAAGCATAAGAGTCTAAACAGTTTGCAAAAGATTGATCTGATTGTGATGATGTTCCAAAAAAGATAAGGTCGTCCACGAAAAGAAAATGAGAGAAAGGGATGGACCCCTATTTGAGAGACAAATCCCTTCTAAATAAGACCTTATATATTTATTTCTTAAGATAAATAGAAATAGAGAAAGTTGGTGATCCGGTGATGATGATAGAATAGAAGACTTTTGTGATGCATTCTTCAGTCCAATTAATCCAAGTCAGGTTAAAACCAAGAAATTGGAAAATTGAGAGAAAAAATGACCATTCCATGAAGTTGAAAACTTTTTATATATTAATTTTAATGTCATGAGACTTTTCTTCTCCCCCTTTTTTATGTAATTAAAACTTTATTGTGTCAGTAGAGTATTTTCTTGAATTAATCTGATTGACTCAATAATTGCTCGATAAGGAGAGATAAGATTGGGAATTAAGGATAATCTTTAATGTGTTAGCCAAGATTTTTGTAATAATTTTGTCCGAGTCATTTGTGAGAATTAGTTTTTGGAACAGGTCCTATATTAGTATGACTCAACTCCTTGAGTAATTTTGCACGAGTGAAAAAATTGTTTATGGCTGTTAGGAGATCTACTCTGATCAAGTCTCTATAGAATTTGTAGAAGAAACCAATGAAACTATCTGGACCTAAGGCTTTTGAAGATGGGATTTGACGAGTGATCAAATAAAATATAGACTCGCATCTAAGATTAGATGAGATAAAAGTTAAAATTAGAATAAAATATTGTTAGAATATATTATTTTAATATTATTCTTTTTTTAAGATTTAAAAAAGTTAAATTTTTTATTTTATTTTGTATGAGAATTGGAGAATGTAGTAATGATTATAAGAGATCAAGTTTAAACCAGATTATTCACTCATATGAGCAGGCATCCGGACAACAATTGAATAGAGGAAAAACCTCACTTTATTTTAGTAGTAATACCAGGTAGGACACAAAGCACCATCTTATGCAGATTTCTGGTTTGAAACCCTCTACCAATATGGAAAAATATCTTGGATTACCTGCTGTCATAGGAAGATCAAGTACTTCGCTTTTCAAGGAATTGTTGAGAGGGTAACAAAAAAGATTGAAAACTGGAAAGTGAAGTTTTGATCACAAGCAGGTAATGATATTTTAATTAAGGCAGTAGCATAGGCGATTCCTAACTATAGCATGAGTGTTTTTCTTCTTCCCAAGAGACTGTAACAAGTTAAATTCACTTATGATAAATTTTTGGTGGGGATTTTAAAACAAAGCTGCCAGAGCTCACTAGAAAAGCTGGGAATGGATGACTAAGAACAAAAACGATGGTGGACTTGGGTTCAAAAATCTGTAAACTTTCAACAAAACTCTATTGGCCAAACAAGTGTGAAGAATCCTTACTGATCCTACATCATGTTCAAACCCAAACATCACCAACAAGTGAAACAACGCATCAAAAAGTATGAAATACGATCTTAAACAGACATGGTAACACCAACAAGTGAATATTATTTTTCAAAAAGTATCAAATAAGGTTCCTAACAAATATGGCAGCGACCAAGTATCAAAAATCACCCTAAAAAAATCAATGTAAACGTCCGAAAACCAAGAATTTGAAACCCTCAACGTATATGAATAATGGGCATCAGTGTGAATGACTACAATTTCAACAAATTTCCCGAGAACAGAATATACAATAAGCATAATCCCAAAGCCCTAGAGATGTGGGACTAAATAATTCCCAAATAATAAGGGGTTTATTATGCTAAGAGAATAAGCAATAGTTTATGCATATTTATTTTCATTTTTAAATTTAAATAATATTTCTTGAAAATCATCTACATTGACTTATGCATCTCTAAATTTTTGCATGGCTATGATTATTAATAGGGTTTAACATACTATTCACTCTTCAAAAATTATTTTACTATTTTTTTTTCTCTCCTATATCCATTAAAATAAATTTTGTAGAATTTATTTTAAGATGATTTTGATACATAAAATTTATATTAAGTTGATTATATAAAGTGGATGCTAATTATAATATATATATATATATAATTTTAGGAAAAAAAAATTATTATCATTTGGTTCAAAGATGCATAATTCAATGTGAAATTTTTTTACTTGATATGTAAAATCAATTTTAAAAAAATGTGATTCTAAAGATGTATATAGAGAAACCAATGTTAGTACTTTAAATTTTCAAAAAGACTAACACAACAATCCAGGCTTTAGGACTCATTCAAAGAATCTAAATCTTCATAAAGACTACCACATTATTAATCCACACTATAAATTTTTCTTTAATTTTATACGTTATTTAGATAGTAAGTTGATATGAGATAATATTTTTAGATAAAAGTTAAAAATTAAATAAAATATTATTATTTTATTATTTTTAATATTATTATTATTTTAAAATTTAAAATTTTTGAATTATTTATTATATTTTATATAAAAAATTTATAAAATTAATGATGAAATAAAATAAAATTGAGAATTCTCAATCAAGACTCTGATCAACCCAAACAACCTATTAATTTGACTCCAAAAAGGAAAAAAGAAAAAAAAAATCTAAGCTGTAAGTGTAACACAAGCTAGGTGGCACATGCACATGATCAAAGTACGGACTTATCGCTTAGAATACCTACGGTCGGTATTAGCAAGCATTTTTCTTTTCGTCAAATTGCAAAGCTCAAAAAATGGGAAAAACTCAAAAGCTCACGGTCTTTCGGTACCACGGGATGTCAAAATTAGCTGTACAGTCTGTCCTGCCATGTCGCTCTGATCAGTTCCAACACTCTTTAGGCCTCTCCAGTCTTCCCCCTACTTTAGGGCTCCTTCCCTACCTAACACGCAATCTAGCTAGATGACATTTACTCGTGAGAGTAAAATTTTAATTTTATTTTGGTTATCGTTCTCGTTGAAGTATTAAAATAGAATATTTTAATATTGGTCTATTTTATTATATTATTTTGAAATTAATTATATATTATAATAAATTTATATATATAAATTAATAATTAATAGAATAAAGACATATATATATATAAATGTATATGTATACATATTAAAAGAATTATATATTTTATAAAATAATTATAAGTTAAAAAAATACAAATTTGAGTTGAGATACAAAAATAAATAAATAAATAAAATCTTAAAAAATAATGATATTTAAAAAAAAAAAACTTATTTAAAATTACAAAATATATAAATATATTTTATATTCTAAAATTAATTAAATATCATCTAAATTTAAAATTTTAAAAAAACTCATTCAAACAAAAAAAAATTAGAAAAATAATCTAAACCTGAATAAGAATTAGAACGAACTAGAATTTGGACCAGAACGATTAGAATTTAATCGGAATGACTTGAACAGGCCAGAACGGGTTGGAATGTGGACCGAAACTTTACAAGGAGGTATAGTGTACCGATTAAGATACTGGAATGGAACTCATTCCGGCGAAAACAGAACGAAATTCAAAACTATGTATGAAAGCACTCTTAAGGATGGGCTAAAATCATTCTTTTAAAAATACATTTTCACACATAAATTTGATAATTATTTTAATCTTTTGGTCATTATTTTAATTTTATTATTTATAAAAAATATTCTTTGTTCTTTTTTCCACACATTTTAATATCACAATTGATCAAATATAATATTTATTTTCTAATATTTACACAAAAATATATTTTTTAAATGATGATTTTTAGTCAATCTAACGAGAGTGCTCTGACTAAAAGGACAAATATATTGTTAAAGAAAAAAAAAGAAGCAAGAATAAGTTAATGGAGAGAATGGATCAATTAGAAATAATTTCCTATATCCTAAAGCTATTTCCAATAACATTTTTCAAATACATTTACTTGTATGAAATATCTACGATATTCAAATTATCTGCAGTTCTGTTGCATGTACGCTATAAAATATATATATATATATATATATATATATATGATATTTTAATTATAATAATTATTTGGGATGAAAATAAAATTATTTTTATCATAAATAATTATTTTTTATTATAATTAAAGTATCATAAATACTAATTTTTTTTATAAAAGTATTGAAAAATTTATTAGAGCAGAATGTACATAAAAAGTTGAACAATTCCTCATTTAATTTCTTACTTTTTCCAATATCCGATGACTAATTGGAATCATTCGACCGTCATTATTCAATAAACATTAAACCAAATAGAACAACACGACGAACGTTTACCTTATCCCGTACAACACGACACTTATTATTTTACTAAACACTACACCGACACGACATATAAACAATTAACCAGTTCCACCAAGGATGGCTTTAAGCTTCTTAATCTGAGCAATGTCGAGGAAAGTAGTTGCCGCAATCACTTTGGTGGGCAAGTCGTTTTGAAACAAAGCGTTGGGCACAAGCTGGAAACCTGGGTTTGCACTACTGAAGCTAACAAATAAAAGAGCTCGAGAACGTCCGGCATTCACTGAAAAGTGCAGTAATCCTTGAGGGAAAACCATAATATCACCCTTCTTAAGAGTCTTGATGTAAACTTTATTGGCCGTGGAAATGAACCCAGCCAACATTTTTCCCTTCAGAACATGAAGCACTTCTGAGCCTCCAGGATGTGTGTGTAATGGCACAACTCCCCCGACCTCGACGTCCGCACGAATCATAGAAATCCCAAGGCCGTTTAAACCAGGAAACTGTGCGGCAAAAGCTGGGATCACCCCAGCTTTAATGAAGTTAGAGGTGTTGCCTGGCTTGCGGAAGCCTGAGAAAATGAAATCATTGACCGTCACGTCTGCAGGCTTCTTGCATGCGTAGCCGGCAGGGCTTTCAGGAGCTGAGAAGTCGGCGACACAGAAGTCTTGGACAGCAGCATGGGAGGATGAAATTTGGAGGAGAGAAAAGACGATGAAGATGAGTACTAGTGCTGGAGATATCATCGTCGCAATAATTTTTGGTGTAACACTGGTTGCGGGCATGGTCTTCGATCGGTAGTACAACTGCATTCAACTATCTTGTTGCTAGATAACTTTGGTCCTTCGGATGCTTTGTATAGGGACCCAAGGCACAGCTGTCTCTGATGTAAATATCTACATCAAGAATCTCTTTCAGCTAGAAATGGAGGAGGGACGCTGAGGTCGGTTGGGTCGGTTGGGTTGCTCCAGTATTAAAAGCAATCCAACGTTGAGTTATTTTTTAATGATAAATGTATTAAAATAAAATAAAATAAAAATCTAATAAAAAAATAAAATAAAGATAAATTTTAGGAGATTCAGCCCTTAGCCGAATGGAGCTGCCGGAAGCGGCAGTGGGTGACACCGCCAATACCATCAGAACCCGCGGTCTTCGACGAGTCCATCCCTACGACGGCAATCTCCGACGAAACCCCGGCGGCTTTAAACCTAACGGACCCATTTCGGATTTAAGGCTGCCAGGAGACTATGAGAGACGTTGGGGGTCGGTCGGGCTGCCCCAGCGTCAAAAGCAGCCCAACAGCAGTTTGATTGCTTTTTGATGATAAATACATTAAAATAAAATATAATACAATAAAAAATATAATAAAAAAATATGATAAAAGAAAAACACAATTAAAAAATATAATAAAAAAATAAAATGAAGAAAATATAATAAAATATAATAAAAAACATAATAAAAAATACAATAAAAAATAAAAATATAATAAAAAACATAATAAAAAATTAAAATAAAGATGAATTTTAAGGCATTCAGTCTTGGTTGCCGTCTGGTGCCTCTCGAAGCCATTTCGAATTTAAGTCTCTGTGGAGCACACCGAAACTCGCCATTAAATAAGTAAGTTTGTTAGAGTCTACCAATTTTAATAGAGTGAGTGGTGTCACCCACCTTCACTAGGGAGTGCTTTTGGCGAGAGGGTATCGACCCCAAAAAAATCTCAAAAACTATGGATACGGATCTTTCAGAAATTTCCTACTCCGACTACGGAGCGGAGGTCATGCGCTGGTCCCATCTTTCAAGAGACTATCCAATAGTTGTGCCTTGCCATCTCTGTTAAGTATGTTACACACGCTTCCAATATCTATGGTGTCGTTTTGATGGTTGGATAATTACGCGGAGTTCAGTTTAAAATGTCTAATTTAAATATTCGATTTTTAAATTATTAAATTCAACTCAATTTAAATTTTTTTATACATAAAATTCATAATTTTTTTAATTAAATACGTCTTTACATATAAAATCCACAATATTTTTTAAATTTTCATAAATATATTTAATTCATTTTAATATTTAAATACATCTAAAATCATCTTAAATAAGATACCTAAAATTTATTCCATTATCTCAATTTATTATTATTCATCAAAAATTAAATAATATGCGTGACTCCTCTTAATAATATGCTATAATCATCTCACCCGTTATTTGAAATTTAAACCTTCATAATATTATGGCCTATCTTATTTTTAAATAAGCCTAGTCAAATTAGGCTATGAGATTAGGTCTTAGCTTATTGAACCACACTAAGTCCGAGTACACCCTGCTACCCAGCGAGCTCTTAGGAAATAATTAGTTTCCCTTCCATCCAGACTGTTACTATCCAAATTGGCAAGGAGCTTGCTAGCGACTCTGATTATTGGGATCAGATTGGGTCTCGATTTTAATTCTTTTTTTAATTTTTTTTACTTGGTTTTTATTTAAATGTTTTTAAATAATGTTGTAATTTTTTATATTTTTAAAAAATATTTTAAAATATTAAAAAAATCATATAAAAAAAATGAGAACCCGATTCCAATTGTTGGGGTGAAAAACATTTCCCAATCGGGAAATTATAATACGGACAAAAGATTTTTAACAAGAAAGATCTTACAATGTATCAAGCAATCGAGAGCCACCCCGAGCATTTCTAAATATAAGTGTAAAATATAGTTTTTTATTTTCTATTTTTTAAAATGTTTTTAAATGTTTTAAAGAAAATTCATAAAGTCATTTTAAACATTTCTTTAACAGTTAAGTATATATATATATATATATATATAAATAAATAACATAAAATGGTAATCTGTAACTTTTCTCGTGCTGTGGACGCATCATTTTCCTATTAAAATCGTTACTTTCAACAGTGAAAAGAAATTAAGGCCGGTTTGCTAACGAGAATAAAATCAAAAATTTAAAATATATTTTAAATTTATTATTATATATTTTTTAATTTTCATAAAAAATATAATAAAAAATTTATCTTTTTCAAATTTTAAACCAAAACTAATATTAAAAAAATGTATTATAACTTTTATCTTATTTCATCTCATTTTATTTCTAAAACCAAATCAGACTTAAAATAATACGTACAATGTCTATTATAATAATCTTACAACTTATAGTGTTTTAAATTTTTATAATTTTTTATCATTTAATTTAAAGTATTTTTTTAATATACTTAATCATTCAGAGAAAAAATATATATATAATTTTATTAATATTCATATTTTTAATCATTAATTAAAATTATAAATTATAAAAAAAATAATTATAACATAAATTATAAAATAATTGTAAGTGTATCCTGTTGTATAGTTTATGGTAGTGGTGAGGGATGAAATCAAGTTTCGCTAAAGCTACATTCATTAGACCGATACATTAATATTGCTCTACTCAAATATCAGCATTTTGATGTAACATCAATAAATAGCAATTTACAGAAATGTCTAATATGTTAGGTGGCCATAAAAATATTTTTAATATATTAGGTTGCCCGGAGTTAAATTTGGTTGGTTCAATTGAGCGGTATGGCCCTATGGTGTCGGATGATAGTGATTTGATGTGATGTACTGGCTCTTCCTTACAGTGTGGCGTGTTCACTTGAGCTTTTATTAATTGCACTTGTCCTTTTACTTTATAAAATTTGTATTTGACCGCATTTTCTTGCGCACCATACTCTTCCATTTTATTTTATTTTTCTTATTCTTAACCATATTTTTAAAAGTATGTCTGGGGAGCAGTCACACTTGACGCACTCCCCTCATATGAACAGTATCGTGTACTGTATACGATACTGTTCATGTGAGGGGAGTACGCTGAGTATTGGCTACTCCTCTCAATTTTTCTATTTTTAAAGGAGACGCTGCCATCTATTTTAATAATAATAAAAAAAAAACAGTCATTCACTTAGAGAATGCCACTTCAGCAATAATAGGAAAATCACCGTAGACTCGTATATATGGGATAACCATAGCACCATCTCCATCTTTCTCTTTCCCCCTCTATTTTTCTCAAGCAGAGTAAAAACCAACTTTATACCAAAAATAAAATGGAAATTCTGTATTTCTCCAACGAAAACACAATCAAGCTATAATTTCTTTTCACACGTACACGTTGTTTCCCAAATTGAAATAGAGAAAAAAGAAATCGAATTGAAAAAAGCAACCGGCGAAGAGCATTGGGTTGCAGACCAAAAATAAATTTAAAAAAATGCTAAAAAATATACTGGGGTTCAACTCGATAATAATCTACACGATTTCCTTTGAAACCAACCTAAAATCAACCTAGAATTTTTTCTTTCCTTTTTCCGTGAAACAAACACAAAGAATAAGAAGAAATTAATTTCAGAGTACTCAAGAGAAAGTTTGAGAAATGGCACCTTCTTGCTTCTTTTTTGCTGTTCTGAATTTCTCCCGCCCTCCCTCTTTGTAGATAATACCCTAATGTGATTAACTTTTATCATTTTTTTTTTGTGCTAATAACTTTTTAATATGCATATAATCTGTTTATTTTTTGTATTGAAGATCTTCTCAAACCAATCTCAACAACAACGGATTCAGTCAATTCTCCTATCAAAGGAAGTAACCACCTACATTTGAATTTACATTGTTATTCTTAAATTCAAATATGTAAATTAGCCCATGTGCTTAATTATTTAAATCCAAATTGTAACTGATCTGTATCTGATCATCGAGGCCTATAAAATCCTCTCAATATACATTCACAAGTCATCAATGAAAATCATAAACATTCACGATCCTATTAACTTTTTCATGGTATCAATTAAGCTAGGGGTCCAATGTCAGCCAATGTCTATTCCTACCTCTTCAACTATATCAGACATTACCTCTCCCACTCTACCTTCTCTAATAACCCCACCAGAAATTAGTGTCACCAAATTCTCTCTTGACAACTCTCATATATGGAAAAGCTTAACTCATTCCCTTCTTTAGTGGTCAAGCCCTCTTTGGCTATCGTGATGGCACCACAAAAATTCTTACCCCAGAAATCCCCAACCCTACCACCTCTAATTCCAACAATGCCTCTCTTATCGCTAATCCTCTTTATGACCATTGGTTAAGGCAGGACGACATTATTCTTGCTGTGCTATTTTCCACCATAATCGAACCTATCTTGGCTCAAATAGTCTTTCATAATACTTCAACTGCTGTCTGACATGCACTAGAGACTTCTTTCTCATCTCAATCATAAGCCCGTGTCATTCAATTGCGAACTGATCTTGCTAATGCTCACAAGGGTGCTCTTTCTGCTAATGATTATTTTATGTAGATCAAACACTACATTGACGAACTCGCGATTGCTGGCCACCTTCTCCAAAGTGACTAAATCATCACATATCTCATCTTCGGCCTCAGACATGACTATGATCCGTTCGTTACTACCATCTTTGCCCGCAAAGACCCAGTTACTCTAGGGGAAGTCTATTCTCTTCTCCTCACTACTGAGTCTCACCTATCCTATAGCACTCAACCTTCTCCACAGGCGTCTACTAATATGGCCACTCAGCACCAATCTCAACATAATAACTCTCGTGGTCGTGGCGGTTACAAAAGTTAAGGGCGTAATTCTCAGGGAGGGTCTCAACAGTTCACATGAGATGCTATTACTTGTCAAGTGTGTGACAAACCCGACCATTCAGCAAAGAAATGCTAAACCGCAAGCAATGTTAGCTTCGAATTCATCACAGTCCAAGTATGACTGGCATTCGGACACTGGAGCAACCTACCATCTCACGAATGATATATCCAATGTCAATCTGTGGAGTGAAGATTATGATGGTACTAATCAAATTCATGTAGGCAATAGTGCAGGTTTGCAAATTTTTAAAATTGGTTCCTCCTCTCTTTCTCATTCATCTAAACCCTTCATCTTAAATCAAGTTCTTCTTTTGCCTTCCATTCAAAAAAATCTCATTTATGTTCATCGATTTTGTAAGGACAATAATATTTATTTTGAATTTTACCATGATTTTGTTGTTGTTAAGGATTACTCGGGAAGACACCTTCATCAATGGGGGCTTAGAGATTGATTATATTCATTCTCTAAACCCGTGCATTCTACTCATCCTCATTGTTTTTCTGCAATTGGTGCTCCTTACAAATTGTGGCATCAGTGCCTCAAACATGCTTCTCCTCCTATCATTCACCACACCTTATCTACCTTCTCGTCTCCTGTTGCAAATAAAGGTCATTTCACTGCTTAGATTGCCAGAATGCCAAGAGTTGTTGTCTGTTGTTTCGATCACATCATCACGCATCTAAATTTCCTCTTGATTTAATTTATAGTGATGTATAAGGTCCAGAGTCTGTACTCTCTAACTATGGTTCTCATTATTATGTTTCATTTCTTGATGATTGCACTAAATTCTTACGTCTATTTTTGCTTAAATTAAAATTTGATGTTGAAACTATCTTTCTTCAATTTCAATCATATGTTGAACGCTTATTTGAGTGTAAAATCAAAATGTTCCAATTCGACTAGGGTGGTGAGTTTTGTAAATTAACAATCAACATATAGGTGCAATTGAATAGCCGATATCCAACATCAAATAGTCTACCCACATACTCATCAACAAATGGGTCAAATTGAACGAAGACATAAACAAATTGTTGAGGTTGGTCCATCACTCTTAGCACATTCACATCTTCCTCAACAATTTTGGGAAGATGTTTTTCTCACCGTCGTTTATTTAATAAATTGACTTCCTACACCCATCTTACAAAATAAATCACCTTATGAAGTCGTTCATAAAAACAAGCCCGACTACTCATTCCTCAAAGTCTTTGGTTGTGCATGTTGGCCTTACTTGCGTCCCTTTAACAAACACAAAATTGATTTTCGATCCAAAATGTGCATTTTCATCAGTTATAGTCTCAATCATCATGGCTACTAATGTCTAGACCTTAAAACGGGGAAAATCTATGTCTCTCGTCATGTTATTTTTTATGAACATTTATTTCCTTATATTGCCACAAAAACACATGAATCGGATTCTACTCCAACTACCGTTGACTTACTCACGTCCCTCACCCTTGTTACACTGATTTGCTCTTTTCCTTTGCCTTCCACATGTAGCAAGTCCATTGCTCTGCCAACTACTATTTGTGAAGTACCATCAAAATATTGAACAATCCACAAGTTAAGGTTCCTCCATCGCACACTACTAATTCTTCTCCACATGAGGAACTCGAGAACTCCAATGCTCCACCATCCATGTGCCAAAACACTCATGCCATGACCACTCAATCTAAAAACAATATCCGAAAGCCAAAGACAGCACCTGATGGCCGCATATTGCATCCTTTATCAAGAGCTCTTCTTGCCACAGCTTTACTAGAATTCACTGAGCCAACATGCTCTACGGAAGCTGCAAAACACGGTCACTAGCATGCTACAATGAACCTGGAGTTTGATGCATTGATAAAAAATAAAACATGGGAATTAGTCCCTTACAATCCTCAAGCTAATGTTGTTGGTTGTCAATGGATATTTAAAATCAAGCGATGTGCCGATGGTGCTATTGACAAAAGGTTATCATCAACAACACGATATCGATTATCATGAAACTTACAGCCCGGTCATCAAACCGGCCACCATCCGACTTGTTCTATCAATTGTAGTGTCTAAAGGATGGTGCCTTCACCAAATTGATATACAAAATGTCTTCATTCATGGCCCATTATAGGAAAAAGTTTTCATGGTCCAACCTCCTAGTTGTTAGCACCCTCAATACCCAAATCACTTATGCAAACTCAAACGCTCATTGTATGGACTTCATCAAACTCCTTGGCAGTGGTTTAAACGTCTAGCTGATGCTCTCCTTAAGCTGGCTCTGTTGACAGTAAGGTTGATTCATACCTATTTATCTATCACTCTAACACTAATGTGATCTTTTTCCTTATATATGTTAACAATATCATTATCACGTACTCCGATACTCAGCTTGTCAACTCGCTCATTACTACTTTGCATAAGGAATTCGTTGTCAAAGACTTGGGAAATTGATCATTCTTCCTTGGTGTCGAGGCCCTACATACTTTTGGTGGCATCTATCTAACTCAATGCAAGTACATTGTTGAACTTTTAAAATGGTCTAACATGGATCGTTGCAAGCCATGTGTCACATCAATCTCCACCACTTCAACAATCTCAAACACGGATGAAGGAGACTTTGACGATCAATCTCTTTATTGGAGTATCGTTGAAGGCTTACAATATTTATCATTCACAAAGCCTGAAATTACTTACTCTATTCACCGAGTAGGCAAATTCATGCAACATCCAAAAATTTTCCATTGGTAGACTCTAAAAATAATTCTCTGATTTATGAAAAAAACGATTTCACATGGCCTTCTCATCTCACGGAACACCTCTTTACACATTCAAGCTTTTTCAGATGTCGACTGGGCTGGTTACCGTGATGACCACCGATTAGTTGGAGCTTAATGCATTTTTCTTGGGCAAAATCTGATATCTTGGCGATATAAACAATAAAGTATTGTTGCACGTAGTAGCACCAAAGCCGAGAATAAAGCGTTGGCTAATGCCGTTACTGAACTACTTTGGTTGCAATCTCTCACAGAGGATCTTGGACTACACACGGCTAACCCACCAATATTGTGGTGCGACAATATTGGGGCAATATATTTGAGTGCAAATCCGGTCTTCTATGCAAGGACAAAACATATTGAAATCGATTTTCATTTTGTTCGTGATCTAGTTGCCAACAAAAAGCTTCTAGTGCGCTTCATCTCTAGTCGTGACCAACTTGCCGACCTATTCACCAAACCATTAGAAGTAACGAGATTCCAATCATTGTCCTTTAATCTCAGTGTCCAATATCTCCCCTTGGATTATGGGGGCGTATTGAAGATCTTCTCAAACTAATCTCAACAACAACAGATTCAATCACATCTCCAAAGATTCTGATATCAAGGGAAACAACCACTTGCATTTGAATTTACGTTGTTATACTTAAATTCAAATATGTAAATTAGCCCATGTGCTTAATTATTTAAATCCAAATTGTAACTGATCTGTATCTCACTGAGGCCTATAAAATCCTCTCAATGTACATTTACAAGTCATCAATGAAAATCATAAACATTCACGATCCTATTAACTTTTACATTTTGTCATGTAGGTCTACATCTCATATGGGCATACACTTAGGAAAAAACAAAAATTAACCAAGAAAAGGAAAGGCAGAGAATGGGTACTGAGGAAGAAAAAACCAAAAAGAAGAGGAGGGGATGAGGACCGGAGGTACCTTTGGATAAAAAATACACAGCTCAAAAACGAAAGTGAGAATAAAAAGGGGGGGGGGGATTTTGATGCAGTGTATCCACAAAACACCTTTTGTAGAACTCGTACATGTCACCAGATTATTTGTGGGCTATTATTAACTTAAAAGAAGCCTGGCCCATCCCTAATTTATTTCTATTTTTAATTAAAAATATTTCTAAGTACCAGAATCTTTAGTCTTCCACCATTTACTTAAAAACATCACTTAACAATTACACTAATCCAATCTTCATTCCACTTAAATTTCATCCAATATCTTTTAGCTAAGATTAGCTTTAACTTAATTATATTAAATTAATTAACCTAGCAGTCCCATCACAAACTACCAAATAATTCAACTTCTTGATTTCATTATCAAACTCAAGTCTAAACATCAAGCCTCGATTCATAGGCCACATTCAAGCAGCATCGCACAATCACTACTTGTTGCACCGTTCCATGAATCCAAGCACCCCACAAAGCTACACCTCGCCATTCTACTCCACTCTGCCCAACCAAGAGATGTTGGAGCCAGTAAGCCTTCATTTTTCTCTCCCTCAATTCTATGTTCACTATCGATTTCTCTACTTAGTGTCTCATTATATGATCAATTGTTATTTTGATGATCGACTTCTCCCACAATGATATCTATGCTATCTATATATTTAGTATTGTCATAATATCAATTACTTTCATTCTTTGAACTAAGTAAGGAAGAATTTGCAAATTGATAAAACTCAACAAAAGAATTTTCTGTCTCCAAGAAAAATTTGAAACACCCCGCTCTAATGCCAAAATTATTTTTAAAATTTTTGGTTTCATTTGTTCAAAAGGTCCATTAGAGTTTCCAATATATATATATATATATATATATATACTTTACTGACCCAAATTATTTTATTTTATTTTATGTATTATCATATTTATATATTTTTAGATATATGAATATTGCAACTTGTGTTTATAGAAAGTTTTTGTTTCAAACATGCTAGTTGTCTTAAGCACATTTACTAAATATACATGGCTCAACTCCCATATGCATATGTATCCTGTACCTCTAAAGTTTAATTCCTACATATGTTTAGGCATGTTTCTCCACACGCATGTTCCCTTCCCCACGTTTTTCACGACAATTGTGTATTTTCATATTTGTATTTCCTTCTTCCCTTCCTTTATTTTCTCTATGATATTGCAGATCCCATTTATAGTTGTAACTCTCATTCCTAGACGTCTCTCTTTCTCCTTCTAGGGCTCTTGTTTTAAATCACCTATAAATACACTTTATCCCTTATAGTAAAAGCCGCAACCTTCTCCTAGCCTACTACTGCTTCTCTACAGCCACGTTTCCCACTCGTTCATCCCTCGCACAACACCCAAGCTCAAGCCTCCCTCACTTTCCCACTTCCATGCACCAAGAATGGCCATCTTAAAACACGTTCGTAGCATGACTTCGTCTCACCACCTCCAACGCGTGCAGCCACATCAAATTCTGAGAAACATTCTCCAAATCGAAACCAGCCATTGCCAGCTTTTCAGTCCTCCCAAGTCGCCACCTCTGAAGTCACCCACACATGAGAAAAACACAACCACCGTAACCCTTGGTCCCCTCCGCGTTCAACCACCCAAAAATTTGGACTAGTGCTCTGTTTTCGCACCACCAAAACAGGGGAAGGATGTCCCATATTGAGCCACGTCACTACCGCATCCCGTTGTTCACCACCTAAACAAATCGAGAGACTAGACATCGAACTCATAGCCCAAGCCTCAGCCCTGTATCACCGAGAACAACCACTGCATCTAAGCAGATCCTGTTGCACGGTCCGCCACGAAACACCTCATTCTTACTGCACAAGAAGTGCCGTCGGGCACCTCACACCATGCCCAGAACAAAACCAGAAAATACTCTGTTTTTGGCTCCCCAAAACAAAGCATCAATAGCCTAGTGCAATTTCGTTCGAAGCCACCTGCCAGTGCCAGCTCCCCTTCATGTCGTCTCTTTCAACCCAAAAAATGCCGACGACACCGTGAGCTCCGTCGGATTTCTGGTGGTAAGCCACGGTCACTTTCCATTTCTTCCGGTCACAGTGTTTTCTCTCTCCGTGTGTTCTCATCTCTCTCTTTCTGTCATCACTCCTCTCTCTCTCTCTCTCTCTCAGTGGTCCGACGTCAGGGAAGCCATTTTCCTCTTCTGCTCCACCGCCAGATCTTTGCTTCGGTAAGTTTCAACCGAATCACTCCTATGTTGATCATCTGGTTTTCAAGTGAATATTTTGACTTTAGGCTTTGCGTATTGTTAAGGAGATGAAGTGTTTTGTTTATGATTTTGGCCTTCAGTTTTAAGGCATGTGTTTTAAGTTTTTCTTTCCAGTGAGTTGGTTTTTATTTTGGACCACACGACTTTGAGTTTTAGCAGACTCCTTTTATTGGTGTTATTTTTTGCGTAAGCCTCATTCATTGATAACAGGATGCATGTTTTGCAAAATTTATACATTTTGCTCCCAGTTTTAAAGCAAGGTATTTATAGTTATGTTTTTCAGTGGGCTCATCTTACTTTGGACTTCATGGACTTGTTTTCTCTCGAGTCCCTTTTTTATTTTCAATGGTGTTTTGTTAAATCTCTTGGGAATTAAATGTTTTAGGGCTCTAAATTATTTTGGATCCATATTTTAAATTATTTCAGATTGGAATGAAGGTGTTACATTATTTGAGAGAGTTGGATTTTTGTTTATTTCTTAAAGAGGGCCGGTGTTTGAATTGAAAATTAGATTAAATATATCAAGTGGATACTGATGGTTTTGAGAAATGATGTAATTTTAGGATTATAAAAATTCCAGGTTTTGGAGGAATTTGATGATTTTAGTACTTAGGTTTAAATATCAAAATATATGGGTGATTTGAGAATTTATGGATGTGCACGATTATTTTTATAGGTAACAGTTAATTTGTGTCCAGCTTTATTGAGGATACTATGAAAAACTAAAAAGTTCTAGCAAGCGGAGTTCTCATGATTGGCTTTATACCAAATGTAGACTGATGTTGACTTTCTGAAAATTTATGCATATTTTGTTATTAAATGAGAACTTGAGAAAAACCAACCTCAGTCATTTTCTTGCATTACTCATGAAACTTATATGAAAGAAAGAAAAATGTTTCTATTATGCATTGTGCAGACATGAGCTTACTTTTTGTCATGTTGTTTCTGAAATGTAAAAAAGAACGATATTGAGGATCTGAAAAGTGTGCATTAATTTTATAAATATGTTTCGACTCTGTTTTATTTATATAAGAATGATTCTGAAAATAATTTGGAACTATGTGTTATTTTGATGTCTTTAAAAATTTTTGGCATGGTATACTGGTTTGTATCTAGAACGAATAAAGGAAATATTCACCTCTGTCTCTGCTTGATTTGGCTACTGGGATTAGCACAACTCTACCACGGGGGTTAAATATGGTCTCTGCTATGTAAGATGCTCTGTTTTGATATAATGATGATGCTCAGTTTTGTTATGCCAAACTATTTTGTATTTCTTATGATTTAAAAATCATCACTCTGTTATATTTGAAAATGTGTTTTGCCTGCATATTAAAATTAAAGAATGTTTTTGTTCTGCATACTGTACTTTGAAAAATGCTCATGTTTACATTCTGGTATATGTCTTCCGTTTACTGAGTTGTAGTTAAACTCACCCCCTATCTCTGAATATTTTTTAAATGAATTTGAATATTTCAGTGGAGGATCAGATTATGAAGCATTTGGTGAGATGGTTTAAAAATTATAAATTAATCATAAAGAGTTTATATGAGTATTGACAAGATTTTGTAAGGAAGTATTTTTGTAACGTAATATTTTCAAAATTGATGATATTGAGAAAAGTGATTTTGAAATCAGGTTTTGTATAGTATTGGAGAATTTTAAGTTTTTAATTATTCTGTTGAAGGATGAGTTTCGTAATAAGAAATAACTCTTCGACCTCTGTAGGACTAAGGCGTTACAAAATTACATTCTTGGTATCTCTCCATTTGCCTCTCTCTTTTCCATCACAGTGTGTCAGTACTTGACACAATGTTTACATCAGGCCATTCATGAGTACCACCCACAAACCACTAGGCTAAGCCACTCTACAATGAACAAATATAGCCCCGCTGCATCAGCCACTCGCAAGCCCTACCTTTGCACCACAGTGGTTTAATAAGATGAGGCTAGATAATTGTGAGATCCCAGATTTACGTGTATTTTTACACGTTATTTTATTCTCGGTATTAATTAATTAAATTTATTTTAATAATACTATTGGTTGTGTTTTATTTTTTAAAAATATTTATTTGAGCTATTCGTTAGTAAGTGTTAGTTTATGTTATTTTTATAATTAAATGTTGAGTTACGTTGTTTCTTTATTAATTTAAATGTAAGGTAATTATTTTAAATGAGTGGAATTTAATTTCCTTTATTTTATTATGTGGTTTTATTTATTGTACTTTTTTAATAATAATTAGTGTTCTATAATTAAATTGTTCTTTAAATTAAATTAGCTTATTCTTGGACTTTAAATATTTTATTTTATTGATATTGAATTGTAGTATTTTGACTGGCTTTTATTTAATTTATTGTGTTTTCTAGTTGGATCATTTTTTTCTTCTTTTTCATTTTTCTCTTTTTTCTTTTCATTTTTCCCTTTCTTCCACTACATTCCCCCCCCCCCCCCCCCAGGCCTGCACAGCTTCTTCTTCCCTTCCCTTGTTTGGCCGTTCAGCCTTAGACAGTCTAGCCATCCACCGCTACCCACTGCCCATCACCGCCATGCCGCCGGCACCCTTACCTTCTGGCGACCTTCCCTGCACCGGTGGTGCACCTCTAGCAACCTCCTAGCCGGTGCGTGAGGCTTAAACCCGAAGTGGGTATTTTCGTTTATCTTGCATTTTCCGGCCACCGCCGGCCACCCCTTGGCACCAACGACCTACCAGCAGCTTCTCCACCCTCCGGCGAGCATAACCCACGGCCCAAAACCACCCATTTCCACCGTTTACCTCTCCACCCGAAATGGGTCCTTAACAGGTTGTTCTTCGCCGCGCCGCGGTCCGGCCACCATAGGCCTCACCACCGCCACCAATAGACTCCCCTTGCCTAGCTGGTCATCCCTCTAACTCAGTTTCTCCAACCGTTGCCTCACCTTCCCGGTACAACCTCAAACCCGAAAATGAGTTTTCACCCATTTTGACCCCGATCCGCCACCTTCCGGTGGTTGTGCCGCCACACCACTACCTCCATGAGATTCCACACCTTTCAATGAGTATCTCCCTAAATTTTGGGGTCAAATCGAGCATTTTAGCCTAACGTATCGGTGACTGCTACGAACGCTGCGGATTGGCGTTTATTCAAGGATTTGCATTTTTACCCGCTGTAAGTATTTTCCAAATAAATTTTTAGATTTAAATATATTTTTGGCATCAACAAATATTGTAGTTGGTTATTATTGTAAATTATCAGTTGTTGGTTATTTGGTGCATGGTCATCTGCATTGTGTATTTAGGCGCATATTTATATATTGGAAATGAAAACTGGGTTTTAATGTGTTTATGTTTTTGGGTGCGTGTGTATCACGACCCCAAGCCAGGATGAGGCATTATCGCGGTGGAGCTCCTCTAGTCACTAGGGAGCGGAATATACTGAGTGACGTCCCTTGGGTCGTTGTCGGGCGACGATGGGATCGGACGGAATGGTAACGCTCTCATGTCGACTCCTTGGCTCATCTGCTGATGGGAGCTAAGGGATGCCTTGTCACGGTACGTGCTGGGTACAGTTACCTAGGTATCGCCCGTTTCGAAGTCACATGCGGGGTCGTTACCTTCGGTGTGATAATGAAAGGCAGGGTGTGTGGATGATCCCTAGGAGAGATCATGGTGCATACGGTTAATAAAACGGATGTTTAGGCCATCTTCTGGGAAAGTGACGGGTTTTAACTATTGGTTTTACATGGACCATTTTTCGAGAAAATGGTTGTGGTTTTAATAAATTTATGGTCATCATTTTCTGGAAAAATAATGGGTGATTTTACTGAAGTTTTATTTGGGCCAAAATGGAATTTTGGCGTGTATGGTTATTTTATTAATTTTGAAAATGATGATTTTAAGTCACATGCATACGGTGTCTTGTTCATGCATAGTGTTATTGTATGAATATATTTATATCTTTGGTTTGTTTGGGTTATACTTACCTGCAATGCCATTTTTGGAGTCGTAGTTTTTTGGATGCAGAATTTTGAAGAGGCTGAGCCTGAGGAGACGGCTCCGCCGGCGATGTATTATTGTTATAAAATTGTTATATCGGAAAATTATTTTCCCTTTTTAAAATATGTATTTGTTTAATTTGTATTTTGGATGACTGTATTAAATCTCCTATTGGAGAATTTATATTAAAATTGTTTGTAAAATATTTCTAAAAATTCTGGTACTTAAATAATCATTTTATTATCCGCTGTGACTTATATTTTATGTATGTCACGTGTGCACACACGTTTGGCACTTATCGTTGAGATGTGTGACCCGTGTTGTCATCATCCCGACGTCTCGATTCCTGTATTTATTTTAAAGGGAATTTGGGGGCGTCACAGGTGGTATCAGAGCAGTTCGGTTCTGGGTAAATCCGCAAGCTACCTAGGAATTGTATCAGAAAAATTTGTTGTTTTAAAATTTTATTTGTTTTATGATATGGTTATTTTATTTTATTCTATTATTTTATTTATTCTCTAAGTTTTCCTACTAATTTATATGGTAAGATTATTTATATTTATTTCGTTATATTGTGCTTTTTATTTTAATGTTTATGTTTATTTATTTTCATAATTAACTTAGCTCTGATTGATTGGTTTGTTTGTTTTGTTTTATTTTATTTTAATATTTGTTCAATATTGTAATTGAGTAGTAGTTAAGATTTTAGTTAGTTGATTTTATTTGGTTAAGTTGTCGAGTATTTATTTAAGTATTTATTTATTTTATATATATGCCTTTGTTTTTGTTTAAATTGGAATTTAGATATTTCGGATTAGATTATTATTTTAAATCATTATTTTTATTGAATCTGATATTTTAAATAATTATGATTTGGAATTCCTTATTTTAAAGTTTAATTCTTTTGTTGTGGATTATTTTGTTTTCTTAAACTTTTATTCAATTATCATTAGAATTTGATTTTAATGTTAGTTAATAGATTTCTTACAAGATAGTTTTGAATTTTGTTTATTATCTTAATTTAAATTATGGCCTTTGTCTTTTAAATATTTCTGAAAGTTTGAAATTTATTTAGACAAAAATTTAAAATCAATCACTGCCGTGCTTTCTTTTTAGGCATATGATTTGAGATAAGTTTTAAAATTTATTACCTTTCCACATTTTCGCTTGTTTTATTTTAAAAGTTTATCTATTTATTTTGACGAGTGAGTTTGCTTTGGCGACTTGTTGATATTTATTTGTTAATTAATTAATTAATTAATTTTATTATGGTTCGTTTTTTTTTAGAAGATCTTAAGCCCTGAAGATTTCTATAATAAATCTTTTTAGAATTGGGTTTTGTGGAGAATTTCAAAGTTTCATTTGTTATTTTATTTGCTTTTATTAATTTAATTCAAACTCCTTGTTTTATTTAATAAAAGTTTTTGGCGATTTGTATTTACTAAAGGAGGTGGTCTTGTTTTCTTAAATGAATGGTTTTTACTTATTTATTTATTAGATCTTTTTCTCGTTGTGTTTTTATATAATAATTATGTGAATTACTTGAGTTTTCTTTAGTGTTTGAATATATTATTATTTATAATTGCGAGATGGATTTGTTTTGATAAATTATTGGTATTTATGTAATTGAGTTTCTTTGTTGATATTTCCTATGTTATTTATGTGTAATATCTGGGCCTCGCTGAGTGCTAGAGTTTCTAAGTTTTAATTTTATTTTGGGGAGATTGTTGGAAGTGTATTTTAGATAAACTCTTCTTGTGAGTGTAAAATTGTTGATCATTAATATATTTTATGGAATCTGTCTTAGTAATACTTATGATAGTAGGCGATCAATTATTTCCTTGGTGAAATTTTGATATTGTTTGTGGATGCTTAGAGATTGATGTATGATAATTATGTGTGTAAATTTTTTAAGAGTACTTATTTTGTTTTGTGTTTGACTTGGGAGAACTTGTTTGTTAAGTGATAGAGTTGAATTGATATGATGGAAATAAATTCAATGGATATAAATTTTAGACTTCTGGGCGAATTGTTTAGAGTGGATAATTTAAGTATGATATTTAGAGAATTTAATAGTTAGCAATATTTGTCGAGATATCTTAAGAAATTAGTTGTAACTTAAGGTCGCATAGGAATTAAAATATTTGAGATTATTCCATCTCATGAGTATTGAAGGTCCGATTCGGAAAGCTATATCTATTGTGGTTATCATACTAATTATGTTGAGTAGAGTGAGAGGATTTTGTTGTGATATACGTTGGGGTTTAGGTATCAACCATAATGGTATAATCAAAATTATGAGATATTAAAATTTTAGGATTTGAAAGAGTGGTATAGGATTTCTTGCTAATAGATGTTAAGTCAATTTTTACTTATGATGATAATTTATGAGAAATTAAATTTTTATGCATTTAGCGAGTTTTTAGAGTGCCCACGGAAGCGTGATGATTTGCGATGTAATTGGAGGTTTAAGTTTTACGTTGGTTATGAAGAATTAGTGGTGACTTGAAATTTATAACGATACTTGTAAGGGGAGATTTATCAATTGTTGGGTAAATTAGGTTTATTGATGGTTAAGATGAAAAGTTAAACTTGAGAGTGTTTTAGAGGCTGGCATGATGTGTTGTATGGAGTTAATGAATATTAAAATTTTGAAAGATTGTACTGAGATCCTTGTACATATGGAGTTCATTTAATTGGCTACCTTAGGAGTCTTAGAGATGAAATATTATTTGAAAACTATACGGTTATGATGGAATATCATCTATTTGTGTTTGAGAAAATTAGATGATTGTGCTAATGTTTGGAGTGAATATTAAGTAATGTGGTAGGTGAGTTATTGGAGTTTTATTAGTTGCAACTGAGCGAATTTCAGAGACAAAATTCTTTTTAAGGAGGGAAAAATGTGAGATCCCAGATTTACGTGTATTTTTACACATTATTTTATTTTTGGTATTAATTAATTAAAAATATTTTAATAATACTATTGGTTGTGTTTTATTTGTTTAAAATATTTATTTGAGCTATTCGTTAGTAAGTGTTAGTTTTATGTTGTTTTTATAGTTAAATGTTGAGTTACGTTGTTTCTTTATTAATTTAAATGTAAGGTAATTATTTTAAATGAATGAAATTTAATTTCCTTTATTTTATTATGTGATTTTATTTGATGTGCTTTCTTAATAACAATTAGTATTCTATAATTAAATTGTTTTTTAAATTAAATTAGTTTATTCTTGGATTTTAAATATTTTATTTTATTGATATTGAATTGTAGTATTTTGACTGACTTTTATTTAATTTATTGTGTTTTTCTAGTTAGATCCCTTTTTTCTTCTTTTTCCTTTTTCTCTTTTTTCTTTTCTTTTTCTTTTCTTTTTTCCCTTTCTTCCCCTGCATTCCCCCCCCCCCCCCCCCAGCCTGCGCGACTTCTTCTTCCCCTCCCCTGTTTGGCCTTTTGGCCTTAGGCAGCCCAGCCATCCACCGCTCATGCCGCCAGCACTCATACCCTCTGGCAACCTTCCCTGCACTGGTGGTGCACCTCCGGCAACCCCCTAGTCGGCGCGTGAGGCTTAAACCCCCTAATCGGCCACTCCTTGACACTGACGACCTGCCAGTAGCTTCTCCACCCTCCTGCGAGTATAACCCATCGCCCAATGCCACCCATCTCTACCGTTTACCCCTTCACCCGAAATGGGTCCTAAACGAGTTGTTTTTCGTCGTGTCGTCGTCCGGTCACCGTAGGCCTCACCACCACCACCAAAAGACTCCCCTTGTCCAGGCGGTCATCCTCCTAACTCAGTTTCCCCAACCATTGTCTCACCTTCCCGGTACAACCTCAAACCTGAAAATGGGTTTTCACCTATTTTGATCCCAATCCGCCACCTTCCGGTGGTTGTACTGCCACACCACCACCTCCGTGAGATTTCCCACCCTTCAATGAGTATCTCCCTAAATTTTGGAGTCAAACCGAGTATTTTAGCCTAACGTATCGGTGATTGCTACGAACGCTGCGGATTAGCGTTTATTTAAAAATTTGCATTTTTACCCGCTGTAAGTATTTTTCAAATAAATTTTAAATTTTAAATATATTTTTGGCATCAACAAATATTGTAGTTGGTTATTATTGTAAATTATCAGTTGTTGGTTATTTGGTGCATGGTTATCTGTATTGTGTATTTACGCGCATATTTATGTGTTGGAAATGAAAACTGGATTTTCATGTGTTTATGGTTTCGAGTACGTGTGTATCACGACCCCAAGCCGGGATAGGGCATTATCCCGGTGAAACTCCTCTGGTCACTCAGGAGTGGAATATACTGAGTGACGTCCCCTGAGTCGTCGCCTGGCGACGACAGGATCGGACAGGATGGTAACGCTCTCATGTCGACTCCGTGGCTCCTCTGCTGGCGGGAGCTAGGGGATGCCTAGTCATGGTAAGTGCTAAGCGCGGTTAGCTAGGTATCGCCCATTCCGAAGTCACATGCGGGGTCGTTACCTTCGGTGTGATGATGAAAGTCAGGGTATGCGGATGACCCCTAGGGGAGATCATGGTGCATACGGTTAATAAAACGGATGTTTAGGCCATTTTCTGGGAAAGTGGCGGGTTTTAATTATTGGTTTTACGTGGACCATTTTCTGGGAATATGGTTGTGGTTTTAATGGATTTATGGTCATAATTTTCTGGGAAAATGATGGGTGATTTTACTGAAGTTTTATTTGGGCCAAAATGAGATTTTGGCATGTGTGATTATTTTATTAATTTTGAGAAGGATGATTTTAAGTCACATGCATACGGTGTCCTGTTCATGCATAGTGTTGTTGCATGAATGTATTTATGTCTTTGGTTTGTTCGGGTTATACTTACCTGCGATGCCATTTTTAGCGTCGTAATTTTTTGGATGCAGATTTTAAAGAGGCTAAGCCTGAGGAGACAGCTCCGCCGGTGATATTTTATTGTTATAAAATTGTTATCTCGGAAAATTATTTTCCCTTTTTAAAAATATGTATTTGTTTAATTTGTATTTCGGATGACTGTATTAAATCTCTTGTTGGAGAATTTATATTAAAATGGTTTGTAAAATATTTCAAAAAATTCTGGTACTTAGATAATGATTTTATTATCTGCTGCGACTTATATTTTATGTATGTCACGTGTGCACACACGTTTGACACTTGTCGTTGGGATGTGTGATCCGTGTTGTCATCATCTTAATGTCTCGATTCTCGTGTTTATTTTAAGGAGAATTTGGAGGCGGCACAATGATCTTTCTGCTCTATCCCTACCTCTAATCTATTGGTCTCCTGACCCTCTTTCACAACTATGGATAGAAGATATCTGATTCGTGCCATCGTGCTGCCTGCCTCCACTCCAAGCTCAATATGATGCATGTGCTCACTATTGCACGTATGGCTACTATGGGTTGTCCATTAGTTTGATGCTTCTAAGAGTTTGATATAGAGTTTGGTTGTTCTACTTCTCCATGGAGAATTTTAATCAATCGTATCTTTTAAAGACCGCGGGGATCTGCCAAATAAATCCGGCAAGAGTAGAATTGTGCCCTTGAATTAAGGAACCTACTTCTGTCTTGAACGACATGATAACCAATTAAGTGGGGAACAAGAAGATGTTTTCCAATGGCACGAGACGAGTTGAAATGTGCGACCGCCGACCAGGGCTACATAATTTTTTATGGCAGTACCACACAACCACGCTTTCTTGGGGGACAAAGGAAAATGGAGAAATCTAAGAGAAAATGCAGTGATTCGATGGAGATCTTTGTGGACTCGTAATGTTGTAAGCTAGCTGCAAGGTGTGTACTGAGTAGAAACGGAAATCGGCAAGTGCCAATTGCAATATGGTAACAGAGAGGGTCTTAATTATGATCAGAAGAGTCGACCTTAAATAAGATATGAGGGATATCTCAATTTTGATTTTAAATAAGAACTTATTTATTTATGTATCTATTTATTGTTTTTTTTTGGGAAAGTCAAACAATAATATATAATTACTGTTTTGACTGACAAGACACGTGTACAAGTATGTTACTTTACCAGTCAGAATGTCCTGATCATCAGGCATGAATTAATATACTCAAAGGTTTTGATCAAAACAAAACAAAAACAACTCACATGCACCACTCTCTTTTATTATATTAAAATACTACGTACGTAGAAACGGCGCGCTCGCTGCATGCTGGCTGATAAAAAATATCCTATATAGAATTCTTATATCGACAGATCGAGATCTTAACCAGACCCACCAAGAATTGCTTTAAGCTTCTTAATCTCAGCAGTATCAAGGGAAGTAGTTGCCGCTATCACGGCAGTCGGCAAGTCGTTTTGAAACAAAGCAAGGGGCAGGAGCGTAGCACCTGGGGTCGTACTACTGAAGCTAACAAATACAGTAGCTGGAGAAGGTCCAGTATTCACTTGGAAATGCAGTAATCCTTGAGGAAAAACCATAATATCACCCTTCTTAAGACTCTTCGTATAAACCTTATTACTTGTTGAGGAAATAAACCCTGCAAATATCGTTCCTTCAGCAACAAGTACGACTTCTGAACCTCCAGGATGTGAGTGCATTGGGATAGCTCCTCCAACCGCAAAGTCCGCACGAGCGAACGAAATTCCAAGGCCGTTTATACCAGGAAACTGTGGGGCAAAGGCCGGGATCACCCCAGCTTTGTTACTATTAGAGGTGTTGGCCGGAACTCCTAGGCCGGTGAAAACAAAATCATCGGCCGTCACATTTGCCGGATTCTTGCATGCATAGCCTGTAGGGCTTTCAGGAGAATTGAGGTCACCTACACAGAAGTCTTGCACAGCATGGGAGGACGAGAGAAAGAGGGAAAATATGAAAATAAGTGGAGATATATTCATCATCGATCAATCGCCTCGTTTAGGGGTATGTTTTAGGTTAATATTGTAGAGTGGTTTCTATATAGTTTGATCGATGGTGATCTAGTACCATTGTTTATATAGAACGTCTGAATTGGTCCCTTTCTAGTGGCCAGGTTTTCCATGCATGCATCGCGTGCAATTACTTCAAGAAGAAACGTCGAATGCGATCGATGCACGTCGATCGTGCCGGATGTGATATTTTCGAAGATAAGAAAGTACAAGAAGTAGTGTCATTTTGCTTAGAAGGCAGGCCGAAAGGCCAAAAGTGTCATCGGATGAAAGTAAATTAATGTGGATGAAAACATATTGACAGGCCTGAGAGGTTGGTGCAAGCATTTTGATTATATTGAGAAGTAACTTAGTAAATATATAACATTACTTGATAAGCAACTTGGATTCAGAAATGAGATGAGTTGAGATGAGTTTAGTTTATTTTTTAATATTATTATTATTTTAGAATTTGAAAAAAGTATATTGGAAATTGAAAAAGGTGTATTGGGAATTGAAAAATGTGTATAAGGATTTGTGTTTTATATAAAAAATTATAAAAATATAATAATAAAATAAAGATGAGTTGAGATGAGCTAAGCTTACCTCTGAATACAAACGGAGCCTAAAGATAAATTCGATCAAAGTCAAATTTGATCACTTAATTCATTAATAATTAAACTAGTCGATTATGAAAACAAAAAATAATGATTAATTGTTACACTAGATATACAAGTCGTATAAAATTCAGTTCAGCTCATATAAATTATAATCTCCTATAATATTGAGTAAGATCAATATATTTACATTATTATCTTAATTTACTTTGTAATGAAAATATCTTTAAGTACTACGTATAACTATATATAAGAGGAAAATATGTGCCTAATATTATGCATGTCATGCATTGCTTGAATCCTTATAGAAATATAATCAACATAAATATAGAATATATATAAACCTAAAGATATTTACGAAAACTCAGAAGTTTATCTGCCAGATCATGAATTTGTGTATCTTTTGTTATGAGATACAATATAAGTAATTTATTTTTTCAAAATTAAGTAACATATGAATAAGCTCAAATTATTCACTCAATTAATAAACGAATTGTACGTTTAGGAACATAAAATGTAACTTAGTAATTATAATTCGGCCTCTTCGAAAAATTAAACAAAAATAAGACTTGATCAACCTCAACTCAATCAAAGATCAGCACGTTAATTTACACTTCTTTTCAGAAAGGTTGGAGGGCTGTGGTTGGTAGGGTTTGTAGGTTGGGGTGTTGGTGTCAGAACGTAGCGATCTTTACACAGACATAGAGATATATATTAACTAGAGATGATGAGAGAAAGAGATCATGTGAGGTGTAAGGTCTATTATTTTTTGGTAGGAAGAAAAAATAGTTTGCAATTTTACGTGAAGTCTAAGGAAGCTTTAGTTCGGTTGAGCAAGGTACATCTTCAACTAACCAACCTTGCAGACAAGTCTAATGTTATAGAGATAGGAATTAAGACTGCAAATGAACCAGTCTATATGATTACTCGCTGGCCAATACTTGCTTGACTAAACTAAAATCAAATTCAACTCATTAAAAAAGGCTTGATTGTAGTGAAAGTAAAAATCCACTTAATTAGTAAATAATACGTAGTTGATTAACCTCAACTTGACTTTGTTAAGATTCATTAAGGCTTGCTCTTTTATGCTTAATTATGTTCATTAGTTCGACTCGATTAGAGCTCGTCTATAAATCATCTGATATATATATATATATGTATAATTTATTTCTATTTATTAGTATTCTTATACACACAAATAATATACTTCTGTACATATTAAAGTTAATAACATAATTATAGTTATCTTGATAATAAAATATGTAGTATGTAACTCAATTACTTATGCCTAGGTCATTATACCTATATATTGAATGTAGTTCATAATTATATGTTAGATAATTAAATACTTAAGTGATTAGTTATAGTATATATGTTGTAATATTATGTAGTAGTTAGTATATAGGACTTGATAGTTTCGTTATATATTACAATGCATAACTATATAAAAAATGTGGGCTACTAATGTACATATGGTCCTGACTCTTTGTTAAAAAAAATCATATAAAAATGTATTCATAAACATGTTATAATTTAATAGTTCAATATAAAATTTATATATTAATTAAGATTTTCATTATATTTAATATTTTGTTTTGTAATTTAGTATTTTTAAAAATTCAATTCATTCAAAACATATATATAAGAGTACAAACAAAACTCGAGTAATAACTTGATTCGATTAAGCTCAGTTTGGCTCGTTAAAGAATAAAAATAAAAATCGATAAATAACTCGATTCGGTTTAAACTTGTCTTTGATTAGCTCAAACTTGGCTTGGCTCGACAAGCTCTTAGCTTGAACTCAAGCTCGATGTTAAACTTGAGTTATTTGTGTTGGGTTGCATGTGGAAACTGATCTGGGAGCTGAAAATTGTGTGTCAGGAATTTGGTTTGACCCTAGCTCGAGCGAGATTCAGACAGAGACTTTGCTCAACACTCACTCAATATCTCGCTCGAGCGAGATTTGCAGTAAATTCAGAATTAGAGTTTCCAGCGCTGTTTTTGCTATAAATATATGTTATTTGACTGCTTAAACACATCTTTCAGCATATTCTGAGAGAGAAAAATTATCTAATGAGTGCATATTGTATAATAGAGCAAAAAGGCCCTAGAGAGAGTGAGTTGAGATTCAGTGATCGTAATCTCATCTGATTAATAAGATTTTTGCAGCTCTGTGAATGTAGGCACTTTGCCGAATCACGTGAATCCTGTATCGTGTGATTGATTGTGTTTGTTTTGTTGCCCAGATGACTAACACAAGAGGGGGGGTGAATTGAGTTGTATTTAAAAAAATAACAATTATAAATCAAATATATAATATAAAATATAAATAAAATATGAAACAACAATAAATATAAATAGTAAGAGTAAGAGAGAAGCAAACTCAGTATGTTAACGAGGTTCAGCCCCACTGCCTACGTCCTCGCCTCAAGCTACCTCTTGAGGATTCCCAAATCTACTATTCAATCTCTTTTAGGTGGAGATAGAAACCTATTACACCTTTGAGCAGTACCGCTCCAAAGAATCCATGTAGAACACCCTCTACACTTCCAATCACCTTACACTTGGTGATTTAACTATTCCCCGTATAGAACACCTTCTACACTTCCAATCACCTCACATTTGGTGATTTAACTATTCTCCATGTAGAACACCTTCTACACACACAATGGTTATACACACCCTCTTACAAATATAAGAGTTGATAGTAGGTAAACTATCAAAGTACACTCTTCAATGAGTGAGATAGAAACAATACAGCGCAACCTATATCTCTCTCAACAAGAACAAGAATTAAGGCTCAAAACTTTAGAAAAGAGAGAATGAGAGCTTTGAAAAAATGATGCAAAACTTAGCAATAGATGTGTAAGCTCTTGTTGTGAATTTTGCAAAACTCAAGTGAGCTATTTATAGGAAAATGAGTTTTCAATTTCAAATTTGAAAAGATTCCCATGTCAAAAACATCATCATTCACTTTTCAAAAATTTCAAATCTAATATTTTTACTTTTTGCATGTGACAAAAGGAGCACATTTTACTTTTCAAAAATTTCAAACATAATCTTTTACTTTTTGCATATGACAAAAGGAGCACACTTTTCTTTTCAAAATTTTCAAATAAAGACATTTACCTTTTGCATAAGTCAAGAAAAGCATCCACCATTTTTAAAAATATTCAAATAAAACATGCACATGTGAAAGATGACAACCAATCATCTTAATATTTTCAAAATTCAAACCTTTAATCATGTCATGCACATGTGAAAGATGACAATCAATCATCTTTCAAAGTTTTCAAATTTAAATTTCAAAATATTCATGCATATGTGGAAAATGTATTTTAATGCTTTATGATAAAATATTAATTTTGAGCCTTAATCCTAATTTTGAATTTTTAAGAGATTTACAACATTACTCTATGATTTTAATGTGAATTTGTTCCCTTCTTGCTCATGCTTGCTTCCTCGATGTGCTTGATTATATTGTGTGGACAACTTGAGTTTGAGACTCTTTTATTCTTTGGATTCATTTGTTATCATCAAAATCTATTTGTAGATTTACATGAAACTTGAAACCTTGAGTTCAACAATCTCCCCATTTTTGATGATGACAAATACTTGATAGAACCTGAAACCTGTATTAATACTTAAGCTCCCCTTGAGAATGTGCGTTAGACTTTCAAGCAAAAATATAAATATAATTCCAAGCATATATAACAAGTTTAGCAATTTAAACAATATTAAAGTTCTAGTCTAAAACTTCTCCCCATTTTGGCATCATTAAAAAGGAATCATAATTAACTCAATAAGATATATTCCTACAATAACCAATAGACAAATAAAACGCTGCGTTAGTAGAAACTGTAGAAGTTAGAACCACCCGTGTCCGACAAAACTTGCAAATGTTGAAGCTCAATTTTATCATCTCGGTGCGGAAGAAAATTTAAATCCGCTTGATGTTATTGACGAATTAGATGTTTCAGAGATTTGAAGATGAATAATTAAAATTATTCGTGTCCAACAAAGACAGCAAAAGCTGCAGGCCTAGTTTTGACAATGCGGTGCGGAGCCATGCATGTCCGACAAAACCTGCAAATGTTGGAAGTCTAACTCTGGCAATTCGGTGTGGAGCCACGCGTATCTGACAAAACCTGTAAAGGTTGGAGGTCTAGCTCTAGCAGTCAGTGCGAAAGCAGATCAATCGCCTGATGTTGTTGACAAACGGGTTTGAAGGCTCTGAGTTACTATAAAAAAAAATCATTTTCACCAATCGGATACCAAAAAAAACATTGCTTCTTGACCTAAGTATTGTTTCTCCATAACGATAGAATGGCCGAACAATTCTCTTCCACTAATATTCCAGACTTGAATCAGGAACTCTTGACGCATCAACTATCAATCTTCTCTCCTAAGGCCGTCAATGCCATGATAGGAGCAGAGAACCGTTTTTCTAGTAAGAAAACTTTTGACAATGTGTGTCTAGCATATCTTATATTTCTTTTGACTAATAAGATTTGAAGAGACAATAGTTTGTCTTGTTCTTTATGCTATCTCTATAAAATCAGTTTTAAAGTTCATCCGATTTGCATCCTATCTTATTCTCATCTCTATAACTCATCTGCATCCCTTCAATATTCTCGCTTTAAGTTTTCAATTCTTTTCTCAATGGCTCATTCTTCTAACATTCCTCTAGATGCATCCATGAGGTATTCTACATCTCAATCTCATGTCCTTTCTGCAGCTACCATTGGCGCCATGTTGCAGCAAGAGAACAACAGTTTGGCTAATAAGCCAGACTCCGATGCTATCTACGACTTGGTGAGTCTTAAGACTCGCTACTCATCTTCTATTGTCGCTTTTTCCCAGCGGCTACAAGTCAAAAATCATGAGGTTGAAAAGCTTAAAGAACAAATTGTTGTACTTCAACGAATTGTTCAAGAGTCTCACACAAGGGAAAGAATCCTTCGGCAGAAGAATAAAAAGTTGAAATCTTTATTGGATTCTTCATTCCGCTTGCCAGTTCCCATGGATAGGGATGACATGATATTGTATGAAGAGAATGAGCGTCTCAAACATGAGGCTAAGAACCTCAAGTTTATGTAAAAGTATTTAAAAAAATATCTCTCTATTTTTATGAACTCTGATCTATCTTTCAAGAGATATTCATAACATGCATCTTACCTATTTCTCTTCTAATCATACATAATCTATCTTCTGGTAAGGGTTTTGTGAATATATCTGCTAACTGATCGTGTGTGTTTGTGAACTCCAGTACTATATTGCCTTTCTGCACATGATCTCGAAAAAAATGATATCTTATTTCAATATACTTAATTCTAGAATGTTGTATTGAGTTTTTTTTTTGAAAGATTTATAGCACTTGTATTATCAAATTTGATTGGAATGTGATTATACATAAGTTTAAAATTCTCAAGTTGTTGCTTCATGTAAAGAACTTGAGCACAACAACTACCCGCAGCAACATATTCTACCTCAGCAGTAGATAATGCAAGAGAATTTTGTTTTTTTTTTTTTTACTAAACCAGGAAATTAGTGCACGACCTATGAAATGACATGTTCTACTAAAACTTTTTCGATCATCTTTGCAACCAGTATAATCGGTACCTGAATAACTAATAAGATCGAAAGAAATGTGTTTAGGATACCATAACTCTAAGTCAATGGTACTGGCAAAATATCTAAAAATCCGCTTGACTGCAATCAAATGAGATTGTTTTGGAAATGATTGAAAACGTGCACATAAACATACACTGAACATAATATCAGGTCTACTAGTTATCAAATATAATAAATTACTAATCATACCTCGATATACATTTGAGTTAACTGGCTTACCGCTTTCATCTTTATCAAATTTAGTGGTCGGATTCATTGATGTTCCAATTACCTTCGCAAGTTCCATCTCAAATTTTGAGTAACTCTTTGATATATTTTGACTGATTAATAAATGTTCCACTTTTTGCTCGCTTGATTTGCAATCCGAGAAAGAAATTAAGTTCTCCCATCATGCTCATTTCAAATTCTTCCTGCATATTCTTAACAAAATCTTGACACATATTCATTAGTAGCACCAAGTATTATATCATCTACATAAATTTGAATTAAAAGAATATCATTCTATTCATACTTGATGAAAAGAGTTATATCGATCTTTCCTCTTGAAAAACATTTTTCAAAAAAAAAAAATATTATTTAAGAAAACACTTTTAACATCCATTTGAAAAAGTTTGAAATTTTTATAACAATCATATGTAAGTAGCATTCGAATAGTTTCTAATCTTGCGACTGGTGCATATGTCTCATCATAATCGATTCCTTCTTCTTGATTGAAACCTTGGGCTACAAGTCGAGCCTTATTTCTAGTAATGACTCCGGACTCATCTTTCTTGTTTCTAAAAATCCATTTTGTTCCAATAATAGTATGATTTTTGGATCTAGGAATAAGTGTCCAAACATCATTTCTTTCAAATTGATTAAGCTTTTCTTGCATAGCTAGAATCCAAAATTCATCAAGAAGTGCTTCATCAATATTTTTAGGTTCAATCTGAGATAGAAAAACAGTATGATTGCAAATATTTCTAAGAGATGATCGAGTACTTACACCTCGTGAAGGTTCTCCTAGAATTTATTCCGCTGGATGATCTTTCACATGTTTCCACTATTTGGTTGCATCTTGTACTAAGTTTTGATGATCTTTCCTTCTATTTCCATGATCTTCCCTTTTGAATTGTCTCCAAATATCACACATCCTTCTTCTTTAGAAGTGAAGTCAATGAATTTAGTTTTGTCTTCTGTCACGTATCTTGAGTATCCGTTATCTAAAAATCATTTATTTTTACCTGTAGAATACTTCATGCATACCTACAAAAGCAATTAAAAACAATTCCTGGTACCCAAGTTCTTTGGGTCCTTTATTTATTAGTATTAGAAGAAATAAGATTTTTAGAAAACTCAAGTGAGCTATTTATAGGAAAATGAGTTTTCAATTTCAAATTTGAAAAGATTCCCATGTCAAAGACATCATCATTCACTTTTTAAAAATTTCAAATCTAATATTTTTACTTTTTGCATGTGACAAAAGGAGCACACTTTACTTTTCAAAAATTTCAAACATAATCTTTTACTTTTTGCATATGACAAAAGGAGCACACTTTTCTTTTCAAAATTTTCAAATAAAGACATCTATCTTTTGCATAAGTCAAGAAAAGCATCCACCACTTTTAAAAATATTCAAATAAAACATGCACATGTGAAAGATGACAATCAATCATCTTAATATTTTTAAAATTCAAACCTTTAATCATGTCATGCACATGTGAAAAATGACAATCAATCATCTTTCAAAATTTTCAAATTTAAATTTCAAAATATTCATGCATATGTGGAAAATGTATTTTAATGCTTTATGATAAAATATTAATTTTGAGCCTTAATCCTAATTTTGAATTTTTAAGAGATTTACAACATTACTCTATAATTTTAATGTGAACTTGTTCCCTTCTTGCTCATGCTTGCTTCCTTGATGTGCTTGATTATATTGTGTGGACAACTTGAGTTTGAGACTCCTTTATTCTTTGGATTCATTTGTTATCATCAAAATCCATTTGTAGATTTACATGAAACTTGAAACCTTGAGTTCAACATGTTTCACTTTTATTTATCATCGTTGATGTGCGTGTTCTGTCCACAACAAAGCACAACAATTGGTATAAAGAGCCAAGGTCGGATTTAAAGGATAACGATGACTGAAAATCAAGTGAACGCACATGGAATTGAGAAGTTTGACGGCATTGATTTTGGGTATTAGAAGATGCAGATTGAGGATTATCTCTACAGGAAGAGGCTCCATCTTCCACTGTTGGAATGAAGCCGAAAAGCATGAAGGATGATGAATGGACCGCGTTAGATCGACAGGTTCTAGGGATTTTTTGGCTGATCCTGTCTAGAACAGTGGCACACAATATCAGTAAGGAGAAGACCACGAATGGTCTCATGAAGACTTTATCAAGTATGTATGAAAAGTCTTCGACGAATAACAAAGTGCACTTGATAAAAAAATTGTTCAATCTAAAGATGTCAAAAGGTATGTCTGTGGTCCAACACCTGAATGAACTCAACACGATCACAAATCAATTATCTTTTGTAGAGATTGAATTTGATGACGAGATCAGAGCGTTAATTCTGTTGGCATCACTACCAAATAGTTGGGAAGCCATGATGATGATTGTAAGTAGTTCAGCCGACAAGATGAAACTAAAATACGACGATGTACGTGACATGGTCCTTGCTGAAGAGGTACGTAGGAGAGACTCCAGTGAGTTCTTAAGTTCAGAATCAGCCCTGAATGTTGACAGTCGAGATAGAGGACATGATAGGTCAGACTCCAAGAGCATAGGGAAGAGCAAGACGAGATCTAGGCAACAGATCAAGTGCTGGAGTTGTGGCAAGCCGGGCCACATCAAGAAAAATTACAGAAATCAAGAAAGTGATGAGAATGATAATGTGAATGTAGTGGCAGAAGAAATTCATGATGCCCTACCTATTGCAGTGCACAGTCCAATTGATGATTGGGTGTTAGATTCAGGAGCGTCGTTCCATAGCACCTCATATTGAGAGATCATGCAGAATTATATTTTTGGTGATTTTGGAAAGATATATGCTGCTGATGGAGAGGCATTGAATGTAGTGGGAGTGAGTGATGTGCGCATCACACTTTCAAATAGGGGCGTGTAGACTTTACAATAAGTCAGACACGTTCCAAATCTGAAGAAAAACTTGATATCTGTGGGATAGCTTGATGAAAGCGGCTATGCAGTAACGTTATCTGGAGGAGTTTGGAAGATCACCAAGGGTGCGCTGGTTTTAGCGCACAGTAAGAAATCTAACTCTTCGTATTTAACATCGGGTCCATTGATGTGCTCAGAAATACAAGAGTGCAAAAAGGTAGGCTTGACACACAAAACCTGTGAGAAATCCAAAGGGAGTCAGCTTTGTTGTTCCTCATGTAAGCATAGGAAAGTTGGCTGAGATTGCAAAGAACGGTTCAAGACTGGATACTCCTAGTGCAGTGGGAGTTGTGAATCGCCCGATGGATGTGCTGACCAAGGGTGATGTGTGTGGTAGATTGAAGTCCAACTTGACTGCAGTTTGTTTTCTGGCTTAAAGACAGGAGTTGTAAGCTGTAGAAATGATAAAGCTTGGCTGGAAACAATGGATAGCATGTGGAGACCCAGTCTCCAAGTGGGAGATTATTGGGTTGCATGTGGAGATTGGTCTGGGAACTGAAAATCATGTGTCAGGAATCTGGCTCGACCCTGGCTTGACATCTGACTCGAACAAGATCTCGCTTGACCCTAGTTTGAGCGAGATTCAGACAGAGACTTCACTCGACACTTGCTCGACATTCCGCTCGAGCGAGATTCGCAGTAAATACGAAAGTAGGGTTTTCAGCGCCATTTTTACTATATGTGTTATTTGACTGCTTAAACACGTCTTTCAGCATATTCTAAGAGAGAACAATTATCTAGTGAGTGCATATTGTATGAGAGAGCAAAAAGGCTCTAGAGAGAGTGAGTTAAGATTGAGTGATTGTAATCTGCTCTGATTAATAAGATTTCTGCAAGTCTATGGACGTAGGCAATTTGTCAAACCATGTAAATTATGTGTCGTGTGATTGATTATGTTCGTTTCACTTTTATTTGTCATCGTTGGTGTGTGTGTTTTGTTTACAACAAAGTACAACAATTTGAGTTCAACTCGACTTGATAACCTAGAAGCTCAACTTGACTCAAATAACTTATAACCCTAATGGGAATGGCACGTAGCCTGCAATTAATATCCAATGAGTGCTACATTACAACTTGTTTTGACCCAGGCCAAACGGGGCCTAAGTTTTGACCCAGGCCTAACGGGGCCTAAAAGTCAAATTAAGGTGAAAATTAATGTCATATATGGGGCAACCTACTTTGGAGCTTTAATTTGGACTTGTTAACATAGGCATAACCCAATTAAATTCAACAACGGATTTACCCCATCCATGCAAGTATGAATGAGTTGAATTAAACAAAAAAGAGTATATTTTTTTAACTTTCCTAATGGTCGACATTAAAATTGCTGTATAGCCTCATTATTACACCTATTGAGAAAATTATATATGAACCCATGTTAGGAACATTTATGTCAATCGAAGGCATAACGAAAGATAATATAAACTCATGAAAAAGATCTAAAGCGGTTGAGAATAAGATCGAAAATACACTTGCAACAAAGTGGTTCATCTGTCTACATGTTAATTGGGAGGTATACATTATTGTTAATAAATAAAAGTACTACATTTTATGAGTAGATGATGAAGATTAAATTATTGGACAGTAATGCTAGAATCTAATAAAGATTAAAAAATGAAAGTTCTTATTCTAATATAATAATAATTTTTTTCATACGATAAAATATATTAAAATGTTATTATATCTTTATATGCTGTGTGATCATTGTCAATACACGACAATACTTATACTCTAATATGACATTTTTTAATTGATGAATTCACTATAACGTATTCATTTATGATGATATTCCATCAACTACTAATCCAACATCAAGATGACTCAGAATATATATTATTAGTTTATGCATTGTACGCAGATCTAATTATTAGTCTTTGATTTATATAAGTAACTAGTCTAATTAATAACTATAGTTTTGCTGACCCAACAGGTAGACAAATATATATAATATAGATATATTTGATTAACCAAACCGAGTGTTAATACCCCATATATATAATATATGTTAAATTATTAATACCATTAAAATAGACATTTGTGCATTGTCCTTTTCTCCAAACATTTATCATTTTATACAAGCTAACATCTTTTCATGAGACTAAACGTCCAGTGGTCATACGGGTGTTATTTGGTTGGACTTATTTAATTGAATGACTTCCATTTATTACGACACCATTATTTTGTATTTTTTTTATAGCATTTTTAATTTATTGTGTGATACTTACATTTTTATAAAATGCATGCAGAATATTGAGCAATACATCTTCAAAAGCCACGCGCTAATACATACAGTCCATATAATATATCATTTGGATTATTCATATGCGTTTGTACAGCGTACATATTAAATAAAACATAAAATAAAAAAATAAACAATTCAGTCTATTTTTTAGTTTAATGGAAATAATTTTTTGGATTGAAAGAAAATATTCTTTAAATATTAAGGTACATGAACTTGGACTTGACACTTCGTGTGGATGAACCACCTATACTTCTAGAATCAAATTTCTTGGTAGATAAAACTATCTATAAAAGGAGCGGTCTAATCGATTAAGTCTAATACTTGTCAAGCACATGTGGGTAAAAGTATTAGTGGTTCAATCCCTTAGTGTGATAAATTCAATGACTATATTAAGGCTATTGAGGGACAATTTGTTAGTTCTCATAAGATATTGGCTAACATCTTAATAAACAAGTTTTCAATTATGAAGTATCGCAAATTCAAAAATGTACGTGAGCACATAATAGAAATGAGAGATATTATGAACTAACTGGAGTCTTTAGAAATTGAGATTTTAAAGTCATTCATTATCTATTTTATACTCAAACCTTTTTTCTATCCTATATAATACAGACCATTTAAAATTGTATACACAAAAAAAATTGGTCAATTAATAAATTTTTAACTATGTGTGTACAAGAGAAAAAGAAATTGAAATACTCATTTTGTTAATGAAAAGAAGGTACAATAGAATAAGGACAAAAGTGTTGGTCTTAATTAATGAAAAAATGATGGGAAATCAACATTTAAACTTTGTAAAAATAATGATACATGCCACTTCTATACAAAAAAAATGACATAAAAAATAAAGATTGTATAAAGTATAAATCATGACTTAAGAAGAAAAATAATTTCAATCCTCTTGTGTGATATGTGTCTTTTTTTGTAGACTCTCGATCATCACAATACATGATAGATTGATTTGGGTATCTTAATTTATGTTGTCAATATCATGCAGAGATTTCTCAACTTAAGCAAATCAATGGAAAGTGATCAAGACGTCTACTTAAGAAATGAATTTGGTCTCATGTCAAGACCGCCAAAAAGTCAACTTTAGGGTATATCTTCATGGTAGTAAAAGGTGATATAAAAGAATACTAAATAGACAGTCATTACATCATCTACTATGGAGATAGAGTTTATATCATACTTTGAAGCAATTTTACAAACAAAATGGTTGAAGTTTTTATCACAGGACTTCAAATTATGAATTCAATATTAAAGCCTTGAAGAATTTCTTGTGATATTTGACTGTAGTATTTTTTTTTAAGAATAATAAAAGAATGAGCAAAAGTAAACATATTGATATAAAAATATCTTACTATCAGAGAGAGTCAAAGAATAAGAAATCTCAATAAAATATACAAATATGTCCATTATAATTATAGATCTCAAGACAAAATAGTTTCCAATAGAAGTATTTTTGAAACATATAGAGAGTATGGAGTTAATGAGCTCCTTTTATGTTTGAATTGTCTATTATATATAATACTTATTGTTGTCAAAAATAATATTTTTATTTATGCATATAAAATATTTGCTCATATTCTATAATGTATAGACCAATAATGACAAGAATTATGATGCAGCTGTGATGGCAACAAAAAAGGTCTCTAGAGCAGCCCACATGGATCTTTTGATGGCAGAGGCAATAGATGCACTTGAAGCAGCAAAGCTGATAGTAGAGCTGAATATATCGAAGGTAATTATTTAAGGAGACTGCTTACAGATTATTTATCTTCTTCAAGAGAAATCTATTAAGAGAGATGGAATTGAGATTGTAATCTCTGATTTTAAATTCTTGTTATGTTGTAAAAATTGGAAAGCAGATTTTATTAATAGAAATGGGAATTATGAGGCCCATTATCTAGCAAGAATGTCAAGGTTGCTAGTTGAAGGTAAGTCTGAACTGGTTTTTATTCCAGGATTATGAACTCCATTCTTATCTTCTTTCTAATGAAAGTTGAGATTATTTCCCTTTTCAAAAAACAAAAAACCCATAATGACTCTGAAAATGCTGGAGACAAACGGCATGTGCAACAGTGCAAGCGGTGAGCAAACGGTGCCTAGGTGTAAAATGAAACGACGCGTTTCTGGTCCTACTGAAATGGCGCTTCTGGCTCCCCTTGAAGCCATCCCTCTTCTTTCCCCTTCTCCCAGAATCCGAGAGTTCCATCCTCCAGAAAGTCGTCTTCGCCATTCTTCCCCACCTCCATCCCTCGAAGACCAGTTCCCTCCTTCAAAATTGCCCTCCCTTTTCCCTCCCTTCGAAGCGTTATCTCCCCCAACTCCCTTCGAAGATCAGAAAGTGACCTTCCCTCTCTTCTTCAACTTACTCTCCTGAATTCTAACTTTTCTAGAAAGTCTCCCTCTCTTTTTCCCATCATCCCGAACCCTAACCCTAATCCTCTTTTAGGTGCCTTATTGTATCAGTCCATCCGTTCTTGCATTAGATTTTTCTAGCTAATGCGTTTTAATATTTTTGCAACCACAGACAACTTATAACGTCATTGCTTACAAGGATAAACTACACTTGGGGAGTGGGACTACTTTGGAGATGCTTAGAACCACTCAAGAGATGCAACGGTGACTGCAAGAAGTATGCTAATTATATATTTTTTTTTATAAGTAGAAGTATGTTATTTCTTTGGGACTCTGTTTATTGCATTTATGGTTAATTTTATTAACTACACTCTGTTCTTAACTTCTGCTCAAACTGGGTCCTGAACAGCTTATTTTATGTACCCTGCTTTGTCATCATTTTCATGTTCTAATATTTTTTGTTGTCTATACTTTCTCTTGAATGTCGTAACTATTTTATCAGTTGGATTAGGGACCAGTCTCAGTTGCTAGAACCTTTTGTTAATTAAAGCTGTTAAATCATTAGTGGCCTCTCAGAATTGCCTTTAATTTAAGCCAAATAAATGTTCAAAGGAAGGAGACGAATTTTCTTTTTCTTTCATGCTTTTAAAAAATTTTCTGAACCTTTTCAAACATACTGATAGTTTATCATGACAAATTAGCAAAGTACACCATGGCAAATGCATTGATGCATAATACATGTGATCATTATTTAGTTTAGGAAGAAAGGGGGCTGCCTTCAAGGAATCTATTGCATTAGTTTAGGAATCTAAAAAATTATACCTGTTATCATTATTTAGTTCAAGATGCATAATACTTGTTATCATTATTGCATTAGATTTTTCTATTGGTAGAAAGCATATTGAATATTGCATTAGATTTTTCTTGCTAAAGCGTTTTAATCTGTCAATAAAAATTGGAAGTCTGAAAGTTGGGACTAAGTTTTTTTTTTTTTTTTTTTTGGAAGGGGACTAAGTTTCATTAAGAAAATCAACCAATACAAGGCATTTCATCGAGGACAATGGACAGAACCTCATGAGGCCTGTCTTCAACCCAGACTGATTCGAGATCTGAAAACATGCCTCATCTGGCAGCAAGTGTGAGCTGCCCCATTACAACCTCTTCTAACCAAGGATAATTCCCAGCTAACAAGCCTAGATAATAAAAATTGAATGTCATCCCTTCCATGAATAATCAGTGTTAAGGCCTTTTACAGCATCTACTACATCTTTTACATCTCCCTCGAACACCACAGTGCGAAGTTCAGGTTCATGACACAGTTGAATGCCTTGGATCAGGGCATACCCTCGGCTTCAAAGGCTGAAGCAACATGGAGTTTGTGAGAAGACAGGATAGAATCTACGTCTCCTTTAGAGTTTCTAATAACCATGCCCAATCCCATATGCCAACTGGTGCTATCAAAGACAGCATAAAATTGAGTTTGTCGAAAGGATCTTCAGGAGGACACCAACTTGTGCCAGAGCCCGAGAAAGGCATACCAGCAGTTGCTAATTGGACCTGATTTGCATATTGGAAAGCTTCAAGGTCTGATAGTGCAGCATGGAACAGAGCTATTGGACTTGAGAAAGTATTCTTAAAGATCAGATCATTCCAACTTGCCCAGATTTTGTGGAGAATCATTGCTGACAAAACATAAGGTGGTTGCATTGAGTTTAGGGCAAAGATCCTGCCATAGCAAAATAAAATCATGATAAGTAGAAAGCCACTTTCGAAGGGAACTTAGGTTCTCACCCCACACATCTGTGGCCGCTGCACAATTCCATAATACATGGATTACTGTTTCTTCATTTCTTTGGCAGCATGGGCACCTATTTTCTTGTATTATCTGTCTCTTCTTTAAATTCAACTTAGCATGGAGGATGTTCTGAAGTGCTTTCTATAGGAATTGCTTGGTCTTACCCAAGACTTGCAAGTGACATATACTCTTCCACTGGTCGTCAAAAGCTGTAGAGTTTGAAGCATCTCCACATGATTGAGCTTTCAACTGGTAGTCTAAGAAGTTTGCACTCTTCACTGAAAAGGTCCCTCTATTTGTTCTGGTCCATATAAGCTTGTCGGTTGTGGCTCTCAAGTTGATGGGAATGCTGCAGATAATTTGTGCCTATTCTACCAAGAAGAGATTTCTCAATTAAATTTTGTTTCCAGCTATGGGTGTCTTCATCAATCAAGTCTGAAACTAAAGAGTCAGCATCTAGGATCTGAATTGGGGATTGCACTTTGTATATTGATGGTTGAGGTAACCATTGTACTTTGTATGTTGATGGTTGAGGTAACCATTGGTCGTGCCAAATGCTAATTTTCTTGCCATTTGTGAATGGGTTGATCTTTAGGCAACCTTTTAAGGTTGTGTTGTTCCATCTTAATGTGTTGATCCTCATTTGTAATCTTCCATGTCATGTATCGACTGTATTTTGCACCATGTATTTATATCCATTTGGTCTCATCTAACTTAATACTGCACTACAACAAAGCTGCAGAGGATAAACCAATTCCAATATCAGGATATATATGCTCATTATATAATAAAATCTCACTTTATATATCCTTTGCTCAGAATAGGATACAAGCGGTATTCTTATAATATGCTTAGCATGCATAAAGCATAATCATTACAAAAAGGTGCCACCCCATCACAAAAGTTTTTGAAAGAATTAACCCCAATGTCATCTCAGCACTTCACGGGTCATCTCAGCAGCATCATGTGTAGGATCCTTATAACTGCTCTCGATTATCTCCTTTTATGCATCTTCTTTTATCTTCTGTGTCAAAATTTTCTTGAAATTCATTGATTATGGTATAAATCTGTGCACTCACATAATTATTAGGGACTTTGTATCATCATATCATCAATGCTAATATAATAAAACACGGAAATAAAAATAACTTTTGAGTTATTGCTAGAAATGAAAAACAGAACACTCTCAAGATACAACCATGTGAAAGGATTTCAAAATTACGGATGCAGAGTTCACCAGGTATCTTTGATCCAGATTGAGCAGAATAGCAACAATTGTATTGCACTACAACATTCGCCACTGCTACTGTTTAAAGGTTCAATACGATTAGAAGAGGTTCCACATAAAACTGTCTTGTATTTAGAGGTTTCAAGAATTTGACAAATAGTCCATTACTTGAGCATTTTCATCATCTTAAGTACTTTAAAAACTAAAACATGTATGAAATAAAACCTACATGGTTGGTTGTGTTGATTCTGGTTTACCTTAGAATGCATTAAAGAAACAACCCCACAAGCAAAAGTTACCTTGGAATGCATTAAAATATCAGAAGACATCCTTTAATAGCCATACAAATAGAACAATATTGGAAGCGACAAATTTTTGCAATCAGATGTACAGCCCTGTTGCGTATTTTGCTTTCCTAAGTGTTAAAGTTGACCCCTTAACATCGTGTGCAGTAGAATTTGCTAGATGCAAGTTTATTTTGATGTTTTTTTTAGAAGAAATGTATGAATTTAGCTCCATTTGATGTTGATGTTAATAAAAACATATCAACAAACTACGGGCTAATAGTCAAGTCTAAAAATATATAATAATATTTGTCTTCTACCTTTGAAGTCTAAAAAATAAAGGCAACCCGGCCCATAAAGCCCAATCAATATTCTATACCCACATCTCCAAACGGTGCCGTTTTCACCTCAAAAACCCTAAAACCTCCCTCCCTCCCTTATAAATTTCATTCCACACCCACTTCAGCAGGTTCTTTGTTTTGTCTCGACTGCCCACCTTCCAGGTACTTCTCTATGCTTAAATTCAGTCGATGAATGCAGGGGAAAACCCTAGTTTTTTTTTATTTAAACTTGTTTGTTCAATTTTTTTTCCCCCCGGATCTGTAAATATCTGGAAGTTTACATCAAAGGGTTTTTATTAGTTTTGATATTATATGGTTTGATTATTTTCCAGATCTGGAATTTCTTTACTTCTTGGCATGTATTATATGGTTTGATTTTTCATATTTGTTTTGGTGTGATCTGAGGCTATAGCGAAGTGGTGGATTTCGAAAAGTTGACTCCTTTCCAACTATATTCATCCTGTTTCTCTCACCATGAATTTTTGGTGTTATTCCTCTAGCTGTATACTGGGTTGGAGATACATATTCTTCTACGGTTTTTTATATTATGTTAAAAACCTGCAGCATTATTTTTCTAGATCTGCTTTTTTTTTTTTTTTGGTGTTTTTCCTCTCGCTGTATGCTGGGTTCTTGTTATGTTTTCTTGGTTGGATATACATGTTGTTCTACAGTTTGCACTGTTCGGTATGAGGCATATTTTAGGGCTTCTTTTTCTGTTGGTCGATATGAACCATAATTTCTTCCATAAAGGTCAAACACTGTGTGGAAGACTTGGTTTCAAAGTTATTCAAATCTGGTTCCCTTTTGTAGCGAGCGCCTCCAAAGCGAAGGGAAATGGTGAAGGGACGGCAAGGAGAGCGAGTGAGGCTTTATGTAAGAGGAACAATCCTCGGGTACAAGAGGTCAAAGTCAAACCAATATCCCAACACTTCCCTGATCCAGGTTGAGGGGGTGAACACCAAGGAGGAGGTTGCATGGTACGCTGGTAAGCGCATGGCTTATATCTACAAGGCCAAGGTGAAGAAGAATGGAACTCACTATCGCTGCATTTGGGGTAAGGTGACCAGGCCTCATGGTAACAGCGGTATTGTTCGTGCTAAGTTCAAGTCCAATCTTCCACCGAAATCCATGGGGGCTAGAGTTAGGGTTTTCATGTACCCCAGCAATATATGAGCTCTCAGGTTTTGTAGAATGCCAGATTGAGTAGATGACTCAGAGTTATGCAGAGTTACTTCTTTATATCAACTGAATTTATGTCTTTTTTTAAGCCAAATCGTTTTTGTTTATTACGGGTGGTGGATGAGATGGAATATTGTTTGAACTTTCTAGTTTCATATATGACGTACTTATCCGCTCTCTTAATACAGGCCAACTTTTTTTTTATTAAAGATATTCCCTATTTGGTCTAGATCTGCGATTATTACATGTCCTGCTCAAATTCTGAGAAAGCAATCGGGTACGATTACAACAAAGAATTTTCTATGTTATAGTTGCAAGAACATGACTGTATCGCAGCCAAATTAAACATTTTCTTCCATATTTTTAAATCAATGCTTAGAGTCGTGAAATGTGTAAATGTCAAGTAATCGTTAATGTTAAGCAATCGTTTGGAAAGAGTGATGTTCATAATTATTTATTTTTTTATTTTTTTATTTTTTATGTTTTTCATGCGAGATCTGAATTTATACAACTTTTTTAAAACGTTTGTATGGAATTTGTATATTTTACTATTAAAAATATAATTTTTTTTTAAATTATAGATTATTCATCATAATTAGAATATACAAATGTCAAAACTAACAAATAATAATCTTCTCATTAATTTTAGATATATCTTCTCATTAATTTTAGATATCGAGTATATCTAGAAGTATATGACAATAGCGAATCTATGATAGTCGTGACGTTCGGGGCAACTGAGCACGCAATGATGGATCTTTTAGAACACAAATATAAGGTAAAATGTATATTTATAAATCTGCTTTGAAAAATTGATGCTTTACTTATTCATGTGTCCAAAACTGTCGATGCTCAGAGAGTGAGAGTTTTGGCTCCCACCCTCCCTCCCTTTCTCTTCCTCTCTACACTCTTGCCAATGTGGAGAAGGTTTTCGTTTTATGTTTTGCTTTAGTTTTGCTTCCTTTCAAGTTTTATTCCATTGTCGTTTTTCTCCATTGCGGATGCAATAGGCGTCGCGCTCTTTCGGTGGCCTATGGCTAACATGCGCACCATGGTTGGGCTCTTTAGGTGCCGATCTACCAAACCTACGAAGGGCTCGCCATTAGGCTCAAAGCGTGGCTCTCCACGCATGATCACATGGACTTGAAGATCTTCACACACCATCTCCAAATGTGTCATGCCGTCATGCTGCTCAGCCTTTCTCGGTGTTGTCCTCCTTGAGGATGTTGGTTTTGCCGGTCCAGCCACCTCATCGTGGTATGTGTCTATCATGCGTCACTACACCTGAGCATTATCTCGTTGTATTTCGGTGGTGATTTTGTATTGTTTATTTTGATTAATCTGTTTGTTGGTGTTTGTTTCGATTAGGTATTATTTGTGGTTTGTTTTGCTTGGTGTTGTTTAGTTTATAATAAGATGTTGGTTTGTACTTCTCTCCCGTCCTTTGCAGGTTGTAGGTTTTTTATCCTTCCCTCTTTAAGAGGATGAAGGTAATTCACTCCCCCTCTTAGGAGGGTGGAGTTCTTTTCCCTAATTTATTATCTCTGTTTTTTAAAGTCTCGTTCTCGTAGACAAATTACAAATTGAGATTGAAATCTTATTTGTTGTCACTTGAGAGTTTTGGAAGTTAGACAATATCCGCCACTTGTGTGTGCGGGGGTGATACAGATCAGAGTTTAGCTTGACTTGTACTATGGGTTTATCCCGTAACTACGGATTACAATTGTAACCTCATATCTTCATAGAATGCAAAGCAGCCTTTCTATCAAAAAAGAAAAATATGTCTCCAACGTTAAAGGATCGCCACCATATTTGGAAAATATAATAGCAAGTCAGATTTCAACTAAAGAATAGATGATCCTTTTAGGCGTGCAAATGAATGAATATGGACAAGTATGCCAATATAAGCTCAACGTGCTTTGTCAATGCCGTCCCCGAGACAGTAAGCTAAATCTTTTAAAACTTGTAGCTCCTCAAGTAAAACTTGTCGCTCTTGTAATATATGTGGCCAACCAATGATTGAGCTAGAGGTAGGAATATCCTGATTGTCCTTCTTATGTCCGCAAACACATATCTGTATCTAGTTGTGTGTGAATTGTTGTATTATAGTTATAAACATTTTACAAATCATCTATGTAATATGTGTTGTAAATAGGAACAAAATGTTAAAATGATGGACAAAACTCTACCTATTTATGGTTAAAAATTTAAGACATAACAAAAATGATCAACTGGGCTTGCGTGCATGGCACATGGTCCTTTACTAGTATGTGTGTGTGTGTGTATAAACCGATTGGTTGAAGGATCTTCTCTTGAAAATACGGAAATTTGGATTATTCTTAGTTTCTTTTATCGAAATTTAGGATATGAAATGAACAAAATAAATATAAAGGAAAAATATTTGACTGGTTTTGATAATTAAAGGAAAAATACACTTGTACCATATGCGGAGAGTCGAGATGAAAGGGTAAAAAAAATATTCTGATAAAGATATTGCATTGTTTTTCCTTAAAAAGAGTTAAGGATGACCATCTTTTGATGATCAATACCTTGAGTTTGGCAACAAAGCTCGTAACGTGCATCTAAAGTTCACAATCAATACACTTAAGCCCTTTGGCAATATGAGTACATGTACAAGTTATAGTGTTTGGCCTGTAGTGTTGATTCCGTATAATCTTCTACCATGGAGTTATATGAAGGCGCTAAACTTTTATTAACTTTACTTATCTTTGATCCAAGATTACTTGGGAATGGTATTGATGTACTCATCCAACTGTTGATTGAAGAGTTGAAAGATTTATGGGAAACAAGCGTTAGAACTTACGATGCATCCACGTCGACATCTTTTCAGACGCATACTGTAGTAATACAAATGATAAATGATTTTTTTGCCTATGAGAATATTTGTAGTTGAAGTACTAAAGAGAAGTTAGCATGTTCCACGTATAATAAAGAAACAGCGAATGTGTTTCATGGGCCATCGACGGTATCTAGCAACAAATCATTTATGGAGGAGGAAAGGCGCTAAGTTTCATAAGAGAGTAGAGGACATAACTACACCAAAAGAGTTGTGTGGAGACGAGATAGTGTAACGCCTAGTACATATTAGAGCAAACAATTTTGGTAAAAGTCGAAAAAATAAAAAGAGAAAATAAAACGCAACAAATTTGAATTTGACAAAGCATGGTATTTTTTTGACTTGTCATATTGGTATCATGCATGTTACAACATAATTTAGATGTAATGTACATAGAGAAGAATATCTTTGATAATATACTGGGACATTGATGAGCATTAACAAAACGACGAATAACACGATCAAGACGATGAAAGATCTTAAGAGAACAAGAATTAAACATAACCTTCATTTGTGGGTGGTAGACAACAGGATGGTTATGCTACATGCATGTTTTATGATAATAATGGATGAGATAATGGGCTTTTGTAAATAGTTACTAGGTATGAAGTTGCCAGATAGTCATGCTTCCAATATTGATAGATGCGTAAGCCCTGACTAGGGCTGTACACCGACCAGACCCGAAATTGCACACTTCTGACCTGACTCGATTAGCTTTCGTTCCGTTTCGTTCCTTCCGATAACCTATTAGCCAATTCCCCGATATCTTTTTCTTCTTCTTTTGCTGCTGCTATCATTTTTTTTTTTATTTGTTCAGTTCTCCAGACCATTTCAGAATCTGCACACTTGAAAGAAATAATTAAACAAATCCTCAGAAAACAAAAACTCAGGCATAAAAAAAAAAAACAAAAATCGCACAACAAAAATACAAACTATCATCGATGTGGGATATCTATACTACCACAACAAAATCACACATTAGAAAAACTTTGGCATAAAAAAAAAACACTTAGGCATCAAAAAATAAACTTTGACTCCAGCATCTAAAAAAAACTCCGGCATTAGAAAACAAAATCATATAAGCCCTAACACATCATAAAATAAAATTGCACAAATCCTAATCCACCAAAATCGCACAAACCCTACCCATCACAACGGCAATATTGACCGTACTTTCTCAATCGCGTCCTAATTTTTGTCAGATCTATCATTGATGACCACTGCTGAAGAGCTCTTGTAATCGCAAATGACAATAGACATACATTCGACCTTTTTTGGGAAGAACCGTCGTCGTGGTAAACATGGAGAATCGCGTGCGAATGGTGGAGCTAGAAGCCGAAGATTTGAGGTGGTGGCATGGGGGGAGAGAGAGAGAGAGACAGAGAGAGAGAGAGAGAGAGAGAGAGAGCTACGCATATCGATCGAGCTCAAGGGATGAAATATAAATCGATATTGGTAATGGGTATTTACCCGTTACCGATTTTGGGTAGGGTTATCGGGTTGGAAGCGGTTCGGTGTATTGGGTCGGGTCGGATTTCGGGCACTTTGTACAGTCCTAGCCCTGATGATTGGAAAATTAGTAAATTGAAAAGTCATAATTGTTACGTATTTTTGACAGAAATTGTTACCGGTAGAGATTCATGAGAAGCTGACATCTAATATACGTGCTGCCATATTCGAGCTCTATGTTTTTCAAGAATTTGTGCACTCGGGTAGTAACTCGAGATATGTTGTGGAAGATGGCATACGACATTGTTACTATACTACGTAAATTCGAGCAAATAGTTCTATCATCATTTTTTGATGTAACGATCTATTTAGCAATATACTTAGGGAGGTATTGTTAGGTAGACCGGTATAGTTCCGTTAGATGTATCCATTTGAAAGGTATTTAGGTAGACTGTAGTGCATTATAAAAAATAAAGCCTAGGCTAAGGTTCAATAGCAAAGGCTTATGTACATGATAAATAGTTCACATCTTTCTCTTTATATCTTCATGGTGTTGAGACTGGTTTAATGTGAAGAGTGAAATGCTAATCTTGCTACCCTTCCTCCTCGTGAGCTATCCATGTTTTTTTAGAATGTACAACCCTTGGGTGCACAAGCAGGATATGACTTAATTAGTGAAGAGTTACAAAAAGCTCAGTGGTACATATTGAATAGTTATCGAGAGATTGATGACTATCTCATGTATGTTGTTGCATGCTTGTAATAACTGTAGATAAAAAAATTTGACTATAACCTTTGTTCTAAAAAAATAATATGATTTTGTACTTATATACAATGAGCACATGAACAAACTTAAGATACAAGGCATAGATAATATAGATATGAGACACAAAGAAGAATTTATCGAATAGTTTGAATAATGCATATGCATTTAAATGAATTGTGACTTAGAATTTTGTTGAACCATTTTAATTCTTGGTAAGTTTTAATAATTTTGTTACCGTTTCAATTGTTAGATTTTGGAACAATATGCTCATAATCCCTTATTAGTTTCTCTTGAATTGTATGCATTGACTTGTGGTATCTCACAAGGAGCACTTCGAAGTTCGATACACTGCATGCACGATTTGAGGTTATAGATTCTATTAGTTGGACCATGAATGTAATAGAAATATGCAAAAATGTAGTGTGTTGGTCGAGGTGAATTATGGCACAAATGATATTGATCACTATAGTGTCATACGTGACAATATTATATTGAAATATATGGGTAAGTCTGTTATGTATGTCTTTAAATGTGATGGTGGGATCTAGACGGTGGTCGAGTTTTGATACATAGGGATAATCATTTTACTAGTGTCAATACTGCAACTAAATGGCATGAAGATTATCCATTCTATTGGCTTGTTAAGCTACCCGAATCTATTACTTGATTAATCAAATGAAAAGTACCGATGAAGAAAGTGGAGAGATAATTTGGTGAATCATAAAAAAATCTATTCCTCAAAATACCTATGACGTAGGAATAGTGGCAGATCACAAGAATAGTAGAGATGAAATTTACTCTTTGATTGTAGAGGCTTACAAGAATGATGGAGAGGATATTAACCTATTTGTTGACCTCAGTGAACTCGAATTAATCCTCTTATGTAAAAATGACGTTCTACCTGTATATCCTGATTCATCTTGATTAAATGATCATCCAGTTAAAGTAAAAGAAAAAGAGCAGGAAGAAGAAGAAGAACCTAAAGAGCAAGTCAATAAAGAATACGAAGAAGAGGTTGATGATGATGACAAATATGTGTTTGAAGGAGATTTTGAAACAAAAATGAAAATTACAACTAAAGATGAAGAATAAAAGAACTAAATATTTTATCTATATAGGTGACTATACAATATTACACTTGTCATAATTTCTTCTAACCAATTTCCTTTATCATATTAATCATTTTCAAGAATGCCACCAAGACAGCAAAAAAATGTTACTCCAGACTTCCCAATTGAGGAATCTGCTCCTAAACAAGTTGATACGCAAGAGAAAGACAACCCATTGACACCTGCAAGTAAGAAAATGTCGTTTATAATTAATTATATTTTAACACTCTAAATATATATGTAGCATTATTATGGAGAAAAATAGAATGAACAGAAAAATCAAGGTCACCATTCCTAATAACTTCACTAGGGGAGTGAATAATAGTGCATCATCGCTTTCCTTCTACGTTAGCACACTAGTCCGAGCCTATGTCACATTTTATGTGCGATTATGAAGAGATGTTTTGAATGAGGTTAGGGAACATGTTCGGAATCGTGTACTGGTGAGTTTAAGCAGAGAGTAAGTTTTTTTCCCCTAAATTTGATTTCATATTTTTTTACGTAATTCACTTCTTAGGATGAATTTGACCTAAATTTTGACCATAGCAAAGACGTGTGAATTGTGCATGAGTTGATGACTACATTGTTTCGTTGTAACAAGGGACAATAACATACCACTTCAAGAAATTCGAGACGTTGAAAGAGGCTGCTCATTCTCATTTTCAAAAAATGAAATTAGACGATTGGAGGAAGCGTTGTTATCTTTTTGCAAGTTCAAATTATTAGATATTCTAGATTTATATTCTATAATTATTTATATTTATATTCGTTATATATATATATTATAATTAACATTCTTAATTAATCTTGTAACACTTAAGTTTTATAAATGCATAAAATAGAACCGCTTTGACTATCTACCATCGTACTAGTTCAAGGCCATTCTAATGTCTTACTAACAAAATGATAATTAAAATATTATGGAAATTCACTTAATTTTCTCATATCTTTTTATTTAAGTACTGACATTATTTTTTAAATTACTAGTGTGGCTTTGTTAGAAACATGATGATCTTACAAATTTTATTCATCTATATTGTTACTCACACTAATAAGCACAATGAGTGGATTGATCTTGTCGCTAAAGATAATTATGTAAACGGTGTTAATTTTTTAAATAAATTATTCAACAAGTGAATAATTTATTTTTTATTTGAATTTGTTTTAATATGTTACTTATTATTTATTTTCTTTTTAATTGCCGGAAAAAATTATTGAGATGCAATCAGCTATTGAGAAATCATCTCCTAGTGATATAGATATATTCGCTCATGTACTCGAGACCAAGTCTAGTTTGGTAAGAGGTCTAGAATGTGCATTCAAGCATGTCATTTCATCCTCCACGACTTCGACTTCAAAAGTATCTTACCAAAGATTTAGATGCAGCATGGAAAGAAATTGGGTAAGTCCAAGAGGGAGATGATGGTCCAAGAGTTATAGTGCAACAGAGAGATTAGGAGAAAAGAATACGCATTGAAATCTAAGAGTAAGTATAGAGGAAAATGATGGTCCAGATGGAATGTGTTATATCATTGCAGTAGGATCTCGATGGCCAGGGAAAGAAAAAGAAATTAGTTTTAATATTATCATTATTCAAAACTTTTTTTTTATTTATTTTTGATACTTTATAAGACATTATTAATCATTAAATTTATGGTGAAATATGATACAATTTTTATATTTTTTGATTTTTATTAAATTAATAATTCTGATTAATACGTTCAAATGTAGATTATAAACGTTTGAGTATTGCTTCACATTCAAACTAACATTTGAACATTACACAATTGATATCAACAAAATGTCCAAACATAAGTCATTGCATTTGAATATAAAAACACCTATACTTTCGAATGATTAAAACTAAACGTTTGAAGGTCAATACAACATTCGAACGTTAAACGCTTTCCATTTGAACTCTTTGCCATTGACATCTGAATTTGACATTCAAACATCATTGAGAAAACATTCGAACGTCACTATGTTCGAATGTTAGTATTAAACATTCAAAACAAAACAAACGAGCATCAAATTTTTTAGTTTAGATGTAAATCAGTTGGCTTAACATTTAAACATTGATTTTTATGTTTTAATGTAACCTTTTGTGATAGATTTTAATTGTCACAAAAAATAAAAAAAACACGTTTAAACATTACATCTCAGTGAAGACATCCAACCGACAAAAAAAAAAAAAATTGTGTTGGTTGAATAAAAAACCGTCATAAACTACTTTCTGTGGCACTTTTTAGGTAACAGTTATGATGACGGTTTGAAATTTTCACAAAATCTTATTTGTGATGGTTTTTGTTATAAACGAAGTCGGCAGCCGCCCCCCTGGCCCACCACTAAATTATGTGAATGACCCCACCACTATTATTTTAAATCTGCATAGTGACTTGCATAGTAACTTGCATAGTAATTTCAACGCCTATAAATATGGGCTTCAGTTGTAATGAAATTCATAAGAAAAAATAGAGAGAGAAAGAAAGCTTCAGTTCTTAAGAGTTTCAAGAGAATTTCTTATTTCTCTTTTGCAATAGTAGTTCCTTTCTTTAAGTTTCATAACACGTTATCAGCACGACGGTTCTGCCAATTCTGAAGCTAGTGGCCTTATTCCTCTGTAAGTTTTTCAATATATTATTTGAAATCTTTGATATATTTTATTGATGATTATCTGTGTGAATTTATAAATATATTTTCTGAGATACGCATATTTATTATTTATATGTGTAGAAAATGGCAAATCTTACAAAATTAAAATTTGTTGCTCTTGATATATCTGGGAAAAATTATTTATCCTAGATACTTGATGCTGAAATACATCTTGATGCAATGAACCTGGGAGAAACTATTAAAGAAGGAAATCAAGCATCCCTGCAGGAACGTGCTAAAGCAATTATTTTCCTTCGCCACCATCTTCATGAAGAATTGAAAACTGAATATCTCACTGTAAAAGATCCCTATATTTTGTGGAATAATTTAAGGGAGAGGTATGAACACCAGAAGACTGTCATCCTCCCAAGAGCTCGTTCTCAATGGATGCACCTGAGATTGCAAGATTATCAAAGTGTTAGTGAGTATAATTCCACACTTTTTAAAATAAGCTCAGTATTAAAATTATGCGGTGAGAAAATCACCGATGAAGATATGTTAGAAAAGACTTTTACTACATTTCATGCCTCGAATGTGCTCCTGCAGCAGCAGTATCGAGAGAGAAAGTTCAAGAAATATTCTGAACTTATATCATGTCTTCTAGTAGCTGAGCAGAATAATGAGCTCTTATTAGAAAGCCACCAGTCACGCCCTACTAGCTCAATATCATTACCTGAAGTGAATGGTAATAGGTTTGCATCATTCCCAGAAGTGAATGGTGCATCCTTTAGAAGAAATCGGAGGCGTGGACGTAGTAGGAGAAATTATAGAAATGTTGGTCCCAGGAGTGACAACATTAAAAGGGATTATAATATACCATATCACCAGAAGTGGTACAATTCAGAGAGGGGTAAAAATCCTCAGAATAATTCTTCAAAAAAAAGTGAAGAGGTGTGCCATAGATGTGGAATGACTGGACATTGGTCACGTACCTGTCGTACGGCCAGGCACTTAGCTGATTTATATCAAGCTTCTATTAAAGGAAAGAATAAAGTGCATGAAACAAATTTAGTAGAACCATCAGATGATTTATTAGATTCAGTAGATGTAGACGTTACTCATCTTGATGTATCTGATTTCTTTAATCATTCTGATGGTAGTATTGAACACTTAATTGGAGATGGAAGTGTTCCACTCAATTAATGTATTTTCTTTCTATCAATAATAAAAGTTTTGTATATTTTGTAGAATCATGGATCACATTGATGAGCTTTTTATCTCTGAGTTGAATGATAAAGATATATGTCTGGCTGACAGTGCTACAACTCACACAATTCTCAAAAAAAAGAAATATTTTCAAAATATAACACTAAGTAAAGCCTATGTCCATACCATATCAGGTTCATCGGATTTAATTGAGGGCTCCGGAAGAGCTTATATTGTGTTGCCTAATGGCACCAAATTTTGTATTGATGATGCTCTATTCTCTTCACAATCCAGAAGAAATTTATTGAGTTTCAAAGATATACGTCGTAATGATTACCATATTGAAACGACCAATGAAGGCAGTAAAGAGCATCTTCTTATTACTAAAACAGTATCGGGCCAGAAGCTCGTATTAGAAAAACTGCCTGTTCTATGTTCTGGATTGTATTATACAAAAATGAGAACAATTGAATCATATGTGGTAATGCACCAGAAGTGCATTGACCCTAAAGTATTTATGACTTGGCATGATCGCCTTGGACATCCGGGTTCTATAATGATGAGACGAATTATTGAAAATTCGCATGGGCATCCCTTAAAGAATCAAAAGATATTTCTACCCAATGAATCTCCGTGCTCTGCATGTTCTCAAGGTAAGTTAATTATTAGACCATCTCCCTCAAAAATCATTGTTGAATCTCCATCCTTTTTACAAAGGATTCACGGAGATATATGTGGGCCTATTCATCCATCAAGTGGACCATTTAGATATTTTATGGTTCTAATTGATGCATCTAGTCGATGGTCACATGTTTGTCTTCTTTCCACTAGAAATGTTGCATTTGCTAGACTTATTGCTCAGATAATTAAACTACGAGCACAATTTCCTGAGTATCCAATTAAGACCATTCGATTGGATAATGCAGGTGAATTTTCATCTCAAGTTTTTGATAATTATTGCATGTCAATAGGAATAGATGTTGAACATCCTGTTACCCATACACACACACAAAACGGTTTAGCTGAGTCTTTGATCAAAAGGCTTCAACTAATCGTTAGACCTTTACTTATGAAATCAAGACTACCTATTTCTGTTTGGGGACATGCTATACTTCATGCAACATCTCTAATTCGCATTAGACCATCTGCATATCATAAATATTCTCCATTACAGCTTGCATATGGTCAACAACCAAATATTTCTCATCTTCGTACTTTTGGATGTGCTGTATATGTTCCAATTGCACCTCCACAACGTACAAAAATGGGTCCTCAACGTAGACTTGGGATATATGTTAGTTTTGATTCTCCATCCATTATTAGATACCTTGAACCCCTTACAGGGGATATGTTTAAAGCACGTTTTGAGGATTGTCATTTTGACGAATCAAATTTTCCTTTAATGGGTAAAGAAAAGTCGGTGCCTGAAGCACGACAAGATATTACTTGGGATAATAAGACCCTGTCTCATTTTGATCCTCCTACAAATGAATGTAAACGGGAAGTTCAAAGGATTATTCATTTGCAAAATGTTGCAAATCAGTTACCGGATGTATTTACTGACACTAAAGGTGTAGTAAAATCTTATATTCCTGCTGTTAATACTCCATCAAGAATTGAAGTCCCTGAAGGACAAATTGTCAAAACAGCAATAGGTGAATCTAAAATACGCCTGAAGCGTGGAAGACCTATTGGTGCAAAAGACAAAATTCCCAGAAGGAAAAGAATACAAAATGAATTTGGTGTTCCTGAAGAACACGTACCCACAATACAGACCACAAATATAATTGGTGCTCCTAAATAGCTTAAATCTTCTATTCCAGAACCTCCTGAAGAGGAAAATCTTGAAGAGTATAAATCTCCTAAAAAGTGACCTCTTGAAGAGGTGTGTCATGAAATGTTTTCCCCTGAAAAGGAACAGGTACCTGAAAATAATGAGATCTCAATACATTTCATGAAAACTGGAGAAATTCTGGATAGAAATAAAACTGTTGTCGACAACATATTTTAATATAAAATGGCCCTTGACATTACCAGAAGTAATGAAGAAAGTGAGTCAAAAAGCGTCGAAGAATGTCGACGTAGAAATGATTGGCCAAAATGGAAAACAGCTATTGAAGCTGAATTAAATTCGCTAGCAAAACGAGAAGTATTTGGACCTGTTGTCCAAACACCAAAGGGTGTAATGCCTGTTGGATATAAGTGGGTATTTGTACGAAAACGTAATGAGAAAAATGAAATTGTGCGATACAAAGCACGGCTTGTTGCACAAGGTTTCCTGCAGAAACCCGGGATTGATTATGAAGAAACATACTCTCCCGTTATGGATGCAATCACATTTAGATTTTTGATTAGTCTGGTTGTTACAAAAGGATTAGAAATGCGGTTGATAGATGTGGTCACTGCATATTTATATGGATCCTTAGACCATGACATATATATGAAAATCCCTGAAGGATATAAGATGCTTGAAGCATCTACAAGTACATCTAGAAATATGTACTCAATCAGACTACAAAGATCTTTATATGGGTTGAAGCAATCCGGACGCATGTGGTATAATCGCTTAAGCGAATATCTATTGAAAGAAGGATTTGAGAATAATCTTATATCCCCATGTGTTTTTATTAAGAAATCAGAATCTGGATTTGTCATTATTGCGGTTTATATTGATGATTTAAATATTGTGGGAACTCCTGAAGAGATCTCAAAAACCGCTATATATTTAAAGAATGAATTTGAAATGAAAGATCTTGGCAAAACAAAATTTTGTCTCGGCCTGCAGCTTGAGCACTTGCCAAATGGAATTTTTATTCATCAGTCCATGTATACTGAGAAAGTCCTAAAGCATTTTTATATGGACAAATCTCATCTTCTGAGTACTCCAATGATTGTTCGAATACTTGATGTGAAGAAAGATCAATTCCGTCCTTGTGATGACGATGAAGAAATTCTTGGTCCTGAAGTACCATATCTCAGTGCAATTGGAGCTTTGATGTATCTTGCAAATTGCACTCAACCAGATATTACATTCTCAGTTAATCTGCTTGCAAGATATATATCTGCACCAACTCGAAGGCATTGGAATGGCATTAAACATGTCCTTCGTTACCTTCATGGTACGGTTGATATGGGATTATTTTATCAACGTGGTTCAAGTCCAGAATTGATTGGATATGCAGATGCAGGTTATCTTTCAGACGCACACAGAGGTAGATCTCAAACTGGATATTTATTTACTTATGGAGATACTGTCATATCATGGAGATCTGTTAAGCAGACACTATCTGCTACCTCTTCAAATCACTCAAAGATCATTGCTATTCATGAAGCAAGTCGAGAGTGTATTTGGTTGAGATCAGTTATTCAACATATCCAGGAAAAGTGTGGACTTCCCATGATCAATAATAGCCCAACAATCTTATATGAAGATAATACTGCTTATATCACTCAAATCAGAGGAGGATATATCAAAGGTGACAGAACCAAACATATTTCACCGAAATTCTTTTATACTCATGAACTTCAAGAAAAAGGTGAAATTGATGTCAAGCAGATACGATCTAGTGATAATCTGGCAGATTTATTCACAAAGGCGTTACCAACTTCCACATTCAAGAAGATTGTGCATAACATTGGAATGCGAAGACTCAAAGATATTTTGTCATGCACTTTTCAGGGGGAGTAAATGTGCTGATTGTACTCTTTTTCCTTCGCTGAGGTTTTGTCCCACTGGGTTTTCCTCTGCAAGGTTTTAATGAGGCAATCCTAAAGCACTTGTGGATACATAAGAAGACTGTACTCTTTTTCCTTCGCCATTGGTTTTTCTTCCCACTGGGTTTTTACTTGGCAAGGTTTTAACGAGACAGATTCTTTATGGGTGGTCATTCAAGGGGGAGTGTTATAAACGAAGTCGGCAGCCGCCCCCCTGGCCCACCACTAAATTATGTGAATGACCCCACCACTATTATTTTAAATCTGCATAGTGACTTGCATAGTAACTTGTATAGTAATTTCAACGCCTATAAATATAGGCTTCAGTTGTAATGAAATTCATAAGAAAAAATAGAGAGAGAAAGAAAGCTTCAGTTCTTAAGAGTTTCAAGAAAATTTCTTATTTCTCTTTTGCAATAGTAGTTCCTTTCTTTAAGTTTTATAACAGTTTTCATATTTTTGACGGTTTTGTCTGTCACAAAAAACCAATAGATGGTAATTTTGTGAAAAGTGAAATTTCTTTTATTGAAGTAGTATGATTGCGTTGATTTCTTATAAAATAAATTATAAATTAATTGTGGGTGTATTATTATCCAAATTATTTTTCTTGGTTCTTTAGTTGGTCGGGCCCATCCATTGATAAGTCTATTTCTTCTGTAAGTTTGGCGGTCTAAGCCATGTTTGGGATAGGAACGTGGACATGAGATGACATTTTGATTGCTAAAAGGATTCACACTTTTTAAATGACAGCCGCGGAAATATGTGTGGATGTTAGACTTCCCCTTCTCCCACGATTTCTAGATTACGTCCTGCGCAGTGTATAAGTTCGTCTCAAAATACGTGCGTCATCTCAAGGTATAACTCACTAAGCATCAAACTTTACAAATAGAAGATTCAATTGGATATTAACTATAGAAAAAGGAATTATAAACTTAACTATTTTACAACTCCATTTCAAATTAAGAGTAGTTAGATACTAGATTGAAGTTATTTTTACTGAAGTAGCATAATTATAATTGTTGTATACTTGTTTATAAAATTTTTTGTATAAAAAGTTATAAACGTATCCATTATTCATATAGAAATAATGAGTTAAATACATATAATAATATAATACTTCGAAATGATATATAGTAGCTAGCATAACATCTTAGGAAATCATCACTTAATAAGCAATAACAATGGCTTTGAGTTTACTTGTATTGTACTGACCTGATCTCACACTTGTGACATCTTTCTAATTATTGTGACACATATTCTTTCATCTTTACTCGTTTATGCTTATATGATAAATTTGAACTTGATAGTTATGTTTTCCATTTAAATTGAGAATAATTTCAAAAGTCTCAAATCACTTTGTTAAATAATCATAAGGATAATGGTAGGTGGATTATGCTGAGATCCCACATTGGTGGAAAAAAAGAAATCTTACTCTTTATAAATTTTCAATAAGGCTCCTATCGCGTCATTGATTATTAGTCTTTTTAAAATATAGATGATGTGATTTGAGTTTTCCATTAAAGCATGACACAAACAACATTTATAATGTAGAATTGCACGTATCTATAAGCCCATTTAAACTATTAAGAATAGAAATGAACTAAAAATCCTAACATTAGCGCTGTTCATGAACCATCTCGTTATTTAATAGTTATTAGAATAAACACCTTGGAGAATTTGTTAGTGGCCGGGCCGGCAAGATATATATATATATATATATATATATATATATATATGTATATATATTAAGGAGGAGCCAATATGCAAAATATGTTTCCCTAGTTTAGTGAAGTGGTTAAAAATGATATTTTTTTAGAAAAAAAAATAAATTTCAATCAATAATGTAAGAGATAGAAGAAAAAAAATGTAAATTTTAACAAATATTTGACATGTAATGAAGAAAAATATCTTAACAACGAAAGAATTATATAAAAATAAATTAAATTGATGTAAAGTGTTGAAATATAACTATTTAATAATTATTATAATTTTATTTATAATAAAATTATTATTTGAATTTAATGTTTCATGAATTTAAATTGAGAAATAAATAATATTTTATTTGATAATTGTATTTGCAAATATAGTTGATAAACAGATATAAACTTAATTATTTCATATTTCTCTTTTTTTTTAATAAAAAAATATAAATAATATTATATTATAATTTATAACGTGAAGTAGGTTTACTAATATTATAATGTTATATTTAATTTGCTTGTTATATAATTTATTACTAATAAAATATTAATAATAAAATATTAGTAATTTATAATTTGCATGTTATAATGTTATATTATAATTTGCATGTTATATAATTTGTGTTGTTTATTCTGAGTTTTGAGTGAGTTTCATAAATGATGGAAGAAGGGTAACGTCGATCATAATTAAATTGATTTGAGTTTGAAATTAGATATTGGTTTCAATTTAGGAATCCATTTAAACTGTAACTAAGAGATAGTCTAAACAAATTCGAGTTGAAGAAGAATTTCGAATAATAATTCTTGAGAAGACAGCAGTTTTAAATTTGGCTAGATTTGATTTTAAAGCGTTTAATTTAAGAGTTTGAATCAGAATACTAAATTTTAAGAATCAAATTATTTTAGAATTTAGATGGAAAGACAGATGTAGTTAAATTTAACAAAAAAATAATAATAGATAAAATATATATTAAATTACCATTAGATAACACTTATTAGAATAGAATAGATATCTCAAATATGTTGAGACAACTGAGAACCCAAAAAGAATATAATAGGACCACATGCAATACCATAGATGATGAAAAAGAACAAGATCAATCACCCATAGGCTAGCTATCAACCAATTTGATATTATTGCGAATTGAGAGAGACGTTTGAAATGGAAGTTTTGTCTTCTCCTGAATAAGAGTTGTCACACAGAGAGCTAGGGACAAATGATCGATTAACGATACGGCATATCCTTTTGCCATTTATAATAATTGATGTATCAGCAAGTAAAGATATGTAAGTAAAATTATAACTATAAATAATATATTCTTTATACTATTTTAAATTAACTACACACGAGACTCGCACACTTATTTAATATTACTCCTACCACTATGACTTATAATTTGCTTAATATATTAAAAAATAATATTAGATACAGTCTTAGAGTACTATGCTAGTTTTGCACTGTCTTTGATATATTAAACAATTTTTTTTTTATATAGATTCCAAATTTACCTATTTTTTACATAAAGAATATCCAAAACTTACCAAATTTAAGGTTGTAAATATCATTTTTCATTAAAAAAAATAAAGATATTGCAATACCTAATATAATTTTGAGCAATAATATCATCCATACAATACATTTCACAATATTTTTTAACATATATTATAAAATAAGAACATTATTATAAAATGACGAGATTTTATTAAATACATTATAAAAATATCCTCCTTTCAAAATACCACTATATAAAATATTAAGAAACGTAATGCATATTTATCATTTGAGAAATAATAATTTTAATTGTGAGTGTGTAAATATTATGTAATTATTTAAAAAAATAAATAAATATAAAGTTCTAGTTCAAAAACAGTCCACTACTCAAATGAAGGAAAGGCGTGAGAAGGATCTTTGTTACAATTGTGACAAGAAGTGAGGATCGAGTCATAAATGTAAGGCATCAGAATTATTCATCATCATGGAGTGCGATGATTCTAATGAAGATGATGATCCAATATTAGCCAAGGGAATCACGAAAAAGGGAGAATTCAACACTAGGAAGTAACAAAAAAAATATATAGAAATCAAGCCAATATTCTCAATACTTGCACTCTCGGGCTCACCTAATCCGAGAACAATCAAGCCAATACAGATGATGAGTCAATCGTCCCCTCCTCCAAAATACCAAATCTTAGTTTCACTCCTGGTGGTAGAGTTATGCTATTTTCGGTGATCAAATCAGACAGTATCATGTTGAAATTTTTCCTTAATCATTCTCGGAGTTCCAAGTGTGTACGAAGAAAAGAACACATAAAAGTTTACTTTGTTTTCATAGTAGTTGCACTCATATCATATTATATCATGTTGGTACCAATCATACCACATGAACAAGTATCATTATATCAGAATCATATTTAGAATCAGAATTAACAAAGAAGTATGCTAAATTTTTTTTTCATATCCATATCATATCAAATCACATGTCGAACACATTCAAATCATTTTGAGATAATCAATAACATATTCAAAATATTTCATATCACATATATGAAAATATTAATTTTCATATTCGCTCTTTTATACATCTTAAAAATATGCAAAATATTATTTATGTCTACACATTTCATATTAAAAAATATGTTTTTTTCTTTCATATAGATTTTTATTAGTGGATGCAGAACATATATGTTGAGGTTGTTTTTATATTTCTTTTCAAAAACATATCATTCACATTTGCATAAACCAACCTCAGTGGTCAACTTATGAGAAGAGTAATAAAACACTTTAAAACAATTACGAGGAGTAGACAACTCATCTATAATCAAGCGATACAAGTATGATAGTCCATTAAAAATAAATTTAAAAAATAATACAAAATTAACTTCCACCATTTTATATAAAGTTGTAAATAGTTGTAAAACAGTTATAACCATATCATTTTCCTTCTTTGATATACATATAAGAAGGGGCCCCCTTGACTGGTCTAGTGTACATGTTGTTATTATTATTATTATTATAGCTTCTTGATTTAGAAAGGAAAAAAAAAGTTCGAACACAACTTGCAAATTATGCCAAATTAAACAAGATAGGCTAGCTTTTGTAACTCGATCTTGAGCCGCTTGAAACATATGATCTTGATCCCATGATATCAGAATTAATGGAATGAGAAAGCTGGGAATATTGATCGGTTTTTGTCCCTTGACCCAAATCTGGACCCTTGTAGGTATATATATAGATGATTAAGGTTGTACTTATCATAATTAATATTGATGGACGTGAATGATCATTATATAATCAAATCCTCACTCGTAGGTGTTAATAATTCATTATTGTTCAAAATACTGATGATCAGTAGTGGAGCGCTGTTCTTTTCCACAATAACTTGGCCACCACGGGCCGCCTCTCTCAATGCATGAAACATTAAAAAATTTGTGTTTATCTTTATTTGGTGATCGCTTGGAAATCGTAGGTTCCCATCTTTATTCATCTTCAAATTGGCATTTGCATGCCTTCAACAGATAACATTATTATTCGAATCAGTCAGAATATTGCATGCCCTAATCAAGGATACAATCAAAGTTCTTAAAAACAAAACAAACACACCTCACAACAGCAGTACTCTCTTTTTATTAACAGACTGATTCAAATTAGACCTTAGCCAGTGCCACCAAGAACGGCTTTAAGCTTCCTAATCTGATCTTCATCAAGGAAAGTAGTTGCCGCGACAATTTCAGTCGGCAAGTCGTTTTTAAACAAAGCGAAAGGCAAAAACTGGAGACCTGGGGTTGCACTACTGAAGCTAACAAATCCAACAGCTGTAGAAATTCCAGGATTCAATTGGAAATGTAGTAATCCTTGAGGGAAAACCATAATATCACCCTTCGCAAGAGTCTTTGTATAAACTACATTAGCTGAGGAAACGAAGCCTGCAAATATTGTTCCTTCAACGACAAGTAGGACTTCCGAACCTCCAGGATGTGTGTGAAATGGGATAACTCCGCCGGCGGCAATGTCGGCACGTGCCAAAGAAATTCCAAGGCCGTTAACGCCAGGAATGTCTGAGGCAAATGCAGTGGTGACCCCAGCTTTGATTATATTGGAGGTGTTGGCTGGAATGCCTAGGCCTGAGAAAACAAAGTCATCCACCGTCACATCTGCAGGCTTCTTGCAAGAGTAGCCTGCAGGGCTTTCAGGAGCATCGAAATCTGCTACACAGAAGTCTTGCACAGCGGCATAGGAAGTGGAAATTAGGAGGAGAGACAAGATGAAGATAATAACTGGAGATATCATCCCGGCGGTTATTTTAGTTGTGTTTAATTTTCTCTCTGTGTTTCTTTGATAGTAATGTTATACCAGTTATATAGAAGTAGAACTTGGATTTCAAGAGGGATATAGCAAGTGGCCTTTTGGTTTAGATGCCCCCACGCGGTACTATATCACATGGAAAAAGCAGGAAACGACGGATATATATAGCTGGGATGCATGTCGGATTGGGTGTTTTCTGGGATAAGAACGAGAAGTTTCTTTTGTTTTTGAAAGCAGGAAATTTAAGGCGAGAAAAATCTCTGGATATCTCCCATTACAAAAGAAGTCATTCATGCTTTCTGGAGTTTAACTAGTCTAGCTTTTTCTGGCTACACAATTCCAGTTTCTGATCATCAATATATAGCAGGCTGTATTATATGTTTGGACCAGCCACTAGAAACAATCAAGAAAATTAATTCATGATCTGTTTGTCGTTTATTTATCCAATTATTCCCTTGATGAATAGCGTACGAATTAAGGAGGTGATCTTACAGTCTGCCAAGGTTGTATGTCTGTTGAGGCAAATCTTAAGAAAGGTTAGTTTGGATGGTAATGCTATACATTATGTTCTTATTCTGTTCTCATTTTATTTTACTAAGTAAGATGTAGCTCATTTATATTAGTAAATGATAAAGATGTATTTAATAAATGATTATTTAATAATAATAAATATGTCATATCTTATTTAATAAAATAAAAATTAATAATAATATAATATATAAAATTATTTTTTGAAAATATCTTATTATTATTTATTATTTTATTATTTCTTTTCATCTTCTTTAGTATTTGGTGGACCAATATTATTTATTTTATATTCCACCTGATCAGCTTGTTGTTTGATATTAATTCTCGTCTTCCGAACTACATTATGAGATTAACTGGAGACAGTTGGGCTTTTAAATACCAAATAATAGCTCTCCAGTAATTTATTGCCACATAAGCATCTTAACTTACCCATTTTTACACTGCGATTCACACGATTCTTTCAAATTTTTGCAGCTTCAACCTTTCGATCTCAGTGGACTTCTCGTCTCTCATTTCTCTCTAACTTTGATATGATTTCATTTTTCTGATAGATAAACCCTCTCTCTCTCTCTCTCTCTCTCTCTCTCTCTCAACAGTCGCCGCCGCCAACCGTGAAATCCAAATCGCCAAACGATGCAATCTTGGAGAACCCTTGTGGGGATTCAAGCTTGATGCGAGTATAGACCAGAAGCATCATGCAGCGGTGAGTGAAAACGTGTACGATAAAGAGCATAAGTAGGCGCATGACCCAAAAGGCGAAGGGGAGGAAATCAAAGTCGATAACTTTTCCTATTCTTCTTCTTCCTTTTTTCTTTATTCTACAAACTTTTAGCAATATATTTTGAGAAATACTAAACCCACAAACCGGGAAACCCGCTGGGGTTTTAGATTTTTTTTAATTTAACGATTGAAGATGTGTTTATAATGATATTGTAATTTTTTTAAAAAAACAATTTAACTTTTTTTAAAAAATAGATGAAAATAAAAAGTAAAAAAATATATATACACATATATGAGATAGTTTTCTTTCCCCCAATTTATCTAATATTCCCATGGGTATGAAAAATTTGAGATTGCATTACTCATTTTTCTTTAAAGTTGGAGTCGAGGAAGAGGAAGAAAAAGAGAGAATGGCTTCGATGGATGCAAGTTTGTGATTTGGAAGGGAGGCTCGAGTGGAATGAGGGGCTGTGGCAAGAAGGGAAATGAATTCTGGTTCAAATAAGAGAATGTGATTTCGTGTGGCCTTACTTAGTGTTTGTTGTAACGGCTGATGTGGCTGATTATTATTATTAGAAGGCTGTTTTTTTAAGTTTACCAGTCAGATCTGTCTGCAACGTCACCCTAAAGATAAAAGAACTCATGCATGTGATCCAACCCAAAATTGTGGGGATAGAATGTGGGGCATTTGGACAGCTAAGAGATGTCAATGATGCAAGTCTTCCACAGTACTCCATACGGCAGCCAAGGAAATATGTGGATCTCAGGCCGGCTTCCCAGCTCTCACGAAAATCTGTCTTTCTCAAGGTAAAACTAATTAGGGATCAACTAATTTACTCTAAAAAGCTATACTTACTAAGAGAGAACGATCAGTCAAATAACTATAACATAATATTTGGAAATGGCATCTTTGGAGATCACTTCATAACTAAAAAGCTTCAACCCATATTACATATATATGAATTTACAATTAATCACGTATTGACCGCTCACAATCATGTTTTTCATAATTAACGTGACTCATTCTTTTATATATATATCATCACACATCGTATATGTATAAGACTATTTTTCATTTTAAATTTTGTAATTCTGGTGGTTGGGAAAGGAGGAAAGAGTGTCGGAAAAAGAAGATTAGGTTTCGAGAGTACTGGGCCGTGCTAAAGTATCGATTTGGGTTGGTGTTGGGGTGGGACTAGTGTGTGGATGAAATCTGAAGTTGAGGTCTATGGGAGTTTCAAAAGAAATGGGTTGGGTTCGAGGTGTGGATTGAGAAGCAGATTGAGTGGGTTAAGGTAAATTGATGTTAGAGGATTGGTTAATGATGATGTTTTGGAGAGGAAAATGGTCCTCATGGAAAGTTACATCACATGAAATGAAAACTTGATAGGTGGTTAAGTCAAGAAGTTTGTACCCCTTGATGCCATGTGGATAGCCCATAAATAAGCACCGGCAAGCACGAGGGTCAAATTTAGATCGTGCATGGGCTAAAGTAGAAGCAAAACAAAGGGAGCCAAAAGCACGTAAGTGTGAGTAGGAAGGTTTTTTGTTGTACAAGACTTCAAATGGTGACTGTAGTTAAGAATTGAAGTTGGTGTGTGATTAATCAAATAAGTAACGGTTAAGACGAAATCATTCCAATATTTAGTGGGTTAGCCAGATTAAAATTTGAGTGCTCTTGCAATATTTAAAATATGTTGGTGTTTCCTTTTAACTAAGGCATTTTGTTGAGGTGTGGATATGCAAGTAAGTTGATGAATTATGCCTCTTGGTTGATAAAAATCTGGCATGGAGAATTCAGGGCCATTGTTAGTTCGAATTATTTTAACTTTGTTGGCAAACTGGTTATCGATGAGAGAGCAGAAATTTTGTACACATGAGCGTGCTTCGGATTTGGGTTTTAAAAGGTAGAGCCAAGTGCAGTGAGTGAACTAATCAACTATACTTAGAAAATACTTAGACCCATCCTATGCTTGGATCGAATTAGGACCCCTATATTGACTAAGATTAGTTCAAAATGATCAATGACAGTATTTTCGGAGTGAGGAAAAGATAATCTATGCTGTTTGGCAAGAGGACAGATAGCACATGGACTAATTTTAGTAGAAGATTGAATATCTTTCATGCCGATATCATTCAGAACACGATGGGTCATGGAACTGTGTCCAAGTCGAAAATGCCACGGAGTAAATACATCTTGTTTGGGAGTAACAACAGTGTTAATAGTTTTGGAATGAAATAAAGTAGAAAAGTAAGTGTGCAAGGCAGTGGAAGATGGTGGTTCAGACTACAAGTGGTATAGGCTATCACGCATCTCACCCTTCCCAGTCCTCATCAAAGTTGAGAGGTCATGTATATAGCACGAAGTAGAGAAGAAAAGTAAGCAACAATTGGAATTTGTAGTAAAATATCTTGTAGAAATGAGATTAAAGGAAAATGCCGAAACACATAAAACGTGTTTGAAAGTTAAATGTGGAAAAAAACGTATATCACCAAGATGGATAGCTATCGTGGTCGCACCATTGGGAAGCTTGACTGAGTGATGAATGCGAGTGACATTGTGTGTAAAGAAATCGAGGCAGCAAACCATATGGTCCGTAGCCCCCGTGTCGAGAAGCTATTGTGCAGAAAAGGTGTTTGATGTTCTGTGTGTGTGTGTGTTGAGAGACAGAGGCTATTACCAAACATGATAGAAGGATTGGAATGGAGAACTTGGACATGATTGACAGCTACGAATGTGTTGCTGGTGGTGGGAGAAGGTTGAAGTAAGGCAAGAAGCTTACTATACTATTCTTGAGTAATAGGTGAGCCATTGTAAGTTTGCTCCTACTCAAAGGAAGCAACGTTAGCTGTAAACTTGGATTTTGTGCTATTTTTATAATTGGGAGGATAACCATTCAACCGGTAACATTTCTCTTTGGTGTAGCCTGGAATCGGGCAATGGGAGCAGACCGGAATATTTGGATTGGCCTTTAAACAACGCTCAATAGACTGCCCTGAAATGTTGCAATCCAATTAAGAATTGCATGACTTTATGGTGATGATGGTACTCCACGCGAGTGGTGACAGATCCACAAGTGCAAACGGACATAGGCTCATAGACCTCAAGCTCATCCTAATAACTTTTTAGTTTGTTGTAGTAGATGCTGACTGAATCGACTTCTTGAATCAAGGAGGATATGGCCTTCGTAAGTTGAAAAATGCGAGGCGCATTCTAGATAGAGAATCGTTCTCGGAGGTCTTCCCAGACATCGGCTACAATTTCAACATGAGCAATCATGGGTCGTAGGTCCACACAAATAGAGTTTTAGAGCCAGGCAATAATCATGTCATTGCAATGTTCCCATATGAGGAACAAAGGATCGGAGTCCTGGGGTTTGGGGAGCTTGCCATCAAGAAACGAAAGCTTGTTTTTGACGTTTAAAGCCCTTCATATAAAACGAACCCATATAACGTAATTTTTAGTATTTAGTAACTTAGGGACCAACGAGGTAGCAACATTTTCACCTGGTTGAATAAAATGCGAACTGGCAGAATGATGAGGAATGTCCTCAGGATTGGGATTAGCAGAGTGAGACATGACTCAAGGAGATGGTGAGCTTGGAGGAGATGAATTTGGAGAGTTTGGAGGTGTTTGGCTCATGATACCATATTGGAAATTATGCAGGAAAAGTGCATAGCAGAAATAGAGAAAACAGAGTTTGTTATCTATGAGAGCAACGTCCACTAAAACGTGTATTCATGATCTTTGAATGTACATTGTGCTGCTATTTATATACAATGAAAAATAAATAAAATAAGAAATACAAAATAACAGAAAGTGCATGCCATTACAATACAGAAAAAACAGAAGGTTTTTGTGTCATCACGTCGGTGGTGGTATTTCTATAACCAACTTGTCAAGAGGAACCGAAGGAACCTGAGGGGCTGCATGGTCTATATGGGATAATTCTAATACATGATACATATTAAATGGCTTCATATGTCTAAAGAACCTTCTTAAAATGTTAAAATGTATCTAAATAATTAAGTGGTGTGATTGAAGATACCAAAACTTAGATGGAAAAATTCAGTGTACTCATGCATTATCAAGAAGAGTCCAATGGTTCCATCAATTCATGCTTATTAGATATGAGGACAAAAAAAAAATTAGAGAATTCGTTTGTGAGAGTACCATTATATGTTACAATATAATATAACATGTTGAGGCAGTAGCAGTGAACGCAAGAGATGAATAGGACCGCAGTACCGCCCATAGAACGTACTTCAAAAGAAGCAAAGATTCACTACAGTTGAAGTGGTATTTTGGGACGAAGGATCTAGGGTAGCCATGTGCTAAGAGTCGCTCCTGTTGCTGCTCCAGCACTTCTGAAATTCGATCTAACGCTCTAGCTAACTATGTACTCTTCCCTCCAATGTTTCGACGGTCCTTGCAATATCCCACTTAAGAGCACCTTAGTACTTGACCACAATAACCATGACCCTCGCTTAGCATTAGCATTGGATTGATTATGATCTCAATTTTCAAATTTGAAAATATGTAACTTTTCATCTTTTAGCTAATCACTCAAATCTTTAAGTTTACATTAGATTAGCATCACATTTTCTGTAATAATAAACTATTATTATTTTTTATTATTTGTATTTATTTATTTTTTATTTTCTTAATCCAGGAGCTTGTGAAAAGCATATGCCGGTCTTTGTACAATCAGTATGTCAAACTATTTAATCCGCTCTCAGTTCTGAGTGTGTTATTTGAAAATCTATTTGACAACATCCAAATGATATTATATAACAAAAGAATAATATTACTGACATCAGTCCCAGCTTCTCAAACAGAAATGTATACCATCCAAATATACAAGTATCATAATTGCCTGCTATAACCCAACACTGCCATTTGTAGCCATATGTAAATTGATCACACATTTATGTCTAGCAACAAAACCTCAGACTAGCATCTAAAAAAAAAGAAAAAAGTTTTCAAATCCTAACATCTTAGTTAATCTACCAATAATACAGAAGAAAAAAGTCTAATGAACCAATAAAGTTCAATCTTTGATCAAAACATTACTAATAGAATGAGAATATGGCATATAACATTACTATTTATTGGAGTGATGGTTCTTCTCGCTTTCACATCAAAACAACATGGGTTTTAAGTACGAATAAGGAATCCATCAATAAAGAAACCCAACAAAACTCCTCAATTATATTTTGTTAAAGAACCTGAATTTTGCCATCTGCAAATCAAACAAAATTTCAGAAATAAACTTATCATGGAGGAAGATATTTATTGCAAGCAATGCAATCACATTAAACCATTCGAATATATTAATCGTTAAACTTGGAAATTTGCAAGAACCCCAATTGTTAAACTTGGAGACTTGCAAGAACCCCAATCAGCTTATTCAGTTTTCATTAAAAAAAAAGTTCAAGAAATATTTTAAAACAATTCAACAACAATTAGACAGGAACCCTGCTTTAAATTTAAGAAAGCTATAATAATCAAATCCAGAGGCCTGGACGAGATAACCACTTGTAGCAACGCTCTTACCTATAGAGCTATAAGAAGTTGAGAGATTGTATTAAGTGAATCATGTAATCTCTAACTTCTGGTTAGCAATCAAATACGTGTTGTTCTTCAATTCTCTATCTTATAGTACACTAAATTTGAAAACTAAATCTGGAAACTGTCAAATTGGCCTTACAAATAAATGTCGGCAACATTTATAAAGTAATGTAATTCTTCACTAGCAACATTGATCTCAGTCCTGAAAAAATAAATTACTAAGCAAGGCATAAATGACAAAGTTAAAAAGCATGGAGAATTGGTGAGCTAATGAGGCTTCAGAGGGTACAAATTTTATTCATCCAAAACTCTTAGATATATGATATATATATATATTATATATTATCATTTTTTAGTTATGTGATATCAAATAAGGAAAAAAAAATGCATTATTCAATTTTAATTGTGACTTATCAAAGAACGATAAAAGGATGAGACTAAAAATAAGAAGAAAGGTGCATTTTTCTCCGGCCATTCCAATAGTTACAAGCAGAGACTGCAGAATTAAGGGAGGGATGCAAAAATAAGATGAAAGATGCATTATTACATTACTTACCACAAAAAAAAAGGTAGATTCCAGAGGTGGATTCCAAAGTTGTAAACACGTTAGAAACTATATGCATCAAAGAATTTGACTCTACTCCTAGATAGTTAGTTATGGATCAGTTTCTTCCACGACAATTGATAAAGGCAGAGAGAGGGAGAGTTTAAACCAAGTTTTCATAAAAAACAATGACCTCCACTTCTACTTATTCCATATGGTGAGGGCAAGTGAAAATTCTAAACCACAAACATATAAACTTGTATAAATTAAAATTTTAAAACCTAATAATAACATGTAGTTCTAATGAAATTCACCAACTTCTCGCTACCAAATGAGCTCTCATATTACCAAATTCACCATAATTAAAAATAGAATAGAGGAAAAAGAAGTATCTCGGATCTAGTCGAATCTGTAATGCACCAGAAGAGATCTAGTAAAAGAAACCCCCAAAAAATAAAAAACTCTGTACATATTCATTTTCAGTAGATCGCAGACAGAGACGTAGTGGCGCTAAAATGGAAGAGATATAGTGAGAATAAAATGGAAGAGACCTCCAATCGTAGACCTTCACCGCTAAAATGGTGTTACACGCTGAAACGAGGAATCTGGAAACCAGGGCTTGGGTTCGACAGAGATGGGAGTGAAGTCGAGAAGAATACATCTGAGGGAAGTCGTGTGCATGTTGGATGCTATTGGACTGGTTCATGGGCCGAGAGGATCTTTGGGCTTCAGTGGACGTCTATAAGCACGTGAAAGGGCTGAGGCCCAATTATGTTAGTTTCTGGTTCTAGTTATTTTCGTATGAACTGGCCATGGGCCTTTTGTTAGGAGTCCTTACTGTTTTAATGTATTAGTGGTCTGTGACCAATTAAGCGTAGGAGTGTGGTCACTTTAATAATTGTTATAGTCCGTTACGCACGGGGTATATCCTACCTAGCCATAGTGCGTGGGAGTAGAGGGACTAAAATGTCAATTCTTATCAAAATGGCCATAATTTAATTGGAATGGTTGGAACAAATCAGAATGAGTTTTCCCATACACAACTGGTTAGAGGCTTAGAGCATTAGTCAGAGTTTAGCTCATATACCACTTTTTGGCTGTTAGGTAGGTAGATAATCGTTGGAAATTTGAAGTATATATTGCATTAGCCATTGTACTCTCTATAAAATCCAGCAATATGGTTGCTAACTTGCTAATTAAAATTATCGAATTAATTTAGGCCAAGGGTAAAACAATGCCGTTTGGGGGAAATAAATGGCTGGGTTATATTCAAATATGGGCCGGGCTTGGGCTTGCGCTTGCTCTTGCAAGATCAAAACCAACCCTTACATCAAATACATAAAAACTCAATAACAAGTAACAAAACAGGCCCATCCAAAAATCACTTAAATTAAATTAAATACTACCATAATAAAATAAAGATATTAAATTCAAGCATTAAAATAAATGCATCACAATAAAAAAAAATGCAAGAAAATAGATTAACTCACTATTTAACTTGAACTAATTAAATGGAAGGTGAAATAACTAAATATTTAAACATAAGCACAACTAAGAAAATTAATAATTAAAATCCCAAAATACAACTCAATAGAAATCAACTAAGAATAATTAATATAATATAATAAAATAAAATAAAATAATCAAATAGTAATACAAATAAACACACCACACAAAAAGCCTAAACTCAAAAATAGAAATAGAGGAAGAGATTCAATAATTCAAATCAAACACCCCCATATGAAATTAAGTGAAATAATAAAGTCTCAAAATTAGTAAACTAAAACAAAGGTAACAAATCTGAAAAATTCAATAAAATACAAAGCTTGTTAAATAAAAGAAAATGCAAAAATTTAAACCATAATGAAAATAAAATTAATTATAATAATGATAACTATTCAAATGCAATGGCCAATATCAATACTTAAATAAAATAACTAAAAATATTAAAATTAGAGATCTCACAAACCACAAAATAATATAATAAAAATAATAATATGTAAGGTACATAAAATTAAGGATCTCACAGTACAAATTTTGGCTTTTTTCTTATGTTACTGTTTTTCTTAATTGGTGATCTTGATAAAGGGATAGTGGACTTCTCTAGTAAAAATTTCAAGACATCAAGCAACAATGTACTTGTTATCTTCCGCACTCTATGTAGAGGAACCACCACTTCGTTTTATGGTTCATTAGTTCACATTTATGTGAACATCTTACTTTCATCTTTAGATAAGATAACGTCTTCTAGTAAAATAAGAATAAGATCTAAGTTATTGGCCTCAAATAAATCTGTATTTTTTTTTTCACTACTATTACATTGTAGTTATTTTGTTTTAGAACGATTGTTGGGAAATCTCACATTCTCCACTTATATCCTCTCTTTTAATTTAATAAAATTTACTTGCTTAAAAAAAATAATAATTAAAATATAAAATAAAATACATAAGCCTGAGATTAGGGGTGCACTCCGACCCGAACCGACCCGACAAGGCATCATTCCGACCCGACTCGATATGACCCCCATACCGCTTACCCGATTACCCGCTCGCCCGATTAACCGCTTTCTTTTATTTTTCTTCTTCACAAACCCTAAGTCTAGCCATCCATCCCAAATAACACAACACTCAGATAACCCACAGACTTGTGGCCAACTTTTGGCGTGCTTGAAGCCAATCGAGGCGAAAAGATCAGTAGAGCTTCGCACCTTTCTCGGTCTCTGATCTTCTATCACTGGCCATTTCTTGTATTCTTCTTCCTCACCTTTCTCGATCATTCAAGCGGAGATGCAGATGAAGTGAGGATAAAGTCGATGATCGACGATATCGGTGGCAGACTATCTAACAGAGACAGGTTTGTAGAGTGCGACGATTTTCAAACTTGTTTTAGGGCACGGAAAGGGTCATCGCCGACGGGTCGTCACCGAAGTTAGGTAACGTTGATCCCTTCAGAGCTTTCAACCCGTATTCCTAAATTGTGTATACTGGCGTAAATGGGAGAAAGATGAATTGGAATGGGGTTTTATCGGGTATCGAAAATTACTCGATACCGATATTGCTGTAAACGAGTTGGGTTATCGGGTTGAAATGATTCGGGTTAATCGGTCGGGTCGGACAAGCGGTTAATTTGTTCAGCCCTACCTGAGATTGATGGAACAAACTATGGATTCTTTTAGAATTTTTCTTCTTCTTCTTTTTTTTTTTTTTTCCTTCGGCGATGACTCGGAAATAGAGAGATGGCTTGAACGTGCAGGCCGATTGAAAGCCATGTATGTATAATGTATGTCTACTTTTGTCTGTCCCAACTGCTCACTGTGATAGCCCTTTATAAGTCTGTCACACTGAAGTTTGTAAGAACTTCTTTGCTACACTTTTTGGACAAATGCAGATCAACAGGCGCACTCCTACTTCAGATTTCAGGATAACTCGACTACTGCTCTTTTCTTTTTTTTTTTTCTTTTTTTTAAGAGAAGTAATAAACTCATAACACTTTATATAATATTTTATGTAACATGTTTTATAAATAGGAATATTTTTATAAAAATATTCCTACTTTATAATATATAGTGTATAAATATTATGAAATATATTATATGCATCACTTCTCTTTTCCCGAACTCTCTTCATTGCTTTCTGATTTTTTTTCTTTTCCCTTTTTTTTTCATTTTTTACTTATAGTATGTGAGTAAAGTTATAATACTCTATATATAATTTATTTGAGTTGCATATGCCAATCAGAAATAACCACGTAGGCGTCTCAATAAATTTCGAGTTGTACCAGTATATAAGTTATTCCCCAATTTCTTTCTGTCCCCCTCCCCATATGCACTGATCAATCAATGAACGCCCCATGTCCCTGCTCCTTTGAAGTACTTCCAATCGGCCAGTTAAAAAAAAATGAAAACATACAAAATACAAACAAATCAGATTATTAAGCATGCTTCCTTCGCATCCATTTTAAAATATCTTTTGTTTACATACCAATGCTCTTCAATCGGTTGCACTTTTTCCATTGTACTTCCACAAATGCGGTTCAATCTGCGCAGTTATTTTCCAATTCTTACCACCAAGGCATGTAAATCTTTCTTATTAAGGAATTTAAAAAAAAAAAAAATGTGCAACCATTTGGCTATTGCATGTTTTTCATTTCATTAGTAAGTTTGATTCATGACATATGTTGTTGGTCACATGCTTATTTTATTTAAAAACCAAATTATTACTACAATAAAAAGGGGCATTTGTGATCATTTATTTGTAATAAAAATGATTATTTAAAACAAAAATAAATTTATTTTAATTAGAAATAGTCATTTCATTAAAAATAACTGTTTGCAAATAAGTAATTTTTTTATAGCGTTAATTTCTTTTTTCATTTGGATAAGAAGTTGATGGAGGGAGAAGATTATGGGTTTAATAGGTTTTCTTGAAAGAGAAGAAGATAGGTTTGAATCAGAGAGGAGAGGAGAAGAAGGGATTTATAGGAATAAGCTGGGTTCGAATCAAAGAATAGAGGAGAAGATGAAAATTTCAAGGGAGAAGAGAAAAAGAAATTCAAATGAGAGGAGAAGAACATCTTTAGGGGAAAAGAAGGGCAGGAGGGGAGGAGGAAAGAGAGAAGAGAAAAAAGGAAAAAAGATAGTGAGTTTATCTGGATGCAAACCTATTCTGATTTTTAAAAGTCGCATAAGTGTTTGTTTTTATTGGTGGGTGTAAAAATAAACCTTACACCCAATTGGCTTTGAGGTTTTCTCAATTTGGTTATCATTAAAGATTATATGTCTTGGGTTTATTTATTCTAAAATGCTACAAAACGATGTAATAGTGTCGGTGCGGCCTTGCATCCTACATGGCCTACAAAACAATGTCGCTTAGAGGATTCTCCTTTTGGGGAATACCATTCTTCTGCACTCATTATTTTCAATGCCTATATTCATTATCTGCTCCCTTTTCATCCTGAAATTACTCCACACACACTTTCTCTCAACTTAAAGTAAATAGAAGTAATCCTCACTAGTTGCTTTTGAGAGTGATTTGAAACCATAACCAAAGAAGCAGACATAGAAATGCATTGAGGGACTTGAGAGCGCGCGAAATGGGATTTGGGGCTACCGATTCTTTCAAGGTTCTTCTCAAGAATTTTGATGTTCTTACTTGGTATGTCCTCCTTCTTTATTGTTTTACTTATTTTACCAAGTCTTTGTCTTCGTTGTCTTCTTGTTTTTCACTCTCTTCGATTTCAAGCAGTAGCTCCATTTTTCATCTTCTGGTCTCAGATCCTTGACTCTACAAAACTTAGACACATTAAAAACTATGATAACTAGGTCGGACATGATCTCAAGTGAAATCGGGCACTTGAAATCATCCAATAACTTATTGGTCATTTTCCTCCACTTGCAATTTTTTGTCTGTGCCCTCTTTCTTTCTTACCATCCTTTCTATTAAATTTTTGGAGAAGGGTTATCTAGCAGTTCAACTTCATTGACGCCAGGGCGGAACCAGGATTTTATGTTTAGAGGGGTGATCGATAAAGTGTGCGGTACATATAAATTTTAGAAGGATGATCATCAGTAATAAAAATATCATATTCTATTGTTACCGAGTTCTCTAAACGTATATTACTTTTTGAACTGTACTCTATTTATTTCTTTTTTTTTAAATAATTATTCTTAAGTACTTGCTTATATTTTTTTATGATTTAAGAAAAATTTATAAATCAAGAATAAATTTGAAAACTTTCTATTAAGTAATGATGTAATGCTATTAAATTTTTAACAAAATATATCTTACAATCATACAAATTAGAGTAAAACTAAATAAGTGAGTATAATCAATAAATTTTATAATTATATAAATTTATAATTAATTTTTTTGCTAGAATTAGACTATCAGACAATGAAAATGATATTCTCACTGAGGAACTCACAACAAAAGCCTTAATGAATTATTTTTTAGTAAATTTAGGATTCTTTTTTAATAATTTTTTTAATAATGTTTAAAGGTTTTATACAAATATTTAAGAAACTGTTCGTGAAAACTCTCGTGGCTCCCCAGCTAGCTCAATGGGTATAGGCTATATATAGCGCTACAACAATAGTACCCATTGGACAAACTAACCCGAGTTAATACGTACGTGTTCGTTTAGACACAATTACATATGCATATAATACGGATGTGTTTGTTTAATACGTACGTGTTCGTTTAGTTCAATGGGTATAGGCCATATATATATATATATATATATATTCAGCTTCTTCACTGCATTGATAAGATGATTCCCTCCCATCTATTGAAGTATCTATTTTTTTTCCAAAGTTCAAACAAAACTATAATGTAGTCAAAGAAAAAGGAAAAAATAAAACAAAGTTACAAAAGAATAAAATATAAAATTATATGACTCGAGACAAGTTAATTTATGTGAGTTCGGGGTGATTACTAAATAGAATTATGTTTTACAAACAAAAAGGTAAATGGAATTATGAAAGGGAAACGCTTGGAGTCGGACGGATGTAAAACCCAGTTTTACACCCGCCAATAAAATAAAGCCACGTAGGCGGTTTATGTAGAAAAACGTTAGGCGTTCATCCGAAAACGTTCATCCTCTCCTCCTTCTTCTTCTGATTCTCCTTTCCTTGCATCTTTCCCTCTCATCTCTCTCGATTCTTTCTTGCATAGCTTACAAAGGAACCGCCACCACCTGAATTTGGCCTCCAATTCGAAAGACCCCCACTTGCAATTCGACGGCCAACTTCAACAGAATCCTAGCCCATCGACGCAACTCAACCCAACTAAACCCGCAAGCCCCCACCTGCAACACAACCAGCTCCACTTACCATGTCGAATTAATTTTTTCTATTTGTTGCATTTTTTTCTATGCAAATAGATTGTTGGACTTCACAAAGAATTATTTTCCTCTGTTTTCTCGGCAACGAAACAGATTGTTAGGGCTACTACATGATTTTTCTTCATTTTCTCGACAACCAAACAAGATCCAAGAAAATAAAATAGATTTTCAACACATTCCCCTTCCTCTTGCCTAAAACAAGCAGAGCACCTTGTAGAAATTTATGAATTCAATCTCCACAAGAGATTGGACTAAATGCATACTCACCCTGGCAACACTTCGGCCTTTTAACTCATTGCCTGCCCATCGCATATTATTTACAGTTTGTCATCATCCATTCCTCCGCTTGAAGCCCTGAAGCAAAACACTCCAATATCTTCAAAGGAGGAAGGATTGCAGGTGGAGGTTACGTCTTCCTGGGTCTGCAGAATCAAGAGAGAAGAGAGGGATAGAGCACACGGGAAACGAGAGAGAAGAGAGGGTGTAAATGTGCCTAGTTTGGGTGTGTGTATTGCTGCATGCAGGTGTAGAATAAATTTTCTTAAAATTCCTACGTGGCATTTAGTTATTGGATGGGTGTGAAAAACTCTTTCACACCCATCCGGCTTGAAGTGTTTTCTATTATGAAACTATATAATGATGTTCAAGCTTCTTCTAATAAACTAATTGCGATTAACTGAATTCAAGTTATTCATAAATAATAATTTAATATAATAATGTTTTTAAAGTAATATTATTCATCATCTTATTTTTTATTATCTTTTCATTATCTTATGATATGACATTAAATAATTAGAGATTATTTATTATGTTTTACTTATTATTCTATCATCTAATGCCATATCATAAAATGATGAGAAAGAAAATAATAAATACATTTATTCATGTTTTTATATAGCCTGGGATATAACTAATACAAAAATATTTAAATCTCTTGCAATATCAATAATTTTATTTTGTAGGGAGAAAGATCGATCGAGACAACTTTCCAACACCAGAAATCATTAATTTGTATATGTTCAACTTTTCAACATCAGAAACCATTAATTTGTTTAAGTTTAGATTTTTCGCATTTAAGTACTCCTAGCCATCCAAGTTCAGGGGAGGGATGATTACAAAAACACTTCGCATGCACTGGCACTATATAGCATACTATATAGCATATGTGTTTTTTTGGAGTTGATGGTAGAGATTTCTCACTTTTATATGCCTCCAAATCTCAAACGTCAAGGAAATTTTGTAGCATGTATAGTTGAATAGTGATGTCATGATTATTTTACAAGCTAACTTCAACTAATAATTCACAAAAAAGATTACAAGATAATTGTCTAAAAATATAGAGAAAAATCTCTGACATTCAATTCAAAATTGTCAAATCAAAGAATATAAAAAATCAATCCACAAATCAAGCTGTATGGTTAAAAATTATCCTTATCAAAATTTTATCAAAATTAGCAAAATTCTAATAACCATGTCCTAGTTAAATATGTAATAAAAGAAATAATATTTGTCAGTAATTTGGTCCAATTCAAGTCCAGAATTACCTTCTAACCGATAAATGATATATTACCATAAAAGAAAAAGAATAACTAAAATTGAAAATTCTGAAAGGAAAATAGCAGATTTTGACCTCAAAAAAAATGCACACCAAGCAAAATTGGGCTGCCACATCGTGCGCGTCGAAAAAAACTTTTCAATATAAGGTCTTATATGTGATTATGATACTCGTAGCCAAAGTTATACTTAAAATACTAAAATAAACCCAAAACTGCCTCAATTAAGAAAAATATTACGATTAAATGCTATCTTTGTACTAATCTGCCAACTCAAGGTATTATAGCGCCATCAATGTGCTATTTGACAACTCAGTATCATCTGACTCGAATCCTTTTGCATCAGTTATCCAAGACTAGAAAGAACTCATCCTCATATTCACAGTAGCGTCATCAAAATCCACAGAATAAGGGCCAGGTGTTTCACAATAAAGACATCAGAAGTCCTCAAATGACTGATGAGGCACAACTTGTAGGCATTATAATTGAACTTCTGTAGTACCTCATAGGGTCTAATCTTTCATTCTTTAAGATTATTATACTCTCTGGCAAGAAAATGATAACAAGTTAATACCACCCAAACAAAATTACCAACACCGAAAGGTACCTAATGACGATGATTTTCGGCCCGAACTTGTACATGGCATTGCTCTTGTGAATGGTCAATTTCACCTGATCATGGATGCCTCGAAGATGTTCTGCCACCTCATTTTCCTTAGGACTTAAACGTCCTGCACGTGGAATAAGGCCTAAGTCCAGCATCCTAGATGGATTCTAACCATAGACAATCTTAAATGGACTCATTCCTATGTTTGTTCTTCGATCTTTTATAAGCAAATTCTGCTTGTGGTAACACCAAATCCCACTACTTCGATTTAGTTCCTATCAAACACCTCAAAAGGTTGTCTAAACTCCGGCTTACCACCTCGATTTGTTCATCCGTTTGGGGGAGGTAGGCGTTGCTGAAATTCAAATGTGTACCCAGTTTCTCCATTAAACTCCTCCAAAAATGACTCATAAACTTGGTGTCACGATCTAAAGTGATTGATTGAGAAACACCATGTAAACACACAATCGTTCTAAAATAAAGATGGGCAATATGGGCAACATCCATTATTTTTCTGCAAGTTACAAAATAGACCATCTTGGAAAACCTGTCAACCACAGCCAAGATAGAATTCAAGGTCCATTGGGTATTGGGTAAGTCGAACACAACGTCCATGCTGATATCAAACTAAGGGGCTTCAGGAACAAGTAAAAGAGTGTACATGCCCGCATTAGTGAGAACTCTCTTAGACTACTAACACATATAATAGCACTCCACATAATAAGCAGTGTCACTAATCAATTTGGGTCAATAATAGTTAGAAGAGATCAAGGTCAACGTCTTATCTCACCCAAATTGACTCTTATTATGAAGTTCACTAATAATCTACTGCCTTAGTGAACAATCTGGAATGCAAAATTGTAGCCCATGAAATAGATAATCATTATGCAAAACAAAACCATGATGTGACCTTCAATTACCTACTGAATTATCCTCCAAATAAAGGGTTTGTTGCATATATATCACTAAAAGCCTAAAATCCTGCAACTCTAGTACTCATGGTGGTGACAAGTAAACTACGGCTCAAGGCATCTGTGACGTGGTTCGAATTCCCTGCTTGGTGCCTCAACGTAAATGTGAATTCTTGTAAGCACGCCACCCACTTGGCATGTCATCTACTCAGTTTATGTTGGTCATTGGTGTGCTTTAGGCCTCATGATTAGTAATAAGAATGAACTCCTTCTGTATTAAGTAGTGATGCCAATGCTTCGGGGACTAAATTATGGCATAGAACTCCAAATCATAGGTGAAATAATTTTTCTTTGATCCAAATAGCTTCTCACAAAGAAAAGCTATTGGACGCCCCTATTGACTTAGAACTACATCACAATTTACCTCAAGCACCTTATCAAAATCAAGAAGTGCAAAAGCTAGTGCCTCTGTCATCTTTTGTTTGACCAGTTGAAACTAACCTCTACCTTCTCAGACTACTAAAAATTACGTCCCTCGAGGTACTCTATGATAGCTTAATAGAAGTAGTCAGAGTACTGAAATTTATGATGAACCGGTAGTAGAAAGACGCCAATCCATAGAAACTTTTAACATCGTGCAAAGTCTTTGATTTGGGTCATTCCAAGACCACATCTATTTTTGACTGATTTACATAAACACCATTAGTACACACAACAAAACCAAGTAAAGTTATAGAAGTAATGAAGAAAGAACACTTCGTCTAATTAACGAACAGGCGCTCCGTCCTCAGCAAATCAAAAATAATACAAAGGTGATCAAAGTGTGATGCCCATGTCAGGCTATAAATAAGGATATCGTCGAAATAAACTACAATGAATTTCTCCATAAAGGCTATAAAACTGATGCATAAATCTCATAAATGTAATGGGTGCATTAGATAGCCCAAAAGGCATGACCATCTACTCATACAGCACATGTTGCGTCTTAAACAATGTCTTCCACTCATCTTCAGGCCTTATTCAAATCTGATGGTATCTGCTTTTAAGGTCTTGTTTTGGGAAAACCTTAGAACTGGACAGCTGATCTAACATATCATACATGTTTTCGAAAATTGGGAACCAGTATTTTACTACAATCCTATTGACTGCTCTGCTATCAAAAAACATACACCAAGAGCCATCTTTCATCAGCACCAATAAGGTAGGGGACAGCAAATAGGCTCATACTCTCATGGATGTAATCCATTTCCAAGAACCCTACCTCATGTCGTTGCAACTCTTCAGATTCTTTGGGACTAAGGCGATACGCTAATCAATTAGACAAACTCGATCCTAGAACAAGGTCGATTTAATGCTAAATATCTCTCATAGGCAGCAGCTCAGTAGGAAGATCCTCTAAAACTTTGCTAGAAACTGCTACACCTCTGTTGGTATATCTGAATCCACGTCTACTGCACTATTCTCACAAGGTAGTAGAGCATACCATGTCTCAAATCTCAATTTCAGCTAGAAACTTGGATATAGAAAGCAGATTAGTATTATTGGCTATCGGAGAATAAGTAATTCATTCTCTAGGAGGCACTAACACAATCTTCTTTCTTTTGATGCTAAGGGTATATGTATTTTTCCACCTATCATGAACAACACTACAATCATAGTGCCAATGTCTACCTAACAATACATGACACATATCCATAGGCATAATATCACTCCAAGCATTATCAAGATATTTTCTGTCAATCGAAAAAGACATTAGGTATCGTCTATTTACTATTATCTCACTGTCTTTATTCAGCTATGACAATTTGTACAACTTGGGATGACAATAATTTCTCAACTGCAATTTCTGGATAGCCTCTTCAGGCACTATGTTCTCACAACTATCACTGTCAATGATCATCTTGCAGATTTCATCTGCAATTGTGCAAGTTACATGAAAAATATTGGTTCTCAACCAATTGTCCCCTAAATCGTCGTTGGAATTCAGTAGACTCTTATGAACGATCGGAGTCTCATGGCCATCTCCATATACCGCATATCTATCTTCATTATTGTCATACACAGGCTTTTCAATATCTTCAAGTTTGTCTACCACTTCTTCCTAAATTAGAAAATTTTTGTCCTTCTGACTAGTTGGCTTCTTGCAATCAGTCACTCTATGTCTCTATTCACCACATTTGAAACATTTAATATTAGAGTTAGTGTGGTGGCTGCTGGGTAGGATGAGATTCTTTAAGGTGAACTAGCTGACTGATTTGATCGCTTTTGATCACTGGCCTCCTATTCTTCTGTTTTTCCACAACAAGTTCACCCTGATATGCTTCAGAAATAGTCCACAACAAGTGAAGGTTGAGGACATCCTAGTGAAGGTTGTCGTAATCCCTTCAAATACCGTACCATCATTTGCTTTTTCGTCTCAGATAAATCATTATAGGCTATCAAGTGATAGAACCCCTTCGTGTAATCATCAACTGATCTCGTGCTTTGTCTCAATGAATGAATACGTTGAAACAAGGTTTGAGTGTAGCTTAAAGAGAGGAAGTAACCCTTCATCTTCTCCCAATCAGTGATCTTAGTCTTGTCCTGCCTGCCTTCTGATCGTTTCAACTACTCCAACCACGCAGATGCTCTGCCTTTGAGTTTGATGGTGACTTGTTTCACTTTAACACAATCTGGCACTTCCTTATAATAAAAAATATGCTCAACTTCATTTTACCAATCAATGAATCCTTTGGCCTGTAGAGTACTAGAAAACTCGAGCAGATCCACTTTGAAAACGAGGTCTCCATGACAATCCTCCCAACTACGGTGCTCCTAAAATAAAGAACGATTGTGATGCGAGTTTTTGAAATTGGAATCAGAATTGTAATCTTCTACCTCATAATCACTGAAATCATGCACCATTAGATGCCAGGTTAACTCTGCAACTTCCCTTTGCAAATACTCAATCATTACATCCTGAACGCTACGATTTCAGTGCAAGGCTTACATGTTCGAACCCTACCCATGATGACCACAACCACGACCGCCATATTTTGCAAACTAGTTTCAATAAATAATTCGCATGGAAGACACAAGAAACTCGCCCAAAATACAGAAAAATCATGATGTTCAATTCAAAATTGTCAAATCAAAGAATGTCGAAAAGAAGCCCACAAGTCAAGCTATATAGCTCAAAATCGCCCTTATAAAAGTTTTACTAAAATTAGAAAACTTTCAATAATCATGTCAGAATTAAATACATAATAAAAGTAATAAAAGAAGTAGTCTGCCAAAAAAATGGCCTAAATCGAATTCAAAATCACTTTCTAAACGATAAATGAAATATTACCATAAAAGAAAAAGAATAACTAAAATTTGGGATTAAGAAGGAAAAACAGTAAATTTTGACATTGAAAAAGATGCATACTGAGTAAAGTTGGGTTGCCACGATATGCACGTCGAAAAGAGTTTTCCAAATTAGAATCTTATGTGCGATTCTAATATATGTAGCTAAAATTATGACCAAAATATTGAAATGCACCTAAAACTGTCCTAATTAAGACAAAATCACGATCACTTGTCATCTTTATGCTGATTTGCTAATTCAAGATATCTAAGCGATATTAACGTGTTATTTGACAAATAAGTATCATCTAACTTAGATTCTCCTACATCAAATGGTTACCATTAAGAGGTCTAGATTCCCAACGACAAAACAATGAAAATGTCGAGGAGGTAAAAAAATAATTTTTGGGTAGATGATCAAGTCATTACTATTGTAGTGCTTAAATAGTAGATTTATTTTGTATCCTCATTTTGATATATATATATATATATATATATATATTTAAAATTTAATAATTAAGAAAATAATTATTAGTATATTAATATTTCTTTATTTTAAAAAAAAATAAAATGTTTAAAAATATTTAAAATAAAATAACAAAAAAACAAATTATACTAAAAGCACACCAAATAAACAAATTGAAAAGAACTAATACCGCTCCTTAAAAAAGTAGGGGCAAAACTTGCTCAAAACTCTACAGATTTATGCCTCACACACCCAAAAAAAAAAAAAAAAAAAAATTGGCATTAGAAAAATGAGCCGACTTTTACATAATTATGGTACAATTTACTCTCATCAATAAATGAAAAAAGTATAGTTTTATCATGCCACTGTGCTAATGACAAAACGCTTATAAAAGTTAATAAAACGGAGATCCTAAGCTACAGGCTACAGCTTTCAGTGAAAAATATCTTTTCCACGGGAATCCAGATACGCCGCACTTCTTCACAAAGAGATTACGGAGAGTTTTGCACACAAATCAAATCATGGTTTTCCATGCATTGAACTACTTTGACGCCGTTCCTTTTCAATCTTTGTTTTTCCTTAGTGACATCGACATATGATGAAAGGAAGTATCATAAGGGCTTGTGTGGCTAACTTCAGACAGTTTTTAAGTGTTTTGTTCCCATTCTATACATTAAGCATGTCGGTATGGGCAGTGAATGAATTTGCCTCGGTTTGATGACTACAAGGTGGTGGGTCTATCTGTACTAAGTAGTTTCGATGAACTCAGAAGTGACAAACTCTAGCAAATCTTGGTGCCATTGGGCCCCTCCATCATAAATTACAACAAAGATCGGAAGAAGATACATATCAAAATGCAAACTTCGCAATTATGAAGCAGATTTGGATGAGTCACCTAAAACATTTACTGCAGTGGGAAGGTACAGAAGGAAGAAAGCAAAAGACATGGGATCTTTCATCTTTCAATCGACTAGAACATAGAAACAAGCAAAGTAGCCAACCACATCGGAAAAAAAGAAAAAATTACAAAAGCTTGCAGTTCTTTAACTATGATTCGCCCCCAAGTGAGTTCATTTTCGGGCTTTGATTCAGAAACACAGTGCTGTAATCTCAACCATCTGCAGATAAACGGAGCTTTTAGGCAAGAAACATTAACTGGTTCGTGAATGATAAAGAACAAAAATACCAAACTCATTGTGAAATAATGTTGATCAGATCAACCAAGTGGGTTATTCAATTACCATTATGGGTTCTGGAATTGAAGATGGGGAAGTCATGGAAGGAAGATGGCCTGGAAATTGATAGCTGGGTTGTTGATACTGATGAGCTATTTGATGATTTATCATCCAAATCGAGCCAGGAATCTCTCTCTTTAGGTGGCCACTCATCTAAGAAACGATGAATGGTCTTCTGGGGTTCATGTTCTTTCTCTATTTGGATTGGCATCTCATTTTTTATAGAACTGCCCAGAGAAAAGTAATTATGCTGGTCTTGCTCGGGTTGTTTTGTCGAACCACTGAGGCTCTGAAGCTGCAAATAAGAGTACTCACTTTGTAAACTAGAGCAGCTCCTTTGCTTTGAATACGTGCTCATTGTCAAAGGTGTGAGTTGCCATGAATCATCCATAGATGGGCCAGAAAAGCTTCTCATAGACCCAGAAGGTTCTGAGAAGAAAGCATGCTCATCCACCTCCTCTTTCAGCCCATTCACATACCTGTTTCTACTTCCCAACAACAAAGAAAAAAACTAACCTTAAAACAAGCACTTACTACAAAAGGTACCATGTTTAGGTTTATAGACTTCTATTGTAAGACAGACCTGTAATCTGTGTTGGTTGTCTGGGAGTAAGAACCAGAGTCCAAGAGGTAGGGGCTATTGTTGTGATCTTGAGGTGACAGACCAATCCCGGGAAGCCTTGAGGAATATGTGGGATGATAAATGAAAGGGTGATGAAGGTGGGTACTGTTGCTGTAGCAAGGATGGTGAGGGTGGTGGTGGTGGTGGGTCTGATCTGAGGACATTGAAGAAAGTGAAGAAAGAGAATGAGAGGGCGGCGGAAGTGTAGAGTGGTTCTTGGCCGTGATTGATGAGATTGTTAGAGATGATAGATTTGTGTTTGCTGCTGCCGTTGATGTTGTTTTCAGAGCTTCCACAGGCTTTCTTGAACGGTTTTTCCCTCTGTGCATGTGTCTCTCGCAGTATTTGGAATCTGGGAATGCCTCTTTCGAGCACCTCCATTTTTTCCCATCTGTTCTTCTGCACCTGCCTGGTTCTGGGTCTATTTTCCTCCCCAAACCCATCTGCAAGTAGTTCCACCCAACTGCACCCAGAAACACCTCAAATCTCCTTTGTTACCAGACGCACAAACTTTTATTCAAAAACTCAAACAAAAACTCAAAAACATGATCAGAGTCTAGTTGTAACTGGCATACCATGTTGAGATTGGTGAGGTAAGAACTTTGATGAGAGAGAAGAGTCGAAGCAGCTTCTTTTGATGGTCAAGAGGAGTTCAGGTGGGATAGGGATGCCTGATGCCATGTACTTGAAGATTAGAGCTTGGTGTTCAAGCTCTTGCCACTGAGATGCAGTGAAGGGAAACCTGTTTCTTCCACTCATCATCGAAGGAGAAGGAAAAAAAAGGAAAAACAAACTTCAAAGCGAAGAAAGAAAGATGAAATTACAAAGAACCTCTTCGGACTTCTCAGGCACACTGAAAGAAGGAAAGGTCCAAAGAGAAATATGAGCAAGCATCAGATGTGCGTGTAGGTTATTACTTGAGGCTTGTAGTAGAGTAGGTATATTTATTTCAGGGACCATTGGGCTGCAGAATCTTCTGTAGATGAATAAAACTAATGGTTTTGATTACAGTGCTCTGCATGCCATCTCTCTCTCTCTCTCTCTCTCTCTCTCTCTCTCTGCTCATATTATGACTGCACCTCTTTCCTGCTTCTGGTTCTGCAGCTAAGCTGCATCTGTGGCAGCTCTTGTCTCTGACATCTCTACGGAAACCCATAAACTAAAGAGGGAGAAACATTAATAAAAGACGGAAAAAAACAAAAGAGAAAATAATACATATTGGCGTTACTATATATGAGACTGTAAGAGTTGGTGTCTGAAGCCAATGGCCAGTCTGAAGAGGCTCGTACGGCTCAAGCTTTTACTGCTACTAACTCTTTTACTTTTCCTGTTCCTTTACCTCAGAACTCTGTACTCTCCCCACTTACCATCTGACCCTTTTATAATTTCGGAAATTTGGAACATGATGAGAGGTTAAGGCCAGGGGCTTTTTTGTGCACTGATCAAACTGGAACCCTACTTTTCTTGTTCCAAAATATCCATATTACTGAACAATGTGCTTAATTTGCCTACTAGTTTGCTTTATCAAAAATCTTGTCTCCTTTAACCCCGTGTTTGAATTTAGAGAGAGAATAAGTTGGAATGAATTTAAATTTTTTTTAATAATTATTATTATTTTAAAATTAAAAAAAAAAATATTAAAATTAAAAAAATATGTACTAAAATTTAAAAATATGTAAAGAAATTTATATTTTATATAAAAAAAATTAAAAAAATATAATTTAATCTTATCTCATTATTATTAATTTTTTAAATTTTTATATAAAATAAAATAAAAAATTTAATTTTTTCAAATCTCAAAATTTTTTTCAAATCTTAAAACAAAATTATGAGAAAATATTAATGTAGTTGCAACTAAGAATTGTATAACTACCACATAATTATTTTGAAAAATATATATATATATATGAGATTTACATGAAAAAAATATTTTTTTAATAATACTTTTTATTTTTATTTTAAATGATTACACGACTTTATGCATATCACGATTATATCTAGAATTATTTCAAAACTAATATTAAATTTTTATTATTATAATATTTTATTCAATTTTTAACTTTTATCTTATTTATCCAAAAAAAAAAACAAATCAAACAATATCTCCAATCACTTGCTCAGATTACTGAACAACAATATACATTATAGTTTAAATCCCTAGAAAAATTAAATAAAAACCATTAACTTTGTCTTAATGATTCGTTTGTCATTATTTTACTCTTACCGGAAAGAACAAACATTGCTTAAAAGACCAGAATCTGACCCTTACATGAGTTGTATTTTTAATAAAGTTGGTTTCAGAACTGAAATCATCCAGACATTCAACCTAGCTTTTGCGCTTTCTCTTTTTCTTAAATGGGTTCTCCATGATCTATGGGACTGTGACGGAACATTGCATTTAAAAGGCTTTAATTAGAGAAGATAGTTTAAAGCTAAATTTTAAAAAGTATTAAGTTTATATATATTAAAAAAATTTGATAATATTTAATTAAAAATAAGGAGAAAAAAATAGAAAAAATAAAAATAAAAGTATCTTTTATCTTTAAAAATAAATAATAAAATTAAAAATTTATGCAAACTTTAAACAATCTAATAGTGAAAAGTTATAAATAGGGACCAGAAAGAAGTTGATCACTTGGTTCAAATGCTGCATTAAACACAGCATTAAAACCAAAGTCCAAGTCATTGCTAATTTTCTGGTACGAAGTTATCAACAATTAACTACTAAGAATACGAGTAATGCTACACAGAAATCTACACACTCTACATATCAAAAATTTTTAAATATAAAATAAAAAAAGATAAAAAGTAAAATTATATTTTAATTCTGTTTAGAATTTTTCTACAAATATATAACTGATCTTAAGAGTATTTCCAACATAATGCATTTTTATATTAGTTATATTAGTTATTCTTTATCAACATAATGCATTTTTATTAAAATTAATCAATTGAAATAATATTTGCATAATCTTTTTTAAAAAAATAAACAAATAAGAGATTTGTATGATAAAATAATAATTTTTAATAGTAAATTTCATAATTGCAAACATTGGGTAATTACATGACTATGCTTTATCCAATATTAATTATAAGAAAGATAAATTTTTATAATTAATTAATTACGATAAAAAATTATTTATGAATAATTTTAATTATAAATAATAATTTTATTAAAATTAACTAATTATACATAAATAATTTTTTTATAATGATTATTCAGTCCTCTCTGACACTGCATGTGCCTATACCCCGGCAGTCTCAATCTCAAACACATGCAACCTTTTTTTATTATTTTTTAAGTTTTAACGTGACCCCACTTCCAAAATATCCTCTCAGGTCCGTTTCATACTGCATAAATAGTTTAATATCCTCTTACATTCCCATGAACAGTTTGACATAAACTTTAACTTCTTTTCTTTTCTTTTCTTTTCCTTTTTTTTTTCTTTTAATGGAAAAGGTGGGGGATAATTTTATTATTAAGAATGGGAGTGAGAGCCAACAAACATTCCAAAGCAATAGATATATCACAATAATTCAAACCTAATTGCAAAATGGTACAAAATAATTATCTTATATTTAACGTGCAAATTACTCTAAAATATTTTTAAAATATTTTATTATTATTTTTTACTTATTTTTATTACTATTCATTATATTTTCATTACTATTTAATATTTTATTATTCTTTTTATATATTTTCAATTATTATTCATAACTTTTCTCAATACTTTTTAACATTCAATTCTAACCTTAAACTCGTCAAGGAATATAAGAACTAAAATCAATAATAAAAAATCAAACAACATCAAGGAATATAAGAACTAAAATTTTAGGGTCGACTACCACAAAATAAATAGCAGAATTAATTAGCAAAAACCAATTATATAATGTCTACAAGCATCTAGACTTTAATTCTAGTCAAAATCATGAAGCAAAAATCTTGGTAAATATTTTAACCTTACTGTTTATGTAAAATTATTTTAACAGACTAGCTATCTTTGGCCTTTCTATCGGACTAGCTATCTTTGATAAATATTTTAACTTTACTATTTATTTCAACCAAATTATTTAGCCTTCAAATAATCTAATGTAGACCTAAAATAAGCTCTATTATCTAAGTTTTCATTGAATTTAGTTTTTAGCCAATCCAAAAACCAAAATGCTCTTAAATCCAAAGCGAGAGCCCAGTTTTAACAAAGTAAAGCAAAGTAGTTTACTCCATGAAAACATGGGGGGAATGGTGGTCCACCACACTAAACTACTGACACAAAAATTTACAATGTCTGGAGAGACTGTATGGTGTTTGCCAAGTAACTTGTACCAAAACTTGCAGAGAAATTAATCATATGTATATAACATCTGACTCTACACAATATTTTCTTGTAAATACCATATTTTAGGTTCTATTTAGATACCAAGGTGAGATAAAATCATCTTATATCATCTCAACTCATATTAATCAATAATTTATTTACTATTCAAAAAAATCTTAATTCATCTCATCTCATCTCACTATCCAAACAAGCTATCAAATGTTCCATACATAGACAACATTTTAAGATTTCTATTCCACTTTCAATCACATTCAATGTAATGATCCATTTGGCTAATGTCAATCTTCAATCTTATTGGTTTGATGCTGAAATCTGAACCCTAATGCCAGTTTCTATATCCCTAAAGGCGATTCTCATTATTGGTTTGCACTGGTCAACCATGTCCATAGAGTACGCTGGTAAAGGTAGTTCTCAACACCAGGTTCGGATGGCTTCTCTCCGTGCTTCTATTAAAAGTTTTGGAGTGTACGCGACAAAATAGTGTCTGAAGCCATGCTAAAAGCCCTTAACAAGTGTTTTTCTTGCCTCTTTGAATCATACTTTTATTTCTCTTATTCCTAAGAAAAGCACCCTGATGTTGGTTTTTGATTATCGGCCCATTAGTCTTTGTAATGTGGTCTATATGCTTATTGCTAAGGTCATCACCAATATATTGAAATCTGTCTTGCCTAATATTAGTAGTATTTCTCAAATTGCTTTTGTACCAAGCCGGCTCATTTCTGATAATAATCTTATTGCTTATGAGTTGGTACATTTATTAAAACATAAGAAAAAATGCAAGCAAGGCTACATGTCTATTAAATTAGATATGAGTAAGGCCTACGACCAAGTCGAATGAAATTTCTTGCAATCTGTTATGATAGATATGGAGTTTCAGGATTCCTTTGTCAAGCTGATTATGTTTTGTGTTCGAACTGTGTCGTCCTTTGTCCTTATTAATGGAGAGCCAAATGGGCTAGTACATTCATTTAGGGGTCTCCGACAAGGAGACCCATTATCTCCCTACTTATTCCTCTTATGCTTAGAAGGATTCACTGCCTTATTAAATCAAGCAGTTGCTAGAGAGGAGATTTTAGGGCTGAAAATTTGTCGAGAAGCTCCCACTATTAATCATCTTTTCATTGCAGATGATAGTGTTATTTTCTGCAAGGCCGACATTCAAGAAAATAGAAACATTTAAGAGGTGCTGAATCATTTTGAGAGTGTTTCGAGGCAAAAAATTAATAAAGAGAAAACGACAATGATTTTCAGCGACAATATGGCACAAGAGCTAAATGATGGGATTAGAGCTTTATGGAGTAATAGCGAGATTCAACAATATGAGAAGTATATTAGACTTCCCCCTTTAGTGGAAAGATCAAAATCTCGTACTTTTTATCCTATTAAATAAAGGGTTTGGAAGAAACTCCAGGATTGGAAAGAAAGATATCTCTCACAAGGTAGTAAAGAAGTTTCACTAAAAGCAGTGGCTTTATTGATCCCCACATACCAAATGTGTTGTTTCTTGCTTTCCTCTAGTTTGTGCGATGATTTAGAGTCTTATGGCTAAATTTTGGTGGGGGCAAAGGAAGGAAGACAGAAAAATCCATTGGGAGAGCTGGAAAAATATGTGCAAACCGAAAGCTAAAGGGGGTTTAGATTTCCAGAATTTTAGAAAATTCAATCTTACTCTTCTTGCCAAGCAAACTTAGAGAATTCTTCAAGACGAAATCTCAATTCTTCACAAGCTACTTAAGGTTAGGTATTTTCCTAAATCAAGTTTTCTTGAGTCTAATGTGGGATTTTGCCCTTCCTATACATGGCGAAGCATATGAGAGGCGAAAAAATGGATTCAAAAGGGTTGTGGATGGCGTATAAGGAATGGCCAGCACACTAACTTATGGTTAGATAATTGGTTGCTGAACCACAAGTTGTTGATGCAAGAAGATAGTTTTAATGATCGAAATAGCTCAATCTTAGTAGCTTCGATTATTGATGAAAATACTAGCTGGTGGATTCATAAAATTAGAATTCTCTTCAATCCAAGAATGGTAGCTGAGATTCTTAAAATTGTAATTCGCCCTGGCTCAACTGAGGATAAAAGGATATGGCAATTTGAGAGATCTGAGCAATTTTCTGTCAATAGTTACTACAAAATTATCTGTTCTGAGGTAAAGGATTCATGTGCTAAATCATCCACCATGGGCAAGCAAAACAAGTTTTGGAAGCTGCTTTGGAAGGTGGAAGTCCCAAATAAAATTAGGGTATTTGCATGGAGAGCTTGTAAGGAGTTGCCGCCGACAAAGGAAAATCTAATGGAAAAAAAAGGTCATTAATTCTTGGATGTGTTCGTTTTGCTTGGTGGATGTGAAAGATACAAACCATACTTTACTATCATTCCCGTTGATCAAAGATAAATAAATAGAGTATTTTCCTTTTATCTTTGATATGTTTAATTTCAAAATTATGGATGCTGCACTAAAGCTAATGGATGATAATAAAGCTCGGGTATTGGAAAGTTTTTTCAGCATTGCATGGTATTTCTCGGTCAGGCATAATAAAAAGGAATTTTAATGGGTCCTCTTGTCTCCCAAATGGGCTGTCAACTATGCGCTATCTATTCAGCATAGCTTTAAGGGAGTAAAGGTAAAAAATAGAATGCAACTGAGATCATACCATGCATGGAAGCCTCCTTCAAAATCTGTGATCAAGTTGAACACGGATGGTGCCATGTTTGAAGATATGCAACGTGCATCAATTGGTATTATTCTGAGAGACTCTACTAGGAAGGTGTTAATGGCTGATAGTAGACCAGAAAATGAGTGGAGCACCCGGAAGTAATTAAAATGCTGGCCATTATTTGCGAGTTGCAATTATGCTCTTCAATGGGCATTCCTCATATAATGGTAGAGAGTGACTGTTAGCAGATTATTAATTCAATTCAAATGTATTAGGGATAGTTTAATTTCGTGTACTGATAACGCCCAAAGAATAATACGAAAATTGTAATGTAGTTTTGGGGTGTCAATTCCACAAGGAGACAAATTAAAATAATAATAAAAATAGCAAATAAACTAAAAAATATATTAAATGATTAATAAGAAAAGAAGAAATGATTTTAAATTAAAATTAAAATTAAACAAAGTAATTAACGGAAAAAATAATCAAAGTTGATGCTTAGTAGAGTGTTGGAAATTCCTTGCACATATCTGGTATTTTAATTATTTTTAATTTACTGATAACTCAATTGAGAATTCAATTCTATAATTCTCAATTGGAATATATAGAATTATAAACCAAAAATTAAATCAAATGTAACTTTTTGAAAAATCTTTCATCACTTTTTAAATCAAGCAAATTGATATCCACATTAAGAAAATTCAACGATGATAATATATCCAAGAAGCGATATTGCAGCAGAGAATTAAATCAATATAAATAATCAAAGAACAAGTTCATTCAGTAGAAAAAGTATGACTGAATTTATAAATAAAATAAATTCTAAAATTATTAGAAGAAAAAACTAATAATAAATTAAGAATGATAAAACAAAAAATTTTAATAATTTAAAATTAAATACATAAATTAAAAATAAATTAAAAATATCATCTTATATATAAATTCATTCTTAGTTCTATTTAAAAATTTAATTCCTCGTAAAACTAACGAGTAACAAAAATCTTCCAAAAAAAAATTAAAGCAATCAGTCATAAAAAGAATAAGTTCGTTCGTACGTACGCGGCCGCCTCCCTCTGGCGCTGCAGTTATGTGTGCATATATATATATATATATATATATATATATATATATATCCTTCAAATGAGATGCCGTGGCCCAAAGGAGTCATTAATTCGTTAAGTATTCGACTGCTGAGATGAAGCCCAAATGCAGAGTTGAAGTGCGGTGCCTTTTAAGTTAATTGCCGTGTTGTTCTTTGAATTGAAGTTGGGCCCAAGTCAATTTTAAATGTTGCCGTGTGACATTGTGACTTGTGAGTTGAGTGAAGTGGGTCCTTCATTAAAAGTCAAATTCTCTAGTCTCTTCAATCGTGCGTGCAGGTTCAAGGGAATAAATGTTGGGCTGCATTATATGATATTATATGATATTGAACTTGAATTTCAACCCATTGATCTGGAAACGCCTTCTCCCTCCTTCTACTATTGAGAAATAAATAAAATATAATTATATAAAATTAAGAAAATAAATATATAAAAAATAGACAATTAATGCATAAAAATATCTCAATATAAATAAAAATATAATTCAATAAAAATAAGTAAAAACTAATTATTTTTATTTTTATTCTTTACAATTTAATCAAATATTAAAATGCACTTTCACATACTCATCATCATATACCTTTAACCATATTTATAGGAAAGGGAATAAAACTACCCTCATACTTATGCGTAATGCGTGACGAATTGAGACTACTCAAATGTGGTGGGATTATATTCCAAACTTTATTTATCAGGCCCAATGTCTCTAATCATTTTCTCAGTTGTTATATGATGGAATTTTGGTTATTGAAAAAAAAATATGGAAAGATAATCATGTAATTCGAATGGTTAAAACTTAAACAGAGTTCCATTTCCGAGTCTCGACTATTGTGATAATGGAGAAGTATCAGAAAAGAGCAATGAACTGCTATAGATAAAAATGTAATGGTGGTATTCACAATTCAGATCGGATGCGGATGCGGATGCAGAACCAGAACACCTTTCTTCCTACACCCGCAGTTCTAACTTCTGTTTGCAAAGGCCGAGTTATCGAGGCATAATAATCCCGAATCAGGACTTTACATATTCAGTATACATTGAAGGAAGGAGGACTGGAGATGAAATATGAAAGAATAAATTACAGCCGCATTCAAAACCAGGAAAAATCTACTCAATATGATATCTGGAAAATTACGTAATTTTATGATTGAATAATTACAGAAATTGAACTTGCGTTCAAAATGTAGAATGACGCCATTCAAACTTCAGGCCATTCTTGCATGGAAGCACTATTCTTTCTGGAATAAAGAGAGAACAAGATCTGTATGTACAGAGAAGAGTTGCGTATCCACAAAATGCTGCTTGGTATGATAACAATAAACAAGTTAATATGATTTCTCAGTACTATCCACCGTACAGAACATTAAGAGAGGATTAGAATAAGGTGCAAAAAGGTAATGCAAAATAGTGATCGTCTACAGTTCAACCTGAGTCAAGTAATTTGGCTTAAACCTCATGTTTTTTCCCATAATGACCTTCAAAACTAATTCGTGAATAAAGATAAACCAATATCTTGGTTGTAAACTGATGCTTGGGCCTTAGGTGCAAAAGATGTGGTCAATAAGTCTTTAAGATCTTCTCTTAATTAGCAAATAACTCGTGCACTCCATGTGACTAGAACCCAGGGGAGTTAACTTACCATCTCGTTCTTTTAGGGGGGTGGAAGTCTCATTCATCTTAAATTCCATTGGCTCTTTCTAAGAGAATAGCCTACCCTTTTCCTTTGACACACTCATATGCAGAAAAAATGAATACTATGATGCTCAAGTGGTGGCAAAGATAAATAATATCACTGTTTAATTCTGTTAGCAAGCTAATTCCTCAAATAGTTTGTGAGCACTACAATTGGCTTCAACAACTAGTGTAAACATTGTTGGATGAAAACGAAACACACCTTCATAAATGGTCGATCATGGCTAGAAAATGAATCGATGAAACTCTCCTTCAAAAGCAATGATACCTATGACGAAGCATTAAGGAAGTAGTCAGATCTCCAGCAATATGCTTTTATAGTTTGCCAAAACAAGACACAATTTTATCAAGTGACTATTTGCTAATCAAAATGACAGGTGAAATCATCACACAATTGGGCATCTATGTTTGCACTCTTCCAATAGTCCTTTACTCGACATCCAATATGTTTAGGGAGTGTTCCTTTAATATGTATAGCGAAAAATTTAATTAACTTTGATCTCATTCATACATGGATGAGATAAAAAGGTCATCACTGAGAAAAATTATGCTTTTATCATTACATCAGGCCATACGTATGCTTTGTTAGTGGTAGGATTAATGCATCTCCACTGCTTCTTCAGCTCATTGTTCCCAAAGTCCTCTACTGTTCTGGCACAAAGATGTAGCAAATGTACCCATGTACTTATTTTTCTCAATTTCCCTAAATACAAACACAAATGTGCAGTTCCCTGAGAAAAGAGATCTTATCCGGCCTGGCTGGAACTTGCTTTTGCCCCTTCAGGTAATCCCCTAGTTTGGTGTTTTAGTCACCTCTCAATGGCTCCCCAAGGCATCAAATATGCCAAGCAGTGCTGGAAGTTCCTTGAAGAATGAAGATATATTTCATGAATTGCAGGATTTTTCTTCTGTTATTTGTTAATAGTCTCAAGGCTTTCAAATGCAACCAAGCTATGAATTTGCTTCAAGAACCGGGGCCCAGTCATGTTCCAATCCCTGCTCTTACTTTTACAGCATACTACTGCATAAATTTGGAGTTCTTGTCCCGTTTATTTTTCTACTACTTGTATGTACCACTAAAAATGCCTGATTCCCATTTAAGAGAACATGGTCAGTGTTTCTTAAGAGGTAATAATTATCACAATTTCATGGTGTAAATGTTTCTTTCAATAATATAGGGACTATTAACAGAAACAAAAGAATAGATATATACTAGATGCCACCCAACTTAGAAATAATTACTACTAGATGCCACCCAACTTAGAAATAATTCAAGTCGATCTCCTAACATTCCAATTGGGACAAAATTCAAACCTTATCATCATTCGACTGTACATTTGTAATTGTGTGTGAACGGAGCTTCGAGCAGAGAGAGTCCAAGTAAGACCTTAGCACCACTAGGAAACCCTTAGCTGCTTCAACCTGCATTCAAATACAAGAAAACAGGCAGTTAACATAGCAAGTAATTATAGTTGCCACATCATTACAAAGACAATCTCGAAGAGGAAAGAACATGACAAATTGAACATCATAGATCCTTCGTGGTATTAATTGTTTGCCCAGGCTTAATAATTGTTACCACCAAACAGAGATGGTCAATGAAGATAAGAAGCCGATCTAAAGGAGAAGGCACTAAAGCCTAAGTTCCACAGTCAAAACCAGAGATGTAATGACAAAAACCACTGGCTGGCATTCTGTGAGGTTTGTCACAGGATGCTGCACTCTTTCCTTTACATTTGCAACCAACATCACACGTTGTGGCCAGTACCCAATAGGAAAAAAAAAAACACACTATCAAGCACCATCTCACCAATCCAGTCTAGTAATTATTAAGGGGAACGGCTGAAGCCATGGGGAAACCAAGTGAGGCAATTGAAACAAGAAAGAAACGCAGAATCAACTTTGCCAAATACAACAATGTTTGTCAACTTAACGTACCCAAAAATATCAAGTTTCCTTCTTGGGAAACTAAATTCTGATTCGATGCAATTTTTAGCAAATATTTTCTGATTTAGATGTCAGAAAATTTCTGTTAGTTGTACAATGGTTCATTTGATTTATTAAACCTGTTTTAGGATTAAAAGTATGAGAAAGGATAGTTTCAAAAGGATCTTTGGCTGTGCATAAGAGAAGTTAAATTTGCTTGAAGTCATTCTGAATAAAAACCAGATCTGGTTCAGAAAAGCATGAGCCTAGGAGGCTGACTCCCATATCACGTGTGACCCTTCCTGCAAAAAATGCTAGTGCCTTTTAAAATAGTTTTAGAACCTAAAACTAATCTAAAGGTGCAACGGTGAAAAACTACCTATGGCCAAATTTCCCTTGTGAGTTTATTCTTAGAATTTAACAACAGCCTAGAAGCCAATCTTAAACTGCAGCTAGCCATTAGAACACATCCAGCACCCCTACGTGAGCTTCCCTTCTACAAAATAAAACCCTATACCCTCAAGAAGATCTAATCTTCACTTTACCCAAGCTGCTGCCATCTCAGGAATAAAACCCTAAGGCAATTATGTTTAGCACACTATTAAGCTTACACACAAACCATAGTGCATACTGCTTTGAGAGACAAGTCAACTCAAATGTGTAATATGACCATCCATGAAAAAGAGTTTTATTCTTTTAAGAAGACAACTGTCAAACAAAGAAATCAAATTTGACCCTAAATGTAAAAGCAAGTATAGGACTCCAACATATGTCAAGTGTATAAAAAGGTGCGAAAGTAGAAGTAAATGGCGATGACTATGAATGCTTCCTTTAGGTTGCTAATGAAGTGTGGATTCTGTAACTTTCTTGGAAACCAGGTAAGAAGTATGATCATGCCTGTCTTAGTATTTCAGCCCCCGCTTGTTTCTAGGCATCTTTCAGGTTATATGCTGTAATGATAAGTCTTTCCTGTAAGCCTCTTTTTATGCAACTACTATATAATAAATTATGAAAGTGAACTTTGCAGACAACAATGGAGGACACTAAGAAGGTTTGGTCCACCAAGATGAATATATCCAAAGAGCAGCTCCCCTTGATGGCTATAAGATGTAGGACTGGTGCACAACCTGTACACAGTATATGTGGGCTACCAAGACTTCAAAACTAATTGCTTTTGAAAATGTAGAAGTCCACAAGCTAAAATTACCAGAAGAGATACATAATGAAGAATGAAATAAATTTTTATCATATAAGGCATTCGGAGTTCTTTTAGGAAAATGTATGCCCTTTGTTTCTCCTGGCCTTTATGATGTATCCAATTGTTACATTTACACTTCTATGGCTTTATGGCTTAGTAAGTTGTTTTAAAAAAAAAAAAAGGTACTACAGAACTAGACTTCCAATGCCTCAAGTTCTTAAGGAAATTATTTGAAAAAAAAAATACTACTCTTCTTAAGATTTATACTATAAGGTTAAAAAAAATCAACACAAAGAGTTCAGCGTTGCTAGGTTCTGACAATATGTTTTTTCTAATATAAACAGAGGAAACCACTCTAGAAGATTATGAACAAGGGCTTCCTGCTAGCCTGGTATTCCTCATCAATAACTCTGAAAACTTGCAAATACTGAGAAAAAGAAAATTTCACTGAGGTGGAGGAGGCTGCAAGGGAAGGACAATGGCAACAAAACAGATCCTGAAGAAGAGCATACCTGCACGTCTGTACATTCATAAACTGGCCGTTTCTTCCCCAAATAACTTTCTCCAACAAGCTTTGCGTGATAAGGACTTAGAGAGGAAAGTAACTCCTTTTGTTGTGGCAGCTGAGGTAGTGACGATGACTTCACCTAATGCACATGCAATAAATATGTATTTAATAAGTCTGCCACAAGGTTTTGCTTTTTTTATAACAAGTAACTTGGCTATGATCTATGGGTCAAAATAAATATTACAATTTACAAAATGTCATAAAAACGAAATCATACAAAACAGCTTCATAAGTAGCAAAAGAACATCATCAAAAGTGGTAGACGAATGAAATGAATGCAAAAGAGAAGCATGCATTTCTTGACTTTGTGGCTTTACATTTGATGACCAAGATTACAGAGCCTTGCATAAGCATTCATGGGTACTCACCCAGAGTGTTGGTGAAAGGGCAGGCACTCTTAGCGCAAATGCTGTCTAGAGGCTAGGCACAAAGCACAGGTAGGGCTGTAAATGAACCAAGCTACTCGTCAGCCCGCTCAGTACTCGCTCGGTTAAACTCGAATCGAACTCGACTCGTGAAAATAAAATAAAAAAAAATTACTCGTGAAAGCAGATACCCGCTCGATTAATAAATGACACATACTCGACTCGGCTAAGGCTCGTTAAGACTCCCTCGTTTATGTTCGACTCGATTAAAATATTAATAAATATATACACATATATATGTTATATATAGATATTGCTAATAATATAAGTATAGTATTTTTATAATTAAATATGCAATATATAATCTTATTACTTATATTTATATGATGAATATATTTTACAGTTATGTTTTATAATTTGTACAATAATTAGTCTATAAAATTTAATTATTTCATATATTAGTACATGAGAAACATGAGAAATATGTATATACTATCATATTATGTGTATTTATTAATAATATATATAAGTATATGACATATTATTATGATAAATAGATATCAACTAGTTAGATATTAAATATTAATTTTTTATTAATTAATTATTTTTAATTTTTAAAATTTATTCAAAAATTAAAAAAAAAATTCGAGCTCGAGCTCGAGCTCGAGTATATTGAGTCAAGTTTGAGCTCGGCAAGTCAAAACTAAACTCGGCTCGGCTTGACTCGTCTCGTTTACAGCCCTAAGCACAAGTGCACGCCTAATTGAAGTAAAGCGCACATTTTAAAATTAATGGATAATAACAAAAAATCCAATAAAACAGTTTAAAAAGCAAGATGGCAATATATTTAGCATATTAACTCTATTTATTAGAGCAATGCAACTTGAAAAACCAAATAGTCACCTAATTACATAAATTTAGGAAGTTTTGGTCCAAACCCTTGTGCAATGGGATACTTAGGTTTAAGATCCTGTAATTCTTTTAAGAAATAACCCCATGTGGTATGAGTTAATTAAAGAGAGGCCCTTTGTTAATTGAGTAGTGTTACATGTACTTACATTTTACTTATACTTTTACTTACAAGACTCATTTTGTTAATTTTCTTTTGAAATTCAAATTTCAATTTTAAATTTCATGATTTTTAGCATATCAATAATTGGCATGTGGATAAGTTTTTTGTGTGTTTTTCTTAAGTACATTTAGCATTTTCCTTGTTAATTTTGTCATCCATCAAAGTTAACTGAGGACGCTTCATAGCTTCATAAATTTTCATGTGTCAATTTCTATTTTTTAAAATAATTAAGTTCGGTCTTCTAAAACATAATTATATATAAAACTGATTTTTTATTCAAACTGAAAAAAATTAAAAATTAAAAATAAAACTGAAATGGCCACCATATAGTGGCCAAAACTAGGGCACCCACATGGGTGGCCAATCTTTACATGAACATAAAAGTTTTATATAATTATCTTGTGATTTACTTCATATACATATATGATACTTGATAGCCACTAAAAATACAAAACAAAAAAGGTTTTAAATAAAAGTTTTATGATTTTGTTTTTTTGATAAATTAAAAAAAAAAAAAGGTACATGGTACATGGTTGAATCAAAATATACAAAAATGCACTTTTCCGCTCACACAAAAGGCCCCAAAAAGAATGATTAAAAAAGTATCCTCTCGTAAAAATGCTTCACTTTTGGTAAGCAAAGCGCTTTGGCCTTGGCACGTAAGTGCGCTTTTATCAACACTGCTCACCCATCAAACCATTTGACAATCAAATCTCAAGTAATACTAGATACAAGCCCAGGGTTTGCAAGCTCTTTGGGGGAAAAAAATGGAACCCACCATAAAAAGTGGGTTTTTTTTTTTCAGGTTTGACTCACTTTTTTTCAAAGAAGTGCATGATCTGGGCTTGCACAAATCATTGTTCTTAAATCTATCCATGCCATAAATATCAAATCCATGGGCCTCAACCTTGTGAGACCCAGAAGAATGCTTTTAAAGTCTTAATGCAATGCCTTTTTATGACAATAAATCTTGGAAAGTGTGCAAATAATTTTTCTTAAGGCTCCATTTGGTGTCACAAAAGGCCTCAACTCATCTCATCTCATCTCATCATCCAAACACAAATATTTTCAATTTCAAAATTTCAACTATTTCATCTAATAATTACCTAATCATTACAACTTTCTCAAACTTCCAAACAAAACACAAAAACAATTCAACTTTTTCAACTCTTCAAACAAAAATAATGTTAAAAAATTATATTGCAACAATATATTTAACTTTATAATATTTTTATTCAACTTTTTATCTCTCATTTTTCAAAACCCCTTAAAATTTTTTAATTCAAACAATTTCACTACTATTCACAAACAATTTTCCTACTATTCACAAACTATCTCATTACTATTCACAAGCCATCTTACTATTATAGATTTTTCATCTCACCTCATCTTATCTATGTAACCAAACGAGGCCTAAGTTTATTCATGAGCCTCAACCCCGTGAGACCCGGAAGAATGCTTTCCAAGTCTTAAATAATGCTTTTTTTCATGAAGAGGAATCTTGGAAGCTGTGCAAAAGCAACATGTCTTTGACCTAGTTAAACCCCGAACCCATGTAATGCATCACTATGTCACAGATCAGGTAAACATCCACTTTCACGATGGGACGTGGTCCCTAAAAATTGTTTGCGCCCAAGGGTTCAAAACCTTAAACTTGGAGGGAGTACAAAACTAAGAACAAGGCTGTTACCACTTGAACCATCCCCTAGTCATGACCAATGTTTATCATGGTGACAGCAAAACCTCCCAGATGTAAAACTTTGATATGGAATATCATAACCAAATTGCCATCTCCAGGCTGAACCATCAAGGAAGAATTATTTAAAAGCTAAAAACTTTTTTTAGCAATAGCTTCTCTAAGAATCCAAGAAGACCGAAGCCCCATTTGGGCCAATACTACAAAAGGAATAGCCAACCTTACGATTGGAGCTCCTCGAAATCATTACAAAAGGGTAAGGACTTCACCCTCTCAAGTAATATGAGATCACATTCACCCCTTTCCTATACACAATCACCGCAATATTACACTCTTATTAACCCCTTAAATCCCCAAGATCCTCGCCAGGCCATAAGTGGCATGATTCAAGTCTTGCACTTCTTCTGATTTGGCTCTAATACCATTTGTAATAACCCAAGGAAAGCCCAAGCCACATTTGGGCCAATACTCTAAAAGGATTAGTCAAAGTTATGATAGAAGCTCTTTGAAATCATTATAAAGGACAACAACTTCTTTCTCCAAGCAATTTTTGAGATCCAAAAGCCCATAGGCCTAGGGCCGTAAATGAGTAAAGATAGATAAACTCTCAGGGGAAAAGATAGACATTGATAACCATCTTGAACCGCCATTCAAAATACAAACGATTCCAAACAGACAAGAACCGTCATGCCCCCTAGGCAATTTGAAAAACTTATCTTGACCTCTATTGCGGAAAAATATGGACAAGGTACATCCTTTGTCTGAATTTCCCGCTCTCATAGGGTACCATAGGGATGGGTAAGCCAAAGGCTACAAATGTTAACAACAACTTCTAAAATAGCTACAATTAATGACCATAGTTTTTAATGTAATAAAAGTGAAAGAGGGCAAACAAACTAGAATAATATATCAGTCAACCATTCTATTTGTCATGTCCCAGACAGGTACGCAAATAAAATATCTGGAAAAAAAAATTACAAACCTGGTTCTTGTTAATATCAACCAGAATGGCATTAGTCAACTTCGACTGTACGTCATTGGTTTTGTTCTTCACACCAACCTTCATAGGAAAATAACTTTTAGTGGTGAATAATAGATGAAACGGCACAAGGTAGGAACATAATGAAGATGTCCAGGGCTGGAAGCCACAAATTCATCTCAATCATCATTCATCCCCATCATAAGAACCCTGAAATTCTCCAACATTGCACTTATAAAATGGAAATGTTAAATTCATTTACAGTCTATAGGACCCCATTTCTTATATTATTCTGAGATGATATTGGTAGAAAGAAACATTAAAATCACAGTTCATTTAAACTCACGATATAAGGGACAGGTGCATCCAAAAAGTCCAGCATGTCATTTGGTAAAACCTGGATGTTTATGCACGTGATTAATACACAAAGAATAGTTCAGACTAACACTAAAATTGATAGTTTCGCTAAAATCTCAAAGGCCAGAGCAACATTCTATACCGGCATCAGCAGGCTTTGCCACTGGTAAGGACGGATGAGAGGGATAATGGACAAGACAGAAGCAGATAGGATTCCCTATACATAATAGAAAAAAAAAATCAAATCCATTACAATCTTAAGAAATGAAAAAATATATAAGGATTCAAATAGAAGTTCAAGGGTTGGGCAGTGAAATATGCATCTTCCTCAGACCATCACAAGCTTGTCATGCGACAAATTACATACCAGATTGGAACAAACCACCACAATCTGCCTCTCCAGTAGGGCTCCCGCAAACAATGTTAATACCTGCAAAGTAGAAAGAGATTCAACCATGTTTCAGCCGTTATGCAAGCATCTCAGACAAGCAACTAAGTACTGTTTACATTCAAACTACAATAGATTCAACATAAGATGGTGGAAGAAACCACATAGTTGCCCTGATCAGAACAAATTTATGTTATAGACAGAGGGTACCATCAGATGTGGCAACATTGGAACTGAGACCAAAATTTGTGCACAAGGCTTTAATGCTTGATTACTCATATAAGCTTTTACTTATTACCCATATGAATGTAATTCTCCACACACACAGATATACATCCTCCTTAAAAAGTGATGTAGAAATCAAAAGGTAAGTTATTCTTAAAAAATTAGGGGCATTACCTTTCTTTTTTTTTTTAATAAGAGATAAGTTTCATTGATGATAGTGAAAAAGGTAAAGCCCAAGTATATAGGGAGTACACAAAAGAGCACCTAAGTACAAGCTAAGAGCTGGAAATTAAAGACAAGGAATGAACATTCTTCCCATTTAAAACAATAGCAGGAAACCACAACAATAAAGCATGTCTGAAAAAAACATGTAGCTCCGCCAACGTACGCTCCTTGTTTTCAAAACAACGATCGTTGTTTTCAAAACAACGATCGTTTCTTTCCGCACAAAGACACCACATTATGCATAGGGGCATTACTTATAATGAAGAGCTATTAATTTGGAAACATTATTAATCAAATACAAAGCTGGTTACACACTAGGTATTAACTTACATTCTCAAGGCGTAAGGAGCCACATATGCATGCAACAGCCCATACGGATAATGCAGTTGCTTCCTCCGCCAAGAGTGCACTGTGTGCCTGATAACCAATGATAAGATGTCATTGACCTACCATGCCAAGGTCTGATAGATTTTTTGTTGCCCGGGGGGAGTAAGTGGAGAGTAATCTATAATCCACCACACAGGGAACAGTTGGGTTAATTGATCTGATCCTACGAAGTTATCATCAGAATCTACCTCAGCAAACCCGAGACTCATGCTGCGTGATCCCAAATCGATAGTTGAGCCAGCAAAATTTAAAACTATTTCATCTGGTCTATAAAATTCCAAAGGGTGAAGGTGCTCCAAAGGATGAAACCTAATTCTTGAACCCTTGCCAGGGCAATGTAACCGGTAATATTCACAAATTATCTGTAATGACCCATTGTTGTTTGCCTGGGAAAATGAATTGTCAATAGGAGATCAAGGGTACAAATTACGAGGCAGGCAGCTGTAAAACATGTAAATAGGCATGCTAAAATATGATCGATTGAACCTTAGCCCATTCAAGAATATCAATGAGGTCACTGGGAGCTTCCTGGCCAGAGAATGACACCTCTTCTGTCTCCATATCATCAGCATCACTTCTAAAATTTCTCTCTTCACTAGGAGAATCCTGAAAACTGCATAAAACAATATATATGGTATTCATAAGAAGCTTACAATACAAGAGCGGGGTCTAATGACACCACTAACAATCAAAATATCATTACATTCGACATTTTTGTCTCCGTATAAGAGAAAAAGCCTTCGACACATGAAAATGTTTTTACTCCATTTTTTGTAATTTTTAACAAATATAGAGTTTTTTACCTATATTTTTTAGAAATCAGATCACTAATCATCAGAGTATTTCTACCTTCATTCCTCTCTATATATAAAATACTAATCATCAGAGTATTTCTACCTTCATTCCTCTCTATATACAAAATACCTTCAGCCACTACAGATTGTCATTAAGTACACATATTAAGGTAAAAGATATATAAAAGATTATAAATTTCTGCAGCTCCCAGTAGAAACTATCAGTTTTTGTACTTTCTGTCCACTAGACAGAAGAAAGAAAACATGTTTCGGACTCTGCTATTGTCCCTCTCACATAATACAGTGAATAAGATACCTGGAGGAAGATTCAGAGCTTTCATACTGACAATACCGTAACAGTGGCAAAACAGCATTTGGTGGACACCTTTCTACTACTTCCTTGTTTCGCAAGCAATCACTAGATTCTCTTTTGGCTGTCACCATCTCAGAATCAGGATCCAGAGAATTGAAGACGTTATCATTGATACCTTTCTTCAACAGGCAAAAATCCTCATTGAGCATTTGATGCTCTTCATGACTGCCATTAGCTGTAACTTCTTCATGCTTACACTCTCCTATACTTAATTTGGAAATTTCAAGCATTCTGCCCATCGTGTTCTCTTCAGCTCTATGATTCAGCGATACACCGTCTGAATCTGTACCTACATTTTCTTCCAATTTTTCTGTCTTCCAACAATCCTCAGAGGACTCCAAATTTAGAAGAATACCTTTTGTTAACCGTTCTAACCTTTCTTCTGTCAATATGCTACAGGAGAATAACAAGAGATATAAAGATAGAATCACATGAAAGATAAAATGTTTCATTTAGCGATTGATAGTAAATACAAAGCTTCAACTTATAGATGCTTTAAGTTCAGAATTTGATTTTTATTCTTTTCTTGTCCCTTTCCATTCTCTTAGAGTTTGTTGGTATGCGAATTGTGTACAAGGGTATGGCCCCCATTGAAACTTGTACCATTTAAAGCCCCTCGCTATCAAAGATCGTATGTAATTCCACATCAATTAAGAAACCCATTGTGAACTGCCTAAAGCAACATATGCTAATCAGGCTTTATTTCTATTGATTCACATACAGCAACTATTTTTGATAAGCAAATAACTTATCAAACATCTAATATTACATTCAACATATGCACACATGCATATACACAAGTCTTCTTGCTGCCCCACATTCTAATAATCTGATGCCCATTACCCTTTGCTCATATGATAATTCCCACCTTTTGGGAGGTTGATGCCTTTACAGAGTTCTTAAATCTCTTATACTATTTCTAGACGAAGTCTTAAAGTGCAAATAAAATTTCTTGGGCCCTACCAAGAGAGTAAAGTTCACTGTCCAATCTTTTTATAAGGTCCTTATACCTCGACGTGTAACCCTTTCCCTTGGAGGAATACATGGCAGAGTAAGGCACCTGTAAGAGCAGCTTTTTGTCCTGGACAGTCTTCTTAAGGAAGATTCTCACCATAACAACCTATGTAAACGTCATATCATTGAGAGTCTGTGATAGAATGGTGTTGTATGTGCAGAAAAGGTGGAGAATCAGTTAACCACCTTCCTCTGTTGTGGGCTTGCCAATACTTTGTGTAATAATCATTTAGTCAAGTTGGATTGACTTGGGTTATGCCAGACGATGTACATCTCTTTTCCAATTGGAGGGGTTATATAGCAGCCAACAAATTGCAAGTGTGGAAGCTGGTCCCTATTTATCTAGTGCAGTATATTTGGAAGGACAGCAGTGATAAAGCTTCCGAGGATGGAAAGCTGAAGATAGAGGAGCTTAAAATTTCCTTTTTCAATATTTTGTTACTTTGGGTAGCTTTCATGCTTCTATGCTTCCATGATATATTGTTTCTTTTTTTATTTTTAGTCAGGCTACTTCTTTTGTGTTGCTAATAAAATCTTGATTAACTCATAAAAAAGAAAAACCAAAAGGGCAACAACTGTTTCTTTGTTTCAGTAAAATTTTATTTTAAAAAAACCAAAAGTAATCCACTCAAATATAAATACCAACATACCTATTCAATACACCAAAATGCAATTCGAAAAAGGGAAACCTCGAGAGAATGCAATAACATCTCCGTGTGGTCAAGATATGACGGCTCAAAGAAGGACCAGAAGGTTGTTTATCTGAAATCATGGAAAGTAATCCAGAGGGTTTTTGAACTAGTTCTTCAACCAGCACACAGCATCCGTACATTGTTGAATCATCAGCAACCTATGAAAAAAATTTGAATAGGTATGTATGTACCAGAGAGAAACAGAAAGAAGAGCATTCATTAAATGCATCTGTCAGAGCCAATAAAAACTAAAAATTTAGCACATTTAATGACATGACTTAATAAACATAGTTTCTTGGTAATAATAAGATTAATGTTTTCAAAAGATGTACAGATACTGAAGCTCCACAAGCCTAGCAGTTTGTTACACTAAGAAGATCTGTGCCCGGCTGTCAAATCCTGTAAGGATTGCAGCATTCATCCTTTTATTTGAGCACACAAGATCTTAGCATAAAAACAAATGAGACCTATCACTATTCTATAATTTAAATATAATACTCCTCCATGATAACATCCTTTCTCTAAAATGGGCAGTTGCTCCTTTAGAACCTTTACATGAGTGCACTTCTGCATGAGTGCGGTACTGGAAGATATTCCAATGGCTATGGTTTGAATAAAGAAACCAAGGTACTCAGCTTGATAAGCTAGACTCAAAAATAACTTAGTGGGTAGCTGTATAATCAAGGAACCCAACTTGATTGCTACACTATATAAAGTGAAAATACTTAGGTAGTAAAAAAATGTTCCAAGGTAGAGGTATAGACCATGAAAAAGAAAACACAGCCCCTGAATGAAGATCAACCTTCTGACCTAAAATAGCAAGAAAGTTATCTCAATAAAAGGAACTATAAAGTCAAGGGCTCTATGGTTGATAAGTATACCACATTTTTTCACCGCACGGAAGGAACAATGTCATTGAGACAATGATGGTAGATGGAGTGGCAACTTCAAACCTTCCAATGATCATGCAGCACACTGTGGATTATTATGAGCATTTATTGTCTGGACAGTTTTCATGGAACCAAAGCTTGATGGTCTTGCATTCAAATCTCTTGATTAAAAAAGTTGATGGGCTTGAGAGGCCTTTTTGAGGAGACAGATATACGAAAAGTGGTAAAGAACATGATGGGTGATAAAGCTCCGAGCCCCAATGGGTGTTCATTATGGCCTTTTTTCAAACTTGCTAGGAGGTGATCAAGGATAATGTTACAGGGACGGATTCTCCAAATATGAAAGGTTCGAAAGAAGCCTCAGTGCAACCCTCATTACTCTCATTCCTAAGAAATTGGGTGTGGTTGAGGTAAAAGATTATCGCCCTATAAGGTAAAGGGATGTACATAATAGTCTCCAAAGTCTTGGCAAATGGATCGAATGTGATGATGGAGAAGATCATATCAAAGCCCCAAAATGCCTTTGCTAAAGGCAAACAAATTCTTGAAGACATAATGTCTCCGTTAAGGGCTCTTCTGCTATGCTTTGAAGCCATTTTTGGGTTGCAAGTAAATCTATAGAGTAAAAAATGGTTTAGGTGGAAAATGTTCTCAATGTGGGGAACTTGACTAACATTTTGGTGGTGCTAAGGGTGGATGGAGCTCAAATGAGATAAGTGGACCACATAGGGTAGGGCTTTGGAAACACATAAGAAGAGGATGTGATCTTTCCTTGAAACATACTTGGTTTGGAGAGGGAGACGGGTCTAGAATCAAATTTTGGCATGACCCATGCTTTGGGGATAGAACCCTCAAGGAAGCTTGCCCATGAATTTTTGGAATTGCGAGGTCACAAGACAACAGCAAATTTTCTTGGAACTAGTTAGTGGCTTTCCCCTTTAGAATGTCTCTTTTGAGTTGCACAAAATTGGAAAGTTGAAGCATTTCCTGAATTTTACAATCTTTTCTATTTTACAAGGCTTTTGGGAGCCTCTTGAATAAAGGGAAGTTCATGTCTGTTCTTTCTATAAATCTATCACTGTGAACAATGCAAATCCATTTCCATGGAAGAGAATTTGGAGGACTAAGGCACCCCCAAAAACCAACTTCTTTGTAGGGAGGGCCATAGATACTAAGGAAAAGTCAGATTATCATAATGATTGGCGTTGTGTGTGCAAATCGAGCAGGGAGTCAGTGGATCATTTACTTCTTCATTGTGAGGTTGCCACGACCCTATGGAATGACTTCTTTGGACAGTTGGATTGGCTTAGGTGATGCCAAGGTGGGTAGTTGATTTCCTTGCAAATTGGAGAGGCTTAAGTTGTAATCTGCAAGTTGCAGCAATAAGAAGAATGGTTCCCATTTGTTTTTAATGTTGCTTTTGGAGGGAGATGAATGATAGAAGCTTTGAAGATCAAGAATGGTCCATGGTCGAGCTTAGAAGTTTATTTTTAAACACTTTACTTCTCTTGATAATCAAGCTTAGGTGTCACTCTTGTGTATGTCCTGTGTACTTGGGCTATACCTATTATTTTCAATAAACTTCTTATTACTGATAAAATAAAAAAATAAAAAAATAAATAAAGAATTAATAGGCCAAACAGAAGATTTTACATGGTAACAAAGGTTTAGAATTCTTTTTATTGAAAGGACGAATGATACTAATACAAAAAAACAAGGCCTACAAGACATAGTAATCATTAGCTCACCTGTAACCGGAATACAAAGGAGAGATCAGTTTGTTTCAGGTGTTCCTGCAACATACAGTTTTTCATCATTTATACTGAGGTTATTAATACTACAATTTTGAAAAGAACGTGCATCCAATTTGGTAAACACAAATCATTTTTTTGATGGGTAAGCAAAAAAAAAATTGATGGAAAACATTAACAGGTGCAAGTAAGTACCATAACCAAAACTAGCTGATAAAAAATATATATTCTGATGATAAAATAGGTAGTAACGTATCAAAATACCTGCCCAACCAAAATTTCATTCAACTCACTCATGGAAGGAGTTCTCTCAATGGCATGAACCTGAAACCACATACTCCCAGTTTTAGAAATGCCTACAGTTGCTCACATCTACTTTAGGGTAAAAAAAAAAAAGAATAGAACAATCTACTGTGTTGCTAAAGCATAAGAAAGAAGAAAGAAAATGAAAGGCTAGACTCCCAGGCCATTCAAGTACACAAAAGTTCAGATATTTAACTTCTTTAAATGTAAGAAGTATCAGTTGTGATAAAATTTTCTATTCCTACACAAACTTCACAAGTATGCTGGTTAAATTATTGTTGCACACATATCTTATTACTGGCAATGAGTTACAGCCACCCTTCTCTTTTCTTTGTTTTCCCCGGTTTTATGTGGAATGATAATAGGCTAGCACTTCCTCTCCACATCCCTCCTTACTAAGACAAAGTCCTCCCATCACTGAAGGGATAGATGTATCACTTGGCTACGAGGTTCAATTATGCTTGCACTTCACTGTTGGAATTGTGACATTCCACAATGGGCCACACTGTCCTTTAAGATAAAAACAACTCCAGCTAAAAACATATGCAAACTACCCAGAGTTTCTAGTTATTACTTTTTTTTTTCACTTATAAAAAAAAAGTTTCTAGTTATTACTTTTTGATCTTTTGTCTTCTCAAGAGAATTGGAAAAATTTCCGTTAAATTTTTGGATTTTTTTGAATGGACAATAGCTTCTTTTAGAGAGGAATAATTGAAGAGATCATCCGTGGTAAACAGGCAGTGAACATGGGAGGCTCAAAACATTAGCATTTAAAGCTCATAAAAGTCCTAAAAATCCATTGATGTACAAAAAGAATTGTTTTGATAACTAATGTACAAAAAGAATTACAATTGGAAGATGTGATTCGATTAAAAGGGAAAGAAACAGGGCATTTGAAGGCTTTGGTCATATGAAGTTTTATTCCTAATCTACTGGGGTATTTTTTAATGCACAGGGTCCAAAATTAAAGGGGAGAGAAATCAAAGTTAACAACTTCACTCAAGTTTCAAACTTTGAGGGTGTGTCTTGTTTCAGTGATTTGGCAACTGAATAAACTTTACATTAGTTAAATTTTATAAAACCACAACAGCCAACTAACTAGAAGTCATGTGAATATAATATTAATAATATATCTATATAATGGACCCATCAAGCATAGACCCAACCTCTATGCCTCCAGGGAAGCAAAATGAAAGAAGATCTTTGTATTTGAGAGGCAGCTCCTTTTCTGGAGGGTAGGCAAACAACACCTGAAAACAGGAAAACAAAGAACCATATATTCATATCAAATGTTCAAACAAACATCCAAAGGCCAATGAATTCAAAGTTTTGATAAAAATAAGGCCTACCTGAGGTTCGAGATTAGGTTCCACACGCGAATGATTCTGACCACTTAGTGCACTTCGCAATCTTCCAGAACCTTTATGCTTCCTGGGAAGGTATTGCCTATATAGTGCTTGGATATCACAGTTAGGATGAAGCCCTACAACTACCATGCTCTCAAAAAGCCTTGTTGGTTCCATTAAGGACTTATGACCCTGCACGCTTGAAGAAGATAAATGTTATAGAAACACCACAATAAATCCATTGTGATAAAAGTTTCCAAGCACAAACATTAAACACACCATCACCTTACCCTATAATTATATAAAATTAAATTCAAATTTATAAAAAAAAAAAAATGAATGAAAGAGACAGGATGGACTATCTATGTAAAACAAACTCAAAGAGATTTCAGTATTTCCTCCGTTGAGGCCAATTTCTAGCATGAGCATCCACTCCACTAACCGAAAACTCAAAATACATTACCAAGTATTGTGACTGAAAGCTTGCCCATTGACGTTTTTGGCTAGTCAGAATTTCCGGATTGTAACTTGCACTTTTGATTTCGGGAGATTGCGAGAATCCTTTTAGCACTCTAGTAACTTGACGCTGCATTTTTTGAATTGGGCTACCGCCGCTATCCTCTTTAGATGAAAATACCGCAGATGGACGTTTGGAACGATTAGCAGTGGCAGCAGCAGCTGCAGCGGCAACAGCTCTCGCAACATCTTCCGTTGTCTGCATGAAGAATGAAGCACTCCAACGTGGACTACCTGTCTCTTCTTTATTGGCCATCCTCAAAATCCCCGTCCTGCCATACACACAATAATCCAAGTCAGAGAGACGCAAAATTATGACAAAATCGCTTGCTAAATCAGAAATAAATGTCTGCAAAAACACAAAAGATATGGAACATCTTACAATTATAGCTTAAACCCAGAACTCAAATAGTTTGTTTAGCAATAGACAATGAATGGTAATAACCCAAAGCAGGAGATTTCCAAGTTACCGAAATTCTCAGGCAACTTGTAAACTGTACCCGTTTTTCAGAGCATAGTGTCATAGAGCATAAAAAAGAAAAGACAATTCTTAATTCCACTCCTGAAGCATTTCAAAACAGTTGAAATGAAATACCTTTTTTCTGCTTTTGCGCAGTAAGATTGGATTGGTCGAAATCGCCCTGGAAATCATTTTCCTCTTTTGATGAGTGAAAAGGTTCATAAACTAATTAAGCTAGTGATCAAAAAAGCAATCTTGAGCACAAGACAATCTTGAACACAAGATTTTAGATGTTCCATCAGGTGGTTTTCCTTCAATCCAACTCTAACAGTTACACAAACTCACACAAATCAAAAGGCAAAAACAAAAATAATATTTCAGAACTAAATGAATACAATCAAAACTCAGGAGTAAATAATCAGAGGTAAAATAAAAACCTACGAAAAGAACGTCACCCCAAGCACGAAATCAAGTAAAAAGACAGAGACTTGAGTATCTGTGTTCCTAGACGAAAGAATCATTCAGAAACAAATAGAATGAAACCCAAAACAACGAGAGATATAACGGATGAGAAACGGAAACAGACTCCAAATTGAGCTAACCTTTGTATGACCGATATTTCAAGATATCCAGAGGGACCGAGGAGGAGAAGAAGAAGAAGCAGAAGCAGCTCTGGGCTTCATTCGGCCATAACAAAGCTCTGCCTCCTGAAAAGATCCTGCAAAGAGAGAGGGAGAGAGATGTCTTGGGTGTGACTATTCTCACCGAACGCGGCTGCTCCCTGCGTTCTCATATTCACACGTGGCTAAGAGTTTGGCAAGGGATGGTCTCTTTTTCTTGGTCAATGCCACGTGTTATTCTGGGGATTCTTTCCGAAGGTGGGGATTGGTCCTTTGCCTCTTCGGCCGAGAATGACGACGCAGTCTTTTTTTCTTTTTTCTTTTTCTTTTTCTTTTTCTTTTTATTTTTTCCTTTCACACTTTCTACTAGTGTTTGTTGTTGCAGGAATGGGTCCAATGGGACTCTCATTGATGCCCAACATCATTGTACACAACAACAGAACTTAGGAGTGAGGACCCTTATGTTTTAAAACATGCTTGCCAATTGCCATAACATAATTTTTCTTTTTATTTTAACGCTATGTTTAGTTATTAAATCAAGTTTAATTCTCATTTAAGTTGATCTCAAATTAATTATTAATAGGATTTTTTTTTAGTTTGTTATTAAACAATTTAACTTATATAAACTAATTTCATATATTTTAATTTTAAAAGTTAAACTTATCACAATTTTAAAAAATTAAACTCATCTCAATAAAATCCATAAAATATTATTATTTACAATTCAATTTAACATCAAAAGAGAACCCATTTTATCATTCTAAACGTTTTGTGATTCTAACCACATAACTTAATTTGTCATATTTAATCATACATAAATCTATTATAAAAAAATTACTTATAAAAATTATTAAAAATACGTGAAATCAACTTTTATGATTATAAATTAAAAAAAATTAAAAATAGAAATATTCGACTTTTAAGTATTTTACTAAAAAAAAAAATTATTTTTGTTATCGGAAACCAATTAGTTATTTTACTTTCAAGCCAATAGATAGGACATACTATCCACAACATTTAAATGATAATATTTAATTTCTAAATTCAAATGTTAAAATTTATTTTTCAAATCAAGTTATATAATGTAAATAGTTTATAATTATCCCTATTTAAACAAGAACAAGATTGACGCAATGAACAACTACTTGATAAGAATTAGCGAGAGGCATAACAGTACTATTGGAGAACACGGAGGATATTCCATTAATTAGAAAGTTTTAAAGAATTCCAAGTTCTTAGAAATATGGACAAACAAACAAAATAAAGACTGACTTCCCCAAGGCCAATTAGAAGACAGACCAATCACAATTCACAAAGCCATTCACTGAATAATACAGCTCTCACATCAGGATGTGAAACAATGTATTGATATCACAAGCTCAAATACGCACAGGGTGGCGGATCTGTCAAAGGAACAAAAAACAAATAATTAACTCCAATCTCCATAAAATACATTTGAAGAGTTATTTGCGATACAAATAATTATTTAAAAATGAAAAAAAAATATTTAATTTAATAAAAAAATCATTTTTCGTTAGAAAATAATTTACAACAAATTATGAACAATTTAATTTTCTTTTTGTGATTAATAATTTTGATTATAGTAGAAAGGAAAAACTAGAAAGAAATTATCTTGCAATTTGATTTAGTATTTTAACGGTTTTTAACAGGAAATAGAAAAGCCACCCAACAAGTACCATTCTAAGGCCCCATTTCAGATTTAAACTAATTGAGATTAACCGAATTTGGTCTAATTTTAAATTGAATTTAATATCAAAATGTATAATTTTTAAATTATTAGATTAAACTAAACTCAGTCTCTCTTTACATGAGAGATTCATAATGTCCTTTTTTAACTTAACATATTTTTATATGTGAAATTCACAAATTTTTTTAACTTTTCATAAATAGTAAATACATTATCTAAATACATCTTAGCATCAACACATCTTAAATAAATTCTATTAAAACTCATTACACCATCTCAAATCACGACTCTTCATAATAATTAAAACTTATCTCAATTTAATTCAACATTTAAACGAGGTTTAAAATATTTTAAAAGTTGGAACGTACATTTTATGCGTTAAGAGAATAGTCATTACAAGGAAATTACTTATTTATAATTAGTTAATTTCAACAAAATAATTATTTATAATTAAAATTAATGATAAATATTTTTTATCATAAATAATTGATTACAAAAATATATTTTTGTTATATTAAGTTTTTGTAAACGAGTCAAATGGTGAAGATTAAGAGTCATGACCCCATATGCATGCATAATGGAGTTGGTGTATGTCGGAGTGCAATATATTTGCCGCACGTCGATGGTGGTCATGATCATTAATTCGTCGTGTAGGGTTTGCGGACAATTCATTTACGTAAGTGAAAGGAAAATTGAAGGCCGATCGAGGAAGATAGTACTCCTGGTGGGATCCGTGAATACAGTAAAGCGATCTTTACTTTGAAAAGATTATGAAAATTGTCTTCCAAATGCTTGAGTGAGTTCAAGACCTAAAAAATTTAGGTGAAGCAAAAGAAGGCAAAGTAGACGTTGATGATGCCGAGAAAGCAATAGACTTAATTATTAACTTTCAAAAGAAATACATACATATCTAAAAGAAAGGACAATGAACCGAAAGAGGTGTAATGTAAATTATGAATAAAATAAGTAAAGATATAGAAAAAATTATACAAAAATAAATTTATAAATTGATATAATTTTATTTAATTTATAAAATTTATTTTATTTTAAAAATAATTTTATAGTTTGACGTATAATATCAAATTATATTATAAATTTATTTTTAAATAATCATTTTATAAATAAAGTATTTTTTAATTATAAAATATAAATTTTTAAAATAAAAAAATATATATAATATAAGATTTTTTGATCCGTTTTCAGCTCGACTCTTTGTGTTTACAAGTGGACAAAGAATAATAGCTTCCACTTGAATCATGCCAAAGATCAAGAAGCTTTACATTATTTTGTTAAGTTTTAAGTTATATGGTCATAATTGTGTCACATTATGCAATCATGGTAATCGCTCGTCGTGGGCTCATATATGGGGTGGATGTAAATTTTCTTTTTTAACCCATAACTCCCATCATTACTTCAACTGCCAAAAAGGATTTAATGGGTATACTCCTTAAACTCCCACACACAATTGGTTTCTTTTTAACTTCAAAATAAAGGAAACAAAGGTCAATTGACCAACCAATGGCATCGATCCCATCAGCATTCCAGCCAGCCATGACTTTATGGCACTTCACCTGTAGAGTGAATAATAGTCTAAAGCTAAAAGCATACAAGTTCGGATAAATCGGCCATTAATGCTCCAGATTTATATATATATATATATATATATATTTGACTACATATACACCTTTTTTAAGTAGATTTTTATTCTCAGCACTATGGGATTTTTTTTTTATAATAAAAAAACTTTCATTAATAATAAACAGATTACAAATGAATCTGACCAAACCAAACAGATTGAACAGCAGAGTACATAGGAACAAAATCCGTCCACATCTCAACATCTTCAACCTTCCAAGCATATCTTGCCGGTTGGTAAGCACCTTGGTGGTTTTCCATCCTCACACATGTTGTACCTAAAAATAATCAAAACTCTTCAGCCTTTGGACTTCTTTTAGCAGATTACCCAGACTAGATAAAGGTCCTTTTCCTTGTAAGACTTGAACAATTATCAAATTACTATCACTCTCTAACTCTAAGATCAATTTTGAGATTTCCATTTTTTGAGCATTGAACTGCAAACCATAAGACATAACTAACAGATCAATAGATTCTGGGTCCAACACTTGCATTCTCAAGCTTGCTCACAGCTAACACAACACTCCCTCTTTCATTCCTCAAAACTACTCCAACACCTGCCTTACGAATATTAAAGAACATTGCACCATCTATATTTAGCTTAAAGTATCCTTCGGGTGGAGCATTCCAACAGCACTGCTTATCCAACTTTAGATATGAAACTGATGTAGATCAGTCTCTATGAAACTTCCGTAGAGTTAAAGCATGATTAACAACTTGCAAAGGTTTCAACTTAAGTTGCTTGATAGCCATTTTATTTCGCCTATACAGAAAGCTCATTTCATAAGGAAAAACCCAGCAAATAAGAAAACTATGGAATTTAATTTTGTGTTAAATAGTTAATCATATATTTAAACAGTTTGAAAAATCTTTTCAATAAACATTAATAATTTTGAAGTTTTCATTGTTGTTGGCCGGATGTAATAATAATGTTAATATTTGACTATTTAGTATCTCAAAGTACTAACTTTTGATCTATAATTTTATTTTATGAAAATATTAATTTTTGTATATATCATTGGTTTGGATATGGAGTATAAAATATTTTTTATCATGGATCCAATTGTAATTATGAATGATTGCTCTTATTATGAAGTGTGTGACTACAGTTTCCCTTTCAGTTCTTGTAAAGGGTAGTCCAAAGAGTCACTTTATTCTTAGGAGAGGTCTCAGACAAAGAGATCCTTTATCTCTTTATATGTTTCTTCTATGTACAGAAAGATTGATCAGTTTGTTAAAGAGAAATTCAAGCCCAGAGATGGTTGAGGGGGTTAAAATTTGTAGAGGAACCCAAGAGTGAATCACTTAATCTTTGCAGACAATACAATAATTTTTTGCAAAGTTGGAGTTGATACAAATGCCAAGATCCAAACCCTTTTGGAAAAATATGAAAAAGCATCAGGGCAATGCATTGATAAGGAAAAAACTTCTATGGTGTTTAGCAGAAATGTTGATGAGGTTCTGAGGGTTGATATTATGCAAATAGAGGAGGGGGAGCAACATTCAGCATTGGAATTAAACAAAGGCTATGGCAAAAACTCCAAGTGTGGAAGGAGAATTTATTATCACAAAGAGGGAGAGAGGTCCTTTTAAAAGCCGTGGCTATGTCCATCCCGACTTATGACATGAGCTATTTTTTTTTACTTGGAAACCTTTGTCATGAAATGGAAATGATGATAGCGTGCTTTTGGTGGGGAAATCATGCTCAAGAAAAGAAGATACATTGGGCAAGGTGGAAACAGTTAAGCGAGTCAAAATTTAGAGTTGGAATGGGTTTCAAGAACCTCCATGATTTTAATTTTGCCCTTCTTGCTAAGCAGGGCAGGAAATTGCTAACTCATGAAGACTTTCTTTTATAGAAGATTTTTAGAGCAAGGTATTATACGAAGTGCTCTTTATTTGATGCTAAGGTTGGATGGTCATTCCTCTTATGTTTGGAAAGGAATATATAGCTCTCTTCATTAGTTAAAAGCTGGTTGTATGAGGAGATTTGGTAATGGGGAGGATATTTGAGTTTTTCATGATCATTGGATTCCAGGAGTGCAAAGTGATTTGATCCAGGAGGCTATGGTTAATGTCTGATGATAATATGAGTTCAGCCCTGTTGGATGCTGATTTGGGGTGGTGGAATGTGGAGGTTTTACAAGCTCTATTCAATCCAAATATTATTAGACGGGTTTTGAAACTACAAGTTTCTTTGTCTCAAGTGGATTCATGGTATTGGAAGCTTGAAAAGTCTAGTATTTATTCAGTTAAAAGTGGGCATAAACTGTTACAGCTTGCCAACGTTCAAGATGTGGGGTAGGGATCTAATGCTAATCATATCTCTGCATTTTGGAAATGTTTTTGGCATCTGAAACTTCCTAAAAAAGTTAAGATTTTTGGTTGGAGGGCTTGTAAAGAGTTTTTACCTACATTCCATAACTTGGCACAAAAGGGAGTAGATGTGGAAGATGCATGCATTTTCTGTCATGGTAGAAATGAGAATGTTGCTCATTCTTTATTTCATTCTTCTGCTGTGAAAAATTTAATTTACAATATGTACCTGTTATGAGGGAGTTGGACTCTAATTTTTCTTTTTGGGAGCTAACTTTGGCAGTAAAATAGAAAGTGAAGTCTCCTCTCCTAAGTTTAATGAAGCCGTTGCTGTGCTTAGAGGTCTTCAGATTTGTGTCCATTGGGGTATTCCAAAGTTAATGGTGGAATGTGATTCTCTTCTCCTTGTTAATGCTTTAAACGCAACCTCTAATGTGCTTACTGATTTTGCTTACCAACAAGTAACATCAGAAGGTTAATGAAGGAATTTCAGGAGCTGCAAGTTAGGCATGTGAATAGATACAATATACATAATTTTTTGAGAAATTAACTGATAAGAAAAGACATATGATCTTTGAAATTGCTTCTTCAATTACACGACCTGGACAATTTTTAATTGGATTCTGTCAAGTGGGCTAAGCCCAACTATCTCAACGTCAACTTATTATTGCTCCTTAACATTTTATTAAAGATTAACAAAAACATTATTTCTAAATATTATTATTATTTTAAAATTTCAAAATTTAAAAATTTTAGATCTTTTATTAAATTCTTTATAAAAATTTAAAAAAATTATAATACTGAAATAAGATGCTTTTGTATCTAAGCAAGGCCTAAACATTCGTTTAGATAAACTTTTTTAGCTAAAGTTTGGCTAAGGAGTCACTTTTTGGTATTTGGCTACAGATTTAAAAGCTGAATCTCAAGTATTAATTTATTTATTTTTATCGTCTTTTTTAGTGCATATATTTTTATTTGTTTTTTAGTTATTTTTATTTTCATTTTCATAATTTCAAATGTACAATACATGATCAAAATACATAATAGATGTCCAACAACAAATTAACTTCATTTTCAAATACAAAGCATAAAAAATAGTATATCAGCTTCATGCTCACATTGAACAATCCCGAAATTAAATTATTTCAAAATTATGTAAGATGATGTAATTGGCATGCAGAAAGCATCAAAAGGTTTTCAAAGTCATCGAAGGTACCACTTAACTGAGCAAAGACTTGGTCTCTCTCTTCTCTCTCACTTTTAGACTAGAAATTTTTGGCCAACCACCTCTCCAATAGTCTCCTCCCATATGGGTGGAGGTGGTGGCTCCACCCACCTCTCCCTCTCTTTTTCTTTAGTTTTTCGTTAAGTTTTGTCTATTTTTCATTTGTTTTTCTGTATGCTTTTTTAGGATTTCTCTATAGCGCCGACCACTTCTGATTTATTGCTTGCTGGCCTCTTCCGAACTCCATGCACGACCCCAACAGACTCTCCCTTCGCCAATCTTCTCGCCTACGATGATGAACTATCGTTTGGACCAGCGCGTTGGCCACACACACGACTTAGGCCGTGCATGTTAGGCACGCGTAGTTGCTTCTCGGGAAGGTTGTCACAGTCACGCACGACCATTTTGGTGTTGGAGTCCCCTGTTCTACCCGGCCTAACTGTGCTTCATCATCTAAGGAGGCATGTGGGCTACACGCGCCACCGTCACCGACGTAGGGAATCTTTTTTTTAAAAATAAATTAAAGAGCAAAATAAATAAAAATATAAAATAGATGATATTTTTGTTACATCACAATACAAAACATAAATTTACAAAGAACGAAAAATTAATAATATTACACGACTACTAATTAAACTAATACATAACAATACAAAATAATTCATATTGTTGAATATTTCTTCAATATCAGGTAGTGTTGGGAACTTCTTTCTCAGCACGCGAACCTGGATAAAAAGAAATGAAGATTGATAGATTACAAGCCAAGCCAACTCACCAATATGCAGAGTACCATAACAATTCAAAATAGGAAAAAAAATCTTCTTCAGAAATGAAAGAAACAATCAGAGGGGAGGAGGAAAAGAATGGCAGCCAACGAGGTAAGAAAACTTATTAGAGCTGGAAAATAAAAAGTTCTGAATACTAGTATTTAATACGGTTCCCATGACAACATTTTTTCTTCACACAACATTTTGAACTAAAGGAAACTTAATCTAATTTGGATTTAAATAAAATAAGCCTATAGCCAATATACTACCAGAATTTCGCCACTTAAAAGTATTAGTATTGAATTGGCTAAAACTTTTCTTCAAAAAGTATAAATTTGCACACATATCAAAAAAATTTGTAATTTGAATAAAATTTTGAATTTACTATTCACTTTTGAAGAGTAAAAATACTTTTATTCTCTTTTTTCACTTTTTTCTTTTTACTTTTGATTAAATATAACAAAAATTTTTTAATATGTGTGCAAATTTATACTATTCAAAAAATTTTTTTAGCCAATTCAATACTAATACTCTAAACTAGGTGCTTCTACAATAGCAGAAGAATAATAAACAATCCTGGACCTACAATAACCAAACTAAATTTTTAGCATCCATATTATCTGCTTACTTAACAAGGTAAAAAAAAATTAGAAGCAAATCAAACTGATACATAACCTCATGCTTTAAAACAGACTCTGAGAATGCATATCCTTGAATTCCCCAAAGTTCTCACCAGATTCATCATTCTCAGCAAATGGAGAGGAATTAAAACCATTCTGTTTGCTTCAAGCAATATTAGAGATAATCAAGTTAAAGGTGAAGAAATTGAAACTTTCCATTATGAGCTATCAAGTTAAAAATAAAACCCAAAAGCTGCCAAAAGATAAAAATGAAAATACAAATCAAGTCTAACTTATTGCATAATGAGTTTACAATACATAGGTTGGGAGTCCATATGTTTCAGTTGCTAAAGTTGAAAGAAGAGCGTTACCTCAAGCAAAAAAAAAAATGTGGATGTTAAATTAATGGATAAATTAGTGATAAAAAAAAAATCAAATTAACAAATAAACATGTTTACCTTCAATGTCAACTTCTTCTACAAGCTCCTCCTTTGTCCAAGGACTGTGGTTCACAAATCAACCGATTTTGAGCGCAGATTAGTGTTTGGACAATCTCTTGTGCTAATGAACTTCGGCATGGGTCTATAACATATCTTGCGGTACTGAATGCGGATTTGGATGCGACGGAGGAAATAAGGATAACCAGTATATCACATGTGATCTCTGCAAGGATGAGATATCTAATTAAGTTCCTCTTCTACTAATCCAAAATCTCAAACTTAGGTACTTTTGGTTTAATCACATTTGACAAATACCGCTCATTGCTCCCACAAAGTACCAAATTGTTTTGCTTATCAAGATATTGATCTAGAGATGTATCAAAATCTTTACAGACCAAGTCTTTAGTAATAATATTTGAGGAACTTTGTTGACCATATATGAGGAACCGTTTTGCCCATGAAACTTGTGGTATTGCTCAATCAAACAATTCAATAGCAATTTTACTTTAGTCTCAATTTTATCCCTGCATTTATCTCCTTTACACTTTTTTAACCAATATGACAAGTCTGTAAATTTATATTGAGGGTCAAAGACAAAAGTTATACAAACAATCATGTTCGTCTTATCCATGTCCTCCCAATATTTATTAAACTTAAGAGAGTAGCAAATTTTTATCTAACTTAAGAATAAGGTCTCATTTAAATTTAAAGGTAGAATGAATTGAGATGAGTTTAATTTATTTTTTAATATTATTTTTATTTTAAAATTTTAAAAAATTGAATTAAAATTTAAAAAATATGTATTAGAATTTAAAAAATATGTATATGAATTTATGTTTTGTATAAAAAAAATAAAAAAATATAATAAAAAAATAAAAATAAATAAAGATGATTTGAGGAGAGTTCTAAATCAAACGGAAAAATCTATTCTAATTTATTACAAACCAACAACACCCAAATAAAACAACAAAGGCGAACAAGAAATTCAAAAACTTAAACGAAAAACACAAAATCGAGAAATGCAAAATTGAAATACAAAAGAGAGAAGCAAGTGAAGAAAATTTAGAAAAATAATATTACGTGTGTAGTAAATTGTAAACGACAGTATAGATACTTTAAAAAAAAAATCCAAAGCAGAACGACAAGTGACATCCGGGACCCTACCAAGACCGTCGACGTCCTCGTTGTTCTTTGGTATTAAACATTAGGACCGAGCGATTCGAGACAACTGGCTTTATGCGATATTATGTGAAAATTATTTTTAATAAAGTAATATAGTTTAATTTGATGAGTTAAGTTTATAAAATCATTTTTATAAAATTTTTTTAATATACTGCATATAATTATTTATAATAGCAGCGAAAAAAAGTATCTTTCTTGGAATATTGTATTTTTATTTTTCTCGGAATATTATATGGTCGGTCTGGCATGAAATTTATCATGTGAAAAACACCCCGTAACAGCAACACAGTGAACTTACACGTGTTACACGTTTTATCACACAGTGAACTTACACGTTTTATCACATGCCCTACCGACCAATTATGCCACTAATATATCTTTTTTCTTCAAATATATAATTCAACCGCACGTGGTCTACGACACTATCTTGAATATTTGTACCGTACTAGCAGCAGTTTCTAAGCCTAAATAGAAAAATAGATAAAAATAAAATAAAATAAAATAATAACAATTTATTAAGATGAATGATTGATTATAAATAAGATTTTTATAATGAAAATATGTAGTTACAATAATTCAAGGTTATTATTATTTGTGGACGTTATACATGTTTACTGACCGATCATTTAAATAGTTAAATATATAAATCATATAAAATATGCTGCGATCGGAAATGATAAAATTTAATATAACGAATAACTATTAGAAAAATTAATTAATTTAGCTAAACCAATTAATTAATTTTTTTTGTAAGAGCACTAGTAATGATATTAATTAATTTTTTTTTAAATAATATAAATTTATAAACTAAAAAAAAAATCGTTATATTTAACTAATAAAAAAATTACTTTTATTCTATTTATCACACTTTTTTTTTATTAATTAAATATGATAAATTTTTAAAAAAAATATACAAATTTATATCTTAAAAAAAAAAATAACTAACACTATTACTAGTGGTATAAGTGATCTCACAAAGTTACACATGCAAACCCCTTCAAAAAAGTGAAAAAAAAAAATTTGCACATGCAAACACGTCACATCCCATGGGTCTACCGACCAACTATGCCGCTAAATATTAAACCTTTTTTTTTTTGTTTCTTCGGGAGTGGAGTCTGAGACCATGTCAATATGACACTTTCCTCTCCTACTATTATTATTATTATTATTATTATTTTGTAAGCACTTTCATCTCCTATTAATGTTGTCAAGCTTTATTCAGTTTTGTTGATACTTTTGGGTTAATAATATTTTATTAATGGAATTGGATAATATACTTTTTTATATTAACAAAATAATATAATCAATCACATTAATACAATATATAAATATATATAATTAATATACGAATTTATATAAAGTATTTATAAAAAATTAAATTCCATTAATAAAATAAATATATATATTTTTAAAAAATAAAATAACTTTTTTTTATATAAGAACTTGCATAAAGCTCGTCTATTTGTACAAATCAATTTCTCTTCCTCTCTCCTACCTCCCTTGCATTATTTATAAACAAACATTATTGATTTTGAACAGTATTGTCTGTTCTAATGGCGGAAAATTCAGCAGCAGAAGATAGGAGCCTCTTCTCTCCTTACAGGATGGGAAAGTTCTCCCTCTCTCACAGGTCAGTCTTTTGTGGCCTCACTCTTATTTCCTCTCCCACGTTGTACCGAATCCGATTCGTCCGAGCGCGGAGCTTCTTTTTTATTTTATTTTATTTTATTTTTCTTTTCTTTTTAATGGGGTGGGGAAAGTAGGGAGGATTCTCAGAGTAAGAGAAGGGCGATGGAACTGAAGGAGATATCCAAGGCAGGCGATCTGCGATTCTTTTATTTTTACTTCTATTTTTGGACGGGATCGATCTTGGTTTTAGCTGTTATTCACTGTTTGTGTTGGTTTTGATGGTGGTGGTGGCAGGGTGGTGCTTGCGCCCATGACGAGGTGCAGAGCGTTGAATGGAATTCCACGGCCAGCACTTGCGGAGTACTACGCCCAAAGAACGACCAACGGTGGCTTTCTCATCAGCGAAGGCACTCTGGTCTCCAACACAGCCGCCGGGTAATTTCGTGATTCTTTTTTGCTTTTGAGGGGCTTCGCTTAATGGGTGGGCCCCGACGCCAGTGAGTAATTTTTCTTTGCTTTAAAGTATTTGCTTTGCGTTAAAAGAAATGGAACCCTCTCTTTTCGAATTTAGATTCAATTGAGAAAATTAAGTTCATTTTAATTTTTAATTGAATCTAATATTTATATATATAAAGTTTAAATTATTATTTTTAACTTAACACATTTGAGATTTTTAACTTTTTTTTATAGATATATCTATTTTCATAAATACTCTTATTTTATTTAATCATCACTATTTTATCAAATTCTTATACAAAATAAAATAAATTATTCAACTTTTTTAAATTATAAAACAAAAATAATATTAAGAAAATATATTCTAATAATATTTTATTTAATTTTTAACTTTTATCTTAATTCAATTAATCTTATTTCACCTCATCTATAAAAGCAAACTTAGGGGATACTTATAACTTACCCAATTATTTTATAAGAAGATGATCATCAAAGGTGAGAAAGGAAATCTTATGATATGTTGGGAATATTTTATGATAATCATCCACGTCTAAAACATATCTTAATGTCGGGAGGCCTAACATTCAAATAAACTTAAATTCATCTTAAGTGATTATCATAATTCATTTTAAATTCAAATAAACTTAAACTCATTTCAACATCTTAACTTATTATTATTTATAAAAAATTCAATTTCTTTTAATTCAACTTAACTCAACTCAACATCTAAACGAGACCTAAAGTTCACAACAGGGCAGCCGATCTCAATCTGAGTCTCAAACCGTGAGATCAAGCTTATCATAGATGAATATGTCATTGAATGTTTCTTTTGGATGTACCATAAGGAATTACTTTTGGCGTAGATATATCAAATTGCATTAACGACTCCGAGTTTTGCTAATATTTTGGTTGCCTGCAGATTCCCTCATGTTCCAGGGATATATTCTGAAGAACAGGTGGAGGCATGGAAGAAGGTGGTGGATGCAGTTCATAAAAAAGGTGGCATCATTTTCTGCCAATTGTGGCATGTTGGCCGCGCATCTCATGGAGGTACTCATGAATGGCGTTGACTCAACATTTCTCATGTTATCATTCTCTTGACTAAACACAGCATATCATTTTATTTTGTCATAACAATTCTACTTATCAATTTTTTTTTTTTCATAACAATTCTGTACTGCTTTTGTGCTGCTTTCCCGTTTCCCTTTGCCATATTCCTTGGCTTCAGTTAAGACTCTCTCTTACAATGTACAATGTTAATAATGCGAAGTCAGAAAAAATAAGATGTAGTCCCTTGATCTAGATCGTGAGTATAAGCTTTTTAGACCTAACCACATTATTCTTTATCATCTTTTTCTGTAACCCTTTGTTTTTTGAACTTGTTAATGCGACTAATATATTTGCTTCATTGTTGTTGAATAGTTGACCATTTTAATTAGTCAGTGTTTTAATGATAATTGATCAGTTTATCAACCTGGGGGTGCCCCTCCAATTTCATCAACGAGCAAGCCCATATCAAATAGGTGGAGAATTCTCAAGCCAGATGGATCCTACGGCACATACCCGGAGCCAAGAGCCCTGGAACCATATGAAATACAGGATGTGGTGGAACATTACCGCAAGGCAGCCTTGAATGCCATTCGTGCAGGTTTGTTTAAGTTGAATCATTACATACTTAATTTCTCAGTCTGTAATTATAATACCTCTAGCATTACTTCCAAGCTACGTATAACTCAAGCATCCTAATATCTTACTACTAACTTTTGAATTTGGGGCAAATATGCAACCACAATAGGTTTCTTTGACTAGAATCCTTCTATGCTTTATTTACTATTGGTATATTGAGGTCTCGTTTGGATTTAAAATTGAAATGAGTTTAAAAAGTTGATAAAATATTATTATCAATTTTTAAGATTTAAAAAAGTTGAATTGAGATTTAAAAAAGTTGTATTAGGATTTGAAAAAATTATATTAAAATTTGTATTTTATATGAAAATTTTAAAAAATATAATGATGAATTTAAAATAAATAACTTGTCTCCAAATCCAAATAGCACCTGAGTGACCACGAGTGTATTCCATTTCCAGTGGCTCTCTTGAGTCTCCAACAGATTACAAGTGAAAAGGTTCATGCTGTCAAATTCATACCCGTGCAGATAATTATTGACCTGATACCTACCCCTTCCCCTCCCCCGCGCCCGGCGCCCCCCCGGGACCCAATTGCACAAAGACCTCGTGTAGCGTGCTAATGTTGCAGCCCTTCTTCATTCTTCTAGGTAATTAATTTAAGGAATGAGAGGAATAGATATACCTATTTCTGTATTTTGTACCCTAAGGTTTCGTTTAGATTCAGAAATGAGTTGAGCTCACCTCAACTCACTTTCATTTCATCATTATATTTTTATAATTTTTTATATAAAACATAAATTTTTATATATATTTTTTAAATTCTAATATACTTTTTTTAAATCTCAATACACATTTTTCAAATTTTAAAATAATAATAATATTAAAAAATAAATTAAATTCATCTCAACTTATCTCATCTCCGAATCCAAACGAAGCCTAAGTCTGTCTTAAAACCATCTATATTATAAGAAATATTAGAGAGCATTAAACACACAACACTCACATCTTATATAAATAGTAGTATGAACAATAAATATTATTGTTTGTATGAGAGATGAGTATTGTATATTAAATGCTCCTAATCATTTTTCTTATATTATATGATAAGTTGTAACTTTACCCATAATTTGAATCATAAGTTGCACTTTGTTCCCTAGTTATGATTTGACCTTTAAGATAAATAGAAAAAAAAGTGACATGACATGATTTGACATGTCATGATCTTAAGGATTTTGAGGATTGCCGCAAAGTTCAATTTTTAGGCAGCACCATGATTGAAGTTGGATTCCTTGATACATTTGCTCATGCCTACCATGTTGTATAATGAAAACCTACTTTCGTACATCAAACAAAATTTTGATGTACATTTCTCATACCAACAAAAGAAAAAAAAGGGTTGTTGTTATGCAAAAGAATTATTGATACAGAACAAGACACTCTGTAACGTTCAGGTTTTGATGGAATTGAGATTCATGGGGCGCATGGCTACCTCATTGACCAATTTTTGAAGAATGGTATCAACGATCGTACAGACGGGTATGGTGGATCAATTGCAAATAGGTGTAAATTCTTAATGCAGGTGGTTCAAGCAGTAGTAGGAGCCATTGGCGCAGAACGAGTTGGCGTTAGAATTTCTCCAGCAATTGATCACCTTGATGCCATAGACTCTGACCCGCTCGGCTTAGGCTTGGAAGTGATTGGTAGACTCAACAAGCTCCAAGTAGAACTGGGCTCAAGACTTACTTATCTCCATGTGACTCAGCCTCGATACACTGCTTATGGCCAAACAGAATCAGGCAGACCAGGCAGTGAAGAAGAGGAAGTTCAGTTGATGAGGGCCTTTAGAAAAGCTTATCAGGGAACATTTATCTGTAGTGGTGGCTATACTCGGGACCTAGGCATTGAAGCTGTAGCGCAAGATGATGCTGATTTGGTATCCTATGGTCGCCTTTTTATCTCGAATCCGGATTTGGTCTTGAGGTTTAAGATCAATGCGCCCCTAACAAAGTATAATAGAAAAACTTTCTACACCCAAGATCCTGTTGTTGGTTACACAGATTACCCATTTCTGAACAGGAAAAGTGCAAGCCAAGAGCCATTGTCCCGCCTCTGATGGGTATTATTTATCTGGCTAATAATCGTCTGTATGGTGTTTTGTATATCTAGATTTGGACTTCTACTTGATATTGTTTTCGGAGAAAATAGACTTGGGTGTTAATCAATAATCATTATACATGCATCATTCAGACATCACTGTGTAATTTGAAGCAAATGAATGCAAACTTTTACGAAAAATGATAAAGACAGTCTCGTTTCGAGTTTCACTCCCAGTTTTTATGATTAAGAAAATATTATTTAATAATGTTATAATTTTTTCTTCTTTTTTAAAAAATATTAAAAGAAAATTATAGCTAACTAGACTTAGAGCGGGTCCTTTATTAAGCTTCAGGAGGAAATACCTATAAATAAAGTTTCCTTGTTGGCAACAGTTGTGCTAGCTTCAAGCCTTTTCAGCTTTTAATCTCATAGGACATTGCAAAAAAAACCCACCCTTGTTCCTTCTATCAGTTTGGTCTTTTTAGTGTCCCATGCTTCAGCGTTGGTATGCTTCACGAGACAGTACTGCTCATTATTTACTGTTAGTGAAATAATCGTCAGCAGGGGCTGGCCAGGCGTACGGCAGTGCAGCACCACATTAACTTAATGGTCCGCCGAGACTGTATATTTTTGGAAGCTCATACTGGAACCCATAAACAACCGAAGGAATTTGATCTGTAAGTGTAAATGCATTTGTTTTATTTTTTCATTTTATTTCAATCATTTTATTTTTATATATTTAAACATTTTTAAAAAATAAAAAAATTAATTCATTAGTAATCAATTCCTTAATTATTAAGTAAAAAAAAATTCAATCAATTATTTTTATCGATTATTTTTATTTATTTAAGTTTATAAAGGCATAACATTAATAAACATAGACATAGTTCAATACAGAACACCTACAAAGCTAAAGTGCAAGAAAAAGAATTACAAAAATTAGTCTTTTCCACTATGGAAAGGAATAATATTTACAGAGATGGTAGGGAGAAGAATGTATTCAAAGTTATGATTGGATGCTGTCCATTGCACAAATATGTGTGCACATCAATTTTTGACTGGATGTATTTTGCTGTTGACCAGGCTTCAAAGCTTGGTAGAATATGATTGGACATGCTCGATGCTACCACACATGTAACATAAGTTACAGAGCCTTTCGTACTTGAAAGTTACCTTTGCAGGTGGACTTGAGATGCATGGGTAGAGAATACCATCAACCAATGGTTTTGTAATGTCAATTTCTACTCTAATCCTGAGAAATTCTTTAACAGAGTCATCATCGGGCAAGAACTCCTCATCAATCTCTAGCAACTTTTCAAGAGCTTTCCCCATTCTAATGGCAGTGTTAAGCGAGAATAGCTCAAGCGGCGAGTCATGTATTTGAATCTAGAAAGCAGAGTGCTTTAGATCTATATCAGGAAGGCTCTGACTAGGTAGCCATTCTTTAAGGACCAGATGTACTCATTTGAAGTTCTAGAGACGTTGGCTGAAGATGTTGGGAATCCTGGACCGTCAAATTCTCCCTATTAGGATTTACTTTTGACTAAATAACAAGAAAAATAGAGAAATAAACACAACACAAGAATTTACGTGAAAAACTCCAAAACAAGAGAAAAACCACCAGATCCAGAGAAGAAAATACACTATATGAAAAATTGTTATAATCACACAATTTTTCTCCTCACCCCAACGATACCCACAAAAACTTCTCCCACTAGTAAAACTCTAACTTTCACATCTCTTCCTTTTATATACAAAAAGGACAACAGATGAATTTTACTAAAGTCAAAAGTTATTAGATAAGTTTCTGACTGGTGTAATTAACTAAGGAGGTTAGGCCTCCTTTTATAACCTCATTGGCATTGCTCCTCTCCCACTCTTTTCCCATGTGGGATTCGAGGAGCAAAAATCCAACAATCTCCATCTTGCGACTTTGACTGATCCCACAACCATGCTCCACCACAATGATGATCTTCATAACTTCCGCTATCATGCTCCACCATAAAAGCATACCAACTCAGAATAAACCAATTCCAAACATCTTACTTCGACCCATATCGAAAATAATTTTGCTGAAAAATTATGGTGCAACTCCCACATTTGGCTTTCCTGGAAGTTCATCAGCCATCAATATGAATTTCCACCATACTCCTTGCATTAATGCCAAACCAATGCTCGTGTGCAAATTTGTGGAACAACCAACATTAACACATCCTCTATTATGACAACTTTGGGATTAGTAGCATGCCATAAGGATATACATATCTCTTTTTCCATGGAGAGAGACACAATGTTAGCTTCATACCAGTATCTCCATTTACTGACTTGAAACCACTTGCTGAACCGGCTCGACTTCTTCTTAACAACTTTTTTTGACGTGCTCAGGTTGTCCACACCTCCAACAAATTGCTAATTTCATGGGTTGGTCGACACCTTGTGTAATCCTGATGGAATCAAAATATCACCGAATTGTACTTGCCACAAGTCAAAATTGATTCTCCCATAAACTTTCTCTACCTCCATTCTTGACATTGCCTCAATGAATTTTACCGTAGAAATGAATAGTACCTACTAAGTAAGTTCCCAGGAAAGATTGGAGGGTCAAAATGAACACACTTAAAATTTCCAATCTCCTATACAGAATCTTTTTAGACCATACGTATTTACACTACCACACCAAAATCTCACTCTGCAAAAAGAACCTAGTGGCTCTGATATCACTTATTTGGAATCTTGGACTGCTAAATTCCCCCCACCAGGAACTACTTTTGACAGAATAATAAGAAAAATAGAGAAATACACACAACACAAGAATTTACGTGAAAAACTCCAAAACAGAAGAAAAACCACCAGACTCAGAGAAGAAAATACACTATGTGAAAAATTGTTACAATCACATAATTTTTCTCCTCACCCCAACGACACCCACAAAAACTTCTCCCACTAGTAAAACTCTAACTTTCACATCTCTTCTTTTTATATACAAAAAGGACAATAAAGGAATTTTACTAAAATAAAAAGTTACTAGATAAGTTTCTGACTGGTGTAATTAACTAAGAAGGCTAGGCTTCCTTTTATAACCTCATTGGCATTGCCCCTCTCTCACTTCTTTCCCATGTGGGATTCAAGGAGCAAAAATCCAACAGAAGATTCGGTCCTTTTCTTGAGGATTTTGGAACATACAGAGGAATGTGTTGGGAACAATATCTTTTATGAAGAGGTTTTGCGCAAAACTCCAAACGGCTTTAAAAGTGGTATGAAACGTGTGTCTATTAAGGAGTTTCTTGGAGATGAGTTTTCCCATAAGGGTTTTCCCTAAGATACATTCCGCTGCGTCAAATGTGGGCTCCAAAATTAGATCATCCCAGGAAAAGGATTTGGTTTGAGAGATAAGTTGCTCAATTTTTGATTTCATTGCTTTCATGTTTGACTACGGGAAGTAATGATTCTTTTGTTTGTTGTAGGTGGGGATCATAAAAAGAATCTATTTCTTTTCGGAAGGTTTGTCGCACTACAACAAAAACTACATTTTTCTGCGTGTCTTTTCGTGGCTAATACCATATATTTTTGTCAGAATAAAGTTTTTATCACCAAATTAGATCGTAGCAGATTCGCAGGAATAGAATGGTAACTTTAAGTACTTAAAGCTACCACCGTAAAAATCGTGAGAAATACTCTTATTTCTAACGATTCTTTTCCTAGCAAAGAGTGTAAAATTTCGTTGCAAAAAATGTCCAACTATGGTTAACAAGGATCGGAAATACTTATATACCATGATGAAAATCACGAGAAATAAGCAATTGCGACCAAAAAAATATTTCCAGCGATTTGTGATTGATGGAAATAGTCTTTTATGAAACAAAAAAAAAAAAAATAGAAAAAAATATAAGAACCTTATCCCTAAGATAGGAAAAATGTGAATAACATATTACTAATACCATACTAAGGTCATAGATTAAAAAAAATACCAGAAAGCTGAAAGCTTTCTTATACCCACACCAAACACACATCAAGAATGTTAACAATATATTACAACTATACTAAGTTTAATAAACAATAAAAACTGGTACAATTCATCATGATGCATAAATCATCCACCATTTATCATGATGCATAAATATTATAACATGGTTCATAATTCACACAACCCATATCTAAAATGATAAAAGAATATATACATTTTTTATAGTACAACATCAATACAAAAATAGTTGTCTATAGTAACTTGCGACTTATGAATAGTATTGAGTGCATCATACATACAAGACAATTCAAAGCTGATTTCTTATAATCCCTTGAAAATATAAGAACTAACATTTTGTCCAAATAGTATGGTACTTGCAGTCTCTCATTGATGTTGTTGGGATGGGCTGATAGTCACGATTAATGACATCCTTGATGTGCCTATGAGACAATAAAAAATGTCAAAACATACAACAAAATGATAATCTTCAATTTTGAATCATGGCTAGAGCCTCTTATACTAATTTGCCCATCAAATCCTAAGCACATACTAACATTGATGTGAAAGACATCACCTCTAAAGGACACCAATCTCAATGAGTATATTTGGTGAATAAGTATAGATAATGATTCATTAATCATTGATATTCTGCCCTTGTAAAGATAATAAATAAGTATAAAAGAGAATATAGCATTGTTCAAAAGAGAAGTATATAGAGCTAAAATAAAACAATTTCCAACTAATGAAAAAAATAACTATATGAAAAAATAATGTGGGGCTAGAATTGCAAAGTAGTGCACTACATTGATCTTAAGTGTGATTTGCACGTACTAAATAGTCCAGTTTTGAAAAGTCATTTTAGAAGATTGAATTTTTTATAGTTCTTCAACATCGACTATAATTTAGGCTCTCGGTATGTTTGAATTGTTCCAGAGTTCTAATTCGATTTCTTGTACGATAAAAGTAGACCTCTATATCAATCTATAATGCTTATAATTCGGAACATATAACTCCTTGGAAGGCATGCTTCACTTTTACTATTTATAATCTGATGGTCACAATTCATCAACGCAGAAAATTTAATAACATAATTTCACCACAAAGTAGGTTCCATGGGTCAAAAGGATATACCTTTGCTACAGAAAATTTCAAGGATAACCTCTCACTCCGTTTCACATATATTGATAGGTCACAAACCCTGGAGTGCAAAAGTCCAACTCAAAAATCTACAATAACAAATATAAGTTAAAACAAATGGAGAAAATGATTTCTATATTTTATGGAACTAAAACATTCTGCAATAACAACTCAAAATATTTGGGCTCTTGGATTAATAGAAATTAACCAAAATAGAGGAACAACACAATGGGCTATTTTCCAATCAAAACATAGCATAATCATGGGCTTAAAGGTCTTGGACAGCTTCACATGTCTTAATAAAGTAAGCATAAAGACCAATCACCTAAGCCTAACCAACTATACTATAACTAAACCACCCAAACAATATTATTAGTTTAGATAGCATATTTAAATTAAAACTAGACATAGTATAAGCATAGCAAAGACTACCCATTTGATAGCATTAAAACTTTAGCCATCCAAAATCATACTTTACCTAGTTCATACCCACTTTAAAATCATGCTATGAGATTAAAAGAGAACTAAGTAACGGATTAACATGGCATAGTATAAGTATAGCAAAGACTACCCATTTAATAACATTAAAACCTTAGCTATCCAAAATCATACTTTACCTAGTTAATACCCACTTTAAAATCATGCTATGAGATTAAAAGAGAACTAAGTAAAGGATTAACATGGCACTTCTAACATCTCATAACAGGTCATACAACAAAACCCTTAAAAATATATATGATCCTAGCCAACTAATGTTAATACACTAAGCTAATAACACCTAGGACTAACCCAAAATAATCCGTGACATTTTATTTTCGAAGTACACTTAATCACATAGCAAAACAGCCACCTAAACTTAGTTTGGGGCACAAAAAACAGGGCATTTCGAAAATCATAGCATATGGTAATTTAACACATCAAAACTCAAGCCAAAATAGTTCATTTTGCTTCCAAAATTAAATCAAACCAAATGGGTAATTTAGGGTTTTACCTCAAGCCTAAATCCTTTCCAAAAGCAAGATGGATGACCAAAAAATGAAGCTTTCATTGAACTGGAATACCCCAAAAAATTGAAACATACATGGGTGAAAAAATAGTGAAATCCGAAACCCATAGGAGCCATAGTAGAAAATGAATCAAGAGTCCCTTACCTTCAAGATTACCCTTTGAAAATATTAGAATAAGTTTTGGACTCAAGCTTGAAGTGAAAAATCTCGAAACGGATTCAGAGATGGGGTGAAACCGCATGGTTTGAAGGAGGAAATCAGTTTCCTCTTTGCAAATAACGTAGGGCCTAGTGAGATGGTGAGGAGATCTTCATACTTTGAAGAAGAAATGACAAGAGAAGAAGAGATGAAGCATTTCGGCTAGGACTCTTGAAGAGGAGAAAATTTATTTTCCTTCTTGCTTGAGCGATGTCGACAGAATGGGGAAAATAGATTAGGGTTTTATTTTCCTCTTCTTACCAAAACTTATGTTGGGGGGAGGGGAAGGAATTTTAAGTTTTTAACTTTTAATTCTAAAATCACCGGCAGGGGGAAGGAGTTTTTATGTTTTTAAGTTTTTTTTTTTTAAATTTTAGAACTATCAGACACTGATGGCACTAAGTTCCAACATCGAGAAAGGAATTAATCTGTGAAGCTTATTTTCCGCGATATTTTCTCATCACAAAATTACTTTTCGTTACAGCAAAAAACAATTTCTATATTTGTATTTAGATACAAAACTTTTTTTTATTATTTTTATTTGTGAGAAAAAATGTTTAATTTTCACGTATTCTAGTTCATAACAAATAAATTTGTACAATATAATTATTTGGGATACTAAGTTTTGTGGCAATATAAATTGGGTAAGAAAAGATAACTATTTGCTATTAAAGATATAATTAAAAATGTATTTTTTTTGTTACACATTATTTTTGTCAGTAATAATTCTATAGTTTGTAAGAAAAATGTATTATTTGTCAAGTTTTTCTTATGATTTTATATCTATCAAAAAAAGTGAATAATATTCATAGTTTTTACATCATCAAAAATAAAATGGTCTATTATAATTATTTCTGACAAAACATTTCTGACAGATAATATTTTGTGATAAAATGTCATTATTTGCTAAAAATTATATTTGCAAGAAAAAAATCTGTCCCAAAAACCACTTTTTTTTTGTAGTGTCGTTATTTGAGGAAACGGAGAAGGTGAGGTATTGGATGAGTGAGGAGGAAAGATTGATGATGGTGAGGGTAAAGAGTTTGTTTGTTTAATGAAGTTTAAGGAAGTGATTACTAAATTAGGTATTGACCTAAGGGTGGGGTTCTACAAGGAGAAGGAAGCGCTCCATCTTGAGAGAGAAGCTGGACATGTAGAAAATCCACTTATCGATTATTTTTATTAAATCAATTTTATCATGAGTTAAAATATTCTTCTTCTTCTTTTTTTTAATCAAGAAATGTGAATGATTACGAGGATTGGGAATCAGGACCACATGAACAACCAAGTTTTGTTTACTCAGTATTACTATATAAAAGTTGGTGTATTACTACATCATTTAAAGTAGGGGTGGACACACCCTCCTCCCATGTGGTAGAGTCGATTACTCCATCCACATATTGCCCGCATTTGGCCTCTAATACAAGGGTTGGGATGGGGTGGACCCCTGCTCCACTTCTGCATTTATAATATAATAATATATAAAATATATAATAGATATTTAAAAAAAAACCCTCCAAGTTATCAAAACAACACCATGTCATTTGGCACCTAGGGTATTTTTTTTTTAAAATTTAAATTAAGTACTATTTTGGGTTTACTAATTTAAACCCCTATTGAAAACACTTTTTTGTTTTTCAGTATCCAAAGCTTTCCACTTCCAGACTTTCCCCTCTTTGAACCCTAGACCCTGTGACTCGTCTGCGTTTGTGCCGTCTCGTCGAGTCATAGCCCCCTATCATCATCGCTGTTGACTTCGTTGTTGTCTGTGCCTACGGAGTCACTGTCTGTTATCATCTTTTATTTTCGTTGAAGGTAAATCCGAATAATATCTCATATCTCTCTGTCACTCTCTCTCTCAATCTCTCTTGTTTTGTTTCTTAACTTTATGAAATTAAATAGATGACAAGATCAATGAAGATATTGGAGAATGGGATTGTGAGGGTGGGGGGATAGTTGGAGGTCCACTCTCATACTTGCGACGTCAATGGACGGGATACTCCACCCTCACATGGACGAGGACAGAGCTCGGGGCAGAATCCCAACCCTGCCCACGACAATATATTTTTACAAGTCATGCATCATGCATATGCTTTAGATCGCATCGGTATTACCCATGAGTGTACCGCGTCGTAGTAATTAATTAGAAAAGTTGAAAATGGAAGAAAGTCGCGCAAAGAAGGAGTTGAAGGCAAAGAAGTAATTCGAGACAACGTATTTCTATATTTCCTGGCTTTTATAATATTGAAGAAGATTTCTAATTAACTTATGCCTGTGATCATATTATTGTAATAATATTTGATCAGAAGAGTCTGATTTTGTGAAGTAAAATTAATTCAGTTTCTGATGAAAATTATGTTATATAATTCATGATTTGTAGAGTATTAATTACAGTAAAATCATAATTAAAGAGATTTAAAAAAAATTAATTTACAGATTAGAGTACTATAGATTACTCCAATTTACAATGAATGTAAGGTTTGGTGAATTTCTGAATTTAAAAACGCCTGAGATCGATCGTATCTGACCAGTTAAGTACTGCTAATTTTCATTTGCATGTTGGCATGATTAATATTCAATCTATATATATACAACGTTTTAAGGCATGTAGTTAGGTATGTACGTAATCTTCCACAAAATTAATACTAAATTAAAGTTGTAGTACAAAATTAAACTCATGAGTTATCAAATAATCATGGCGTGATAATTTGTGCCACATTCATAATCTTAATCTCTAATCTAATATATGAGCCGATCATGATGCACGTGAAGATGCTTTGAATTTGAAAATTAAAGCTGACTGATCAGGAATTTTTTTATGAGAAAATTAAGTGTATATTTTTTTATATGATAAACTATGACGTCACATCTGACGTCATAGTTTACCATATAAAATTATTTATTTAAAAGTGGTAAATAAATTGTACTGTGGCAATGAATCTCAAGCATTTAATTATTTATAAGTACAATGTTAATTTATAATTATATAGAATTATGATACCTAAAATGTATTGACAGGCATTACAACAAATTTAATTAACTTTTAAAGACAACCTTCATTATGTACGAATTTAAATTTCGTATAACCAGTACTTTGCTTACAGATATGTGGAATTAACTTTAATAAATTACTATATTGCACACACTACAAGAAAAATAGATAATAGTGACCAAACATTTGCAACAAAAGAGACTATTAGTGACTAAAACAAACTATTAACAACTAAAATAGATTATTTTCAACTAATAAATAATAGTAAATAAACAATTTTCTTATAGTGACGCTTTATAGAGAGTATGATATGAGAAGACATAAGAGCATGAGAGCTGATTATAAATTAAAGAAGAGTGAAATAAGTACCGAGTAGCATGATGAGTGGACGTGATAGACTAAAAAATGTATTTCTATGAATTTTTGTATATTTTAAAGAACATCAATTAAGAAACCATTATAAAATAAAAAGTAGTAAGAGAATTGAAATTAAGGGTGTCAAATAATCGTATTAATGGGTTGTATTCATGTCATATCAGTACATGTATATTATACCATATGAGTTAACTCCGAGCAATCTGTTAAGCTTATTGTATCAAAATATTCAATTCTAACACGATCTATCAATATAACGGTTTGACACGACACGGTCTATTTTTAACCCATTAGTGAGTATTATCAAAATAGATTAACACGATACAAACTGATCTGTTTCAATTCCTTTATGTAAATGGGTTGAAACGGACTTGAAATTAACTTGTTTGACCTGATTGAGTTATAATTTTATATAAATATTAAAATCAAAATATCTAAATAAAAAATGTAAAACTAACTACAAATCTAAAATTATAATTCAAACAATAAAAATATCAAAATTAAAATTTCAACAATTTTACTTTTAGTATAAATATATAATTGTAACATTAACCGGTTATAATGGGTTGTAATGAGTCAAAATAGATTGACCTATAATCAATCCGTTAAGTAATTATATTTTAGCGGGTCAATTCGTTTTGACCCAAATCTACTAAAACTAAACTCGCTATTATCATATTGCTTTTGTTTTGAATTAATGGGTTATGTCACGTGTTACTAACTATAATTAAACTGTTTTAATATACTTAGCACTTGAGGAATTCAATATCATAAATCACTTTTAATATTTTTGTGTTGTACAAATGATTGAAGATAATAGAAAGATAAATGAACAACATGAGATGATGATATTGACAGAAGTTATTTAGTGAATCATCGTCAACTCGCAGAAACAAGCTGGTTCACCCCTTGATAACGCTCTTGGCCTCAGGATCGGGAGGAGAATAAGGAATATGAAAATCATAAGCAGGCGCTTGATCCGGAGTGAACAGCCCAAAATGTTGTTCCGGACCGACTGGCTTTTCATCTTCATCGTACAAGCTATAAAGAAACCCATCAAAGAACCATGGGGCATACGGTGTCCCACTTCCATTCACAATATAATTCATAAGATTCTGAATGTATTCCGCTGCGATTTCCGGAGTCGTGAAATTACCATTTCCGGCAGAAGGCCAACCGGTGGCAGCCACCGCCACATGTACTCCCTCAACATCCACTCCGGAAATTGCCCAATAAAATGCATCAACCAAGGCGTCGTACATGTTCCAATAACCTAGGTCGCTGTCCCAAAAGTAGGGTTTATCTCTGCCAAATACTGCAAAATCTTTAGGTATAATCCCTGCTGCATAATCATAGTAAGGAAACACATTGACCAGGAGTTGTGGTTGGACCCTATTTTTTATTAGCACTTTGAGGACCTTTTCCATGTATAGTTTAATCTCAGGCTTAAATGCTGCAACTGAAGGTGGAAATCTAGGGTTCAGAACAGAATCGGACACCACAGTTGTCACCTTTATAGAAGCACCTGCTTCCCACACGCTGATCGCTTCCAACATGTTTTCTAATGCTGGCACCAGGTACGCGCTGTAGGGACCGGGAACGGCGTCGTTGCCGACAACAATATAGTCGAATATCACTCCATGATGGTAGGGTTTGACTCTGAGTTCGTACCATGATTCAGCAGCTTGGACACTTGATGCAATCTCAGGTAATTCGTCATTTCTAACGCCGATGCTAACTTCAAAATGGCCGGTGTTGTTTAGAGCTAGCATCACGTAATCATTGTGCTCCAAAAGTCTTATTTTCCTAAGACCAAGAGTTTCACAGAAGTTGACTGTAGAATATGGATCTGGTATGTTTGTTCCTGACAATCCGTAGATGAAACCTAAATTAAAAAAATTTGCTTCTGCCAATCCGAGCTGGTCGTGAATGGTAGCGATGCCGGCCAGAATGAGTGCAAACCAATAGATCAGTAGCGCTACCACCATCGCTAGTTTTGTCCCTACAAACCTGTTTATCCAAACAAAAACATTTAGTAAATTAAAGATGATCATGTTCAAAAGAAAAAACATCGTACGTAATTTTGTATATATTATGTCTTGATCAGGATATATCTACAATATGCAGCTAAGATTACATGCTACTCAGTATCGTAGTACTCTCAACTCTCAAGGCTTATAATCCGAGCTTGTAGAATGTGCAAGATAGCTAGCTAGGACAGATTAGATATAAGAAGTTGAATCTGAATCTAAAACTTCATTTTGGGAGCCGGGGAGAGATATAAAATCTGAAAGTTGGAGGATGCGTGTTGGACGAACTTGAACATTAATGCAGATGATCATCATGCATGCTTATTACCTTGAGAAGGACAATTTACAGATCTAATATATATATATATATTCAACAGACTAGCTAGGGCCTAGGCGAAACACATTTGAGCTCAGTACCCCTCTGTGTTCAACTTGAAGGAATATCCGAACGTACTGAGCGCAGGGATTTTTCAGTACCCTTCTGAAAAATTGTGTCAGATTGTGTACCCTCTATACCTTATATATATATACGCAGTTGATCCGGAAAAAAGACCAAAGACATTGAACGGATTGCATGCATCCAGGATTGCTAATTAGCGCGCATGTCATTATAGGAAACTTTTCTTAATTTTGCTGCGTTGGTGTCTTTTACTAACAATGACCACAGCAATATATTTTTACAGGTCACGTCATCGTGGAGGGTAGTAATAATTAATTAGAAAAGCGCACAAAGAAAGAAAAGAATTCCAGACAAGAGTTGATCACAAGAGTACGTACTCTCACCAACGTATTGCTAATTTTTCTGGTTTTTTTAATGTTAAGAAGTTTTCTCTAGCATCCTCCCTCCGTGTCGCTGGTCGTTCTCTCTTTGATTTCAAATTCTTTGTCTATCACTTGTTACCTCCCTCACTACATGTCCTAATCCCATCTCTAAGAAAAATGGATAAAGGTATGAGATTGAGAAATTTTTTTTTAACTCAAGTCTCATTTGTGTGTTATTTGTTTCAGATTAAACTCAAGAAAGTCGAAGAAGCATTAGAAGGTGAAAACTAGGTTAATGCCATGCATGAGAAACTGCAACGGTTCACTTAGAATGAAATATGAGAACTAGTTCGTGACCTGATGATCACAACATAATTGAAATCAAGTAGATCTTCCAAAACAAGTTGGACGAACATGTAACCATATCTTACGCTTGGGGAATAGAGTTGCCCATGCTTTGGCCAATAATGTATGGCACATTGAAGATGTTGAAATGTGGTTAGATTCCACTCCTGATTGTATTTCAAATTTGGTTTGGATGGATTCTATCAATTTTAAAACTTTTCAACATCTGAATGTAATGATTTATTTCTTATCAAATAAATGAATATATAAATAAAATTAACTTTCTTAAATTTGGCTGCACTGTAAGATTTTACTCACTACAAAAAATAATACTATTTCTTGCGACTAAAACTCGCTGCAAATAATATAAAACTCGCCGGAATTGCTTTGTTACGGCTAAACTTTGTCGCCCAGGAATAACCGCTGATAATGAGCCAAGAAAAGATGTTTGCGGCTACATTTATAATTGACAGTAATATATATTTTGCGGCGAACAATTTTGGCCGCAAATAACCAAAACTTCTGTCACAAAAAATTCTAATACTTTGCCCTATTAAATTTTGTGCCCTTTTTTTTTTCGCTTTGTTGTATGTAATTGTTTTTTTTTCCTCATATTTATCTCTTTTATGATAGTTACTTAGTAATAAATTAAAAAATGCTAAATAAGGAGAAATCTATATTTACTTGCCAACATATGTCATCAACTTCATTCAAATATCCTCAACGTACATATTTGAATTCTAACAACACAAATCATGTAAATGAGAAACAAAGATGCATATAAGTATATTTTCTGCAGAAGAAAAAAATTAATGTGCAATTATTTTGTTCTTCAAGCTGCTTTAAAATTATGCTTGATTGATAAAATTAGAGAAACTTCCAACTTATAAATCAGTTTTTTTAGTATCCACGGCTGATTTCACACAATCACTCTTCAAATACATTCACTAACTCATATTCAACTAGGGAGAGATTGTTATTCTTTTGAACTGCGAACTTAGCAGGTTCAGTAACTTCAATGCGACCCCATTTGTCAACAGTCTCGTAGACCCCTTAAACATGTCAATCTTTACGTTACGAAAAATTACTGTGGCACCCGACTTTATCAAGTCAACTGCAAAACAGATAAGCCATTATCATTACAAATAGGTAAAGAAATTGATGGACCATAACTTTTTTAAATACAAATATTCTCAGAGAAATTGATAGTTATTTTCTCTACCCAACCGTTCCAAAAAGTATTTTCTGACATTATGATTTACCCACAAACAAATCACGGCAAAAGCAGGGAAAAAAATAAATCATTTTCTATACACGTTCACATAAAATATATAATACAAGCCAGCACACCAAATACACTAACTTCATCCAATCACATCCAAAAGAAATTTTTTCTACACTGTATCACCATCTCATTTTTATTCTATTAATAATATATAACACATTTATTACTATTATTGAATGATCATTATTACATATGTTAGTTTTACTTGTTCACAACCAATTCATAACAATATTAGCGTTGTAAGTGCCAAACTCAACAAGAAATTAAAGTAAGAACATTTAAAGTAAAGCGCTAAAAAAAAAAAACAGGACAGGCATTTTTCTTAGTCAATTAAATATTTCTCTTAGTCAATTAAACATGAAAGAAAGAACTCGATGGAGATCTGTCTTCCCAAAAGCCGATTTATCCACCCTAATTGGCGAGAAAATGAGATTGCTTGATGAAATTCTTAAGTTACCTGCAGAAACTAAAACCATGGGATGGTAATATACACCCAAAATTTGCTAACTATTGTAGTCAAATCAAAGTCTGCTTTCATATTCAGTGTCTGAATTTTCTTGGATAGCATATTCCACGAGAAATGTTTGAATATACAAGTACTTTCACATTGCATTCTCTTAAGAATCTGTGGTCCCTTTGAAGACTTTATCTATTTTTTCTTTTTCTTGTTCTTTTCCTTGCGCTTTTAATGTAATGGGAGTTTACATGCATGCAGGAGTTAATTGATCATTTTTCACAAGTGAAAAGGCTCATCATTTGAAATCTTCTATTGGCAGCAGAAAAACAAAGTTTGGAAGGCGTGTATAAGTATTTTAAGTGTATATACATTCGTGCTTTTTGCTGTAGATATCAAGTAGTTGAGGATGACCTGTGGACACTTCAATGATGCGGGCCAAAAACAAAGAAAGAGAGCCTGAAGATCAAATAATAAATATAAAAAAAAAAACCAACCTTAGGTATAGGCATATTTATAAATCATGAAATGAATGTGGCACAATGATGTGTAGGCAACAAAGTATAAATTGATATTACTCAAACACTGATAGACATCGCAGTGCATTCAAAAGATAATTATTGGGTGGTTATAATGTGAACTTAAGGTAGTAGTAGCCATATAGAAGCAACATATGCAACCAAATATTTATTTCAAATCCTAAGAGTTGAAACACCCATTTTTCTTTCTCTCGAATTTGAAGCAAATACAAAACACAATTGAATTGCACAGTAACAAAAGAGAAAAACCTTATATACAAGTTATTACAAAAATTCAATAATGCCCTTTTATCTCTCTTTAGCATATAAACTCGATTCTTGACCTACAGATGATCAACTTTTGCACACATGATAGAGAACATGCTTTTTTAGCATCTAATAATAATAAATGTATCACATTCTATACTTACCCTAGATAGAGAACAATGCGATCCATCCATCCATTTATTTATTTCATACATACAACGGAATAGTACTATAATTTAAAATGGGAATTTCCAATCTCCACCAACCTTGGAAGTAACCCCACCACACCCATTTGTTTATAAATAAAAAATATTAATTTAGATATTAAAAAAACAGTAGTCACCTCCCTCTAAACCAGACAAATCCTGACCATACCAAACCTCCACAGGAATCATGCAACCCTTGAATTTAGCCATCCAAACTCCAAAGTCACGAGACTTTGAAAAAAGCTCAGGAAAAAGGGGCATAAAAAGGAGGCATTCAGTCTCTACCGCATATCCCCTCCCCTAGCTGCAACTAATTCTTGTGGCTGGGCCATCAACTCCTCCAACTATTAGTAAAGTGAAAAAGTAATAATAAATAATAATAAAATAATAAATATATAATGCACCCATATTTTTCTAAAGATCATGATCAATGCACCATAGGAATAAAGAGATAAAATACAGACTTTAACCAAACAGATGCTGCACAAATATGTTCTAATTTGTATGTTCTAACTTCAACCAAACATAGTTATTTTATCTTTTAATTTTCTTCTAGTTTCTTACAATGAACTAAAATATATATATATATATCATATTTAAGCATAAGAAAGAAATTACATCTAAAAATGGGAAAAGGAACACAGTTTTGAATCAGCAAGAATTACTTAAACATGTTTGCTACTTAGAAATAGTATAAAATAGAAATTAGATTTAAAGAGCATACCTGATGACATATCTCACATGTTATATCTCCTTTCTTATTGCACCAATGCTGAACACACTTTTTATGCACATACTAAAGAAAAATGATGTCAAGGATGCATCAGGAAAATCGAGATAACCAACAGAAAATAATAACAATTTCACTGCATTAAAAAATAAATAAAAGATTAGAAAAGAAAATAGGAATTGTCACTTCCTAAAGTAGTTTAAACTAAACGTCCATGGCACAATAAGAGCATCTTAATAAATATTTTTCATTTTAAAGCCAAAGGAATTGACTTGTTAATTCTAAAAAGTGCAATCTAGATACAAAAAGAACTTTACAAGAAAATTGCCTAGCTATGCAAATCCCTGAGTTTGACTTTCTGATTCATATCTCTTCATAAAGTTATCGTATTTGGCTTATTTTTCTAATAGTAGCATGATAGTTTTTTCACACATTTTTACACATTCAGTTAATTCGTCTATTTGGGCATCAATTGCTTGTCTAGATTCTTCTATTCGGGTATTAGTTGCTTGTCTAGATGACTCGAGAATAACCATCTCACCGAGCCCCCTTACATACCTTGATCTATGACCCAAAACTTCCTTAAAGATTGTCGCTGCAGCCTCCTTAGTCCACTCCTTAGTCCAGCTATCAACCATTCAATTATTGGAAAATCAAATATGTTAGTAAGAGATATGCACTTATACCACATAAAATTTTTGAGATTTTACTTTTACACTCACATATTGCTTTTCCCCAATAGGAGTCACAAATTTGCCTTTCTTCTTCGACCACCTCACTGTTTTAAAAAAGTCGACTAAACTCTCATCATTCTTAGACTGCAAAATACAAGCAAATTATATTCAACTTAACTTACAATCAAAACTATTGACTTACCCTCATCTTTATTAGTCGCACAAATGACTTTTATCCAGCTATGTGATTGTTTTGTTATTTCTCTTTATTACCTTTATTTCTTTTAGACATCCGCTGCACTCACATGGGACATAATATACATGAGAAACGTCTAAGTTGTCAAGTTTAACATGTTTTTAACATCATTTTATAACAAGAAGCTTACCATCCTACCTAACATTTATTATAGTTAACTATTTAAAAAAAATGTAATGGTATGTTAATTAAATATTTGACTTCCAACTTACCTTAAAGTCTTTGCTTGAATATCGAGCGCATAACTTCACCCAGGTGGCTGGTTTCACCAATGGTAGCACATTCGCAAGTGCTTCTTCATTACTCTCGTATTACTGGTAGGTTTTATGTAAATCATATCGTATATGATTAAACCGTTTGCGAATTGTCTTTGTAACCGTATCTCGATGATTCTTTTTGGCCAAGTCAAGTATGAAGTCATTCTAAGAACAAACAAATTAATTATAATTAGTACTACAAGTTTTTACAAATACTCTATTTCATCATGTATGAAACTCTTGTACTTTTACCTGGATGCGTGAAATCAATTCTTCCTTCTCATTATTTGGTATGGCGTGCCAACTAGCATGACTTAAGTCCACATGGTGCTTGACCAACCATGTAACTCTTGTAATAAAAATGGTTGCATTTTCACAACAAGGTGCAGTCTCATTGTCCTTTATCCTCAGAGGTATTTTTCCATACTTTCGTAACTTTTCAAACTCTGTATTTTTTACTACTCCTCGCCCACACTTTTGACTAGGTGGTACTAATGTTTTCAATTGACATGTTAGCATCATATAAATGAGAAAAATCAAATTAATCAACATGAAACATACAATATAAAACAATGTCAATGAAAATTAGATTAATACCAGATGAGTTTGTGTTTAGTGGCAAATTAACATGTGGCATGTCATTTGGTTCTGTCCTCGATACACGATTAGGTAGCTCAATTGAGTCATCTGAACTTGATTTTGAATCATCTTGGGCATTTAAGGTAGCAAAAGGTATTACTTTGGGCATCCGAACTACATTATTTCTTTGAGAGCTACCGCGACCTCTCCCTCTATCTCTTCCAGTTATCATCATATCCAAGGTTAGCCAACCGGAATTATCCCTACACTCACACTAAGTAGATACAATTATTTATATATTAGTATACTTTATAAGGCAAATTACACAAAATGATACTTAAACTAAAAAGAATATTTATACTCAAGAGAAATACATAAAAGCTTTCTATGATAATTAAACTAAAAAGAATACCAGCTTTCAAACAGTTAGTTCATCTCATCCTCCGTCGAGAAATTATCTTCTTCTATGCTACCCTCCAATTCAGCGTTATGAGTAGAACTGTCCTCATTGATATTGTTGTTGATAAAATCTTGCTTGAAGTGGTCCTAATTAGACCTTTATATTACCGACGTGTCAATATCAATTTGCTCTGCCTCAACATTAGGTTTATGCATGTCTATTTGCAGTGAGATGTCATCAGCATGGACACTCACGTAGGCATTGCCAGAATTGTCCTCTTGGTAAGCATCAACGTCATTAGAATCAGATTCATCATCTTCAATAAGGGATTTAAGTGGAAGGTCATAGACATTTCTATGTATGACCTTTTGCACTACATACCAATCACCACGGATACTACGATTTTTTAGGTAAAATACTTGCGAAGCTTGGCGTGCCAAAACAAAAGGGTCGTTCTTATAAGCTGTCAGAGACATATTCACACTAGTAAGATGTCATTCCACACGTATCCTTCGTTTGGAATTAGAGATGTCAAACCATTCACATTTGAATAAGTAAACAGGACGCCAACCCATATAACGAACTCCAAAATGTCTATTAGTCTACCAAAGAACTCAAGTTTTTCAGATCTTGGTTGTTCACTAATGACCATCACTCTTGAGTTTTGGGTGCGACGATATTCTTCACGATTTTTTGTGTGAAATCTTATACCGTTGTTTATGCAACCAGAATAAGATGCAACCTAAGGGTTAGGGCCACACGCTAGGGCATATAGATCCTCCGAAACTTCTTTGAGATTATTAGCACGCCTACTTTGAATCTATCATAAGTTCAAACAAGGAACCGTATAAAATAAAAGCAGTATCTATCTTGGTATAAAACAATCATATTCATAAGGAAAATAGGGTCGAACTTCCAAATGAGTTTGCATACGTATGACTTGAAGCTTCAATTCTTGTGTAAATTTTGAGGAATTAGTGGTGAGTTATCAAAGGCATAACTGGTAAGTGAGGATTTATCTTTTAGTTGGGTAAATTATGTTTATTGGCGATTAAGTTAGAAATTTAAACTTGGGAGTTATTTTAGGGAACACAAATTGTTGTAAGGAGTTATTTTACGTGTATTTTTACACGTTATTTTATACTCGGTGTTAATTATTTTAATTTATTTAAATAATATTATTGGTCATATTTTATTAATTTAAGATATTTAATTGAGCTATTAATTAGTTAATATCGAGTTGCGTTGCTTTTCTTATTTATTTTAATGAGTTAATTATTTTAATGATTGAGAATTTAATTCCTTTATTTTATTATGTGAAATTATTTTATCTGCTTTCGTTATATTATTTATTGTTTTATAATTAATATTGTGTTTGGGTTTAATTTATTTATATTGTTGGGGTTTTAAATATTTTATTTTATTGATATTAAAATTATAGTATTTAAATTTTTCTTTTATTTAATTTACTGTGTTTTTTCTAGTTAGATCCCTTTTTCCTTCTTTTTCTTTCTCTTTTTTTTTTCTTTCTTTTTCTTTTTCTTTTCTTTTCTCCTTCCCCTGCCTTTTTCCCCTGATCCGCGCGCGACCTCTTCTCCCCCTTCCCCTGTTTGGCCGTTCGGCCTTAGTCAGCCAGCCATCCCTACGCCGGCCGCCGGTCCTCACCGCCCCCACCACTAGGACCGCCACCTACCTCCCGGCCTACCCCGGTGATCCCAGCCCCGGACCTCCTCCCACCTTCCCTCCGTGGGCTGAAACCCGGATGGGTATTGTGATACCCATTCGTGTGTTTTCCGGCCACCTCCAGTCACCGCGGGCCACCATTTCTTCACCACCTCATCACCGGCCTCCTAGCTACCTAACCCACTACCGGTAGCCCCCCAACTCCTCCCACACGATCAAGCCACGAAATGGGTATTGACACCCACGGGTTGAGCAACCCAGCCGCCGCCTACCGCCACCGTGAGCCTCACCTCCACCACCAAAATGTTCCCCCACCTCAGCCGACCACTCCCCTAGCTCAGCTCTTCAAATCGCGCCCTCACCTTCCCGGTACGAGCCCAAACCCGAAAATGGGTTTTCACCCCTTTTGGCCTCGATCCGCCACCTTCCGGTGGTTGTGCCGCCACACCACCACCTCCATGAGATTCCCCACCCTTCAATGAGTACCTCCCTAAATTTTGGTGTCAAACTGAGTATTTTAGCCTGACGTACATGTGACCGTTACAAACGCTGCAGATTGGCGTTGTTCAAGGAAATGCGTTTTTACCGCTGTAAGTACTTTCCAAACAAGCTTTAAGATTTAAATATATTTTTGGCATCAACAGTTGTTGTATTTGATTATTGCTGATATGTGATGGTTGATGTTGGTATTTGTTGGTTGATTGGATTATTTAATTGTTGGCTATTTGGTGCATAGTTGTCTGCATTGTGTATTTACGCGCATGCTCATGAAAATATTTAGAAAGTGGATTTTGGCATGATTTTGGATATTCATGTGTTGAGAATAGAATCTGGGATTTAAATTGTGTTTAATGGATTCTATTGGTTTTGGGCTGAGTCATAACGGGGACGGCGATACGTAACGCCCGTTGTGATCAGCGTGTGAGTGTGTGGGTGACATAATGGGGACGGCGATACGTAACGCCCATTATGGTCATCGGGTGTGCATTTCATATCGGGGACGGCGATACATAACGCCCGGTATGAAATGAGTGTGTGTGGATCGTAATGGGGACGGCGATACGTAACGCCCATTATGATTTCGGGTGTGTGTGTAATCATATCGGGGACGGCGATACGTAACGCCCGGTATGATCGATTTTGAGGATATTATTTTATGGAAAATGATGGGTGATTTTATTGTGGATTAAATTGGGATTTTGACGAATGTGGTTATTTCATCGATTTTGAGGAAGATGATTTTGAGCCTCATGCATATGGTAATTGTTCATGGTTATTGTTGTGGCATTATTGTATTTTTGTCTTTTGGTTTGGTTGGGTTGTACTTACCTGCGATGCCATCTTGGCGTCGTAGTTTTGTTTGGATGCAGACTTTGGAGAGGCCGAGCCTGAGGAAACGGCTCCGCTATTGAGGTGTTATTATTAATTGCTATCTCGGGAAATTTATTTTCCCCTTTTTATAATAATGTATCTGTTTAAATTGTATTTTTGGGTGACTGTATTAAATCTCCTGCTGGAGAGTTTTTATTAAATTGGTTTGTAAAATATTTCTAAAAATTCTGGTACTTAGATATTAATTTATTATCCGCTGCGACCTATATTTTTATGTATGTTACGTGTACACACACGTTCGACACTTGTTGTGGGGATGTGTGACCCGTGTTGTCATCATCCCGACGTCTCGATTCCCGTATTATTTTATGGGAAATTTGGGGGCGTCACAGGTGGTATCAGAGCAGTTCGACTCTGGGTAAATCCGTAAGTTACCTAGGGACAGTACCAGAAAAGTTTGTGGTTTTTAAAAAAAAAAATTATTTGTTTGATGATTAGGTTATTTTATTTTATTATTTTATTTGTTGTCTTAGTCTTTCGACTAATTTATATGGTAACATTATCGGTATTTATTTTGTTGTGTTGTACTTTTTATTTTAATGTTTATATTGTTTATTTATTTTCATAATTAAATCAGTTCTGATTGATTGGTTAGTTGGCTTTGTTTTATTTTATTTTAATTTTTGTTAAATATTGTACATGAGTAGTAATTTAGATTTTTGTTAGTGATTTTATTTGGTTAGGTTGTCGAGTATTTATTTAATTATCTATTTATTTTATATATATGCCTTTGTTTTGTTTGAATTAGAATTTGGATATTTCGGATTATATTATTAATTTAAATCAATCCAGTTATTGAATCTGTTATTTTAAACAGTTGTGTTATATAATTCCTTATTTTAAAGTTTATTTATTTTATTATGGGTTATTTTATTGTCTTAAGCTTTTATTCAATTATCATCAGAATTTGATTTTAATTTCAGTTCATAGATTTCCTACGAGATAGTTTTGGAATTGGTTTATTATTTGTTTATTTTAATTATGGCTCTTGTATTTTGAGTATTTCTGAAAGTTTGAAAACTTATTTAGACAAAATTTAAAAGCATCGCTGCCATGTTTCTTTTTAAGTTTATGCTTTGAGTTAAATTTAAATTAATTATCTTTTCACATTTCTGTTGTTTTATTTTTAGGGACATGCTTTGAAGTAAGTTTTAAAATTTATTATCTTTCCACATTTTCGTATGTTTTATTTTAAAAGTTTATCTATTTACTTTAACGAGTGGATTTGTTTTGGCGACTTGTTTGTATTTATTTATTAATTAATTTATCGATTTAATTATTTTATGATGGTTCGTTTCTTTTAACAGGTTTTAAATTTTAGAGATTTCTACAGTAATCTTTTTAAGAGTTGAGTTTTGTAGAGAATTTTAAAATTTTATTTGTGATTTTGTTTGTTGTTCTTATTTTAATTTATCCTCCTTTCTTTATTTAATAAAAGTTTTAGGTGAATTTGTGTTTATTAAAGGAGGTGGGCTTGTTTTCTTGAATGAGTGGGTTTTACTTAATTGTTTATTAAATCTTTTCCCCCTTTTGTGTTTTTATATAATAATTATGTGAATTACTTGAATTTTGTTTAGTATTTGGGTATACTATTATTTATAATTGTGAGATGGAATTGTGTGATAATTTGTTGGTATTTATGCAATTGCATTTCTTTGTCGATATTGTATATGCTATTTTTGTGTATTTATTTCCTGGGTCTCACTGAGTGTTTGAGTGTCTAAGTTCTAATTTTATTTCTGGGAGATTATTGGAATTGTATTTAGATGGACTCTTCATGTGAGTGTAAAATTCTTAGCCATTGGTATAGTGTTATAGAAATTGTTTTAGTAATGCTTATGATCAGTGGGCGATCAATTATTTTCTTGATGAAATTTTGATGTTATTTGTGGATAATTAGAGATTGATATATAATAAATGTGCGTGTAAATTTTGGAGAGTATTTGTTTTTGGCTAGTGTGGAACTTGGGAAAGATTTATTTATTAAGTGATAAGGTTGAGTTGATGCGATGGAAATAAATTTAAGAGATATAAATTTTAGGCTTTTGGGCGAATTGTTAGGAGTGGATAATTTAAGAATAATATTTCGAAGAATTTAATGGTTAGTAGCATTTGTCGAGATATCTTAAAGAATTTAGTTTTGGCTTGAAGTCACATAAGAGTTTAAATAATTGAAGTTATTCTATGTCATAGGTAATGAAGGTTTAATTGAGAGAATACGGATTTAAATAATTAATCTATGATGAGAGTGAGGAGTTATAATGATAGAGAAGTATATTAGTGGTTTGCGAGTTAGAAATTTTTAGGCTTTAATATCGGGTGGCATAACTTGAATTGTGAGATGACAAAACATTAGGATTTGTAAATGTGGCAAATGATTTCTTGTAATAGGTGTTGAACTAGTTTGTGCTCAACGGTGATATTTTATGAGAACTTAAATTTTTATGAATTTAGCGAGTTATCAAAATGCGCGTGGAAGCGTGGTGAATTGCAATATAATTGAAGGTTCAATTCTTGTGTAAATTTTGAGGAATTAGTGGTGAGTTATCAAAGGCATAACTGGTAAGTGAGGATTTATCTTTTAGTTGGGTAAATTATGTTTATTGGCGATTAAGTTAGAAAGTTAAACTTGGGAGTTATTTTAGGGAACACAAATTGTTGTAAGGAGTTAGTGAATATTAAATTTTTGGGAGATTGTACTGATGTTTTGTACATGTGGGGTTCAGATTGATTGGCTACCTCGGGAGTTTTAGAGATGAAATATTATTTGGAGACTATACGTCTATGATGAAATAAAATCCATTTGTGTTTGAAGAAAATAGATGATTGTACTAATGCTTAGAGTTAGTATTAAGTGATGTAGTAGGTGAGTTGTTGGAGTTTTATTAGTTGCAGCCGAGCGAATTTCGAGGACGAAATTCTTTTTAAGGGGGGGAGGATATGAGATCCCAGATTTACGTGTATTTTTACACGTTATTTTATACTCGGTGTTAATTATTTTAATTTATTTAAATAATATTATTGGTCATATTTTATTAATTTAAGATATTTAATTGAGCTATTAATTAGTTAATATCGAATTGCGTTGCTTTTCTTATTTATTTTAATGAGTTAATTATTTTAATGATTGAGAATTTAATTCCTTTATTTTATTATGTGAAATTATTTTATCTGCTTTCGTTATATTATTTATTGTTTTATAATTAATATTGTGTTTGGGTTTAATTTATTTATATTGTTGGGGTTTTAAATATTTTATTTTATTGATATTAAAATTATAGTATTTAAATTCTGCTTTTATTTAATTTACTGTGTTTTTTCTAGTTAGATCCCTTTTTCCTTCTTTTTCTTTCTCTTTTTTTTTTTCTTTCTTTTTCTTTTTCTTTTCTTTTCTCCTTCCCCTGCCTTTTTCCCCTGATCCGCGCGCGACCTCTTCTCCCCCTTCCCCTGTTTGGCCGTTCGGCCTTAGTCAGCCAGCCATCCCTACGCCGGCCGCCGGTCCTCACCGCCCCCACCACTAGGACCGCCACCTACCGGCCGGCCTACCCCAGTGATCCCAGCCCCGGACCTCCTCCCACCTTCCCTCCGTGGGCTGAAACCCGGATGGGTATTGTGATACCCATTCGTGTGTTTTCCGGCCACCTCCAGTCACCGCGGGCCACCATTTCTTCACCACCTCATCACCGGCCTCCTAGCTACCTAACCCACTACCGGTAGCCCCCCAACTCCTCCCACACGATCAAGCCACGAAATGAGTATTGACACCCACGGGTTGAGCAACCCAGCCGCCGCCTACCGCCACCGTGAGCCTCACCTCCATCACCAAAATGTTCCCCCACCTCAGTCGACCACTCCCCTAGCTCAGCTCTTCAAATCGCGCCCTCACCTTCCCGGTACGAGCCCAAACCCGAAAATGGGTTTTCACCCCTTTTGGCCCCGATCCGCCACCTTCCGGTGGTTGTGCCGCCACACCACCACCTCCATGAGATTCCCCACCCTTCAATGAGTACCTCCCTAAATTTTGGTGTCAAACTGAGTATTTTAGCCTGACGTACATGTGACCGCTACAAACGCTGCAGATTGGCGTTGTTCAAGGAAATGCGTTTTTACCGCTGTAAGTACTTTCCAAACAAGTTTTAAGATTTAAATATATTTTTGGCATCAACAATTGTTGTATTTGATTATTGCTGATATGTGATGGTTGATGTTGGTATTTGTTGGTTGATTGGATTATTTAATTGTTGGCTATTTGGTGCATAGTTGTCTGCATTGTGTATTTACGCGCATGCTCATGAAAATATTTAGAAAGTGGATTTTGGCATGATTTTGGATATTCATGTGTTGAGAATAGAATCTGGGATTTAAATTGTGTTTAATGGATTCTATTGGTTTTGGGCTGAGTCATAACGGGGACGGCGATACGTAACGCCCGTTGTGATCAGCGTGTGAGTGTGTGGGTGACATAATGGGGACGGCGATACGTAACGCCCATTATGGTCATCGGGTGTGCATTTCATATCGGGGACGGCGATACGTAACGCCCGGTATGAAATGAGTGTGTGTGGATCGTAATGGGGACGGCGATACGTAACGCCCATTATGATTTCGGGTGTGTGTGTAATCATATCGGGGACGGCGATACGTAACGCCCGGTATGATCGATTTTGAGGATATTATTTTATGGAAAATGATGGGTGATTTTATTGTGGATTAAATTGGGATTTTGCGAATGTGGTTATTTCATCGATTTTGAGGAAGATGATTTTGAGCCTCATGCATATGGTAATTGTTCATGGTTATTGTTGTGGCATTATTGTATTTTTGTCTTTTGGTTTGGTTGGGTTGTACTTACCTGCGATGCCATCTTGGCGTCGTAGTTTTGTTTGGATGCAGACTTTGGAGAGGCCGAGCCTGAGGAGACGGCTCCGCTATTGAGGTGTTATTATTAATTGTTATCTCGGGAAATTTATTTTCCCATTTTTATAATAATGTATTTGTTTAAATTGTATTTTTGGGTGACTGTATTAAATCTCCTGCTGGAGAGTTTTTATTAAATTGGTTTGTAAAATATTTCTAAAAATTCTGGTACTTAGATATTAATTTATTATCCGCTGCGACCTATATTTTTATGTATGTTACGTGTGCACACACGTTCGACACTTGTTGTGGGGATGTGTGACCCGTGTTGTCATCATCCCGATGCCTCGATTCCCATGTTATTTTATGGGGAATTTGGGGGCGTCACATTCTCAATGTGCATTACATCTAGATTATGTCTAATCTTGATAGTTGACCAATACGACAATTGAAAGAATATACTTTTTTTGGTCTAATTCAACTCCTTAATTGTACGCTTTTTTTTTTCTTTATGGCTTTGCCAAAATTTGCATCAGGAATATCTTGGATTTCAATGAGTATATCTTCTCTAGTATACATTGTAGGTGAACCACGATGCTCTGAACTACCATTAAAAATAGACTTTTTCTTTCTCCAAATGTGGCTTGGTGGCAAGAATCGACGATGACCCATATAACAATACTTTCGGCTATATGTTAACCACATGGAATCTGTTTTTTCATTACACGATGGGCACGCCATCTTCCCTTTAGTACTCCATCCAGAGAGATTTTTGTAAGCAGGAAAATCGTTAATTGTCCATAGCAATGCTGCATGCAATCGGAAAGTCTCTCTAGCCTTTGCATCATATGTATCAACACCATTATCCCGTAGATCAATCAATTCGTCTATCAGAGGCTGAAGGTAGACATCAATTTCATTTCCTGGTGATCTTGATCCTGGAATCAATAGTGAAGTGATAAAAAATGGATCTTTCATGCATAACCATGGGGGTAAATTATAAGGGACAAGAATCACCAGCCATACATTGTAAGGCTTAGCCAAATTATTAAATGAGTTGAAACCGTCACTAACTAAACCAAGCCTGATATTCCTTGGATCTTCTGCAAACCAAGCATGCTCTTGATCAAATGCTGCCCACACCTCAGAGTGAGCAAGATGACTTAGAATACTCTGTTGAATGACACATTGATCCCTGTGTCACTGCATATCTGCTGCCGTTCTTTGTAACATAAACAATCTCTGCAACTTTGGCTTCAAGGGGAGATGTCGTAGAACCTTTTGAGGAATTCGTCTCTTCTTAGTGTTGCTGAATTTCCACCTTGAGAGATTACATTTGGGACACTCGTCTTTATCTTCATTTTCTCTCCAATAAAGTATGCAGTCATTCGGACAAACATGTATCTTGTTGTAAGTAAAGCCTAGACCTTTTTCCAAGTTGCGTGACTCTTAATATGAGTTTGGAAAAAGGGCATTGGGAAAAGCTGACTTTAACAAGTGCAAAAGTATGTCGAAAGACTTTACACTCCAACCACTAAATGTTTTAATGTGCAATAGTTTGATAGTGAATGATAGTTTAGAGTAATTTGCACAACATTCATAAAGAGGACGTCCGGAATCAGCCAACAACTGATCAAAAGTGCGAGATGAATCTGTATCAACCGATGATGAACCTTCCACATGGAATGAGTCGCTTGTGGGAACATTGGGAATTCCTAGCCCGAATATCTCGTAACATAACATCAACGTCATCAATGAAGTCATCCCTTTTTTCGGGATCATGTAAATCATCATCATCATCAGTTATGATTAAATCTTCTTTCTCGCCATGAAAAATTCACACCGTGTAATTCTTATCAATACCTTTATTGAACAAGTGTCTCTCTACCTGACTTATAGGTATGAAGCAATTATTTGAACATTGGACACATGGACAACGAATCTTCTTACTTGTAGCATGAGATTGGGCCAAGGTAAGGAACTCCTTAACTCCTTTAGCATATTCCCTAGATCCAAATCTATTAGTAATTTGCATCCAATTTTTGTCCATCTAAGAAAAAGTAGAGATAGGAAAGTTGTTTAATAAGGGTTAAATGCAGCACAATGCTACATAGATCATAGCTAAAGTACTTATTGATAAGAACAGTAAGTAAAAACAGAAATGTGAGTGAGTTATTCTTAACGATATATGTGTATCCATAACCTACACATATAATAATTTCCCAAATTAATATTAATATTAATATTTCTGCACTAAACCTATTAAAATCTGCACTTAACTCTCTAATGAATGTGGAAGCATACAACCAGAGGATGGTATATATAACACAATGAAATTCTGCACTAAACCACTTTTGATATATATATATATAAAAAATACGAGCATGAACTTTTCAATTGTAAAATATTGCAGTTCCTTGATGTACAGTGCCTATATATTTTTTTATAAACAGTTCCATTATTACTCTTTTTTTATCTAAAATATGGTATAACTCCTCTGTTAAGTTTATCCTAAATTTTTATCATATGCAACGATACTAGAAGTAGAAGGAACATGTAAAATGAGCATTCAAATATATAACAGCTACTAGTCTAATTGAAAGTACATAGATTTAGATATCGTACAAAGGCTTTATGTATTTTATCATCTATATAAAGAAAATGAATTTTCAATGCTCAGAAAGAAGACACTTCTTTCCGAACATGAAAAAAGAGGCCGCAAGCAGTACTGCCATTCAGTAGCAGGGCTGTCTCACAAGACTTGACTAAGATGCTTGTGTTTTGATAATTCGGGTGAGCTTAGTTTGTTTTTAGAGATAAAATGAGTTAAAAGTTAAAAAAAAAAAATATTATAGAAATAAATATTTTAATATTAGTTTTTTTTTTTAGATTTGAAAAAATAATTTAAAAATTTTTTAAAATTTAAAATATTTTATTTTATCACCCAAAACAAACCTAAACTTAGTTTATGATTCAGACTTATGAGTTTTAGCTAGGTTTTTGAAAGGCTTCTAGTAATTTATTTTAGATTATTTCCATAAAGTCAATGGTTGGTATTATTATTGGGCTAAGAAAAAGGCTAAATATGGATGGTTTTAGTATGAGCCCAAAAGTGTTAAAATGCGGATTCTCAATCACTAAGGGTGTGATAGGCCAAGAATAGGTGTCATAAGCTTAGATCTACAAGAATTAATTTTATTCAGCTTTGTATAGAACTAGCATCTCCACCCTGCTTTCCTCAGAATTTTTTTAAAAAACTTAGTACACTACAAGAATTAACTTTGCAAGTGCAAGGACAAGTGATGTTGCAAAAAAATTAATGTGGTTAGTCCTCTGGCTGTAAAAGGCCATTATGATCAGATGGTATATCAAAAGTGGTTAGTCCTCATGTTGTGTAAGCTAAAGGCTGGCCATCATCAAAACAGAGAGTGCCTCCAATAGAAAAGATTTCTAGGAGGTCGAATACTTGATCCCCAATACAACTAATTAACTTGCAATAAGGATAAGGATGATGAAGATGATCCACTTACAAAGTCTTTAACTTTCATGATGTCCTTTGTGCATGTCTTTAACTATTTAATTTGAATCGCTCTAGCTATTGCCCTGCCCCATGTCTATCCATTCGAGTGGAAAGTGACGCCCAAGGATAACTATTATAATTCTTTATAAGAATCATTCCTATATTGGAACCAATTGAGTAGCATTATATTTATTTAAGAATTTTGTGATATATTACTCTAGCCCAGCATCCATTGCATGATCTATCATGAATTATCATTAGTTGGAGAGTGTGAGTGAGATTTAGGTTACAATTTATAATTATTATTATTTTAAAAAATAAGTCAGTAAAATTTTCAAAACAATTCTAGATCCAGTATTAAAATATGTAAATCTTGCATGTTCTATTTGGAAAAAAAAAAGAAGCAAAACTTCTCATTAAAAGTGAGTCTTTTTATTTGAGTGAAATTTACATGTAAAACTTATAAATCATTTCTCAAATCCAATGTACCTCTCTGTTTTTAGTTATTGTTTGTTTCTGTTTCTAGTGCTTGACAATTGACATCCCTACGTTGGGGTCTTTAATATGCTACAAGAAGGGATCAAAAATTACAGGATAGGATCATAGGCATATGCAATTCCAAGAAAATTATAGCTTTTACAATAACAAACAAGAAGATTCATGCATATGCAGTGCTAGAAATTCTCACGATCTTGACAAAATGAACTGCCTAGGAATAATTGCACTGCAAGTTTATCTTTAATTGAGACTTATTGTGTAAGTCTATAGCATCTAGCTTCTCACCTTTTGCAAATTCATTTTTTTTTTTGAAATGCCTATATGACACTTCTTAATTGGTAGGTGTAAAAATAACTTTCAAACCCATCCTACCAGCTATAGAACATATTTTCTCTTCCCCTTTTCACAAACCCAACAACACATTTATCAGAAACCATCATTCTGTTCATGGCATCATCTTGGTTGTTGTTTATCTATCATTTTGTTCGAGAAGGCTGAGCCTTCCTCTGTTTTTCCATGATTAGAAGCACGCTAGTTGATACCATAAATTAATACATCCAAAAGAGAACTCAATTATAAGAAGAATAAGAAACAAAATTAAGCATGCAAACTACAACAATCCACATTTAAAACAATGCAAAAACAAAACAACACATGGACATCTGTTTAATAATATAGATAAGTAAAAACAAAACAACACACGGCCATCCGTTTAATAGTATAGATAAGTAAAAACAAAACAACACACGGCCTTCCGTTTAATGTATAGCAAGCATTCATCAAGGTTCAACCAAAGTAGCTCCTAGACGGTTTAGCAATGTATATTTCATTCCATTTAATATCGACCAGCAGAGTCAATAGAAACTTTATAAATTGATTTGGTCAAATTGTGAGAAGCAACTACTCATCAAAATGACCTCAGCAGTCATAGTACAACTCTCAAACTTGTTTCATAACAGATTTTCCTATTCGTGCCAGGAAACCAATCAAATCCTTCAATGCAACCAAAATAGAATCCAATCCAACCCTACCATGCTAAAAGATTGAAAAAAACGCGAATAGAAAAGATAATAGAAGAGTTGTGGCACACGTACCAGAAATTTGAAAGCAATTAACAGTAGAACGCACGGTGCTTTGTTTAAATTTGACAGAGGAGCTTCGATGAAGCTGAAATGGAAAATCTAATGGCGGGAAGAGGGCCAGATTAAGGCAGCGTTGGCAATGGTAAACCGTGTGAAGTAAAGAGTGAAGAAAAAGGGTGAGGGACAGGGACAGGGAGAGAATATGTCGTGGACGCGGGGTGTTGGGGGAATGGAAAAATGTCGTGGACACGGGGTTGGGTTGGGGGAATGGAAAATTAGGAGCGCGTTGGGATTTAATTTGGGTTTACTTCTGGCGATTTTAGTAATTGACATAAAGGAAAATCGAAAATGACAAAAGTGACTTTTTGTCACAAAATTATGTGTCACCAGAAATGAATATAGCCCCAACTGTTATATTCTCTTGTAGATACTATTGAAGAGTTCTTTATTGAGTTTCCCTTCATGACCAAATATCGTATTTATTTTAATACATATTTCATGCATGATATTGTTGATTACTAACCGGTTTTAAGTATTCTTCTATAGCTTGACATTCATAATCAGGGGTAACACGGGAATTCTCCATGATATTTCATCCATGATAATACAGTTTTAAGTATTCTACATGATATTGTTGCCATATAAGGTTTTACTATTGAGAAGTTCTTCATTGGGTTTCCCTTCATGACCAAATACTGTATTTATTTTAATTTATATTTCATGCATGATATTTGTGTTGGTTACTAACCGATTTTAAGTGTTCTTATCAAGTGTAACGCTAATGGAAATTTCAATTTGTGTGCTACATCAACAAGGAGTACTAGTACTCATGTCTCCATCTTCATTTCCTATTGATCCCCTATATGTTCAGATTTTGCCTATATTGTTTGATATAAAATCAACAACCAAATAAGGGATAAGGCATGTATATTTAACACTACAAGAGAAATGATAATTTGTGTTGGATTATTTGTGACGAGTATGACTATTGCAATTAAATATACTCATTTTAGTAGAAAATAATAAATAGTCATTTTTACTAGAAATATCTATTCACAATTAAGCAGTTTTCTTGTAATATATTTGGAACAGTCCGAATTTGACCTGTTAAACTTATTATGTCAAAATATTAAACACTAGCACAATCCATTAACATCATGTGTTAACATGACATGACTTATTTTTGACTTTTTAGTGAATCTATGAAATACATTAACATGACAAGACCTAACCTATTTCAACCTCTTTATGTAAATTGGTTGAACAAACCCAGAATTAATCCATTTGACCTGATTAAATTTAGTATAATTTTATTTAAATATTAAAATCATAATATCTATACAAAAAAGTAAAACTAACTACAAGTCCAAAATTAGGTTCAAACAATAAAAATATTAAATTAAAATCTCATTAATTTTATTTTTACGTATAATAGTATAATTGTGATTTTTAACTTTTTTAACAACTCATAACTAGTCAAAACGGATTGACCTGTAATCAACCCGTTTAGTATTCGTGTCTTAACGGATCAATCCGTTTTAATCTAAACTTGTTAAAATTAAATTCAAATATGTTATTATCATATCATAGTCGTGTTAAATTAACATGATTCTTCACATATTGCCACCTTTAATTGAAATGTTACAATATGAACTTAACTCCTTAGGGAATTCAAGATCATTAATCACTTTGAATTTTTTGTATTGTACAAATAATTGAAGATAATAAAAGGATAAATGAACATGAGATGATGTTATTGAATGATGTTATATAGTGAATTATCATCAACTCCCAGAAACAAGGCTCATCCCTTGATAACGCTCTTGGCCTCAGGCTTGGGAGGAGGAAAAGGAAAAGGGGGATATGGAATATGAAATTCATAAGTAGGCGTTAGATTCGGATTGAAGAGCCCAAAATGTTGTGTTGGACCAACTAGCTTTTGGTCTTCATTGTACAAAGTATAAAGAAACCCATCAATGCCCCATGGGGCATATAGTGTCCCACTTCCATTCACAATATAATCCATAAGATTCTAATTATATTCCGCTGCAATTTCTAGAGTCGTGAAATTACCATTTCCAGCAGAAGGCCAATCGGTGGCAGCCACCGCCACATATACTTCATCAACACCCACTCCGGAAATTTCCAAAAAAAAAGCATCAACCAAGGCGTCAAACATCTTATAATAACCTCGGTTACGGTCCCAAAAGTAGGGTTTATCTGTGTCAAATACTGTAAAATCTTTGGGTATGATCCCTACTGCATAATCATAGTAAGGAAACACATTAATTAACCAGAAGTCATGGTTGGACCCTACTTCATTTTAGCACTTTGAGGACCTTTTCCATGTATGGTTTAATCTTAGGCTTAATGCAGCAATCAAAGGTGGAAATCTAGGGCTTAGAACATAATCAGACACCACAGTTGTCACCTTTATAGAAGTACGTACATCTGCTTCCCACACGTTAATCGGTTCCATCATGTTTTCTAATCATGGCGCCATATAAGCGTTGTAGGGATCGGGAAAGGCATCAATGCCAACAACTGTATAGTCGAATATCACTCCATGATAGAAGGGTTCAGCAGCTTGGACACTTGATGCAATCTCTGGTAATTCATCATTTCTAATGTCGATATCGATTCTAACTTCAAAATGGCTGATCTTGTTTAGAGCTAGCATCACGCACTATATGAAAAAGGTCTAATACCGACGTTTTTCATAGTGTCCCAAATAAAACAGATGCTAAAGGGGTGCTTGTAGCGTTAGTTTTCGTTGCGCAGCTAAATTCCATAGCAAGTTGGCAAATGCTAGTAGTTTCACTTTTTGTGGCGATTATTATAGATATTTTCGACACTACGGAAACGTTGCAAAATAGTCTTCTAAAAATTAAAAGCTCCCAGTCCCTCCCCCCGTGCAATATTCTCCCCCAAATTTCCTAATATCTCTCTCTGTCTGATTGCGTTCTATTCGTTGTCATCATCGTCGTCGTCGCTGTCGTCGTCTTGCCGCCATCGTCGTCGTCATCGCCGCCGCCGTTTTCACCACCGCCATTGTCGTCTCACTTAATAGGTGAGTCTCTCTCCTTTTCTCCCGCTACAAACTCTCTCGCTCTCTCTTGTTCTCCCTCTGTTAGGGTTCCGTTTGATAACATCCTTTTCGTTCATCGCTCTTTATCTCTCTATTCGTTCCTCTCTCTCTCTATTAGTTATTCTTTTAAGTTTGTTTTCATAAACTCGTGCGTTAATCAGTACGATTTTCGCATGATTGAGAGATTTTTCTGTTAGGTTTTCATGAAAATAGAGGATACAAAATTATGACTATATGAGTTGTCGATTTTTATGTCAACTTGATTTTGTTGTCTTCTCTCTGTTTTCTTTCCTGAATAAGTTTTTTTCCTTTTGAAGTATGCAGCGTACAAAATATCCCATAACCAATCTTATCAACAAAAAATACATTTAATTTCCCATAACCAAAATAACAGGCCTGCGACCTTTAAGAAGTAAATTGCTAAAAGAAATATAAAAAATGATAAAATATATAATATTATATGCATGCACTTGGATGAACGTGGCGGGACCATGGTTAGATGATTATATAGTGTTTATAGCTGTCCATAGCCTAGGAATATAAGAAAATACAGAACCATTTAACTTTTTGCAATATTAATTATGGTTTGACATAATGTAACTGTCTTTTCATGCAAGAGTCACACAACACCATTATGTTTTCAGATTTTAATTACAGTACTACCTTTGACGAAGTCACGAAAGGTTTTCTACCAGCTTCTATTTTCTATCTTGTTTGGCATCTTGACCTTTGTATCACAAGTCTTATAGCACTAGCACAATAAATTTGACGATTATTTTCACCAATTGCATCTTGGTCATGTTGTTTGCATCTCCTGTGTGACTCTGAAAACATATAAATTTGGGATATTTATTCTGATTTGGTTGTTTTCATATGTGTAAGTGGGAACTTTTCCCTCAATTTAGTCCAATTTGGGGAATGTAACATTTGGGGAATACACAATTGGAACCAGTCCTTTAACATTCAGCTTCCATAGCTGTTTATAATATTGAACAACTTAAAAAATGCTGACTTTATTTCAGGTTGACAGTGGTGAGATTCTTATTAGGCCCATTGTCTCAAATAACTTTTATTTCACCCACCTTTAATTATTTTGTGAATATAGAAAAACGGGGTAGATAACGGAATTCAGGTTTGTATGGATACCCTTAAAAAATTCAGGCTATCCATGAATTTTATAGATGCTGTTAGATGAAAATCCTGTTTCTGGGGTTTAGCAAATAGAAGTATGCCTTCTAGCCTTAATCATTATTAATTGACTTAGGTTCCATTATTGGTCTGCCAATTATTGTATATTTATATTTTACTAATTGTATATATATAAATAATTACCATAGCTAATGCTTTGAATGCGAGCTGTGTATAAAATATTTTATACACAGTACTTTATTCAAGGTAATTAAAATAGTTGCTACACCCAAAACAAACACTGAAATATATTTCAGATTTTAATGGTAATAGAACCTTTAAAATCTAGTAGTATGGATATTTCAACACATTTAATTTTGTCTCTAAAAATCTTAGAAATGCCCAATCAATCATGGTACCTCTCTAAGGGTATTTTTATACTTGGTAATTACCCCAAACCTTTTATTCTTGTGTTGTCTTATTCATGCTCTGGAGCCTAATTTGGATTCATATTCCTTGAGATTTTGCAGGAAAAACACTGGGGATAATTGGAAAAATTTATACAGCCTTCATAGGTACAAGTCAAGTCAAACAGGCTTCCAACAGCCTCCATAGTTAGAAATTTTTCTGTTGAGGGAGTTTTTATTTTTATGCTTCTAATTTTAACTTTTTATGGTTCACAGTTCACGATTTGCAGCTTTCATTTGTTTGTATTAATATCATTTTGCTTTCATAACTGCATGCGCAGACCAGCAATGGGAAGTCATTTGTGCCGTACTTGCTATATTACTCATTATAGTTTATATGATTAACCAACCATAGTATTAGTGTCTTGGCCTTCAATTATGATTATATGAGTTGTTTTTAGTGGTTACCAAAAACGTGGCTATATAAAATTATGATAGGTAGTAAATGATATTGGTAGTTTTTCACTTGTGTCTGATCATCATAACCCTATGATGTTACTCATCAATTTTCAGTTAAGCATTTATACTTCTAATAATCTGAAGCTGAAAAATGTTATCTATGATATGATGGGATGTGTTTTCATGCTTTTTCATATGATGGGATGTTAATAAATCTTTAGATACGGTAAAATATGTTGAAATAATTTTTTTAATAAGTAAAATTTAGTATATCCTCATTGCGAACCAATAACAACTTTATAAAAAAAGAAGTGTTGGAAATCTCAATCTCCCTTGACCTTTTAAACATTTCTTGTATTTGGCTTAATGTTGCTTTCACGTGAGCAAATTCCTTTTTCTTTTAATAAGACCTATGATAATGTTTATTGTACTGTAACGAGTCCTATGATAGAGGTTCTTGATAAAATGTACAGATTTCAAATTTGATTTGATAAAGTAAGAAATGAAGTTTTGTATTTGTATTGTATTGATTTTTTTTTTTTTTTTTTTTTGCTGTTTGGATAAAGTAAGAAAAGTTGGTAGGACAACAACAAAGAGACATTCTAGTAATCTTTTCTAGCATCAAATCTCAAGAAGAAAAACTGCTATTTAGATGCAATTACTGACTATGTTGATATCATGTAGGAACTGAAACATATTCTTCATAGTACAAAAGCAGGCATGTAGTTTTTGCACAATATGTATAAGGAAGAAGTCAACTATCTAGGTACATTTTTAGGTTAATCTTTAATGCTTTTGAAAAGTTTTAATGATAAATGATATATCAGTAGCTCAGTTTGATAGGTAAGCATCTGCACGGCCTAGCCTATGCTGCTTCTAAATACTAGAGAGTTCTTGAAGAAAATCGCAACAAAGAAACATTCGGGTATATTGTCGAGTGAGGCCTTTCCTGACTAGGCAAATATAGTTTATAGCTTTTAAATCATGTGTTGTTACTTTAATTGAGGCAAGTTCAGCAAATATAATATCTATTTAGTGAAACCAGAGCTTGAGGAGGTGAAATAGAATTTTTTGCCCTGTTTTTTTCATTTCAAAAAAAATTATGTTATGGCTATTCATTACCTTTTCTTGAGTTTGAAACAGATTTGTTATTTCTCTTTTTTTGTTAACAATATAGTTCATGCATTTAGAAGGTCTATGTGTCTTTACCATCTATTTTATATTTCAAATTAGTAAAACTTATAAAGAAATCCATTAAAAGAAAGAGAAGTGGTTGCTTGAATTGATGAGGACTAGGCCATGACAAGGTTCTCTGCTTGAACATGAATTCAAGTATCTTGTATTAGTTTTTTACCTTCTTGATGACTTTTCCATTAATTTAGTGTTATTTGTATTAGGATTTTGCTTTTGCCTTTTTTCTTTGGTGACTTATATTTGCTTGCTCTGCTTATTATAGAATGCTCAATTATTTGCTTACTATCTGGTTCTGATGCCAAATTAGTACACAAGAGATTATACAAAAAATCAATATTATTAATTTTTTAAAATTTAAAGTACTTTGAATGGAAAAAGGTATCAGGGGAAAATAAACCTTAGTAGCTATTTTAATTATAAAAAAAGAACTAATACATGTTATTGAAATGCGATCTCAGATTCTCAGCCCCCACCAAGCTGGCATGATGAGTGATAAGCCTGGGTCCTTGTTGCAGCTCCATGATTTCTTCAGGGCTGCATTGTTAGATGTCGGATGTTTGAGATGTAACTAGAGTAATATGTGGTACTTGCTACTTATTTTTACTTGGTAATATATTTGAGATGTTTGCAAATGCATGGTACTCAAGGAAATAATGTTAGCATGTGTATATTATGACAAGTTTGTATTATATTTAGTGTTGGATGAAGGGCTATATATCATGTGATAAGATGAATATATATGTATAAATTCTTGTAAACTAGTTATAAATCTGAAATGTGTTGATATATCCCATCTAGTTGTTAGCTTATACATTACATTGATTGTTATAAATAGTTGGTTATATCATTTTTAGGGGGACTGCCAACATGAGATATGTATCAGGCTTATAATGTTACTAATTATTATATATATATGATATTAATTTGATCTTTGTCTATGTATGTATTGGCTGCTGAGAGTTTATGATAATATATGTATTGGCTGCTGAGAGGTTTATGATAATATAATCTAGACCGTCTGGTAATGTTTGTTCCTGACAGTAACCTAAATTAAAGAACTGCTTCTGCCAATCCGAGCTGGTCGTGAATGGTAGCCATGCCAGCCAGAATGAGTCCAAACCAATACTAGATCAGTATCGCTAGCGCCATCGCTTTTGTCCCTACAAACATATATTCTTTATCCAAACAAAAACATTTAGTAAAAAGATTATATGCTTGATCGGGATCTGCATTAATAGTGGCGACTAAGATTACATGTTGCACAGTAGTAATACTAACGCTTGTAGTAAGTGCTAGCTATCTAGGACAGATTAGTTATAAATATTTGAATCTGAATCGATCTAAAATTACTTCATTTTCGGGGCCGCCGGAGGAGATATAAAGTCTGAAAGATGGAGGATGCGTGTTGGACGAATTACTTGAATATTAATGCAGATGACCATCATGCATGCTTTATGCTTATTACCTTGCGAAGGAAAATTTACAGATCTAAACTATATATATATATATATATATATATATATATCTCAACAGACTAGCTAGGCGAAAAAAGACCTGTGCTCAGTACTCCTTTGCGTTCAACTTGAAGGATCCGAACGTACTGCAGGGACCCTCAAGGCCTCGCTGGATTACGAGTCTTTGGAATCTTCTGAAAAATTGTTTCAGATTGTCTACCCTCTAAACCTTACATAAACCAATGTTTTGAATACCGTACCGGTACCGGTACCGGTCAAGTCATTGAAACGAAATATTTCGGTACCGGTACCGTTTCGTGTACCGTTTCGGAATAATTTATACATAAATAAATTATATATATAAATACAATTATAAATTATATTTCAAAATAATAGTTAATATATAAATAAATTATATAGATAAATATATATATATGTAATTAATTTAGTCTAAATTGAGGTTAAAACATAGTAAAAAATTAAAAAAAAATTAAAAAATTAAAAAAAAAAAAAAAAAAACTGGGAAGGCCGAAATCCGGTACGGCCGGTCGGCCGATTTCGGCCGTACCGGCCGGTACGGCCGAAAAATCGGCCGAAACGAAAAGTTGTTTTTTTTGTACCGGCCGACTGGCCGGTACGGCAAATTCCGGCCGTACCGGCCGGTACGGCACGGTATTTAAAACAATGACATAAACACCCAATTAATCCGGAAAAAAGACCAAAGTCATTGTAGGAAACTTTTCTTAATTTTGCTGTGTTATAGGAGGTGGTCGGCCTGAGGGGTCAAGGAGTCTCCAATGTTTGAGTTAATGGGAGCTTTTTCTGGGGAAAGAAGAGGAGTAAAGCTTAGTGTCAAGAGTAATGTTCTTTCTTCCATCGATGGCCTCTATTTATACCCGGAATTTGAAGGGTAGGACAGAGCGTGTTTGTCTCCACAGGATCTTTGTTCTAGTGTCGAGTCCAAGTTTGGGGCACTATTAATGCAGCATGGTTCTCTCACTTTTCTCATTAATGCAGTGTGTTTTTCTTATCTGAGTGTTTTCACTGATCTCTTTATTTATCCGTTGATGTCCTCGTGCCAGTGGATCAATGGTTTTTCCTTCTCATGATCTTTCGGTTGGATGAGCACTTGAGTGCCTGACAGTGTTTGGAGGACGATTTAGGGTGGCTGGTCCCATCTCTTGTCTCTCCATCTGGAATGATTACACCAAACAATATTCTTTGGAATGTTGTCACTGGGAACCTTCTTTGTAAGTTGGGCACTTCTCAAGTTGAGTAAAAATGGGGCTTTTCTCAAGTGAAATAGCTAAAATATATCATATTAATTGATATAGAAGATTAACAAAAAAGACCTAGATGATTTTACGGTGAAATGATAGAGCAATATTTGGTCCAATATGACAGACAGAAGTTTAAGCAAATCCTACTGTAATTAATATGTTTACTTGTTCCTTACCTTCCATAACGTCTCTGCTCTCCTTGTCCAGATGATTAGCTCTGAGTTCAACCGTCGAGACCCTCTAAGCGAACTTTAGAGTGCTGACTGTTTCGCCATCCGGACTCACATGAGCAAACATTAATGTTTTAGCATGTCCACCTAAAATACAAATTTATTAAGTAAGTGTCTAATTACAAAAAGAGTTACTCTTTTTGGGAACAACAATCCTATGAAGACGTTGCTTCCTCTGGTTAGAGACTATTAAGAGCATTGGCATTGGCTTAACCAAATGCCAATATATCTTCAAGATTTTAAAAAATATAGATAAAATCTTCTACATTTGAAGTAGTCAAATAACAAGGACTTGATAAATGACCTCATATTTGAAGATGTGATCTTCATCTTCAAAAATAGTAATAATTCTAAAATCTCAGACTAACTATTTTAGCATTTTCCACATGAAGATGTTCTCCCAACACCCCTTTTCACTTTATTATTCTATATTAATTTTGACTAATCCAATGTGGGATTATGGCTTGCATAGTTTTAAATTTATGAAAAATAAGTACTTTTAGCTAAATTTCAAAGATGAACACAATACCTAAGGAATCTTGCAATAGCAGTTTGAGTTTGCTGTTTCGATAAGGGATGTGTGAGTTTTTCTGAGCCAAGGCCATAATAACATCTCGTTGAGCCTGTCTTGTGTAACTTCAGATTTGTCCACTCGTTCACTTCCTGCAAGGTCTACCAAGAATGTTTCCAGATATATCTTCTCCATCAAATCATTACTGAACTCAACCTATTATTCCATTATCAAACTTAACAAATTTAATATGTCAATGTCCAACTTTGTTGTGAAAATATCAGTAATGATTTGGTTGTTAATTGCAGTAGAACTGACGGCTTGATTCACCTTACCAAATTTCATTAGCATCAGGAAGACAAAAGCCATAATTGCAGCTAGTACAACTCCGAATTTCTAGCTTGTGCTAAGTTAAGAAAACACATTTAAGTTCACATGCATAATCAAAACCCAATACAATATGAATTTTCCAGTTCTTTTGGTTCTATAATCAATATAAATCAGTAAAGTAAAAGGCCAATAGGGAAGGATATTTGGTAGTTGATGAATCTTCTGCAAGAAGGTCTCGTACTTGTTCATTATATATTTCAACCATCTGGACATGAATGTCATAATTCATCATGCCTTTCCTTTTATTAGACAACTGTAAGAGATAGCTCAGAGCAACATAATTGATCCGTCTTTCATCGACCCAACTGGAGAGCCACTCTGTCATCACATAAAAGCATCAGATTGAAGAATGCAAAATAGAGGATTAATTATACTGAGGCAAAACCTGCCATCCTATATATCTTATCATGGTCTGTGTTTTTCCAGATCCAGTTTGACCATAAGCAAAAATGCATACATTGTACCCATCCATTATAGACCAAATTAATGGTTGCGTGTCCTTAAAAACTTCATCTGAAAATAAAAGGGAAGTTATGAAAGCAATTTAAATAATGTAAAAACTAAAATTAGTAGAACCTCATAAGATATACAACCTTGGGTAGCTGTGGGACCAAAGACCCTGTTAAACTGAAAAACTTTCTTTCCCTTTTTTTAGGTTTTTAATGCGCCTAAGATCACAAGCGTGCCATCCTCTCCAATAAAATCTATTATGTTTTTGGTTTCTGGACTAAAGGAGGGCCTAATCCTGCAATAAACTTGATTGAATATTCTCTAAGGATGGTATTAATCAGAATGATATTTGTGTGTATATACAAAATGATATTTGCAGTCATATAATTATAAACCTTGCACATTTCTTTTTAAAAATTGAATAAATTGAATTCATTTGAAAAATCATTTTTACTAAAAAAATAATTTTCAAATTGATATACTTTGACGTAGTATATTAGATTGTAAAACTCATTTTACAGTTACATCTTATATCGAGCTAGATCAAATTGTAATCTGGATTTTATAAAATCTCTTACATATATTACACTTATTTAGTTTGAACAATAATTTTAATGAGTTTAAAGTATCTCGATCCGTTCAAGACAGTTTACTATATGGCTTTAGTCTAAATAAGTACGATATTCAATTCTTCATTTTGAATTTGGGCCGATAGCTAGGACTGAGGTATCTAACTTAGTTGGAATGTTGAAATAAAAAGAACAAAACGCGCGCACAATAGTTACTTATCAAATCCAAGACTTTATTAGGTTAAAAGTCTAGTATTATATTATCAAATCCCTAGACTAGTATTATATTATACAACGGTTGTCTTTCTTTAAACCTAACCTAATCACTCCTAATCTTTTTGATAGGTTGTTAATCAATTTTATGTAATTCATGTTGAGAGAGAGAGAGAGCAACAATAGGACAACCCTTTCTTAATAATAATGTAGGACAATACTAGGGGCAGTCTAGTATGTGCTGTTGGGCGTGCCCCCAATGTTTATGACTTTTTTTCATTTTTAAATTTTTTTTTGAATATCTTTAATCATTAAGAAAAAAAAAATATACAACTTCACTGTACTCAGTTATTGTTTTAATCATTAAAAGATATTAAAATATCCAAACAATAATATATTATTATTATTATTATTTCATATGCCTACAAAAAGTATTAATACATACACAATATTATTTATATATGACTTTCACGTATTAGTATATGAAATTAGTAAATATTATCGACTAATTATTATATAAATTATAAATTAAATTATATAAAGTATATTCGATGAATAGACATAAGTAATTATGTTATATATTATATATTTAATTATAAAAGTATTATACTTATATTATTAACTAATACATATTTATTAATAGGATAGTAATAATGTTGCTACTCTTTTACTATTCATTTTTTTTAGCAAATTAAGTGCATTAGATAAATTAAAGAATTACACTATACAAGTTCAAATTGGATGGAAATATCTTACAATTCTTATAAAAAATTAACACACAATGTAATACTAAAAATAAATAAATAAATGGTATTATGAAAAGAGGGGATTGGAGCCAAATAAATGGCTCTGCCCAATTCTCAAACAAGGGAGAGACTATTAAAAAATGTTTTTAGGCTGTGGTAAAAAATCGTAACAGTGAGAAATGTATTGCACCGTATTAATTTGGATTGATTGTCAAGAACTTCCACGTCTACTTTCTCTTGATCTTAAGTTGTGGAAAGCGAAAAGATAGAAAAAGTAGCAACTAGTTCCGATACTCCTATAGGTGACTCACGACGACGACGACAGTACGTAAGTATTTTTTTATAGTATATTTGAAATTTGTTATATTTTTTTTATCAGTTTTCTATTAAATATCTTTTTAACATCCCTAATCATTAAGGTAAAATTAGAAAAATATACAACTCACTAATTATTATTTTCTTAACTATGAAGTAAAATAAAAAACTTAAAAAAAGCTTAAATACAAAAAGAATAATAAATATGTAATAGGAAAGTAGTAACTCTATCATTATATGAAAGAGTTTTAATTTAATGGAACTAACAAGTCAACTTTAATATAAAGGAGCAAGTATTAATCAAATCAAATAGAATTTTATAAAATATATATTATTTAAAAATTGAATGGATATCTAGTTTTACTATAAAACAAATTTCACAATTCAAATTCGATTTGAATTTAAATAGACGGTAGGTGATAAAATAGACTATCTATTTAATAGCACTCTCATTCAATTGTTTAATATTAAATTTCAAAAAATATAAATTTGTCAAAAACATATCAAAAATAAAAAGAAGAAAGTGAGAAATTTTTTTTTTATCTTTACAAGTAAATAGTAAAAATAAAAGTTTGTGCAAATTTAATTTTTTATAATTCACTTTTAAAGATAAAAAAATATTTTTATTTTCTTTTTTTTTCCTATTTTTTATCAGATATAACTAAAAATTTTTAATATATATAAAAATTAATATTTTTAAAAATTGAACTTTAGAAAATTCAATGAAAAACAGTACCACGTGGAGCCCGGCTTACATAATTCTATTATTGAAAGGCTATCAATTTGGGTACGGTTGGAGGGGGTGGGACCCAGGTTGACCTATATAAACAGTGAGACGTATGCATGATGTGTTGAGGACACCAAAACCAATGTTACATAATTATATTATTATATATATTATGACCACTAGATAAGCGACAAATAATATATTGTAATCTCACGGATATATATGGACCATAAATCGATTAATTTATATGTGACAGATAAAAAAAACCAGCAGATAATGTTAATTGATGTGATTTTCCTTTTCGACAAAGAGCCAAAGTCACGTACGTTAGCTTTCTTTTATTTTTGTATGACTTTTTAATGTCTCTTTAATCAATATAGTCACGCCGATGATGTTTGGAATATTATGGATATGAATGGAATTACTAATTTTCTTCTATTATAATTAATGAAGATTTTTGTTAATTTAAGGACATAGTTAAGTACGATATATCTAGATAGAATAACTATTATTTATAATAAAAAATAAAAAGTACCAATCGATGTTTGAAAAGAAAAAAATATATATATTAAAATATGTAAATGAGGGGAGTGTGCAGGTGTGTAACAATATAGTAATTGCTGTCAAGTATTCTTATTTATAATATCGAAATATAAAATTTAATTAAAAATGAAACGGCTTATTTTTTGTGTAATTTTTATATAAAATTTATTGTAAGTATTATTTTTTATAGACATATATATATAATATTTAAAAAAAAATTTAAAGTTTTTAGGACCAAACTCTAGATTTTTTTTTTTTTAAGTGAAAGCAATAATTTTTTGAGTTTAAGCAAATATTGAAGATATTTTCCTATTTTAATAGCCTATGGAGCTCTAGATTCTTTTACTGATCAATCCATTTAATTATTGACCCACATACTGATCGAGGCACAATTTCTTTTTATTTTTTCTCCTCGTTCAATGTGGGTCAATAAAAATGAATTATAACTAATGGGCGTCAGATCATGATGTCAGTGATTTATCAGATCAAAACATGCTGATACATGTGATAAAGAGAGAGGGACAGTAACGCATTATGCAGTAATAATTTTGACCCAAGGATCTTTAACTTGTTTAGCTTCATTCCTCTATAGAATAAATATCAAAAGAAATAATATATGTAATTTCGGAGCGTACAGTAAAATGAATAAATTTGAAATTCTCAAAAAAAATTAATTTTTTTTTATGATATTCTAGCCACTTTTTTTTTTTTCAAAACTATATATGGTATTATTATTTTATATATATAAAGGGAGTAGGAGGTTTGAAATCCAAATTTTTCATTAGATCTTATGCTATTAGATCTTTATGTTCTTGTATTACGTATAGATGTTGAGAATATTTGAGAGTATTTATAAATATAAAAATGAGAAGAAGAGTCACACTCTCTCATATGAACAATATTATGAATATTATCGTATATTGTTCATATGTGAAAAAATATCTTGAGTGTGACTATTCTCTAACATTCCTCTAATAAAAAAAATCTGAAAAACTTTTATTTTCAATCCTGATGTTTTATTCTGGATGATGTGAGTGGGTGTAAGATTATTGTTAGCATATCATATATTCCTCTATTATTTTATATTTCTTATGACTCCAAAATCTTTTGTAGTCGTTATCTCGGTATGGGAAAAAAAATAATAAAATAATAAATAATATATTCATATACTGCTTATGTGAACATTGCATAAATAATAAATATTTTTTTAATTGCCTTTTTTTCTTCCTTATTTTTGATATTCATATGAATTTGGATCACCATAATTTCTAGTTCCCCTAACTCACCACCCAATCTGTAGAAAGATAACTGCAGGCAATTGCATCCTTTTGTGGTTTGCTTTACCAATTTAAAGCTGTAATTTTATTTTATAGTATTTTTTCTAATGATATTTATGATTTCGTGGAAATATATTAAGGCCTTGTTTGGATTCAGAAGTAAGTTAAGCTCACCTTAACTTACTTTCATTTCATAATTACATTTTTATAATTTTTTTATACAAAATACAAATTTTTTATATACCTTTTTTAAATCTCAATACACATTTTTTAAATCTTAATATACATTTTTTAAATCTCAAAACACATTTTTTAAATTCTAAAATAATAATAATAATAATAAATAAAATAAACTTATCTCAATTCATCTCATCTCCAAATTCAAACGAGATTTAAGACGTGCATTTTTTTATTATCCCCATCATCAAATTGTAAATGTATACGTAACCTGCTGCAATGATATTTATAATGATATTTCTCTTTTTTTTTTCTACAAAGAGAGGACTTAATTATATATAAATGAAGATCAAAATCAGACTCAGACATTTCTTTTTCATATTTTTTATTAATATATAAATGAAGACATCAATTAAACTACAAATCAATGGATTATGTTATTGTAGACAAGCCGAAGACGTGTACTCCTTAAGAATTTGAGAAAGTTTGACATAAACTAATTGTTTAGTTGTTTAATGATTTTTCCATCTAATTGATATTTCTTGATTCTCAAGTTGGACAGACACTAATTGATTTAGTACTCTATTTCGATTTATTGTTTAATATTTTTGCTTATTTTAAGAGTATACAAAAACTGATCAAATCGGTCGTAGCTGACGTAGATCGACCGCTGGAGCAAAGAATAGGCCAAAATCGATAGGAATCCAGTCGGCCGGCAATAGAATTTTAGCAAAATTACAATCGGCAGGGGTAGAACTAGAAAATATAGTTTAGGGGTCAATTTAAATAAATAAATAAATAAATATTAATTTTTTATATAATTTATTCATAAAAATATTTTTTAAAATTTAATTTTTATCAAATTTTAAAAATTTTAGAAGACTTTGACCTATCCTAATTTTTTATCAAGCTAAAGAGTGGTTTCGGACCTGACTATCGGCCAATTTGGTTTCAATTTGAACCTTGTATAGTGTCGTTTCAATATACAATTTTATGTTATTTCAATTTTATTTATTACTCCCGTTTGGCTTAAACTCAAACAGCGTCGTTTCAACCTAGGGTTCAAATATCCCTCCAATGACGGCACATTGCACGCAACGACGGAGCGATCCCCTCCCCTCCTCCTCCTTCACACTGCTCAGAGCTTAACTTGGCCCTCACCTCTCCAACATCTATCTGTCGTTCAACTTCACGCTTAGCTCTCTCGTTCTTCTTCTTAAGTTTTTGTTATAAAAATGTTATTTTGTTGTGAATTTTTGAATTTATTATAAATTTTAATTGATTTAATTTGAATTTATTAAGTGAATTTTCGGATCCGTAGCAACCGAAAAATCGACCGTGAAACCGATCAATAGTCAATACAGACCCTAAGAAATTGTCGGTTCTCTCTATCCTTGCCGGCCGAATAGTTTTCAGCCCTAAGTTAATTTATTTGTGCCTTAATTATTAGTGGGCAAACCGACACATGTCGTAGTATCGTGTCCTTTCAATTCTTTTACGTTATCTGCTTATGGAAAAAAAATGAAATTATTGTCCTATTCTACAGACTACAAGCGGACGAATAGTTTATGATTATCAATCACATTAATTCAGAATTTCATAACCTTGAAACGTGACCGTGAAATGATATTAAAGCCCAGACCTATGCCCTAGATATACACATGCTGCGTGCACGTGATCATCAAGGACTCTATGTCAAAACAAATCAAATCAAATCAAATCAAATCAAATAATGGTTTTATAATTTATACTTTATACCCACCTTCCTAGCAATACTTTGGCAGTTTGTGTTTCTCGAGACAGAAATAATGGAAATCATTTTGCAACAAACCCAATAAACACGCTCCTACTTTTTTATAAAGTCTTTACACTAAAACTATATAATAATATCTAAATTTGTTGCATTCCTTATAAAAATATATACGTATTGATGAAGGTTAGACCGATGACGATCTCTTCCTCCAAAAAAAAAAACATTAAAAAATTAGAAAAAAAAAATCATTAAAGTTTGTCGAATGATCTCAAAGGGTCAGGGATATTGATCATCATGAGATTATAAAGTCAACTCATCTAGTTCGTTCATGGGAAGAGATCCAATATTTTAGGGATGGAGTTTTAAGGCTCTGTGGAGTATCCGTATCCATTTCTAATGGCATTCCCTTCATGAGTAATGCTAGCTGATATATATAGATCTAAAATCGTTAGCTAGATTGATGAAGTGCTTAATTAGATCTAAAATGGTTTACCCAGATCATCTTAAAAATTTTATAAAGGACAATGTTATTTCTTCCGTTGGTTTTCATCTCAATCTCATCTCATTTTAGATTTTTTTTTTTTCAGTTTTTTTTAACATAATTTTTAAGTAAATTTTTTTACATGATTTTTTTAATATCTTAAAATATTTTTTAAAAATATAAAAAAAAAATCACAATATTATTTAAAAACATTTACTTAAAAAAAATACCCAAAACGAGATGAGATTAGAATGAAAACCAACGGTATAAGTAGCACTATCCTTTTATAAAAATGATTTTATTTTATTTGATACGTTATATTGTAAAGTTATTAAAAATATAAATAACGTATTATATAAAAGCTCAATTTATCGATATATTTTTATACGATCTATTTCTAGCTGTAGCATTTTTCTATTTATTAGTTTTGTGAGTTGGATGGACTAGTCATTTACATCCCTACAATTTAGGAGAGATCAAAATCATACTTGATCTCTCAAAGTACTACGTAACCTTTTAATAATTATTTTGATAGAGACAGAAAATAATTATTAAATTTTTTTTTTATACTGTATAATATCTTTTTCTAATTAATAGTTAAGAATGTTACAAAAAATTCAATACATGCTGGGCGGTCTAAGTCCATATACGTGTATCTCTGTCTCTGGGAAGCAATAATATTAATCTAGCTACCTCTTTAATTATATAAGCTTCTCCTCAAGATTATTCCCACAAACCAAAAAACACAGAAAATAATTAATTCTGCTTTATTTATTTAATTAATTAGCAACAAGCTAGCTGCTTAACACAGATCCTGGTCACCGAAAGCAAAAGTCATAAATAACATGTTACAGAACTGGAATTATGAGAAGTACAGAAATCCGGAAAGGCTGAAGCCACGATTTATTACAATTAACTATTTATAAGTATCACCAATATGTAATATTATTCTTAAAGCAATTCCCCTCCTGAATTAAAGAAGTGAAGAGAAGCATGACTGGATATTGGGCGGAGCGCCGGTATTGGTTTGAACACATGAGTTGCTCACTGTCCAATCTTGCAGCATTTCCTCGGAAACCCAAAGAGGTTGTTGGTCTGAAGAAGGACACAAATCATTACTGTTGTTGTCACTGAAAATGAAGTCACAGACATCTGAGAAGTCCGAGTTGAGAAGATCCGACAAGCAAATGTCTCCCATGTTGAAATTCATCGGCAAATCCGACGTCGACTGATTATGATTATGATCTTGATCTTCTTCTGGACATGGCAATGATAAAAGCTCATCCAAGTGTGGGTGTTTGTTTGGCTGTACTACATCTGGGGGGAGAGGGACTTTAGAGCACCTAAACGCCTTGGTCCGGATCACATCATGATGATCAGAGTTCATGATCTTCAATGGCGATGAAGATGAAACCTTCATGTTGTTGGGTTGATCTGGCTTTGAACCAAGATTACGATCTGAAACAGTTCTGGTTTGTTGGGTTGTTTGATGTTTTTTTCCTAGATTTGTGTTCCAATAATTCTTTATTTCATTGTCTGTTCGCCCTGGAAGTCTTCCAGCTATTAGAGACCATCTAAAACATCATTAAAAAGGAAAGAAATAAAGAAGATCAAATTTAGCTTTTACAGTATAATTGTTAATTAAATGCTGAAAAAGAGAAGTATTTTTTAAGGAAAAGATGCAAAACCTGTTCCCTAAAAGCTTGTGAAGCCTAATGATGAGTTCTTCTTCATCCTCTGAGATGTTACCTCTCTTAATGTCTGGTCTCAGGTAATTCAACCACCTAAGCCTGCAACTCTTCCCACATCTCTTTAGACCTGATCTCCAAAAACAAAAACCCCTTTAACTTAATTTTTATTTCCTACCCAAAAAGGAAAGAAGACAAAAAGTAAAGAAAAATTAGTACCTGCTTTTTTGGGAAGGTTTCTCCATTTGCCTTCACCATGGATTCCGATGTATTCTCTGAGAGTGTTGTCTTCTTGAGCTGTCCAAGCACCTCTGTTCAAGCCCTCCTTAGCACAACAAGGGCTTCTCCCCATTTTGGGCACTTTTGGTTTTTGTCCGTGGATCTCTCAATCCTATTTCTAGATCGATCTGTGGAGAGTTTTGATTGTTTATGATTGTAGTTTGTGTTGATTTCAGTGTGGGCATGTGATGCATTTAGAACATCAATATTTATAGCTGATTATTTTTATTTTTATTTTTATTTTTGTCATAAAATAATAACTATTTTTCATATATATATATATATATATATTTAATTTCTAAATCATAAATGGACTATAGTGCTTTTCATTTGTCTCGAAGGCTCGTAGCCTTTTGTCCTGTACCTCATTTAAAACCAACGTGCCCAAAAGACTTCCATTCCATTCTGCTACATGTTCCTATGTATTGGAGCATTGGTATAGAGAGCAGATCGTAGCACAGTTCCTTTTGACTTCTACTTTAATTTTTTCTTAATTTTTTTATACATATTTTTTATCATTTTAAAATATTTTAAAAAAATCAATACATTAATAATTACTTCTTTAACCATTAAATTAAAATAAAATTAATATATATATGCATTAACCGGCCAATATTTTTGGAATCATTCATTAATAGTTTTCACACCTTAAAAATAGAAAGGACAAAAAATTTAAACAATAGGATTATTAATGGAAAATAATTTATAGAGTCCTTGAGTGTACATATCCCAATTGACTTCTTTAAAAAACAAGTAAGAAAAATCTAATATTCAAGTAAAAAATAAAAAAATAAATAAAAAAACATTTTTATGGCGAAATTTATATATCTTTGTCAATTCAGTTCAAATGTGGGTGTTTCTTTTTCTTCAATTGTCTACTTCACAAGATAAAACTTGTTGTGCCATTCTACAAAATCATGCAAACAATACTATTTAAAGTAATATTAATGCTCAAAATTATGTGAAACATCTAGGTGGAGGTATGGTGTACTGATTGAAAATAATAATGTATTTTAATGTATTTTTGTTCAAATGCATGCATGGGATCATGGCCACCAGCCATCGTCATTAATTATTTATTGCAAATATCTTAACTCCAACTAACTTTCAATTGCTCACAAGCTGTGAGCAATTGAAAGTTTGTTGCAGAAGAATGATCATCGATATTCCCTATCTCCCCGCCAAAGAATATACATAAAGATAGACCATACATCCATCTGAAAGTGCCATGCATATATGTCACTGTTATTATCATTCCTGCAGCTCTTCTCCGTTGTCTTCATCATATGAACATGTTGCTCTTTTTATTTTTCTTATTGGAAGCTATCACTTTCCTTGTTATAGTGCTTCTTCTTTTTTTCCTAGAGTACGGAATTTTATGAATAATATATAGTAAGATAGTCTATAATAATGATATAATTTGTAATATTTAATAAAGTTTTAAGAAATGAGAGAGAAAATGTTAAATAATAATATTGTAAAGTTAAAATATTATTATAATATTATTTTTATTTAAAACTTGAAAAAATTGAATTATTTTTATATTTAATTGGAAAGTTTGTAACGATTAATTTGAAAATTCTGTAATAATTAGTTTGAAAGTATTTATATTTAAGTGATATTTGAAAATGAAATGAAATAAAATGAAATGAAATTTTTTTTCAAACAAGCTCTAGTCTATAAAAAAAAATTATAAAAATAAATTTAGTAACTAATATGATTTGATAGGTCAGATTATAAATATTTTATTATTGTTAAATGATGTTAATTTATAAATTTATTTTTATAAAATTCTTTTATAAATATATGATTATTTCTCCGAAAGCTATGATTACAAGTTTTGAGGATGATTTCTAATAATGATTGGAGAAATCACATAACAAAATGTGATTGTTTACAAAAAGTACAAAGCGAAAAGAAAACATAAAGCTACATTATGAAACACTACTCTCTGAAGTTTTCACATAAAGAATTATAATCAATATATATTAGATCAGGTGAAATATGCTAGTTGCTGCAGGAGCAGAATCAGGATTTGATGAATGGGAGGTGATTAATTTAGAATTTTCTCTTCAAATTAAGTTCGACGACGATCTTTCATAAAATAAAATTCTTCCATTATCATCTCTAAAGCGAAATCTTTAACAATTTCTTTTTCAATATAAACTAGCAAATGATTTGTAAGAAACTTATTTTTTTTAAAAAATCAATTGTTCTTGGTTTATTCATATTTTTCTAAACTCTAAGAAAAACTTATAAATCAATAATAAATTTACGAAGTGCCTAATAATATATATTAATTTGATAGGCTAAATCTAAAATTTATATGCACAGCAGCACAACTCTATATTATATATATTTTTCTATATATATTAATTTGCTAGGCTAAATCTATTATTTATAGATATATAAATAATATATAAATTTATAATCAAGTAAGCAACACAGACTACATACTACAGTTACACAAATGACAAATTTATATTAATTTTGTATATAAAGAGGAACAAAGAACTGTAGAACCTAAAAGATTAAAGCCGCAACTCACGTCCTGCCATCCAGGCCTCCGGCGTCTCGCAACTCGCAAGAGAACTGATGGATTCAGCAATAAACGTGAGTGACTGAGTGGGATTATGATTCCAGAAGCATAACTGTAAGTGCTTTGTTGAAAATCAGTTAAATGCAATAATCAAATCCTTGTTGAAAAACTGATGGATGTTATCAAATTGACTTTTCAATGGCAATGAAGCTTCCTAATAAACTTCTAAAGTGACGAAATCGTAATGCCTGAAGGAAAATTGTTCTGAACAATGAAAAGCCTAAATGAAATCGTAAAGCCTAAAAGAAGCTTAAGTGCTTTATTGAAAATAGTTAAAAGCAATAATCAATTCTTCCAAGAAAAACTTATGGATGTTATCAAATATCAAACTGACTTTTCAACGACAACGATTCTTCCTAATATTAATAATTTAAAGTGACGAAATCGTAAAGCTTAAAAGGCTAAGGGTCCGGCAAGTTACCGTAACTTAATTACGCAACTGGGCAAGAATGTTACAGTCTTACAGAAGCTAAGGTTGAAAATGAATGAAGTTTGAGATGAATGAAGTTTCAAAAAACAAAATCGGCAGATTGCACTTGAAGTTTGGAAGGAAAAAGATATAAGTTGAAACCTTAACCCAATATCAAATGACAGACTATAAGAATATGGCAACAAACTAAAACAACCGAGTCACTGACCAAGAATCAAGCTACACGCAAGTTGCAACGGTAGTTACGGTACAAAAGGTTAAAGCTGAGTGTCGATTCTGTAGTCTGCCGTCTGGTTTTGCCTAGTTTGCTGTAGAGTGTCATAGTGTAGCATGCTGTAAAGTGTCACAGTGATGTCTCTCAGTCTGTGTCTCATGTGCTACAACTGGTTAATGGCATGGACTATTGGTTTCAACTTATAATTTCCAGGTAAGTTGGTGAGTGGTGACACTGCGACGGCTTCTCTCCAAACTTTTTATACCTTTCAGACTTATGATGGCAGACTTGGGGGGGCTGAAATGTCAAGATTGAAGGTTTTCTTGTAATAATCTAAATAATCTATATACTAAAATCAAATTTTAAAAAGTTTTTTTTGGGGGGGGGGGGGGGGGGCGCTAGCCCCTCCAATGGACTACATAGGTCCGCCCCTGAGTTGTTGATTATATATAGGTTGAAGACAATGCATAATACAATATTAACTTTATCAATTTTAAATGACAAGTAGCATCAACAAGTTCCATTTCATAACAAGTGATACCATCATTGATGTTTACCTTTTAAGTAGGGTTAAAACCAGTCATTTTGGATATTGCTAGTTTGCACGAGCCTCCACCTCAACATGGCTATCATATTTAGGAAAATGATTTATATAATTTTAAGATGTGCAAATTTCAACATTATAATTTCTTTTTAAAAGGACAAACTCAAGAGTTACATAAACAAATCCTCATTTTTTTTACGGGCAAATTTAATGTTTTGTAATAAGTGGCAATCATTTAATTAATCTGCTCTTGAATGGCTTCAAATCAAAGATGATTAACAGCCAATATTTACAAGCTGTGTTGCTTTAAGGCAAGGATATTTTTGTCTTTATATTCAGGGACATTTCTGTCTTTTATCAAGTTTGTATGTATATGTATATATATATATATATATGAGTTGTACATTATAATAATAACAGACTTAATCTACAATTTCATTTGTGTATTCGATATTTGAGAGAGACAACAAAAGGCGAAAGGGAAAGAGAGTTAGGGTTAGGATTTCATCGTGAAATCTGAAGTTATATCTTTTGTACTTGTCAAATTAGCTTGTAAATTTCTCATATTATCAATGAAGAACTTGATATTGCTATTCATGCCATGGATATAGGCCATTAAGGCCAAACAATGTATTTCTTGATTTTCTTGCTGTACTTATTTATTTTGATTTTACATTATTGTTTTGTGTTACTTGTCGATTTATGAGTTGTTGATTAAACTTGAAAAACAGTTATCTCTGACACCAACATGTTTCTTATATAAAAATATTTCAACTATACATGCATGAGTTAGTACCACGCAATATTAAGATTCAAAAGCAAGACAAAATAATAGTATTTGAAATTCATTTGATATTGTTGAGCCAATACCAAATCTTCAATCAAACTTAATAGCAACTATTAAATATTTAGAAAACTAGGGGGTCCTTTCGAAAGCTTTAGAGAGAGAACCTCTACATTCTTTTTAGAAAACTCCATCTTTTCGAGAGCCGTTGCTAAATTGTTTCTACCCTCCTATTCTTTTCCTATTCATTTTCCCATTGTTTATACACTTTCATAGTAGTTTTTTTTCTTCTCATGTCCATCAGTTCGATTTTGGTCAAATCTCTTGCTTTTCGATCGCCATTTGTCGACATGTGCCCCCACTAACGCTTTCTATAGTTGTTGAGCTATTGAGACAAAGCAAAATCGTGCCAAAAAGCTCGGTGTGTGTCCCTCACCCACGGCTATTGTGGCACGTGGTCGTCACGCATCACCGTACTCTGGCTTATTGCCTCTAATGGCTACACGCGTTGTACCAATAACTTTTCTATTGAAATCTTCTAGATCTGGCCTACTGGTCTCTATCCCCAGGAGTGCAAGAATGCAAATGACTAACCACATATTAGTCTACCCAATGTCATGTTTTTCACTATATTATCATTTTCATAACCAGTGATCTTGAAGAAGTAACTACGGATGTCTCCAAAAACTATCTCAAAACAACAAACAATAGTGCATCCATCACTTTTATCACTTTTAGTGAAAGACGGTGGTTCTATTATTCGCAAATATTTGCAAATAGTTTATTTTTGTCTTTTAAAACTGTGTTCTCTTTGTAGGATATGGGTGAAGACTAAGAAATTGGTCACAATTTTTTTTTCCACCACGATGCACTATTGTTATTGTTTTGAGACATTTGTTGGAAAACATCATCTCCTCTTCATGTATTATCTTTTATACTTTTAATAAAGTTTACTTGCTTGCTTAAGAGGAAAAAAACCACTAAAGATTTAGTGGTTGCTTGGATGATGAGATGGTCCATCTCTTCACATCTCAATATCTAAATATCACTCAAATATACATTTTTCAGTTTCAAATTTTTCACTTTTTCATCTCATCATTATCTAATATTACAATCTTTCATAAATTCTCAGACTGTAGAATTTAAGATTTTAAATCTCGTATCTACGTATAAATTTTAATTATAACAAATAAATTCAAAACTCAAGTTCAAGTTGTCTAAACATGAAGAGAACTAAGCACATCAAGAAATCAAGCATGAGTAAAAAGAAGAACAAGTCTACAATTGAAACTCATAGAGTAATTTTGTACATCTCTTAAAATTTGAAAGTGGATTAAAGTTCAAAATTAATATTTTCTCATAAAGTATCAGATTGCATTTTTTACATTTGCATAAATTTATTAAAATGCTTAATTTCAAAATTATTTTTTTTTTCCACATATGCATAAAGATTTCAATTTATAAAATGATTGATTGTTATTTTTAACATGTGCATGTATTTGAAAATCTTGAAGGGTGGTTGTGTGTTTTTTTTTAACAAATATAAAATATAGATGATTTTGTTTGAAAATCTTGAAGGGTGAATGTGTGTTTTTTTGACAAATGCAAAAAATAAATGATTTGTTTGAAAATCTCAAAAAGTGGTTGTGTATTTTTTTGACATATGCAAAAAGAAAATAATTTGATTAGAAAAATAAATCATGCTCATTTTGTCATATATAAAAGTAAATGATTTGATTTGATTTTTTTGAAAAATGAATGAAGTTGTCTTTGATAAATATAAAAAGGAGATATTTTTATTTGGATCTTTTGAAAAGTGAATAGTACTCTTATTTGACATGTGAATCTTTTCAAATTTGAATATAAAAACTCATTTGCCTATAAATAGCTCACTTGAGTTTTACAAAAATAATAACAAGAGCTTACATATTAATTGCTAATTTTTGCATCATTCTTTCAAAGTCCTTGTTCTCTCTTCTCTAAATTTTGTATCTTAATCCTTGTTCATTTTGAAAGAGATATAGTTTGCGTTGAATTGTTCTTATTTCACTCATTGAGGAGTATACTCTGATAATCTACCCACTATTAGCTCTTGTTTTTGTAAGAGAGTGCGTATAACCCTTGTGTGTGTAGAAGGTGTTCTACATAAGGAATAGTTGAATCACCAAGTGTGAGGTGATTGCAAGCGTAGAGGGTATTCTACACGAATTTTTTGTAGCGGTGTTGCTCAAATGTGTAATAGGTTTCTATCTCCACCTAAAAGAGATTATATAGTGAATTTGGGATTCTCAATGGGTAGCTTGAGGCGAGGACGTAGGCAGTGGGGCTGAACCTCGTTAAAATACTGAGTTTGCTTTTTCTTACCTTTACTCTTTATATTTCTTGTTACTTCGTATTTTGTTTATATTTTATATTGGATATTTGATTTATAATTGTAAATTTTATAATATAACCTAATTTACCCCCTCTCTTGTATTAGTCATCTGGGCAATAATTGGTATCAGAGCAAGAGCTATATTATAAGATTAATTATCTGTTGAGTTAAAATCATATGAGTAACATTACAGCTACATTCGCTGAAAGTCAATCTAGTAGTTGGCCTCCGCTATTTGGTGGATACAATTATACTTTCTGGAAAACTAAAATGGAGATATTCCTTTAGTCTTAAGGTCATGAAATCTAGAAATGCATTGTAAATGGGTCTTATATTCCAACAAAAATTGTTGATAGAGTAAAGATCAACAAGGAAGAAGAAGAGTTTGATCATGAAAATGATAGACGTTATACAGTGAATGTAATAGTTATGAATTTTCTATATAATACTCTCAATGACAATGAATTTAACAGAATAATGATTTGCAGGATGGCAAAAAAAAAATTGAGACAACTTGAAAATAACTTATGAATGAACTTTGCAAGTCAAATAGTCAAAAATTTATATTCTTACGCATGAATATGAAATGTTCAAAATAAATGATGATGAATCTATTTCCTCTATGTATACTTGTTTTACTAACATTATAATTAGCTTGACAGCTCTTAGAAAAGTTTATTCCAGTTTGGAGATAGTAAGGAAAATTATTAACTCTCTGCCAAAATGTTGGGAATCAAAAGTGACGACGATTTTGAAGTTAGGGATCTTAAAAAACTCGAAGTAAATGAACTCATTGGGTCACTTATTACTTATGAGTACACATTAAAAAAAGGAGAAGAAGAAGGAAAGTAAAAGAAGAGCTTGGCACTCAAAACTGTTCCATATAAAAGTGAAAGCGATGAAAATGAGGAAAGTGATGACAAAGATGAAGAAATTGAAATGATCATAAGAAGATTTCAGAGATTTTTAAAGAAAAATAAAGTTCATCCAATAAAATCTTTCAAAAAAATTTTCAACAAAGATATAGGTAAAAATGACTCCTTAACTTGTTATAAATGCAAAAAGTCAGAACATATCAAGGCAAATTGTCCCCCGCTAAAGAAATATCGATACAAGAAAGTAATGAAAATTATATGGGATGATGATTCAAGTAGCTCAGACAGCGATGCAAGTAATGAAAAATCTGCAAATTTTTGTCTTATGGCTAAATATAATCTTGAGGTAATAAATTTTGAAAATATTAAAAATCTTTCTTATGAAAAATTGCAAAATGTTTTAGAAGAAATATATGAAGAACTTGAAAAATTGGGTATCAAGTATACCATTTTGAAAAAGAAAAATTCTTCTTTAACAAATGAAATTGATATTTTAAGAAAAGATAATATAGTTTCAAAAAATGAAAATAATGAACTAAAAAAGAAAGTGGCTGAATTAGAAAAGATTGTTGAAAACTTTACAAATGGAAAAAGAAATTTTGAAAAACTTTTTGATAGTCAAAAATGTGTTTTTGATAAGGTAGACTTGGGATACATGCCAAAAGAAAAACTCAAACCCTATAAAAAAATTTTAATAAACCGACTAAATCAAAATCAAATTGCCAAAATTCTTTTCATAAAAATAGATTTTTTAAAGAAAAATATTATTACAATCACTTAAGGTTTTCAAATATGTCATATGTTATTTGTAATTTTTACAATAGAAATAGTCATAATTATCATACTTGTCCTATTAGAATAAAACATACAATGACTATTAGGATCATATGAGTACCAAAAAATCTTGTTTCTTCTAATACTAATAAATAAACGACCCAACAAACTTGGGTATCAAGAATTTTTTTAATTACTTTTATAGGTATGCATGAAGTTTTTTACAGGTAAAAGTAAATAGTTTTTAGACAACGGATACTCAAGACATAGGACAGGAAATAAAACCAAATTTATTGACTTCACTTCTAAAGAAGAAGGATGCGTGACATTTAGAGACAATTCAAAAGGGAAGATCATAGGAATAAAAGGTACGAATAAAATAGTCTCAATTTCAACCAAAAGAATACAATGGAAGAAGTCCAACAAGATATCAGGAAAGATCATCAAAACTTAGTACAAGATGCAATCAAATAGTGGAAACATGTAAAAGATCATCTAGTGGAACAAATTCTAAGAGAACCTTCACGAGGTGTAAGTATTCGATCATCTCTTAGAAATATTTGCAATCACATTGCTTTTCTATTTCATATTGAACCCAAAAATATTGATGAAGTACTATTTGATAAATCATGGATTTTAGTTATACAATAAGAGCTAAATCAGTTTGAAAGAAATGATATTTGGACACTTGTTCTTAAACCCAAAAATCATATTATTATTAGAACAAAATGAGTTTTTAGAAATAAAAAAGATGAGTCCGGAATCATTACTAGAAACAAGGCTAGACCTGTAGCCCAATGTTTCAACCATGATGAATAAATCGATTATAATGAGACGTATGCACTTATCACAAGATTAGAAACTATTCAAATGTTACTTGCATATGCATGTTATAAAGATTTCAAACTTTTTTAAATGGATGTTAAAAGTACTTTCTTAAATGGTTTTATAAATGAAAAGATATATGTTGAGCAACCTCCAGGTTTTGAAAATCATATATCTCCTAATCATGTTTTTAATCTCACAAAAATTTTATATGGACTTAAACAAACTCCTAAAACTTGGTATGAAAGGTTTAGTAGTTTATTGATTAAAAAAGATTTTTCAAAAGGAAAAATTGATACAACTATTTTCATCAAATATAAACAGAATGATATTCTTCTAGTTCAAATTTATGTGGATGATATAATATTTGGTACTAGTAATGAAAATATGTGCCAAGATTTTGCTAAGAGTATGCATGAAGAATTTGAAATTAGCATGATTGAAGAACTTAATTTCTTTCTCGGATTGCAAATTAAGCAAGTGAAAAGTAGAACATTTATTAATCACTCAAAATATATTAAAGAGTTACTCAAAAAGTTTAAGATGGAATGTGCGAAGGTAATTGAAATACCAATGAGTCCAAACACCAATCTTGATAAAGATGAAAGTGGTAAGTCAGTTGACTCAAAAGTATATCGAGGTATGATTAGTAATTTATTATATTTGACAGCTAGTAGACCTGATATTATGTTCAGTGTATGTGTATGTGCACGTTTTCAATCATCTCCAAAACAATCTCATTTGATTGCTGTTAAGCGTATTTTTAGATATCTTGCTGGTACCAATGACCTAGGGATATGGTATCCTAAGCACACTTCTTTCGATCTTATCAGTTATTCAAATACAAATTATGCTGGTTGCAAAATTGATCAAAAAAGTACTAGTAGAACATGTCATTTTTTAGGTCATGCACTCATTTCATGGTTTAGTAAAAAGTAAAATTCTATTGCATTATCTACTGCTGAGGTAGAGTATGTTGTTGCAGGTAGTTGTTATGCTCAAGTTCTTTATATGAACAACAGTTTGAAGATTTTAAACTTATGTACAATCACATTTCAATCAAATGTGATAATACAAGTGCTATAATTTTTTCAAAGAACCCAATACAATATTCTAGAACTAAGCATATTGAAATTAGATACCATTTTCTTAAAAATCATGTACAGAAATGTGATATTGTACTAGAATTCACAAGCACACATGATCAATTGGCAGACATTTTCACAAAACCTCTACCAGAAGATAGATTATGCATGATTAGAAAAGAAATAGAAATAATGCATGTCATGAATATCTGTTAAATATTTTTATTCCATTATCTCAAATGACTTACAAAAACTTGAGACTTCTAACCTCATCTTTCAATTGTATTTTCTTTTCATAGATCGACATGTTATTCTTATCTAAAAGATTAAGCAGTCGAAATGAAGAGGCAAGCAAGGATTTTAAATTATTATTCTGTTGTTTTAACTTTACTATTTTTCTATTTGAATCATAAATAAGTCGTTGAAGTACAGAGACCGTTTCGCTAAACTTCTCAATTGCGTGAGTTTTGGACTGCAACCGAATGGAAAAAGTAACAATGGAAGATGAGTATCGAGTGTCGAGACCCACAAGCTCATAAATGGCGTCATGATCTGATTTATTAGCCAAATCAGTCTCTTGCTGCTTCATGGCACCTACGACAGATGCAGAAATAGATTGATCACGAGAAGTACTGAAGGAAAATTGATGAGCCATTACAAAATTGTAAAATGAAAATGCATACAAATTGCAAAGATGAGAAAAAGATTTGATGCGAAATAGATAAAACTTAGATTTACTCTTATAGAGACGGGAATAAGAACAAGACAAACTATCATAATTTCAAATATCTACAATATCTTATTTGTCAATAACGTCAAACGGATTTGAATCTCCTTCCGCACCGAATTGCTAGAGTTAGGCCTCCAGGTTTTGCAGGTTTTGTCAGCCACCAGTGACTCCAATTATTCAACTCTCTACAAAATCTCCTTCCGTACTGAATTGCCAAAGTTAGGCCTCCAGCCTTTGCAGATTTTGTCAGATACGAGTAGTTCTAATTATTCAATTTTCTATTATTTCTACTAACGCACCGTTTTATTTAGTAATTGGTTATTGCGGGAAGAAATCTTATTGAAGCCAATTGCGGTTCCTTTTTAATGGTGCCAAAAGAAGGAGAAGTCTTATACTAGTATTATACTACCCTGTTACATATACTTGAATCATGTATATATTTACTTGAAATATTAACGCATATTTTTAGGGAGAGTTTAAGCATTACTGTAGGTCGCAAATTTATATTAAGTATTTGTCATCATCAAAAATGGAGAGATTGTAGAACCTAAGGTTTCAAGTCTCATATCTACTTATAGATTTTAATGATAATAAATAAATTCAAGGCTCAATTTCAAGTTGCCTACGTATGAAGAGAGTTAAGCACATCAATAAATCAAGCATGAGTAAAAAGAAGAACAAGTCTACAAATGAAACTTATAGAATAATTTTGTACATCTTTTAAAATTTAAAATTGGATTAAGGTTCAAAATTAATATTTTCTCATAAAGTATCAATTGCATTTTTTATATTTGCATAATTTTATTAAAATATTTAATTTCGAATTAATTTTTTTTTCACATATACATAAAGATTTGAATTTGTAAGATGATTAATTGTCATCTATAACATGTGTATGTGTTTGAAAATCTTGAAGGGTGGTTGTGTATTTTTTTTTTAACAATTATAAAAAATAGATGATTTTGTTTGAAAATCTTGAAGAGTGATTGTGTGTTTTTTTGACAAATGTAAAAAATAGATGATTTTGTTTGAAAATCTTGAAGGGTGGCTGTGTGTTTTTTTAATATATACAAAAAGAAGATGATTTGATTTGAAAAATAAATCATACTCATTTTGTCATGTATGAAAAGTAAAAGATTAGGTTTGATTTTTTTGAAAAATAAATGGAGTTATTTTTGACAAATATAAAAATGAGATATTTGAATCTTTTGAAAATTTAATAGTGCTCTTATTTGACATGTGAATCTTTTCAAATTTGAATATGAAGACTCATTTGCCTATAAACAGCTCATTTGAATTTTGTAAAAATAACAACAAGAGCTTACACATTAATTATTAAGTTTTGCATCATTTTTTCAAAACCTTTATTCTTTCTTCTCTAAATTTTGTGTTTTAATCCTTGTTCATTTTGAGAGATATATAGTTTGCGCTGTATTATTTTTATTTCACTCATTAAGGAGTGTACTCTGATAATCTACCCATTATCAGCTCTTGTATTTGTAAGAGGGTGCATATAACTTTTGTGTGTGTAGAAGGTGTTCTATATAAGAAATAGTTAAATTACCAAGTGTGAGGTGATTGCAAGTGTAAAGGGTGTTCTACACGGATTCTTTGTAGTGGTGTTGCTCAAAAGTGTAATAGGTTTCTATCTCCACCTGAAGGAGATTGAATAGTGAATTTGAGATTTTCAAAAGTTAGTTTGAGGCGAGAACGTAGGCAGTGAGGCTGAACCTTGTTAAAATACTGAGTTTGCTTCTTCTTGCCCTTACTCTTTATATTTCCTGCTGTTTCGTATTTTGTTTATACTTTATATTGTATATTTGATTTATAATTGTTATTTTTATAATATAACCAAATTCACCACACTCTTGTGCTAGTCATCTAGGTAACACAAACAAAACACAAAAATCAATCAACTTTAAAAAATTTAAAATAAAAATAATATTAAAAAATTTTGATATTTATTTAACTTTATAATATATTTATTCAATTTTTTTCTCTCATTTTTTAAAATCCTATAAAATATCATAATTCAAATAATTTTACTATTATTCACAAATAACTTCACTATTATTCACAGATTTTTCATCTCACTACATTCTCCAAGCATCTCTTTAAAGCCTTAAGCTCTGGAGCTTTCAAATGAACCTCACTTTTAATATATATGCATGGTATATATACATAGTTATGCTAATCTACACATCACCAAATTTACAATGGCTTGCCCTAAGACCAAATCTACCACATCCAACATCTTATAGCCATGATATATCCATACATAGATTAAGTGTATGTATGTATGTACATACATCTATATATATAGACATCGAGAACTTGGTTCATAATACAACTCTAAGCATAGCTTTCAAAGCTTCTATATATAAAGTTCAATAAATAATGACCATCAACATGACAAAATTTTCTTTCAACATCTTATAACCTATGCACAACAATAAAATAGATCCTTAAGATTTAGCCGTGCACTTTAGCACTTTATATTCCCTTATCAACATTCAATGTGCATAACTTTCACACAATGTCACAACTCATTCAATATTAAAGAGAGGCAAGGAATTTTTTGCAAAGAAAAATGATTTTGAAAAATTAAATAAAGATAAATCTAAGAAAAAATATAAGATTAAGTGACATGAATATTCAAGATATGGTAACATAAGGATTGAATATCCAAATTTAAATATGAAAAAAAAAAGCACTAAATGTCATACTAAGTGACAATTTATCGTTTGATGATGAAGATTCATTTATGACTTTTTCTATTGTTGTTAGTGAGTATCCTGAAATTATGCTAATAAAATCTGAAAGTGATGATGATGACAATGACTCGAATGTAGCTCTTATTGATGTTGGCCATGAACTAAGAATAGAAAGTTTACAATGATTTATGTGAATAGGTAGTCAAGCAAAAAAATTAAAGAAGAAGCTAGACAACAAACTCATAGCTATGGAGAATGAAAAGAACAATATGTCGAAAGCATTGAAAATTTTTGAAGTTTAAATATCAAAGTTCAATGCTCAAAAAGGTACGCTGGAGAAGGAATTGGAAAAAGCTCAAGCGTACAAGAAAATATCTGCGACTCAAAAATTGGATGATATGTTAAGCATTCAAAAGTCCAATTGTGATCACATAAGTTTGGGGTACACAACTTCCCAAGGCAAAGAACTTATGGTCTCATCATCTGTTGTCACTATTTCTAAAGATATTATCATTGTTAAAGGAAGCGAAGGTGTGAATGCTTCAAATAAAGCCGTATCTAAGTCGAATAATCGAAAAGACTTTTATGAAATATCAACGTCAAATAAGTTTAATCAAGATAAGTTTGAATGTAAGTTTGTTCCTATTTATCATCATTGATATTTCTAACCATAGAAGACCACATTGCTTTAATTTGAGTAACGTGCATAAAAATAAAGGAGAATGAAAATTCCCAAGGAAGATTCAATTTAGAAAATAAAATTGAAGAGTTGAGTCATCAAAGAACCTCCATAAGCCTCAAGTTTATTGAGGTAGTAGAATTGTGTCTTCTCAACAAAGAAAAAATTGTGCAAAGTGATGTGGATAAGATAAAACTCAAAGGTAAATGGGTCGTTAAAGAGGATGTCATATGTTTCACGCAGCTCTTAATTCGATGGACAATTATTTGTGGTACCTAAACATCACATGCTCAAGATACATGTCAAGTGAAAAGGCTTTATTCAAGAAGATTGAGTCCAATAATAGAAGAATCGTGACTATTGGAGATGGTAGCAAATCTATTGTCGAAAGAAAATAAAGTATTGAAATACTTGAACTACCTACTCTTCATAATGTTTTATTTGTTAATGGTCTTAGAGCAAATTTAATTAGCATTAGTTGATTTTGTGATGATAATCTCTTTGTACAATTTTCAAAAGGTAAATGCAATGTTTACAATCAAGTTGGAGAATGGATCTTAGAAAGCACTAGAACATCAGCCAATTGTTATGGACTCTCCTCAACATCGAATTTGTGTTGCTGTAGAGTCCTATTAGATGAAGCCAAGGTTTGGCATCAAGCATTGGCCACTGTTGGGAATCTGGGCTTCCAAATTCCCCCCCACCAGGATCTACTTTTAACAGAATAACAAGAAAAAATAAAAAAAATAAATACAACACAAGAATTTACGTAGAAAACTCCAAAACAGGAGAAAAACCACCAGACCCAGAGAAGAAAATACACTATGTGAAAAATTGTTACAATCACACAATTTTTCTCCTCACCCCAACAACACCCACAAAAACTTTTCTCACTAGTAAAACTCTAACTTTCACCTCTCTTCCTTTTACATACAAAAAGGACAATAGAGGAATTTTACTAAAGTCAAAAGTTACTAGATAAGTTTCTGACTGGTGTAATTAACTAAGGAGGCTAGACCTCCTTTTATAATCACATGGGCTTGCCCCTTCATTAAATCCCACCGATGTGGGACTCCAAAAGTAGCAAACCCAACAATCTCCACCTTGCGACTTTGACTGATCCCACAGCCACGCTCCACCACAATGAAGATCTTCATAGTTTTCACTATCATGCTCCACCATAAAAGTATAACCACTTAGAATAAACCAATTCCAAGCATTTCACTTCGGCCCATGTCGAAAATAATCTTGCTGAAAAATTATGGTGCAACTCCCACGTTTGGCTTTCCTGGAAGTTCATCAGCCATCGACATGAATTTCCACCACACACCTTGCATCAATGCCAAACCAATGCCCGTGTGCAAACTTGTGGAACAACTAACATTAACACATCCTCTATCATGGCAACTTTGGGATTAGCGACATACCATGAGGATGTACATGTCTCCTTTTAACAGACATCATCTTCTGTAAAGAGAGACACGATATTAGTTTCATTGTCAGTATCTCCATTTACTGATTTGGAGCCTCTTGCCGAACCTGCTCCACCTCTTGGACAATTTCTTCTGACGTGCCCAGGTTGTCTACACACCCAGCAAACTACTTTCTTCTTCATGGAGTTCTTTCTCTTCCAATCACCAGCTGTCACCATTGCTAAGTTCTCAAATGAACCATTATTTCCACTACTTAGCCTTCTTTCTTCAGAAAAAAGTTTAATGGTAACCTCTGAAAAAATTATTTTCTCCTTCTCATATATCAAAATAGGCTTCATATGCTCATAAGAAGATGGAAGAGACCAGATCAGCCTCAAGGCTTGATCCTCATCATCAATTTTAACTCCAATAGATTCCAGCTCAGAGACAATGCCATTGAAAACACTTAAATGATTTGAAATAGTCGTACCTCCACTCATCCACAGTGTATGAAACTGCTCATTCAGGTACACTCGATTCGAGACACCCTTCGTCTGATACAACTCTTCGAGCTTTTCCCAGAGTCCCTTTGCCGTGAATATTCCATACACATTTGCAAGAACATTCTTGGTTAGGCACAGACGAATTGCACTTGCCGCTCTCAAATCCAAATCTTCCCAATTTTCATCGCTCATTCCAAATCTGCTCTTTGTTTCACCAGTAGTGCTTGGATCACTACTGACTTCAAGGACTGGTCTACCTTTCAACGCCTTGTGTAATCCTGATTGAATCAAGATATCCTTGACTTGCACTTGCCACAAGCCAAAATTGATTCTCCCATCAAATTTCTCCACATCAAATCTGATAGGATTTGAAGCTCTACCTCCTGACATAACTTCGATGAATATTACCGTAGAAATGAATAGTACCCACTAAGTAAGTTCCCAAAAAAGACTGATCTTTCCTAAACAGAACTTAAAGGTTCCCAGGAAAGATTGGAGGGTCACAACGGACACACTTAAAATTTCCAATCTCCTAGACAGAACCTTCTTAGATCATACGTATTCACACTACCACACCAAAGCTCCACCTTGCAAAAAGAACCTAGTGGCTCTGATACCACTGTTGGGAATCTGGGCTTTCAAATTCTCCCCCACCAGGATCTACTTTTGACAGAATAACAAAAAAAAATAAAAAAAATAAACACAACACAAGAATTTATGTGGAAAACTCCAAAACAGGAGAAAAACCACCAGACCCAGAGAAGAAAATACACTATGTGAAAAATTGTTACAATCACACAATTTTTCTCCTCACCCCAACGACACCCACAAAAACTTTTCCCACTAGTAAAACTCTAACTTTCACCTCTCTTCCTTTTACATACAAAAAGGACAATAGAAGAATTTTACTAAAGTTAAAATTTACTAGATAAGTTTCTGACTGGTGTAATTAACTAAGGAGGCTAGGCCTCCTTTTATAACCACATGGGCTGGACCCTTCATCAAATTTTATCGATGTGGGACTCCAAAAGGAGCAAACCCAACAACCACATCAACCTTAGATGGTTGTAAAAAAAAAAATTGTAAAAAAAAAATCTCCAAAAGAAAAGCTACAATTGGATTACTAAAATCTCTTAAAACCAAAAAGATTGTGCGTGAAACATGCCAATAGGGAACACAAACAAGATCTCAACACAAGAAAGTTTATGATATTCTCTTATCTCGACCTCTTGAGCTACTTCGCATTGACTTGATGGGCCCAACACAAAACGAGAGTTTTGGTAGAAAGAAATACATTGTAGTAAAAAATTTAAGAATGCTAACTTTTCTTCTTTTATGATTAATATGGTATCCATCAAGAATTTTTTATTCTTATTATTCCACAACATAATAGAGTAATAAAATAAAAAAATAGAGTTATTCAAGAGATGGCACAAAATATGTTGAGCACTAAAAAGATGGCTTTATATTTTTAGCGAGAAGCTATAAACACGGCAAGCCACATTTCGAATAGAGTTGTTATTAGACCCAACACAAAACATATGCCATATGGGTTGTGGAATAATAAAAAGCCAACTGTAATCCAAAGGCTATACACGACTTTCCATATGGAAGAACAAGTGTGGTGTTACGCAATTTATTTTGCTTTGTGTTTTTTTTATTGATTATCAAATTAATTATTGCATTGTTAGTTAACCAAATCATTGCATTGCATTATTCCTGTACACATGGATAGACCTTTTTCGATCATGTTAATAATAATTATATCTCTCTTATAATTATCGGGAAAAAAATAAACAATACAGAGGTAATTGAGGAATTTCACCATCAAATGAAATGAAATGCTGACGGCCAGCATATATAAGTCCATATCACAATTTAAGAGAAATAGACAAGTCAAAGGCTTGCTCTTCTTGCTAGCCACACACTACGTACAAACTCTCTCTCAATAGTGGATGCTCTAAAGATTTTTTCTACAATATTAATGACAATATACATATATATATATATATATATATTTCAAGGTGAAAAGAAGTAAAAGACGAGAGTGCGCGCATTAATGTTGTATTTTACATATGAGAGGTTTTATTTTTTAACAGAATTCTTCAACTTATCCCCCTTTGGAATCAAGGCCGATTGAAGCCAAGCAATGGAAGTCGGGTGCCATATTGGGTTGAACATAATTGCTCATGTTGGTCCAATCGTGCGGCAGCATTTCGTCGGAAAACATCAAAGACTGTTCCAAATGTTGCGGTAATTCATGGTTATTATCGTTGCTATACTCGAAGCCACATGAATCTGGAAAGTAAGAGTTAAGAAGATCAGAGAAATAAAGCTCCCCCATATTCGGATCCATCAAAAACTCAGATGTTTGAATATTTTCTCTGCTACCAAATGCAGAAGACGCCTTGCAATTATCAACCTCCACATGATCATGAGGCTTGTCAGAGGGACGGTAATTGTCGACAGCTGGCCCTGCTGCAACTTTGATGTCAGAGTGTTCATCGTTGGCAGGTTCAAGCTGGCCATGGGGAAACATGCAAGCCTTTGAGCACTTGAATGCCTTTGTCCAGACCACATTTGAATTTGTCTTTGCTGACGATGGAACTGAGGCGTTCTTCTGCTTGTTCTGATCATTAGTCTTTTTTGCTGATTTCTTTGGAGTTGGATCAGTGCTTTGGAACTGGTCTTGAACTTTTCTGCCTAGATTTGTGTTCCAGTGGTTCTTTATTTCATTGTCTGTTCGCCCTGGAAGCCTCCCTGCTATTAAAGACCATCTAAAAAGACCGAAACTGGATTGTCAGCTGCCTCATCATCTATGCCTTAATTCTCAAAACCATCTTTCCTTACCTTCATACTAGAGCTATCAAGAAGCTTTCTTGTCTTTAGAGAGAGAGAGAGAGAGAGAGAGAGAGAGAAAGAGAAGTGAGAGAGAGAGAGAGACCTGTTCCCCAAGAGCTTGTGAAGCCTAATGATGAGTTCATCTTCATCTGGTGATATGTTACCTCTCTTGATATCTGGTCTCAGGTAATTCAACCACCGAAGCCTGCAGCTCTTCCCACATCTTCTCAAACCTGCAGAACGACCAGATAGGTGAATAAAGCAGAAAGAAAAGATCAAAAGAAAAGAAAATAAAATAATTTTCTTAACTCTACTATCTATCTTATTAATTACCGGCTCTTCTGGGCACGTTTCTCCATTTTCCTTCTCCATGTACTTTGATGTATTCAGTCAGAATTCTGTCTTCTTGAGCAGTCCAAGCACCTCTGTTCATGCCCTCTTTAGCACAACAAGGGCTTCTCCCCATCTGGGCAAAGATGGACGTATGCCTGAATATTGAATGTTTCCTCTGCTTTACAGCAATACTTATAGCTTTATTTTTGTCCAAAATAATAAGTTTACATGCTCTTCATTAATTTCATCAATTGGCCCCACGATGTCAAATTGCTGAGTGGTACCTTTCTACCTGGCATCAACTTTAGCTATATATTATCCACATGTATGTGCGTGTATTGAGGAATAAATTTTATATTATTTGTGGACAAAATTTTAGACATGTTTATAAATAATATACAAATATCTCTTATTGAATTGATTTTATGAGATGACTTAAGTTCATAAATTTCTTGCATATTGGAGTAAAAACAAGAAAGAGATAAAAAAACAAACACAAACAAAAATAATATCATAAAAGAATAAGAATGTAGGGTATATGTAATTTTCGTTTGAAAAATATGTCAATTAATGGGAATGTTAGTAGGATTCATAAACAAGAGTTCTCTCGAAGATTTTGTCAAGAAAAAGAACAAAACAATGTATGTGCAAGAAATTAGGTTTGCGATATACACAATTTAGAACATGGGCATTAATTGCCTAGCTAAATGCCAATGCTTAGTCAAATTTTGGCTAACAAATTCAAAAGTGGTGATCTATAGTGGAATAATCAAAATTCTAAAGCTCTACTTTTAAGCTACAGAAAAGTTTTTTATTTTTTTAATTAAACCAGCTACTGTCATCTCCAAAACAATATTCTAATTTTGTTTTCAATGGCTGCTGTTTGATAATAGATTGAGAAAAAAATAGCTGAAAAATTATAACTTCAAGTAAAAATTAAATTATTAATTAATATAGGAAATTTAGTTGCAAAATATAAAAAAATAAATAAAAATTATTGTTAAAATATCTAATACTATATTATTTTTTTTACTTTAAAATGAACATTCTAATGTAGATTAATATCCCCAATAATTTTAATTTTTATCAAAACCTCAATTTTTATCAAATTTTGGGCTCGAACAATGATTAGAAATTTAGAACATTGCGGTTCTAATTACTAGAGGCATGAACTCGATCTCAAGAGTCAAATCTTGTGCGCTAGGTCTTATTCAGGGTCGGACAATTTTGCCATGCCTACTAGAAGCATGCGTTCATCCATGCATACTGCCGTGTGATTTACGGTTAATAATCCAAACAAAATTGAAAATATAAAATAAGACAAAATTATGTAATATTTTATTCCATATATATAAGTTTTGTTATTCATTATTTCTATACACTACACTTTTTTATTTTTGAAAATTTTTAAAAATAATTTTTATTTTATTCTTTTTAAATTAATTAAATTCTTCTACTCATCATCTATATACCATATTACTAAGAATATCCTCACTTTAAAATATGAAACAAAAAAAAGTGTGATGTGTGGTATATAAGAATGATTAATAGAATTTATATATTTATTTATTTAGGAAGGCACGAACCATATTACTAAAAATATCCTCACCTTAAAATATGTGTTGTAAAATATATTGTGAATTGTGTTTTTTTTAGCGTATTGCTTAAGGTCACATGTTCAATGGTAATCTCGTCTTAAATTTATTGATAACCCTCATAATTTGTAGTGAAGGGGGATTAAAATATGCAAAAAATCAAACCAACTAAATGGGAAAAGACCTTGAAAAAAACAAACATCTAAATTATATGCTTGAAAAAACCATAAAAATAGTATAACACAGAATAAAAAAATCGTAAATTGTGTTGTGTGGATATAATTGCTCTTAAGTTTATCCCAAGGATCTTGTTTTTGTCTAGAATTTTCAGTACGCTAATTCATTGACTTTTTGATGAGTAGCCCTATATTAAATTATTTTTGCACACTAGGCCTACTTATAAAGATCAGTGTGCTTATGCGTCAATTTATAAGCAGCATCGATGCATAATCTAAACCACGGGATCAGGTTTGTAAAATATTAACTTTATTCTTATCAATTATATCGATAAGAAAAATTAATTAAATTAAATTAAAAAAAAGTGAATTAAATATTACTTAATGAAAATAGTAATAGAGTAACAAAAGAAATTTGAACACTCATAGCCATTAGCCGCCCCCTCATGGCCGCCTTAAAGTTCAAATGAATTCATTGTCTCTTTTCAACCTTCACTTACAATAATTTGAAGCTTCTAGTCCTCCGAACTAACTTTCCAAAGACCTCTCCAAATTGAATGTTTGTTGAATCACGCTGTAGCCTTCCCTCCCTTCCGGCCATCTCTCTCTCTCTCTCTCTCTCTCTCTCTCTCTCTATATATATATATATATACACACACGTGGATTAATGCATATTGTTCATGTATGATACATTTGCATCATCGGCCAATTTGACCGTTCATGTCTCAATCTGCCTAGCTAGATGTTAACTTGCTTTTTTATTCCTTCAATAATTTGGAGAATACATGAATATATATATATATATATATATACATACATATATAAGACATAAGTAGTTTGTGTTCATATTAAGACATTCTCTTAAAATAATTTTGGACTTACATGACTACATATAACATACGTTTGTGGCAATATATGTGGTCCTTATTAAATTCAAAGAAAATCATGCCCACTAGTTTTTATTAATTTGTAAGAATGAAATTACGTAGTAGTTGAAATGATAATTAATGTGCCCATAATACAATAAGAGTTCTTGGAATTATATCATGGGCGTTTTGTAGCATGCAGCTACAAAACGTATTGGACCTAAATACGTACGTCAGTCCTTTTTGATTCTACAAAACGCCCATGACGTACGTTTTGTAGAATCTATTATAAATTATTATTTTTTAAATCAAAACATAAATCATTTTCTAGCGCTAGTTGATTTTAAAAAGTTTTTTTTTTTTTTAATTTGAGGGTATCAAGTAAAAAAGAGATGGACACATAAGTCTTTACACTATTTATTGATCAATTAATTAATGTTGTCCAAAATATTTATATAGAGTAAAAATAAATACCGTAGAACCTACCAGCTCATGTGTCTCTGATCTCCCGTTTGAGACCATCAATTAAGTTCAAACAGGAACTTGAGTGGATTTTTTTCTTAAAAAAACCCATCAAATTAAATTTTATCATTGACATCTAGATGTAAATATAGATCTAGGAAATAAATTGTTCCAATATGATAAATACCACATATCAAAAATAATTGAGGAATTTTTATAACTTTCAATGACTCAATAATCATTGGTTTGCTATTAGAAAAATATATTTTTGTGACCAAATAATTGAGATGAAAAATTTATTTATGACCAATTTTAACTAAAAATAATTATTTTGTTGGAATTAACTGATTATAAATAAGTAATTTTATTGTAGCGATTCTATTTTCTCCAAAGATGTAAATAATCCAAACATGGCCGAAATATGGTCACACATCTGCTGTAAGTTGCATGAACTTGTAGACATCTTGATTCTTCGACACCAACCAAACCAATTCATTAGCAAAGACATAATTCATTTATCAGAACCAACTAACTCTAGTAAATCCTGACACATGATTCTTTTTAATGCAAATGTCGACTCACACTCGACAGTAGTACGTCGAATGCCCAAATCATGCGTGCCACTCGAGAAAAAGGACCAAAATTTTGGTAGATCTAGCTTTCACCAAATTATGACATCAAAAGTCTATGGTTTCGTAATTCAATTCAATTTATTTTTACTTTATTATTATATTTATATAATTTTTTATATAAAATATAAATTCTTATACATTTTTTTTTAAATTTCAATACACATTTTTCAAATCTTAATATAATTTTTTTTAATTCTAAAATAATAATATTAAAAAATAAACTAAAATTATCTTAAATCATCTCATCTTTAAATCTAAACCAAACCATATCCTCTACACAATACTCTTTAAATATTTCTTGATTCTACAATCGACCAGCTTGCTATATGCATCATATCAATAATGTATTTTACCTCTTTTTTTATATATTTAAAAAATAATAATAAGTAAATGCAGTATTAGGCATTTCCTTTCTAGAATTTGACAATGTTCTGTCTATACCTCTTATCTTATAAGAACTTAAAATGTGGGAAATCATTATAAAACTTAGTTCTTTCTTTGTATTTTTTTTTTCAATTTATAAAAAAACTAAAATATTGAGAATTTGTCAAATCTTTTAGAAAAGAAATCACATTATTTGGGGGAGGCTAGGGATCCTTTAGAGCAAATAGTCAGAAACGAGACCTAAAACACTAGCACACTGCACAAGAATGGGTTTTTTGTCCTTGGATCATGACCTAAAATCTATCAAGGGATCAAAGACTTTACGTAATTGGTAAGATTGTGGGCCTCGATTATAAGACTTTACATAACTGGTAATGTCTAATTTCAAACCTTGATTGAGAGTACCACATGCACTTGAAACCTTTATTAAAGGGTGCCCACACATGTTCTGTTACCAACCCACCAATATTTTCCTCTTCGATCAATCAGCAACAGTTGCCATTGGGGAATGCATTATTATCAGAAAAATGACAGAAACTTCTGATCAATTCTTTATTCAATCTTGCACTCCTGAGTTCTGAATAGTGAGGTGAAAGTAACTTAATGAAAGATCTTGGACCTCTCGTGTACTTTTCTAGGTTGGAAATTACTTCAAGTTCAGAGGGAATTTCAGTTTCCCAATTCCAAGCATACGCCCTTGAAGTTTTTCTTCTAAATCCAGTTAATTCTGTAACTTTGTTAGGCTGCTAATTCACATCGCTATCATCAAACCATATATCATGTTTTCAGTCCTTGATTAATGTTCTGTGCCAATTTCTTGACCATTAACCCACTTCTACAATACTTTGCGTTCTCTAATATGTTAAAACCATTTAGTGGATTTCTCATAATATTGTAGACATGTTATAAAATAAATATATATTTACCTATATATTTATGTATATTAGTGTAATTAAATAAGAACTACTACAGACAAACAGAAATTATACAAAATAAACCAACAAATTAATATAATTTAATAAAATCTGTTAGATCTACTGTATAATAAAAATAATTTTATAATCTGATATTTTATATCAAATTACATCAATTTTTTTATTTACTTTTATATAATCCATTTATGGTTACTGTATTTTACTAATTATATAGTTATATAACTAGAATATATATAGTTAAATTAAATACTAATATACTAAGGGTAGTGTTACTCATCTCTCTTATTGGAATCTTGATGGATTTTGATGAGAGTTTTTTTTTTTTTTTTTTTACATAACTTTTAAATAAGTGTTTTTAAATAGTATTTTAATTTTTATGTATTTTTTAAAAATATTTTAAGATGTTAAAAAATCATGTAAAAAATATAATTTTTTATCTTTTTTTTTAACATTTTAAAAAAAAATTTAAAAATACAAAAAAAAAAAAAACATTACAACACTATTTAAAAACATTTACTTAAAAACCTTACAACAAAAAAACTAAAAAAAAAATCCTCTTATCGAGAGCAATCAAAATTCAAATGAGATGGACATTTAACATTTTCCATATACCAATATGAGTTCATTATTATAAAACAATACATTTATATTATAATATAAAAAAATCGACCTTTTCAATCCTCTTCGACAAAGGCAACAGCTGGTTCGGTTACACATTGCAAAGCTACCTAACGCGACCAAGTGTAGTTCAACAATATTATCAGATTTCTTAAAAGAAAGAAATACTTTAATTTCATATAAATACCGCCATTATTATTTTTTATATATATAAAATCATTTTATTATAAAATAAGTTTAACATATTATATAAAATACATTAATTTGTGACGCTGCTATATTCATGTTTGGGTAATGTTATTATATTTATTCTATTTGATACATCTTTTTAACATCTTATGTATTTTGATTATTTTTTAATATCTTTTTTATTTAATGATTAAGTAAATAATTATTAGTGTGTTGATATATATTTTTATATTTTCTAAAATATAAAAATGATTAAGTAAATGATTATTAGTATATTGATATTTTTTATATTTTTTAAAATATTTTAAAATGATGAAAAATTCTGATAAAAAAATAGAAAAAAATTATTTTTTTGTTTTTATATTTTTTTAATGTATTTAAATATTTTTTAAAAATATGTAAAAAAAAATATCAATATCCTAGTAATCACTTCCTTAATCATAAAGTTTAAAAAAAATAATTAAAAAAATCAAAATATATGAGATATCAAAAACAAATATCAAATGAAATAGGCATAATAGCATTACTTTTCTTGTTTTGGAGCTTTGACAAATTTTCATTGTCTTTGACTTCCACTGTACAAATTCTCAAATTTGTATTAATCCCAGTTGTTGATTGGCTGTGATTTCTGATGATTTCTAGTTTGTGATAACAAGTTGTGATTTCTGCTTTGTCCTTTGTGATTTCTGAGATTTGTGCATTGTATTTCTGGTAGTCAGTCTATTGTTGACCATTTTGTTCTTGAGTTTTTTTTTTTTTTTTTTTTGAGATGATTTTGTTCTTGAGTTAGTATTATTCTCGTTTGCAGCTTTTGGGTTTGATATGCACGGACTATCATTGGGGCTATATTTGTTGGTTCACATAATGTGGTGATGCTAGGATCGGAAGTTAGGAATATAATATCAGCAACGATAGTGAATATTCATCAATCAGTATGGCAGGGTAACTCAAAGGGCCATCTTTCTTGTGAGATTTTCACAAAGACAACCAGGATGTGAAGCCATTCGATCATGTGCCATTTGCCATGTTTGGAATTGGACCATTCTAAGCCTCCATTTATAACCTAATGTGGATTGAAATGTGCTTTCTAGGCTTCATTGGTTGGGTGTGCAAAAGGATTTGACCATTGTTGGTTGGCATGGCAGCCCAATCCCACTGTGTTGGTAGCCCGATTGTTATTTTTTATAACCTTTTTTGTGACATGTTTTGTGCTTTGTTGAGATGTTGGGTGGGTGCGCAAGGGGGCTTGACCCTTGTTAATCCCATCAACCTTTGTTGGTTCCTATAATTGTTTTTTTTTTTTAACATTATTTCCTTAAACCAGTATTGTGACATGTTTTGTGCTTTATTGAGATGTTGGGCGGGTATGTAAGGGGGCTTAGCTTTGTACCCTTCTTGGCAACAATTTTGTTAATTCCTATAACCTTTTTTTTGTTCGCAATATTATGCCTTGTAACATGTTTTGTGCTTTGTTAAGATTTGGGTGGTAGGGCTATACAAAAACTCTCAAAACCGACCGCAAACTAATCTAATCGGCGGCAGAGCAAGGAACTGGCTAGAATCAACAGGGAACCAATCGACAAATGGCAAAAATGTTAGAAACTAATATCGGCCAGTTCGGCGCTGATTTGAACCCTCTAAAAACCATTAAATTGGCCAAAACATCTTTATTATATATGTTTTAAACATATGTACATAAAATGGCATCGTTTCACTTAAATGACTAAAACAAAATCATTTTCCTTATAACATTTGTTAATATATCTATATATATATGAATTGATAAAAGCCAAACGACATCATTCAAAATTGATGAATTAAACACGCTCCCACTTCTTCTTCTCATCATCTTCTTCCTCAAGTTAAGGAGTCATCATTTGCATGGGTTCATGATGCAATCTCTTCCCGTAAAGTTGCTCCTCGCCTCCTTCACATAAGACAATAACGGCAGACTAAAGACTACACCAACCCATATCAAGACCGATATTATCGATTTTCTCTCCCTCTATTAGCCGATTCCAGTTGATGTTGAGCTCTCATATCAGACATTGATAGGGTCTCGATTTGGCGTCAAGATCGACACAAAACCCATCGGTGTACAACCCTATTGGATGGGTGTACAAATGGTTTGGCCCATGTGGATTGACATGGCAGCCCTATCAACTCTTATTGGCAATAACTTTGTTGGTTCTTATGACCTTTTTTTTTCACATTGTTGTGCCGTATAACCTGTTTTATAACATGTTCTGTGCTTTGTTGATATGATTGGTGGGTGTGGAAAGGGACTTGAGCCTTGTTAATTGATGTGGCAGCCCATCAGCTCTTGTATATGATCACATCTAATATACTTACAACATTGACGAGTACCACCACGAGTAGATAATGATCCTCCATCTTAACGGAGATCTTGAACTCATATTTGAAGTCTAAGTGAAGAAGCAATGCTCGAAAGAAAGATCGAGCAATAAAAGTGAAGAATGAGGCCACAACAAAATTCTCTTTTAAATTCAAATGAAACTTAGGTTGCTCTGGATGTCAATGAAAGAGTAAGTGCTTTTATTTATACATCAAAGTATTACCGTATGAAAATATAATCGTTAGGTTAGTGACAAAATATTGCCGTTAGAAGAAGAAAGAAAAGGCCAAATGAACGAGTAGTTCAGATAAAAAAGAGAAGTCAGAGAAAAAAATAATAAAAAAATAGGAAATATTATTTTAATAGAATAAAGAAATGATAGGAAAATTCAAAATGGCTATTATTTTAATATTTTTAAAAGAAATATTATTTTGTATTATTCTAATACAAAATGGCTTCATTAGTTTCGAAAACTCATCGAGAAGACCTAGATGCATGGGTTTCCGAACAGCAGGACCCCCCTTCTAAACCTTGATCCTTGCTCTAAACCTTGATCCCTGCTCTAAACCTTGATCTTCCTCACCCATGAGCTATTGCAAGATCAACGCTATGATGTAGCAATAATCCATAAGTATCACTCCCTCATTGCAGCCTAATGCAGCTACTCCAAAAAATAACATCTCTCACAACAAGATGTGAAAGTGTCAAAAATAACATCATCCTCACTTTTACCATTACAGCAGCAGCCTTAGTTTTTCATTATTATTCACAACTCCTCTCAACATTTTTCACTACTCAAAACACAACCTAAGATGTCACTCAGATACCATACAAAAAGCGCTGCACAACCACAGCTGAGCGCCCAACTGTAACTGGAAAACATCCTTTATAATCCAGAGCCTCCGCACAGTTCTGTGGGACGAGCCAGACTGAAACCCTAGCAGGGTTCCGCATTGTGCAAACTACAATGTACACAACGTAGCCAAATAAATAAAAAACGACCAACTAAGTCTCTGGAATCTATTAGTTTAGCCTAACTTCAATTTATGCAAGGAAAACACTGGCCTACTTATTAAAAGCAGAATCCCCCGTCCTAAACCTGTATATGCATTAGACCTTATTGTACAATGATTATTTGTGGCTTGTTTAAAACAAGGAGCTTCCTAGTTTCCAGCAGCAATTCAGGCCCAGAAAATACATCCCAAAGGAAGATAATAGTAAGCATCCCATTCGACAACCTTTTAGACCTAATCAAAAATATATATATATGATCTTTTTTTAGATCTCTATCAAGTTTCTAAGTTTTTTTAATTTCAGAAGATTATAAAATTTAAAAAAAGTAACTTTTCCTGATTCGATAAAAAAGGGTTGTCAAATGGGAAAAACCCCAACACAACTCCATCCCAAATTAAGGGTGAACAATACATCAACCCCTATGGTTCAATGTGTCGGGAGCTCAAAGCACTGGAAACCAGCTGCATCAACCATCTGGGGATAGGACTGGAGCCTGCCGGCCAGCATCCGGCCCGACCGACACTTCACCACCAGTCAACATTTAAGTCACTACATGGGCCTCTTATTAGATTTTTTTTTTTTTTTAAAAAAATCAAAAAACAGATTCGAGAATAATTATAGCCACTAGTCATCCAAAGCATTCAAATAATTCCGAAGCAAGAAGGTAATTTGTAACTTGATATCCTTAGAGCGTTTGAACCAAAAAAATTTCTATAACTTTTTATTGAAATAAACAATTCATCTGAACAAATCTAATTACTCGATAATAGTCTAGTTGGCGCCGAAAAAAATACAAAAATAAAACAACTATCATAAACCCCCCCCCCCCCCCCCCCAAAAAAAAAAAACCTCTTTGGCCAAATAGTATCAATGGATTTTACAGTCTCTCTTTCTAAATAATAGATGCCACTGTTAATAGTCCCAATAAAAATCTATCTAAAGACCAATCTCATCCATGCAAATTTTTCTGGCCAAAAATAAATAAATAAATCCCTGCATACTGACCATTACTCTAACAAAGCCAACAAAGAAAATAGAAAACAAAAAACCAAACAAAACAACTCAAGAATTCTTCTCAAGCATTTCATAATTAGAACAAAATACTTCGACACCAAGATAAAATAATAACAAAAATACTAGTGAAAGTTCTTACACGACAACGGTCGTGTTACAAAGAAAGTTGCTAGAAGATCATAGTAATGCTTGAACGCCCGACATTTCACAGATTTCACTATTTCAGAGAAATGCATGACAGGATGGAAAGTTTCTGAAGATATTTTGAGTTCTTCAATTTTTGACTTCAAAAGCGGCTTCAATAACGAAGCAAAACTCTAAAGCCTTTTTATTGATCAGTCAAGTTTTCCAGGTGACATAACAAAATAAAAATTATACCAATCAGAGACTTGCGGGTTGTGGCTGGGCGATCACATAATCAACAACGACCACGCCATCCAGGTAATCCCTAACCTTCTCCTTTTGGGAATTTACCCATTCCTCGTTCGAATCCACCGCCTCCATTGCGCTCACTTCTGGGAAAATCGCGAGCGAAGCCAGCGAGAACCCCTTGGCTCTCGCCGGCGAGAAGTTTTCCCCGCAACTAATCTGCTTGATATGGGAGAAATTGCCCTTAATTTCCTTAATAACCCCGAGAATCTCAGATTTCACATTATCACCCAGGTTCTCCTTGAGCTTCAAGAAGGTGAATCGAATGGCGGAGCCAGGCGGTGGGACGACAAAATCATCAACATCGCCACCGGAGGCGACCCAATCGACCGCCATGATGTCGTCGATGATCGGGAGGAGGGACTCCTTGACCACGCTGATGTGGCTGGGGTGGGCAGAGTAAGCCGCGAGGTCGTCCTTGGTCCTGTAGCGGCTGTGGAGTGCGTGGGTGAAGTTAAGTGAGGAGGAACCGGATCGGAGGACCGGACCGGCGGTGAGGTGGAGGACTTGGTCGAGGGAGCTCAAGCTGTTGAGGCGAGTGACCATGGCGTTGACCTTGGAGAGGTCGGTATTCTCTTTGACCTTGACGAGTACGACGTGCTCGACGACGGACTGAGACGAGGACATCTTAACGGGGGATTTGGAGTAGGTTTTTAGAGAAAATGAGGATCTAAGATGAGGGTTGTGTTTGGGGAGCGAGAGTGCGAAGGAAAATGGAGGGGAAAACAGTGTACGGGCCTTCAGGGAGAACATCGTCTTTTAGATATCCAGGAACGAGTGAGTGTCTTGAGAGAGTGAAGTGATCCGTGCTTCGATAGCGATGCATTGGAGTTCGCTGAGGTTTGGATGACATTAATAATACAGTTTGCTGAGGTTGCTCGCTCACTACAGTCACTAGGTGGGCAGACCAAAAAAGACGTGTTTAAAAAAATTCAATCTTGTAAATTGAATTGATCATACATGTGCATTGAATTGATTCTTTTTTAGAGATGTGCTGGAGCATACCAACAGCCCAGTACATCATTTCTACTTTTTTTTTATTTTTTATTTTTTTTTAAATTTTTTCAATATGCTCTAGACGATAACACAATTGCAGCCAATTTTTTTTTTTAATATGAATTCTTGGTGTTTATATTTTCATTTCAGATCTTTTGATTGGTTTGGAGAGTGTGTATCTCGTCAGATTTTAGTGGTAGCTGTCCTACCCTTATTCCAATTTTCCATCACCTAACCATACACCTGACACTAACCTATGGATCCTAGTCTTGATTCTAGAGAATCTTGCCCTGCACCTAAGTCCACATAAAACAAAAAAAAATATGTATTTTTAGTATAGTCTCGTTTTACCAAATTAAAAGGTGATAATCTCAATAACCAATAAGCCAAGTGTATAAACTTCATGAATATCACCATGGGAAATATAGTAAGTCACAGTTAAAGATCCACTTAGAAACTAGAAAGTAATGCAAGAAGAATACAATATTAAGATCTTTATAAGAGAAGAGTTACTATAAACTAGAAATTGGACTAAAAAAATTTGATGGGAGTAGTAGTTCAACATTGAAATTTGAAGGGACATGCTAAGTATGCTCCGATGAGCATAAAAAAAAAATAGTACATATGATTATCATCGATGAACTATCTTTTCAATTTGTGGAGGGAAGAGAATTTTAAGAATATTATCATTGCTTAGAACTTAGGTTCAATCTTCCCACCAGACTAGGGCCTAGGATATTAAAAAATATTACAAGAAAGAGAATGATTTGTTTATAGGCTAATTTGGCGGGTCAAGTTATTTGTCTCACTACCAATCTTGGGATATCCGGCCAAAAATTATAATTACATGTATTTGACCGTGCATTTTATTTAGACTCCACACAAGAACATTGTGAAGATTTCAGTAAAATTCCTCATGCATATCCAAGCCATTTCATCATTAGGTTTCATACACAAGTAATCTTCAACTCCCACTCCTTTAAGCAGTGCTAGGGTTCTTATAGAAACTAGTCAATAGCAGTTGTTTTCCATCTTCACTTTAACAACAACCTAATTTCCCATTGTTTCTATTACATTTTGTTTCCATAAGAAAAACAAAATCATGGAACTTTGTATTCACTAAAAGGTGAAGTTTATAAAATGTCCAGAAGTTCTCAAACTCCAGAAATTTTAACTTAGACAAATCATGATTGTTGGCGGAGCACAAAGCAGCCTCCACCAATGCACCCTGATTTAGGCTCATTTCAAGGTTAAGCCTTGGCTTAGATTTCTTAGCCAATGGTAAATATAAATCATGTTCCTTCATAAATACAGAACCTCATCTTGCTAGCACCCACACCAAATAAGGATTTAGCTTGTCTAATGTGGTAAGCCTTCCTCGCTCTCCTTTTTCAAGTGGGCTTTTTATTTAACACCACAGTAACTACTCTCAGTATGACCATCAATGTGAGGGCTATCACTCACATGTAGTGGGGCCTCTTGCATGCTATCAATGATTCAATATTGTGAGTATTATTAGGAAACTCAATTTTCATATCATTAATCAAAATCAAATCTTCATCGGAGTTTGTTGTATTGCATCAATGACCATTTTCCTGGCCATTTTCCTAAAAATGGTTTCCTTTCCTAACCCCTCCAAAAATTTTGCCACTCCATTAAGGAAATTATTGAAAGTAAGCCAAAGGTGTTTGTCACACACACCAAATCACTTCCCCAATAGGAATGGTTTTGTCAAGTATACTTCATCTCGAATTCTTAGACATCTTCCACACCTCAAGCCTTCCTTATCCACGTCTACCACCAGAACCTTCTTAACAACTGAGCCAATTTGTCACCTATTTCCTGAGACATGCCTACCAACAATAGATTGTGAATTAGAACCCAAAGGGTTCATGGGATAAAAGGAAATATCCTTTGGGAAGTGCTGCCTTCAAAGACCTAGAGATTTAATAGAGAGCAATAAAAAAACAATGGTCTAATCTAGAGTAGTTTTTTCTTTGAGTAATGTTAAGTACAAGTTTCAAATAGATAAGCTATATACAAATCTTTTTATAAAAAAAAAAATGGGTTTCACTTACAAGAAAAATTCTAGTTGAAAGTAATTTTGCGTACTAATCTACACATTCATTTAATGTAATTGGTCAAAAAGATAAATTTTCATGAAAATTGTGCAAATTGAATTTTAAATATGAAGATAGTCAATAAGCATATATTAGTGCATAAATCGAATTGCAAATCTATTTATATGTAGTATTACTAAACTCATAACAAATAATTTTTTCCTTTTTAAATAGAATCTACTTTTTTTAAAAGGACTTGTATGAGATTTATACAAATCATTTCTCTTTTCCTTATAAGAGGTTTTTAACATCGATAAAGAAATGATTTTCACCAACTTTTTTAAATGAAAACCAACTCTCTAATTTCTACATTTGAGACATTGTAGTTTTAAAAGCTTCTTTGTTCATGGCCTTTTAAGTGAATGAGAAACAAATTCATTTTCTAGCAAAGAAACTTACACCTTACTCCCTTAGAGAAGAGAAGAGAATGACTACTATCTACATTAATATATTGTTAAGATTCCACTAATAATCTTAAACTTTCTCATAAAAATATTAAGAATCAATAAATATAAAAACAAAACAAAATTAACTAATTAGACTAAGGCATGTTTGGCATATACGAAAATCTCTAAAAATTTTAAAAAATTTCATAACTTCATTTCCAATAATATTTCAGCGTAAAACACTTTTCAATAACAGATTTTTAATTTTTTTTCATTTAATTATTACCAAATCGATATTAAAACACAAAAATTAGTATAACTTTTATAAAATTTAAAACAAAACACAAAAATTATTTAAGTTTTACAAATCTCAAAAAAAAAATGTTTATTATATTTAATACAAATCTCAATACAATAGTTATTCTAAAATGTGTTTTTGTTCAATTTTTTATCTTTTCTTTCTCAAAATTTAATAAAATATATTTACTGTTTTACTATTATTACATAAAATTTTGAGATCTAACCTTGGCCTAATACAACCTGGATAGATGTCTGGGTCGCATCCGAGTCACTGTTTGGAACGAAGGTTGAAGAGTGTGATATTAAGTCTTAAAAATTAATTAACCTCGATAATTGTTATGAATAGGTTGTTTTTATTTATTTTCATTTATTTGCTATATATTAACGTTTGTAAGAAAGTTAGTTAGTTAGTTAGTTAGATAGATCAGAACAACTTGCTAATATATAAAATGGAGTTAGCAGGTGATTATTATATTTAATACAATTTATTTTATTTAGTTTCAATTGTGCAATAATATATTTACTAAAAGAGAAATGTTTAATTCAACAACAACAAAAAAAGAGTCCGATTACAAATTTATGTCTCATTCTCATCATTAAATTGTAAATATATTTTTATTATAAAATAAATTTAACATATTATATTTAATTATATTTGTTCAAAAACCTAATAAGACTCTTTATAAAATATAAATAAAAAATAAAAAATTTCTCTTCTTATCAACTTAAATTTTTAAGTTAAATAATAATTTTATATAGTATTAAAGATATAGTTTCTGAGTTTAAATCTTGAGATTTATATTCCACCTCATTTAATTTTTATTTATTTTTTTATTTTTTTATGTGTTGGAGTCGTTCATTGAATAGGATTCTAGCCCAAACATAAAAGATAATATATAATGAAAAATAAAATTTATATGTTTTCATCAACTTCACGATAAAAATAATAAGGGGAAAAAAAACTATAAGCGCGAGAAACGCAAATGGTGTAAAAAAGTCTAAATCGGTTTTGCAGGGCAAGGCCCATCTTAAGCTGGCATCTGACAGTGAACCAACACTTCATGGTTTGGGCTTAAATAACTGATCCTCATCATTAAAGCCTACAGTCATTGGGCTTATTATTTTGAGTTCATGGCCTAATTCAATGGGTGTGTTTTATAACAATCTACCTAAAAAAACATACATAAACTTGCCGAAAGATCAAAAGAGCAATTTGAAACTTGTGTGGGAACCTAGGAGGACTCACTACAATCACTTTATATCGGGCTCAACCTGCCTATGAGTCTCGTGTCCATTGAAATGCTGGGAACTGGCCCAGCCCATCAAGAAATTGGGCCCGAGAAGAAAGTGTGGTTATCACCTCACACTCGCCTTTGTTGTTTTCTGGGTAATTCTTTTTGGGTTTATCTCAAAGGGAATCCTTTTTTTAGAAAAAATAAAGAATAGACAAGAAGAAGGGGGAGTGCAACTGTACAAATTCATGCACCATATGCATGGTTTATTGTTTTGATATTTCTCCAACTTTTATTTAAAGCCCCCAATGATTTCAATGATTATCTGTACCCTCCACCGCTGGTTTCGTACTTAGGAGACAATCTAAAAGACAGCTTGTTTTATAAACTTGCTTGTATGGTTTTCTTTTGTTTTGTTTTTGTTTCTCTTAGCACCTTGCGTGTGTATAGTTGTTAATTGTATGAATATTGCTCATCTCCTTGAGGCATAATGGTTTTCAAATCATGAGAAGAGAATCATTGATTTGATCGACCAAGTCCGCAGGAAAATGCATCGAGATTTGGCGATAATTTACAATAGAGAAATAATATATATAATTTTAGAGGGTACAAATCACGCCCAATAAAATTGGGAGGACTTACATGAAAATTATAATTTTGTCAAAACGAATGTGCAGGACTTGTACAACTAAAAAAATATATCTAATATTACTCTTTACAACAACATTGTATGATGCTGGTAAGAGAAAGAAGGGTTAAGAATATATCAAATATTTGATATTTTATCTTGGAATGAGATCTCAATTTAGTAACAATATCATTAGATATCTTATAACTAAAATTAGGCATGTTTATCCGAATTTCGGATCTAAGAATCTAAAATTCAGATGATTAATTTTCTTGAACTTATTAAAAAAATTGCTAAAATTATTGGAAGGAAACAAAAAATTATACGATATTTTATTAAGGAATAAATTTCACATTGCATGTGGATAAAGCCTTGAACATGTTTATAAGTAATATACAAACATATCTTGTTAAACCGATTTTATAAGATGAGTTAGGCTTATAAATTTCTACATGGTATCAGAGTCTGCCATAGGATAAATGGGAGTCCAAACTACTTACTCGATGACAAAGACCAAAAAACTTACTGACCTGTACGTAAGGGAATGTGTTGAAAAATAAATCTTACATTGATCATAGACAAGGTGTTGAGCATATTTATATCTCTTGTTGAATCGATTTTATAAGATGAATTAGACTCATAAATTTTTATATATTTTATCTAGATGAATCGACCTAACTAGATTCTTCTTTTTTGGAAAATTTAGTAAACCGTAAAAGTCCTTGTGTGCATTGCAATCAAGGATCTGACATGGGTGATGGTAAATATCACACATCCAATGGGCGATGAGTTCGACTCCAACAAGAAACGAAAACCAACTCAATTCCAACAAACACAATCAAACATTTATATATATATATATATATATATATTAATTATTAATTATTAAACGAAACAATTTAGATGTTTACTAAATTAATTGTTATTATCTCAAGATATTATTAATTTACATAGAAATAGCAAGATCTGATTAATTGATATGAATGTAAGACAAGCAAAACAAGAATGGAGCAAGGTCAGATGGTGCTGGCACAAAAACAGACAAGAGGAACATAGGCAACGGCTTTTATTTCCATTGGGCAGTCAAACAAATATAATAAAGGTACTCGTCCTTTGCGGTAGTTCTACGCATAGTAATAACAGTAGTAATATTATTATTATTATTATTATTATATTATGTCGAAAATCTTTGTTGCTATATGGGCCTGGTTGGTGGGCATATGCCCCAAAACCTTCGTCTTCAGTTGTTATCCACAACTGTAACGGGTGAGACTGGACAAACTTTTATGACTTGGTTGGATTCGAAAAGAAAGTAAATTGAAATAAGTTTAATTTATTTTTTAATATTATTATTATTTTAAAATTTAAAAAAATATATTAGAATTTTAAAAATATAAATTGAAATTTTAAAAAATGTGTATTGAGATTTTAAAAAAATATATAAAAATTGATATTTTGTATAAAAAATTATAAAAATATAATGATAAAATAAAAGTGAGTTTACTTCTGAATCCAAACAGGTCATAGGAATATTCTCAAACTCAAATAGAGTAACACAACTTTTTCTTCTCCCTTTTTCAAAATAATTAACCTAAATGTTACTTTTTTTACATTTTTATAAACATATAAAATAAATAAATAAATAAATAAAATGGCAATGCTTTATAAAATGAAAAATAGTAGGGATATAAAAGGAATCAAACATATTATTGTGACAGTATCTATAGGTCATCTCAGTCTTCTATTTTTTTTTTTTTTTACATCACATGACAAAAGCTTCATTAAAACATAAATCATTTTGGAGAACTTCTAGATTGAGTCCTAAATAAACTCTTCGATGTATAAAATCATTCCATCATAGACCTAAACTAATATCCTCTAAAATTAAACTCTTAACACATAGATTAAAGTCTCAAACACGTCATATATGAAGATCAAATTTTCATAACCAACTATCATAACTTCATCAAAACAGAACTGTTTTATTAATTTTTAACTTTCCAAAACTATTTTATAGAAATATTAACATAGTATAAATTCAAACCTAACATGCATATGAGAATGTTGAATTTTCACCAAAGCAAGATCTACCTAAGATTTCGCCAAAAACTTCATCAAAATATCAAAATTTCACACAAACATCAAAATTGTCTCTATTGTGACATTTGCATGTCCAAACCAGACTTTCACCAATAAATACTCTATGAGAAATTACTCAACACATACCAATGTAACTAGACTAAAAAGGAAACAAAATACATGAAGGTTGAGTCATGAGAATTGACTTACAAATGGGTTGAAAATACAAGACAAAAATTGCTAGAAAATTTATCCAAAAGTTTCTCTAATCTTACTGTAAACAAGTGAGGAAAAATATAAAGTATGAAATAAGGAATGAGAGAGGTGCGATATACATGAGAGAGGCCGACATGGGTTGGCTAAGTAACCCTTGAATGAGAGGTTGGTAGCCAACATATGAGGGACAAAAGGGTCACAACTACCAAAACCTACTAAGTGGATGGCTAGTGATGGTGTAGATTTTTTTGACTTCCCATCAAGTGACTATTAGAGGCTAGCACTTGAGTGGATGTCAATTATAGAATTGACCTTAGGAGGGGGAATAAACCTCCTCAAGAAGCATTTGACTAGTGGTTATGACATTTCGCCAAAAATTCAGTGGATGAATTTCTTTAGATTTTAGGAACATCGTGAAAATCTCGAGAAGGTCTTAAGAATCAATCAATTACATAGGTTTTAGTATGGCAGCTTAGTCTGTTCTTACCCACATTGGTGACATAAATGCGATTTTGCTTATTTGAGATAATTAGGAATACAGTACTAAGAAAATGTTTATGCCATTAGCCTCAGATAAATATTTAAGATTTTATAGTGTAATAAAACAATTTTCATTTTTCAAATGATAGTTGTTCGAATTCACATTTTGATTTCTTCAAGACGTTTAGGCGCCAAGATTTGCAAAAAGAATTTCACCTTTAATTTTATAAGATTATTTAAAATTTTATGATGGAAAATTATTTTTACCATTTTTGGAGTGAATAGTAATACCAATATTACACACTTGATGAAAAGCATGTGACACTTAGCACTAAAAAGAACCATGAGATGGAAATATGAAAGAAGTGAAAGAAAATTAAGCATTGTAGTCATACCACCTAAGTCAAAAATTACTCCATCTAACCATTCATTTTTGTGTGCCAAACTAAAGAGGGTTTTAACCTTAGTGAGACTCTAGATATTTGGGATATAATGGAAACTCCAATATCTTGATGAAAACCCAAACACTAAAAGGATTCCCCCAATCCCAAATAATTACCCCAAACCTTTAGACCCAATATGGTTGAATCAGGTTAAGATGAGTTGAGTTCTTTTATGAATAGTAGCGAGTTGAGATAGTAGAGTGAGTCTTATGGGGTCCACCTAAGATGAGTTTAGTCATATTTGAATGTTAAAATTAATTTAAATATATTTATAAGAAGTTGAAAAAGATTATGAATTTCATGTGTAAAAAGATTTTGAGTAGATAAGAGTTTAGTTATTTGATAGTTGGGTATTTGGATGTTAAACTCGGCTTAAAAATAGATTGAATTGAGTTGATTTCAGTTCAATCCAAGTTTCAAACAGGGCCTTAATGTTGGTCGGTTTCAGTTTTGTGTTTAATCACTTGATTAAATCAATTTCACATGCTATTTAACTATTCAAATTTATGTCATTTCACTCTTAATTATTCTTTTATACCTTATTAATTTCATTAAGCCAAAAATAAATTATATTTAGTCTTGAACCCAACCGAAACCCCAAAGTAAATCCTATGAGACCTCCAAATTAAGCCCATTGGTAAGGGCCATCTTAGGCCCATTGAAAGCCACCACCAATGAAGGCTTCAAGAGGAAGTTTCCTCCCTCACAAGGCCTAGACAAGGGTTGACACCACCACTTATTTTAGCTCTCAATAGTTATTAGATGGAAGACACTAGGGGTGGGCAACAGGGCCCTACCCCCCGCTATCCCGCCCTCGTTCGTCCCACCTTCGCATGGTTGGGTGGGTAACCTCACTTCGCATGTAGCCCCCATAGAGAGGGTGGGGAACGGGGAGGGCTCAATCCCGCCCCGCCCCCGGCTTATATATTTATATATTATATGTATAGAAACATGTGCTTATAATATGTTTATATAAATATAAATATATATATAAACATAAATATTTGTATATATAAAAACATGAATATATTTATATGTGTAAAAATATATATTTATATTTTACAAATTGTATATATATAAATATATATTACAATTTGTTAGAACATATACACTAGTAAATTTAAAAATTATGTACTTTAAAAATTACAACTTACAAAGTTTAAAACTACTACACTACAACTTACATAAGATATGCACTAACAAATTTAAAAATTATAAAATTTTTTGAATATGACTTAAAAAATATTTACATTATAGTCATATTTACAAAATTTGAATTTACAATTTTGGTCTAAAAATATATTTTTGATTACGCAATTTGATTTAAATTTGTTGCATTTTATGAGTTTTTACTATGAGTTTTGCATGACATGAGAAAGTTGGAAATTAAATGTGTACAAATAGTTACTATTTTGAGTAAGTGTTGATCTTTTGTTCTGGAAGCATGATTTTATAGTCTAGATATTCACATACTTTGATCTTTGGACTTTGATATATATGTTAGGAATTTATTTTTGTGGATTAATGGTTTTAATGTTGGTGAAATGAAGTTTTAGTCATGCTAAGATTCGGATAGGGCATAAACTTGAGGCTCACAGTTTGCTTTGTATTTTAATGCAATTTTTTCCATGTGGTCTTAAGTTCATTGTTTAGATCATGTTTACAACTTGGCTATGAGTTATATGATGCCATTTTATGAGGATTTCTTGCATGATAAATTTGGATCTAGTGGTTTGAACTAAAATCAACGCACATGGTACTTGGGTTTTGAAGTTAGTATGCAAACCGATTATGTTAGTTGATGTTTTGTGATTGTTGTGATCTTTAGCTTATTTTTTCAAGTAAAGTCTTTCTTAGAATTGACCTATATAATATGTTAGAAATATATTTATGAACTTTCGAAATCTTTGGAGTTATTGGAAAGGGAATAGTTCCAAATACATCATGGAGATATTTGAGATTATTTTGGCACTTCTCTTGTCATGAGAAGTTTGTGATTTTTTTGTGTATATTTATGATCTTAGCATGATATTAAAACATAGAATGTGATCTTTAAATGTTACATAAATTAGTCTAAATATGTGGTTTGAAGTTGGATAAAATTGCAACAAAAATAAGACTTTAAGTACTCTAGCATCTTTTGCCTAAGGCTAGTTTTTACAGTTGTGATGCATTAAATTTTTTTTTTTTGGATATTTGGATTTAAGATAAGATTTACATAACGGATATAAAATTCGATAAGTTTTGAAGTTAAGATGAAAAATCCTTAAATTATGGATAAATTAATCATTTTATTTTGAGTCAGTAATTTTATTTTGAAATTATCTACCTTTCGGAAATATCTCATTTCAGTTCACTTTAATTTATGCTAGTTTATGTCGCACTTCAATCATTGTAAATTGGCCTGTAACTTACGTTTAGGATGCTTGTGCATATATGGTGGGTAGGAACCATCATTCATATTGGCTAGGTTTATATATACATGTTAAGTTATGTCTTTTTATCTTTTTCCTTCAAGTACATAATCTATTTGTTACATGTGATGTCATGTTTTACTTTCAAGTACAAAATTATCTCTTACACATTATCTCATATCATTTCATGTTTAACTATTGCATGCTATGTTATGTCATGTTGTTAGTCATACTTACATGCCCTGTCATTTCACGTCATATCATGCATTTTGTCATTTTATTCAATGTCACGTTTTGTCACATTTATCACAAGTTTGGAGTTCGTCAAGAAAAATAGTATTTTTAAGTCATTTGACTCTTTTACATTTATCATGACCTCAAAGTGTTAAGATGACATAATATTCCAGTGAAAATCTATTATTTAAGTTGGAGTTTAAATTTTGTGTGAAATTTTCTAAATTAACAAAGTACTATCAACAAGTTTTGATTTGGGCCTAAGTAGTTACGGAAGCAAAGTTAAGCACTAATGCAATAGTGCCAACTGCAGTTCACATTTATGTTATATGCACTCGAGTAGAGGCATATACCTGTTACGGAATACATACATTACGTACTCACACTAGGAGTAGATATATGCGGTGTGTGCATATGTTAACATACTCATAACTAATGCAAATACTTGTGATGTGATGTGATACGATATAGAGGGGCACAACTCAAGAGGACTCATGTTGCATCTACATGTCATGTTTAATCAAGAGTAATGCTATTCATTATTCCATTTTTTATCATCATCTCATTATCATATGATATGGTATTAAAAGATTGTAAATTATTTATTATATTTTATTTATTAGTCTATCATCTAATAATACATTATGAGAAGATGAGAAAGAAGATGATGAATAGATTTATTATTTAATTAAACAGTTTATTTATAGAAACAAAATTCCAAGTTCATCTTCAATTTTAAGTTCAGCTTAGTTTTAGTTCATGTCATGTTTATGTACATGTCAATTCAAGTCATGTAAGCATATTTCATGTTATCTTCCAAATCATGTCACATTACTAATGTTGACATTAACATTCATGTTTTTTTATTACCATACATGCATGTGTAAATTGTTAGTTTAAATCGATGTCAACTTGTTGAGATTAATCAAATCTCACTTAATAGTCCCAACTATCATTCCCCAAAATGGTAGACTGTGTATTAAGAGCAAAAGGACCTATATAAGATCATCTAGGCAATGTTGACTAGACCACAATGTAATTACGAGGAGCTAATCACATCGGTACTTCAATTTTTTTATAAGATTTTTTTATCCTAGCTGAGTTGTACAAGATACTCCTTAAACTAGCCCAAACATTATTACGTTAGCTTTGTTCTATATGTGAGGAGCCTATCTCTGGCACTAATGACATTACAGACATTTTGGACAAATATTGTAATTTTTCGATGTCTGTTGTTATATATTTATGAAGTTTGCGTATGTTATTTTAGGAGATGTTGTATCTAGTGCATAGCATTGTTTGAAAAGAACAATTATTTATTTCGAATATTGCATATTGTTATATGCATCCTAGATATATTGCATCTTTATCTTTCACAAATCGTGATAAGCAACCTTATATTGCAAGTTCTAATACTTCAGAATCTAACAAATTTCAAGTAGAATTTTAAGACGTTACAGTGTTAATTTTTGGTAAGTAAAAGTGGACCTAACTGATGGGCTTCGGTTTAGGATATGGAAAGGGTTTCATTTGGAGTTTTAGTTGGATCAAGTTTAAATCAATTTTTTCTTAACCCAATATGATTACCAAGATATAAAATAGTGGTTAAGGATGTGCAAGTGTATAATCAAGTCGTTAATAGTATTTGAAAGTGATTAATCCAAGTGATTAAACACTTAATCAAAATCGGTCACTTTTGAATTTGGAAAGAAGTTTAGGGTTTGGCCAACATATGTACTTAGTGCTTTGATTGGATTCCAAGATTTTATAATTTTTCTAAAGTTGAAATCCCATTTTGTTTGACCAAATAACATTTTGGTAGGTTGGAATATTGTTTGAATAGGTAGCATAATCATGACTTGAATTGCCCTTCATTCTGTGGACTTAAGTCTCTAAGTGCCAATTGTCCTATTGGAATTCCAATGAGTGGCTAGGATTGTGCCATGCACTCAATCAAAGGCTAATCCAATGATCATACTAAGTTGATTTGAAACATGGCGATTTGACAATCATTTAAACCGTTGCCATATGGTGCAATTTCAAATGTTGTTATTTTTGAAAATTTTTGAAATATATTATTTCACCATAAATAATAAAATCTTAAAGAATCGTGAGTCTAGTGGTATAATTCATTTTCTAAAATTTGACTACAAAGTGTCTCCATTAAATAAAGACACTATTAGTTACTATTTACTTGAAAAAAGAGAAACATATTATTATATTATTACACCATAAAATCATAAATAATCATTTGAGATTAGTGATGCAACTCATTTCACAACCTTATACTCTTAAGTGTCTTAAATAAATAGAAATGAAACTTTGTCACCATAGTGGATTGGGATTCAACTATACTAATGAACTAAAATCTAATCAATCGCTCAATTCATGAAATTTTTTGGAATTTCATTTTCATGACATTCTTTAAATTTGTTACATTCAGGCAATGAGTTCACTTAATACTCATTCAATAGTCGTTCAATATGGAAAAGAACAAACCCATCAAATATGAATATACAACTATCTACTCTAATACTTACCAAAAAAACAAAAGAAATGTTGAATAAAAAACCACGATAATTAAAGTGATAACGAATTGGGGCTTTCTCACCTCGTCGCTGAGGCACGGAATGAATTCATGACAATTTGGGCTGAAGTGGCATGCAAGCATATAATATAGGAAAATGTTGTGTCTCAAGCATCCTTATCGATAATAGGTCTCAATACAATTTTTTAACTTAATAATTAAGTATTTTTTAATTAATAAATCGTAAGAAAGTCAGAGTTCAAAAATTTTGTGTAACCTTTTTTAAGTCCTATATTGCAAATAAAAATGTATTTTCTTTTTCAATTATAGACCCGTAATTTATATAGAAAATGCTTTAACGACGAATAAATTATATAAAAATAAATTTATAAACTGATGTGATTTTATATAGTATATCAAATTATAAAATTATTTTTATTATAAAATAGATTTAATAGGTGCTATAAAATTACGTCAGTTTATAAATTTTATTATTTATGATTATAACAATTCTCAATTTATATTGATCCTCATATAATCTTTATAGTCACTAATAATTTTTACATAAACTTAAAATTATTAGGCTCTGCAGCTCCATGATTAAGACACGATACCACAATAATGCTTCTATTAATACAATGACCAAAAAGCCGATGAATTTTGCTTTCAACTTCCATCATAATAACTCTAGGAAAGTACAAAGAATTTTTTCAAAAGACTATTCTAAAATAACATTTTTTTGGCAATAAAATAAAAGTCATAGAAAGAAAGAAAAGAAGAAAAAAAAACATGGAAACGAAAAATCAAGAAAAAAAAAGAATGATGGTTGTGGTGGGTAATGCAACCTTTTTATCACAAAATGCAAGGAAATCCAGGGAGTGGGGTCCTTCTTTTCATGATGACAGATACATCACCAATCACACAAAGGAGGCTTGAGAAGACATGGATTTGGATCTGAGTAAAAGACACAAAGCAGTTTTCCTTTTTATTTTCTCAACCAAGTCAATTTTTTTTTTTATAAAAAAAAAAGTTTATAAAATACCAAAAAACAGGTGGATATAGATTGTAGAATAGAGTTGGAAAATTAAGATTAATTAATAGTATTTAGATGCACAGAACAGAACAGAACAGATCAGAGAGGGGTCCGAGCGTGACTGTCAAATCCAACATATTCTGTCTAAAGACTCTCAGACTTTCTCTATCTAATCTAAAGCTACCTCTCTCGGAATTCAAGAGAGGCTTTGTTACGGAGATTCGATTCAATCGGCGGGTCTTTCCTTCTGCTCAGTGCTCCTTCCTCCTCCACCGGAACCTTTCATCTCCTTCTTTCAATCTGTGTCTTGTTTCCAAGAATATAATGTTCCTGATTTTCAAGGTACGATATATCTGTTATCTATATAAATATTAAATATATATCTTCTTTAGAAACCATGTGGGAATAAAAAATATAAAAAAAAAACCCAGAAATTTCTTCTTCTTCTTCTTCTTCTTTCTTCGGTTTTTTGTTCTTTCTCACTGCGTTTTTATTTGGAGTTCTTTGGAGCTCTTAAATTGATAATGGGTTTCGTTGATTTTTCTTCTCTTAAAGCATTGAACTTTTTTATCCGGTTTCCGTCTTCAGGCTTTGAATTTGTTTATGCATTTAAAGAATGATTTGCTTTGTAAGATCTGTCAAGGTGATAGTGGGTTTCCAGTTTCCCTGTCTGGATTTTCTTTCTCTTTTTCTTTTAGTTTGTGGGCATTATAATTTATGTTGGACTGTCTGGATGTAGTTTTTTTTTTTTTTTGGGAGTAAATGTTATTCTTTTCTAGTTCGGGAATTCCTGTTTCTGGCATTCTGCACCTGCAAGTTTTCTTGTACGGTTTGAACGTATGAAATTCCCAATTTAGTCCTTGTTTTCCGGTATTCCTGAATTTCAGATAATAGCCGCTTGGGCTATTTAATGGGACTTTTGTTACTTTTAAGGTTTTTTTTTTTTTTTAAATTTTTTGCAACATTTTGGACCATCTCTTTTATTTTTTGCCTTTTCGATTTTTCCATGTTTTTTTAAAAAATTTCATGAAAGATTAATAATGCTGTCTGTGAAGCAGTACCCCTCATGGCCTCATCTTCTCTGCATCATTTGACTGGGTTTTCTTTTAGGTCTTTGAGATTCTTTTTTGGGGTTCTGAGCTTTAGGTGGGTATTTTCTGGGTACATTAAAAAGGTTCCCTTTTACGAAAATGGGATCTGCTTTTTCATATCTCGTCATAAATAACAATAACAACTAAATAATAATAATAATAATAATACTAGTAATAACTCTCGGTGGATATCTGATCCTCTTGTGAAAAGAACAACCCATAGAGGTCATGATTCCTAGCACAGACCTTGTCTTATGTGCAGAAATGCCTCAAAAAAAAAAAAGCCAAAACTTCTCATGTTTTGTCTGGGTTTGTGGTTTGTGCAACTGTGTAAGGCATGTACAGGTAGGATTGTAAGGAGATATGATTATGGGTGTTTATAAAAATGAATTCATGTAATTTAATAAAGACCTTTCTCAGCTTTTGTTCCTTCTGACATGTTCATCTTATTCAAAGTCGTCTTCTTCATCTAGCCATTTCCTTTTTTCTTTTTTCTTTTTTTTTTTCTTTTTCTTTTTGTGGGTTTGATGCAGGATTGGTTTTGATTTGATAGAACTCTGATTCTTCATAAAGAATGGACGGTGACACATTCTCAGGACTTGGTAATGGCACCCAGATAGATGGCAAGGTCTTGCATACATTTCAGAAGAACTTTGTTCAAGTCCAGCATATCTTGGATCAGAACAGGCTGCTCATCAATGAGATAAACCAGAATCATGAGTCCAAAATCCCTGACAACCTCAGCAGAAATGTAGGTCTGATAAGGGAGCTCAACAGCAATATCAGGAGGGTTGTTGACCTCTATTCAGACCTTTCTACCTCCTTTACCAAATCTGTTGATGCTTCCTCTGAGGGGGACTCCAGTGGGGCTTTGAGATCAGATGGCAAAGCTGGGCACAAGAGAAATAGGCCTGCATAGAGAATTTCCTTCTCAAAATTCTTTTGCATGGTGGAAAACAAAGAATTTCACAATTTGTGTTTGAGGTAGTTGAGCATGATTAGATTCTGCAACTCTGGTTCTTCACTTACATTTCATATAAAAAAATAATAATTTCCTGGAAGTTCTACTTCTCCTCGTTGTAACTCAGTTTAGCTCCGGATCTAATTGAAAAAGTACCAAGCATGTTTGTATCATCTACTTTCTTATTCTGCTGCTGTTCTTGATAAATCAGTAATATAGATAGTTTTTGTTTTTTGGGTTCAACCTGTTGGTTCTTCTCCTCTCAAATCACTCATTTTTCTAGCTTAGGAATTTAAATAGAATTGATCCAGCTCTTGTGGAAACAAGGACAATTTCTTGATTTCGTTTTAAAAGATGTTTAAGAGCTTTTAGCTTCCAATAACTTTTTCTGTTTGTCAAAAAGGCTGAAATCTAATATGGATCTCAACAAATATGCTGTATCATCTCTTTTTTTTTTTTTCTGTAACATCACAATCTGCTTTTGATAAAGACTCATCCATTATACCCTTTTGAAACTCCTCTCAAGCAAGTTTCTTTTGGAGATTAGCTCATGAGAACTAAAAGGAAAGGGTTTCAGGTACTGTTTTCAGTCATCTCCCTAGTTGGCAAAGATCTCTTGTTCTCATGTTTTTTCTGTTCAAATTGTATGTTTAGAAGTGAAAATGGATACATCTACATCTCTGTGAAGATGCTCTGGAACAATTGAGAGAAAAAAGTTAACTTTAGATAAATCTTTTTAAGTTCCCAGTCACAAAGCACCACAAAGAACAGAATCTCAGATAAGAGATGATGAGCTTTTGACCATTATTTTATTTCTGTCCTAACCAATGACGATCTCTCGGATGGTATTGGTAAGGAAATAAAGTATTCTATAGGTAGTTTAAAACAAAGCACTACAGTTTCAAGAGTCAAGACAGATATCTATAAACAGTGACACCCAACAACAAGACAAAGGGACCCAAACGTTCTTTTTTATGGAACTGAGCTTCTCCATGCTTATCTCTTTGCATAGGTTCTTTCTCTTTTTTCCTTCACATTTTTCTCTGTCACATTTTTCTCCTCCTTTTTTTTTTTATTCTCTTTTATGCAATAAATATCCCTTATGACTAACTTCAACTTGATGATTCCCTCAGCTATCTCTCTTTCTCTGATTGAGTACATGTCTTTTTTGGTGGACCCAGCATTCAGCAACCTAATTTCCTGATCTTTGTAAGAATGGCCCACATGAGTGATTGCTGGAAATGGCTCCTTTCTGGTCTAGATTTTGAATATTAATGGTGAGGGTATTACTTCATCTACAAATTTTGTCCATGTGCAATCAAGCTATTCGTATCTTTATTCTCTTTTTCCGACCATGATTTTTCTATGGTCTTAAGGCACTCGTGATGCACTCTGAATACTAACCTCCTTCTTCCACTACCTACTGTGCTATTTTGATAATACATTTTAAGTAATATTATATATAATCATAAAGTGTGTAAATATCATACTCTTATTTTGAAAAAGTATAAGATCTATTATTAAAAAAATTAATCATTTTTATATGAGTCTTGTATTTATTCATTCTTTAAATGATAACATTTGTGCACTCACAATTGCAATTATCATTTCTCATAAATTATATTTGTTGCAAAAAATGGCTCTCACAAATTAATAAAATATGAAAGCAATACCATATTTTTGGACAGTCAATTAGTACCCCTTTTGGAACATTATGAGAGGTTTAATATCCAGATGAAACAAGCTATTTACAAGTCCATTTATTGACATATCAAACATGTTGCTGATGTGAAAACCTCTCTCTCAGCAAGTATGTATATTACACTCAGAATGTAAATAGCAGATATCTACCAAGACCATTGTGGCATTTTTTCTTTTCAAATAGAACAAAAAAGGAAAAGATATCAAATTCATTTGTTTTTTGAGATGAGATGAGAAAGTTGAAAATTGAAAATTGAATAAAATATTATTAGAGTACATATTTTTAATATTATTTTTGTTTTAAAATTTAAAAAAATTGAATTGTTTATGTTATTTTGTATAGAAATTTAGAAAAATTTTAATGATTAAAGGAGATGAATTGAGATAAACAATAAAAACAAACGAGATAGAGTGAAGAATCTTATCAAAACAAATCCAGCCTAGATCAAGAGAATTTAGCAGAAAGAAGTTATTTATAGAAGTTTAGATGAAAAAAAAGTCCAGGATTTCAATAAGTTGGATGGAGAATTAAAGGACAAATCAAATCCATTTCTGCATTATGTGCCATTTTTTTAGGTTATCATCAAGTGGTAGAAGATGAGACCAGTTAGTTCAGAAACCAAGCCAAGACAAACTAAGGATTGCTTTTCACATAGCATGTGAACGTGGGAATCTACTTTTTCCCTTTCTTTCCTTTTGTTCCTTGCATTTCCAGCAAATAGACTGGAAAAGGAACCCAACCCTAGTTTCCCCCTTTAACCTATATGCAATAATAATGGATATTTTAGGCATCAACATCATTACTTGGACCCAATACGGTATCAATTTTTTTTTTATAATAATAGTACTACTAGCTTATCTCATGCTTCACCTGTCCAATTATGTCCTAATAACCATATTAATAAATTATAATAAAAGAAGTGTTATAATTACAAATTTTTTTTTATAAAAGTAAATTGATATATAGACATAATTTTATATAATAAATTAAATTTATTTTAAAATAAAAATAATTTTATAAATTAATAGTTCACATTAGACCATGTCACTTTGTGAGTTTATTTATGTAAATTTTTTTATGGTTAAGTTTTCGTTTAGTTGTTGAGTTGAGTTGAGATGAACTAACTTCTTTATTAATAATAGTGAGTTGAGATAGTGGAATGAGTTTTTTAGAATCAATCTAAGATGAGTTTAGATGTATTTAGATGTTAAAATGAGTTTAGACTATATTTATGAAAAGTTAAAAAAGATTGTGAATTTCGTGTGTAAATATATTTTAAGTTGTGAGTTCCATGTGTAAAAAAAATTAATTTGATATGAGTTTAGCAATTTGAAAATTAGATATTTAGATATTAAATTCTGCTTAAAATTAGATTGGACTAAAATATACTCATTTTTGAAATTACTTTAGTGACTAAATGACCTAACAATATGATAATAGGAAATTCTACGTAATACATTTTTATTCTACTTTCATAATTACAATGAAATGTTATAACTTACCAACTTTTGATTTTTTTTAAAAAAATACAAAATAAAAAATAATCAAATAATGAAAAAAGTACCACATTTTATATAATTAAACCGAATTATAATTTATGCCACTCAAAACAATCTAATAAAAACTTTGAATAGATACACAAATGCCCTTTAACATTTTGAACTAAATAGTAAATACTGACATCTCTTTGTTGGGTAACCAATAATAGAACGACTTTTGTCACGTGAGGCTCCCCACGATGCTTGATTGGACATAATTTTATTGTTTAATGTGTATGCTCTTGAATTGGAGTGATTAAAATGTGTCCCTCTTCTATACAGTCTGGTCGCTTTAGGAGTGTTTGTAACCCTCCAATAAAATAGACCCATGCCACTTATTTCACAAGATAAGGAATAAGGTCAGATACATGGGATAGAAACTTAAATGCAATAGAGCGGTCCAGCAGATTCTTCTTCACAAGCTTGAGGGCTGCAACTTGAACCGACGAAAGGAATACAGCGGATTCATCTTCACGAACTGCTATCGCAGTTGACGCATCACAATTTCGCCAAAAGCCCTAATTTCGTCGACCTATTTCGAGCCATTCTCGTCGGTATCTCCAAATCGATCCCGGAAGAAGAAACGCAAATCCAGTAGAGAAATTACGAGATAAAATCTGAAATGGAGGAGGTAAGAAAAATGAAAGAAAGCGATGGAAGGTCGTTTTACTGTTTACATTTGAAAGATTGCCCACATGATATAAACATTCTCTCACTAGGTCTTTGTAAACCTGAAATAAATGTCTTTGTAGCTACAAATTTTAGTTTTCTTGTTCCAAATTGTTTGGGTTTATTTTCTGGGCGATGAACATCTATGTGTTTGCAATCTCCTTCATTTGGGTCTCCTTCGTTGGGTTAGTGATAGTCTGGACAATGAACAGCTCGCTAAGTGTGGGAAAACATTCAGGAAATTGAAGAGAAATTGAAGGAAAACGATAAACAACTCTGTTTTGGCCTTTGCCAAGTGTGTTGTAAAGAAATTGAACGAAAAATCCAAAAAAATATTATGATCTGCATTTCTATATTAGCTTTTGCAAAGGGGAAGGACAAGGGTTGGATGTGAATAGGGAAAAAATTGTTTCTATGTGGTGTCGCACCACAATAATAATGGTGGGATATCTACGTGGCAAATAATGATTGATGGACTGCACCATTGAGATGTACAGCCCGTCCGAATAAATGACATTCTCTTAAAATATAATAGTTCAATTAAGTCGGTCGGCCTGAACGTTTTACAAAAAAAAAAAGTCGGTCAGCCTAACCATTATCTTTCTCTTTACATAGCTGAAAAAGTACAAAATAAACTCAATTATATATTAATATACGTTTTATAATTATAATTGGTAATTTGAAAGTAGGTTGGTTGAAGTTTCAGATTTTGTCAAGGAAGGAGAATTTGACCAATGATTACCCATTCTCAGGGCCCAGGGGTTGTTGAGTGATTATTATCATTATTACATTATGGTAATAACTTGTTTAGATTTGTCGGGAACTACTAGTTTTCCTTATTCTTGTTGACGTTTCCTTTTCTTTGTTAAATTTATGAGTGAAGAAGGAAGTTGTTTTTATATTTTTTAATCATTTTCTCACATCATCTATAGTGTTTGGGATAGTAATATGTAATTAGTGTTACTGTTCCTTGTATCTTAAATTAAGGTTGGATACTTCTAATATTTTAGAATATTTATGGATATGAATGAAATGGCTTGAACATATTTTATTAAATTTTAAAATTTGAAGAAAAGAAATTGAATAAAAATATTATCAAATTAATAAATTATTTGTTGGTATAACATTTTGTTTTGAAATTTACAAAAAGTTGTATTATCTTTTATAATTTTATTTAGAAGTTTAAAAAAATTGTAATAATTATCAATTATTAATATAAAAAAATTGTAATAATTGTCAATTTGAGAATGTTTGGAAAATGAAATAAGATGTGAAATATGTGAATTGTAGATAAATTATTTGTGAATAATAATTAAATAGTTTGAGTTATAATGTTTAATGGGATTTTAAAAAAGTAAAAAGAAAAAGTTAAATAAAAATATTATAAAATTAAAATAAATTCTCACTACATTACCTTATTTCCTCGAATTTAATTAACATGATAAACATTAAACACATCAAGGGAGGTTTATTAATAAACAAAACCAGAATTAACTCTGTATTGTTTAGTCATACAACCTCAACTGTTGTCAATTATTGTTTATGGAAATTGTTATAATGTCTACTTCTCAAACATAAAGAATGATCCATGGAACTAATGACTACTCAATTACTCAATCCTACAACTTTTAGCCAAGATAAGACGTCCTCCTTTATTCTCCACACTTCATAATGAATAAGTTGTCTATTGGAAAAAGGCATGATACTTCAATGAATATCTTCAGAAAGTTGCATATATTTTTTCAACTTTCAAAACACAATGAAAGCTTTGATCTCACTCTTCTTGACTTAGGAAACACCTTCCAATTTAGATAGGTGATAGTTCATCAAACAAGTGTTGTGTGTTTCTAAAATTCCTTTCAACTCATCTTATTTTTTTTAATTATTATAAAATTTTAAATTCTCACACAAAATAATATAAACAATTTAACATTCTCAAATCTTAATATAAAAATAAGTATTAAAAAAATATATTCTAATAATATTTTATTTAACTTTTAACTTTAATAATCTTAATTCATCTCATTGTATTTCATCTGCAAAAACAAACGAACTAGAATTTTTTTAAAGATAATTTACAACTTCTTTATATTCTCACTATAAATCACTTCAATCTCCCTTTGGAAGCAACCAAATTCCAATTGATAAAATAATAATAATAATAATAATAATACATCATTCATGACATAGTCAATAATTTACCCAATCAAAACACGAGCATTCTTAAACAGAACTTTTTTTTTTAAAAAAAGATCTTAACTCATGGTATCTGCTCTAATTCCACACATTTTATTCTCAATCTCCAACTTTGAAAGTCCTCTTGATTACAAACTTTTTTCAATACAAACCTTTGTAGTTACCAATTATAATCCATGAAATGACAAGTTACATTTATGTATGAAAACTTTGTAACTCAACGTTCACATGTCAATTGTGATATTGAATTTTTAATTTCTTATTTGGTTCATAAATAATCATATAAGCAGCAATTTTTCATATCTTTCATCACCATAAGTGAAATAAGAAATAATATGCTTACATTGTCAGAATTCTTAAAATCAACTACCAAAACCTTCAACTACTTTTTTCGGGAGATTAGAAGACTGGGCCGGCCCAAGGCCCAGGTGGCTAGGCAGTTGTCTAACGCTCTTGACTAAAAGGAACTCCAAATATATGAAGGCCCACAATTATTGAAAAAAAGAAGAAAGATGCCCAATGATAGCCCATTGATAGCGTGCAAAAAATGGAAGGATCAGTTCGAAGAAAGAAAAAGAATTACTTGGGAAGGCTTAGCAAGAGGCCGATTGTGAATGTTCTAAAGGGATATAACAAGAGTTAATCACAGAACATCATGCCTTTAAAGTTTTTAACTTTAGATTTATGACAGTTTAAAGTTTTAAACACTTACTCTTCCACTCTTATGTTCTTTTTCTCCTATTTGACATCTATTTTTACTTGAATTTATAATCGGTTTGTTAACTTTAATTTGTTGGAGAAATCAATTTGAATATTCTTGTAATTATGTAAAATAAAATTTTAATTCGAATTTATTAGTCTGATATCTAACCAAATCTCACACAAAAATGCTTGTAACTTGTAAGAAATATTACAAGGAATCCTTATTCCACTCACCTCCACCTAATTAACATGTGGTTTATCATTTTTATCATTCTCTTTAAATAATACATATTTATATATCTAGAAAAATAAATAAAAATGACAAATATGATATTGATTAGATGTTGGTGGCATAAAGTTTTCTTGTAAAACTTCTTAGTAATTTATATTATAAAAATAAATTTACATAATTTGACCTAATATGCTAGATTTGTATCCTAATAGAAAGTGATTTACAATATTACATGTGGCCAAACATTTATTAAGTTGACTCTATATATTTAGGGATATAATTGGTCTGAAAGGGTCACAATTATGAGTATAACCCATTCGATTTGGTTCGATTTTGGACAAAATCTACAACTGAATTGGTATTACCGATTTTGTATTTTTTAATACCGATTACTTCTAAAATTGTTAGTATCAATTTTGGTACAACTTTTTGTTTTTAATAAAATATAAATTTCTAAAAATAATTCTTTTTAATTAAAAAAATTAGTTTGAAAAATCTATTTCATTGAAAAAACTGTAGCTTATTACAAAAATCTGCTTTACTAAAAAAAATCTATTATACAAAAAAAGCTACAATAAAAAACTGCTTTATTTTTAATTATTTTTGTTCTCAATTTAAATGATTCTTATAATAAAAAGTTATTAGTATATATATTTTACATTTAAAGTATATGATCAATTAAATTCTCGTGTTTAAGATTAACCTTTTATGGTAAATAATCTATAATAACATTATTTTATATATAATTATAATTTATATTATTAAATATATCAAATATGAAAATTATATTTAATATAAAAAATATTATATATGATATTAAAAAGATAAATTTAAAATCTATATTATGTTGAACCGGTGGGATTTTAAGAAGTTTAAAATCAAAATCGAACCAATTTTAACATTATAAAAACCAATTTTAACATTATAAGAATTGATTTTGAATTGAACTAGTCTAAAATTAGATCGGTTCTACCGGTTTGAACCAATCAATTTTAATTTTTAATTTTTTCTTACGCCCCTAATCACGAAATGAAAATTTTGATTCACTCTATTTTTAGACTAGTTTGGATGGATATGTGTTGGTCCAATTAGATAAAAATGATATAATTAACTTATATATTATTATATAAATTCATATATACATATAAAAAAAATTAAAAATTTTATATATAAGTGATCCAGTCTGGTTAAAAAAAAAAAGAAATTGGACTGAAAATCGAATTTTAAAAACACAATAGACCAAGATCTAGTAGGGATAAATTCGAATCGGTCCGAAACAATCCATTCAATCCGATCGAGGACGAACCATTCGATCCATATTTTCGCTTTGTAGTGAAAAATATTCACTTCTTCATGTTTAAGATTGATCCGAACCGATTTTCCGGTTTTTTTTTTTTTTTTTTTTTTTTACGTCCCGACACCTCATTCTATTGAAAAGAGAAAAGCAATCAAAAGTTAAAACTAGAGGGTAGATAAAATACAATCAAATAGAAAAACCCTATAAACCTATCCCATCCGTTCAAAGAAAACCCTAATTTTACTTCCACCGTTCGATTCATTTCCTCTCATACTTAAAATCTCCTCCCCGCCGCCCACGAAAACCCTACAGAAACTAGAATTTGCAAATCGCTTACCCCCGTCAGATCTTGCCTCCACAATCCTCCAACCCTCCTTTTACCCGGCTTCCAATCCCAGACAATGGCAACCCAGATGAGTAAAAAGCGAAAGGTAAGCTCCTTTAATATCCGTTTGCTTCTCGAGAGAAAAAAAGGGACAGCAACAATCTGAAATAAGAAATTGTATTGGCCCCCGTCTTTTTCGTAATTTATTTTATCAGCGATCGTATGTGATGCCACATCGCCTTTTTACTATCGAAGATTTCTGAAGCTTTAATTATTGGTTTGGTTTCAGTTTGTAGCTGACGGCGTTTTCTTCGCCGAACTGAATGAGGTACTAACTCGTGAGCTGGCCGAAGACGGTTACTCCGGAGTTGAGGTTAGGGTTACTCCAATGCGTACTGAGATCATCATCAGAGCCACCAGGACCCAAAACGTTCTCGGTCTGAAAATATGATTTTTTCTGTATCTTCTCTTTGCTTTATGTTGTGCAATTGTGTTGATGTTTGAAGATTTCTCATTTTTGTAGGTGAGAAGGGAAGGAGGATCAGAGAGTTGACCTCTTTGGTACAGAAGCGCTTCAAGTTCCCGGAGAATAGCGTGGAGCTCTACGCTGAGAAAGTTAATAACAGAGGGCTCTGCGCTATTGCCCAGGCCGAGTCTCTCCGTTACAAGCTTCTCGGTGGTCTTGCTGTTCGGAGGTATACATGCTTTAATCATATATTTTACCTTTTGTTTTCATTTTTTTAAAGTTTTTTTTTCTTGTTTTGTATGTTGAAAAAAGTTCTTCAGCTTCCTAGAATTGAGGCTATCAACCTGCAGCATTTTAGGCTTTAAATGTCGAAGTTATGTATTGACGGAAGGAGAGTCCTTGCAAAGTCTGGTTTATACAATCAAAGAAGTGATTAAGTTGACATTAGAACTCATTGGAACCATTATTTACTGATTGTAACAAATATTGCCACGAGCTAGAGGAGCTGCAGATGCAGCGCTGCTCTGTGCCACTTCATATCATCACGCATTGGTTTGTCTACCAGTTACTACAAAAAAATGCATATTTGCAATAATTTAATTATAGAGAAATGACTATTTACAGCTATAACTGATCACGCATAGTTTGGCACCACTAAGACCAGCAGGTCCCCAAGGCAACTTACCCCACTGTCTTGGACTAGCAAATTGTCTTCTAGATGAGGTGCTCCACTAGTGGCCCCCTACGTTAAAGGATGTGCACAATGTCTACTAAGCAACATACCCCACAGTTTCTTCGGTCACATGACCTTTATTTAGAGCCAACAATTTTATTCTGTTGTCAAGTTGTTGATGTTAAATTCTAGACACGACATTAAATAGATGGTCAAATGACCCTAATACAATGCAAATTGATGGAGCTGTACGGCCATGATAGGGTAAGATACTAGGAAATAACAAATAGAGGAAACATGATTTTACTTGCTTCAACAATGAATCCAACATCCATAAGGTCAATGAAGTATTCCATTATGAAGTTGTACAAATACTAACTCTTAAGCACCAAATATTCTCTCTTACAGGAAGGTAGAAGAGGTTGAGTAGTAGCTAGGGTGCTCTATAATAAGAAAAATGATTTTTGCAAAAGCCTCGAGTGTGCAGGCTCTTTGAAAAAAAGTGGAGCTTAGTAGAGGTGATACTTGCATATGCAGGGGCAGGGTCATCCCTTCCTCGCACTCGGCCCTCAGTGCCGGGGGCAGAGATCCCATTGGCCTGCCCCCTGCCCACATAAAGGGTATTGATGCCCTACTAGGCTTAAAAATTATTTTTGGTGAAGGCTTAAGGGTTGGGGGTATGCTCTCCCTGGGTATAAGGTTCAAATCCTCTTCGGTGCAAACAAGGGCCATCGGACTGTGAGATTTTCTCTTTGAATTATCCAAGGTGCACTTGTGGAAATTTTTTTTCCGAGGGCCTATGCACCTATGGGATTAGTCAGGATGTTGTTCCTGGACACCCAGTGCCAATAAAAAAAAATAAAAAAATTGGGTCCAACAATATTTTTATGGACCCAAATTATTATATAATTGAAATTTTAAATTAAAATTTATAGATATAACAATAAATTAAAAGCTGATAACAGAATAATTATGTCATCATTTTTAAAAATTTGTTGGATTTGTTCACATGATGGTATTGCATTGTTCTCTTAGGCCAACTTTTATATAGGAGACCAAGACAGTACAAGAGTTTTACTTGAGCAATATAGGACTCACATGTACAATCTTGTGAATAGCTTAACATATTGTGATATATATATTTATCTACACAATTTGTAAAATATAAATATTTATTTATATTTATATAAATATATAAGTTGGGGGCAGGGCGTGAGAACAGCCATAACACTTTACATGACACATATTGTAAAATAAGGGTACTTTTATGAAGTGATGTTAATTTTATAAGTAGTTTAGATGTAAAATATTCCTCATTTTACAACATTGTTGTGTAAAGTGTTTATCATTTTTATAGAGAAATGATACACATACAACACCATATACAATACTTTACACAATACTTCACAAAAATAAGGGTATTTTAGTGAAATGCCTTATAAAATTAACATTACTCTACAAAAATACCCTTATTTTTATAAAATGTTGTGTAAAGTGTTCTGTATGCTGTTGTGTGTGTATTATTTTCTTTGTAAAACCCCCTTCCAATGGCAATGTTGTGTAAAGTTTCAGTAAATTCCGCATCAGCCTTTGGGATGACTGGCTCGAGCTTTAAGTTGCTCAATTTTAATGAATCTGGGCTTGGGAAAGGGAGGTTGAGGGTGGTTTTTAGAATCATGCACCTGAGGCATAATCAAGATATAGAGATTGGTTTTCTTGATCGTAGCTTACCCAAGGTTTATTGCAGCCTTTGTAAAGAACCTTCCTCCAATATTTTGGCAAGAGTTCAAAGGGTTTGTTAGGGCAGGTGGCACAGCAAAGATTTATGGCAGTGACATGCACAGTAAAATATGATTTGGGCCAGCAGTGCTGAGTTGTGGGAGAGGAAGACTCTCAGGTCTTTCTTTGGCTTAGTGCTGGCATCACAAAGTTGATCATGTAGGGTATTTCTTTGTTGATATCTTGTTTGAATGAGTTGGAGATCCTTAGGGCTTTTTTAAGAGGGCTCGGTACCTTGGTTAGATGTTTTGTTTTGAGTAGCGGTAATGACTGCTAACTGAAAGGGATCTTCAGCTTTAGAGAAAATCTATAAAGGGTTAATTGAGGGTGGTCGGGATAGGATTTTTATTGAATAATGGCTAAGTTCTCAAGATCATAGGGGCGGCACTAGGGCTTTAATAGGTACTTATTTCAAAACTTTCAGAACTCTTTCTCTGTGTGATTAAGAGGCGGCTAAAAGTCCTGACAGGCAATGAGGTTAAGAGCTCCTAGTTTTTCTTTGAGTTTTTGCTACCTTTAGGGTTCCCAACAGCATTGTGGTTCTTAGCTTGGTGCAAGTCTTAGCGCTTATTAGGCTTGAAAAAAAACTTTTTAAGAATTTTTATTTTAACAATGCCCTATGCTGGCAGCTGAATTCTAGTTTGGACCAAGAATTAACCTGTATTATTTACATATGCCCATGGGCATAATTAAAAAAATTCATCCCAGCTCTAAGGAACTAGGCTTTGGTGTTAAAGATTCAGTTGGGCATCACAATTTTTCCTGCTTAAATGGATTCCTTATCGAGTGAAACTTGTACTTTCTAACGATTTAAAAGAGTTCCAATTGTAACCTTAACGAGTTTTTTTGAAGTACATCCCTAAATTTGACTTGAACTATCATTAGATTGTTAAATCTTGACAATAACTTTTGTATACTGTTTCATCTCTATCACACCTTTCCCTTCCATTGTATGACTTGGTACTTAGTAGGGCATTGCAATTTGATACTATACTTAACGATTTAAGGAATGTCAAGTTGTAGGGCATTGCAAAAAGACTTTTCATTAGAAAGCTCAGTTCCACCCAACGAGGAATTAGTGTGGGACTTACATCTCTTGTTTTCATTAATCTCTATCATACTTCTAATTTTTTTCTTCTGATGTGAATTTTAGCGGGAGCACCACTCTCTATGTAATAACTTTTCATATTCAACTCTAATATTTGTAGCTTGTGATTTAATAACGGGGTATTATTGAGCGTTGCTCTATTCAAAATGAGTTTTGTGTTTGTGTCTCTGAATTTCACCTTGGTATATTTGTTGTGCTATATTGATTAAATGGGAATATATTGATTAAATGGGAAAAACATTCTTCTTTAGCTTGGTTTTTGTGTGTGTTCTTTGTCATCTATAAAGCAGAATGGTGTTTCAATGCCAAGTTTGTGTCGGAAGATGACTATATAAACTTAAGTTCCCTTTGGTTATTCTTTCTGGTGAAATGGTCTGGTTTTCATGTAGTAACCTTGTTAAGGGAACACGATTATTCGATTCATTTGCTTTTCCTTAATTTCTAAATGTACTTCAAATTATGATTCTTTTGCACAATGAAGCCTTTGGACTTTCTGCGATTTTCTAATATGTTCTGTAGGCTTATTATTTACTTTTTTTGTTTTTTTTGGGGTTCTGGGTCATCCTTTTACTATATGCAGAGTCATCTATAAAGCAAGTAGGTTGTAATGATACCGGCATTGTGTCGGAAGATGACTATATTGACATTGCGACTCAGGCAATTCCAACAATGACAAGAACTCGCTTAGATTTGTATGCTTGGGATCGCTACATGATGCTCATTTTTGTCCAATGTTATCCGTGATCTTTTGTCAACATTTCTTTGTCTGCCTCAATTATCAGTGTTTCCAATCTAAACCCCTCCACTCCAAAAAGACGGAGACATACATCTTCTGTATTTTCTTTGTTTCTTTTTCATTTTCGCAGTTGTTATCTAGTTAATTGTACAGCAATGGCCTGATTAGAAGAAGGGGTGTGGAAGTCATTACCCTACACCGTTTGGGTAGTTTAATTTTCTTATGCAAGTAAAAATTATGATATTGGAGGCAATTTTAATGGAAAGAAAAGAAGTGATGCATGAAATTTGTACTGTGACAAGTTTCAAGATTTGAGTGCTAGCTACTCCATTTTAGTCAATGGTTCTCCGATGACGTGAATTTCATTTTAGTCTTGCACTTATGCAGGCTTTCTAATTTGTGGTTTTAGTTGGAATTCATTTGAGTAGCACAGTTTTTAAGTGGCTGCTATTTAAATTTATTGGTTTTAAGTTGGAACTCATTTAAGAATGTACTTTACACCTGTTAATGTAGCACTGATTTTGGTGGGTGCTATTTAAATGATTGACACATGAATCCACTTTTAAGTATGCCACATCAGCAGGCGTGAGTGTGTATAACAAATTTGGATGGTATTACTCGTATGGGTCCTGCTACAGGGCCTCCTTTGTTTGTTCCCTGGTTTTGACCATTAGTGCAGTTCGGTTTGTTTTTTGACATTAAAAAAGGAAAAAGAAAAAGAAATCAAAATGCACTAGCGGTCAAAACCAGGGGCAAACTAGCAATATCCTTCTCATATTTAATGGTTTGAGAACTATACTAACTTGGTGGGTATGCTTCTCATACAGGGCATGCTATGGTGTCCTGAGATTTGTCATGGAAAACGGGGCAAAAGGATGTGAGGTTTGAAGTCAGCTTTTAGCCCTCATGGTGCTAGCATTTATTTTTCTGTCTGGAATCTGATTTGGATAATATTGGTCAATTAACAGGTGATTGTTAGTGGGAAACTTAGGGCACAACGTGCAAAGTCCATGAAGTTTAAGGACGGGTACATGATTTCTTCTGGTCAGCCAGTCAATGAATATATAGACTCAGCTGTGAGACATGTTCTTCTGAGACAGGTTAGCCGGAGTTACCTGTTTGTGTTGGTTATATCTATTGTTCTCTCTTTTGACTAAATCAACTTGTTTCACTGTTTTGAGCTGTTGCCTTCACATGTTCCCCCGCCCTTAATTGCAATTCTGCTGCTTATCAAAATATCCAATTGGCATACAGGGAGTACTTGGCATCAAGGTCAAGATAATGCTTGATTGGGATCCTAAAGGAAAGGTGGGCCCCACAACTCCCCTACCTGATCTGGTTACAATCCACCCTCCCAAGGAGGAAGAGGAACATTTCCGAGCACCAGTGGTTGAAGCGGCAACCGATATTGAGGTTCTCCCAGTGGCTTGAGCTTAATGGTTAAAATACTTCCTCATCGGTTTTATGCTTTCATTAACGTGAGTTCTGTAGTTGTTTATTATTATTCCCAATTTTGTTTGATATTGGTTGCTGCTTTGGGGCCCCTTGTGGTATTTTGAGGGGTTTATGGTACTTTCAAGGTTCTGTTTACGATAGAAGATGTTTTGCTGAATGGAAGATGAAGGAAAACTGCTGAGAATACTCATAAGTAGTTTCCTTTTACTGGTTGTCAATTTTCTTAATTTCAATGTGTAGTTTCATAGACTGACTTTTTAATGTTTGTTAGATAGTTCGCAGTCTCAAATAACATCATGTTTCCGTAGATTCTTCTGTCATATTCCCTTCCTCTCCAAGTTTCATCTTATTTCTAATCCATTTTCTTTTTAATTTTCTGCCCTTTTTTAACAATACCGCTGTCATTCAACTTTTCACAAAAACCACATTACACGATCTACGTGCCTTGTTAAGACAATGCCTTCACATTTTTCTTTTTGACACAATTCAATGTTCGAGATTCAAGAGAGAGGGAAGGTAATTACAGAATAATAAATAGCCATATGTTTACAATTTATAAAATATTTATAAATATAAATTATGTATAAAATTAGACTTCAAAGGAATGGTATATTTAAACTGATCATGAAATTGAATGAGTTTAAAATGATCATGAAATTTAAATATTTATATGAACTCAGCCTTCTCCAATATTCTAACCCAATGTTATGCTAATGCATATGAAGCTGTGATCACCCCTAGCTCAAGTCCGATCGATTCAGGGGAAAGGTTCCTCGTCCAGTTGATCCATTATATTGCCTAATTTATTTTATTTGATTATATTTTAAACTTAATTTTTCCCATTATTGCTATAACGGGATGAAATACTCTGATGAATGCTCTGATCAGAAGTTGAATTTGGAGAATACCAACAGAAACATCCGCTGCTCTCCCTTTGGGCGACTGAACTCGTAGAAGTCTGGTGCCGTTTGCGCGCACCGCGAGGGGGTGTGTGGAGCTATGTCACCATCTCCTCTCCCGCACTCTCTTCTACTTTCATTTTCTTTCCTACCTCTCTCCGTTTTCTCTTCTCCCCCGCATTCCCCCTTTCTCTATGTCTCCTTCTATGCTCCCTTTGTCTTCTTACCTCGTTGTCCTCTCACATCCCCAGCTCCCTCGTCCTCTTTATTTCTTCTCCCCCCCGTGTTGGTTTTTGCCTCTGTTTTTGTAGATTATCATAGCGGCTGTGAGAGGCTTCTGGGGCATGTTTGGACATACCCGTCGCATAGGGAGGTTCCATCGCCGTCGATCTATCGGTCTGTCGAAATTCCCACTCGGAAGAAATGATAACTCACCGCACGTGCGAGTAGCCGTTCTCGCGTGGCTCAGCAAAATGCTGCACATGGAGGGGTTTACGTCGGCCACGCATGATGGCACTAGACTCAAGAATCTCTGTAGTACTCGGATCGGCCGGCAGAACTACCCTAGGAGGTATGTGTCCGTCACGCGCCTCCTGCCACTATTGCGATGTCTGGTTTCTGCCGAGCCCTTCTCTGCATTTGGGCTTCGGTGTTGTTTTTATCTAGTTGTTTAATTTCTCTGTTTGGTTATGTTACTTGTAAAATAAATAGGTGTTGCCCAGATGACTAACATAAAAGGGGGGTGAATTGAGTTGTATTTAAAAAAAAAAATAACAATTATAAATCAAATATATAATATAAAATATAAATAAAATATGAAACAGTAATAAATATAAAGAGTAAAGGTAAGAGAGAAGCAAACTCAGTATGTTAACGAGGTTCGGCCCCACTGCCTACGCCTCAAGCTACCTCTTGAGGATCCCCAAATCTATTATTCAATCTCCTTTAGGTGGAGATAGAAACCTATTACACTTTTGAGCAGCACCGCTCCAAAGAATCCGTGTAGAACACCGTCTACACACACAAGGGTTATACACACCCTTTTACAAATACAAGAGTTGATAGTAGGTAGACTATCAAAGTACACTCCTCAATGAGTGAGATAGAAACAATACAGCGCAACCTATATCTCTCTTGACAAGAACAAGAATTAAGGCTCAAAACTTTAGAAAAGAGAGAATGAGAGTTTTGAAGAAATGATGCAAAATTTAGCAATAGATGTGTAAGCTCTTGTTATAAATTTTGCAAAACTCAAGTGAGCTATTTATAGGCAAATGATTTTTCAATTTCAAATTTGAAAAGATTCCCATGTCAAAAATATCATCATTTACTTTTCAAAAATTTCAAATCTAATATTTTTGCTTTTTGCATGTAACAAAAGGAGCACACTTTACTTTTCAAAAATTTCAAACATAATCTTTTACTTTTTGCATATGACAAAAGGAGCACACTTTACTTTTCAAAATTTTCAAATTTCAAACATTTAATCATGTCATGCACATGTGAAAGATGACAATCAATCATCTTTCAAAATTTTCAAATTTAATTTTCAAAATATTCATGCACATGTGGAAAATATATTTTAATATTTTATGATAAAATATTAATTTTGAGCTTTAATCCTAATTTCGAATTTTTAAGAGATTTACAAAATTACTCTATGATTTTAATGTGAACTTATTCCATTCTTGCTCAAGCTTGCTTCCTTGATGTGCTTGATTCTATTGTGTGGACAACTTGAGTTTGAAACTCTTTTATTCTTTGAATTCATTTGTTATCATCAAAATTCATGTGTAGATTTATATAAAACTTGAAATCTTGAGTTCAACAATAGGGTTTCCCTTTTTGGGCCCCAGCTCCTCCTTTGGAGGGAGTGGGTTGAATTTCCTCATTCTCCTTTGGAGTATGGAGATGGTAATCCCTTATCCCTCCTTAGAGGACGGAAGTTTGGTTATCTCTGCACTCTCTCCGACATATTATACTCGATGTTGGTTGGCTGAGAGACTAAAAGTTAAGACAAAACCTACCACGGTGTGTGTAACAGTATAGGGATATTACATATCAGTGTTTAGTTAGACTTGTAATACGGAGTTTTCTCGTTTATTAGTCTCAGTTGTAAAACTTCGCTTATTGAAATGAAACATACTCTCCCTTTTCAAAAAAAAAAAAAAGTTGGATTTGGAGTTTGATGATGTTGGAGACTTCCCAGTTCCCTTGTTTTTCTGTCAATTTTATTTCATTTTGGAAGATTGGTTTAGCTTGCCACCTTATGGATTGGAGGCACTGGTGGACTTGAGAAACTGGTTTGATCGAGTGGGGAAAAATGCAGCTTCCATGTCCATTTCAAGGATGCGGGTGTCGGAAGATCAGATAAGGCTGACTGGGTCACAATGAAGGCAACCATATCTTTAATTAAGACACAGATACCTTCTGTTATACAGCTTGCCCATTGATTATTGGAGATAGACGGTCTAATAAGAAAGTGACAAGGTCAGCAAAGACAAGATGACTATGCAACACGTTCAATCAGGAGGCTTTCTTTCTGCCTAGACGATTGACACCTTTCTTAGCGGACCAGCCGATCCGACTTTGTGTTTGCCTTCCAAAGAATAAATCCAGTACTGGGCAGTGGTCCTATTGATGTTGGATTCATTATGAAGTGTTCCCATTTCTTCGTTCTGTAGGACATTATTTCATATTGATTGTTGCTTTTTGTAACTTCATGCCATAATTCACTCATGTTTACTTAAGAGGATAAAGGAATTCATACATCTATTTCACAACCCATTTCAAACCAACCTTTCTATTGCTTGTTGATCCAAATTGGGAGCAATTTTATATAATCTATTTGTCTCTTTGGGTGCAACTGATTAAGGCAGGAAGTAAGATGGAAAGTAAAATTTCAGAATTCAGTTTCCGAAATTACAGATAAAAGAGTAAACATATTACACATACAACACACAAATCATTAACGAAAGCATTAAACAGGGGCATAAAAACTAAATTGTCATCCTCAGAAATAATTGCTTTCTTCAGCTCCGTTTAACTGGGTCAAAGTTGGAAACACCAATGACAGCACCAATAATGGCAGCAAGCACAACTCCACCAGCAACAATGCTGAGCAAGAAGTTCTTGAGCGATGGAGAAACCCCAGATGCAGCCTCAGCCACATCTGGTATCACCATGGATGCCGTCAGAGCAGCCGCCGTCAGCCCCGTGACTGCCTTCTCCTTCAGAGAAGCCCTCACTTGAATCCTCCCACTTGATTTTGAAGCAGCAGGCACGGCCTTTGATGGCCTCAATGGAAGTGGGTTGAGGAAAGCTCCAGACTTTGTTGGAACCCTCTTTTGGGTTGCATAGGTTAGTGGCATTGCCATTGACACTGCAGAAGTGGAAGCCATTTCTCTCGTTCTCTCTCTCTCTCTCTGCACACAAATGCTTCTGTATGTGAAATTTCTAAAGGTTTTGGTATTGGGTTTTTTGATTGTTGAAAGGGAATAAGTGGACCAAAGGTGGTGAAGGAGGAGAATGAGAGGTGGAAAGATCTGTTATCTCTATCTCTGTCCTACGTGGCAGCTTCTCCATTCGATATCATTGGATAAGGTTATCTTCTGCCCCAGTCAACATCAAGTTTGAAATCTTATTGTTTAGCCTTCACACAGTTTTTCCTTCTTGTAAAATGGCTAATATATAAATAATTGTTGTTCTGAGTAGGGCTCTCAAGCGAAGTGGGTTGGGTCTAAGGCCCATTCCCGGGGGGGGGGGGGGGGGGGGGGTGCCCAATGGATTCCATGTTGGCCCAAAACAGCGACTCAGCTCAGCCATACCGACTAAATATCATCATCACCTTGGGGGGAAAATCCCGAGTTCCTAGCATATAATTGATTAGGATTTAGATGCCTAAATTTCATGTCCAAACTCTTAACATGATTAGTATGATAGAGATAGATATATAAAATGGAACACAAACTATGTATCTATATGTCTCTCTCACTTAAAGCCCTAGAGTTTAGATAGCAACTTTTAAGTAATTTCAATCCGATTGATGAGATTAGTGACTGAGCGATATTGAATTATTTTCCGCTTCCTTCTACTGAAGACCATTTTCTTCTTCTACATCCTTTCAAAGTTCACAACCCACCCCCCCCCCCCCCCCCCCCCCCCAAAAAAAAACCCCACAAAAGAAAAGTAAAAAAAAAAAAAAAAACTAAATATACATGGGCTACCTTCTTTTATTTAATATATATGTATGTATGTAAGAATAATGTTGTTATGCTACGTCACTTTCTCCTCCCATTTTGCTGCTCATGCATTTGTTCTTTTTAGTTTTTTTAATTAATAGATAAAGAAGTGATTATTAGTGTATTAATATTTTTTATTTTTTAAAAAATGTTTAAAAAATATTTGAAACAAAAAGTGAAAAAAGTAAAAGTACAATTTGCACTAAGAGACACCAAGTAAGCAAATTGAGGAGATATAATAGCACTACTCAAGATAAAAAACACGTTAGTATTGTACTGTTAAATAACATGACAAATTTGTAATTTCAAATCTCTTAAAAGAGAAATGCTAATTATTATTTTCACATCACATACAAACATGTGATTTGTCATATTGGTGTGTTGAAGGGTATGACGTGAATTTTTCTCTTTCGAAAGGGTGCAATGCTTTTTGAGAGTCTCTGTTTGCTAGACAATAAGGTTTGGCTTAGATGTTACCAACATCTCAATTGATCTAAATTTATTTATGAATTATAGTGAATTAAAACATTTGAATTAGTTTAATGAAAAATTGTAAAATAATGATTTTCATTAATAATTGATTTGTTGCTGTAATTATGAAAAAATAGTAGATCCCATTAAGTGATGAAAACATTTTAACCACTTGAGATCACTTCAGATGTACATACTTGTGTGCATTTGGCTTAACTTACAAAAATGTCTCAGATCACTTCAATATCTAAACGCAACCTAAATCTCTCAACTGTTAAGCCACCATGCAAAATCTTCTTAACATGACATCTTTTAGGGAAGAAAATTTATCATGTTTTACTTGTTTCTTATCTCCTATTTTGTATTTAAAATTCATCTCAACTCATCTCATTATTATAATTTTTTAAATTTTTACATAAAATATAGTAAACAAATCAATTTCTTAAAATCCTAAAACAACAATAATATTAAAAAATAATATACTAATAATATATTATTAATTTTTAACTTTTATCTGAACTTATCTCATCTATCTCTCAATCCAAATCGAGCCTTAATACTAGGGACTTTTTTTTTAACAATTCATGTACTTTTTTTACTTGTTTCTCATATACTAGGCATGCGCCTTCTAAGTCTAAAATTCACACCCGCGTACCAACAATTTCAATGGACCACATTCACCAATAATTCACCCAATCTGTGTGATGAGAATACATTACACTAACAAGTCCAATATTTAAACAGGTTAAAAACATGCTAAGTTTGCAAGGATTCCGGAATTCATATGGCCACAGAAATTGTTGAGAAAATATAAAATAAAATACGTGAAATAAGAACTGAGATGCAGCATCAAATCATCAATCGTACTCAAGATAAATTGTCAAAAATGGTGCTCTTTGCTGTAAGTAAAAACCAATGAAACTCTAGGCATCCACCAAATTTACACCCGTTCTCAACAAACGAGTGAAAGATTCAAAGTTAAAAACTTACAAGTAAACTCATCCGAATACTGTTGGTGAAGATCATTTCACCAAAGATTAAGTCATGATTGATTAATCTACTTTTGAATTTATGAAAAGTTAAACTTACTACAAAGGTCCTACAAAATAAGTCAAAATAAGTTGTCAGTTTATGTTATTGGTGATATGATCAACGTAGAGACTAACAAGTTTCTGAAACTCTTATGCAAGAAATCATGCGCACATCAGAGAAGAACAGACGTACTTGCAGCAGAGGAATATTTTTGTATCAATGAAGAGGGGTCGTCACTGCACAGGTTGAAATGCTGGGGCTGGTGACCCAACATGTCTGAGATGTATTTCTTGAGGCAGCAAATGATATTTAATACCAAGGTCTTCAAAAATTTTCTTCAGCTCCAAGACTAGTTCGGTTCTCCGGATGTTCCTATCGCCATAGTTCTGAAAGTTTATGGTGTGTGTAATGAAGAGAGCCATTTTCATCTTGTTTAAGTCCTCAATCTCCTTAACCACCAGATTGTGGCCAGGACGCCAGAGTTGAGGCTTACTCTCCAAGTACCTAATTCAAGGTAGTATTTTATAATTTCAAAAAATGGAAGCAAAGGGAACATGACAAATATCGGGTTGTACTATATGTATCAGTAAACCAATACTACATTGTTCTGTTTAGTATGATGCATCCATCTCTGCTTGCAGAGTAACTGTTGTTTGAATACACCAAAAAACAAAACAAAAAAAATGAAAAATGAAAAGCAATACATAGAAGGTATAAAAAGAAGAAACCATTTAAAAAAAAAATAGTTTCACCTGAATTTACTAATTTTACTAATTTCCGGATATTCCAGACCCAAGAGTACCCACCTATGCATGCTTTAATACCAATGTTACCACAGCCTCACCAAACCACTGACTGGATTGAGAAGATGAAGCACCCAACTCTAAATTGGACTGCAATTTAATATTACCATCCATGAAATCAACTACGATAAAACCATTAAAAAATGGAGGAATTTTAAGGAATCTATCTGACCTTCAGAAACCAACTCAGCAGTATTGTGTTTTTGCATTGTGAAGATGCCAAAACACACACACACACACACATGCAGACACTGTATTATTTTTTTTAATTAGCAAAAACTATTTGAAAGCTTAAGGGGGCCTATTTTTTGTTTTTTAATTGTAAGTAATAAAGTTTCATTAATTATAATTTAAACCTGGTTCAACCAATTGGTTAAACCAAAAAAATTCTTGATAACTGTGTTTGATAATTGAAGAGAATATCTAATCCGCAATCTCAATTCCAACATTTGAGTTGCCGACTACTAGTAATCCATATACAGTAGAATCAATCATGGTAATGCAGCATACTTAAATATAACTGAAGTGACATACACTTTTATTCTTTCTTTTAGGGATCCAATAATCTGAACTGAAGTAGAAACATCAACAGCAAATTCAACGTTGTCACTCATTTCCGGGCTCCTGTAAAAGTTGCTGATGGGTTTGGTAGCCAGAACTGTATTTGGATAGAATATTTTCTCATTGTCATATCTCAAGAAGACTGTCGTCAAAATGTTCATCTCTTCAACGACCATCTGTGAGGTAAATGTTTCAAGTAAAGTGACCCACAATGATCTAACAGAATGTAATTTATTCCCAGGATTAGGTAGTTACCTGTACTCCATCAACAACACAACGGTCCCCTACATCAAAGGGGTGCATAACAAATACAAATATGATGGCTTCAAACACAGTCTTTGCAGCGTTACCAAACATAAATGCTACAAGTAGAAGTTGAGATGAAATGAGGACAAGTACTTGCGTTGTTAAAAATCCCATCAAAAGTAACCAAACAATTAGGGTCACAACAACCACAATCACTGAAACAAGTTTGTTCAGCTCATCTATGGCAGTTTTAGTATCATTCAAGGAATGTGCCAATGATTTGCGCTCTTTGTAAACATTCATCTGCAAACAAGAATGACACAATAAGAGCCATGATTTGACTTTCTCCCCACAAGAGTTTCGTTTCGATTACTTGAATTTGAAAAAAAAAAGGTCTTACAAACTATAAGATATAAGTAGCGCAAATCATGTAGAAAGGTAGGTTCTGAGAGTTACAACCACAACTATCTGAGAACTTGATGGACAAGAGAACACTTAAATTTGCATTGAGAAGATACATAATAATACCGTTTGGCTTATTCAAAATCATTCTGAATTTTCATTTGTACAGAAATAATATTAGCATGCAAATAATCATCATGACATGTACGAGAAGAAACTCACAGTCTGAAACGTTACTAGGAAGTAGCCAAAGGTGGATAGGAAAAGCAGCTATTGATCTTACCAACCAGTTCTTTAAATCTTTTCTTTTGATCTTTCCAGGTTCTGCTGCTCCTTGGATGAGTGAAAGCACATTATCCACCTCCTCCTTTTTCATGAATCGCAAGAGGTCCTCCTCATCAATGTACCTGTAGTAATAATTTTGAGAGTGAAAATAGGGAGACAGTAAGGGGAAAAAAAACACACCGGAAATTGTAGGAGCTTTCAGAAGATATTCTCACTTGCTTCCATGCTTTGCCACATTATTGAAAATCCGATAAGCAGCAGCCTTTGCTTCCCACTCGCTTGTAATTTCCTCATCTTTCTGCGCACACTCATCATCATCAAGACTTTCAAGTGTGTTTGAGATGGTAGACAGTCCAGAACTGCGTATGACATTAATCAACCCTTTCATGGTCCAAGCAGAAACGTTATCTTGCCTCATTTTTTTGAGCTTGTCTACATCAATCACCTCTTCTTTCCCCCCCTCTTTTCCCTCATCTTTTTCTTTTTTCAAATTTCGGAAACTCAAATGCCCGGTACTTGATGAGCTCCCGACTCTTTCTGCTATCTCCATCAACGGAGGCCCCGAAAGGGTCCTAAGAACATATTGATGAAATATCGATTCTTGAATCCGATCAAAGAATCTTGTGCTTTGGAAAGAAATAGCCAGTAACTTCACCAACAGATTCTTCACAAGCCATAGAACTGCACCAATAAGGCAAGCAGAAAGAGCCCTAGTAATATAATTCAGAATCCGAGAGGTTTCTTTGGATCTCTTTACTCCCCTGAACAACAAAACCCATGCAAGTAGAACCAAACTCAACCAAAGAAAAACCTGAACATTCCTCTTCAATCCGTACACAAAATACAAAACCTTCTTTTTAAACAAGAAGTTCTTTTCAATCAAGAAAACCAAAACATTAATGAGCCATCCAGTGAACAATCCACCACAGAAGATTACGAAGAACAGCACACCCCATTTCCACAATTCCAGACCCCAAAGCACACTGTTTTGCAATTTATGAACAGTTAAGCTAACAATCAAAAACCCCACGATACACACAAATGCAATCCACTCAACCAAAACCGTCATTTTCAGCCTCTTACCGTTTTTCTCGCCGACTTTCAGATTGGCCGTCTTGTAAACTTCCTCATCATCTTCCTCCTTCGCTCCTGGCGATCCGATCAACGGAGTTTTGGGCGTGACCGGTGCTGATTTCAAGTTATCGCGTGGAGTGGTAGCACTGACTTTATGAATTGGCGACACCATATTCGGCGAGTTCAAATTGGAAGAACTTGCATCCGCCTTCTTCGCAGCCATATTGGTATCTCCAGCATAAGCTGGTTCCACGAATCTCGACTTAGGCTTGGAGAACACCGACCGCGCGAGCGATTTTCTTTGAGTTAAGGTCTCGGACGGAATCTTTGGAGGCTTATTGAGATTCGGACTTGGGCTAGGAGAAGAACTGGCAAATGAGGACATCTGAACTCTGGTTTGGAGTTCTTCGAGCCCTGTTAGCTCAAGATTTGAATCTCTAGCCGACTTCGGCGAAGACCGGAGTTCGGAGTCATTTGAAAAAGAGTAGGAACTGCTTTCAACAAGTGCAGGGCCTTTGGAATCTCTGCTTTCATTGTTTGTGACAAAAGCATCGTCGCTACCTAGAATCTTCACTACGACTTCGTTTGATCCTTTCTTCTCTGCAACGCCTTTCTCTCCTTCCATGGAGATAGCTTTCTCTGCCACTAAGCCCAAAGTTTTGGAGTTAATATCACTCAGGTTTTAGCTTTTCAGACTTTCCCGAAAAATCAGGGGCGGAACTAGCTTGCGCTCTGGGGGCTACCGCCCCCAAAATTTTTTAAAACATCAGACTAGAATATAGATATTTGTATTACAGTCCCCCAAATCTGCCGACTAGGAGTCTAATAACATTAATAATAGATTAATTTATAATGAAAGTAACGATATTTAATGAACGGCTGTCGTTTTGTGTTTTATCATTAAAATAATATAAATAATTTTATTATTATTATTTTAAATTTTATATAGCGACATGCATGATAACTTATATAATAATTTATATAATAATTTTAAGGTATATAAATATGAGTTTTAATTATTATAAAATTTATAAAAAAAATATAAACAGAAATTTTTTTTAGAGAGTTTTTTTATATATTTCTCTGTTGTAATAATAGTTTCTTTATTTATTTTTATAATACGTTATCAGTACGACATTTCTATCAATTCTGAAACTAGTGACCTTATTTTTCTGTAAGTTTTTCAATAAATTATTTGCAGTTTTTGATATATTTTATTGATAATTATTATTTAAAATCTGTGTGAATTTATAAATATATTTTCTGAGATATACATACTTATTTCATTATTTATATGTGTAGAAAATGATAAATATTATAAAATTAGAATTTTTTGCTCTTGATATATCTGGGAAAAATTATTTATCCTGGATACTTTATATTAAAATTCATCTTGATGCGATGAACCTGGGTGAAACAATTAAAAAAGGAAATCAAACGTCTCTGCGGGACCGTGCTAAAACAATGATTTTTCTTCGCCACCATTTTCACAAAGAATTAAAAACTGAATATCTTACAATAAAATATCTCTATATTTTGTGGAACAGTTTAAGGAAAATGTATGAATACCAAAAGACTGTCATCCTCCCAAGAACTCATTTTGAATTGTTGTACCTGAGATTGCAAGATTATAAAAATGTTAGTGAGTATAATTTCGCACTTTTTAAAATAAGTTTAGTACTAAAATTATACGGTGAGAAAATCACCGATGATGATATGCTAGAGAAGACTTATACTACATTTCATGCCTCGAATGTGCTACTGCAACAGTAGTATCGAGAGAGAAAGTTCAAAAAATATTAAAAAACTTATATTATGTCTTCTAGTAGTTGAGCAGAACATTGAACTCTTATTAAAAAATCACCAGTTACGTCTTACTGGCTCAATATCATTCATTGAAATGAATGGTAATAGGTTTGTGTCATTCCTTTAGAAGAAATCGATGGCGTGAACGTGGTAAGAGAAATTATAGAAATGTTGGTCCCATAAGTGACAACATTAAAATGGATAATAAGATACTGTATCACCAGAAGTGGTACAACTCGGAAAGGGGTAAAAGTCCACAGAATAATTCTTTAAAGAGAAGTGAAGAGGTGTACCATAGATGTGGAATGACTGGACATTGGTCACGAATCTGTCGTACGACCAAGCATTTAGCTGATTTATATCAAGTATCTATTAAGGGAAAGAATAAAATGTATTAAACAAATTTAGTAGAACTATTAGATGATTTATTAGATTCAGTAGATGTAGATGTTACTCATCTTGATGTCTCTAATTTTTTTTAATCATCCTAAAGGTAGAATTGATCACTTAATTGGAGATGGAAGTGTTCCACTCAATTAATGTATTTTCTTTCTATTATCTGTAATAAAAGTTTTGTATATTTTGTAGAATCATGGATCACATTTAAGAGTTTTTTTTTTATCTCTGACTTGAATGATAAAGATATATGTCTGGCTGACAGTACTACAACTCACACAATTCTCAAAAAAAAGAAATATTTTCAAAATTTAACACTAAGCAAAACCTATGTCCATATCATATCAAGTCCATCAAATTTAATTGAGGATTTCGGAAAAACTTATATTGTGTTGCCTAATGACACCAAATTTTATATTGATGATGCTCTATTCTCTTCACAATCTATAAGAAATTTATTGAGTTTCAAAGATATACATCGTAATGATTATCATATTAAAACAATCAATGAAGGCAGTAAAGAGCATCTTCTTATTATTAAAACAATATCGGGCCAGAAGCTCGTATTAGAAAAACTGTCTGCTTTATATTTTGGATTGTATTATACAAAAATGAGAACAATTGAATCATATGTGGTAATGTACCAGAAGTGCATTGACCCAAAAATATTTATGACTTGGCATGATCGTTTTGGACATCCAGAATCTATGATGATAAGACGAATTATTGAAAATTCACATGGGTATCCCTTAAAGACTCAAAAGATATTTCTACCCAATGAATTTTCGTGCTCTGCATATTCTCAAGGTAAGTTGATTATCAGACCATCTCCCTTAAAAGTCATTGTTGAATCTCCATCCTTTTTACAAAAAATTTACGGAGATATATGTGGGCCTATTCTCCCTTAAAAGTCATTGTTAAAACCTATGTCTATACCATATCAGGTTCATTGGATTTAATTGAGGGCTCCGGAAGAGTTTATATTGTGTTGTCTAATGGCACCAAATTTTGTATTGATGATACTCTATTCTCTTCACAATCCATAAGAAATTTATTGAGTTTCAAAAATATACGTCGTAATGATTACCATATTGAAACGATCAATGAAGGCCGTAAAGAGCATCTTCTTATTATTAAAACAATATCGGGCCAGAAACTCGTATTAGAAAAACTGTCTGCTTTATATTCTGGATTGTATTATACAAAAATGAGAACAATTGAATCATATGTAGTAATGTACCAGAAGTGCATTGACCCAAAAATAATTATGACTTGGCATGATCGCCTTGGACATCCGGGATCTATGATGATGAGACAAATTATTAAAAATTCGCATAAGCATCCCTTAAAGATTCGAAAAATATTTTTACCCAATGAATTTTCGTGCTCTGCATGTTCTCAAAGTAAGTTGATTATCAAACCATCTCCCTTAAAAGTCATTGTTGAATTTACATCATTTTTACAAAGGATTTACAGAGATATATGTGGGTCTATTCATCCATCAAGTGGACCAATTAGATATTTTATAGTTTTGATTGATGCATCTAGTTGATGGTCACATGTTTGTCTGTTTTCCACTAGAAATATTGCATTTTCTAGACTTCTTGCTCAGATAATCAAATTACGAGCACAATTTCTTGAGTATCCAATTAAGACCATATGATTGGATAATGTAGGTAAATTTTTATCTCAAACTTTTGATGATTATTGCATGTCAATAGGAATAGATGTTGAACATCATGTTGCTCGTACACATACACAAAACGATTTAACTGAATCTTTGATTAAAAGGTTTTAACTAATCGCTATACCTTTACTTATGAAATCAAGACTACCTGTTTCTGTTTGGAAACATGCTATATTTCATACAACATCTTTAATTCGTATTAGACCATCTGTATATCATAAATATTCTCCATTACAGCTTGCACTTAGTTAACAACCAAATATTTCTCATTTTCGTATTTTTGAATGTGTTGTATATGTTCTAATTGCACATCCACAACGTACAAAAATGAGCTCTCAACGTAGACTTGAGATATATGTTGGTTTTGATTCTCCATCTATTATTAGATACCTTGAACCCCTTTCAGAGGATATGTTTAAAGTACGTTTTGAGGATTGTCACTTTGACGAATCTACTTTTCCATTAATGGGGAAAGAAAAGTCGGTATTTGAAGTACGATAAGGTATTACTGGGGATAATAAGACCCTGTCTCAATTTAATCCTCCTACAAATGAATGTAAACTGAAAGTTCAGAGGATTATTCATTTACAAAATGTTGCAAATCAATTACCGAATGTATTTACTGACACTAAAGGTATAGTAAAATATTATATTTCTACTGTTAATGCTCAAGCAAGGATTGAAGTTCCTGAATGATAAATTGTCAAAACAGTAATAGGTGAGTCTAAGACATGCCTAAAGCGTGGAAGACCTATAGATGCAAAAGACAAAATTCTCAGAATGAAAAAAAAATACAAAATGAATTTGGTGTTTCTGAAAAACATGTACCCACAATACATGCTACAAATATAATTGGTACTCTTAAAGAGCTCAAATCTTCTATTCCAAAACCTTTTGAAAATAAAACTCCTGAAGAGTATAAATCTCCTGAAATTAGACATTTTGAAGAGATGTTTCATGAAATGTTTTCCCCTGAAGAGGAACAGGCACCTGAAAATAATGAGATCTTAATACATTTCATGTATACTAGAGAAATTCTGGATAAAAAGAAAACTGTTGTCGACAGTTTTAATAATGAGATCTTAATACATTTCAAAAACCGTCGAAAAATGTCGATATAAAAATGATTGGTCAAAATGAAAAGTAGCTATTGAAGCTGAATTAAATTCGCTAGTAAAGCGAGAAGTATTTGGACCTATTGTCCAAACACCAAAAGGTGTAATGCCTGTTGGATATAAGTGGGTATTTGTACGAAAACGTAATGAGAAAAATGAAATTGTGCGGTATAAAGCACGGCTTGTCACACAAGGTTTCCTGCAAAAACCCAGAATTGATTTTGAAGAAACATATTCTCCCGTTATGGATGCAATCACATTTAGATTTTTGATTAGTCTGGTTGTTACAAAATGATTAGAAATGCGGTTGATGGATGTGGTCACTACATATTTATATAGATCCTTAGACCATGACATATATATGAAAATCCCTTAAGCATATAAAATGCCTGAAGCATCTATGAGTACATTTAGAAATATGTACTTTATCAGATTACAAATATCTTTATATAGGTTGAAGTAATGCGGACGCATATGGTATAATCGCTCAAGTGAATATTTATTGAAAGATGGATTTGAGAATAATCGTATATGCTCATGTGTTTTTATTAAGAAATCAGAATTTGGATTTGTCAATATTGTGATTTATATTGATGATTTAAATATTGTGAGAACTCCTGAAGAGATCTCAAGAACCTCTACATATTTAAAGAATGAATTTGAAATGAAAGATCTTGGAAAAATAAAATTTTGTCTCGACCTGCAGTTTGAGCACTTGCCAAATAAAATTTTTATTCATCAGTCCATGTATACTGAGAAAGTCCTGAAGCATTTTTATATAGACAAATCTCATCCCCTGAGTACTCCAATGATTGTTCGAACACTTGATGTAAAGAATGACCCATTCTGTCATTGTGATGACAATGAAGAAATTCTTAGTCCTGAAGTATCATATTTTAGTGCAATTGGAACTTTAATGTATCTTGCAAATTGCACTCGACCAGCTATTACATTCTCAGTTAATCTACTTACAAGATATAGTTCTGCACCAACTCGAAGGTATTGGAATGGAATTAAATATGTCATTCATTACCTTCATGGTACGGTTGATATGAGATTATTTTATCAACGTGGATCAAATCCACAATTGATTGGGTATGCAGATGCAGATTATCTTTCAGATCCACACAGAGATAGATCTCAAACTGGATATTTATTTACTTATGGAGATACTATCATATCATGGAGATCTGTTAAGCAGACATTATCTGCTACTTCTTCAAATCACTCAGAGATCATTGCTATTCATGAAACAAGTCGATAGTGTATTTGGCTGAGATCAGTAATTCAACATATCCAGGAAAGTGTGAACTTCCTATGATTAATAATAGCCCAACAATTTTATATGAAGATAATACTGCTTGTATCACTCAAATCAGAGGAGGATATATTAAAGATGACAGATCCAAACATATTTCACTTAAATTATTTTATACTCATGAATTTCAAGAGAAAGATGAAATTGATGTCAAGTAGATACGATCTAATGATAATTTTTCAGATTTATTCACAAAGGCGTTACCAACTTCAACATTCAAGAAGATTGTGCATAACATTGGAATGCAAAAACTCAAAAATCTATTGTCATGTACTTTTCAGATGGAGTAAATATCCTGAAAACTTGTGCTGATTGTACTCTTTTTCCTTCGCTAAGGTTTTGTCTCGCTGGGTTTTCCTTTATAAGGTTTTAATGAGGCAAAAATAAAAGTTTTTTATGATTATTGCATGTCAATAGGAATAGATGTTGAACATCCTGTTGCCCATACACACGAAAAAATCTATTCATCCTCCTACTATTCACACAACCTCCACACACCACATATTATTTTATTTTATTTTTAATTAAATATTTAATATATAAATAATGAATAAAAAAATTAAATTAATTTAAAAAGAACAAATTCAAAAAAAAAATATTAAAAAAATTAAAAAATTAAAAAAAAAATAAAAAGTGATGGTGTGTGGAGGTTGGGAGGTTGTGTAGAAGTGCTCCCATACACACACATAAAACGGTTTAGCTGAGTCTTTGATCAAAAGGCTTCAACTAATCGCTAGACCTTTACTTATGAAATCAAAACTACCTGTTTCTGCTTGGGGACATGCTATACTTCATACAGCATATCTAATTCGCATTAGACCATCTGCATATCATAAATATTCTCCATTACAGCTTGCATTTGGTCAACAACCAAATATTTCTCATCTTCGTACTTTTGGATGTGCTGTATATGTTCCAATTGCACCTCCACAACGTACAAAAATGGGCCCTCAACGTAGACTTGGGATATATGTTGGTTTTGATTCTCCATCCATTATTAGATACCTTGAACCCCTTACAGGGGATATGTTTAAAACACATTTTGAGGATTGTCATTTTGACAAATCAAATTTTTCGTTAATGGGTATAGAAAAGTCGGTGCCTGAAGCACGACAAGATATTACTTGGGATAATAAGACCCTGTCTCATTTTGATCATCCTACAAATGAATGTAAACGGGAAGTTCAGAGGATTATTCATTTGCAAAATATTGCAAATCAGTTACCGGATGTATTTACTGACACTAAAGGTGTAGTAAAATCTTATATTCCTGCTGTTAATACTCCAGTAAGGATTGAAGTCTTTGAAGGACAAATTGTCAAAACAGCAATAGGTGAATCTAAAATACGCCTGAAGCGTGGAAGACCTATTGGTGCAAAAGATAAAATTTCCAGAAGGAAAAGAATACAAAATGAATTTGGTGTTCTTGAACAACACGTACCCACAATACAGACCACAAATATAATTGGTGCTCCTAAAAAGCTTAAATCTTCTATTCCAGAACATCCTGAAGAGGAAACTCTTGAAGAGTATAAATCTCCTAAAAAGGGACCTCCTGAAGAGGTGTGTCAAGAAATGTTTTCCCCTGAAGAGGAACAGGTACCTGAAAATAATGAGATTTCAATACATTTCATGAAAATTGAAGAAATTCTGGATAGAAATAAAACTGTTGTCGACAACATATTTTCATGTAAAATGGTCATTGACATTACCAGAAATAATGAAAAAAGTGAGCCAAAAAGCATTGAAGAATGTCGATGTAGAAATGATTGGCCAAAATGGAAAACAACTATTGAAGCTGAATTAAATTCGCTAACAAAACGAGAAGTATTTGGACCTGTTGTCCAAACACCAAAGGGTGTAATGCCTGTTGGATATAAGTGGGTATTTGTACGAAAACGTAATGAGAAAAATGAAATTGTGCGATACAAAGCACGGCTTGTTGCACAAGGTTTCCTGCAGAAACTTGAGATTGATTATGAAGAAACATACTCTCCCGTTATGGATGCAATCACATTTAGATTTTTGATTAGTCTAGTTGTTACAAAAGGATTGGAAATGCGATTGATAGATGTGGTCACTGTATATTTATATGGATCATTAGACCATGACATATATATAAAAATCCCTGAAAGATATAAGATGCCTGAAGCATCTACAAGTACATCTAGAAATATGTACTCAATCAGACTACAAAGATCTTTATATGGGTTGAAGCAATCCGGACGCATGTGGTATGATCGCTTAAGCGAATATCTATTGAAAGAAAGATTTGAGAATAATCATATATGCCCATGTGTTTTTATTAAGAAATCAGAATCCAGATTTGTCATTATTGCGGTTTATGTTGATGATTTAAATATTATGGGAACTCCTGAAGAGATCTCAAAAACCGCTATGTATTTAAAGAATGAATTTGAAATGAAAGATCTTGGCAAAACAAAATTTTGTCTCGACTTGCAGCTTGAGCACTTTCCAAATGGAATTTTTATTCATCAGTCCATGTATACTGAGAAAGTCCTAAAGTATTTTTATATGGACAAATCTCATCCCCTGAGTATTCCAATGATTGTTCGAACACTTGATGTGTTGTATATGTTCTAATTGCACATCCACAATGTACAAAAATGGGCTCTCAACGTAGACTTGAGATATATGTTGGTTTTGATTCTCCATCTATTATTAGATACCTTAAACCCCTTTCAGGGGATATGTTTAAAGCATGTTTTGAGAATTATCACTTTGACGAATCTACTTTTCCATTAATGGGAAAAGAAAAGTCAGTATTTGAAGTACGATAAGGTATTACTGGGGATAATAAGACCCTGTCTCAATTTGATCCTCCTACAAATGAATATAAACTGAAAGTTCAGAAAATTATTTATTTACAAAATGTTGCAAATCAATTACCGAATGTATTTACTGACACTAAAGGTGTAGTAAAATATTATATTTCTACTGCTAATGCTCAAGTAATGATTGAAATCCCTGAATGATAAATTGTCAAAATAGTAATATGTGAGTCGAAGACATGCCTAAAGCGTGGAAGACCTATTGGTGCAAAAGACAAAAGTTCCAGAATGAAAAAAACAAAAAATGAATTTAGTGTTCTTGAAGAACATGTACTAACAATACAGACTACAAATATAATTGGTGCTTTTAAAGAGTTCAAATCTTCTATTCCAAAATCTCTTGAAGAGGAAACTCTTGAAGAGTATAAATCTCTTGAAAATTGGACATCTTGAAGAGGTGTTTCATGAAATATTTTCCCCTGAAGAGGAACAAACACCTGAAAATAATGAGATCTTAATACATTTCATGTATACTAGAGAAATTCTGGATAAAAATAAAACTGTTGTCAACAGTTTTAATAATGAGATGTTAATACATTTCAAAAATCATCGAAGAATGTCGACATAGAAATGATTGGCTAAAATGGAAAGTAGTTATTGAAGCTGAATTAAATTCGCTAGCAAAGCGAGAAGTATTTGGACCTATTGTCCAAATACCAAAGGGTGTAATGCCTGTTGGATATAAGTGGGTATTTGTACGAAAACGTAATGAGAAAAATAAAATTGTGCGGTATAAAGCATGGCTTGTCGCATAAGGTTTCCTGCAGAAACCCAGAATTGATTTTGAAAAAACATATTCTCCCGTTATGGATGCAATCACATTTAGATTTTTGATTAGTCTGGTTGTTACAAAAGGATTATAAATGCGGTTGATGGATGTGGTTACTGCATATTTATATAGATCTTTAGACCATGACATATATATGAAAATCTCTTAAGGATATAAAATGCCTGAACCATCTACGAGTACATCTAGAAATATGTACTTTATCAGATTACAAATATCTTTATATAGGTTGAAGGAATGTGGACGCATATGGTATAATCGCTCAAGCGAATATTTATTGAAAGATTGATTTAAGAATAATCCTATATGCCCATGTGTTTTTATTAAGAAATCAGAATTTGGATTTTTCAATATTGTGATTTATATTGATGATTTAAATATTGTGAGAAATCCTGAAAAAATCTCAAGAACCTCTACATATTTAAAGAATGAATTTGAAATGAAAGATCTTGAAAAAACAAAACTTTGTCTCGACCTGCAGCTTAAGCACTTGTCAAATGAAATTTTTATTCATCAGTCCATGTATACTGAGAAAGTCCTTAAGTATTTTTATATAGACAATATCATTCCCTGAGTACTCCAATGATTGTTCAAACACTTGATGTAAAGAATGACTAATTCTGTCCTTGTGATGACAATGAAGAAATTCTTAATCCTGAAGTACCATATTTTAATGCAATTGGAGCTTTAATGTATCTTGCAAATTGCACTCGACTAGCTATTATATTCTCAGTTAATCTGCTTACAAGATATAGTTCTGCACAAACTCGAAAGCATTGGAATGGAATTAAACATGTCATTCATTACCTTTATGGTACGGTTAATATGAGATTATTTTATCAACGTGGATTAAGTTCATAATTGATTGGGTATGTAGATGCAGGTTATCTTTCAGACCCACACAGAAGTAGATCTCAAACTGGATATTTATTTACTTATGGAGATACTGTTATATAATGGAGATCTGTTAAGCAGACATTATCTGCTACTTCTTCAAATCACTCAGAGATCATTGCTATTCATGAAGCAAGTCGAGAGTGTATTTGTCTGAGATCAGTAATTCAACATATTTAGGAAAATTGTGAACTTCTCATGATTAATAATAGCCCAACAATTTTATATAAAAATAATACTGCTTATATCACTCAAATCAGATGAGGATATATTAAAGATGACAGAACCAAACATATTTCACCTAAATTATTTTATACTCATGAATTTCAAGATAAAGGTGAAATTGGTGTCAAGCAGATACAATCTAGTGATAATCTGTCAGATTTATTCACAAAGGCGTTACCAACTTCGACATTCAAGAAGATTGTGCATAACATTGGAATGTGAAAACTCAAAAATCTATTGTCATGCACTTTTCAGTAGGAGTAAATATCCTGAAAACTTGTGCTGATTGTACTCTTTTTCATTCGCTAAGGTTTTGTCTCACTGAGTTTTCCTTTGCAAGATTTTAATGAGGCAATCTTAAAGCACTTGTGGATACATAAGAAAACTGTACTATTTTTTTTTCGCCATTGGTTTTTCTTCCTATTGGGTTTTTCCTTGGTAAGGTTTTAACGAGACAGATTCTTTATGGATGGTCATTCAAAGAAAATGGTAATGAAACGAACAATATTGGAGGGACGGCTACCGTCCCCTATCCCATTATCAAAATTATGTGAATGACTCTACCATTATTATTTTAAATCTTGCATAATGACTTGCATAGTAACTTGTACAGTACTTTCAACGCCTATAAATATGGATTTCAGTTGTTATGAAATTCATAAGAAAATATAGAGAGAGAAGAAAATTTTAGAGAGTTTCAAAAGATTTTCTTATATATTTTTCTCTTATAATAGTAGTTTTTTTCTTTAGTTTTATAACATAATTAATTTTTTTAAAATATAAATTTGTATACTTTTTTTTAAAAAAATTAGTCATATCTAATTAATAATAATAATAAAAAAAGTAGAGAAAAAAGAATATTTTTTCACTTATGAATAATAATCTTTCAAAACTCTCTAAATTTGGAGGGTTACTATTCACAAATAAAAAAAAGTTAAATATTCTTCTTTTATTCTCTTCTTCCCACTTTCTTCTCCCCACAAATAATTAAATATAACAAAATTCTTTTGAAAAGTGTCTGAACTTGTATTTTTTAAAGGAAAATTTTAGCATATCAGTAACATAGAATAGCATATATCATGAAAATTTTAACACATGATTCATGAAAATTTCGTAACATGTAAGGATTCTTTTCTCAAAATTCTTATTTTATTCGTATCTTTTCTTAAATCTTATCCTTGTTTCTGAATCTCGACGGGCGTTACGTATAGTCGTTCCCGCCAGGTTCTCCACTATTATTACCTGTGGTTGGGCCATATCACTATTTTTAAATATCGACGGGCATTACATATTGCCGTTCCCACAGGGTTTAGATTCTTGCTAATCGCACGGGCGTTGCGTATCGTTGTCTCCGTCGTAACGAGTCCTATAATGAAGAATGGTTTACTAAAATTACCCCCTTATATGAAAATTAGTTGTATGATGCTTTTCTGATTCGGACCTTGATCTGACAAAATGCATGTATAAATTATTGATTGAGATTATCGCTATTTTCTTAAGTTCCATTTTTTTGACCTTCAAAATCCGTAGTAGTATGCCACTCGACGTGATTAGGAAATAACTTGACTTAGAAGAAACCCTCCAGATGTCAGTTTCAATAGTAGTCCAATTGGGATATAAAAATGAATTTGGGTGTTAAATCCACTTTAGAAGGCAAAGATGTTTCATGGTGGAAAGACTTGGAGGGCTAAATAAGTATGGTACTCTTATTATTAATTTAGATAGTAAAAGAGATCTATCTTTCAATGTACTGTACCATAGGAAGTAATTTATTAAATAACTACAGTCATAAAGAGCTAGATAGAATGAAGTCAAGGTCATAGTCTTGAAGAAACTAGAGTTAGAAACTCGAGGTAATCTTTGGAAGCCGATAAGAAAAGGGTAGATCAAGAACATTTTTTTAAAAATTTGGAATTATATGAAGACGCAGAAGGTTTAATATGCAAAACATTTACAGGAAAGTTGGATTATAGTAAGTTAAAAGGTTAAGTCATAATGAGAAGATGATATGATCGAAAATACCAATATAGGTACAAATGTTTAGTGTGAAAGACTTGAACTTTTATGGACATAGATTACTTTATTGAGGTCTGAAGGGAAAGTCGTGGTTTAAATGAATTTCTTTGAGAAAAAAAGAAAAATATATATAGAAAAATATATAGATTTGTGCTACTGACATATATGGATTATTATATACTGTCCATATATTATAATTTTTATATATAGATTAATTCGTGCGCAATATTATATATATATTTGGGTAGCTTGAAAAAAATTAAAATTTGTATGTCTTGTAGATCATTTGCTAATTTATATTTAAAAAAATATCAAGAATTTTACTTCAAAGATGATAATAAACTAATTTTATTTCATGAAAGATTGTTGTTGAGCTTAATTTAAAGAAAAAATTTTAAGTTGATTGCCCCCCAAACACCAAATTCTTGTTCTACCCCTGCAGGAAACTAAAGAAATTTTTCGGCTAATGGAACATAAACAAGACGACGAACAAGGGTTTCAAATCCAGGAAAAGAATCATAACAATCGTATGTTTGGCTAATAGGAGAAGTAGGTTACAAAAAAGGAGCAAACTTGTGCATAAGACATTCCGATGATCGATGAGTCAAAACCTCAAGAAAAACATGTGAAGCAGTGTGCACATTCCAAAAGAGAAAACCTGTGAGCCGATCGAGCTTATAAGTTTAAAAAAATAGCCCTCAAATAATATATTTTCATGCATGTTATGCACAATTTTCTTAGTCGTAATATACAAAATCTTCAAATCCTTTCTTTATTATTGGGTCTTCAAAATCGCTATCAACAATTTTATTTTCTTTAATGGGTTCCCTTTTTTTCTAGGTTAATCCCTCTTCAAATCTCCCAACTTTTTGAGTTTGTTCATCAATGTTGTTTGTATATGGTGTTGCAGTGTTGTAGATAAAAATGGAGATTGCTACCTTGAAGCTCCTTAAAGTGGCAGCTATCGTTAATGGGGAGGTTAAGCGTTGGATTCTTAAAAAGATCCTTTGTGGGAAAGGTGAGCTTGAGCTAGCAATTTAGAATGGAGAAAATTATGTAAACCTCTGCAACTTTTGTGATGTCTGGGTCTTGACCTAACTATTGAAAAATAGGATCAACGTAAAGTTATAAGATTGAGATGGGTAGGAGATGGGTAAGAGGAGACTCAAAGTTTTCTGAAACATTTGGTTGAGAAACTGAATACATCTTGGCTCCATAGGCTTGGAAATAGATTGGATCCATCCCTCTTGACAGGTCTTTGAATATTGAGTAGCTTGTGAGATTCTTACCAGGAGTGAATCGGCTTAAGCTTGGAGAGACCTATAGAGACGGAGTCGATTTTATTTTTTTATTTTTATTTTTTGTAATTTGATTTTGTTGTTGGGAGAAAAATGGAAAAATTTGTTTATAGCAACTCTGTTTGGTTGTTGAGAAAAGAAAAAAAAACTTCTTTATTTAGCTGCTGCTTCTGTGCTTTTTTTTTTTTTTGTATTGCAATGGATTCGTGAGAGTTTGGAAAGATTGAATGAGATTAAAAAAAAAAAGACACTGGAAACCGGTCGGGTTGCTATAATAACAAAAGTAGCCCTTTAATAAAATAAGGACATGTATGAAAAAAATATTACATCAAATTTAAACCTCATTGCATAGAATCACCATCAAGCTTAGACTGCTCAGCCATGTTCCGTGTTTTCTCTTCCTCATTTCGAACAAGCCAACTCGTTTTCGTTGTTGACATCATTACTATCTCTTCTCCGTCTTCCTTTTTCTTTTTGATCTCATTCAATCTTTCCAAACTCTCACGAATCCATTGCAATACAAAAAACAAGCACAAAAGCAGCAGCTAAAAAATAGAGATTTAAAAATCCCAAATAAAGACGCTTTTTTCTTTTCTTTTCTCAGCAACCAAACAGAGTTGCCATAAACAAAGTTTTCCATTTTTTTCCTAACAACAAAATCAAATTACAAAAAATAATAATAAAAAATAAAATCGACTTCGTCTCCATAGGTCCCTCCAAGCTTAAGCCGATTTCACCCCTGGCAAGAATCTCATAAGCTACTCAATATTCAAAGGTTTATCCATAGGGATGGATCCAATCAGTTGCCAAGCCTATGGTGCCAATATGTATTCAGTTTCTCAACCGAATGTTTCAAAAAATTTTGGGTCTCCGCTTACTTGCAATTTCCATACCCATCTTAATCCTATGGCTTTATGTTGACCCCATTCTTTAATGGTTAGGTCAAGACCAGGACATCACAAAAGTTGTAAAGGTTTACATAATTTTCTCCATTCTGAATTGCTAGCTCAATCTCACCTTTCTCACAATGGATCTACTTAAGAATTCAACGCTTAACCTCCCCATTAACGATACCTACCACTTGAAGGAGCTTCAAGGTAGCAATCTCCCTCTTTATCTACAACACTATAAACAAACAACATTGACGAACAAATTCAAAAAGTTGGGAGATTTGAAAACAGATTAACCTAGAAAAGAAACGAAATCCATTAAAGAAAAGAAAATTGTTGATAGTGGATTTGAAGACCCAATAATAAAGAAATGATTTGAAGATTCTGTATATTACGACAGAAAATTGTGTGTAACATACGTGGCAATCCATTATTTGAGGGTTGTTTTTTTGAACTTATAAGCCCAACCGACTCACAGGTTTTCTCTATTTGAATTTGAGAATATTACTTTACGAGACGACAATGTTAAAAATATGGATCCGTGTACACATACACAGATATGTGGACGGCAAAAGAGTAGGGAAGTGTACATAAACACTGATAAAATTAACAGCAAGATGATTTTATTAATAATAGTAAGATAATTTAATTAAATATTTATTATATTTTAAAAAATAAGAGAAAAACTGCATAAAAACTATTAAAAAGTTAAAATATTTTAAATATAATTTTTATCTTAGAATTTAAAAAAGATTTTAAAAATTAGAGAAATTTGCATAAAAACTATTAAAATATTAAAATATTTTAAATATAATTTTTATTTTAGAATTTAAAAAAGATGATTTTTTTTTTAAGTTTGAAAAAGTTATAATAATTATTTTGAAAGTGTTTTTGTTTAAATGATGTCTCGAAATGAAATGAGATGGGATGAGATAAGATGAAATAAAATAGAATGAAATGGAAACTTTTTTCAAACATCTCCTTTGATCTCGTTTAGTTATACAAATCATCTCAACTCATCTGATCAATATAACTTTGAAATCACTCAAATATTCTTGGATATACACGTGAATGCTAAACCAACACTATTAGCACAAATTAGTAACCAATATAAAATATTTAAATAATATGAACACAATATTTAGTGACGAAGGAAAATATTTTGAAAAACTTCTCAAAAGTAAAATCCTATGGGGCAACTAAACACAGGAAAATCAATTTTATTGATTGAGAGTTTTACAAGTAAGCTGTTTACAAAATTTTTGTAACCTGACACATTTACCCAAAACACACGACCCGCTTATATTCTACCATAGTAGGTAACCAGAACCTCTGACGCTTTCCAATCATTGGCTTTCCAACTGGAACCTCTAATGATTGATCATGAACACTTATACTCCTCCTTGGAGTATGCTCTCACTCAATCTCATGGATTAAGCACTAGAAAAATTTTCTCTTGAAAATTTCCTTTCATAAAAATGCTTGAACATTTTCTCGGCTTCAAATTCTTTAGAATACTTATAAAAGTATTTTGAAGTGTTAGTCAAACCCTTCAACCAACACCTCTGTTTATAGGTAATGCAGTGGTGCAGCATTTGTGTTGTAGAAAAAGTTTGCCATTGAGTTTATCTGGAGTCCTTGTCTGTTTTGTTGCTAACAGTTTGCTAATAACCTGGATTAGATCACTTCAATTGGATAATTTTGAGTTTTGATTGACTTTGGTCTCTTCATTTGAATTTTGAATCTTTATCACTTCAGCTGACTATATGACTCGAAAACAACATATGATTCTTGTAAACTCTTATCTTATAATTTAAACAAGTTTGGATAAGAGTTACAATTCAAAATATTGTCCTTATCAGATAAGTCAAATTTAAATACTTCATCATTATCGGATTAACTCGTAGAGTCCAATTTAACAACTACATTCATTCATTATTCCAATTCAAAACTGACACAAAATCTTATCCTTATCGGATAAATACTTAGAATTGTATTTAAAATATATTCATCAAATATTCAAATTTAAACCCTAATCATCTAATTCTAACCAAGAACGAAAATTACATTTACAATCTCTCCCTTTGGCTGATTGATGACAAGAACACACTTTGGATGAATGTGATTAATTCCTACAAAAATAAACAGGCAACAATAAGATTTCATGTAAAATGTTTATACTACAAAATCATATTAAAGTTCAAAATTACATTCACATGAAACAAAAACATGTAAGTATCAAACCATTAAACATGGTTATGTATCCTTTGCTAATAGTGAAAGTGGTTTCGTTGTACTTATATTTCTGTTGACAATCTGACTTCGGTTCTCCCACTGAACCATTCATCTTTCTCTCCCCTTATATAGATTGTTAGCAACAGTCAACCAAATTAATTTTCAAATACCTTGGGATGTCGAAAATATTTTTCAAAAGATTTTTTGAAAACAATTTAAAATCCTGGTTGAACTCTTTCTCTCAGAAGCTTTAGCACAAAGTAATTTCAACTCCAACTTTTTCTTTTTTTTTCTTTTAATAATTTTAAAAATAAACTTTGCATAACAGAAAAATAAATAAAAGGAGTTTAAAAAAATCAGCCTGTTTTTCTCATTTGCAAAGTTTGGGCCTTTTTGTATAATTTCCTTATTCAAATTTTGTTTCACTCAGCACTTCTCCACTTATTTAGGAGATGTATTCCTTATTGGATAGTCTTCACAACGAGCACATTTTTTAATAGTTGACCAGTCAAGAAATTTGTATGTGTGTGAGTGAGGAAAAAATCTTTCCAAAAATGAATTTTTTTCTTTTTTTTTTTTTTTTTAAATTTCTCTTTTTTTTTTATAATTTTTCTGTTATTGCAACAAAAAAAAAAAAAAAGGAAAGTAGACTTTCCTTGAAAGTAAAACTTTATACTAAGGTCTAAATACCCAAAAAAGTAACACCCGCCACGTACAAAGTCATATTCACTCTATATGTCTATTTTGTATTACTCATATTTTTTTACAATGATTGAGACAACAATTTTTTTTACAAGGAATTTTAGAGCTTAGATCTATGCATGAGTGTTCATCTTTTTTCACAATGATTTTTGAACACCTAACTTTTTTTTATAAGGATCGACCTTAATATATGGCAAGAGGAGACCTTTTTGATTTGATATTAGATTCAACTATCAACTAGTTTTAGTCAATTCAAGGCATAGACTCCCCCTTACTTTGGGCATTTTTTTTTTATTATTCGCACTATATTAACATATTGTTAAAATCTCAGATCTAAATTCCTCACAGTACAGAAAATTAAATTCTTGTGTAGTATTCTTTAAGATTTGTGCATTAAAAGTAAAAACATATACCAGACAAGGTATACCTCGATTCTGTCAAAATGAATTAGTGGAGTCACAACACTCAAAGACTCAGTATACTCAAAAAGCATGTATCTTGCAAAATGATAACAACATGAAGTTTTTGAAGATACAAGCAAAATAATCAAAACTCCCTTTTTCTTTTTCTTTTTCTTTTTTTTTACTATTTTTTTAAACTAAAAAAAGGAAATAAATAAACAAAACAAAAAAATAAGCATGCATGTTCTAAACTTTATATGCAAGTAATACAAGAACATGCAAGTAGTCTTTCGATTAATGCAACAGGACATCGTCTTTGACCACCCACTTTGCTTTGGGTTTTGATCTATTATTTTCACCACTTTGTATGATCTTTTCTTTATTGTGAAGATGAAATTTTGCTAGTTCACCAAGTTTGATCCTTATGAAGGTGAATTGTTGACTCATCTCATCAACTTGATTTTCTAGAGTCTTTTCCTTCCTTTTTAATTGTCTTTCGCCTTCATTTTTCTTCACTTTATTCAAATTAAAAAAATATGACCTTATATGTCCAGAAATATCACAATGATGACAAGTAGGAATGCACTTACCTTCGAATTTACCTGGATGGAGCACATATGCCTTACCTTTGCTCACAGTTTTCTTTGAGACACTTTCTACATTGGTTCCTTTTACAAAGGTGATACCATTAGATGTAGAGGCAGCACATGCTTTAAGATGTGAATCTTTGAAAGCATTGTACCCCAAGCCTATGCGATTTGAACAATCACTTTGAATTTTTAATAGTTCATTGAGTTTTTTAGTGGAAATCTTTTCCTGAAGGGTTGCTAACTTTTTATCCAATTCTTCTTTCTGTGCACGCAACTTTGTCACCTCTAGTTCCGTCATCTTTAGTGCCTCCACCAAGTTGTTCTTCTCATTCTCCATGGTGGTCAAGTTTTTGTACATCTTCTTGTTCACCTTTTGTATCTTCACAAATTCTTAAAATAAATCCTCATAAGTTTTCTGCATACTTAATTCATGATCAGTAATTTCAGTGGTAATTTCAGAATTAGTATCACACACTGACACATTGTTGTCAACTCATTGTTGGCTTATGTCAGCACATTGTTCGCTGTTGTTCACACATTTATTTACAGATGCAGAGAAAGCAATAAAATCAATTTTATTTTCAGAAGATGTACTTGAACTTTCACAGTCAGAATCATCATTTAATGCTTTTCCCTTCCTTCTTTTAAAGTTGGGACATTCAAATTTTATGTGACCAAAACTAGAACATTTATGACATTAGATTTTATCTTTAGACTCGGTGTTCCATTTTTCAAATTCATTATTTTTAATGAAATTCTTACCTTTTTTCATCTTTCTAGAATTATTTTTATTAAACATAGATTTTTTTTAAAACTTTCTGGCTAATAGAGTTTAATCATCATTGCACAGATCTTCATCATCAGATTGATTTTCTTCCTTAATAGATTTGAGTGTGATGGACTTATCTTTCTTTTGTTGAGGAAGAGTAATTTCATAAGTTTGCAAAAAGCCTATCAATTCATCTACCTGAATTTTGTCTAATTCTTTACTTTCTTCTATGGCTGTGACTTTTGGTCAAAACCTCTCTGGCAAGGATCTTAAAATCTTCTTTACAATCCTTGAATCTTCCACCTCTTCAAGATTGAACTTGAAATTTACAATATTGTTAAGTTGTGCATAAAAATAATCAAAGCAGTCATCTTCTTGCAGTCTTATTTCCTCAAACTTTGAGGTCAATAATTGTAATTTAGAATTTTTTACAATCTTGATCCCTTTATGGGTAGTTTCTAAATTATCCCTAGCGGCCTTGGAATTCTCACACATGGAGATTCTCTTGAATTCATGAGGAGAATCTGCCATGAAAATAACATTAAGACTTTGGTTATTCTAATTACAGATGCTTGACTGTGCTGGGATCCATTCTTCTATCGGTGTTGTAGGGTTTGTTCATCCTGACTCCACGGTTAGCCAGACTCTTTAATCAAGCGGCTTTAGGAATGCTCTCATTCTTACCTTCTAGTAGGCAAGTTATCACAATCGAATTGTGGTGATAATGATGGAGTTGTCAAAATCTACCAAGGGGACGAATCACACTCACGTTGAGTGAACCACGCTCTAATATCAATTGAAATTACCTAAATACTCCTGAATATACGTGAATGCTAAACCAACACTATTAGTACGAATTAGTAACCAACATAAAATTTTTAAATAATATAAACACAATATTTGGTTACAAAAGAAAACCCTTTGAATAACGTCTTAAAAGAAAAACTCAATGGGATAATCAAATTCAGGAAAGTCAATTTTATTGATTGAGATTTTTACAAGTTACAAGTAAACTGTTTACAAAACTTTTGTAATCCGACATGTTTACCCAAAACATGTGATCCATTTGTCTTCTACCACAATAGGTAACTAGACTCTTTGACGCTCTCCAATCCTTGGCTTTCTAACTGGAATTTTCAGTGGTTGATCATGACTTTTACTTCCCATTGGAATATGCCCTCAACAGATTGGGCACTAGAAAAATTTCCTCTTGAAAATCTTCTCTCACAAAAATATTTGAACACTCTCTTAGCTTCAGGCTTTTTAGAATATTTATAGAAGTATTTTGAAGTGTTAATCAAACCCTTTAGCCGACTCCTCTATTTATAGGCAATGCAGTGGTGCAACACTTATATTGGAGAAGAAGTCTGTCCTTGAGCTTATCCAGAGTCCTAATCTGTTACGTTGCTAACAGTTTGCTAATAATTCGGATTGGATCACTTTAACTAGATAATTTCGAGTTTTGATCAGCTTCGGTCTCTTCATTTGAATTTTGAATCTTTATCACTCCAGCTGAATATATGACTCGAAAATAACATAAGACTATTATAGACTCTTATCTTATAATTTAAACAAGTTTGTATAATAGTTACAATTCAAAAAACTATCATTATCGCATAACTCAAATTTAAATACTTCATCCTTATCGAATTAACTCCTATAGTCCTATTTAACAATTACATTCATCCATTATCAAAACCAACACAAAATCTTATCATTATCGAATAAACACTTAATATCCTATTTAAATTACATTCATCCAATATTCAAATTTAAATCCTAGTCGTCTAATTCTAGCCAATTATGAAAATTACATTTACAAACTTTTTCAAATTTCCACACAAAATAAAGTAAGCAATTTGTTTTTTTAAAATCTCAAAATAAGAACAATATTAAAAAATTATACTATAATAATATTTTATTCAGTTTTTATCTAATCTCAATTGATTTTATAACTAAACGAGACATGAGGAATGCAGAGAAATGAGATGAGATTAGATTTTGTGAATAATAATAAGATAATTTGTAAATAAGTAGTGAGATAGTTTGAGTTAAATATTTATTAAATTTTTGATAAATGAGACAAAAAATTTTGAATAAAAAAATATTATAAAATTAAAATGTGTTATAGTATAAATTTTTAATATTTTTTGAGATTTTAAAAAGTTGAATTGTTTTTTTATTTGAAAGTTTGAAAAGATTGTAATAATTTGTTTAAAAATATATGTAGTTAAATGATATTTAGGAAAGAAATAATGATTATTAATAATTGAAATTAAAAAATTATTTACATTTCACGAGAATTAATGTCTAAAGAGACGAGAAAATCAATTTGTAAGTCTTATTTTTTACACACCTAACATTTAACTAATGTCAAAATTTTCACTCGAACCAAACTAGTATTATTTGAAGGCATTTATTTTATTTTATAAAAAACAAAATCTTAATTTAAAGTAGAATTGATGATTCAGCTATGTTAAAAAATTATTGGTATTTTAATTTTATAAAAGTATAATAGATTTCATTATAAGTGATCATGTGTATAGACTTATTTATAACAAAACTCAATATGAAAATGATTGTGTAATTTGTATGCTTTGATATTACTTGAGAAACTCAATATGAAAAAGATCATGTGTACAGGAAAAAGCTTTAAGAAATTACGATAATAACCCCGGCGCAGTCTCGTGTCTCACGTGGAGCCCTTAAGAAAATGATGTCACCCCAAAATCCCGTCTAAGGTAAATTTGTATTTGCTATTTGCATTCAAATGAGTTATTCTTTGAGAGAGTAGTTATGGAGGTTGCCCAAAGGAGATTATGCATTTTCGTCTCTCTCTTCCTATTTACAGAGGCTTATGTTGCCACATAAATTCTGATCGATTTTTGAAGGATTTCATAAAAGGTTTAGAAAATCTGAACGATTTTCTCAAAATTTTTTAGATCTTAATAATCTCAAAATTTTGAACAATTTCATAAAAAGTTTAGAAAATCCTCGCCAAAATTGATTCGGGATCCAAGCACGCCCAGTTGGCTGACAAAATTTGATAAAACTCTTTCCCAAATCTCTTCATAACCATTTGCGTGAGGAGGAAAACACGGAAGAAAAAAACTGGGAAAAAGGGAAAGGAAAAAAACTTAGAAGGAAAAAAAGAAGCGATGGAACGAGAAAGATGTTTAAATGAAAATGACATTGTTTCTATGTCACGTAGGACACAAAGCCGTGATGAGGATAAAGCCTGAGAGTACCTAGCACTACTCATTAATATATAGTAGTATTGAGTCATTGACTCATATTGTTGGAATAGTAAGGTATAGAGAGGTTTACGTAGGCATTGTAGTCTATAATGTTGGTAAAGGATGACGTGAAATGAGGGAAATGAATATCCTTTTGTAAAGGAGAAGATGGCCAATGTGTATACAAGTCTCTCTCGGATTGCTACTTTAGTGATTTCTTTTCAATACCATAAAAGCTTAACTTGAATATTGTCAAATTTTTCGACCAACCCTTTTGAACAGCATCCACCAAAAGTGCTGCAAAGATTACGAGCTTTAGATTACACAAGGCGTGGAATTTTCTTTTTTATATTTTTATTATCTTTATCAATATCATTTAATTGAATTCCATCATGAACGCTTTAAGATTATTTCTTTTACATATATATAGATATAAAAGAAATAATATTATATACTATTTTCTCATTCTATTATATAAAATGTGACATTTTTATTATTATTAAATGAGAAAAAATATCTAATAAATATATTGGTAAAACAATGTAGAGTTTTGTAAATACTTTGATTTTCTTGCCAAAGAGCCATAGAGGGGCGGGCACAAAGCAATTGGGGTCCTGACTCCTGTTATTAAGGACTATAAGAGGTAGTTTGTTTGGAGATTCTACTTTCGGTTGATCCCTAGATTGATGAATATGTCAAACTTTAGATCCTATTTGTTTTAGAGATAAAATAAGAAGAGATGAGATAAAAATTAAAAAAAATATTTTTGTAAAATATTTTTTTAATATTAATTTTATTTTGAAATTTGAAAAAGTGATTTTAGAATTTAAAAAAGTTGAATTTTTTATTATATTTTATATAGATATTTGAAAAAATATAATAATAAATTTAAAAAAAATTTAAAATTTAAAAGTTTATTTCCTAAAACAAACCAGGATTTGGAGAGTAGCTATCATTAGTTGGATAAATGGAGAGGTTTAGATTGGGCGGCGCTTGAGGCCTACTCCAGGCTCTTTGAGAGAAAGGGACATCAAATGGTGGATAGGGAAGATTGATATATAGTCTACTATTATAACGATGGAGCTCATGTGGCTTGTAATGGTTTTAACGAAAAGTAAATACACAACAATAATTAGATTATACAAAAATAAATTTATAAAATTTTGATGAGTTCATACAATACTTTACTTTAGATATACTCTACAATAATAGTAATTTTGCAATTTATAATATTATATTAAATTATGTCAGATTGTATATTTATTTTTATGGAATCTCTTTATTACTAAATTATTTTGGATTTAAAAGAGAAAAAAACAATAGCAAGGGTGCCTTGCCTTGTAGGGAAGAAGCAAGGAAGGCCCCAAAACTTCTCCCTCCTCTTCGGGTGGTGGTAATTTGTGGAAGTTTTTCGAAATAATCCATTGGAAAGTTCTTTTATTAACGTCTGAGAGTCACATAGTGAATGAAAAAGAGTTTAGAGATAAATTTCCTCTATATATTATTAGGGACGTTCATCCATATTTTAGATTTAGGATTCTAGGTTCGAAAAATGAGTAATTTTTTTGAATCTCTTAAGTGAAAGTATTAAAACTATTAGAAAATAGAAAAAATTTCAAGATTTGGGATGAGTAAATTTTTTGAATCTCTTAACTGAAAGTGTTAAAATTATTAAAAAATAAAGAAAATTTCAGGATCGAGTTAAATTTTGGTCAAGCTAGGTGATCATGTCTAATATCTTTATATATATAACGTGGTTATCTAATGAAAAAGCATTGGTTTAATAGTAGACCAGACCGTTAAAAGTTTTAGTCACAAGTCATGTTATCTAATACCGTTAAAACTTAAAAGTTGAATTAAATTGCATCAATTATTGCATTAGGAAAATGCTAAATGTTCCTCTCATTGGAATCTCGATGGATCCCGATGAGAGGGTTTTATTTTTTATTTTTAGTTTTATTTTTACATAATTTTTAAATAAATGTTTAAATAGTATTATGATTTTTTTTGTATTTTTAAAAAGATTTTAAAATGTTAAAAAAATAATATAAAAAATTCTATTTTTTACATAAGTTTTTTAACATTTTAAATTATTTCTTAAAAATACAAAAAAATTATAATATTATTTAAAAACATCTATTTAAAAATTATATAAAAAAAAAATCTTCTCATTGAGATCCCGATGAGAGGGATCAATAACATTACCCTATTGCATTAATTATGTGTTTAACGTCCATCCATTATTCGGCTCAAGGCCTGCCGATCAATGGCGAAAACTTAAACCGGAAATGCATTTATTAAATCTGTTGGTATTGATGCCTTTTGCTCAGTTTACGTCCATTGAAAAAAACTCTAAACTGGAAATAAAATTAAAATGTAATTATTAAATCCGATGGGATTGATAATTTGAAAAAAGGAATATATTTTAAAGATGAATTTATTTCATCTTGTATGTTTCAGATTCTGCCGCTCTAACTGCCATCAATGCATTCTTTTATTTATTGTATTTCATCTCAATTAAAGAATATATTTAAAAGATGAATTTATCATAAAAAAAATATGTTTATAAGAAGAATTTATCTTAAATTCATGTCGCATATTCCAATATATGCCGATCCAAATCCCATTAATGCATTCTCTTATTTATTGTGTTCCATCTATTTGACACTAATCTCATGTAAGAAATGTTAAAAGACTACTCATTAAATTCACAATTATACATTTAGATATCCCATTATTTCTAAGAATACATAAGAAAAGAAGAGAGAAATAGAAGAAAATTGCTAAAAAAAATCTAATTCCCAGGTCATTCAGGTCCACCATTTTTCCAGAATTACAAGTAAGCGATTATTCTAGATAGAATGTATTTATCTACATCAATCGCCTTATGTTAATTCTCAATTTTTCAATTATTTTTCAAATATATAGTTTATGTTTATGTTTATGTTTTCAAAAAAAAAAAAATGACAAGTGAATAAAAAGACTACGAATTCTAATTCCTAAGCCATTCACGCCCACCTTTTTCTAGAATAATAAGCAAGCAATTACTTTGGGTAGAATGTATTTATTTATCTATGTATACCCAATGTTCTTTATTTGTTACAATGTTGACAGATTAATCACAATGTTCTTTATTTTTTGTGAATAATTTGTTTATTCACAATGTTGATTATTTGTAACAAAACAATAATTAGTTCTTTATTTTTTTATCAGTTTATTATTTTTTATGAATACTCTATTTGAGATTATGAATTTTTTTTTAGTATTTTTTTACTTAATTTATTTTTTGTGAATATTAGATTAGATTGATTTGGTCCTGTTCGAAAGAGGTAAGTATGTCAAACAATATAACAAATAAACCAAACAAATTAACAACAACCAGATGAAGATTTCCAAACAATGTAACAAGTATAGAAATAGAAAATATGTAACTAATTAGAAAGAGGTAAGCGTTGAAAAATGGCTTTGGAAACGATGACTTCACGCAGTGCAAGATGGGTTCGGCAGTGCTTACATCTATAGGTCTTGCCTTGGCGTGCAGAAAACAGACCAACAAACAGACCAACAAAGAAAAGATTTCAGAATTAGAGTAAGCCGTTTAGATCCGAAAACCCTAGCCCGGTTCAAAAATGGTAGAACAAAAGATATCCAACCAAAAGATGTGAACAATAAAAAAATATAGATTGTGGGAGTTCACAAAAATTGTACAAGAAAATATATATCGAACGAACAAAAAAAAAAAAATACAAAAAACAGATATAACTAAAAATATTTTCAGATATGGAAAAATATAATTTCAAATATGCAAAGAAACGTAAAAAAATTTGTCCCCACAGTAAGATTAAAATGCTAACTCAACGTACATAAATAAGAGGAAAAAAAACTTTTAGATATGAGATTTTCTTTTTCTACAAATCTGAAAAAAAGAACTTCAGATTTGTAAGATTTCGAAAAGAAAATTGTACAAAGAAATAAAATAAACACAGAAAAAGAAGAGAAATGGTAGAGGAAAATGCAAAAGATCATGGATAAAGAAGAAGACAAGTGAGAGAAAGAGAGAGAGAAGAATGATTTGGAAGACTGGAAGTAAAAGTTGATAACAGAGGAGACCGACTTTATGGTGTAGATCTCATCCTATTTCAGGGATATTGCTATGTTGCAGATAGATTGTATGGCTACCTCCATTTGTGTCAAAATCGAGGGCCACTCTGACCCATTAACTGCTTCTCTGGATATCAAAGGGTGATATAAACTCGGTCTATTTTCAGCACCATATCCATAGTTAGCGCATTCATCAAGTTAGAAGCTCCAACCCCAGATTTGACTCGGCACAACCTAACGATGTATCCAATACTAATGATCTGTGCCTAAAATGCATTGCTCGGTCTCTGCTCTAGAAAACTATACAGGCATATCCAAAGGGTTGTAGAAAAAGAACCCGGGCTTTAGCACCCGGTGCAACAACAAGCACCAGTTTGACTTGGGGGTATTGATTTAGTCGCAGTAGGTGGAAAAGTTGTTTTGTTACTTATTTCATTAAATATCGTAAATTTTTTGGTACATCACATTCATACATTTACAATTCATGTGACGATATTGATACTCTTGAAATGAGTTTTATTTACTTGTAGCTCACATGTGATACCAGATAAAACAAATCTTGGTTTTCGTCTCTCGTCATAGTTCTCAATCATTTTATGGCACCGATAGGCTAGCAGTAAGCTTGGCTACAACGAAGTGCTTACCATGTGTGAAGGAAAGGGCTGATGAATTTATAAGGACCCCTAGGATTTTTTCTTAATTAAAATGGCACCGTTGTTTGCATTTGAGAATTGAGATAAGGGCATCAACATTGGGCACATAGAAAAAGAAAGCAACGAGTGGTCTTGATGACAAATTTTGGGCACACAAATTGGGCCACTTTTTATGTGTTTGTGAACTATTAGTACATAATCTATTTAACTATTTTTATTCAGTATAAGAATTGTACATAAAGTTTTGTATTAAAAAGTGTACCATATATACATTCCACTGTAATTAATAAAAAAAGAATAATATCTTCCCTAATAAATTTGATATTAGTAAGAATGTTAATGATATAATGTTAATTAATATTAATAAAAATAATATTTTTATTAGTATAATTCTAAAATGAAGCATTTATTATAGATCACTTAATATATTGATGTAATGTTAATTAACATAATTTATTTATAATTTTTTCTCAACATCTTAAATCAATTAATATATATATTAATTTCTATATTACTAACAAATTTGATAGTAGTTAGAATGTTAATGCTGTTATTCGTAACATTACATGTACTTAAAAAAATAATAGTAATTTTTTTAATATAACAATATTAAAAAAACTTCCCTTGGCTATTACAAATCAATGGCCTACCGCTTTATTCACCAAACACAATGTAGCAATTGACTATGTGTGTGTCTATTCACATATCAAAATAGGCAATAAATGTAATTAATATCCTATATATGTTTTATATTTAATTTCAGTATATGATCAAATAAGCTTCCATATTTATGATTAAAAATTCATATTACAAATTATAATATAAAATTATTCTAAATAATTTATAATGTTGGACTACCGTCATAGAATTATTTTAAATATATATATTATAAAATAAATTATATTAGGAAGCCATTGCAATGTATTTGTACTGAGAAGTGGATTCTCCCCACCAAATAAAAATCCGCTACATCATTAGATTATCTACTCAAAAGCATATGAAAATATGTAATTATTTTTTTATTTAAAATATTATGAGTAACCATCAAATTTAAGTTAGGAATTAAATTCACTTACCCAAAAATATTATGCCATTGTTAATCAAAAATTAATTCTTAATAAAAATAATTTTTAAAAAATTTTTTATAATTAAACAAACATGCTTTGCACATTATTTCTACATTATATATATATATATATATATATATATATATATTGTAACTTGATCATCGTAGTCGTTGTCCCAACATATAATTGTTTTCAACTTTAGGTAGATAAGCACTACATGAATATAATTTATCAAACGCTTCCTGTTGGATCTACTGATGATTACCGTGGACAGAGTCATCATTTATTTTACTTTTTCTATTTATTTTAGTTAGATGCTTGGTATACCAGGCCCACTTGTGAGAGAGGGTTGGATTTTTCGTTATATTATTGGACTCAGACACACATGTTAACTAAAAAAATAAAGAGGAAAACCTAAAAAATAACAATTAGTTAACTGTTATAAAATTAAAAGAAAAACTACTACTATTGCAAGAGAAAAAAAACTCTTAAGAACTGAAAATTTCCTTCTCTCTCTATATTTTTTTATGAATTTTATTACAACTGAAGCCCATATTTATAGGCGTTGAAGTTACTATACAAGTCACTATACAATTCACTATGTAAATTTAAAATAAATGTGGTGGAGTCATTCACATAATTTAGTGGTGGGACAGGGGGCGGCTGCCGACTTCGTTTATAACACTCCCCCTTGAATGACCACCCATAAAGAATCTGCCTCGTTAAAACCTTGCCAAGTAAAATCCCAGTGGGAAGAAAAACCAATGGCGAAGGAAAAAGAGTACAGTCTTCTTATGTATCCATAAGTGTTTTAAGATTGCCTTATTAAAACCTTGCAAAGGAAAACCCAATGGGATAAAACCTTAGCGAAGGAAAAAGAGTACAATCAGCACAAGTCTTTAGGACTTTTACTCCCCCTGGAAAGTGCATGACAATAGTTTTTGAGTCTTCACATTTTAATATTCTGCACAATTTTCTTGAATGTCGCAATTGGTGATACCTTCGTGAATAAATCTGCCAGATTATCACTTGATCGTATATTTGATATATCCTCCTTTGATTTGAGTGATACAAGTAGCATTATCTTCGTATAAAATTGTTGAGCTATCAAAATACCACACTTTTCTTGGATATGTTGAGTCATTGATCTCAGCCAAATATACTCTCGACTTGTTTCATGAATTGTAATAATCTCTGAGTGATTTGAAGATGAAAAATAATATCTGGTTGACAAACTTAATAGAAATCTGATACCTGCAGTAATACTTAAACTCCCCTTGATAATATGCGTTAGTGTTTCAAGTAATAAGCAAATATGATTTCAGTATATATAATAAGTTAAGAATTCAAACACGATCTCCAACTAAATAATGCATTAGAGAGAGTATGATAATATTTTCATCTAAAATTTTCTCCTGAGACTGTAAACACCATGATAGGAGCAGAGATATATCTATCTAGAAAATCTGATCCTGAAATTGTTGCAGCATCAAGAACTCTCAGTGCTCAATATGCTGTCTCTCTTACAACCATGTCTCAGAGGCTATTGGCGAGAACGAGTGAGGTTGATCAACTTAAAAATCAAATATCTGAGTTGCATCAAACGCTTGCAATTAAAGATAGAAAAAATAAAGATTTAAAACAAGATAACAAAGAACTGAAGAAACTTGTAGACTGGTATTCTCGTGACCTGAAAACACGAGTAAAAGAGCTGGAACGAGAAAAAGCTCAGATACAAAGTCAACAACAGCAGCTAACGGCAGAGGTTCAGCATTTACAAGAAAATAGGGATAGCTGTAATTAATCTCGCTGGCTTTTGAAATTATGCATCCAGCATATCTTGTAAAGTGAGATTTGAAGAGATGATGGTTTGTCTTGTTCTTATTTCCATTTCTATAAGAACCGTCTTTAGCTTCATTTAGTACGCATCAAATCTTCTTCTCATATCTATAATTCATCTGTATTTGTATTCTTATTCTACAAATTTCCAATGGCTCATCAATTTCCTTTTACTATTTCTCACAATCAACATATGAGGTATCCTTCACCTCAATTACAAGTTGATCCTGCATCTTCCGCAGGTGCAATGTTGCAGCAAGCAAATGATCTGGCTAACAAGTCAGATCGTGAAGCTGTTTATGAGTTGGTGACTCTCGGCACCCGATACTCCTCTTCTATTGTTGGATTTTCCAACCGATTACAATCCAAAAATCGTGAGATTGAGGAGCTTAACGAGAAGGTTTCTGTACTTCAACGACTCGTTCAAGAGTCTGACAAAAAAATTGCAGACTTAAAGCAGGAGAATAAGGATTTAAAATCCTTACTTGCCTCTTCATTTCGACTGCCTAATCCTTTAGATAAGGATGGTACGTTGCTTTATGAAAAGCAAATGCATTTGAGAGATGAGGCTAGAAGTCTCAAATTCTTGTAACTCATCTATGAATTGAATAATAAGATCTTTCATTTTCAAATGCATTCCTTGAATTTATAGCAACCCTTGTAATCTTTTCAAGAGTTCTAACAAGGTAAATCATCAACGTAAACTGCAATAATGACGAATCCGGATTCTGATAAAACACATGAACATATAGGATTATTCTTAAATCCTTCTTTCAATATATACTCGTTGATTCAATTATATAACATGTGTCCGGATTGCTTTAACCCATATAAAGATCTTTGAAGCTTTATAAAGTATATACTCCTAAATGTACTTAGATTAGATGCTTCAAGTATCGTAATAATCTAATGATGCTTATAAATATGCAGTGACCACCTTCATTAACTGCATATCTAATCCTTTTGTAATAACCAAATCAATTAAAAATATGAATGTGATTGCATTCATATCAAGGAAATATGTTTCCTCATAATTGCTCGGGTTTCTACTGGAAACCTTGTGCGACAAATTATACCGCATAATTTCATTTCGCATTACGTTTTCGTATAAATACTCACTTATATCTGACAAATATTACACCCTTTGGTATTTGGACAACAGGTCCAAATGCATCTCGCTTCACTAGCGAGTTTAATTCAGTTTTAATAACTGCTTTCCATTTTGGCCAATCATTTCTACGTCGGCATTTTTCGACGTTTTTTGGCTCACTTTCTTTGTTACTTCTGATAATATCAAGTGTTATCATATATGTTGTCGACAACAGTTTTATTTCTATCCATAAATTTTCCAGTACTCATGAAATGTATTGAGATCTCATTGTTCCTCTTCAGGAGAAAAACATTTCATGAAACACCTCTACAGGAGGTTCCTCTTCAGGAGATTTATACTCTTCAGGAGTTTTCTCTTCAGGAGTTATACTCTTCAGGAGTTACCTCTTCAGGAGGTTTCCTCTTCAGGAGGATTATATTTTATACAGAAAATACGGTCTCTTCATGAGCACCGATTTTTATTTTTCTTGTGCACCAATAGGTCTTCAACGCTTCAGGTGTATCTTAGACTCATTTATTGCTGTTTTAACAACTCGTCCTTCAGGGACTTCCATTCCTGCTTAAGCATTAACAGCAGTAATATATGATTTTACAACACTTTTAATGTCAGTAAATACATCATGTAATTGATTTGCAACACTTTGCAGATAAATAATCCTCTGAACTTCTGGTTCACATTTATTTGTAAGAGAATCAAATTTAAACAGGACTTTATTATCCCAAGTAATTTCTTGTCGTGCTTCAGGCACCGATATTTCATTATTTCAAAACATGATGAAATATTAATAAGCTTATATATAAAAACTTAGTATAAATAAATCAAGTGCTTGATCGTACAACTGGTACGTGACTACTGTTTAGTCATATTATATCTATGACAAACATTTTCATCTTTTTATGAAGAATTATTCTGAGGGCCTTTACCCTTCTCTGAGTTTGATCACTTCTGGTGATACGATATATTTTTATCATCTTTAGTGTTGTCGCTTTTGGGACCAACACTTCTATAATTTTTCTACCACGTCTACGCCCTTAATTTCCATTCACTTCTGGGAATTGTGTAAATTCGATATCATTAATAGGACGTAACTGGTGTAACAAAAACTCATTATTTAATTCAATCACTGGAAGACAAAACAAAAGTTCAGAATATTTGTTGAACTTTCACTCTCGATATTGCTACTGTAGGAGCACATTCGAGGTATGAAAAATAATGTCTTCTTTTATATATCATCATCAGTGACATTTTCACTGTATAATTTTAATATTGAGCTGATTTTAAAGAGTGCAGAATATTCAATACCACTCTTAAAATCTTGCAACTTCAGGTGCAATAAATCATAATGATCTTTTGAGAGGATTACATCTTCTGGTACTTATATCACTCTCTTAATTTATTTCACACAGTAAGATGATTTTTCATCATGAGATACACAGCACGGTCCTTCAGGGACACATGAATTCCTTCTATGATTGTATCTTTCAAGTTCATCATCATATCCAAATAGATCTCATCAAGGATCTGGATAAATAACATTTTTCAGAAATGTCAATAGTAATAAATCTCAATATTTGACATTATATTACAAAAATAAATCTGTGAATTTAATAAATATATTCACAGTATCATGAGAATAAAAATAAAATTTTATCAAGTAATATTCAGCAATATTACCTTTAATATTTATCTCAAGGACTGCAAATAATATATTAAAAAAAAACTTACTTGAAGTAGAAGACCATTAGCTTCAGTATTGGTAGAACCTCGTGCTGATAACGTGTTATAAAACTAAAAGAAAAACTACTACTATTGTAAGAGAAAAGAAACTCTTAAGAACTGAAAATTTCTTTCTCTCTCTATATTTTCTTATGAATTTTATTACAACTGAAACCCATATTTATAGGCGTTGAAATTACTATGCAAGTTATTATACAAGTCACTATGCAAGTCACTATACAGATTTAAAATAATAGTGGTGGGATCATTCACATAATTTAGTGGTGGGACAGGGGGTGGCTGCCGACTTCGTTTATAACACTAACATTATTAAAATGCCAAATAAAAACTAATAGGCCAACATCCTAACATTATTTTTCTCTTAAATGACTAGGCTTGTAAACACCCCTTACTAAAATACCTTTGTCGACCCCACCATATTTGGATTAAAAAAAAAGTTAAAATCTTATTTTAGAAAGAGTAGTGATAGGATTACTATTATTTTATCACTTATTTACTATTCATAATATATTTATTTATTTATTTATTTTCTTTTTTATATTTTTTTAACATCTTTAATGATTAAGAAAAAATTGAAAAAATATATAATTTTATCAATAATTCATTCCTTAATCATTAAGTAAAAAACTATTTTTAAAAAAAACTAAACAATTAAAAAAACTAATAAAAAAAAATTGTAACTCTATCATTATTCTTTTAAGACTGGTCCACTTGGACTCAAGGGGAGCACTCTGTTTTTGTATTATATAAAAAATATAAATTATTTAAAAAAATATCTTAAAAAGGAGTTCCATCCAATTATGTAAAAGAAATTATAAAATACAGTTAGCTTATATAATAATCCACTATATGTACTGGGTACTGTTCATCCTATAAATTGTTTTTTTTAATAAAAAATCTTATATCCAGACCGGCTGTATTGCCCATTAATATAACCGACTATTCACGTGATGCCACGTAGGCGTCTCACATTTTCTCTTGTGGTGATAAACCACACCGAATCAAAATCAAATTTTATACAACCCTTCATCCCCTTCGTTTAGCAAACGAAGTCCAAACTTAGCATCCTTTCTTCAGCACCTCCGTTCCCTTTGTTATTCCCCTTCGTTCATCCTTTTCGTTCAGTAAACGAAATTTAGAGCATTCTTTGTTCAGCACCAAAACCCACTCGTGTTCGGCAACGAAACCCATCCCCACCCGTGTTCGGCACCAGAAAGACCCCCCCGGCCCGGTGTTAAGCAACGAAACACTCCCTTCCCCCGTCGACGAAACCCCCATTTGATTTCGCCCCGGTCTGGTGTTTAGCAACAATCACAAGCCCTACTGTTACCCTACCTCCCTCTGTTCGGTACCGAAACCCACCACCCCCACCCCGTGTTCATCACCGAACTCCCCCCCGGTCTTTGAAACCCCCCTTCGATTCAGTAACAATCACAAGCCCCATTGTTGATTTCGGTTTCAATGAAACTCCAAGACAAGGAGCTTTGATTTTTGTGATGGTATGCCCCTATTAACCATTTAAATTGAAAACCCTAAATTACATTTTTCTTTTCATCTTGGTTGGGTGAAATCACCCTGCGCAAATCATTTGCTTTGCTGTTATTTGTTGATGTCTGCTTAGCAAGTGTTTGATGAATGTTCTTAAAAAAATGTTTAGAATAGAAGTTACTCCATATCGATTTGTTATTATGTATTTCAATCTTGTGTATAAATTAGAAGATTTGAAATGGAGTTAGTTCATATCAATTTGTAAATTAATTTTTGGATGAATATTGAGCCTCATGAATCTGTATGCTTTGGACCAATTTTTTTTCTTTTTTGTTTGTAATTGTGTGGATGTGGGCTGTTAATCAATCTCTCTATCATGGCTATTTATGGTTGAAATCATTATTCCTATTCCTTTTATGACTCACTCTTTTCACATGGTTTTCTATGATGGTTGTTGCCCTATATGCCTTGTTTAAATTGTTCCTTTAGATTTGAATCTACTTCTAGTATTTATATATCTGTAATCTACTTATTTGTATTGTGGGCATCTATAACTTTTTGTTTGATACAATTTGAACAAACCCTGTGTAATTTGATATAATCCTTCGTGATAGCAAATGAGAAGTGTGGATTCTCATTCCGGTTTAAGTTCGTCGACCGTAAAAGAGGATGACAAAGATAATCTGTTGAGACCACTTTGCCATTGTGGCTGTCAAGTAGAGTTACAGATTTTGAGAAAATCGCATAGTTATAATAGAAGATTTTATAATTGTCTAAATAGTTTATTGACTAATCGATGTGACTTTTTTAAGTGGATTAATCTTGAAAGTGATCTAAAGAATTGCTACAAGCTCATGTTGGAATTAGCTGAATGAAGGGATGTGAGGGTACTTCATGAGCGTCTAGGTATAGAGCAAGTTAAATTTAATGCAATGGAGAATAAATACAATAGAGTCTTAGCTGTATTAATTTTTTCATGACTATTTTTTTTTTTTTGGTTTGTGCTGCAAGTTTGGACTTGACTTATCCAAAAAAAAAAAAAAAAGTAAGTTTGGACGTGTTTTGGTTAGTGTAAGTTTGGACATGTTTTGGTTAGTGTAAGTTTGGACATGATTATGTCTTTTGTGGATATATTCCCATTGGTTTGGGATGATCAACCATATCAATCTGTTTTGGATGCTCTAACGAGACTTTTGGATTACTTTTGTGAATCTTTCAATGAAACCTCCGGTTATGATGAAGTTGTTTCCTTGCTTACAATAATGAATTGACATTACTTGAAAAAGTTTATGACAATGAGTATGGCAGGCTAAACAGGACCACGGCCTAGACAACATCTCGGGTCCCCACGTAAACCATCCACATAAAAAGCATAAACTAGTGCACAAAAAAATCAAGAAACATAAAAAAAAAAAAACAAAATTAACGTTCTTTGCCATGGACGTTCTTCCCAAACAAAAAGAATATATCCACTATGCCTTAGCATGAAAGCAGCCATTATTTCTGCATTACCCTGCTATGAATGTTGCAAGAACAAATTAAAATTAAAATGTATTCTGGCGCATGAACAAATTAATTAAGAACAAATTAAAATTAAAATGCATCCTATGTAATCAAACATGCTCTATCCACTCTTTAAAAAAGGCAAAGCTATCATGATAAATAATAAAATAACATCTTTGAATACCATTTATCCAGCCAATATCCTTGAGAAAATTATCAAAAAATACAAACATCTTCAACTTGTTTATACTTCTTCAGAATCAAAATATTAGGAAGCTATAAAAATTTCAGAGTTTGTTCCTCAAAATTACCAACATCAACATGAAGTTGAAGATACAAAAAATTAAATCGGCATCAATCTACCTTTCCACAACTAGCAATCTTCTTCAACTTTTCTCTGTGATATTAAAATAAAGTCGGTTTATTTTAATCATGTGATAAATAAATTGGCGCATGAATAAATTAAAACACCAAAGATAAATAACTGGCATACCAATAAATGGCTCACGGGGGCCACTGCTAGAAGAGAGATTGACATTGACTCCCCGTCCACATTTAATCCATCCTCTATATTTCTAATATTTACTATATCATCTTCCAAATTCACAACATTTTCAACACTATCTTCCAGATTCATAATATTTTCTAAATCCACATCATCTTGACCATCATCTTCCAAATTCATAAAAAATTCTTCATTCATAATAATTACTTCATGCCCAACATCGAAAAAATTCAACTCATAGCTGTCAGAACTTCTTGATACTTAAAATAAAATAAGATACAAAAAGACATCTTGAGCATTAAAATAAAAATTATGCATTAAAATTAATATTATGAGCTACCATTTTTATATTAAATTTATGTATATTATATACAAGAGTAAGTATAAACTAGATTGATCGGCTACAAACAAAAACAGATTATAAAAACAGAGTACGTATATTAACGCTTAATGCTTATGCAAAATTCATAGTTTCTATACAATAGTTAATGATATAGTTAGTACTGGTAACTAATGTATATCTAAGTACAGAAAATCTTATAGTTAAACATTATATCTAAACATATTAAATGAATAAAGTGTTTGATGATGGTGCTTGAGTAGTAGCTAATATTATATCTAATGTTCATACACGACTTCTCGGCAATACCGTTTGATGATGGTGCTTGGGTAATGGCTAAACATTATCAAATGAATAGAGTGTTCCAAAAAAAGATAATCCATACCCCACCAATAAATGATTGCAAAATGTGTTCTTCTTTGGTCCGCATCATTCCCCACATTAAAATGATAACAACCCCCATTTTAACCCACATTTTATGAATAAAATGACCATATCTTTGGGCGATATCTTCTTCCCCTGTAACCCACATTTTCCACCATTTAGCCCTGATCACATCAACTTGCATGAGAACAGCACAAATAGAAAGCACGAAATGTATATAAATATAGAAGAAATACCATTTCAAATGCATAAGATGCGAGAAGGGAAGATTTCGTTTGTGTTGGTCCTGCTGGAAGGGACGATTTCGCTAGAAAACGAGATTTCGTGTCTGCTTGGAAGGGATGACTTCGTCTGTGCTAGAAGGGAAGATTTTGTTGGAAGGGATGAGATTTCGTGTGCCTTGGACGTCCCTCTATGCTGGAAGACACGATTTCGTTGGAAGCTCAGATATCGTGCGCTGCAAGACACGATTCTGGAGGGAAGAAAGCAGTTGTTTCCTTCAATCACCTGCAAGCGAATTCATACGAGATTTAATGAACTTAGTGACGTATCTACATCTTAATGGATGGCTATATAAGCCTCGTGTACAGCCTGTCCAGACCAAAGAGGGACACTTTTTTTTATACTTATATTTAATTTATTCCCTTATTTTCTTTTACTTTGATTTTTATCATGTAAGCATTTTCTTTTTCTTTTTCATCATTTAAAATGCATATATTTCATTTTCTTCTAAAAAATATCTTAAAAATATTTTTAAACCAATTTTTTTATATTTTAATTTTTATTTGAATTATATATTCTTGTTTTATGTGTATAGGACTGAATTATTTTACATTGTATATAAAAAAAATTGCAAATATAAAAAATGATACTGTAAATTTATTGATAGAAATATAATATTTAAAAAGAAAAAAAAAGAATAATATTTAAATAATATATAAAAAAAAAGTTGATGTATGACATATTATAAAAATTAATAAAATAAATTTTAATAATATATTTTAAAGAATAAAATGAAAAATCTACAAGTAACTAAAGTCAATATGGGTCTATATCTATAAGTAATCGACATAAGCACTATTTTTCAACCCAAACTTTAAACACTCATTTTAGCCCAAACATTATCTTCATTGGACAGTTTTCCCCCTTTGGGCTTACGAATTTCATGAATATATATTGCGTCATTTCAAACACAGTTGATTAGTTAAATTGTAATCTAAAATCAATCCTTATGCTGTTGCTGTACCAGAAAGTTTGAACTTGGAAAACTTGTTACATAGAAATATTTTAGTTATAATCTTTTTTTTTTTATAAAAATAAATTTAAAAATTAATTATGTGTTTCGATATAATATATTAGATTATAAAATTATTTTTATTATAAAATAAATTTAATGTATCATATAAAATCATATCAATTTATACATTTATTTTTATAAAACATTTTTGTTTCTGCAACACTTCTCAAATTTAAAATATGTAGTTAAATTTCGTTGATAGAACAATAAAAATAAAAATCGAAGCATATACTAACAAAAGTTCTTGTTTTGTAAATATATTCCTTTACAAAACAGCTTGAAAATTGTGAGATCTATTCAGAATCTATATAAAAAATTATGAAATTTTAACCACAAAACATTGGAAAAAGATAAATTTACACTTAGTCTACAATTAACTAGCTGTTTACCACTCTATTTAATTATTTTATAATTAATTTACAATACATGTATTGGTTGATTAAAATGAATTGCAAATTAATTATAAAATAATTGTAGGACGTATACTATTACGGCCAGTTGAATATAATATGTCGAAAAATCAGAATATTTGACCGAGTATTTTGTTAAAAAATAACCATGCTTAAGGCAATTAAAGTAGTTTAATGAATTTGCGGGTGGGCATGTAAATAGTCACTAAGAACAACTGAAAAGTCATTTGATACATTAGATTAGAAATTTTATTTTTCACGTAAAACAGATAATTTAATATGTTACACTAATTAATTATATTAGATTATAAATTCTATTTAATAGTCTGTTTGTAAATTTATTAAATAAAATGATGAGAGCTTAATTATTTATCACTGGGGGTATTGATTGCAAAAGTACTAGAATTATACGGAGAAGATGATCAAAACCATGCGTTGATGGAGAATACAATTGTGGAGGATCAGGCGGTGGACAATGAATAGGGAAGATGCAGAAATATTCAATATATAATAATAATTCATTCATTGAAGCATTACATAGAGATCAAGTAGTGTAAAAGTAGGAAAACAGAGAATATAAACAACTGCAAATAAAGAAGCAAACCCAACAAAGAAATCTTGAAAACTGATCCTTCTTCCAATAATTCTTCAAGTAAGCCGGCTCAAGATCGGATTGGAAAGGGAAGACTTCCTTGGGATGTAGTATCCTCACAAAGCATCGCTTGGACCGAAAACTTGAAAAGTTGTAATATATTACGCTGTTGAAGCCCCACATGAGAGTAATATCAGAACTGTCCATGGCGACGGGAAAACTGTGTCGACGTTCCACTCCTCGAACGACTTCTATGTTCATTCTCTGTCTCCTCATCCATACTTTGGATTCGTAATCCACCATTACCCAAAGTTGAACAAACCCACCGTTATTTTCCGTGCAAAGCAATGAAAGCTGGCCATTGTACTCCACAAGTTTCATGTACTTGAAATATTTTTTGTTGCCGAGAGGGAAAGGTAGGTCAAATGTCGTCCAACTCTCTGTATTTTTATGAAAAGCCAAGACTAATTGGTTGTTGGACATAAGCCAGTGAAGAACTCCACATGCAGACACGTCAGAATCGGTTCCCAGAAATATGCCATGCGGCAATAAAACATCTTGAAGTTGTTTCCAAGCCCATGTTTCCGAATCAAAAATCTCGCAATGAAGACTGTTGTACATTTTGGAGTTGTAAATTCTGCATTGAGACCTGGGTTCTGAAAATCGAACTATCTTATAATGCAGAGGCTGTGATCTGAGCACAAACATTGCAAGTCTTTTGGTGAAGTACCTTGTTTTAGGGTTCGGGATCTTGTGCCATTCTTTGGTACTAGGTTTGCAGACATAATACTCTGGTATTCTAAAAATCTTTGTGCCCAAATCTTTAACACATAACAAGATACCTTGTTTGGTGGCTGCTTTAATATTGACATTTTTGGCCGGCAAAAAATGAAGGGAGAGTCCGTTATCGGAATCGGAGTTGGAATCGGAATCGGAATCTGAATTGGAATCGGAATTAGAATCAGAATCGAAATTGGAATCGGAATCAGAATCGGAATGGGAATCCTGCATGCTATAGTTGGAGACGAACTCCGGAAAAGGCCTTCCGCAATAATAGCTTTGAATGAAGAACCCTGAGATTGTCTTCGTTCTCTGACAAAACGCATGCATAAAACTTGACTCGTACACCATTCGATTCCAATCCTTGCAAACGAGCGCGCATCGGCCAAGAGTTTTTAAAGACGTTCGTGATAAAATCTCAAAGATCATGTCTAATGGAAGATCGGGAGACTCCATTAATGATTATCAGGCAGCTCGTGATGATCTACTAGTGCTCTCTCTGCAAAATTAAATGTGTCTATGGGATTCTCGATCTTGGTTCAAAATCACGGCGCAGAGAAATATATAGCAATTATATAATGTTACGTGATGAGAGATAATGAAGTGTGAAGTGATGAAGGAGAGATGACACTAGAGACTCCGATAGACAAACGGAGAAACGGGAGAGAGAGAGAGAGAGAGAGAGAGAGAGGACTTACGTACGTCACTAGATCTAGAGAGTCGTGGCCGTTTACCGGTGGGAAACGGTGGCTGTCAAAGGGGAACGTGGGACCTTGTTTTCCTTGAGAGTGCTCTGTTTTGGGGTGCTAAAATAGGGGATGCGGGTGATGCAAACCCAGTGCAACTGCGTGGTGGTTCGCGGCAGGAGGCTTTGCAAGGTGTTGCCAGCTTCTAGTGGTACACTGGTTCTGGGCAGCGTGGGTTATTGGCCGTGGGAGGGTTGCTGTGTGTGTAGGAGGCGACGTGAGTCTGGGAACGTGAGGGCTTGGCGGCAGAATGTTTTGTTTCAAGCGGAGGGACAAAAGCATGCATCTCTATCTCTCTATTCTATATAGATAAAGAAACCCTAAAAGAATAACTGCATGACCTGGAAATGGATGTTGAAGAATTTAAACTCTACTCAAATAGTGACTCGTGGCTAAATTTGTTGAAGATCGTGATCGGGGGAGAGTTTATAGGAGGATGAAAACAAAACCAGATAGGAGGAAGAAACGTACGTGCATGGGAGGAGGAGACTAGCTAGGCTTCTCAGCTCTCACGACTTGGGCTTTTTCAGTGATCAAGGTTTGGGCTTTTGGCCTGTTATAAATATTTGGGCCTAGGCAATGCGTAAAAAAAGAAATGGACTAGGTCGGACCGATAATACAAATAAATAAATATAGCCCTTTTGTCCCCTCATAATAAAAATAAATAAATATAAAGTATTTGTGAATAGTAATAAAAAATAAATAAAAAATAATAAAAAATAAAAAATAATAATAATAAAGTAATGAATAGTAATAAAACTAAGTGAATAATAATAATAAAATAGTAAACAATAGCAAAAAATGTGAAAATATTGAGAATTGTTTATTTCCAAACCTAACAAATTATGTATAACTATCAAGTCCAAAAATGATCACTATCTAATTCTAAAAAGAAAAATGTTTGAAAAATGTTTGTTTCCAAACCTGACTATATTATCCCTAACTATCAAGTCCAAAAATTATCCCTAACTAATTTTTTAAAAAAAAAAAAAATTCTTATTTTAGTCTTAAGTGGAGGACTATATTGCAATCTTATTAATAAATGAGGATAAAAGAAAAAATAACATTAAATTGTAATTTAATTTTTTTAATTTTTTTAAAAAAAATTTATATTAAACTTGTATTGCAGTTCTTAGTTTGAGAAATGTTTTTAACATTGCTCTTCCAAAAGTATTGGATCCAGTCGTTATATTAGTGGGTCTAATTCTGAAAGGATTAGGGTTGAGGATTCCTAGCTAAACCAGTACTGTTAGATAATAGCTTGGACTCCAAGTTTTCGTTGGAACCATTAATATCAAAGGTGGCTTGCCTTTTCTTTTTAAAAGTGAAAAACAAATATGGAAACCATGCATGAAACTTCATCATAAACATTAATTTCCATATTTGCACTTTTATTATTATTATTATTATTATTATTATTGTGTATGAGCTTTGCGCGCTCAAGCCACGCTTATCATTCCTTGATCAGGCCAATTCATGATTTTAGAAGTATATATTAAAATATATCTGCATGCTAACTAGCTAGTAATTAAGTTATTAGTTAATTAAGTTAATAACTCTCAGTTAAAAGTTATTACTCTTTTAACTTAGGCTTTAGCTTTCCTAATGCATGTCTCTTTTGTTTTTTCAACTCAGGTGTTTTTGTTGTTGTAACTACTGGATTTATATGGGACGTCATTAAGTTAAAAAAAAAGGGAAAAACTCCCATCCAATGGGTGAAAACCTAATTTTCACACCTGTTCCATAGATTAATTTTGCCACCTAAGACATACAATAAATTTTCATCTACACTCAGATGCACTAAGGCCTTGTTTATTTTTTCAACTTATCTCATCTCATTTTAAACTCATCACTAAATTTTTTCAAATTTTCATATAAAATAAAATAAAATTAAAAAAAATCATTTTTTTAAATTCAAAACAATCATTTCAAATTTCAAAACAAAACTAATATTAAAAAAATATATTACAATAATATTTTATTCTTTTTTTATTTTTATTTTTATCCAATTTTATGTTATATTTGAAAATAAATATGACCTAACTTTTTTCTATTTTCCATCTCTTTCCCTTTTTCTCTCTTTCTCCCTCTCCAACCCACTGCAACTTGCAACTCCCCCCCTTCTCTCTCTAATAAAGGTAAAAGACCTAAAAAGAGATAGGATGATGGCGGCTTCTAAGTGGTGACAATAGCTATCAAACACATCGCAAATCTTTCTCCTCTACAAATGTGAGTTCCTATCGCGGTCAATGATTCCGATGGAAGCCGTTGCACCATTGGCATTTCTAACTTGAAAAGAAGTAGCTCTACTAATGAGTATTTTAGAACTTTTAATAATAGTAACTCGATGTTTCTGTGCGATTTCGTAATTATTGTGCGATTTCACCGTTAGCGTTTCTAACTTAGAAAAACAGTAGCTTTACTGATGAGTATTTTAGAACTTGAAATAACAATAGCTCTATTGTAAATAAATAGTTTTCACTATTTCTTTTTTTATTATATTTTAGTGTAATGTAAATAGATAGTTATTGATGTATTTGTAATTACAATTACATTTTTTATTTTACTTGTAGTTACGTGTTCAATTTTTCTTGTAGTCACGTGTTACATTTTTATATGTAACTACGTATTTTATTTTACTTATAAACTGGTATAAATACCAGTGCTGTTGATGTAATAATTAGGAGTTGATTTACACAAAATAGAGCTTTCAATTAGTCTGTTTCTAGAGTATTCTTCTCAAACACAAGAGTTGCGACACGGTATCAGAGAGAATACCATAGGGTTTTGTCTCAGGTCTAGTCATTTTCTTTTCGCTGCACAAATTTCTACTTCCTCTTCAAAATCACTTTGTGATTTCTACAAATATGTCTTTTTTGGACTATATTTCTTCAAATTAGGATGATTCAAGCCCATTTTAGTTGCAAAATGGAGATTCACCAAATTCTATCTTGATTTCTACCTTGCCAACGGGATATAACTATCACAATTGGTGCCAATCCATGTAAATGGCACTCAAAGCGTAGACTAAAATCAGTTTCGTAAATGGTGCCATCTCTCAGCCAAATGCTTCTAATTCTCTGTTTTTGGTATGGGAGAGGTGTAATAGCATGGTATTATCGTGGATCTTGAACTCTGTTTCATAAGACATAGGTGAAAGAATTATTTATGCAAGAACAGCTTGCGAAATGTGGGAGGAGTTGTGTAATCAATTTTGTCAAAGCAATGGTCCGAGGATTTATTAACTACAGAAGAAACTTTTTATTTTATCTCAAGATCAAGTCTGGGTGAGTGTCTATTACCACAAATTTAAATGCTTATGGGATGAATTACTCAACTACCAGCAATTGCCTAATTGCACATGTGGTGATTGTCAAAAGTGCACTTGTGGTGCTGGACGTCTGATTTTTAATTATCAACAGCGTCATCATGTCTCATTGGCCTGACTGAGGACTTTTCTCATATTAGAGGTCAGATTCTACCAATAGATCCATTGCCATCAATCACTAAAGTTTTCTCTTCAGTAATTCAAGAAGAATAATAAAGAGGTTGGATTTATGGGGTGTATTGTTACTAATAACACTGTAGCTTTTATGAACAAAAAAGTTTATCAGTGGAGACCTAATTATGGCAAGCCACAGTATAGACGAGAAAATGTTCTCTATACTCATTGTGGCATGACCAATCATACTGTGGATAAATGTTATGAACTTCATAAATATCCTCCAAATTACAAGGCCAGAGGAAAAGTCTTCTCAGAAAATCAAATCATGGCTCAACCTGCGAGTACACCTCTTGAGTTTAATAATTCCATGCCATTCTCTCAAGAAGAGTATCAGAAATTGATTGCCTTAATTCGTCCTCAACCATCTGTTGTTCACACTTCATCACATCAAGCATCTAATGTTACTGTATCTTCCACTGTTTTACCATCATGTTCAGGTAAAATAGATATTTCTAATTCTCATTTTATTTTTTCATCATCCATTAATACATCTCATTTTTTTTTCTAGACACCTGGATCATTGACACATGTGCCACTGATCATATTGTCCATTCAATATCTTTTGTTTTTTTACCATAATTACACAAATTGTAAATACCTTTGTCAAACTTCCAATAGAAAGAATGTTACAGTCACACATCTTGGGACTGTTTATTTAACAGATAGCTTAGCTTTGAAAGATATTTTTATGTGTTCCAAACTTTTCGCATAATCTTCTTTTTGTGACTAAAAGAATTGCTGACTGGAAATGTTGCTTTAGCTTTTTGTCTGATATTTGTTATATACAGGGCTTTATCCTATGGAAGATGATTGGGAAGGATAGCAAGGCAACTAGTTTGTATATTCTATAACAATCCTCAATGAGTGACAATTGTAAACCATTTGTTTCATTCTCTGCAATCTTGTTTTTGTTTACACGTCCAAATTATGGCATAGTCGACTAGGTCATCCATCATCATCTAGGTTGTTAGTTCTTGCCAATTTTCTTCCTGAATTTGTTCCAAATAAAAATGTAAATGAGTATCATTGTACTGTGCGTCCATTGGAAAAACAGAAACGTTTGTCTTTTCCAATTCATTTTTATAAATCCAGTTTTCTATTCCATTTAATTCATTGTGATACTTGGGGCCCTTTTTCATTACCAACTCACAATGATTTTAAATATTTTTTAACCATTGTTGATGATCATTCTCGATCTACTTGAGTTTATTTGATGAAATCCAAATCTGAAGTAAAACCTTTTTTCATATCCTTTTACAATATGGTTCATAAACAATTCAGTCAAAAAATTCAATGTGTAAAAACTGATAATGGACTAGAATTTAAAATGACTAAATTTTGCTCCAAAGGTATTATATATCAAACATCTTGTATTGAGACTCTTCAACAAAACTTTATTGTTAAAAGGAAGCATCAACAACTCCTCAATTTAGCTAAAGCCTTAAAATTCCAATCTAATGTTCCATTAACTTTTTGGGGTGAATGTATCATGGCTACCACTCATATCATTAATCATATTCTTTCCTACATTCTTAATGAAAAATCATCACATGAACTTCTTTTTGGTGATTCCTTCATATTCTCATTTAAAAGTATTTTGATATATTTGTTATGCCTCTAATCTTAGTCAAAATAGATCCAAATTCTCACCTTGTGCTATGAAGTGTGTTTTTATTGGTTATCCATTTGGAATGAAATGTTATAAATTGTTTGATCGTCATTCTCAAACATTCTTTATATCTCGGGATGTAATTTTCCAAGAATCTATTTTGCCATTTCAGGTTCAACTTCACCAACTAATTCTTTCTTTTCTTTTGATATTGTGGTCCCTAAACCAATTCCAGATTCTAAACCTCAAATTTCAGATTTTGAACCTGAGATTCCAGATTCTATTTTTTTTTTTTCAAATCATGTCCCTGAAACCATATCTTCCACTCCAACTCCCATTATTTCTTCCTCATCTAATTCTTCAACTCCTTCCTTATAAGATAACTTTCATTTTCCTCCACTTAGAAGAATAACCAGACATCTCAAAACTCCAGTTTATTTGTAGAATTATCACTGTAATCTGGAAACAGTAATTGCTATTTCCCATTCATCTTCTATATGCCAATTTCCTTCTAAATTAGGTAAGCAATACAACATTTTTTATGTCTTATCTTACAAACATTTATCTCATTTTCATAATACTTATAGCATCTTTATTTCTTAATAAACAGAACTTGAATTTTATCGTCAGGCTATTAAGCACTTTCATTGGAAAGATGCTATGTCCCTAGAGTTAGTTGCCCTTGAATCAAACCATACTTGGCATTTCACTAACTTGCCACCTAATACAACTCCAATAGGTTCTAAATGGGTATATAAAATCAAATTCAATACTATGGTTCTATTGAGAGATATAAGATAAGACTAATTGCAAAAGGCATACTCAAAGGGAGGGTCTTAACTATTTAGAGACTTTCTCTCTTATTGCAAAAATGGTGACAGCTAGATGTTTCCTAACTTTGGTAGCAATGCATAATTGGCATTTAATTCATTTAGATGTCAATAATGCATTCCTTTATGGAGATTTGAAAGAAAATGTGTATATGAAGCCACCTCCAGGGTATCTTAGCAAGGGGGCACACGGGTTTGCAAACTAGAGAAATTCCTATATGGCATTAAACATGCTTCTTGTCAATGGAATTCAAAATTTACTGCTATATTGTTGGATTTGGGGTTAATCCAATACAAATAAGATTATTCTTTGTTCACAAGAAAAAAGGATGAATCTTTCATAGCCTTATTAGTGTATGTTGATGATATACTCTTGGTTAGCACTAATCTGAATGTAGTTCAGTCCATTAAAGCCTCCTTGAGTGCACACTTTAAGCTGAAACATTTGGGTCTGACTAATACTTTCTAGACATGGAGATTGATAGATCAAAACAAGATATTTCTCTATGTCAGAGAAAATATGCCTTATAGTTAATTTCTGATACTGGTTTAAGTGGATGTAAACCAGTCAATTTTCCAATGGATTCTTATTATAAGCTATCCAAAAATGATGGTGAATTAATTGAAGATGGGACCAGCTATAGAAGACTCAATGATAGATTACTCTACCTTACTCACACCAGACCTGACATTACATATTCATTGCACCTTTTGAGCCAGCTTCTTGACTCTTCTAGAGTTTCTCACATGGAAACTGCATTAAGAATACTTAGATATGTCAAGATGGCTCCTAGACAAGGCATTTTTTTCTTTCCAACAGCAAGCAAAGTTCATTTAAAAGCCTTTTCCGACTCTAATTGGGCTATATGCCCTAACACAAAGAGATTAGTCTTTGATTTTTGTGTTTTTCTTGGTGAATCCCTCATTTCTTGGAAGTCTAAGAAGTAACCAACAGTCTCTAGAATTTATGCAAAAACTGAATATAGGTATATGGGTCTTGTTGTTTGTGAGTTGACTTGGCTTAAGCCATTATTGTTTGATCTACATCAACATAATCGAAATCTTTCCTTACTTTTTTTGTGACACCCAAGCTTCCTTTCACATTGTAGTTAATATAGTGTTTCATGAAAGAACAAAATATATAGAGTTGGATTGTCATCTTATTAAGGAGAAAATACAAGCTGGACAACTTTAAACTTTACATGTTTCTTCATCTCATCAGCTTGTCGACATCTTGACAAAGCTCCTAGGGTTTGTTTATTTTCATTCTCTACTATTCAAGATGAATGTTCACAACATTTATCATTCATTTTGAGAGAGACTATAGTAAATAAATAGTTTTTACTTTTTCTTTCTTTATGTATATTATACTGTAATGTAAATAGATAGTTCCTAATGTATTTGTAACTACAGTTATGTCTTTCATTTTACTTGTAATTACATGTTCAATTTTACTTATAGTCATGTGTAACATTTTACTTGTAACTACATGTTTCATTTTTGTAAACTGGTATAAATACCAGTGCTATTGACGTAATAATTAGGGGTTGAATTACATAAAACAGAGCTTTCAATTAATCTGTTTCTAGAGTGTTCTTCTCAAACACAAGAGTTGCGACAAGCTCAATGTTTCTATACGATTTCTATATTACTGTGCGATTTCAAGTTATCCTAGACTATTTTAAAGAGAGGGGGGAGTTGTAGGCTGCAACAGGGTGGGGAGGTAGAAAGAGAAAAAAGAAGAAAAGAGACGGAAAAGAAAAATAAGATTTGGTGTATGTGAGTGTAGATAAATATTTGTTGTATGACCTAGGTGGCAAAAATCTCTTGGGCGGGTGTAAAAATTGGGTTTTCACCCATCCGGATGGAAGCCTTTCCCGTGAAAAAAAGTTAAGGTATAAACTATGAATGATGCTAGATATAGTTCTAGGGTGTGTAAGTTTTACGCACTATCTTTAAAAAGAAATGGGGCCTATTAAAAATAATTTTTTCATATGGATCCCAAATTTACCACCTTTTTAAAAGGAGTTCACACATAATATAAGAAAAATGAATATTTATGACGAGTTCTTTACTACAAGAATGTCTATTTGTGACAATAATAGACTCATGTTGGTATAAGATAGTCATTTTAGTAAAATATAACTAGTTACAAATACGCAATTTTCACGTGGTGGCCGGATCTGCATAGATATTAAGACTTAAATATCATTTTTCATAAATTATAGATTTGATCATCTCATTAATTTGTTGATCTTGGTCACATCTCTATTATTGCAAATTCTCATCATGACAAAAATGTAATCAAATTAAAAAAGAATAAGAAAGTAAAAGATCAAGATACTTAGGCAAATCTTAGAGACCAATATCGTGATTCTAGTCTTGAACCAGTAAATTTTGCTTATTCTGATGTTTATCAATTGTTTTATACAATTAGTTTGTTGGTTAGTCGAAATCTTTATCTTGGCCTTTTTTTTATTGGAAAATGCTCATTGAATCAAGGAATTTGACGGACAATGTTGACCGACTATTTTTTTTTTATTCTTTTACTTAATGGTTAAGAAAGTAACCGTTAGTGAATTAATTTTTTTTAAAAGAAGTTCAAAGATTTGTAAAAGATAGTTAAAAATAAAATAAAAAAGTAGATTTGCGCTTATCAATACAATGCAAGGGACACCATTCACTGCCCCCCTAGCATTGCCATTTTCTATTATCTCTTTCAACCAATACAAGATGACATTTGTTGTAGTGTTAATTATACCTAGAATTGATATTGATATTGATATTGTGAACTGTAAAAGCCTACTTGAAATTCAGTGGATGACTTTATTTAGGCCGCTTTAGGATTGTTATGAAACCCTCGAAAGTGTTTCATAAATTGAGCAATCGTGTACGTTTTAATCTATCAGCGCAATTAGTTTTTTACTCACATTAGTATCAGAAACATGATTTTACTTATTTGAAGTACTTAGGAGTGTAAGAAAGAGAAATGGTATGTGCCATCAGTCTCTGCTAAATATTCAAGATTTTACGACGTAATTAGTCTCACATAAAAATAAATTCGTAAATTGACGTAGTTTGATATAGTATATTAGATTGTAAAGTTATTTTTATTACAAAATAGATTTAATATATCATATCAAATTATGTCAATTTATGAATTTATTTTTATAAAACCTTTTATTTTTGCAACAGTACTTCTCAAATTTAAAACACGTGGTTAAATTTCGATGATAGAACAGTAAAAATAAAAACCGAAGCATATTAACAAAAGTTATTGTTTTGTAAATATATTGAAAATTGTTAAACGTACTCAGAATCTCTATAAAACATTATTAAATTTTAACCATAAAACATTAAAAAATGATAAATTTGCAATTAGTACTCTACAACTAACTAGTTTACCACTCTATTTAAAATGAAATATGATAGTTAAGTAAAAATGATATTATCTTTTAATAAAATGTACGTCCCAACTGTATTGGTTGAGTAAAATGAATTGTAATTAATTAATTATAATATAATTGCAGGTAAACTATTACCAGTTGAATGTAATATATCTTAAAATCAGAATATTTGACCAAATATTTTGTTAAAAAATAAACATGCTCACGCAATTGAAGTAGTTTATGAATTTGCAGGTTGGTATATATGAATTATAGTCAGTAGTACTCAATCTCACTTGGTATCTGGTGTTGTAAGTACAACAACTGAAAAGTCATTCCATACATTAGATTATAAATTAGATTGGATTATCAATTTGATTTAATAGGATCTGTTTGTAAATTTAGTAAATAATATGATGAGAGCTTAATTATTTATCACTGGGTTTTAATTGCAAAATCACTAGAATTATACGGAAAGATGATCAAAACCATGAGTTAATGGAGAATGCAATTGTAGAGGATCAGGCGGCCGTGGACAATGAATAATGAAGATGCAGATCAAGATGTTAGGCATGCAGCACGGATGCAGAAATATTCAATATATAATAGGATCAAACTTAAACCAGCAAATTACTGTTCCTTCTTCCAATAAACAAGATATTACAAATAAACGAACAAACCCAACAAAGAAATATTGGAAACTGTTCCTTTATCCAATAATCGCTACATAAAACTACTCTTTTACGACTAATTATTTTCAACTTATTTTCAACTAAAATTGACATTTTTATTACAAATAATTAATTATAAATATCTATTTTTCTTGAAATGAATTCTTCAAGTAAGCTGGCTCAAGATCGGATTGGAAAGGGAAGACTTCCTTCGGCTGTAGCATCCTCACAAAGCATCGCTTGGACTGAAGGGTTGAAAAGTTGTAATATATTACGCTGTTGAAGCCCTGCATGAGAGTAATATCAGAACTGTCCATGGCGACGGGAAAACTATGGCGTTCCATTCCTCGAACGGCTTCTATGCTCATTCTCTGTCTCTTCATCCATACTTTCGATTCATAATCCAACATTACCCAAAGCTGAACAAACTCACCATTATTTTCTGTGCAAAGCATGGAAAGCTGGCCATTGTACTCCGCAAGTGTCGTGTGCTTGAAATAGTTTATCTTGCACAGAGGGAAAGGTAGGTCAAATGTTGTCCAGCTCTCTGTATTTTCATGGAAAGCAAAGACTTCATTGTTGGACATAAGCCAGTGAAGAACTCCACATGCAGATACAGCAGAATCGGTTCCTAAAAACACGCCATGCGGCAATAAAACATCTTGAAGCTGTTTCCAAGCCCATGTTTCCGAATCGAAAATCTCGCAGTGAAGACTGTTGTACATTTTGGAGTTGTAAATTCTGCATGGAGACCTGGGTTCTGAAAATCGAACTATCTTATAGTGCAGAGGTTGAGATCTGAGTACCACCATTGCAAGTTTTTTGTTGAAGTACCTTGTTTTAGGGTTCGGGATCTTGTGCCATTCTTTGGTACTAGGTTTGCAGACATAATATTCTGGTATTCTCAAAATCTTTGTGTCCCAATCTTTCACGCATAACAAGATACCTTGCTTGGTCACCGCTTTAATATCGACATTTCTGGGCAAAAAATCAAGGGAGAGTCCGTGATCGGAATCGGAATCCTGCATGCTATAGTTGGAGACGAACTCGGGAAAAGGCCTTCCCCTCAAGCTGCTTTGAATGAAGAAGCCAGATATTGTCTTCGTTCTCTGACAAAACGCATGCATAAAACTTGACTCGTACACCATCCGATTCCAGTCCTTGCAAGCGAGCGCGCATCGGCCAAGAGTTTTTAAACAAGTTCGTGATAAGATCTCAAAGATCATGTCTGATGGAAGATCGGGGGACTCCATTAATGATTATCAGGCTGCGGGTGCTCTCTCTGAAAAAATAATGTCAGGTGATGAGAGAGAGATGAGAGAGAATCCGACAGACCGAGGGAGAGACGGGAAAGAGAAAACGTGGAGAGATAGAGAGAGAGAGAGAGAGAGAGAGAGAGAGAGAGAGAGAGAGAGAGAGAGAGAGAGAGAGAGAGAGAGAGAGAGCGAGACTTACGTACGTCACAGAAGCAGATCGACAGGGTCGTGGCCGTTTTCCGGTGAGAAACTGTGGCGGTCAAAGGGGAACTGTTTCCTTTCAGATTGCTCTGTTTTGGGTTGCTAAAACAGGGGATGCAGGTGCAGTGGCTGCCAAAGTGTTGGCCGTGGGAGCTGGGTTGCAGTGTGTGTAGGAGGGGACATGAGTCTGGGAACGTGAGGGGTTGGCGGCAGAATGTCTAGTTTCAAGTGGAGGGACGACAGCATGCATATATTTCTATATATATAGCAAATATATGATGTTACGTACGAAGTGGTAGTTCTAATTCCGAAAGGATTAGGGTTGAGGGTTCCTAGCTAATCCAGAGTTAGAAAATAGCTTGGACTCCAAGTTTTCGATGGAACCGTTAATACTAAAGGTGACTTCTTTTTCGTTTAAAAGTGAAAAACAAATATGAAAACCATGCATGAAACTTCAATCATGACAATCAATAATTTCCATATATGCACCTTTTATTTTATTATTATTAGTATTCTTAGTATTATTACTATTATTATTTAATGTGTATGAGCTTTGCGAGCTCAAGCCATGCTTATCATTCTCTTCAGGCTAATTCATGATTTTAGAAGTATATATTAAATATATGCATGCTTATTAGCTAGTAATTAAGTTATTAGTTAATTAAGTTAATAATTATCTGTTAAAGTTATTACTCTTTTAACTAGCTAGGCGTTAAGCTTTCCTAACGTATGTATATATTTTTTTTCAACTTATGTATTTTTATTGTTGTTATTAGTACTAGATTTATACAAGACTAGGGTTTTCTTAGGGAAGTATGACACTCAATTTAAATATCAAAGCTCCTTTTTATCTTGGTCACTTTACTTTGTTTTCTCCGAACGAAATAGAAAAATTGTTGAAAAAAGCTCTAAAGCAGTTAACTTTTTCTTTTATGTGAAAAGATGCTAATGGGCCAATGGCTCTTTGCATAATATGTTCTTGCTCAGAAACCTCCAAAAAACGGTAATATATGTTTTTGCTCGTAAATCCACAAATCAAAACAGGAGAAAATGCATCCATATGCCAACTTAGTTACCGAAAACCCTAAATAAAAACCCAACTTCCAAAGGCTAAAATCAGTCCAACTTAGAGTGGTGAAAATGATAAAACAAAAATGTTTACTTGGAAAGAAAAACTCCTAGTTGGAGTGGAGAATCTGGACGAGAAAAATTCTTAGTTGGAGTGGAGAATTTGAAGATAACGATGGAGACGAAAACGGAACCCTCATCGACGGCAAATATGAGTTGACGATGAAGATTTGCTTTCGATGGGGACGACTTGGCGACAGAAAGACCTGGAAATGGAAAGGATGAGACTTCGAGGGAGAGAAGATGCGAGATTGCGGGAAGGAGATATCTCTAGAGCTACGGGAAGGAGAAATAATAAATTAATAGGAATGAAAAGCTACAATTCTTTTCATATATAAAAAGTAGAATAGATTTACTGTAGCTTAAAATTCAGATAAAAAGTATTTGAGTAATTCAATGTGGGATCATTTTACCTCATTTCCTTTAAAATATGGAGAGCAATGATATTTGGTTAATTTAATGTCAGTGTTTTAATGCATGTATATTTTGTTTTTTCAACTCATGTATTTTTTTATTGTTGTAACTACTAGATTTATATAAAATAAAAATAAAGACTACTAGATTTATACGAGACTTTATTAAGTTAAAAAAAGTTAGTGTATAAACTATGATTGATGTTAGATATAGTTTCAGGTAAGTTTTACACATTTTCTTTAAAAAGAAATGGGGCCTACTATTAAAATATAAATTTTCATATGGATCCTCGATTTACGACCTTTTTAGAAGGAGTCCAAACGTAATATAAGAAAAATGAGCATTTATGACGAGTTATTTATTACAACAATGACTATTTGTGATAATATAAATAGAATCATGTTAGTATAAAATATATATTTTAGCATAAAATAACTGGTTATAAAGACGCAATTTTCATGCAGTGGCGAGACCAGCATAGATATTAAGACTGCAAATATAAATTATAGATTTGATCATTTCATTAATTTGCTGATCTTGGCCACATCTCTACTATTGCAAATTCTCATCATGAATAAAATGTAGACAAATTAAAAAAGAATAAGAAAATAAAAGAAAAAGATACTTAGTCAAATCTTGGAGACCAATATTGAATATTGTCATTCTAGTCTTGAACTAGCAAATTTTGCTTATTCTAGTGTTTATCAATGGTGTTATACAATCAATTTATTAATTATTTGAGATTTTTATCTTGATCTAATTTTTCTATTAGAAAATGCTCGTTGAATTGAGGATTTTGATAGACAATGTTGACCAATTGTATTTTTATTTATTTTTAATTAATAGTTAAGGAAGTGATTATATATTAGTGATTTTTTTAGGTTTTAAAAAAAGAAAATGATGTGTAAAAAAGGATTGAGAATTAAATGAAAAAGTAGATTTACACTTACCAATATAATGCAAGGGGCACCATTCTCGGTCCTCCTAGCATTGCCATTTTGTATTATTTCTTTCAACCACAGTTTTAATAGCAAGCTGGTTAATTACACCTAGAGTTGATATTGGTATTGTGAATCGTAAAAGCCTATCTAAAATTCAGTGAATGAATTTATTTAGTCTTTAGGAACGTGGTGCAACCGTTAAAAAAATGTCTCCTAAATCGAGCAATTGCGTAAGTTTTAATCTATCAACATGGTTAGTTTTTTACCAACTTTGTTGTCAGAAACATCATTTTATTTATTTGAGGTACTTAAGAGTATAAGAATGAGAAATGGTATATGCCATTATTTTAAAATAATATTTAAAAATTTTCGGCCCAATTAGGGGTATAAAAAAAAAACTGGAAAATTGGACCGGACGGACAGATCCAAACCAGTGAAATCGGTACGGTCTGGAACTGGTTCCCTAATTTCAAAATTAGCCAGTACCGGTCTAATTTTGATTTTAAATTTGTTAGTACTAGATCGGACCAATTCGATATAATATATATTTTAAATTAAATTTTTAATATTTTATAAATTGGTATATAATGTATATTAATTACAATTTACATTTTATTGCCTAATATTAATAGTCTAATGTTATATTACTATAAGTAATATACTTTAAGTCTATATATAAATTACTATATGAATCATTATTCTAAATAATTACATATGAAATAATAATATAATAATACTAATACTATTATAGTAATATTAATACTATCACTCTCAACAATATAATTATTCCAGTAATTATAACTAATACTAATATATATATATATATTAATACTAATAGTCTAAGAGACTAGTATAGACTAATATTATAATCAAAAAAAAAAATCAAACCGGACCGGTAAAAGTATCGATTTACGAGAATAACCTGTGCGTAACCAAATTTTGAAAATGCAAAACCGATATATACCGGTTTGGTCCAAATTTTTTATCCAAAACGTGTATTATTCGTTTTGTAGGATTATTTAGGATTTTATAGTGAAAATCTAATTTCATTTTCAGAGTGAATATTAACTTTTGTTTAGTTCAAGCATTTTCAGATAACAGAGTGGAATGTCCAAGCCTAGAGATGTTTCATTCGGATACTTGGCAAAATTTTAACCACACTCAATGAATAATATAGGAAACTTGGCACCAATAAGAACCATGAGATGGAAATTTGAAGAAAAAAATAAAGAAAAATCAAGTTTTGTGATCATGCCACCTAAGTCAACCAATATTTCATCCAATCATTCAGTTTTGTGTCTTTCAACTCCAATAAAACTCCAAATATTTGGAATCCAATTGAATCCCAAATACCTTGTGCAAACCAAAACTTTCAATAGTCTGCCAAACTTTAAATGAAGCCAATTTTAGCCTAGTATTTAATTACTTTATTAAATCACTTCCACGTACTATAAACCTTTCAAATTCATGTCATTACACTCTTATCTATTTCTTATGCTGTAATATTTTTATTAGGTTAAGAAAATTCGGATTTGGACTTGATAGAAATTAAAATCTCAAACCAACCCTTACTAAAACTTCGAATAAAATTTCACCTGTGCAAGGCTTCTTGAGTAAGTTTTCTCACTTCCATGAGTATACTTCAAATGCCCATATTAGCCCCAAATAATAGTTGATGCCCCTTATCACCACCCCATCACACGGTAGCTTCAAGGCTTAAGATTGTGTGATGTAGCCCAAGGTTTTGGGCATGGTTTTGGCTAACAACACATCACCAAAAAATTCATCTTCACATTCCCTCTCAAGTTCTCAACCCCTCTAGCAGTATACGAGTCATCCATGGCTGTCCCTAAAGCTTTAGATTTAGTAATTCTAACTCACGAGGATAACACTTTGTTGGAGAGAACTCAAGGAGAAATTTCAGACAACTTTTCTGTCATTTCTTGCTTGAATTTTTTGAAGTAGATTTCCATGAAACTCTCTTTACATAAGTAGATAGGTTTTTTGGCCTTTCTAGTTTTTATTGGTATATTTTGTGTGATTGTTCGTGAATGTTTGATTAATAAAAAGTTTATTTAAACACGCAAAAGTCATATTGGATGATAATCTAGACAATGTGTAATTTTTTCATTTTTGTTTTTTTATAAAGTGGCAAGATCTTGCTGTAATATTTTTATGCTTTAGAGTTAACATATTAACATAAAATTTGGATTTAAATTTGTTGCATATTGAGAGTTTTTAGTAAGACTTTTACATGACATGAGAAAGTCATACAGTACAGGTGTAAAAATAATTTCTGTTTAATCTTGGATCTTTTGTTACAAAATCACTCTCTTGTGGTCTTGATATTCACATATTTTATCCTTAATATTTTGACCAATGTGTTAGGAAGTTATATATATTTTGAATATTTATGGTTTTGATATTGAAAAAATAAATCTTTATACATGCTAAGCTCTGGTTGGCACACAAACTTTATGCTCATGAATTGTGTTGTGTTTCTATGAATTTTTTTTTTCATGTGATCTTGAGTTTAATGGTTGGATAAAATTTAGAACTTGAAATTAAGCATATTATGTTAATTCTTGGTAGTTTACTTCATGGAAAATTCATGTCTAGTAGTTGATCAAAAACCAAAACATGTAGCAATTAGTTTAGGAGTAAATATGTAAATCAAATGCGTTGGTTCATGTTTTGTGATTTTTGTAACATTTGACTTGTTTGTTCAAGCATGCTATTTCTTGGGATTGATTTATGATCTTGTTAAAAATGTGTTTTTTAACTTTTAGAGTTCTTGGAGTTTGAATAAGGATAGGCCAATAAAATTAATGGATGTTCGTGTGGTCAAAAGACTTGCATTTTGGCATGAAGGAAATCGTGATTTTATGATTTATATTTTGTTAGTGTCATAGAATCAAAGCATAGGATATGATTTTCTTTTTTCTTTTATTTTGCATGATTTAGTTTTAACAAGAAATTTAGAGTTTGAAATAATCCCAACAAAAATCAAGGATTTTAGCCTTAGTGTGATTTGGCCTACGCTTGTGTGGCGCCTCGACCCTTATGTTTGATTTGGATGGAGTCTCGATGCCGAGATATTGACCACAACACGGATCACACACCCCAAGCCCAATGTGATGGCGAGTGTGTGTAAGCATGCAACTTAAAGTGCACATTTATAAACGTAGAGAAGAAATAAAAGGGCAATTTGAACTACTAATAGTACCAAAAATTCAAACTTCAAATTCTAGAAAAATAATCCATAAATTAATATAGTCATCCAACTAGATTACAGGTAAATGCTAAAGCAAGCTATATAAGGAAAAAGTCCTCAGACCTTTACTCCTTTGGTGGGGCAAATCCTCCAAACTCATGAGCGTCTTCTTCATCAAAATCTATGATTTTGCATTCGTGGAACTGCAGGTGGGAACACCACAGTAAATTTTGCAATCTAAGCAAGCAAATCCGATAGAATTATCCTAAAAAATGCAAACACGGAAAGAGTGGACATATTTCTGCATATTAAAACAAAAACAAGAGATCTATCAAAATTGAACAAAGCCAATATATAATTTATTGAAAATGCCAAGTACACCACACTTACATATTTCCATCCATTTAATCACTATATGTATCGTAGTCTCCAATAAGGATTATTTGCACACCTTAGCTCCCTTTATCACACCATGTATAACGACAGTGCATGTTATTTCGTAATAAGCGATGTCTAGTTTTGCACCCGGCACATAATTGACTATGCATCCTCTGGCCTTCACTAGTAAAGGCCACACAGTTGGCATGAGAGCATTATTGTCTTGTTCAAGCTCATTATTTCCTGGTGATAACTCAGGAGACTTCACTCAATTTTATACACATATTTGAGTAATCAAAGAAGCTCCACCCAGATAATGTCCTATTTTAGCTTAGGATCGTGAAACCAAACACCCACAAAATATACTTTTAATCTTTTGATACCAAAACAAGATTTTTCCAATTTCACAGCATAACCATAGAACATAGTAGAATTAATAAAATCATGACAAATACCAATAATTAAAATGTAGATGTATGACAAGCAATTATTGGATGACATGGAAATAGGTACAACAAACAATGAGAGAGCAACACATAGTTTACAAGAATCACAAAGTACAACTACACACAATTACCAGCACTTTAATTGGCTCTTTCCAACAATCTATCACCAACTATAGATTTTATCCCAACGCTCCATAGAACCCCTGGCCACTTTACCAATCACAACCAGACTACAATAAACAAAGGTTAACGATTTTTTAATATCAGTATTCTAAGGGTCAACCTAGACTTTTTTTACCACTCGGAAATGTAATTTCTGGATGATCAAACGCGATGACTCAAATTGCCCCGGGATTGTGTACGTGCACGTGTTGTATGGCGGCATTTGGAGTGGCAGAGCATGATAGTGGTAATGGTGGTGCACGATTGTAGAGATGGATTTGAGCAAGGTTTTGATCTGACAACTAAAATTCATTTAAGAAGAAGTTAGATTTGATGTGGTGGAGGATGAAAGAGGGAGTTCTTCGCGGTGGAGCATGGCGGAGAAGATCCCAAAGGAAATCTGTGGACTTAGATTGGGGTGCATTTGAGGAAAAAAAGGCCCAGCAGAGGGGAAAGGGTCAGAAGACCATTGTGAAGCTGCTTTAAGGGGGTGGCCCGTAGTGGCCACGATGATGCTAAGGGAAAAAGGTTGCTTAAAACCTATGGGAAGGCAGAATGGAATGAGAAGAAGAAGATGAGACAAGATTTGAGAGAGGGTTAGGAGGCTTGGGATGATTTCTAAAATGGGGAGGTCTAGCCTATTTATAGGTTGTGGAAGGGGACTAGGAATCACAATTGTGGCTACAATTGGTGGTGCGAGACGATGGGAGAAAGTCCAATGTTGCACACATGGCAGCTATGGTTGGCATGCCACAACGACAAGCAGTAGACGTCACTGAGAGGAGCACAAGTTGGCAGAATGGGGGTGCAAATTGGTGGAAGGGGAGGTGGCGGCAAACGAGGGCGGTGGCCAAAGCTCGAAAGATGTGTGGCGATGGCTGTAACATGTGTGGCGGGGTCTCAGGGGTTGCAGGAAGGAGGAAGGAGAAGGAAGAGAAAGGAAAAAGAGAAGAGAAGAAGAGATGGGCATGCGAAGCTAGGTGAAATGAAGAGATTCTAGGATTTTTCTTCCTAAGGCCAAATTGGTGCCATTTTTTTATAGGGAAGGGTCTGAGTTTCCCATTTATAGGCTTAAGGCACATGAGTTGGGCTCAAATTATGCACCCAAACCACATTAAAAATAATCATACTCACACAAAAATAAGAGAGCTCACTTCACACAAGTTAGGCTCCATCTTTACCAAAAAAACACAAACCCACACATACCAAAGCAAAATAGGGCTTCATAGCTTGGTTCTTGTAGCTATGTTATGTTTAAATTTTTTGTAATTAAATATTTGGACTTAAAAAAACTCAAATAAGAAATGTAAAGTTTCGTGAGTTTTGGAATTATAATGTGAAACTCTTAAGTTAGAGGTAAAATGATTTGTAAGTTATGTATTGTAGCTTAAAAATAATTATATACTGTAAGTTAGTTTCTAATTTACTTTTAGTGTATTTATGTATGTATGGTGCTAAGAGGAACCATCATTTATTCTATTATGCATGTGTGCATGATTTGCTACGTCATGCCATGATTTATTTCCAATGCATAATTATATGTTACATGTTATGACACATTATGTCATGTTTAATTGTTGCATGTCACAATTATGCCATTGTTTGTTTGTTATGCATCATTTTTTTCATATCACTTGTCTTATGTACATGTTACGTCATGTCAAGTTATGTCATCTGTCATTTGATTTCACATCACACCATGTCACGAAAAATAATATTTTCTATTAAGTTGAGTCTTTTATGTTAATCATGATTCCAAGTGCTAGGATGAATTAATATCCTAGTGAAACTCTATTGTTCACGCTGGAGTATTTCAATACTGCGAAATTCTCTGAGTTGATAAAGTACCATCAACAAATTTCAAATGAGGCCTAAGTAATTGGTCATCAAAGTGAACTCAATCACTAACGTTGATGTTACCAAACCACAATTCAATTTTATGTTATACGCATTTGCGCAGGTGTAGTACCTATCACAAGGTGCTTATATTACGTACTCGTGGTAGTTGCAAATACCTTTGATGTGATGCATATATTAATGTACTCATATCTGATGCTGATACCTATGAGAGATGCGGTATTGTCAGAAGAACACGGTTCAAGGGAATTTTCGTAGCATCCACAACTCATGTTTAATTAAGTAGTTATTGAAGCATGATTCCAATTTCATGTTCATTTTCTAGTTCAGTTCAATTTTAGTTCACATCATGTTTAGTTCATGTTCAATTCATGTTAGTTGCAATCCATGTCAGTTCAAGACATGTTAGCTCATGTCATATTAATTGCCAAGTCATGTCACGTTCACGTTAGCATTAATGTTTTTACTGTCATCCATACATATGTACACTGCTGATTAAACTTATTTGTAAACTTGCTGATATTTTGTAATCAAATCTCAAATGGTGGTCCTAACTACCATTCCTTCTAGAGTGGTAGATCAATGTGTTAAGTAACTAGTGAAAGTAATAAGTTATATATAATAACTCAAATTGTGTTAAGTAATTAGTGAACGTTTAGTGTTTTCATTTTAAACAATTAATTAACTCTTACTGAACAATGTACAGACGAGCTATATAGTTACAAATTACAATAACTAAAAAAGAGTGTAAACTACCATTTCAAAAAGAATAATTCTTATTACAATCCACAATTTGTGGACTGCAGTGCATGCTAAATGAAACACACCCGTATCATTAAATGAATAAAATGCAGTGTGTTAGATTTTACCAATTAAGAGTCATCATCCTAGACTCCCATGATCTGTGAACTGCGAGTGAATTGGTTTCTCCATCGCCATCATCCCATCTATAGAGTAGCCATTGCTGTCGCCGTCAGCGTCTCAAGAACGAGCACTGCTCCCCATCTCCAATGACGTCTCCATCGCATGCACTGCTCCCCATCCATTTCTTCCATTTTGAATGTTTTTCTTTTACGTGTATTAGATATTTTTATTTCTTTACATTATGATATATGTCATATTGCTGAGACTGTTGAATGTTTTTAATTGGGATATTTGATAAAAAAGAAGTCTAGATTCTCAGAATTGAAGTGTGGCTTCTAATTTGTTGGGAACTCTCTTAAAATTAATGTCCTCTCCCATAATTGTCCAATTCCTCCACCTAGATGACCAGGAAAATTTTTCATTCTTCCAAAGCTTCGGAAATTGACCAACTAACCATATACCCACCCAATTGATTTTATTAAAGCACAACCATTTACCAATAGAGTTTACCAATCATTTAGTCTTGCCTCCAGTTTGACTTTAAACGAGCTGTCTGATGTGAACTTTTGTTAATTGCATGCATTTCTGAATTTTATAAACAAGGAATATTTTAAAAATGGAAAATGGTTGGAAACGACCAAGAATGTAAAATCGTGTTGCATGATATATAATAACTTTTAGCGATTATGGCACATAATTTATTTGGTTCCGAGTTAAAAGAAAAATCCCGTGGATATACGTAGATGCGTGCAAAAATATATGGTGGGAATGAGTCCTTAAATGGCGTGTTGTTGTAGAATACCTGAAAGTGTCGTGGAGGATGCCAACGATGAACAGTGGAGAAGATTCGGCAATGGAAAGTGGAGAAGGTCTTCAAGGATGGTGGACGACCAAGACGTTACAAAGAAGGGGGAGAAAATTAGAATTAGCTTTTAGATTTTGGGCTGATTTTTTATTTAGAAATAAAGGACATTTTTGTTAAGTTAATATAAAATTAGAATACTTTTGTCCAGTCCTACGCTTGGATTGCATATGAGTCTGTTTTGATGGACTGTATGTCGCACCACCCTTTAAAAAATAAGAGACATGTTGACACATATGCTTCATGTTTTACATCTTTCGGAATATATATGTTTCCTTGTCTTAACTGATCATGTGACCGGTTATGTGGTTCAAGGTATATGTCGTTGAGTTTACCTCCTTTTTTTTTTTTAATTTTTTTGAACACTTAATGCATTAAATTCAATCAGCCATGAATGATCATCATCAGTCCAGTGTAGTTTCATAATTTTCCATGCCTGTAGAAAAAGAACTGCATATACTAAACATTGTTTGAATTTAGTTGACCTAACTTATTGAATAAACCGTCACAGTTTTGTTACCTTTTAGCCATGGCTAAGAAGCTTAAGCAGCGAGCATGTACAAGCAGTATCTTTTTAAAAAAAAAAATAAAAAATAAAAAATAAAAAATTGACCGTTCTGTGGAGGCCGACAAAATACGAGTAGTTGAAATATCTGTGAATAAAAAACGAAGTAGTCTTAAAAACTGGACAAAAACTAGGTGAAGCAATTCCTTTGTAAATCTTTACTAACCAGCCATTTTTATTCTCCATTATCCAGTTAGACAGAGAAAGACAAAGACAGATAGAGACAGACACGCAGACAGATAGCTCCCGATCGTGGTCGCTTATCTACAACATGGCCCCAGGCTCACTCCCTCATCCATCCTTGTTCATTATTGTGTACTGATATTACATCACTTTTGTCTTTGACGATTCTTTTCGGCCCATAGATTTTAGAGAAACCAACATCATCATAACAACATAATAATAGCCTTGACAACTCGTCTCCACAAATCCCAGAAATGGGAGATGTTCAAAGCCCTTTGCCACAGCCACATCCTCTTCTTCCACAAAAATCTAACTTACCCACTTTGTATTACGGCCTGGTCGTGATTGGAACCGCGGCTCTGCTGCTAGCCTTATACAACATCCTCATCATCAGATGGTGCACGCGCAGCCACAGCCCGAGCCGGCCGCCTAGACCGAGCCGGCTGGAGGAGATCTCAACAACTGAGATCCGAGGAAACCCGAGCAGGTATTTGCTGTACAGCTTCAAGTACAACAAAGGAGGAGGAGGAGGAGGAGGAGGAGGAGGAGTAAAAGAAGAGGAACATGAAGAAGAACATGGAGATGGTGATGATTTGAATGACTCTGAATGTGCGGTTTGTTTGTCGGGTTTTGAGGAAGGGGAAGAGTTGAGGAAGCTTCCGAGGTGCAAGCACTCATTTCATGCTCCATGCATAGATATGTGGCTCTACTCTCACTCTGATTGTCCGCTCTGTAGAGCGCCGGTGGGCTGGCAGTGTCACCGACACGTCGTGTATGCGCAGCAGGTGAATTCTCAAGGTGATCTGCGAGATTCAGGCAATTTAGTTTGACGGTTTTCCACTTTCTGTTTTCTTTTTGCCTTACTTTATCATTGAATATATATATATATATATATATATATATATAAAATATACCTCTTCCCCTTATTGATTCGGTAGGGGAATTTTATTTTGATAACTTTGGGTGTCATGTGGTGGCCCAAAGAAAGAACAAACGACAGGATGGTGTATATCATGTTTGTGTTTCATTGTGCTAATTGGATTAAGTTAAGCCGAGCCAACCACGTTTGTAACAGCGATATATAGTTTTTGGGTTTAAAATTTTGGCCAATTTTTAGCTTGAAGTTCTCTTTCTTACACCATTGTAAACTGTTCCTTATAATTGGCCTAAAATACAATTTCCTTCGATGGTTTTAGGACCCTATTTCCGCGATTTATAATTGAAGAAATAAGAATAACACAGAGTAAAGATATGCTTAGCATAGTGACCCAAACAAGGAATGTTGTCCGTGATGCGTTCAATTCAAACTACTGCACAAAGAACAGACTGATTTGTACTGCATGTCTCATAAAGAAATTCGGAGTTAGGTATCCCTGAAGCCTGAAGGACTATATTCCTTTTCATGAGATTGAAGAGGAACTAAAAAACTAGCAAGAGTGATAGATCCGGATTAAGGGCACTCAAAGAAGGACTGCAATAATGCTAGGGAAATGCTATTCTTCCCTTTAAAAAATCTCCCGTTTGGATCCCGTTTTGAAACTTTTTTTTTTAATTTTTTTTTACATAATTTTAAAGTAGGCGTTTTTAAATTAAATTTTTTTTACATCTTAAAACATTTTTTAAAATTTAAAAAAATTACAATATTATTTAAAAACACTTACTTTTAAAATCATGTAAAAAGATTGATAAAAGTAAATAAATCCCAAAACAGGATTCAAACCGGAGGCTTTTCAAAGGGGTGAGTAGCACTTCCCATAATGCTGTTGTAGCACTGCAGCCGAACCACACCCTGCTGCACTAAGAGAGCCCACTTCACCAGCTAGAACTTGAGCATTCAAGGTTTAAAAACCTACAGTGCCAATGGCACCGAGGGTCTTCTCATTTCTGCAGTTGCAACATCAAGAACAGCAAGTACGGAAGGGCGACAAGAATGCAAGTCTAACATGGTGGATATGGCTCGAAAGGAATGGAAGATCGCTTATGAGAAAATTTAATGATTTTTTTCTTAAATACGTTTGAGTTTTTGGGCTAAAGCTTTTGTAATGGATGAACTTCAGTTTCTGTTTTAATTTTCTTTTTTGCAGTAGGAAAGAAACAGGTATTTTCTTTGAATACGTCCTGTATATTTAAACTTTATGTCTATTTCTTTGAGAATAAAATCTCTTATTACTTATCAAAAAAAAAAAGTTACTGCAATATATACGAGTTAATCCCAAAGCTTGCTCTCCAAACTCGAAAGGAACTTTCTAGCTATGGACCCCACCACAAATCCATCAATAGAGGTTAAACTGCAGCACCAACAACCTGCTTCTCACCAAACACAGTTTCACTCTCCAAACCTATCAGCAATCTCAAGTCCATTGCTTCTTCCCAGTCTATTTCGACCAGCTTATTAGGAGGAAATGGAATAACAATACAAATTAAAATTTTTGGTTCCTCTGTTTCTCATTGAATTGAACATCTTCAATTATAATTACCAATATCCCACGAGTGACGTGAACGCAGGTGTAGGTTCATATTTCCAATATAAACTAAGATATCTATCGCAATTCCCAGAGTCTCTTAAACACCAGAAGAATTCCAAATCCCTCCTGATTCATCAAAGTAATCAGATCTATACGTGCACGGGCATACCTGACAATTACCTTTCACACCATGCATTTCTTGATGTATAAAATTTACAAAATGTAATTTCATTGAAATCTCCAGTGTCTCAAACCACAAGTTGATAAATTCTGGCACTGTTTTCACAACTATGACATGGCCAATCGAATTGGAATTGCACTTTATACAGCACATCTGAAGTTTATAGAACACACAAGAAGCAAAGACTACATTTTCCTTAAATTATCTAACCTTGCCTGTAACTCGCTATCTATTCCACTGTCATCATTACTTGCTGTTTCCACTTGTGGAACCTTACTTTTGGTTGGTGGTGCAGCAACAGCAGATGATGGTGCATTAACAAGCTGGTATCAATTAGAAAGCATTTAGATATTGTGATTTTGATCCAAAATGTGATTTAACACCCCAAGACAAAATCAATGTTTTCTAAGTGAATCATGGAGAAAGGAAAAAAAGCAATAGAGGTACCTCTTGATTGATGCCAATTCCAATCTCGTCAAGAACTTGATTCACTAGTTCATCTGTTTCTTCCTCTTCCTCATCCCCTTCCAAAGCATCATCAATAGCATCTCCCATAACTTCAGTCATCAATTCCATCTTCTCGTTCTGCCTCTCAAATTCTTGCATAATCTTCTGCAACGATGGTAAGTTCATCTGTCTATTCATCTGGCCCATTGCCTTCGTCACACCTTTCATTGCCTCCCCCATTGCTTGTGTTGATTTCAACGTCTAGAAGTAAATGAAACTTTAATAACAACCATCATAGGATAAACACAAGCATTCTGTCAACTTATGGTCCCATACAAGACTCAAACCACAAGGCATAAAGAAAGATTGAGATTTGGAAAAGCATTCTCTTTCTTTTTTCAAAATCCATATATAACTGAGCAGAAACTCTATTCATAAGCCGGTGTGTGGAGGATATCCCCTCCATACAATTGATGTGGTAGGATATGATTTGTAAGAAGAATTTACAAAATTGAATCTTACAAATCAAATCATGCCACATCAATGATGTGGATGGTGTATTTTTACACCAGATTTTGAATAGGACTCACACAATTTTTTGTTAAATGTTCTTTTTCTATTTTTCAAAAGCCAAATACAACTAAAAACACCCATATACAACAGTCAGGACCTCTTTTTTTTTTTTTTTTGTTTTTTTTTTTTTTTTAAATAGGTAGTGTCAACCTTAAAACTAGTTGGCCTCTCTTCATGACACCCCAAAAACCACCTTAAACTGTTGAAAAGCATACTAGCTCCTCAAATAGAAAGTATGCATAATCATTTTCTACTACTGTGTTTGCATAAGATGCAAAATACAACAGGCCTTGAGCTATTAGATATGGTAGACTAAGTACAGTATAGACATAAATGTCTGGCACCAATGAGAACTATTAAACCACAGCAGAGAGTATAACATACCTGGATTCTAAGGGATACACCCTGTAGTTGGGATTTAAGCTTATAAAACTTTTCAATCTGATGTCGTGTTCTGACAAGATCTTTTGCCATCACCCTCACAGCTCCCTGCAACAAAAGTTATGAGAGTCCATGAGGTGTAGTACAAATAGCACTTTGCCCCAGTGTAAGTATAGGATGGAAGGTGAAGTCATGGTTTCGAGATACACCGGGGTCCGGGATGTCTGTGCAATTTATCCTTACAAGAAAAAGGGAAAACATGGGTGTTTGTAGACACACAGCCACCCAGAAAGAGAGTGAGAGAGAGATTCCACCATTTGAAAATATGATATGAACAATAGTATTAACTTGGGAGATCCAAGTAAACTCCAAAGCTCAACATTTGACTCCTATTTTGTATTGAAGTTTCAGAGAATTGACGACTGATCAGAAAAGCTCATATTTAATGTAAAAATACCCATTGCATTACTCCAGAGTCTTAGGTTACTTATATGTCAAAAAAATCTTTATCTTTAAACAAAAGGGTGTAAGGATCTTGTAATGCATAGCTTAAAAGGAGATTGAGAAAATACATAGCTTAAAAGGAGATTGTAATGCATAGCTTAAAAGGAGATTGAGAAAATACTTATAAAAAAAAAGAAGAATGAGAAATTAAAGTTCAGTTAACATATTGTTCAACTAGAAAAGATCACGAGTATCAGTAATTTTTTTTTAAGTTAAGCATTAAGATAAATATAGAATCAACAAGCTTAATCATTCAAATCCGCCAAAGGTTAAGCAATTAAACCTCAATGTAACATCCACCAAAAAAGCAGAGTCAAATTTGACAGAGAATAAAAGTCAGACAGGATAAAACCCTGCCTAAAAGTACAAAGATGAGAAGCAAATGTATATAAGATATAAAATCCATAAATTGGATCTCTTGCACAGGGTTCCCTAGATTACAGTTGAGCATATCTGCGTTCTCCATCTGCTTCACAGACCCACTGGAGCTTGGGTCTTTGGTAAAGGAGGAAAAGCAGCTCAACGAGCAACTACTAGACGATACAGAAAACTAGACATGTTATCCTGATGAAACAAGCAAAATGTACTAGTAGGCAAAGATGACATACCATCTGCCCTTGCTTGGCACTTTTCTTTATCTCCGAAATTAGTTTCTTCTCCTGCGTTTGTAGACCTTGTCTCTCCCGTTCTATTTCTCTAATAGATTTATCCAGCATCCTCTTATTTTCCCGCAGAAGTTCTGAAAATGAAAAAATTCACAACAATGAAAAAAAACTAGTTAATAAACTATTAGTAGTTCCAAATAAAGCTTAATTGTAACTAAGAGCACACAATGCATCATCTCCCATAAGTTACCATAAACATAAACATAAGCAACAACCCAAAAACGAAGACACGGACAACAAGCCCAATTGATCTGAGCATGCACATAAAAACCAGTAATGTCATATCGAAAACTAGGTATACTATGGACCCCGCACGCCCATTTATAACCAGGCAACACAAGTTGTTTTCTTTTCAAAGAAGTTACGTGCTTGTATTTCAAAAATTTTAAAACCCATCATCATTTAGATCATAGCAAATCAGCAGCAATATCGTTTTACTTTACAAAACGGGCTCGTTCAATTAGATTGTGCAGTGGAGCGGTAAATTAATCTACAACATACTCATCCGATAAGATATCCACGGACCTAGTAATAATAAATTTGACACACAACATCGACTCCAATTACAGAAAACCACAACCAAATAATAGATCAGGATGAAGTAATCAAATATGGTAAAAACCTAACTCTGACCGCAAATCCGATTCCAAGCCGAACACCTCAATCAAATTAATAAAAAATCAGACTGTGCTTCCACACAATATAATAAACGAACCTATAAAATCATATAACTTTGTCAGAATTCAAATTCTCCACACATATATACAAATCATGTTCTTTAACAAGCGACAACACAAGGAAGGAAGAGAAAGAAAGGTAGGAGGAGGGAACCTGCGGGAGTTTTTCTCTTGCCGAATAGAAAGCTCATGGCGATCGAAGAGTACTACAGCGCTTTAGGAAGGAATCCTGATGATAGAGGTATTCGTAATTTGATCGTTCTTTTGGCTTTTCCTGGAGCAGATATCGTTGATCGTTTAACTACTCCTTTACCTTTTACGCGGTAGAGTTGTTGAGGAAGGGAATTAACAAAAACGAAAAACGCATCTGCCTCTAGAGTACGACAAGGAAGCAATGCCGTTCACTCGAAGTGGAAGGAACCGTCCTTCGACTACACCAAAGGGATGGAAGGCCAATACAAAGCGTTGAAAATTTGGGAAATTTAGATTCTCAATAAATAGTATTAGAGATATTAGATTCTTTTAACAGAATAGAGTTTTGATATGATAGTATAGATATGTACGATCTAAGAAGGTTCTGTGTAGAAGATTAGAAATTTTAAGTGTGTCTGTTGTGATCCTTTAATTTTTTTTGAAAATCTTGGAGTTCTATTTAAGAAATATCAGTCTTTTTTAAGAACTTATTTAGTAGGTACTATTTATTTTTACGATAAAATTTATCGAAACTATGTCAGGAGAAAAGGTTTCAAATCTTATCATATTTGAGGTGGAGAAATTTGATAGGAGAATCAATTTTGACTTGTGACAAGTGCAAGTCAGAGATATTTTGATTTTATTGATTACACAAGGGAAGACTAACCCATGAAGTCAATAATTTGTTAGAGGTGTGGACAATCTGGACACGTCAAGAAAAGTTGTCAACAAGAAGTGGAGCCTGTTTGGCAAGTGGTTTTAAATCAGTAAATGAAGATATTGACGATGATGCTAATATTGTGTCTCTCTCTATGGAAAAAGAGACATCTATATTCTCATGGCATACCACTAATCCCAAAGTTGCCATGATAGAATATGCGTTAATGTTAGCTGTTCCACAAATTTGCACACGGGTATTGGTTTAGCATTGATGCAGGATTTATGGTGGAAATTTATGTCGATGGCTAATGAACTTCCAAAAAAGCTAAACATGGGAGTTGCACCATAATTTTTCAGTAATGTTATTTTTCGACATGAGCTAAAATGAAATGTTTAGAATTAGTTTATTCTGAGTGGTTATACTTTTATGGTAGAGCATAATAGCGGAAATTATAACAATCCTCATTGCGGTGAAGCGTGACTGTGGGATTAGTCAAAATCGTAAGGTAAAGATTGTTGTTTGTTTGTTTTGGAGTCCCACATGAGAAAGATGTGGGTGAAGGGATAAGGCCAAGGCCTATATAAGGGGGCTTATCCTTCTTAGTTTAAACATACCAGTCAGAAATTTATCTAGTAATTTTTTACTTTAGAAAAAATAGATAAAATTGATTTTTTTCCTCCACTAGGATCTACTTTTGACAAAATACTAAGAAAAATAGAGAAATAAACACAACATAAGAATTTACTTGGAAAACTCTCAAAATAGAAGAAAAACCATCAGACCCAAAGAAGAAAATTCAGTATGTAAAAAATTATTACAATCACATAATTTTTCTCCTCACCCAACGACACCCACAATAGCTTCCACACTAATAAAATTTTAACTTTCACATTTCTTCCTTTTATATACAAAAAGGACAACAAAAGAATTTTTCTAAAGTAAAAAATTATTAGATAAATTTCTGACTGGTGTGTTTAAACCAAGGAGACTAAACCCTTTATATAGGCCTTGACCTTACTCTTTCACCCACATCTTTCTCATGTGAGATTCCAAATGAGTAAACAACCAACACAAAGTTATCCAAGGCCTAGCACAATTGTCATAAACCAAGCCCATGTATCTTTTCAATACAGTTCGCTCTGGGGACCACGTAAACGATAAATTAATATAAATTTTGTAATCATATGTAAATATCGTAGATTTTTTTTTAAAGAGTGAGTAAATAAATTTACATGAAGAAATTAATTATTTAAATAGTAGATTCTATTTTTTTAATACATAATATTTTCATAATTCATGATTACATCTATCATTATTTTCGATTTTAATTCTTTGAAAAATGGACGAGATTTTGACAATTTAAAAGAGTTTCCATATTTAAGGACATTTATGTGACAAGAATCCTTGTTTTTCGACTATTTTTTAGATTTCAAATTTAGAATTAGTCTGTTTTTGTAGATAAAATGAGATAAATTAAGATATAAATAAAAAAGTTAAAATAAAATGTTATTAAAATATATTTATTTTAATAATATTTTAATTCTAAAATTTAAAGAAATTAAATTATTTATTTTACTTTATGTAAAAATTCAAAAAAAATTTAATAATTCAATAAAATTAGATGAAAAAATTATGAAAGTGAACGAGGTCTTAATTTTTCTCCTATTAGCAAGAATCAATCTATTGGAACTATGTTACTATTTTCCAACTTTCCTTAATAGATGATTAATAAAGGTGGGGGAGTTTTTCGTTCTGCATCTCGTATCAAGGAAGAATTAATTGTCATCAATGTGCCAACTGAAAGCTAAAGGAAACATCAAATCAAGCTAATGGCAATATTGAAATATGCCAAGATTTTTGTAGCGAGAATCAATGATCGGTTTTTATTATTTATTGATTTTACGTTGTAAAATTTCCATACTTAGCATACTCTACTTCTTGTATATAAATCAACTTTGTAGATGAATGAAAGTGTACAAAATCCAAACTAACAACATATGTTATTTCTTTATATGGTATCAAGAGAGCCAATCTCTAACGAGTACCTTTTCTCATTCTCATTCATGTTGTCTTCTGCAACTTCTGATAACCCCATCATCACCATTAAAGCTGCCACCACCATCAATGAGAAACTTAGGCCATCAACATTTCCACAGTGGAAAGCCTAGTTTGAAGCCTTACTTATCGACAATGACCTCATGGATTTTGTTACCGGCGATCGTCAATGTCCTGCTATTGATGAAGCAAATTTGGCTGCTTCCAAATCAGAGAATTCTCATTGGATTCATCAAGATAAACTGATCCTCCATGCCATGTTAGCCTCCACCTCCACTACAATCACGCCACTACTTGCTTCTTGTAAAACGTCTTAAGAAGCATGGACAAAATTCTCTCATCTTCATGCAGGGAAATCTCGCACCCGTGCGATTCAATTGAAGGAGGATCTCACACTCAATAGTTGTGGTAATCGGACTGTCATAGATTTTCTTCAGGTGGTCAAACTCATCGCCGATGAACTGGCCATTATCGATTATCCTGTCTCCGATGATGACTTGACCCTTTACATCCTCAACGGGTTGGGTCTTGAGAATAAGGAGACTGCTGCTCCCATACGAGCTCGAGAAAAACCTCTTTGGTTTGAGGAATTCCATGATTTGTTGGTTGGACATGAAAATTACCTTCATCGTTTCGAATAGCAAGCTCGGCAAGCTCTAGTTGCAATTGCAAATTTTAGCCATCACAAAGAAGACTCGTCTAGTTTAAATGGACAGCGGAAGGGCTACATTGGTTTAGGTCGTGACAACAACAAACACTCCAACAATGATTCGGGCTTCCACAAATTCAAGCACAAATGCCAGTTGTGTGATCAATTGGGCTACATTGCAAAAAATTGTCTAAAGTATGCTCTCAAAAATCTCTCTACAAACTATGCTGCCTCCTCTAAAATCAAAGATAAAAAAATGGTTAATTGATTCAGCCACATCACATAATATGACCACTGATTTCTCAAATCTCTCAATTCACTCTGATTACGACGGTATTGATGAAGTTGTAATTGGTGATGGATCCAGTTTGTCTGTATCTCATATTTGGTCATTAACATTTACATCCTCCAATTGTATTTTTCATTTGCGAGATACTTAATGTGTTCCCACCATTAAAAAACAAACTTTGATATCTGTTTATCATTTTACAAAACAAAATAATGTGTATTTGAAGTTTCACATTTCTCATTTTTTTGTGAAGAATCGGATCACGGGAGCGATACTACTCATAGGAGAAAATGTGAGGATGGCGTGTACCCTTTGCCAGAGACCATGGCTACGGTCTTAAAACCAACAATTGCTTATGTTCATGAACGTACTACAGCAGATGGATGGCACAAGCGTCTTGGACACCCTTCTTCAAAAATTGTTCAAAATTTTATTTGCAAATTTTATTTACCTATTAATAAAAATGGTCATTCATCTCTTTGTGTTTCATGCTCTCAAAATAAAGCTCACCGGCAAATGTTCCAATCTCATGGTTTAAATAGCACGACACCATTGAAATTAATTTATATAGATGTTTGGGATCCATCTCATGATATCGGTGTTGATGGTTTACACTACTACATTATTTTTGTGGACCATCATATCAAATATATATGGCTCTATCCTATGATGCATAAGTCAAGTGTTCAAACTATATTTTCTCAAATTTGAAATTTTGTGGAAAATATATTCAACACTAAGATCAAGAGCCTATACTTAGATAATGGGGGTGAATATGTTATTCTCAAAAATTATTTATTTGTTCATGATATCGGCCATTACACCACTGCTCCCCACACTTCACAACAAAATGGCATGTTTGAAAGACGACGTCACCATCTTGTTGAAACAGGCCTTACTCTTCTCATGGATGCTCATATGTCTCTTTCCTATTGGCCATTTGCTTTTCGAGTCGCCACATACTTAATCAATAGAATGCCAACATTAACTCTGAACAATAAAACTCCCTTTGAGATGCTTTCTCATCATATTCCCAATTACACAAAATTAAAACAATTTGGGTGCCTTTACTATCCCTTAACCCGCCCCTATAACACACATAAACTCCAACCCAAATTAGTGTCGTGTGCTTTTGTGGGCTACTCTTTGACCCAAAATGCTTACCTGTGTCTTGAGCACACGACCCAATGGCTCTATCACTCTAGACATGTGCTTTTTGATGAGAAAACATTTCCCTTTGCTTGACCTAACTTACTAGAAACTCCTAAAATCGACTCAAGCATAATGGACAAGGCACAATCTGTCATCTTCTCTCTGCTGACGTTATCTCATGAACCTTCGTCGGCGCCTCTCGTCTCAACATAGGGTACAACCACTCCTCTATTGCCTCTGGTGGATTCACCTTCGACGTTGGCTCTTTCACAGGTAAGCCAGCCTTCTTCTCTTCCTTTAAATCCATCTGAAATTCAAACAGAAACCCAAAGTGCAAGTCGTGTCTCAAAGTTACCCAATCACATTGAATCCTGCACACACAATATGGTCAACAGATGAATGAACAATATCTATAAACCCAAAAAATTGTTCCTGGTCACCAAGCATCCCATACCCCCATCTTCGGAACCAACTACGATGAATCAAGCCTTCTCTGACCCTAGATGGCATGATGCAATGTCATTTGAGCTCACGGCTCTTATGTGCCATAATACTTGGCAGCTGGTACCACCTCTATAGAAGTGTAATATGATTGGATGCAAATGGGTTTTTCAAGTGAAACGACTTGCAAATGGATCAATTGATAGGTTTAAAGCCAGACTGGTGGCCAAGGGTTTTAATCAAAGACCTGGATTGGACTACACTCAAACATTTAGTCCTGTAGTCAAACAAGTGACCATTCGAACAGTGTTATCCATTGTTGTGATGCACGGCTGGCCACTAAGACAATTAGACGTTAATAATGCTTTTCTACATGGCCATCTTACAGAGGAGGTATACATGAAATAGCCTCCAGATTTTCAGGATCCATCAAAACCTGATCATGTTTGCTATCTTAGGAAAGCGATTTATGGTCTCACATAGGCACCATGTGCCTGGTACCTTGCTTTCAAACAAGCCCTACTGGAATTTGGTTTTGTTAATACCAAGTTTGATTCATCACTATTTGTGTATACTGCTGAGTCAATTATTGTCTATTTTTTGGTATATGTTGATGACTTGATTATTATAGACAATGGCTCCATTTTTATTACAAGCATCATAAAAAAGCCTGGAGAAAAATTTTCTCTCAAAAACTTGGGACCCCTACATTTTTTTCTTGGAATTGAGGTCATTCCTACAAAAAATGAGTTGTTTCTCACTCAACACAAGTACATCAGAGATCTCTTGGCCAGAACAAGCATGGATGGTGCCAAGGATGTCACTGCTCCTTTGTCAACTTCAATCTCCTTAATATTGGATGATGGATTTGTAGTTGTTGATTCACTGAATATCAACGAGTAATTGGTGCCTTACAATATCTCTCACTCACTAGACCTGATATCAGCTTCGCAATAAATGAACTCTCACAATTCATGCATTGTCCAAAGTTGAATCACTAGACTGCCACAAAAAGCTTGTTGCGTTACCTTAAGAACACAATTTTTTATGGCATCAATATTTAAAAATCTATTAGCCCATCTCTTATATGCTATTCCGAAGCAGATTGGACGAGAAATTTGGATAACAGGAGCTCCACATCAGTATATTTAATTATGCTTAGTTCAAATCCCATCTCATGGAGTTCTAAAAAGTAACGTGCCATTGCAAGATCATCCACGAAGGCCAAATATCGAGCTCTTGCAACCGCGGCATCTGAAACCATGTGGATCCTCTCACTTTTTTATAAAATGAAGTTCTTGCTTCCAAAACCACCAATGCTTCTATGTGACAAACTCAGTGCAACTCAGTCCAACATTCAAGAATGAAGCACATTCAAATCGATTTACATTTTGTTCGGGACTTGGTTCAAAAATGCACTCAATGTTCGGCATATTCATATGAATGACTAGCTTGCATATTTACTCACAAAACCACTATCAAGACAACGCACAGGTTATTTAAGGAACAAGATCGGCCTCACCGATGGTAGCCTGTTTTTGCGGGGGTGTATCAAGGAAAAATCAATTGGCATCAATATGCCAACTTAAAGTTAAAGAAAACACCAAATCAAGCTAACGGCAATATGAAATATGCCAAGATTTTTGTAGCGAGAATCAAGGATCGGTTTTTATTATTTATTGATTTTACGTTGTAAAGTTTCCATATTTAGCATACTCTGCCTCTTGTATATAAATCAATTTTGTAGATGAATGAAAGAGTACAAAATCCAAACCAATAGCAAGTGTTATTTCTTTATATCCCGTTCCTACCTACACAGGGGTGGGGTACTCTCTACCGCAGCAAGGTAACGGGGGTGGGGGTCCAGTTGCCCGCTCCTTGCCGTCGTCCCTGTAGAGCCTTGGCTTATTTCATTTTTTTAGTCCATTTTTGGCCAAAATCAATTTTTAGGTCATTTTTTACCCTGAAACACCATCAAATTTGATTTAAATATACAATTACACATTCAAAAATATTATTCTATTAAATACTAAGTATCAACTATTACTAAAGTCACTTAGAAAAAAAAACCATCACTAAAAGTAAAGATTAAACTATTACAAATTTACAATAATACAAATTAAGACTTAGACAACTAAAAAACTATTATAGAAATACAAAATTATCAATACATATGAACATAATAAATCCTACAAAACTATTAGCATTACAATTTACAACTACCACTTCTAAGAATCTAAACTAACAAAATCATAATATTGAATTTTGAAGAGTTGTTGAGTCGTTGACAATAATTTGACTACCGTGAGAATGAAAATGATAAAACTTGTAATAATAATAAGTTAAAAATAAAACAGATTAGAATTATAAATATAAAGCTAAATTATAAACATGAAAAAAATTAAAATACAATATATTAAATACTAAGTTACTAACCAAGATTAAATTGGGTCATTCAATTGGAAGATGAGCATTAAAGGATTTGAGTCTTGACATACATACTGTCATACACAATGAGAATATAAAAGTTACAAAATGTCAAAACTCATAAACAAAAGTTACAAAATAATTAGATACTAAAATTACAATTATTATAACATTATAAATGCAAGCAACAATTAATAGACAAATTGTGTAAAATGCAAAGTGAAAACCATGGTGATGGTGGCCATACTGCAGCAGAAGTAGCTGTTGACGTTGTCCCAAGTGTTAGCGTCACAGTCACTACAAGTTACAACAATTAAATGTAAAATTAACTCCAATTAATATTTAATTAGATAAATACAAAATAATGTAAATTGATTAAGTTACAACTTACCAAATTTAGGCTGATCAACACCCTCTTTCTCGACCTCGACCAGATCATAATCAAGAATCTTCGGAATATGAATTAGACTCCCCGTGATCCAATTCGGTGTGCAAATTAGTGATTCAACAATAATAGGATCTAATGAGCTCTAAAACAGATCCAATATGCGTCCTCTGGTGCTGAAAGCCGACTTTGACGCTACTGTATTGATTGGAATGACCAAAATACTGCGGCAATCTGTGAAAATACAGGATATTTGGGAACATTCATTTTTCACCAAGCTAACATATCAAAATCTCATACATATGTATGAAGATCTAATGCCAAATATTTATCTATTTTTGATTGGGCATTTGTAGACAAATGTGTTAAGGGAGTCGACTCCATCTTGTCATCTCAAGTCATTCTACATTTTTTTTCCACGCCCAGCATCTGCACCTAGTGGGGTACCTTTAGGTGTTACAATACTACCACATGCAATGATGATAAACTCATCAAATAATCTATCAAGAGTTTCCTAAGCTTGAGATGCAATTTGCTTCATGCAATTTTTGTCAGTGACATCAGTCAATCCAAATACCATGTCATCTACCTTAAATCAGGGGTCAAGGACAATGGCTACATATAACAATATATTGGCTCTATCAAACTCTCCCTCTCAATACTTGTCGTATTTTCCCTTCATCATCAATGCCATCTCTCCTACAGGGTGGTATTACAATCTACAAGAGTAACATCTAATTCTTCTTTCACCTTGGATATTTATTGACAAAAATGATGTGCTATGGGATACAAAGAACCAAATAAAATGATCGTAAAATCATAAAAAAGCCTCAAAAACTCTACAAAATTATATACAACCTCCTAATCATTAGACATAGTCTTCCCCAAATTTTCATCAAAATACTTGATATATTGTATGTGTTCATCACCCAATACATCAAATGACAATTTATACTCCTGGGTCGCCTCCAACATAAAAAATGTTGAGTTCTACCTTGTAGACAAATTAGTGCAAAAACTATTTTTACATGTTATGCCCACAATTTTTACAGCAACTTTGAACATCCACAATCTAACAAGAGAAAATCTCGCCTATCTCACAGCAGTCTTGACCCGAGCAACCGAGTTATCAAGTTTTTTCAAGCTATCACCCACAATTATATTAAGAATATTTGCTGCAAATTGCATATGCAAATAATCCCTACACAAACCGTTCTTTTCGCATTATTAAGGAAAGTCTTAAGATGTCTCATTGCGACATCATTAGCTCTGACATTATCAACCGTGCAAATTAGAATCCGAGTCAATTCCCACTCTTTTATAGCAGGCTCCAAGGCTTTCTTTATCGTCTCGTCTTTGTGATCAGTGATTAGACAAAATTTGAGGATCTTCTTATGCAATGTTCAACCCACATCAACCCAATGCATAGTCATGCACATGTAATTAACATTCTGACACGAAGTCCAACAATTAGTGGTAAAGCAAACACTCTCCCCCTCCAATAAACTCCTCAACTTCTCTTTTCCTCAGTGCTAAAGTTTTTTATATCCTTTGCCACCGTGTAATGAGAATGAGTATTGAATCTTGGTTCAAAGTATTTAGAATAGGCTTGAAACCCTTTCCCATCCACCACTTGGAAATACATATTATCTATAACGATCATGTAAGCTAAGTGTGTCCTAACCTCGTCAAGATCGTACTTTGTGTATCCCTTTAATGCCAACTCACCACTACTCACCTCACCCATTTTTTTAATCCAACTTCAAGCCTAGATTTTTTTTGCATTGCTCCTCCAAGTACAATTTTATTTGGGAAGTGCCAGTGTCTCTTGTAGTGGCACCCAAAAACTTTGATACAATAGTTGCACTTAACTTTTAGGTTATTTATGTTACCACCCTCTATCTTAGTAACATGAGTCCAAATTATGGATGAAACTTTCTTATCAGACTTTGTGACAGGGCAATTTGAAGGGTTAGGACTAGCAGTAGTGGTAAGGTTTTCAACCGGAGCAGGAGTAAGGTTAGGGGTAGTGGTAGTGGTAGAGTTAGGGGTACCCAGGGCCTTGACCTGGGAGCCGCACTAGAATTGACTGGACTTTACCATTTGGTGGATTTTGGTGTGACAGTGTTGTGCAAACTTAAAACAATAATACTTTTGCCGCCTTTTATTAGATATTGAAACTCTTCTTTTATTAAAAAAATGCTAAACCATTATTTCCCAAATGAAGTTATGATTTGGAGTTAAAAATTAATAGAAGCTTGAATTCCGAATTAATTGATATTGATGAGGCCCTTTGGTTGACTAAAACTTCTTTTCAATCTTGTCTAGTGTCTACATCTTTTCTCATTTTAGAAGTTAAACTAATAGGAAAGGCAGCAACCAGAACTTTAATTTAAAGCTAAAAATTGATAATAAAAAAATGTTGGAAACTGGAAATGCAGCAATTTGATAAGTTGATAATGGCATAATGCATACACAATCATACATTTGAAATTACCATTTGATTGGATGCTTATAATTTATTTTTTCACTTTGGATACTTTTATTAATACTTGATAGTTGACACAACCATAATAATTTCTTTTACGCCTGAGAGAGACGAGAGATGAGATAGGCTTCGTGTGAGGAAGAGATTAACCGGGAGGGTTTAAATCACTTATATAAAATAGCGTCATTTTATATAAGTAACTTAAATAAATAAAAAATAAAAAAACCCAGTTGAATCAAAACGTCGCCATTTTGATTCATCTATTTTTTTAATATATAATGTATATTATATATTTTATTATTTAATATATATATATATATGTTATGCGGGGGCGAGGGCAGGATATATGCGGATTGGGCTAAATCCTATATCGCCCCCGCCTTAAAGGCAGAAAGTGAGCGGGGTTCCCCTGTACCCTCCCTGCCAGGCGGATCATGTAACTCCCGCACAACAGTGCGGGATGGAATCCGGGTAAGGCAGCGGGTGCGGGTATCTGCTACCCACACCTATTCTAGATCATTTTGGGGAGAGAGATTCCACCCTTATAAATCCTTGCAAAATTGAAGATTGGTTAAACATTTTGGAGTTGTCACTAAGGTTTCAACAAACAAATCTTATTCAGGAACGGAAAAAATTCAAGCCTTAGTTAAGAAACATCGAAAGGCTCCACCTTTTGTGACAGTAGGCGACCTTACATTTTCAAACCAACCCCAATACTCAGGATTGCAATGCATGGGAGAAGTCACCATGATTGGCCTTGGAGTAAACGAACCTGCAGATCCTTTCCAGTTTGTCAAGCACTTGATCATTACATGTCCCACTTTCCCTTCATTCATGGCCTCATAAACCTTCTCAATATCCTCACCTGGACTCACCTTCTTGGCCCCACTAAGAAGCTCAGTCCCCACTTCACTCCTCACAAAGCGATAGATAAGATAAGTTCTACATTTCTTGATTCTCTTGCCTATTGGAAAATCTCCATTCTCGAATCTGTCACGAGCTTTTGCTACTTCTTCCCCAAGTCTTGCTTTCAATTCATCTAGGAATAGTGGTATGCGTTTGTATATTGAGTAACCCTTGTCATCTCCATTTTCTGGTTTAGGATCTTTGAGAGCTCTTTCTACAAGTACTTCTCGAAGTCTTGGCAGGAGAGCATAAGTTGGATTTGTTGGGTCATCAAGATAAGAGAAAATTGGCTGGTGCTCAATAACCTGTAATAGTTCTTTCTCGCAGAAACGGGAGTCAAGAAGTGATCCATCTTCAGCAGTATAAGGGGTTTTCCTCACAACTTGGAGAAGAACATGTTTTACAACTTCCCTCATGTTTTCCTCCAAATGTCGTAGATCAATTGCCTGACAGAGCGCCACCATGTAAGTGGCAGACATGAGTTTTAGGATCTCAATGGCTTCGGCACTTTTCCTGGCGGAAATCAACCCGAGAGAATTCACATCTTGATTGTGTTGTTCTGCACTCTGTACATGAGTTGTGACAGGGTTGGCCAAGTATTGAATCTCAGAGCAATATGCAGCCATGGCTATCTCTGTGCCTTTGAATCCATAATCCAAGCTTGGATTAGGTCCCCCACTCAAATTGGAAGGCAACCCATTGTTGTAATAGTCACATACAAGTTCTGAGAATTGGGCAAACATGAGCTTCCCAATAGCTGCAACGGCAATTCGAAGATTGTCCATGGAAACACCAATTGGTGTTCCCTGGAAATTCCCACCATGGAGAGCCATATCTCGAGCAACATCGATCAACGGGTTATCATTCACAGAATTGATTTCTCTTTCGATTGAATGTATTGCCATGCGAATAACTTCGATTTGAGGACCAAGCCATTGGGGAGAGGTTCTGAGTGCATACCTGTCTTGTTTTGGCTCTGTAAGGGGATCTTTTTCATGACGTAGCTTTGCTTCTTTCATGTAATCACTTTCATCCGAAAGGAACTCCATGATTGCTGCTGATTCAATCTGGCCAGGGTGGTGCTTCAGCTCATGTGTTAATGGGTCTGTGAACTCAGGCTTGCCGAGCATGACTTCACAAAACAAAGGAGAGAGAACTTCTGAAAGCAGAGCCAAAACGTTGGCATCAAAACAAACTTTTGCGGCCACAGCCGAGCCGACAGCGGTCCCATTTACAAGAGCTAAACCCTCCTTTGCTTGAAGCTCAAAAGGAGCCGAAATCCCAGCTCTTTTCAAAGCTTCCATGGCAGTGATCTCTTCACTTTCAGAGGTGAGCACTTTGGAATTATGTTGTCCGGTTAGTAATCCAGCTATATAAGAAAAAGGGAGAAGATCACCTGAAGCAGTAATAGTTCCCTTAGAGGTAGTTTAGGAATCAAGTTTTTGTTCATAAGCTTGGCCATGGCCTCAAGTACCTCCCATCGAATACCAGAAAAGCCTCGGCAGCTTTCTTCCAATGCAATGGGGTTGAGACATGAGAATTTTCTGATGGACAAATAAAATTTGTGGTGTCTTTTGGGAGAGGGAGAGGTGGAGGATGGAAATTTTTGTTGAGGCGGCCAAATCCATTGGTTGCCATTGCCAGAATTGGGCAAAGAGTTTTCAGAGATTGAAGGAGAGAAGTGGGAGTGGTAAAGCAAATGCAATGTGAGTTGTGTTTGAGCTTGGGAAGAAGTACTGGTAGTTGTTATCTATTTATAAAGGCGGGGGGCCAAGGGTATAACAAGGCTTCTCAGGCCAACGTTGAGCGTTCCCGTTTTGCTTCGTTGAGCGGTTCTTGGGCAGGGAAAATGGAAAATGCTTTAACGTATAACTGTAATATATAAAAAACAATTGTTTACATTATAAAATGGATGATAGTGTAAAGATACAAGGTATAGTCTACCCTTTTCTTAAATTAACACTAATTTCTTTCTTACTTTTTGTTTTGATCTTAAACTAGCATTTCGTACCAACCCCATTTTTTGTAATATTTTATCTTGTCGTCGATGGCTTCGGCACTTTTTCACGATCTTTTTTTTTTTTTTTTTTATCAGACGAAGTCTTGATATGATCAGAACCGGCACTTTTATTAGACTATTTAGACAATTATTTAAGGTTCTTCTAATAGAAGAAGGCTCTAAAAAAATGTCAAAAGTAATTTTTTTAAAAATATATATTTAATTAAAAATATTAATTATCTCAATAAGAAAAATCAAATAGATATTATATATATTATTATTAATTAAAAACATTAGTTGAAAATATAGTATAAAATATTAAATAGTAATTTACTTGATAAATAATAAGAATTATTTTTAAATAAAAATTTAATATAAAAATAAAAATAAATTTATTTAATTTAATTAAAAAAAAATCTCAACCAAAATTTTGGTCTTTTAAATCCCCTAATCTATTCAGCCCGCTCTGAATATGATCTTGACCCGGCCTTTATAATTAATAGATAACAGCTACTACTTATCAAAAAAAAAAAAACGGGTAACAGCTACTACTTCATTTCAAGCTCAAACGCAACTCACGATGCATATAGCTTCTCCACTGACACTACATGAATTATAAAGAAGTATATTCTATTCATGAAAAATTAGGATTTTTTTATAATTTTTATATTATTTTTAGATATTATTAATAAAAACAATTTTAATATTTGTTTTCGCATTCGAAATTCTATAATAAAATTTCATTATTTAATATTTAAATATTATTATTATTATTATTATTATTAAATTAAAGCATAATATATTTAAAGGTCATCTTAGACTAAAAATATATTGAGCCGTCCTAGAAGGGTTGGCTTGGTGGAGTAAGAAGTTGCAACGGAAGGATGGTGGGAAGTGGACGTTTGGCTACTTTTCTTTAGGATGGTTGGTGGGTTTTCTATATGATACTGCTTTCCAAGTAGTCATAAAAAGACCATTTCATCTTCAATTTGTGTTAAAGCACCAACCTACAATTCATGTCGTTTAGCTAAATAATGGTAACTTTGAGAATCATATTTTGCCTCACATGGTATATACACATTTATGAATTTTTCAGGATAGGGCGTCTAAGACTCTAAGCTCTCGAATGGACCGACAAGAATATTTTCCATAAAATCTCTTACCCCCTTTTCTTAATTTGTCGATTTCCTTTACTCAACAAGCCATCCATATTGTAGAAAGCACTTGGTTGCAACATGCAGGAACTCAAGTTCTAAATAAACAAAGATCACTCGACAAGCCACTCAAGATCGGCTTGGCTTAATTCGATTTGTTTATTTGGGTTATGTTTGAATATTGTTTAACTGATTAATCATTTGTATTCAAAGATGAGATGAGCTTGTCTCAATTTATCTTAAATTTATCATTATATTTTTTATATTTTCATATAAAATACAAATTTTAGTATAGTTTTTTCAATTCTTAAATCAATTTTTTTTAAAAATCTCAAATCAATAATAATATTAAAAAATAAATTTAATTCAACTCATCTCATCTCGTCTCCGAATCTAAACGGAGCTAATGAACTAAGTTTTTTATAAATAATAGTAAGTTGAGATAATAAAATAGATTTTGTGAACTCATCTAATATAGGTTTAAATTTATATGAATGTTAAGATGAGTTTAGATTTGTTTATATAAAATAGTTGAAAAAGCTTGCAAATCTTACATATAAAAAAATCTAAAGCTGAAAAAAAAAGTTGTGGGTTATAATTCCTAAGTCATGCCCTCCAACTCTGAATCCAATTTCAATATTGTACATATGTTATAAAAATATATATTTATCTTTATATTTATCATATATAATAATAAAGTTATATAACTAGAACTTATATAATTAAATTCAATAATATATTAATATGAGCTAATTACAATAAAATAATATATTTATACTATAATATAAATAAACTAACAATAGTTTAATATATGTAAATATCATAATAGTATTAACATACATTATCAAGTATAGAAATAAATTTTGATAAATAAAAAAGTATAGAAATAAATTAGATACTAATATTTAAATAAGTCTAATTAATATCACATATACTAATTTATTAAAGTATAATAACATATAATTAGATACTAGAAAGCCTAGTATATAATTAAGTTACAAATAAGTTGGATATTAATATAATAACATGTAATACTAATATATAATAAGATGTAATTAAACGTTAAAAATACCAATATAGTATAAGTTTAATATAAAAATAAGCTAGATATTAGTATAGAAGTAAATTAGTAGGTAATAATTTACTAGTTTTAAATTGTTTAGAAAAATCGAAATTGAAAGGCCAGAAAAATAATTTTTTTAAGACTAAATGGGAAGCTAAAAAAATTCAAAGTCTAAATTTGACTCGGTTCTAATTATGACTGTAAAAAGATCGAATCAGATTGATGGATTGGACCGAGACCGGATTGGACCGAGACCGGATTGGACCGGATAAAATTTGGTCTAGTCCGGTTTAATTTTTTTATGGACCGAACTAAACCAAATGCACACAATATTATATATATATATATATATATATAAATAATAGTATATAAATTTTAATATTAATATTAATATAGATTAAGAGGGATAGTATAATATATTAATATATAATATATACTCTTATAATCTTAACATATTATAATTTATAATAGTTGTAGTATAAAAATATAAATTATAGTATATATATATAGAGTATTAGTAATAATTTATAAATAATAAGTGTATTGTTATTATTTAATATATTATTACTAATTTATCACTATTCACTAATATATAAATTTATAATATATTAATGTAAATTATGTAATAGTATTATTAATTATAGTTAACCAACCTATGATGTATCACTAAATTACTATTAACTAATTAATAATTACTTTTCTTATGATTACATGTAGCAATTATAAATATTAATTACTAATGTTGTTTTTAACTATATATAAAGTATGATTAATGATTATTAATATTATTGATTAATTAATATGACTTATGATAATTAAATTAACTAATTAACTTATGGACTATATATAATATAGAATATTAATTATAATTTATAGTATAAGTATTAAGTCTATAGTTTATAAGTTATAAATATATATTTTGTTTAATATTTAGATGAGATTAGAAATTGAGAATTGGTAAAGATGATTTTTTTTTATGAAAGTAGTACTAGTATATATTTAATAATTTATAAACTTAAGTCAAAAAAATATATTTAATTATTACAAGATTTTGAATCAAATTTAATCCATTAAATTATATGGGGTATTCCTAGACCGAACCGAATTATCTTTAGATCACATTAGATCGGACCAATATAGATCAAATCCTATTCGATTCGATTTAGAGTAGAAAATTTTTTAGATTAAATAGAATCGAATCATATATTTTTCAGATCAGATCAGACCGGATCGGAACTTTACCCCCTAGTTCTGACGCCAACTCCAACTCGGATACAGCCTATCGCCCTATACAAATCGAAGTTCGGATTAAAATCCAACAAAATTGGAATGGAAGTCGAATTTAGGAAAGCCTGACGTAGGGGAAGGGGTACCTTTTCTCAAGGGACACTATTGGTTAGTGGAAGTGTGACGGGTTCACAAGAGGGGAATGGGAGACAACGTGGGGGAGAAAGAGATCGAAAATAAAGAAAAGAGTAGGAAGAAAGAGAGAAGGATTATTAGGGTTTTCGGCTTTTACACGGGCTAGGCTTCACTCAGCTTTCACATTGTTCTGTCAACCCAGGTAGCTTCGTTTGTTGTACGTCATCTAAGCAATTTCCTTCCAACTCAATCTCAATCTCTTGAATTCTATCTCTCAGTGTCGACAAATTTTGAAAGATATTACCAAAAACTTGAAAATTCCAAGATTTCAGTTCATTATCTAATCTTTTGATTTTAAAGTGTTAAAAAAAATTGCAGCGGAAAGTACCTCAGGCTCAGCTTAAAGAAATGCTCCACAAGTTTCTCCAGCACTACAAAAACAAGCATTTTCTCTTAGTGGTGAAGTATACTACGTAGTTATAAAACTAGAGTAACACTTAACAATTCACAGCCTAAAAACTATTTCAAGAGAGAACAAATCAGAGAGAGATTTTCACTTTTTCAAATTGGTCACTAAAACCAAACTAGTGGAGGACTATTTATAGTCAACCCACATATGGCTGCCTTTAAAAAACAACCATTACACTGCAATTAAAATTGCAGTTACAAAATATTTATTTTGTAACGTATGACATTTAAGCCAAACGTTACAAAATATTTATTTTGTAACGTATGGCATTTAAGCCAAACGTTACAAACTATATAACATAAATGCCATACGTTACAAACTATATAACGTATGGCATTAAATGTCATACGTTACTGGCAAGGGAGGGGGGCAGCCCACTTGGGCGCCCCACCAGTTTACATCTCCCACTCGCACACAGTGGGCATGATCCCAGGTCAGCATCTCTCTTATGTTCTCAATCTTGTTTACACAAGTAAATAGGCTGTGCGACCACCAAGCACATCTACAGAAAAATGGGAGTACATACACCAAATCTCTCCCAGAGAAAACCAGCATAGTAACATCCCCAAAGTGTATGGTCATATCCTAGACTTATTCGATCGCATCAAGTCAAGTATTTTCGAACCCTCTTGAGTTTAATAAACTCAAAACAATACTTTGACTTTTTCCAAATCATTTCAATGTATTCACAACCTTAGCCGCTACCAATATGCAGCGTCATAGTTTGACGTCAGCAAACACTATCGAAGATACGATATCGAAAAAATCTTCCTTTTGCACTCATATCATTCAACTTTGGTTAAACCGCTTTCCTAGCAATACCTCTTTAGACCGAATCAATCATGGCCATAGACAGCATGCCAAAGTGGCAGACGTTATAACCTCTATCTTGTGACATAGTCAAAAGTAAAGGACACTTAAAAAATGAGAGTCACACAGTGAGAAAAAGGGAAACTATTTACTTACTTACTCATATGGTCGAATAAGCACATGTAGTATGAAACACATGCTACGGTGTATTTCTCTTTCTCAAAGAGCATATGTCTATATCAATACCGTACAGATCTTTAGTATAGGAGCTCATTAAGCGTCTAACTCAAGTTTCTCTATTTGCACGCCTCCAAGGCGTCAAAGAGAATCTCGCATCTGGCTAATCTCAGGCTACATGGATGGTGGGTAATCCATTCACAGTCTTCTAAAAAAACCTCATCTTAGCTTCTACTAAGGCGACATATCTTTGTGTTAACTAATTTATCCCTTTGGACAAATACTTAGGAACACAATGTCTCATCTCTTCTCGCTACTTAAGCGCTAGAGGCGATTGCTCGTGTGAGTGAGCCAATCTTAGCCTGTTGACATATCTTGTGTGTGTGTATTTGTAAAGACAATACGATAAAGACAAGAACTGAATCATATTGTATTAATATCCCAAAGGAAATGTTACATCTCAATGTTATTTGAAATACAAATTATATTTACAATCTACGTAGTCCTAGATTCCTAACATGAGCCTCATATACATCTCGTGCAATAGGCTTTGTTAAGGGATCAGCAACCATGCGACTCGTAGAAAGATGTTTCAGAACCACTTCCTTTTGCGCTACCATATCTCTTATGTAGTGATATCTGATATCTATGTGTTTGGTTCTTCCATGATATTTTGAGTCCTTAGCATATGCGAGAGCTGCCATGCTATCACAGAATATCGTCACCGGATCTGAAGTATCCGTGCCAATGTCTAAATGCTTGAGGAACCTCCTTAACCAAACAGCTTCTTGAACCGCTGCAGAACATGCTATATATTCTGCCTCCATGGTCGATAGAGCTATGCAGGGTTGTTTCTTGTTCCTCCATGTAATGGCACCATTGTTGAGCAGAAAGACATACCCAGTGGTTGATTTGCGCTCATCTAGGTCACTGCCCCAATCGGCATCACTATAGCCTTTTAGCTGCAAATCTGAACCCTGATAGTACAACATATAGTCCGCAGTTCCCTTGAGATATCGCATAATTCTCTTGACTGCTTTCCAATGAGCCAGTCCGGGGTTAGATTGAAATCTACTCACTAAGCCAACTGCATAGCATATGTCAGGTTGAGTACACATCATTGCGTATATCAAACTACCCACAGCATTAGTATAAGGGTCACGGGCCATCTTTTCCTTTTCTCTTTGAGTCTTAGGACACAACTTTTTAGACAAGTTCTTGCTTCTTGCAATAGGGGTGTCAATGGGCTTATATTCACTCATTAGGAAACGCTCAAGAACTTTATTTATGTAAGTCTGTTGGGACAAATACAAAAGTCTCTTAAAGCAATCTCTATAGATCTTAACTCCCAGAATGTATTCTGTCTCACCCATATCCTTCATCTCAAAATTGAAGGATAACCACTCTTTTGTGACGACTATCAACCCTTTATCATTTCCAGCTAGTAGTATGTCGTCAACATATAATGACAACATAATGAAACTCTTCTTAGATCTTTTGACATAGACACAATGATCCTCTGTGATCATCGTAAACCCATTCGTGAGAATGACTCGATGGAATCTGAGATACCATTGTCTAGATGATTGTTTTAGGCCATATATAGATCGTTTGAGCCTGCACACTTTGCGCTCTTGACCTTTGACCACAAAACCAGTGGGTTGATCCATATAGATCTCCTCATCTAGTTCTCCATTGAGAAATGCTGTCTTAACGTCCATCTGGTAGAGTTCCAAATCCATTTTTGCTACTATAGCTAGAATTAGGCGAATTGAGGCAAACCTCACCACTGGTGAAAATGTTTCCTCATAGTCTATACCCTCTTGTTGGGTATATCCTTTCGCCACTAAACGAGCTTTGTACCTATCTATCGATCCGTCCGACTTGCGTTTGATCTTAAGAACCCATTTGTTCCCAATAGGTTTACGCCCTGTCGGTAGATCAACCAGATCCCAGACCTGGTTGGTTTTCATAGACTCAATTTCATCATTAAGTGCTTTCATCCATTCATCTTTAGTAGAAGATGAAAGAGCCTCATGAATTGTCCTAGGCTCATCATCATCATGCGGAGCTACCATGAAAGCTTCTTCTTCAATCTCAAAACGACGACGAGGAATACTTTCACGTGTGCTTCTACGCGGCTGAGATTGTTGTGATTGATTGACAAGTGGTGTGCTCCCACTCGGATTCAAGTTATTTTTCAATTTTGTAGGAGCTTGAAGAATTTCTTCCTCATTCTCAACTAAATTCTTTGGAGCACTTTCCTCTTGTTCTATAATCTCATGGAGTACTAAACTCCTATCAATCTCACCTCTACTTGGAAACTCATCTTCAATGAAATCCACATCTCGTGACTCAATCTCAGTCACACTTCCATCAGTTTATTCACCTATTAACACATACCCTTTAGAGTGTTTTAAGTACCTTATAAAGATACACTTCTTCCCTCTAGGGCCTAACTTTCCATACTTATGAAAAAGATCGTGAACAAAACCCGTTGAACCCCATGGCCGCAAGTTACTCAAATTGGGTTTCTCGCCGGTCCATAGTTCATATGGGGTGGAAGTTACTGATTTGGAGGGAACTCGGTTAAGAATGTAGGCAGCAGTCAAAAGAGCATCCCCCCAAAAAGAAATTGGTAGGTTTGTTTGCGCCATCATTGACCTAACCATCTCAAGCAGTGTTTGATTTCTCATTTCCGCCACTCTATTTTGTTGTGGCGTACTTGGCATCGTCAACTGTCTTTTGATTCCTTTTTCATCGCAGAGCCTTTTAAATTGCTCAAAAAGATATTCTCGTCCTCGGTCAGTTCTCAGAGTTTTTAAACTCTTGTCTAACTGATTCTCAACCATTCTTAAATATCGTCTAAAACACTCCAATGCTTCAGACTTATAGGAGATTAAGTAGACATGACCATAACGTGAAAAATCATCTATAAATGTGATGAAATAAACACCTCCGTGTCTCGCCTTTATAGACATTGGACCACAGATGTCAGAATGGACTAATTGCAGTGGAAAATATGCCCTATTGGCTTTTCCAAACGGTTTTCTCTTAACTTTTCCCATTAGACAATGTTCACATGTGGACAAGATGACCTTAGCGAGATTGCCCATCAGGCCTTCTCTAGCTAACCGAGTCATTCTATCTTGCCCTATATGGCCAAGCCTAGCATGCCATTTATATGAATCCAAATTATCAGATGCAGAAATAAAAGCAATAGATTCATTCATATTTGAATAATCCAAATTCATTATCATAAAACCGTCTTGAAGAAAAGTATTGCCATAAAACACATGGCCCAAATAAAAAGAAACGTGATTGTTTTCAAATTCAATCCGAAAACCAAATCTTAAAAGAGTAACTACAGAAAGTAAATTTCGTCGGATTTCGGGAGCGTATAACACATTGTGGAGGAAAAGAGTGCGGCCACCCCGCAAGTCCAGCTTGTAGGTATCAAGTCCTAGCACCTCCACGCTAGCTCCATTCCCCACCTTGATATCACGACTCCCAGCTGGAATCCGGCGATATTCCACAAATCTGACTCTATCTCGCGCTATGTGCTCGGTTGCTCCTGAATCAACAGTCCACACAGGATAGGAGTGAGCAACCATCACATGGCTAGTTACAAAAACAATACGAGAAAAGTTAAAGTATACCTTCTTCGGCTCAGTGCAGTCACGAGCGAAGTGGCCTTTCTTTCCGCAGTTATAACACTCTAATTTTGACTTGTTCTTCCCACGCTTGCCCCTTTTGCTGCGCTAAGAAGTTCCTGACACTTTCTTAACTTGTCCAGCAGCTACCCCATTCTTGGACTTCCAACGCTTAGGCCTTGATGCCTTGCGTGAACCAGAATCAGCCACATAGGCCGAATGATTGGGCTTAGCAGCCTCTAGGCGCTCAGCCTCCAATTCTAAGTGACGCGAGACATCATCAAAATTTTTTATATTCTCATTATGCGTCAGATTCTGGCTCATGTTCTCCCAAGAACTTGGTAGTGATCTTATCACTGCCTGGACTTGTTGTTCATCAGTCAGGTCGTTTCCTGCCGTCTTAAGTTCGCGGATCATGGTTGACATAGCCCTAAGATGCTACTTCATCGTATGGTCAGAGCGCATCTTATAGGAGTCAAACCTCATGGTTAATCTACGTAACCTAGTGGCCGAAGTTCCACCAAACTTCAACTTCAAAGCCTCCCACATGCTTTGGGCAGTATCATAGGTCTCGAACTCACATACTAGATCATTGTGCATGCTGCTTAATATGTGTTATGCGCGCGCACCGATTTTTCTTAGCCCATTCAAAATAGGCTATATCATCTAATTTGTATTGTTCTGAGTCCCCTTCATTGGGCTTAGTCAGGGAGTGAGACAAGACCTCTACGACTTCTTGCTCATCTAAGACATACTGGATCTTACGGTGCCATATGTCATAGTTCTCCCCATCCAATTTCTCCCCTTTATTTAAATCGGCAACAATACTCTTGGATGCCATTTCACTACAAAACGCAAAGGAGGGATATTACACACACAGCTAAGAAATCTACCGCGTCCATTCAAGCTAGAAAAAAATAATTTAGACATGTCGCAAGATCGAAAAATCGCTAGACTTCAGAATCATCTCTTGCGCCACAATATCCAATTATTAAATTTCTAATCTAATTCCCGCGCAAATTTAAAAAATATAGGAGATTTAATCATAAATCTCAAGCATACTCCCACTATCTAAAGTAGTCACCTAGTCCTAGTCACGCGTAGAGACAGATCCTACTAAAATCGCAGTAATCTGTTAGGCCAGTCTACAAAGACAGCTACAACAACCACAGCAGCCTGTTGGGCCAGTCTACAAAGATGGTTCATATAAGACCATTACAGTCCATTTTTATTATTCCATCAGTGCATTTACAGTTCTTACTGGGACTACCATGGTGTTGTCGCTATACAGTGCATTTACAATTCTTACTGGGGTCACTGCAATTCTTTCAGCCTATCAATCTACACTGACAACTCTAACTAAGACTACTTAATGAGAATTTCCTATTTTATCACTAGATTAAATAAAGGCGAATGTCTAATCATACAAGCCTAACATTTATACATGATAAAATAATAACACATACACATGTTGTATACATACACGTTATCACATTTAATCAAAAAAAATTAAACATAATATCACATGTAATTTATAAAAAAAAAACATCAAATATCCACATGTAATCATATTTAATCTAAAGTATTAAATAAAATATCACATGTTATGACAAGATATATATCTAAGCATATATTAAAACATGTTTTTTTTTATATCATTATTAAAAGAAATATATATATATAAAAACACATTATCACCAGATGACCCTCACGGTCCAGTGGTGGGGGGACTAAGGAATTAGTCATCCGGCCTGGGTTCGAAACCCACGGCCGGACATAACACCTCTTTTTTTTTTTAATCAATTGGGGCTGGGCCGTATAAAAACCCAGCCCAAGACCGGACTAAAAAAAAACATGGGCCGCAAGGCCCAAGCTCGGCCTAGGAAAAATAGAAGAGACTCTGCTCTCTTCTTCAACCTTCTGCCAGGTGTTACTGTTCACGTGAACATTAATTGTGAACAGTAACTGAGTTACAAAAAAAAAAACACAGCGCCGATTATAGAGTTTTTCGGGGTCTCTTCTCATCGGAAACAACCTCCGGAGGAGGCTGGGTGCTGCTGCAGCACCTAGGGAGGTGCTTGCAGCACCTGGGTGGTGCGCGCAGCACCACGGTGGTGCTGGCAGCACCCCTCTGGTGCGCGCAGCACCGTCCTGGTGAGCGCAGCACCGAGGCGGTGCTTGCAGCATCGCTGGGTGCCCCACGGTGCACCATGCACCGTGGGCTCCAGTCGGTGCATGCGGCATCGTGGTGCGCGCAGCACCATTTCAGGGGTGCTGCGCAGCACCCTACGGTGCGCACTGCACCACCACACTCAGGTGGTGCGCGCTGCACCACCGCGCTCAGGTGGTGCGCGCTGCACCACCGCCGCACCGGCTTTGGCCAATTTTTTTTTTCTTAAATGCAGCAGCATTCAGAAAAAAAAAATGGCACATTTATAATTTGCATGCATATGCAAAAAAAAAAAAAAAAACTGGAAGCAATTATGACTGCTCTGATACCAATGTTAAAAAAAATTGCAGCAGAAAGTACCTTAGGCTCAGCTTAAAGAAATGCTCCACAAGTTTCTCCAGCACGACAAAAACAAGCGTTTTCTCTTAGTGGTGAAGTGTACTACGTAGTTATAAAACTAGAGTAACACTTAACAATTCACAGCTTAAAAACTATTTCAAGAGAGAACAAATGAGAGAGAGATTTTCACTTTTTCAGATTAGTCACTAAAATCAAACTAGTGGGGGACTATTTATAATCAACCCACATATGACTGGTTTTAAAAAACAGCCATTACACTGCAATTAAAATTGCAGTTACAAAATATTTATTTTGTAACGTATGGCATTTAAGCCAAACATTACAAACTATGTAACGTATGACATTAAATATCATACGTTACTGGAAAGGGAGGGGGCAGCCCACTTGGGCGCCCCACCAGTTTACATAAAGGCTACTCTCTTCAGTCCTGTTAGTGCTTTTCATTCGAAGATTGACTCACAAATTCCATGAGTTTTGGATAAGAAATCGACATCCTTCGATATTCGAAAGCGGAAGGCCCACATTTGTTATTATAAACAAGTTGCATCAATGAGGCGAATGATTAGAATAAGTGATCAGAATAGAAGTCTATTTTCAGAAAAAATAAAGTTTACAAGAGCCCTATCCAATCTCTCCTTTATCCTTCTTCTTTCTTTACTGCTAAACCATGTGTATTTAGAATCCAGGTAATTTATATCCACAATCCCTGCTTGACAAATAGAATTGTTGAATTCATTTCTAATTGAAAAAAAACTATTAAAATCACCGATGGCAATCCAAGGCTGTTGCTTATTTTGAAAATTAGAAAAAGAAGACCAGAGCTGCCCCTTAAAATCTTGCAACACTTTGCACAAACCAAGGAGACCAAAATTCCTAACCCAGACAAACTAGAGAACATTTAATAAACTATAATGATTTCAGAATCCTCTTTCGAAAACAGCCAAACATTGCCTCCTCCTAATTTTTCAATCTTTCTCAAACTCAACCATCGCTCCAATATAACTACATACTTAAGTTTTCAATGATTCTATCTCGTAAGTACTCAACCAAGAAACATCAGCAAAGCTATTGGACTAATTTATTAGATCCATTATCCCATTGTTTTAATTCCATGTACAGTCTAGATCATATCAGGAAGAGCAAGAGACAGATAGATAAATATTTGCAAAAATGAAGACAAAAAAAAAACATTAGAAACGGAAAAAAAATCTTTCCACATACAAATCTTATTTAGAAATGGAAAAAAATTACTTAGATCAAACACATCAAAAGGCTCCACCTTTTGTGACAGTAGGGGACCTTACATTTTCAAACCAACCCCAATACTCAGGATTGCAATGCATGGGTGAACTCACCATGATTGGCCTTGGTGTAAACGGACCTGCAGATCCTTTCCAGTTTTTCAAGCACTTCATCATTACATCTCCCACTTTCCCTTCATTCATGGCTTCATAAACCTTCTCAATATCCTCACCCGGACTTACCTTCTTTGCCCCACTAAGAAGCTCAGTCCCCACTTCACTCCTCACAAAGCGATAGATAGGATAAGTTCTACATTTCTTGATTCTGTTGGCTATCGGAAAATCTCCATTCTCGAATCTGTCACGAGCTTTTGATACTTCTTCCCCAAGTCTTGCTTTCAATTCATCTAGGAATAGTGGTATGCGTTTGAATATTGAGTAACCCTTGTCATCTCCATTTTCTGGGTTAGGATCTTTGAGAGCTCTTTCTACAAGTACTTCTCGAAGTTTCGGCAGGAGAGCATAAGTTGGATTTGTTGGGTCATCAAGATAAGAGAAAATTGGCTGGTGCTCAATAACCTGTAATAGTTCTTTCTCGCAGAAACGGGATTCAAGAAGTGATCCATCTTCAGCTGTGTAAAGGGTTTTCCTCACAACCTGGAGAAGAACATGTTTTACAACTTCCCTCATGTTTTCCTCCAAATGTCTTAGATCAATTGCCTGACAGAGCGCCACCATGTAAGTGGCAGACATGAGTTTTAGGATCTCAATGGCTTCGGCACTTTTCCTGGCGGAAATCAACCCGAGAGAATTCACATCTTGATTGTGTTGTTCTGCACTCTGTACATGAGTTGTGACAGGGTTCGCCAAGTATTGGATCTCAGAGCAATATGCAGCCATGGCTATCTCTGCGCCTTTGAATCCATAATCCAAGCTTGGATTAGGTCCCCCACTCAAATTGGAAGGCAACCCATTGTTGTAATAGTCACATACAAGTTCAGAGAATTGGGCAAACATGAGCTTCCCAATAGCTGCAATGGCAATTCGAAGATTGTCCATGGAAACACCAATTGGTGTTCCCTGGAAATTCCCACCATGGAGAGCCATATCTCGAGCAACATCAATCAACGGGTTATCATTCACAGAATTGATTTCCCTTTCGATTGAATGAGTTGCCATTCGAATAACTTCGATTTGGGGTCCAAGCCATTGGGGAGAGGTTCTAAGTGCATACCTGTCTTGTTTTGGCTTTGTAAGAGGATCTTTTTCATGACGAAGCTTTGCTTCTTTCATGTAGTCACTTTCATCCAAAAGAAACTCCATGATAGCTGCTGATTCAATCTGGCCAGGGTGGTGCTTCAGCTCATGTGTTAATGGGTCTGTAAACTCAGGCTTGCCAAGCATGACTTCACAAAACAAAGCAGAGAGAACTTCTGAAAGCAGAGCCAAATTGTTGGCATCAAAACAAACTGTTGCTGCCACAGCAGAGCCAACCGCTGTCCCATTTACAAGAGCTAAACCCTCCTTTGCTTGAAGCTCAAAAGGAGCCGAAATCCCAGCTCTTTTCAAAGCTTCCATGGCAGTGATCTCTTCACCTTCAGAGGTGAGCACTTTGGAATTATGTCGTCCGGTTAGTAATCCAGCTATATAAGATAACGGAACAAGATCTCCTGATGCAGTAATAGTCCCTCTTAGAGGCAGTTTGGGGATCAAATTCTTGTTCATAAGCTTGGTCATGCCTTCAAGTACCTCCCATCGAATACCAGAAAAGCCTTGCATGAGTGTGTTTGTACGAACCAACATGGCTGCTTTTGAGTAGGAAGATGGAAGGTTGTCTTTCCCAATCACTCCAGCATTAAGGAACCGAATAAGCTCTGTCTGGAGGTCAGAGGTTTTGTCAGTGCGCCGATGTGATGTTGCTCCAAATCCAGTGGTAACACCATATGTGTCTGTTCCACGGGAAATATGGTCTGCAACCCATTTGGCGCTTTTGGCTACACGTTCACACGCCACGGCTTTATTGAGATTAACCTTTACTTCGCCACGACGTGCAATGGCGGTGACTTGACCAACGGTGAGGGTCGTTCCCTGTATGTCAACGGTTTGCACTTGTGCAAACTGCGACACCATGTTGCAGACTTCATCAAAATGGGTGCATTGCATGGCCTCCGCAGCTTTCTTCCAGTGCAATGGGGTTGAGACATGAGAATTTTCTGATAGACAAATGAGGTTTGTGTTGTCTTTTTGGAGAGGGAGAGCTGGAGGACGGAAATGCTTCTTGGGGCTGCCAAATCCATTGGTTGCCATTGCCAGAATTGATCAGCAAATATTCTCAGAGGGTGAAGGAGAGAACTGGGAGTGTTAAAGCTATATGACGTGTGAGTTGTGTTTGAGCTTGGGAATGAATTAGTGGCTGTTATCTATTTATAGTGTGCTGAAGGCGGGCATCAAGGGTCGTTTAAGAAAAGATGAAGCGTTGGGTTGGTGGAGTGAGAACTTGCATGGAAGGATGGTGGGAAGTTGACGTTTGCCTGATTTTTGTTGGGATGGTTGGTGGGTTTCCAAGTAGTCGTAAAAAGACCATTGACCAGGATGAGATGGCACTCAAATGAACTTGAAGTCTTGATGCCCTTGGCAATCTTATCTTCTCAATTTGTCTTAAAGCATCAACCAACCATTTCATGTCGTTTAGCTAAATTATGGCACTTTTGTGAATCATGTTATGCCTCACATGGCATATACATATTTATGAATTTGATAAAAGAAGAGACTAGGAAAATGCATCGAAATTTTCCTCCCTAACAAACAAGATTCGAAGTTCTCAGTTACTGTTTGAGATTCACTTATGGGTAGGAGATACTTCCTGTATTTGAAAATCGATACTTTTCATCCGTGTGAAGGCCTCCTTTCAGCACAATAAGCTTTTTGTAGACTTAGATCCACTTGGTAAATCATTTTATACTCTTATACCTAACAAATTCAACATCATCACAAGCAATTCGTAGCTAAGTGGATGTTTGAAAGAGTTTTTCATCTCACACCATCTTTTCTTATTTCCTTCACACAAACATCATTCATATATACAAATAATTTCAACTAATTATTATAATTTTTTCGTACTTTCAAATAAAAAATACAAAACAATTAAACTTTTTTAAATTACAAAATAAAAGTTATATTAAAAAATTATATTCTAATATTATTTTGAATTTATATTTTTTTTATTCAATGTTTCCCCTTTAATTTTTCAAAATCCAATAAATATTTAACTCAAACTATCTCACTAATATTTTTGAACCATCTTACTATTATTCTCAAAATTTTCATTATATCATTCTCGAAATCTTAGTGAGTTAAGAAAATCTATAGAAGTAGCATGCACATTTAGAGCATTCTCATTAGATCGGTCATTGTTAAAGTATTTTTAGCCAATATAATTTAGTTTTTGATTTTTGACTATTTCATTTACATAAGTCACCACATTGAAATAGTTATTTTTTCAAAATATAATAATATAACTAATATAACTAATATTTGGCTTTAACTATCCATAACAAATTTTCATATTAGATTATCTATTTAATAAAGATATATAATAATAATAATAAGTAATTCATAATTAAAAAAATATTTAATTATTTGTAATTATTAAATTAATTAATTTATTATATTTGACTATTCTATCTATTATATGTTAATTAATAATTATATTTTAATTAAACTATGAAAGGAAAGAGAAAATAAAGTTGGGAAAAGAGTGAAGAAAAATTAATAAAATAAGAAATTAGCCTTTATACCAGACAGGTTATTTTTTATAAATGTTTTAATTTTACTATTCATTTTAACCAAATTATTTACCCTTTGGCAATCTAACGTAGACTTAAAATAAGTTTTATTATCTAAATTTTTATTAATTTTAATTTTAACCAATTCAATAAAATAGCTGTTAACTTGGTGAAGTATGTCAGGCATGTCCACGAAATTGACATGTTAAAGGGATTGCATAAAGCATATATCAGAAGAATGAGAATATCGTGAATCACACAGTTCTACGTCTATCACACTAATTCATTGATTTAAACGGTAGACTTGTCACTTTCATCCGTAAATTTGTTCATTATTTGCACAAAGAATCACTATTCAAGATTCCAAGCATAAACTAATCTGAAATTCATTCAGGAATCAAATATTCACTTTACATTACGTCGTCGTCCCATAATGAAAAAATAAATGCAAAACAACTAAACGCAAGCATCACCCAGGTTTATGTATTGTACCTATCTAGATATCAAGATAAGCGTCTAAGCTCTCGAATGGACCGGTAAGAATATTTTCCTTAAATTCTCTGACCCCCTTTCTTTAGGTGTTGTTTATTTTGAATGATGAGATTAAAACTTAAATATATCTTAAATTCATCGTTACATTTTTTAAAATTTTCATATAAAATATAATAAAAAATTTAACTTTTTCAAATTTTTATACAAAACTAATATTAAAAAAATATCTTACAATAATATATAATTTTTTTTATATCATCTCATCTCTAAAAACAAACTAGGGTGTCAATTTCCTGAACTTGACAAGCCATCCATATTGTAGAAAGCATGTGGGTGCAACATGCTAGAACTCGAGTTGTAAATAAACAAGATCACTCGACAAGCCAGGTCAAAATTGGCTTGACTAAATTCGACTTTGGCTCAATTTGTTTACTAGGGTTATGTTTGAATATTGTTGAGCTGTTTGAGATGAATTAAGGTCTTTATAAATAGTAATGAGTTAAAATAATAAAGTAAGTTTTGTGAATCCACCTAATATTAGTTTAAATTTATGTAATATTAAGTTGTTTAGATTATGGATCTCATGTCTACAAAAATCTGGAGTTGAAAAAGATTGTCAATCCAAAATCATGTAAATAAATTTTAAGTTGAGTGATGTTTAGTGATTTAGAAGTTATGTGTTTGGATGTTGAGTAATTATACTCAAAAAATAACGTGGTAGTTGTAGTATAGCTTAGAGTATGGATTCCTCAAGAATATAGATTAAAATAAATAAAGAAAAAACAACAAACCTAAAAAAAAAATATTTAGTGATCAATGCGAAAAAACTTGTTTTAAATGCAATTTAAAAATTGAAACTAGAGGAAAAGAAAAACAAATCGGTGAATCGATAAATCGGGCCAAACTGGTGGATTTGATTTAGTACTGAGTTTAGTTTGACTCAGTACCAGTTTTATTTTTCTTAAAATCGGTCAAAATCAGTTTAGTTTCGGTTTTCCTTTTCTTAAAACTGAACCGGACCGGACCGGATCAATTCATATATAAATATATATATAATACATATTAATATATATTACCAATTAATATAATATTAAATTTTAAAATCTTATATCACTATAATATATTATAATATATCACTATAGTATAATAAAATTATAATACATATTATAATATACTACAATATATTATCTTTATATTATTATATATTATATTATATTATATGTATTATATAATATATAATGTGGTATATTAAAATCGAAAAATCAGACCAAAAGTAGCGATTTATAAAGGTAATCGGACCGTAATCGGTTTTTGAAAATACAAAACCAGTACATCCGGTTTGGTTCTAAATTTGATCTAAAATCGAATTGGTTACACCCCTAATTGAAACTATAATGATTACAAGAATGATTATTCAAATTTACGAACAACAAAACATAAGGTATTCCTTGCATAAATTAAGTATTTTTGTTTACTCTTGATTCATTGAATTACACAGTTGTAAATTCAACTTTAGAGTTCTCAATTGGAATGTATAAAAATACAAACCACACTAATCTAAAGATAACTCTTTTAAGAAATCATTTACTACTTTTCAACTATGTAAATTATCATCATTATTAAAAAAAGCCAATGACAACAATATATTCATTGGGTAATATTGTAGGAAGGAATTAAATTAGTAAAGATGATAAATTAATCCAAACATAATTACAGGTCTACACTATTTTACAGAAAAAATATGATTGAATCTATAAAGAGAATAAATTCCATAATTATTTAGAGATAAGAAAATATTATCAATAGTTAGAGAATGATAAACAAGAGTTTGCATAAATAAAAAACAATTAGATGAATCAAAACAAACTAAAGATATTATCAATTATGCAAATTCATCCCCAATTTTACTTAAGAATTTATTTGCCCATATGAGTAAATAACAACCAAAAACTCTAATAAGAATACCCAAAAAGCAACAGCCAGCAAAAAAAAAAAATGAAAAATGAAAAAAATAATCTCCCTATATATAGTGCCCTTGTACGTGCCGTCCCTCTCCTATACGTGTGTCTCTATATATATGTGTCCCTATAAAAATGTTAAATTATTTATTATATTTTATATAAAAATTAAAAAAAAAACTATAATAATGAAATAAAATAAGTTTATGTAATGAATTTAGTGGAGGGACGGCAGCCGCCCCCTGTCCCACCACTAAATAATGTGAATGACCCCACCACTATTATATTAAATTTGCATAGTAACTTGCATAGTGACTTGCATAGTAACTTGCATAGTAATTTCAAAGCCTATAAATAGGGGCTTCAGTTGTAATGAAATTCATAAGAAAATATAGAGAGAAAGAAAGTTTCAGTTCTTAAGAGTTTCAGAGAGAGTTTCTTATTTCTCTTTTATAATAGTAGTTCATTTCTTTAAGTTTTATAACACGTTATCAGCACGACGGTTCTGCCAATTCTGAAGCTAGTGGCCTTATTCCTCTGTAAGTTTTTCAATATATTATTTGAAATCATTGATATATTTTATTGATGATTATCTGTGTGAATTTATAAATATATTTTCTGAGATACGCATATTTATTATTTATATGTGTAGAAAATGGCAAATCTTACAAAATTGGAATTTGTTGCTCTTGATATATCTGGGAAAAATTATTTATCCTGGATACTTAATGCTGAAATACATCTTGATGCAATGAACCTGGGAGAAACTATTAAAGAAGGAAATCAAGCATCCCTGCAGGAACGTGCTAAAGCAATGATTTTCCTTCGCCACCATCTTCATGAAGAATTAAAAACTGAATATCTCACTGTAAAAGATCCCTATATTTTGTGGAATAATTTAAGGGAGAGGTATGAACACCAGAAGACTGTCATCCTCCCAAGAGCTCGTTCTCAATGGATGCACCTGAGGTTGCAAGATTATCAAAGTGTTAGTGAGTATAATTCCGCACTTTTTAAAATAAGCTCAGTGTTAAAATTATGCGGTGAGAAAATCACCGATGAAGATATGCTAGAGAAGACTTTTACTACATTTCATGCCTCGAATGTGCTCCTGCAGCAGCAGTATCGAGAGAGAAAGTTCAAGAAATATTCTGAACTTATATCATGTCTTCTAGTAGCTGAGCAGAATAATGAGCTCTTATTAGAAAGCCACAATACACGCCCTACTGGCTCAATATCATTCCCTGAAGTGAATGGTAATAGGTTTGCATCATTCCCAGAAGTGAATGGTGCATCCTTTAGAAGAAATCGGAGGCGTGGACGTGGTAGGAGAAATTATAGAAATGTTGGTCCCAGGAGTGACAACATTAAAAGGGATTATAATATACCATATCACCAGAAGTGGTACAATTCAGAGAGGGGTAAAAATCCTCAGAATAATTCTTCAAAGAAAAGTGAAGAGGTGTGCCATAGATGTGGAATGACTGGACATTGGTCACGTACCTGTCGTACGGCCAGGCACTTAGCTGATTTATATCAAGCTTCTGTTAAAGGAAAGAATAAAGTGCATGAAACAAATTTAGTAGAACCATCAGATGATTTATTAGATTCAATAGATGTAGACGTTACTCATCTTGATGTATCTGATTTCTTTAATCATCCTGATGGTAGTATTGAACACTTAATTGGAGATGGAAGTGTTCCACTCAATTAATTTATTTTCTTTCTATCAATAATAAAAGTTTTGTATATTTTGTAGAATTATGGATCACATTGATGAGCTTTTTATCTCTGAGTTGAATGATAAAGATATATGTCTGGCTGACAGTGCTACAACTCACACAATTCTCAAAGAAAAGAAATATTTTCAAAATCTAACACTAAGTAAAGCCTATGTCCATACCATATCAGGTTCATCGGATTTAATTGAGGGCTCCGGAAGAGCTTATATTGTGTTGCCTAATGGCACCAAATTTTGTATTGATGATGCTCTATTCTCTTCACAATCCAGAAGAAATTTATTAAGTTTCAAAGATATACGTCGTAATGATTACCATATTGAAACGACCAATGAAGGCAGTAAAGAGCATCTTCTTATTACTAAAACAATATCGGGCCAGAAGCTCGTTTTAGAAAAACTGCCTGCTCTATGTTCTGGATTGTATTATACAAAAATGAGAACAATTGAATCATATGTGGTAATGCACCAGAAGTGCATTGACCCTAAAGTATTTATGACTTGGCATGATCGCCTTGGACATCCGGGTTCTATAATGATGAGACGAATTATTGAAAATTCGCATGGGCATCCCTTAAAGAATCAAAAGATATTTCTACCCAATGAATCTCCGTGCTCTGCATGTTCTCAAGGTAAGTTAATTATTAGACCATCTCCCTCAAAAATCATTGTTGAATCTCCATCCTTTTTACAAAGGATTCACGGAGATATATGTGGGCCTATTCATCCATCAAGTGGACCATTTAGATATTTTATGGTTCTAATTGATGCATCTAGTCGATGGTCACATGTTTGTCTTCTTTCCACTAGAAATGTTGCATTTGCTAGACTTCTTGCTCAGATAATTAAACTACGAGCACAATTTCCTGAGTATCCAATTAAGACCATTCGATTGGATAATGCAGGTGAATTTTCATCTCAAGTTTTTTATGATTATTGCATGTCAATAGGAATAGATGTTGAACATCCTGTTGCCCATACACACACACAAAACGGTTTAGCTGAGTCTTTGATCAAAAGGCTTCAACTAATCGCTAGACCTTTACTTATGAAATCAAGACTACCTATTTCTGTTTGGGGACATGCTATACTTCATGCAGCATCTCTAATTCGCATTAGACCATCTGCATATCATAAATATTCTCCATTACAACTTGCATTTGGTCAACAACCAAATATTTCTCATCTTCGTACTTTTGGATGTGCTGTATATGTTCCAATTGCACCTCCGCAACGTACAAAAATGGGTCCTCAACGTAGACTTGGGATATATGTTGGTTTTGATTCTCCATCCATTATTAGATACCTTGAACCCCTTACAGGGGATATGTTTAAAGCACGTTTTGAAGATTGTCATTTTGACGAATCAAATTTTCCGTTAATGGGTAAAGAAAAATCGGTGCCTGAAGCACGACAAAATATTACTTGGGATAATAAGACCCTGTCTCATTTTGATCCTCCTACAAATGAATGTAAAAGGGAAGTTCAGAGGATTATTCATTTGCAAAATGTTGCAAATCAATTACCGGATGTATTTACTGACACTAAAGGTGTAGTAAAATCTTATATTCCTGCTGTTAATGCTCCAGCAAGGATTGAAGTCCCTGAAGGACAAATTGTCAAAGCAGCAATAGGTGAATCTAAAATACGCCTGAAGCGTGGAAGACCTATTGGTGCAAAAGATAAAATTCCCAGAAGGAAAAGAATACAAAATGAATTTGGTGTTCCTGAAGAACACGTACCCACAATACAGGCCACAAATATAATTGATGCTCCTAAAGAGCTTAAATCTTCTATTCCAGAACCTCCTGAAGAGGAAAATCTTGAAAAGTATAAATCTCCTAAAAATGGACCTTCTGAAGAGGTGTGTCATGAAATGTTTTCCCCTGAAGAGGAACAGGTACCTGAAAATAATGAGATCTCAATACATTTCATGAAAACTGGAGAAATTCTGGATAGAAATAAAACTGTTGTCGACAACATATTTTCATATAAAATGGCCCTTGACATTACCAGAAGTAATGAAGAAAGTGAGCCAAAAAGCGTCGAAGAATGTCGACGTAGAAATGATTGGCCAAAATGGAAAACAGCTATTGAAGCTGAATTAAATTCGCTAGCGAAACGAGAAGTATTTGGACCTGTTGTCCAAACACCAAAGGGTGTAATGCCTGTTGGATATAAGTGGGTATTTGTACGAAAACGTAATGAGAAAAATGAAATTGTGCGATACAAAGCACGGCTTGTTGCACAAGGTTTCCTGCAGAAACCCGGGATTGATTATGAAGAAACATACTCTCCCGTTATGGATGCAATCACATTTAGATTTTTGATTAGTCTGGTTGTTACAAAAGGATTAGAAATGCGGTTGATGGATGTGGTCACTGCATATTTATATGGATCCTTAGACCATGACATATATATGAAAATCCCTGAAGGATATAAGATGCCTGAAGCATCTACAAGTACATCTAGAAATATGTACTCAATCAGACTACAAAGATCTTTATATGGGTTGAAGCAATCCGGACGCATGTGGTATAATCGCTTAAGCGAATATCTATTGAAAGAAGGATTTGAGAATAATCTTATATGCCCATGTGTTTTTATTAAGAAATCAGAATCCGGATTTGTCATTATTGCGGTTTATGTTGATGATTTAAATATTGTGGGAACTCCTGAAGAGATCTCAAAAACCGCTATATATTTAAAGAATGAATTTGAAATGAAAGATCTTGGCAAAACAAAACTTTGTCTCGGCCTGCAGCTTGAGCACTTGCCAAATGGAATTTTTATTCATCAGTCCATGTATACTGAGAAAGTCCTAAAGCATTTTTATATGGACAAATCTCATCCTCTGAGTACTCCAATGATTGTTCGAACACTTGATGTGAAGAAAGATCCATTCCGTCCTTGTGATGACGATGAAGAAATTCTTGGTCCTGAAGTACCATATCTCAGTGCAATTGGAGCTTTGATGTATCTTGCAAATTGCACTCGACCAGATATTACATTCTCAGTTAATCTGCTTGCAAGATATAGTTCTGCACCAACTCGAAGGCATTGGAATGGCATTAAACATGTCCTTCGTTACCTTCATGGTACGGTTGATATGGGATTATTTTATCAACGTGGTTCAAGTCCAGAATTGATTGGGTATGCAGATGCGGGTTATCTTTCAGATCCACATAGAGGTAGATCTCAAACTGGATATTTATTTACTTATGGAGATACTGCCATATCATGGAGATCTGTTAAGCAGACACTATCTGCTACCTCTTCAAATCACTCAGAGATCATTGCTATTCATGAAGCAAGTCGAGAGTGTATTTGGTTGAGATCAGTTATTCAACACATCCAGGAAAAGTGTAGACTTCCTATGATGGATAATAGCCCAACAATCTTATATGAAGATAATACTGCTTGTATCACTCAAATCAGAGGAGGATATATCAAAGGTGACAGAACCAAACATATTTCACCGAAATTCTTTTATACTCATGAACTTCAAGAAAAAGGTGAAATTGATGTCAAGCAGATACGATCTAGTGATAATCTGGCAGATTTATTCACAAAGGCGTTACCAACTTCCACATTCAAGAAGATTGTGCATAACATTGGAATGCGAAGACTCAAAGATCTTTTGTCATGCACTTTTCAGGGGGAGTAAATGTGCTGATTGTACTCTTTTTCCTTCGCTGAGGTTTTGTCCCACTGGGTTTTCCTCTGCAAGGTTTTAATGAGGCAATCTTAAAGCACTTGTGGATACATAAGAAGACTGTACTCTTTTTCCTTCGCCATTGGTTTTTCTTCCCACTGGGTTTTTACTTGGCAAGGTTTTAACGAGGCAGATTCCTTATGAGTGGTCATTCAAGGGGGAGTGTAATGAATTTAGTGGAGGGACGGCAGCCGCCCCCTGTCCCACCACTAAATAATGTGAATGACCCCACCACTATTATATTAAATTTGCATAGTAACTTGCATAGTGACTTGCATAGTAACTTGCATAGTAATTTCAAAGCCTATAAATAGGGGCTTCAGTTGTAATGAAATTCATAAGAAAATATAGAGAGAAAGAAAGTTTCAGTTCTTAAGAGTTTCAGAGAGAGTTTCTTATTTCTCTTTTATAATAGTAGTTCATTTCTTTAAGTTTTATAACAGTTTAGAAATCAAACGGGCAATCTGCTCGAGTCCATCCGCATGTTCAGCTATTGAAGAGTCCTATCTCCCTTGAAAGCCTTCTTCAATTTCATATCTAATATTTCAAAATCCACCAATGACTGAAGACTTCTTATTTGCTTAGGACTTGCTTTTGAAATTTATCCACATGCTTTATGCATGGGATTTGCTTTTGAAATGTCTTTCAATGCCACACGCCACCGACCAATCGGTCAACATTGAACAATTGATATATGAAATTCACGCATTTCACCCATCCATCTCACCAACATCATGCCCATATCTCCGTATTTTAAATTTATCTTTTATTTGATGACTTTCAAAAACATTTCAATCTTTCATTCTCACTAACTCATCATCAAATTTGTAGAGTACTTCACTTATACATAAATATCTTGTCGATAAAAAATCTTTCTCTCCACCAGCCCAAGTCTCCTTTTGAATTAGATTTTCATAGGCTTTCGAATCTCATCTGATTGGACTGTAGCCTCTTTTTTTATGTACTCTAAAATTAAATATAAAAACATATTTAGAAAAATCTCAAAACAAATAGAAACGAAATTCAAGAACATAAACTAACTTCTATAACTTATATTCATTTTTTACTATTTTAATACAATAATAATGTATTTAAATATACTTTCGTACACTTATCATTAAGCTAAACATAAATTTGAATTCAACTCAGATGAATTCAGCTACTTTTATGTTCTAAATATATGGTCTGTTTGGATAGTGAGATGAGATAAGATAATTTTAGATTAAAATTGAACGTTAAATAAAATATTTTAAAATATAATTTTTTTAATATTATTACTACTTTAGAATTTGAAAAAATTAATTTATTGATTATATCTTGGGTAAAAATTTATAAAAATTATAATGATGAGATGAGATGAGATGAGATGAATTAAAATAGTTTTGGTATCCAAACAAGCCAATGAGACGAATAATTTTAAGAGGAGTCAATTTTAGGATGTCGATTTTTGTTTAAAATATTTTTTCTTTATTTTCAACCTTATTTTCAATTCCTATACCAAAAATAAACCAATAGAATTCATTAGATTCATGAAAACAAAACTGAAAATGAAGAAAAAAAATAAACTAAAGTCAATTTCTTCTCGATTCTCTAAAACTGACTCCCTTAGAATTATTGATAAATATTATTTGATGATAAGCTTGAGCTCAACTTGCGTTTGAAATTTGATTAAAACAAAATGCACAAAGTTTGCCCACCTATTTATTCATTTGAACTCGTTTGTTTCTCTGAATAACACCTACAAATTCTCAAAGCAGCATCTATTACGGCAAAATAACCATTGAAGTCTGAAATGTTCATCTTAAATGACGCAAAGAAATTGTTATAAATATAATATAAATAATTAAATTTATCTCTTTTTATCTATTAAATTTTTTAAATTAATAATAATTTTACATATTAGTAGAGTAGAGATTCTGAATTTAAATCTACAAACTACTTATTTAAATTTACAGAAAGTCTATTTGCATACACAGCCCTTCACGAGGACAAATAAAAAATTTTATGGCGCGTTTTTTATTTGAGTGAGCGGGTCTCCTTCTCTATTTGCAAGCTTTCATTTTTACAAGCATCTCATCTTCTTTGAGCATCCACGAAGACGAACACAGGTCGGAAGCCACCTGTAGCTTAAATTTGTGTGTTTTTGTATTTTTTTTTTATATAATATAATATATTAGTTGACGTCGGCCGATTCTCCTAAAAGTACACAATCCTGTTTAACTATAGCAGCACTCTTAAATTTAAGTTTAGCAAGTAAAATCTTCTTAGCACTTCATTATTATTTATTATTTTATTATTATTTATCATATATTTTTTATTACTGCTTGTTACTTTTCATTATTATTCAATATTCTATTATTACTTTTTTTATTATGTTCTCACTACTATTCACAATTATTCTCAATACTTCTCACTACCTAAACGTAAATTTTATATACTGAGCCTAGTCCTGCTCATAAGGCGATATCTTACTATGCTTTGAATAACCTCAAATACTGTTGGCAGATCATTTATTATTAAAAGATGCAAAATCCAGAAAATATGCAAACGTACATAGACAATAAACAGGAATGTAGACCACCGATTTGATAATTAATAGATCACAAGTATTGCGTAACAAATAAAGCTTCTTTAAAATTGCCCCTTAAAATCTTGCAACACTTTGGCCAAACCAAGGAGACCAGAATTTCTAATCTGCCAATCTAGAGAACATTTAAGAAACTATAGTGATTTCAGAATCCTCTTTCTAAAACAACCAAATAATATTGCCTCCTTCTACCTCTTTCTAAAACAACCAAATAATATTGCCTCCTTCTAAGTCATTCGAGATCACTTTAGGTAAACCAAACTTTCCTCTCATTTTCAAGTTTTATCAAATTCAACCATTACTCCAAAATAGCTGCATACTAAGTGTTCAATGAATCTATCTCGTAACTCAATCAAGAAACATGAGCAAAGCTATCAGACTAATTTATTAGATCCATTATCCCATCGTTTTAATTCCATGTACAGTTTAGATAAGATCAAGGAGAGAGAGAGAGAGAGAGAGAGAGAGAGAGATTTCACCCCCATAAATATTTGCAAAAATAAGACAAAAAAAACATTTTGAAACAGGGAAAAATGTTTCCACATACAAATCTTATTAAAAATTACTTAGATCATCAAAAGGCTCCACCTTTTGTGACAGTAGGGGACCTTACATTTTCAAACCAACCCCAATACTCAGGATTGCAATGCATGGGAGAACTCACCATGATCGGCCTTGGTGTAAAAGGACCTGCAGATCCTTTCCAGTTTGTCAAGCACTTCATTATTACACCTCCCACTTTCCCTTCATTCATGGCTTCATAAACCTTCTCAATATCCTCACCTGGACTCACCTTCTTTGCCCCACTAAGAAGCTCAGTCCCCACATCACTCCTTACAAACCGATATATTGGATAAGTTCTACATTTCTTGATTCTGTTGGCTATTGGAAAATCTCCATTCTCGAATCTATCACGAGCTTTTGCTACCTCTTCCCCAAGCCTTGCTTTCAGTTCATCCAGGAATAGTGGTATGCGTTTGAATATTGAGTAGCCAATGACGTCTCCATTCTCTAGTTTTGGATCTTTGAGAGCTCTTTCGACAAGTACTTCTCGAAGTTTTGGCAAGAGAGCATAAGATGGATTTGTGGGGTCATCAAGATAAGAGAAAATTGGCTGGTGCTCAATCAGCTGTAAGAGTTCTTTCTCGCAGAAACGAGATTCTAGGAGTGATCCATCTTCAACAGTGTAAAGGGTTTTCCTCAGAACCTGGAGAAGAACATGTTTCACAACTTCCCTCATGTTTTCCTCCAAATGTCGTAGATCAATTGCCTGACAGAGTGCCACCATGTAAGTGGCAGACATGAGCTTTAGGATTTCAATGGCTTCGGCAGTTTTTCTGGCTGAAATCAACCCAAGAGAATTCACATCTTGATAGTGTTGGTCTGCGCTCTGGACGTGCGTTGTGACAGGATTTGCCAAGTATTGGAGCTCAGAGCAATATGCAGCCATGGCTATTTCTGCGCCTTTGAACCCATAATCCAAGCTTGGATTAGGCCCCCCACTCAAATTGGAAGGCAACCCATTGTTGTAGTAATCACATACAAGTTCAGAGAATTGAGCAAACATGAGCTTCCCAATAGCTGCAATGGAAATTCGAAGATTGTCCATGGAGACACCAATTGGTGTTCCTTGGAAATTCCCACCATGTAGAGCCATATCCCGAGCAACATCAATCAACGGGTTATCATTCACAGAATTGATTTCCCTTTCGATTGAATGTGTTGCCATGCGAATAACTTCGATTTGGGGACCAAGCCATTGGGGAGAGGTTCTGAGTGCATACCTGTCTTGTTTTGGTTTTGTAAGGGGATCTTTTTCATGACGAACCTTTGCTTCTTTCATGTAATCACTTTCATCCAAAAGGAACTCCATGATAGCAGCTGATTCAATCTGGCCAGGGTGGTGCTTCAGCTCATGTGTTAATGGGTCTGTAAACTCAGGCTTGCCTAGCATGACTTCACAAAACAAAGCAGAGAGAACTTCTGAAAGCAAAGCCAAAATGTTGGCATCAAAACAAACAGTTGCCGCCACAGCCGAGCCAACTGCTGTCCCATTTACAAGAGCTACACCTTCCTTTGCTTGAAGCTCGAAAGGACCTGAAATCCCAGCTCTTGTCAAAGCTTCAATGGCAGTGATCTCTTCACCTTCAGAGGTGAGCACTTTGGAATTATGCCGCCCAGTTAGTAATCCAGCTATATAAGACAAGGGTACAAGATCCCCTGATGCAGTAATAGTCCCTCTTAGAGGTAGTTTGGGGATCAAATTCTTGTTCATTAGCTTGGCCATGCCTTCAAGTACCTCCCATCGAATACCAGAAAAGCCTTGCATGAGTGTGTTTGTACGAACCAGCATGGCTGCTTTTGAGTAGGAAGATGGAAGGTTCTCTTTCCCAATCACTCCAGCATTAAGGAACCGAATAAGCTCTGTCTGGAGGTCTGAGGTTTTGTTGGTGCGCCGATGTGATGTTGCTCCAAATCCGGTTGTAACACCATATATGTCTGCTCCACGGGAAATATGGTCTGCAACCCAGTTGGCGCTTTTGGCTACACGTTCACACGCCACAGCTTCATTGAGATTAACTTTTACCTCGCCACGACGTGCAATGGCAGTGACTAGGCCGACGGTGAGGGTCGTACCCTGTACGTCAACGGTTTGCACCTCTGCAAACTGCGACACCATGGTGCAGACTTCATCAAAATGGTTGCATTGCATGGCCTCGGCAGCTTTCTTCCAATGCAATGGGGTTGAGACATGAGAATTTTCTGATGGACAAATAAAGTTTGTGGTGTCTTTTGGGAGAGGGAGAGGGAGAAGTGGAGGAAGGAAATTTTTGTTGAGGCGGCCAAATCCATTAGTTTCCATTGCCAAAATTAATTGGGCAAAGAGTTTTCAGAGATTGAAGGAGAGAACTGGGAGTGGTAAAGCAATATGCAATGTGAGTTGTGTTTGAGCTTGGGATGAAGTACTGGTAGTTGTTATCTATTTATAAAGGCGGGGGGTCAAGGGTATAACAAGACTTCTCAGGCCAACGTTCAGCATTCCCGTTTTGCTTCGTTGAGCGGTTCTCGCGCAGGGAAAATGGAAAATGCTTTAACGTGTAACTGTAATATATAGAAAATAATTGTTTACATTATAAAATGGATGATATTGCAAAGTTACAATGTATTCTGTATGGTGTACCCTTTTCTTACTTTTTGTTTTGATCTTAAACTAGCATTTCGTACCAACCCCATTTTTTGTAATATTTTATTTTGCTGTCGATGGCTTCGGGCGCACTTTTTCACGATCTTTTTAATTTATTTATCAGACGAAGTCTTGATATGATCAGAACCGGCTCTTTTATTAGATTATTTAGACAATTATAAGTTTATCAAAAATATCAAATAGATATTATATATATTATTATTAATCAAAAACATTAGTCGAAAATATGATATAAAATTTTAAATAATAATTTAAGTGACAAATAATAGGAATTATTTTTAAATAAAAATCTAATATAAAAAAATTTAATTTAATTTTATCTTTAAAAAAATATCTCAATCAAAATTTTGATCTTTAAGTCCCTTAATCTTTTCAGCCCGCCCTGAATATGATCTTGACCCCGCCTTCATAATTAATAGATAACAGCTACTACTTCATTTCAAGCTCAAACGCAACTCACGATGCATATAGCTTCTCCACTGACACTACATGAATTATAAAGAAGTATATTCTATTCACGAAAAATTAGGATTTTTTTTTAATTTTTATATATTTTTTAGATATTATTAATAAAAACAAATTCTTTAATAAAATTTCATTATTTAGTATTTAAATATTATTATTATTATTATTATTATTAAATTAAAGCATAATATATTTAAAGGTCATCTTAGACTACAAATATATTGAGCTTTTAAATATATTGAGCCGTCCTGGAAGGGTTGGGTTGGTGGAGTAAGAAGTTGCAATGAAAGGATAGTGGGAAGTGGACGTTTGGCTACTTTTCATTGGGAAAGTTGGTGGGTTTTCTATATCATACTTTTATATTTTTTTTAGATATTATTAATAAAAAAAAATTAATATTTATTTTTTCAATCGAAATTCTTAAATAAAATTTCATTATCTTATATTTAAATATTATTATTATTATTATTAAATTAAAGCATAATATATTTAAAGGTCATCTTAGATTACAAATATATTGAGCCGTCTAGAAGGGTTGGGTTGGTGGAGTAAGAAGGTGCAATGAAAGGATAGTGGGAAGTGGACGTTTGGCTTACTTTTCTTTGGGATGGTTGGTGGGTTTTCTATGTGATACTGCTTTCCAAGTAGTAATAAAAATACCATTTCATCTTCAATTTGTGTTAAAGCATCAACGTACCATTCATGTCTTTTAGCTAAATAATGGTAACTTTGTGAATCATACTTTGCCTCACATGGTATATACATATTTATGAATTTTTCAGGATAGGGCGTCTAAGACTCTAAGCTCTCGAATGGACCGATAAGAATATTTTCCTTAAATTCTCTTACCCCCTTTCTTAATTTGTCAATTTCCTTTACTCAACAAGCCATCCATATTGTAGAAAGCACGTGGTTGCAACATACAGGAACTCAAGTTCTAAATAAACAAGATCACTCAACAAGCCATTCAAGATTGGCTCGGCTAAATTCGATTTGTTTATTTGGGTTATGTTTGAATATTGTTGAACTGTTGAACTGTTTTTATTCGAAAACGAGACAAGATCGTCTCAATTCATCTCAAATTCATCATTATATATTTTTATATTTTCATATAAAATATAGATCTTAATACAGTTTTTTCAATTCCCAAATCAACTTTTTTGAATTTCAAAAAATAATAATATTAAAAAATAAATTCAACTCATCTCGTCTCGTCTCGTCTCCGAATCCAAACGGGGCTGATGAGCTAAGTTCTTTATAAATAGTAATAAGTTGAGATAATAAAATGGATTTTGTGAACCCACCTAATATAAGTTTAGATTTATATGAATGTTAAGATGAATTTAGATTTGTTTATGCAGAAAAGTTGATAAGGCTCGTGGATCTTACGTATAAAAAAATCTAGAGTTGAAAAAAGTTGCGAGTCATAATTTCTAAGTCATACTCTCCGAATCTAAATCTGATTTTAATATTGTACATATGTTTTAAAAATATGTATTTATCATTATACTAATAAAGTTATATAACAAGAACTTATATAATTAAATTCAATAATATATTAATATGAGCTGATTATTATAAAATAATATATTTATACTATAATATAAATAAACTAACAATAGTTTAATGTATGTAAATATCATAATAATATTAACATACATAATCAAGTATAGAAATAAATTTTGATAAATAAAAAAAGTATAGAAATAAATTAGATACTAATATTTAAATAAGTCTAGTATAATAAATTAATATCACATATATGTTAAGTATTTTAACATGACATTAATAAACGGATTTATGATTTTTTAGGATCCACAATAATAAACCAATCATATGAGAAACGTATATTTCTCTATCTGACTGATAAAGAATTATACTGAGAAGGATTGCCTTGACAACATTTGCGTCAAGAGTGTCTCCCGATGGCTAGAGGCACTCTAATATTGTAGGTGAGAACCTTTGAACCTCCCAGTGCTAAGAGTTTGTGTCTGACTATAATTAGAGATATAGAGTTTTAATCTTATATCTTAAGAGTAATTCTTATCCCTTCATAACTCAAATATTAACCGATAATATTTTGAATTATTTCAAACTCATAAGATGGGTGTGTGGGACACATAATTTAAATAAAACTCTTACATTCTCCCACTTGACTCATACCCATAAAATAATACTTTTCGTTTATAGGGTTATCACAGAAAATTAACCATACTGCGCAAATTTATTTCCTAAACTTTTCATAGCTCAAAACACATTTCATAAGTTCCATAATATCAATGTCAAACTAACTACCAATGCGAGTCATGGTGGTCCACTCTTATATAATCAATAGATTCTCTTCTATGTACCACAACACCAGTAAATAAATTTAACACACGATCTTTAATTGGGATAATTAAGACTAATACAGTAATGTCTTTGGGTTCCAATTCATGTCTAACATAGACATTATCTTGTCATCATTCATCCATACTATTCAATGTACATATAAAATAAAAAGACAAGAAAATATAAACAATCGTAATAGATATCTTTTAATATCCAATAACAAAATACTCATTGTATCAATTATCACTTCATCATGTTCACATTATAGGTATAAACATACAACCCATCTTTTCAACATGTCTTTTTAAAGTGTACTCATTAACATACGATTGTTATGGATATATTTGTTTCTATATTTTCTCCTTAACACTTAGGTATTTAAAATTTCATTAAATACTTAGTATTTGGAGAAAAAATACTCTGAGGACATACGTTCTTAGCAGTTTGACTATAAGTCGACAATTGCAAATCCTAAGATAAATTTCCTCAGCCATAAACCATATATTGTGACCTCAAAGCACGCCACAAACTAAGTGCAAGTGGTAAAATTAGAGTCTGAGTATCCAATTACCTGTAAACTATCAGTTCTTTTGAAGGTAAGTTAATAAACCTTAGTTCCTTGCATGTATTGTAATATCATCTTTATTGTTTTTCTAGCGATGAACAATTTTTCATATCAAATTTCTCAAGAACTCTTTCTATATAACTTTTCTAAGACAATCCCAACAGTCATTGTTTTCGATATCGAAAAATTTCAATTCTGATCACAAAGGATGCCTCACCCATATCCTTCATTTCAAAGTTTTTAGAGAGAAAACCCTTGATTTCATAAAGTAAGCCAAGACCACTACTAGTTAACAATATATCATCAATATACAGGATCAAAATTATGAACTTACTTCCACTAATCTTTAGGTACATACACTGATCAACGATATTTTCTTTAAAATCAAAGACAGTAATGGTATCGCTGGATTTTAAGTACTATTGTAAGGAAGTTTGTTTAAGCACGTACATTGATTTCTTAAACCTACATATTAGGTGATCTTTGCCCCTTTCTGAGAAACCCTCTGGCTACTCCATGTAGACCACTTCATCCAAACTTCCATTTAAAAAAATAAGTTATTTTCACATCCATCTGATGTAACTCTAAATTATAATAAGCCACCAATGCCATAATGATTCTAAATGAGTCCTTTTTAGATACTAAAAAAAAATGTCTCTTTGTAACCAATGCTTTCTTTCTAAGTAAAACCCTTAGCAACAAGCATGGCCTTATGTCGTTCGATGTTGCCTTTCGAATAGCATGGTCTTAAAGACTCGTTCACACCCGACTCATTTACTTCCTTTAGGCAACTCAATGAGATCCCAGATTTGATTTTGATTCATGGATTTCAACTCTTCTTTCATGGCATCGATTTATTTACTAGAATCACCTCCCTCTATGACTTGTAAAAATGTTAGTGGATTTTTATTTATCCCAATATCAAATTTAGATTCTTGGAAATATACCACATAATCTACTGAAATGGCAGGTCTCCAATCTCTCTGAGATCTACGCAAGACAATCTGTTCTGGTGACTCCGAACTTGGTTCAACAATAGTATTATCATGCTGAGATGGGTGGCCATTTAATTGTTCCATGGTATCATTATGATGATCAATTAGAGGAACTTTTATCTTTTCTAAGGATGTAAGTATAGGGACATCTACGCGTACTTCCTCAATGATCACATCTCTAGGTTCTATTCTCCCACTGATCTCGTCAAGTTTAATGAATTTGACATTCCCTATTTCCATAATTCTCGGACTGTGATTAGGACAGTAAAACATGTACTCTTTAGATCTCTCTAGGTAACCAATAAAATACCCACTTACAGTTCTAGAATCCAATTTCTTTTCATGTGGGCTGTAAAGTCTCGCTTTGGTTGGGCAAAACCCAAACATGCATATGTCTCAAACTTGGTTTCCTGCCAGTTCATAGCTCGAAATGAGTTTTTGGAACTGCTTTACTAGGAACTCGGTTTAAGATATACATTGTCGTCTTAATAGTTTCACCCCACAATAATTTGGATAAGGTAGAATTACTTATCATACTTCTGACTATATCTAATAAGGTCCGAATACGCCTTTCAGCAACTCCGTTCTGCTGTGGCATTTCGGGCATCGTGTACTGTGCAACAATGCCACGTTGTTCAAGAAATTTGGCGAATAGACCCGGATTACGGCCCGATTCATCATACTTTCCATAGTAATCTCCATCTCTATCCGACCTTATGATTTTCACTTTTCTATTGAACTCTCTTTCCACCTCCATGAGAAATACATCAAGTACCGATACAGTTTGAGATTTCTCATATGACAGATGGATATATCCAAAACGTAAAAAATTATTTATAAAGGTGATGAAATACTTTTCTCCACCAAAACATTCTATGGAGAATGGTTCACATATATCTGTGTGAATTATTTCAAGAAACTCTTTACTTCTAGTGGAATCTTTCTTAGTATGTTTAGTTTGCTTTCCTTTCATGCAATCCACACACACTTCAAGATTAGTAAAATCAATATGTGGAAAAGTCCATTCTTTTACTAATCTATGTAACCTTTGTTTGGAGATGTACCCCAATCTTTTGTTCCACAAGTCATCAAATTTTTTTATTTCCAAAAAAAAAAATTCATGGTACTAGGAGTAAGTATTTTTAATAAATATACTATTGAAACAGAGAAAAAATCCAAAACCAATAGAAAAAATTAGTTTAAAACGAACTTAGACTACTATCATGGAACGAAAACGAATAACCATCAGTTCAATCTGGATAGAGAAATTAAACCATGCCTCATTGAAAATACATTTATGAAAGTCTAAGATTGACCGATACTCAAAACTAAATGAAAATTTCCAATGGCTAAAACTTCAACTTTATTTTTATTTTCTATAAAGATAAATGCTTATTAGAGTTTAGTGTTTGATTTGTAAGATATCTTTTATGGTTATAAAGACATGAGCATTAGCACCTAAATCTAGCCACCTAGAATTAGCGGGAACATTTGCAAGATTTGATTCAAGACATACAAAAGTAAGTGACTTACCCTTCTTTTCAAATTAAATCTTACATTTATGACACTTAGCTTTCATGTGTCTAATAGTTCCCACATATTTAGCATTTGCTATTATTATATTGAACCTGATTGACTTTCATATGTATATTTCTTTTCAATGGTCCAATTCGTTTCTTTTTATCATAATGGTGTTTTTTTTTTCAGTTTCTTTATTCACACAATTAACAGAATAATGTTCTTGTTGTTTTAACTTAGCCTCCCTTGAACTACATTACTTGCCAACTTATTTATATTCCATAAATCTTTAATAGCATTGTAATGCATCTGGAATGGACCATACTGGGGTGGTAATGAGTTCAGAATAAATTGAACAACGAAAGACTTCTCTACTTTCATTTTCAAGATTTGTAACCTGACAATAATATCTATCATATAATGTTTTGAGTTAGACACTTATAAACTGCAATCAGAATTTAAACAATTATGGATGAACTAGTAATGTCATCAAAACTCTCCTTTGAGAGTAGATCTTAACACACTAAGTATTCCCTCCGGTATTAAATTATGTGGATGAACTAGTTGTATTATCAGAATTCTTTTTTGGGAGTAAATTCTGACATACAAAGTGTTCCCTCCAACTGTACTTTTATAGATGAACTTGTAGTGTCATCAATACCCTTAATTGGAAGTAGATCTTGACACACAAGGTGCTTCCTCCAACCTTACTTTTGATGGATAAACTAGTAATGTTATCAAAACCCTTATTTGAGAGTAGGTCTTGACACAGTACAAGATATTCCCTCCATCATATCCACCTTATTATAGATTTAATAATTTGTTACCAAAATTAAGAAAATTTTGTACCTTTGGGCAATCAATCTTTTCTTTATTTTGATGTAAATCATTTGTCCCATATTTGATAAATAATATATGGCATAATAATAAGAACCAAAATAAACAATTCATACATGTTTAACAATAATCACATGTATATAAATTTAATAAAATTTTCATACATATAGATGACAATAATGACATGTAAATAATTTAATAAAATTTCCATATATTTGAATAACAATAAAGCATGCATAGAAATGAACTTTAAGTAAAACATTTTAATGCCTCAATGAATTTTACTGCATATATGAATAATACTGTCAAGTATGTTCTCAGGAAAGATTAATTTTTCCTAAACAGATTTTCAAAGTTCTTAGGAAAGATTGAATGGTCATAACGGACACACTTAGAATTTTCAATCTCCTAGACAGAATTGTCTTAGTTTGTACAGATTTATACTCCTACAACAAAAGTCCATAAAATTTTTCATTTTAAACCAAATTTGATTTTACAAGAAAATCACAATAATAACATGTATGAAACTTAATACATGTGTTTTAATAATAATAACATGCATAAATTAAATACACAACAACATGCATGTAAAATAAAATTTAATACATGTACATATAATAATAAAATGTATATAATAACAATAATGTGCATATGAGAGAAAATAATAAAGCAAAACTTTAATTATTTTTTTTTAATATCAAACAAAATAATAATAATTATTATTTTATTTTATTTTATCCTGACCGGTTCGGCCTGGAATCGGATCGGTTCATGAAACCAGGTTTAGACCCAGATCATTGAATTGTCAACATTTTCTGTTGACCTGGGTCGGGCTTACCTTATTCAGCCCTTGGTTTCAGACTGGGCCAGAACCCACAACCCAGTCCAATTGCTATCCTTTACATTTGTATTTTTCTTTTTTGTTATGGGGCTGGGCTGGGCCATTTCCATTCGGCCTGTTTGCTTTGCTTTGCTTTCTTGGATTGAGCTAAAGCTCATGGCCCAGCCCAACCATGTTAATAAGCTGAAAGAAATCCTAAGGTTCCTTCTTCAACCTTCAACAAGACTATAGCCACAGCCTCCTTTCTCTAGACCTTGAGCTGTCGTGGCTGTGGCACATTGCCAGCGAGGGGGGGACCATATGGGTCTCCGTCCACTACTTGCCGCCGACCTCCAGGTATCGTTCATTTCTTCTTCTTCTTCCTTTTTGTTCTTGGCATAAAATGTCACAGCCAGAGGGATTGAGAACCCTCTACCACCGTTATTGGGACGTTGGTGAGGAGGTTCTCAGCCTCTTCGCGACGCCTACCCCCCATTCAACCGATTGAGACCTTAATGCCTAATGGGCTGGGGCGGCACCCATTCGGGATTTCACACCCACTATGCTACCTAGCCACCCTCTTTACACCGCCGGCGTGTTAAGCCACAAGCCACTATACCCACACTGACGACTATCCAATGCCTTGCTATTACAAGGATCTTCCCATAGAACCCAGAGGCTTACGGTTACAGAACCACTCAACACTTGTTTTCCCATCGTAAATTCATTACATCAATACATTATTCAGAAACTGCAAAATAAACGAGAAAACTAAAACCAAGGAGATGCATCAATACATAATTTCTCTTCCTCGCAGAGATTCAATCGGCAAGGTGAAATCCAAAATATATACATAATGTCATTGGATGAGTGTGGGCTTTCGTAAATTCAAATTAGAATAGGTTGAAGAGAATAACATCATAAATATCGAGTTTATTGAAAGCCACCGTTCTTTCGCAATATTACATAAATAAACGAAATCACATATAAATATAATATTTATTTATTGAATATTTTATTAAGATCATAAAAAAATCTACAACCTGAATCTCTGATACCACATGTTAAATATTTTAACATGACATTAATAAAAGAATATTTGATTTTCTATGATCCACAATAATAAAATAATAATATGATAAACGTACATTTCTCTATCTGATTGATAAAGAACTATACTTACTACGAGAGAAGGATCGTCCTAACAACGTTTACCTCACGACTGTCTCCCGATGGCTAGAGGCATTCTACTGTTGTAGGTGAGAATGTTTGAACCTCTCAGTACTATTTATAGACTTTCGATCATCAAGAAATCTAAAAATTTGTGTCTGACTATAATTAGAGATGTAAAGTTTTAATCTTATCTCTTGAAGATGAAAGCTTTGTTGCGCCAGCAGGAGTTATTCAAAGTTCTTGAGAAGAGGTCTGCTAAGAAAGAGACTGCTAAGAGTCTATGGAACAAGCTTGAGAGCTTGTATAATAAGAAATAACTTACTAACCGGTTGTATTTGAAAAAACGGTTATATACTCTCAAGATGAATGAGGGTTCGTCAGTTTCCGAGCACTTAGATAAGTTTAACAAAATTGTTATGAACCTTAGAAATGTTGACATCCAGCTTGATGATGAAGATCAAGCTTTAATTGTATTGTGTTCATTACCTTCATCATTTGAGAATTTTGTAAATTCTATGCTATATGGCCAATATACCATCTCCATACCTGATGTGAAGTCAGCTTTGAACTCGAAGGAGTTAAGGAACATATATAGTGATAAAAGGTAGTGAAACTCAAGCTAGTGGGTTGATTGTCAAAAATTCCTCCAACGGAGGAAGATCCAGTAATAAGGGTTCAAAGAAGGGCAGAGGTAATTCACCGGGGAAATCCAAGTCCAAAAAAAAAAATGTCAAGTGTTATTACTGCCAAAAGTTTGGACATTACAAGAGTGAATGTACTAAGCTAAAGAAGTAGGAGGAATTCACAAGTTCCTCTAATGCCGTCAGTGTTGCTAATGAATCTGATGGCTCAGATGTGGGTTATGGACTCAGCTTGTACATTTCACAAGTTCACCAGTCGGTTTAGTGATAAGTGGGTTATGGACTCAGCTTGTACTTTTCACATGTATCCCAAAAGGGACTGATTCATAACTTATGAATTAGTCAACAGTAGTTCTGTTTTGTTGGGTAATGACACGGCTTGCAAAATTGCGGGAATGGGTTCAGTGAAAATCAAGATGTTTGATGGGATAGTTAAGACATTGACCAATGTCCGACACATTCCGTATCTGAAGAAGAATCTTATCTCCATTGGAGCCCTTGATTCTTTGGGGTTGAAGTACACGGGATAAGGTGGAGTACTGAAAGTCAGTAAAGACTCCATAATTATTATGAAGGGAGACCAGAAAGATGGTCTCTATTTCCTCTAGGGCAGTACTGTCAGTGGTAAATTACAGTTTCAATATCTAATGAGGCAGAGTCAGATAACACTCGTCTATGGCGCATAAGATTGGGTTATATGAATGAGAATGGCATGTCTTTCCTCAGTAAGCAGATGTTGTTAAGGAATAATAATTTAGGCAAACTAAACTTGTACGAGAATTGTGTATTTGGCAAACAGAGCAGGGTTCAGTTTGCAACAGGGGTCCACAGCACTAAAGGTATAGTGGACTACATTCATTTCGACATTTGGGGTCCATCCTCAGTTCCATCAAAAGTTGGAGCAAACTACTTGTTTACTTTGATCGATGATTACTCACGGAAGGTGTGGGTATACTTTTTGAAGCAGAAAAGTGATGTCTTCAAGAATTTTAAGCAGTGTAAAGTTCTGATAGAAAACCAAACCAGCAAGAAGGTTAAACGGCTTCGGACTGACAATGGAATAGAATTTTGTAGCAGCGATTTGATGAATTCTACAAAAATGAAGGGATTGTCAGACACCGTACAGTTAGGCATATTGCACGGCAAAATGGGGTAGCTGAACGGATTAACCGAACCCTCCTAGAACGAGCACGTAGTATGCTCTCCAATATCGGGCTAACTAAGGACTTTTGGGTGGAAGCAGTCAACACAGCCTGCTTTCTGGTGAACCGCTCTCCAGCCACAGCTATTGGTTTGAAGACACCTAATCAGGTATGATCTGTTGCACTTACTGATTATATGAATTTGAAAGTTTTTGCTTGTCCTACTTATTTTCATGTTAATGATGGTAAGATAGAACCTAAGGCAAAGAAATGCATATTTATGGGATATGCTACTGGGGTAAAGGGATATAGTTTGTGGTGTACTGATCCCAAGTCACCCAAGTTCGTGATTAGCAGAGATATTGTTTTTTATGAAAAATCAATACTTAATCTGAGAAAGGAGATTCCTGTATCTACAAGGAAGAAGGTGGAGCTACAACAGGCTCTACAGAGGACACCACCTGATTCTCAAGATCATGCTATAGCTGATGAGCATGATTCTGAATCAGAGGATGAAACACCGGCTGAGGAGCAGTACAGTATAACTACTGGTAGACGGAGGAGGTAGATCAAACCACCTCAGAGATATGCTCAAGCAGACATGGTTATGTATGCAATCGCTACAGCAGAAAAAATTGTTGGGCAGGAGCCTTCCAGTTACTCAGAGACTGTGAAGAGTACCAAGTCTGCTCAATGGTGTTCAGCTATGACTGAAGAGATTGAATCTCTTCACAAGAACCAAACCTAGGATTTGGTTAAGTTACCAGCGAAAACTAAGGTCGTTGGCTGCAAATGGGTCTTCAAGAGAAAAAAGGGAATTCAGTCTGAGACAGATACAAGATACAAAGCACGCCTAGTTGCTAAAGGCTATAGTCAGAGAGAGCGGATTGACTTCAATGAAGTGTTCTCTCCAGTAGTAAAACACAGTTCAATTAGAGTTTTACTAGCTATCATGACTTTGTTTGATCTGGAGCTTCAGCAGCTTGATGTGAAGATAGCGTTTCTACATGACGAGCTTGAAGAGACTATCTATATGCGTCAGCCAGAGGGTTCATTGTTGAAGGCAAAAAGGACCAAGTATGCAGATTGAAGAAGTCTTTATATGGTTTGAAGCAGTCGCCTAAGCAATGGTATAAAAGTTTTGATTTGTTTATGATTGATCATGGCTATTTGAGAAGTAGTTATGATTGTTGTGTGTATCACAATTGCCTAATAAGTCTTTCATTCACTTATTGCTTTATGTTGATGACATGCTTATAGCTGCTAAAAACATGGTTAATGTTGATTTGATGAAAACTCAACTTAGAAATGAGTTTGAAATGAAAAACTTTGGTGCTGCTAGGAAGATTTTGGGAATGGAAATTCACAGGGATAGGAAAACTGAGAAGTTGTACTTGTTCCAGAGAAAGTACATTGAGAAGGTTCTTGACAGGTTTGGAATGTCTAACTCCAAATATGTAAGCACGTCATTGGTATTGTATTTTAGACTTTCAGCTTCCCTATCTCCCCAGCAATTCGTAGCTAAGTGGACGTTTGAAAGAGTTTCTCATCTCATATCATCTTCTTATTTTCTTCACACAAACATCATTCATATACAAATATTTTCAATTAATTATTATAATTTTTTCGAACTTCCAAATAAAAAATACAAAACAATTCAACTTTTTTAAATTACAAAATAAAAGTTATATAAAAAAATTATATTCTAATATTATTTTTATTTTATTTTATTTTTTATTCAATGTTTTCTCCTTCATTTTTCAAAATCCAATAAATATTTAACTCAAACTATCTCACTAATATTTTCGAACCATGTAACTATTATTTCCAAAATTCTCATTATATCATTCTCGAAATCTTAGTGAGTTAAGAAAATCTATAGAAGTAGTAGGCACATTCAAAGCACTCTCATTGGATTGGTCATTGTTAAAGTATTTTTAGCCAATGTAATTTAGTTTTTGATTTTTGACTATTTTATTTACATAAATCTCCACATTGAAATAGTTATTTTTTACAAATATAATAATAAAGTAATATAACTAATATTTGGCTTTGGCTGTTCATATCAAATTTTCATATTAGATTATCTATTAAATAATGATACATAATAATAATAATAATAATAAGTAATTCATAATTAAATTTTTTTAAAATTATTTGTATTTATTAAATTAATTAATTTTATCATATTTGACTATTCTATCAATTATATGTTAATTAATATATTTTAATTAAATTATGAATTTAAAAAATTAAACTAGGAAAGGAAAGAGAAAATAAAGTTGGAAAATGAGTGAAGAAAAATGAATAAAATAAGAATTTAACCTTTCTACCTGACCGGTCATTATTGACAAATGCTTTAATTTTATTATTCATTTCAACCAAATTATTTAACCTTTGGCAATCTAATGTAGACTTAAATAAGTTTTATTATCTAAATTTTAATTAAATTTAATTTTAATTAATTCAATAAAATAGTTGTTAACTTGGTGAAGTATGTCAGGCATGTCCACGAAATTGACATGTTAAAAGGGATTGCATAAAACATACATCAGAAGAATGAGAAATATTGTGAATCACCCAGTTCACGTCTATCACGCTAATTCATCGATTTAAACGGTAGACTTGTCACTTTCATCCGTGAATTTGTTCATTATTTGCACAAAGAATCACTATTCAAGATACCAAGCATAAACTAATCTAAAATTTATTTAGGAATCAAATATTCACTTTACCTTACGCCGTCGTCCCATAATGGAAAAAAAAATTGCAAAACAACAAAACGCAAGCATCACCCAGGTTTATGTATTGTAACTATCTCAGATATCAAAAAAAAGCGTCTAGCTCTGGAATGAACCGGTAAGAATATTTTTCCTTAAATTCTCTGACCCCCTTTCTTTAGGCCTTGTTTATTTTAAAGGATGAGATTAAAACTTATAATATATCTTAAATTCATCATTATACTTTTTAAAATTTTCATATAAAATATAATAAAAAATTTAACTTTTTTGAATTTTTATACAAAATTAATATTAAAAAAATATCTTACAATAATTTTTTTTTTATCTCATCTCATCTCATCTCTAAAAATAAACTAAGTTGTCAATTTCCTGAATTTAACAAGCCATCCATGTTGTAGAAAGCATGTGGATGCAACATGCGGGAACTCGAGTAGTAAATAAACAAGATCACTCGACAAGCCAGATCAAGATCGGCTCGGCTAAGTTCGACTTTGGCTCAATTTGTTTATTAGGGTTATGTTTGAATATTGTTAAGCTGTTTGAGATATGTCTCAGTTTTTATAAATAGTAATGAGTTAAGATAATAAAATAGGTTTTGTGCACCCACCTAATATTAATTTAAATTTATGTCATATTAAGATGTTTAAATTTATTATGAGAAGTTGAAAAAGATTATGGATCTCACATATAATAGGTTTTGGTTCGGCTCGGTGCCAATTTTACTTTTCTCAAAACTGGTCAAAATCGATTCGGTTTTGATTTTCCTTTTCTTAAAATCGAATCAGACCGGACCGGTGAACCAGACCGGACCGATCAATCAGACCGGACTAGATCGGTTCAGTTCATATATATATATATATATATATATATATATGGAAAATGAAAAGTAGCACCCGGTGTGCAGCTGCACACCAGGTGTTTGAAGGGAAAAAAATATTAAAATATATTTGTGAGGGGGGTATACAGGTGTGCAGCAGCACAGTAGCTGTTGCTAAGCACCCCTTATATATACATTTTAATTTATTATATTGTATATCATTTTATAATTATATATATTATATCATTTTATAATTGTATATTATATATTATATAATTATACATACAATAGTTTTGTATCATATAATAAATTATCAATTAATATAATATTAAATTTTAAAACCTTATATCACTATATTCATTGTATTATTAATTATACTAATACTATATCACTATAATATATTATAATATATCACTATAGTATAATAAAATTATAATACATATTATAATATACTACAATATATTATTAATAAATTATTATATATTATATTATATGTATTATATAATATATAATACGGTATATTAAAATCAAAAAATCGGATTGAACTAAATCGAAAGTAGTGGTTTATGGAGGTAATCAACCCGTAATCAATTTTTGAAAATACAAAATCGATACATCTGGTTTGGTTCAAAATTTGGTTTTAAATTGGATTGAACCGGATCGATTATACCCCTGATTGAAACTATAATAATTAAAAGAAAGATTATTCAAATTTATAAACAGCAAAACATAAGGAATTTCTTTCATAAATCAGATATTTTTATTTTTTCTTGATTCATTAAATTACACAATTGTAAATTCAAATCCAAAGTTCTCAATTGGAATGTATAGAACTACAAACTACACTAATTTAGAGATAGCTTTTTTGAAAAATCATTTACTATTTTTTAATTATATGAATTATCATCCTTATTGAAAAAAGCCAATGACGACAATATATTCATTGAGTAATATTTCAGTAAGAAATTAAATTAGTAAAGATAATAAATTGATCCAAATATGAAAAAACATGATTGAATCTATAAAGAAAATGAATTTCATGATTATTTAGAGATGGGAAAATATTATCAATAGTTAGATAATGATAAACAAGAGTTTGCATAAATAAAGAACAATTAGATGAATCAAAACAAACTATAGAACCATTAATTATGCAAATTCTTCCCCAACTTTATTTAAGAATTTAGTTGCCTATACGAGCAAAGAACAACTAAAAACTATAAGAAGAATACCAAAAAAGCAACCGCCGACCAAAAAATGAAAATTGAAATAAATAATCTCCCTATATATAGTGTCCTTGTACGTGCCGTCTCTCCCCTATATATAGTGTTCCTGTGCGTGTCATCCCTCCCTAAGGTTGGATTTGGATTTGAATTAAATTGAGATAAATTAAATAAAATATTATTTTTTAATATTTTTAATATTTTTAATATTTTAAAATTTTAAAATTTTAAAAATTTGATTATTTATTGTATTTTATATAAAAATTTAAAATAATTATAATAATGAAATCAAAAATAAGTTGAATGTTGTAGATTATTGTAGAGTTGTGTAAAAAATCTTAGAGTGAAGAAATCAAACGGGCAATCTGCTCAAGTCCATCCGCATGTTGTCCAGCTGTTGAAGAGTCCTATCTCCCTTGAAAGCCTTCTTGAATTTCATATCTAATATTTCAAAATCCACCAATGGCTGAAGACTTCTTATTTGCTTAGGATTTGCTTTTAAAATTTATCCACGTGCTTTTGAAAGGTCTTTCAGTGCCACACGCCACCAACCGGCCACAATTGATATTCGAAATTCACATATTTCACCCATCCATCTCACCAAGCTCATGCTCATAGCTCTGTATTTTAAATTTATCTTTTATTTGATGACTTTCAAAAACATTTCAATCTTACAATTCTCGTTAACTCATCATCAAATTTGTAGGGTACTTCACTTATACATAAATATCTTATCCTTAAAAAATCTTTCCCTCCTCCAGCCCAAGTCTCCTTTTGAATTAGATTTTTATAGGTTTTGGGCTCTCATTTGACTGGACTATAGCCTCTTTTTTTTTAAGGATTCTAAAATTAAATATAAAAATATATTTAAGAAAGTCTCAAAATAAATAAAAACGAAATTCAAGAATATAAACTAACTTCTATAATTTCTATTCACTTTTTACCATTTTAATCTAATAATAAAATATTTAAAATGTACTTTCGTACATTGATCACTAAGCTAAACATAATTTGAACTCAACTTAGATGAATTCAGTTACTTTTTTGTTCCAAATATAAGATTTATTTGGATAATGAGATGAGATGAAATAATTTTAGATTAAAGTTAAAAGTTAAGTAAAATATTATTTAGTATTATTATTGTTTTAAAATTTTAAAAAATTAAATTATTTATTATATTTTGTATAAAAATTTATAAAATTTATAATAATAAAATAAAATAAAATAAAATGATTTAAAATAATTTTGGTATCCAGACAAGCCAGAGACTTCTTATACCATAAATCTTATCAGTTGGACTCGTATTATAACTTGGTCTAAATTCAAAGAATTTGTATTCGTTTTTCTGTGGTATTATTTTCAGTTTTACGTGAAACTATCTCGAGTGTACTTTAGAATGATATTTACAAAAATTTAAGGTTTCTTTGTCAAAATTTATAGATGAAGTTATATGGGATAAAATAAAGAAAAATATTAGAGTGAAGTCACACTCAAGAACACACACTCATATGAACAATACCATAAACACTAACATAAAACTGTTCATGTAAGTGTGTGCTCTTGAGTGTAGATTCTTTTTATCATTTCATTAAAATAAATAATCTTTTCAAAATTAAATAACTTCTGAACTCTTTATAAATAATAAAAGAGTTATTTGTGGATACCGGCTCCATTTGGATTCGGAAACGAGATGAGATAAGTTGAATTTATTTTTTTAATATTATTATTATTTTGGAATTCGAAAAAGTTGACTTGGAAATTGAAAAAATTGTATTGAGATTTTATTTTTTATAAAAATATAAAAAAATGTAATAATAAGTTTGAGATGAATTAAGACGAGGTCGTCTCGATTTCGAATACAAACGGGGCCTAAATATTACTTGATGATAAGCTTGAGCTCAACTTGTGTTTGAAATTTGAATAAAAACAAAATGCACAAAGTGTTACAAGTGTCAAGTATTAGCTCTTGATATGCTCTTATTCGTATATGATAAAAGAAGAATGAATGGCTCGAATTAGAAGAGATTTGTTGTATTTGTTTAAGGACATTGTTGTCTTTGCAATGAGGGGCATTTGTGTCTTTTACGTGTGTTGTATAAATACATCGCATTGATGTAAATCTATAATGAATTCTGCTGATTTACTTTCGATATTATTGAGTTTGAGAGAAAGAGCAAAAGGGCAATTGAAAGAGGACTTAGGGTTAGGGTTCTTGTTGGAATCCGAAGGCTAAATCTCTTGTTATTGCATCTGGTTAGCTTGTAATCTCTATTTTAGTCAATAAAAGGCTTGGTATTGCTGTTCCTGCTGTGGATGTAGGCCTCTAGGGCCGATTCACGTAAATCTTGTCCTTTTTTATTTCTTGCTTTTGGTTTTAGTTTCTTGTTGATTTTGTGAATATTTTCTTTAACTTGGCCAACATTTGTTGAGATCTCTAATTCCAACAAGTGGTATTAAGAGTCACAGTTCCGATAGGAATAGCTAAATTTGATATAAAGAAGTTCACGGGCCAAAATGACTTTGGCTTATGGAAAATAAAAATGAGAGCCATTTTGATGCAACAAGGGCTCCAAAAATGCAATCTCATCGACGAAGGAGGAGAAGCTTCGTCGAATAAGGAGACACATGTCCTTCAACAGAAGGCCCATAGTACAATTATCTTGTGTCTAGATGACAAAGTTCTGAGGGAAGTGACAAGAAAGATACAGGTACGGGAGTGTTGAACCCAAAGTTTCAAGTATCGTATCTACGTATAGATTTTGATGATAACAAATAAATTCAAGACTCAAGCTCAAGTTGTCTATGTATGAAGAGAGCTAAGCACGTCAAGAAATCAAGTATAAGCAAAAAGAAAAACAAGTTTACAAATGAAACTCATTGAATAATTTTGTATATTTTTTAAATTTTGAAATTGGATTAAGGCTCAAAATTAATATTTTCTCATAAAGTATCAAATTGTATTTTTTACATTTATATAACTTTATTAAAATATTTAATTTCAAAAATTATTATTATTTTTCTACATATGCATAAAAATTTGAATTTGTAAGATAATTGATTGTCATCTTTAACATGTGCATGTGTTGTTTGAAAATCTTGAAGGGTGGTTATGTGTTTTTTTTTTACAATACAAAAGATAGATGATTTGTTTGAAAATCTTGAAAGGTGGTTGTGTATTTTTTTGACATATACAAAAAGAAGATGATTTGATTTGAAAATAAATCATGCTCATTTTTTCATGTATGAAAAGTAAAAGATTAGGTTTGATTTTTTTGAAAAATGAATGGAGTTATCTTTGACAAATATAAAAATAAGATGTTTTTATTTGAATCTTTTGAAAAGTAAATGGTGCTCTTATTTAACATGTGAACCTTTTCAAACTTGAATAGAAGACTCATTTGTCTATAAATAATTCACTTGAGTTTTAAAAAAATAACAACAAGAGCTTACACCTCAATTGCTAAGTTATGCATCATTCTTTCAAAACTCTCATTCTCTCTTCTCTAAGTTTTGTGCCTTAATCCTTGTTCATTGTGAGAGAGATATAAGTAGCGTTGTATTGTTTTTATCTCACTCATTGAGGAGTGTATTCTGATAACCTACCAATTATCAGTTTTTGTATTTGTAAGAGGGTGCGTATAACCCTTGTGCATGTAGAAGGTGTTCTACATAGGGAATAGTTGAATAACTAAGTGTGAGGTGATTACAAGTGTAGAGGGTGTTTTACATAGATTCTTTGTAGCGTTATTGCTCAAAGGTATAATAGGTTTCTATCTCCACTTGAAGGAGATTGAATAGTGAATTTAGAATCCTCACGGGGTAGCTTGAGGTGAGGACATAGGAAGTGGGGTTGAACCTTGTTAAAATACTAAGTTTGCTCCTTCTTACCCTTACTCTTTATATTTCCTACAGCTTCATATTCTGTTTATATTTTATATTATATATTTGGTTTATAAGTATTAATTTTTTAATATAACTCAAATCACCCTCCTTTTCGTGTTAGTCATCTAGGTAACAATTGGTATCAAGGCGAGGACTCTATTATAAGATTAATTATCTGTTGAGTTAAGATCATATGGCTAACATTACAGCTATATTCGCTGAAGGTCAATCCAGTAGTCGGCCTCCGCTATTTTTTAGAAACAATTATGCATTCTGAAAAGCTAAAATGAAAATATTTCTCCATTTTCAAGGTCGAGAAATCTGAAAATGCATTGTAAATGGGTCTTATATTTCAACAAAAATTGTGGATGGAGTAAAGGTCAACAAGGAAGAAGAAGAGTTTAATTATGAAGATGATAGACTTTATACAGTGAATGTAATGGCTATAAATATTCTATATAATATTTTCAATGGTAATGAATTTAACAGAATAATGACTTGCAGGATAGTAAAGGAAATCTGGGATAACTTAGAAGTAACTTATGAAGGAACTTCGCAAGTCAAAAAATCAAAAATTTATATTTTTATGCATGAATATAAAATATTTAAAATGATTGATGATGAATCTATTTCTTATATGTATACTCGTTTTACTAACATTATAAATAACTTGACAGCTCTTGGAAAAGTTTATTTAACTTGGAGATAATAAGGAAAATTCTCAACTCTCTTCCAAAATGTTGGGATCAAAAGTGACGGCGATTCTTGAAACTAAAGACCTTAAAAAACTCGAAGTAAATGAACTCATTGGGTCACTTATTACTCATGAGTACACATTGAAAAGATGAGAAGAAGAAGGAAAGTAAAAGAAGAGCTTGGCACTCAAAGTCGTTCCTCATGAAAGTGAAAGCGATGAAGATGAAGAAAGCGATAATAAAGATGAAAAAATTACAATGATTACAAGAAAATTTTAGAGATTCTTAAAAAAAAATAAAACTCATCCAAGGAAATCTTTCAATAAAATTTCCAACAAAGATACAGGTAAAAACAACTCATCAACTTGTTATGAATACAAAAAACCAGGACATATTAAAGCAGATTGTCTCATACTAAAGAAAAAACGATACAAAGACAAGAAAGTAATGAAAGCTACATGGGATAATGATTCAAATAGTTCAGACAGCGATGCAAGTAATGAACAATCTACAAATTTTTGTCTTATGGCTAAAGATGATTTTAAGGTAATAAATTTTGAAAATATTAAAAATCCTTCTTATGAAGAATTGTAAAATATTTTAGAAGAGATATATGAGGAATTTGAAAAACTAGGTATCAAGTATACCACTTTGAAAAAGAAAATTTCTTCTTTAACAAATGAAATTGATGTTTAAAAAAAAAAAACATAGTTTCAAAAGATGAAAATAATGAACTGAAAAAGAAAGTGACTGATTTAAAAAAGATTATTGAAAACTTTACAAATGAAAAAATAAATTTTAAAAAATTTCTTGGAAGTCAAAAATGTATTTTTGATAAGGTAGGTTTAGAATACATGCCAAAAAAAAATTTTTTCTTTAACAAATGAAATTGATATTTTAAAAAAAGAAAACATAGTTTCAAAAGATGAAAATGATGAACTGAAAAAGAAAGTGACTGATTTAGAAAATATTATTGAAAACTTTACAAATGGAAAAAGAAACTTTAAAAACTTCTTGGAAGTCAAATATGTATTTTTGATAAGGTAGGTTTAGGATACATGCCAAAAGAAAAATCCAAACCCTATAAAAATTTCTTTGATAAACCGACTAAATCAAAATCAGATTTTCAAAATTCTTCTCATAAAAATAAATTTTTTAAAGAAAAATATTATCACTCAACATTTTCAAATATGTCACATGTTATTTGTAATTTTTGCAATAGAAATGATCATAATTATCATGCTTGTCCTATTAAAAGAAGACATATAATGACTATTAGGGCCATATGGGTACCAAAAAATATTGTGTCTTCTAATACTAATAAATATATGACCCAAAGAACTTGAGTACCAAGAAAAATTATTTTTATTAATTTTACAGGTATGTATGAAGTTCTCTATAGGTAAAAGTAAATGGTTTTTAAACAGCGGATGCTCAAGACACATGACAGGAGATAAAAATAAATTCATTGACCTCACTTCTAAAGTAGAAGGACATGTCACATTTGGAGACAATTGAAAAGGGAATATCATGAAAATACGTAAAGTTGGTAAGAAGTCTTCTCTCATAATTAAAGATATTCTACTTGCTGATGGTCTAAAATATAATCTTTTGAATATAAGTCAATTACGTGAAAAAAAAAATTACAGTTACTTTAAAAAGGATAAGTGCATTATTTTGAAAAATCATGATTGTAATGTTTATTTTATTACTATTAGAAACAATAATGTATATACAATCGAATTTAGAGAAATTGTCTCATAAGATACTATTTGTTTATCAGCTTAATATGAAAATAGTTGGTTATAGCATAGAAAATTATGTCATGCAAATATGGAACTTATTTTCAAACTTTTAAAAAATGATCTTATGAGAGGTTTGCCAAAAACTAACTTTCTTAAAGACAAAATATGTAATGCATGCTAGTTTGGTAAACAAACAAAAACTTATTTCAAAACCAAGAAATTTATTTCCACTACTAGACCATTGCAACTAATACACATGGACTTTTTTGGACCAAACAGAGTTGCGAGTCTGGGAGGAAAATATTATGCATTTGTTATTGTTGATGATTTCTCTAGATATATTTGGATCATCTTTCTCGCTCATAAAGATGAGGTACATAATACATTTACTAAGATATGCAAGAGAATTCAAAATGAAAAGGGTTACACGATTTCAAACATCCGAAGTGACAGGGGGAAAGAGTTTGTCAATAAAGGTATTAAATTTTTTTTGTGATGAAAATGGTTTTTTGCATAATTTCTCTACTCCTCGAACTCCTTAACAAAATGTGGTAGTAGAGAAGAAGAATAAATCTCTTCAAGAAATGGCAAGAACAATACTTAATAAAAATAGTTTACCTAGTTATTTTTAGGTTGAAGCGGTAAGTATTGCATGTTATATTATAAATAGAGTTATGTTAATGTGAGATCTCATATTTATGTGTATTTTTACACGTTATTTTATTCTCGGTATTAATTATTTTAATTTATTTTAATAATATTATTGGTTGTGCTTTATTTGTTTAAAATATTTATTTGAGCTATTAATTAGTTAATATTGAGTTACGTTGCTTTTCTTATTTATTTTAATATGAGTTAATTATTTTAATGATTGGAATTTAATTCCTTTATTTTATTATGAGAGTTTATTTGATCTACTTTCATTATATTAATTATTGTTTTATTTTTAATATTGCGCTTGGGTTTAATTTATTTCTATTGTTGGTTTTTAAATATTTTATTTTATTGATATTAAATTATAGTATTTCAAGTCGACTTTTATTTAATTTGTTGTGTTTCTTTTTTTTAGTTAGTCCTTTTCTTTTTCTCTTTTTCCTTTCCTTTTTCTTTTCTTTTTCTTCTTTTTCTTCCTTTTCTTTCCTTTTCTTCCTCACAGATTCGACCCCAGACCGCGAGCCCTGTTCTCCTCTCCTTCTTGCCGGTTCTCTCATCCCCATCCAGGGCCGCCGTCGGCCACTCACTGGCGACACCGCCCAGCCCAACTTCACCTCCACATGCCGGCGAGTTCAACAGCACCGGTGATATCACCTCTGGCCACCCTACCTCCCCTCCATGGGCTGAAACCCGAAATGGGTGTTTTAGCTTCCCCTACATTTTTCGACCACCCATTGGCCTCCGACCACCACCACTAGACTCCCCACTCTCCGGCAAGCATAACTCAACCTCCGGCACCACTCACGACAGCCCAAATAACCCAACCCGAAATTGGTCCTAAAATGGGTTGTTCTTCGTTGCGTCGCCGTCCGGCCACCGTAGGCCTCACCACCTCCACCAAAAGACTCTTCTCGCCCAGCCGGTCATCCCCCTAACTCAGTTTCCCCAACCATTGCCCTACCTTCCCGATACAATCCCAAACCTGAAAATGGGTTTTCACCCATTTTGACCCCGATCTGCCACCTTCCGGTGGTTGTGCTGCTACACCACCACTTCCATGAGATTCCCCACCCTTCAATGAGTATCTCCCTAAATTTTGGTGTCAAACCGAACAATTTAGCTTAACGTATCGGTGATTGCTACAAACGCTGTGGATTGACGTTTATTCGAGGAATTGCATTTTTATCGCTGTAAGTATTTTCCAAATAAATTTTAAAATTTAAATATATTTTTGGCATCAACAGTTATTGTGTTTGATTATTATTGGAATTTATTAATTGTTGGCTATCTGGTGCATGGTTGTTTGCATTGTGTATTTACGCACATATTTATGTGTTGGAAATGAAAACTAGATTTTCATTGTGTTTATGGTTTCGGGTGTGTGTGTCTCACGACCCCAAGCCGGGATGGGGCATTATACTAGTGGAGCTCCTCTGGTCACTCGGGAGCGGAATATACTGAGTGATGTCCCCTGAGTCGTCGCCGGGCGAGGACGGGATCGGACAGGATGGTAACGCTCTCGTGCTGACTCCGTGGCTCTTCTGCTTGCGGGAGCTAGGGGATGCCTGGTCATAGTACGTGCTGGGCGAGGTTAGCTAAACATCGCATGTTCCGAAGTCACATACGGGCTCGTTACTTTCGGTGTGATAATGAAAGTCAGAGTGTACGGATGGTCCCTATGGGAGATCATGATGCATACAGTTAATAAAACGGATGTTTAGGCCATTTTCTGGGAAAGTGGCGGGTTTTAATTATTGGCTTTACGTGGACCATTTTTTGGGAAAATGGTTGTGGTTTTAATGGATTTATGGCCATCATTTTCTGGGAGAATGATGGGTGATTTTATTGAAGTTTTAGTTAGGCCAAAATGAGATTTTGGCATGTGTGGTTATTTTATTAATTTTGAGGATGATGATTTTAAGTTACATGCATACGGTGTCTTGTTCATGCATAGTGTTGTTGCATGAATGTATTTATTATATTGAGTTTGTTTGGGTTATACTTACCTACGATACCTTTTCTGGCGTCGTAGTTTTTTGGATGCAGATTTTGAAGAGACTGAGCCTGAGAAGACGGCTCCGCTGTTGATGTATTATTGTTATAAATTGTTATTTCGGAAAATTATTTTCCCCTTTTAAAAATATTTATTTATTTAATTATTTTTCGGATGACTGTATTAAATATCCTGTCAGAGAATATATATTAAAATGGTTTGTAACGTATTTCTAAAATTCCGGTACTTAGTTATTGACCTTAAATATCCGTTGCTTTTATTTTTGTATGTCACGTGTGCACACACGTTTGACACTTGTCGTTGGGATGTGTGATCCATGTTGTCATCATCCTGACGCCTCGATTCCCATGTAATTTTAAGGGGAATTTGGGAGGCGTCACAGTTAAGGTCTAAATTAGATAAAACTCCTTATGAGATTTAGAATAAGAAAAAGCTCAACATTGATTACTTTCATTTATTTAGATGCAAATGTTTTATACTCAATGACAGAGATAATTTAGGAAAGTTTGTGCAAAATCTGATGAATGTATCTTTCTTAGATATTCAGCAAATAGTAAAGTTTATAAAGTATTCAATAAAAAGAATTTGACTGCAAAAATTTTGAGATGGACGAAGGTAATTGGAACATCAATGAGTCCAACCACTAAACTTGATAAAGATGAAAGCGATAAACCAGTTGACTCAAAGGTATATCGAGGTATGATTGGTAGTTTATTATATTTGACAGCTAGTAGACTTGATATTATGTTTAGTGTATGTTTATGTGCACGTTTTCAATCATTTCCAAAACAATCTCATTTGATTGCAGTCAAGCAAATTTTTAAATATCTTGCCGATACCATTGACCTCGGATTATGGTATCCTAAGCACACTTCTTTCGATTTTATTAGTTATTCAGATGCAGATTATGTTGATTGCGAAGTTGATCGAAAAAATACTAGTGGAACATGTCATTTTTTAGGTCATGCACTTATTTCATGGTTTAGTAAAAAAATAAAATTTTGTTACATTATCTATTGCTGAGGCAGAGTATATTGTTGTAGGTAGTTGTTGTGCTTAAATTCTTTATATGAAACAACAGCTTGATGATTTTAAATTTATGTACAATTATATTTCAATCAAATATGATAATACAAATGCTATAAATCTTTTAAAAAACTCAATACAACATTCTAAGACTAAGCATATTGAAATTAGATATCATTTTCTTAGAAATCATGTACAGAAATGTGATATTGTATTAAAATTCACGAACACATATGATCAATTAGCAGACATTTTCACAAAACTCCTACCAGAAGATAGATTATGCATGATTAGAAGAGAAATAGGAATGATGCATGTCATGAATATCTGTTAAACATTTTTATTTCATTATCTCAAATGACTTACAAAAACTTGAGACTTCTAGTCTCATCTTTCAACTGCATTTGCTCTTCATAGATCGACATGTTATTCTCATCTAAAGGATTAGGTAGTCGAAATAAAGAGGTAAGTAGGGATTTTAAATCCTTATTCTGTTATTTTAACTCTACTATTTTTTTGTTTGACTCATAAACAAGTCATTAAAGTACAAAAACAGTCTTGCTAAGTTTCTCAATTTTACAAGTTTTGGACTTCAACCGAGTAGAAAAGTAACAATAGATGATGAGTATCGAGTCCCGAGACCCACAAGCTCATAAATGTTGTCATCATCTGATTTATTAGCTAAATCAGTCTCTTATTGCTTCATGGCACCTACGATAAAAGCAGAAATAGATTGATCACGAGAAGTACTGAAGGAAAATTGATGAGTCATTACAAAATTGTAGAATGAAAATGCAGACGAATTGCAAAGATGATAAGAATATTGATACGAAATAGATAAAGTTAAGGATTACTCTTATAGAGACTAGAATAAGAACAAGACAAACTATCACAACTTCAAATCTCTACAATATCTTGCTTGTCAATAACATCAAGTGGATTTGAATCTCCTTCCGCATCGAATTGTTAGAGCTAGGCCTCCAGCATTTGCAGGTGTCAGACACGGACATGGGAAGAAATATCCTTCTGCACCAAATCTCGATAATATTTTATTTGTCAACAACATCAAGCGGATCTCTGCACCGAAAAGATAAATTTATGCCTCAGCGTTTACTGCTTTTGTCGAACATGGACGGGGGAAGAAATTTTACTGAAACAAATTGCGGTTCCTTTTTAATGATATCAAAAGGGGGAGAAGTCTTATACTAGTATTATACTACCCTGTTATATATGCTAGAATCATGTCTTTATTTTATTTGAAAAACTAATGCATATTTTCAATAGGGCTTAAGTATTACTGCAGATCACAGATTTCTACTAAGTATTTGTCATCATAAAAAATGGGGAGATTGTTGAACCCAAGGTTTTAAGTATCGTATCTACGTATAGATTTTGATGATAACAAATAAATTCAAGACTCAAGCTCAAGCTGTCTACGCATGAAGAGAGCTAAGCACATCAAGAAATCAAACATGAGCAAAAGAAGAACAAGTCTACAAATAAAACTCATAGAGTAATTTTGTGCATTTCTTAAATTTAAAATTGGATTAAGATTCAAAATTAATATTTGCTCATAAAGTATCAAATTGCATTTCTTACATTTGCATAACTTTATTAAAATATTTAATTTCAAAAATTATTATTATTTTTTCACATATGCATAAAGATTTGAATTTGTAAGATAATTAATTGTCATCTTTAATATGTGCATGTATTGTTTGAAAATCTTGAAGGGTGGTTGTATATTTTTTTGACAAATGCAAAAGATAATGATTTATTTGAAAATCTTGAAATGTGGTTGTATGTTTTTTGACATATGCAAAAATAAGATGATTTGGTTTGAAAAATGAATCATGCTCATTTTGTCATGTATGAAAAGTAAAAGATTAAGTTTGATTTTTTTGAAAAATGAATGGAGTTGTCTTTGACAAATATATATAAAAAAAATGTTTTTATTTGAATATTTTAAAAAGTAAATAGTGCTCTTATTTGACTAACATTTTTCAAATTTGAATATAAAGACTCATTTGCCTATAAATAGCTCACTTGATTTTTACAAAAATAACAACAAGAGTTTACACATCAATTGCTAAGTTTTGCATCATTCTTTCAAAGCTCTAATTCTCTCTTTTCTAAATTTTGTGCCTTAATCCTTATTCACTGTGAGAGAGATATAAGTTGCGCTATATTATTTTTATCTCACTCATTAAGGAGTATATTCTGATAACCTACTCATTATTAGTTTTTGTATTTGTAAGAGGGTGCGTATAACCCTTGTGTGTGTAGAAGGTGTTCTACACAGGGAATAATTGAATCACCAAGTGTAAGGTGATTGCAAGTGTAGAGGGTGTTCTACACGAATTTTTTGTAGCGGTATTACTGAAAGATGTAATAGGTTTCTATCTCCACCTAAAAAAGATTGAATAGTTAATTTGAGATTCTCAAAGAGTAGCTTGAGGCGAAGACGTAGACAGTGGGGCTGAATCTCATTAAAATACTAAATTTGCTTCTTCTTACCCTTACTCTTTATATTTCCTACTGCTTCATATTCTGTTTATATTTTATATTGTATATTTGGTTTATAAGTATTAATTTTTAATATAACTCAATTCACCCCCCTTTTACATTAGTCATCTGGGTAACAGGGAGTATGGCTGAAACTTGAGTCATTATATATGACTAAGTCATTGGCCAACAGACTTCACAAGAAGACTAGGCTGTACACCTTCAAGATGAACCCAAGTACGTCTATTCGTGAATACCTTGATGATTTTAATAAGATCATTTTGGATCTTGCAAATATAGACATAAGTGTAGATGATGAGAATCAATCTATACTGCTATTAAGCTCGTTAGACTCTTCTTACCAAAATATTAAAGAAACTATCATGTATGGTAGCGATAGTCTAACAGTAGACGAAGTTCAGTCTATACTGTTTGCAAGGGAACTTTAGAATAAGAATAAGGTTAAACATGAGGCTGGGGAAGGACTAACTGTTAGGGGTAGAACTGAAAAACAAAGTCACAAGAAAAGAAACAAGAAGTCGAGGTCTAAGTCTAGAGAAAAATGATTGAAGTGTTTTAACTTTCATAAGGAGGGACATTTTAAAAGAGATTGTCCTCAAAGGAAACAGTCTTACAGCACCAAAAACTCAAAAGAGAAAAAGGCAGTTGTTGTCACTGAGGGCTATGATAATGCAAAGGCATTAAATGCCTCTAAGATGAGTCTAGGGTCTGATTGGATCCTAGACTCAAAGTGCTCATCTCATATGTGCCCCTATAGAACCCATTTTGAGACTTTTTTTGATTTAGATGGGGGGTGTGTGGTTCTGGGTAATAATAAATCATGCAGGATCCTAGGAATTGGTTCCATAAAGTTAAAATTGCATGATGGGACTGAAAGGTTACTCAAAGACGTGAGGTACATACATGAGTTGAAGAGAAATTTAATTTCTCTTGAAATGTTAGACTAATCTGGTCATACATTCAACTCTGAGTCTGGAATGTTAAGGGTCACTAAGGGATTGTTGGTAGTCATGAAATGTGTTATCAAGAATGGATTGTACATCCTACTTGGACAAATTTTGATGGCTCAGGCTTCCACTATCCATCACAGGACTGATGACAAGATTCTATTTTGGCATAAAAAAACTAGGCCATATAGGCCAACAGGGACTTCTAAAATTAGGAAAATTAGGTCTGTTGGGAGAAGGGAATCTTGGGAAATTACCATTCTTTGAGGAGTGTGTTCTTCATAAAATCTACTAGAGTGAAATTTAGTAGTATTGTCCATCAAACTAGTCAGACTTTAGACTATGTACATTCAGACTTATGGGGACCTACCAAGGTTGAATCTCATGGAGGAGCTAAGTACTTTCTCACTATGATTGATGATTATTCCAGAAAAGTTTGGATTTATTTTCTAAAATATAAAAGTGATACTTTTAATAAGTTTAAAGAGTAGAAAACAATGGTTGAGAATCAAATAGGGAGAAAGGTCAAAACACTTAGAACTGACAATGATCTACAGTACCTCCCAAATAAATTCAATGTTTTCTGTAAGAAGGAATGTATAACTAGACATAATATTGTGAGTGAGACACCTCAGCAAAATAGAATTGCTGAAAGAATGAACAAGACAATTCTGGAAAAGATTAGGTGTATGTTAATTGCCTCTGAACTTTTAAAGACTTTCTGGGTTGAGGTTGCTTCAACTGCAACCTACTTAATTAATAGGAGTCCAACTTTTGCCTTAGGATAAAAAATACCTCAGGAATTATGGACTGGAAAAATCCCAGGATATGAACACTTACGAGTTTTTGGATGTGTTGCATATGCACACTCCAAGACTGACAAGCTTGAACCTAGAGCAATAAAATGTACATTTCTATGGTACCCTGAGGGAGTGAAGGGCTATAAACTATGGGTTAATGAACCTGGAAAGCAAAAATTCATAGTAAGTAGAGATGTTACCTTTAATGAAAAATAGATGGTTGGATTAACTAAGTCACAATATTAGGTCAGTCAACCTATACTTAGACCTACACAAATTGAGGTGGAGCAATCCCACAATCCCTTAGAAGGTAGTGACCCACTAGACTCAGGCAGGTCTACACAGACACTGAAGACCTGCTTGAGTCCTTAAGTGAAAGGTCAGGTTACCAACTGGCCAGGGATAAGGAAATGAGGGTAATACGACCCTCACAGAGATATGGACAGGCTGAAATGACAGCCTTTGCATTCTTAGTGGTTGAGGAAGTCATAGAAATGGAGTCCAAGTCCTTTAAGGAAGCCATGGACAGCAAAGAAGCTGATAAATGGTTGCTAGCAATGGAGGAAGAGATGGAATCCTTAAAAAAGAATAAAACATGGGAATGAGTTCCAAAACCAGAAAAACAAAAGCCAATTGGTTCTAAATGGATTTATAAAAGGAAGGAAGGAATACCTGGTGTTAAACAGCCTAGGTACAAGGCTAGGTTAGTGACAAAAGGCTTTACTCAAAGCGAAGGGGTAGACTATACTAAAATCTTCTCACCTATAGTAAAACACACTTCGATAAGACTCAAACTGTCTGCAGTAGCTAACCAAGATATGTTTTTGGAACAACTTGATGTCAAAACTGCTTTCCTTTATAGTGAATTAAATGAAACTTCATACATGCAACCCCTTAAGGGATTTGAATCTGAAAACTCTGAGGGACACATGTGCTTATTAAGGAAATCATTGTATGGTCTAAAACAGTCACCCAGACAGTGGTATAAAAAGTTTGATAATCACATGATCAAGATTGGTTTTAAGAGAAGTAAATATGACTCCTGTGTTTACTTTAAACAGTTGGAACAGGACCCTATATATATGTTACTATATGTAGATGACATGCTTGTGGCCAGTAGGGATAAATTTCAACTTGATTTAGTTAAACAGATGCTAAAATCAAAGTTTGAAATGAAAGACTTAGGATGTGCACAAAGAATCCTAGGGATGGAAATAACAAGGGATAAAAGTAATAAATTACTATTTTTATCCTAGAACTCCTATATATCGAAGATACTTAGTAAATTTGGAATGAATCAACTTAAACTAGTAAATACACCTATCAGGCAGCACTTTAGATTGTCTATAACACAGAAACCTGAAACAGATGAGGATAAAAAATTCATGAAAAAAATACCCTATGCCAATATGCTTGGAAGCCTTATGTTTGCAATGGTCTGTACAAGACCTAATTTAACCTATGCAGTTAGCATGGTTAGTAGATTCATGAGTAATCCTTGTAAATCACATTGGCATACACTTAATCAATTTTTCAATACTTATCTGGAACCAAAAATCTGGGACTAACTTTTGGAGTTTCTGTGCAGGTGACAAATGAAATTCAAGGGTTTGTTGATTCTGACTTTGCTGGTAACTTAGATACTAGGAAATCTCTAACTGATTTTGTGTTTACCTTGCATGGTGGAGCTGTAAGTTGGAAGGCCAATTTGCAACCGGTCGTGGCTTTGTCAACCACTGAAGTGGAATACATAGTCATGACTAAAGCATTCAAGGAAGCTATATGGCTAAAGGGGATCACTCAGGAGTTGGGATTATCCTCAGGGAAGGTTGTGGTGTTTTATGACAATCAAAGCACCATATACCTTGCCCGAAATCAAGTGTTCCATGAGAGAAGAGATCTAAACATATAGACATTAGGTTGCATTTTATTAGGGACATAATAGAAACTGGTGAGATTGAAGTGGAAAAGGTCTCTACTGAAGATAACTCTTCAAATATGATGGCCAAATCATTACCTAATGTCAAATTTAAGCATTGCTTAAATTTGATTAATATTAGGAAATGCTAGTACCCATTAGGGGGAACATTGTAGGAACAGCAGCCAAGCAAATGAGACTTGTGCAAGGATCGAATACTTACCAAGGTGGAGATTATTACAAGTGTCAAGTATTAGCTCTTGATCTACTCTTATTCAAATATGATAAAAGGGGAATGAACAACTCGGATTAGAAGGGGTTTATTGTATCAGTTTAAGGGCATTGTTGTCTTTGTAATGAGGGGCATTTGTGTCTTTTTTATGCGGTGTATAAATACATCGCATTGATGTAAATCTATAATGAATTCTGCCGATTTACATTCAATATTACTAAGTTTCAGAGAGAGAGCAAAAGGGCGACTGAAAATGGACTTAGGGTTAGGGTTCTTGCTGGAATCCGAAGGCTAAATCTCTTGTAATCGCATCTAGTTAGCTTGTAATCTCTGTTTTAGTCAATAAAGAGCTTGGTACTACTGTTCCTGCTGTGGATGTAAACCATTAGAGCTGAACCATGTAAATCTTGTCTTTTTTAATTTCTTGCTTCTGGTTTTAGTTTCTTGTTGATTTTGTGAATATTTTCTTTAACTTGGCCAACGCTTGTTCAGATCACTGATTCCAACACAAAGTTTGCCCACCTATTCATTTGAACTCGTTTGTTCCTCTGAATAACACCTACAAATTCTCAAAGCAGCATCTATTACGACAAAATAACCATTGGCATAAGAAGTCTGAAATGCTCATCTAAATTGACACACAAAAAACTGTTAAAAATATAATATAAATAATTAAAATTGACATCTTTTCATCTTTTTAAATTTTTTTAAATAAATAGTGATTTCACATAATATTATAGTAGAGATTTTGAATTTAAATCCTCACACTACAAACTACTCATTTAAATTTACAAAAAGTTTTCTTGTACACAGGGTTAGGAAACCCCGTGTACACGGCCCTCCACATGGACAAATAAAAAATGGGGAATTTTATATTTGAATGAGCGAGTCTCCTTCTTTATTTGCAAGCTTTCGTTTTCACGAGCATGTCTTCTTCTCATCTTCTTCGAGCATCTCCGAAGACGAACACAAGTAGGAAGCCACTTGTAGCTTAAATTTGTGTGTTTTTTTTATATAATATAATATATTAGTTGACGTCAGCCGATTCTTCTAAAGGTACACAATCTTATGTATTTATAACAGCACTCTTAAATTCAAGTTTAGCAAGTAAAGTATTCTTAGAATAACACTTTATTACTATTTATTATTTTATTATTATTTGTCACATATTTCTTACTACTACTCATTACTTTTCATATTATTTAATATTCTATTATTACTTTTTTATTACGTTCTTACTACTATGCACAATTATTCTCAATATTTCTCAACACTTCTCACTACCTAAACGTAAATTTTACATATTGAGCCTAGTCCTACTCATGAGGGGATATCTTACTATGCTTAGAATGACCTCAAATATTGTTGGCGGATCATTTATCATTAAAAGATGCAAAATCCAGAAAATATGCATACGTGCATGGATGATAAATAGGAATGTAGACCACCGATTTGATAATTAATAGATCACAAGTATTGCGTAACTAATAAAGCTTCTTTAAAATTGCCCCTTAAAATCTTGCAACACTTTGGCCAAACCAAGGAGACCAAAATTTCTAATCTGCCAATCTAGAGAACATTTAAGAAACTATAGTGATTTCAGAATCCTCTTTCTAAAACAACCAAATAATATTACCAACTTCTAAGTCATTCGAGATCACTTTAGGTAAACCAAGCTTTCCTCTCATTTTTCAAGCTTTATCAAATTGTTCAATGATTCTATCTCGTAACTCAATCAAGAAACATGAGCAAAGCTATCAGACTAATTTATTAGATCCATTATCCCATCGTTTTAATTCCATGTACATTTTAGATAAGATCCCCGCGGCGCCGGGGGGGGGGGGGAGAGAGAGAGAGATTTCACCCCCATAAATCTTTGCAAAAATGAAGACAAAAAAAAATATTTTGAAACGGGGAAAAATGTTTCCACATACAAATCTTATTAAAAATTACTTAGATCAAAAACATCAAAAGGCTCCACCTTTTGTGACAGTAGGGGACCTTAAATTTTCAAACCAACCCCAATACTCAGGATTGCAATGCATGGGAGAACTCACCATGATCGGCCTTGGTGTAAAAGGACCTGCAGATCCTTTCCAGTTTGTCAAGCACTTCATTATTACACTTCCCACTTTCCCTTCATTCATGGCTTCATAAACCTTCTCAATATCCTCACCTGGACTCACCTTCTTTGCCCCACTAAGAAGCTCAGTCCCCACATCACTCCTGACAAACCAATATATTGGATAAGTTCTACATTTCTTGATTCTGTTGGCTATTGGAAAATCTCCATTCTCGAATCTATCACGAGCTTTTGCTACCTCTTCCCCAAGCCTTGCTTTCAGTTCATCCAGGAATAGTGGTATGCGTTTGAATATTGAGTAGCCAATGTCGTCTCCATTCTCTAGTTTTGGATCTTTGAGAGCTCTTTCGACAAGTACTTCTCGAAGTTTTGGCAAGAGAGCATAAGATGGATTTGTGGGGTCATCAAGATAAGAGAAAATTGGCTGGTGCTCAATGACCTGTAAGAGTTCTTTCTCGCAGAAACGGGATTCTAGGAGTGATCCATCTTCAGCAGTGTAAAGGGTTTTCCTCACAACTTGGAGAAGAACATGTTTCACAACTTCCCTCATGTTTTCCTCCAAATGTCGCAGATCAATTGCCTGACAGAGTGCCACCATGTAAGTGGCAGACATGAGCTTTAGGATTTCAATGGCTTCGGCACTTTTTCTGGCTGAAATCAGCCCGAGAGAATTCACATCTTGATTGTGTTGTTCTGCGCTCTGGACGTGAGTTGTGACAGGATTTGCCAAGTATTGGAGCTCAGAGCAATATGCAGCCATGGCTATTTCTGCGCCTTTGAACCCATAATCCAAGCTTGGATTAGGCCCCCCACTCAAATTGGAAGGCAACCCATTGTTGTAGTAATCACATACAAGTTCAGAGAATTGAGCAAACATGAGCTTCCCAATAGCTGCAATGGAAATTCGAAGATTGTCCATGGAGACACCAATTGGTGTTCCTTGGAAATTCCCACCATGTAGAGCCATATCCCGAGCAACATCGATCAACGGGTTATCATTCACAGAATTGATTTCCCTTTCGATTGAATGTGTTGCCATGCGAATAACTTCAATTTGGGGACCAAGCCATTGGGGAGAGGTTCTGAGTGCATACCTGTCTTGTTTTGGTTTTGTAAGGGGATCCTTTTCATGACGAACCTTTGCTTCTTTCATGTAATCACTTTCATCCAAAAGGAACTCCATGATAGCTGCTGATTCAATCTGGCCAGGGTGGTGCTTCAACTCGTGTGTTAATGGGTCTGTAAACTCAGGCTTGCCTAGCATGACTTCACAAAACAAAGCAGAGAGAACTTCTGAAAGCAAAGCCAAAATGTTGGCATCAAAACAAACAGTTGCCGCCACGGCTGAGCCAACTGCTGTCCCATTTACAAGAGCTAAACCTTCCTTTGCTTGAAGCTCAAAAGGACCCGAAATCCCAGCTCTTGTCAAAGCTTCAATGGCAGTGATCTCTTTACCTTCAGAGGTGAGCACTTTGGAATTATGCCGCCCAGTTAGTAATCCAGCTATATAAGACAAGGGTACAAGATCCCCTGATGCAGTAATAGTCCCTCTTAGAGGCAGTTTGGGGATCAAATTCTTGTTCATTAGCTTGGCCATGCCTTCAAGTACCTCCCATCGAATACCAGAAAAGCCTTGCATGAGTGTGTTTGTACGAACCAACATGGCTGCTTTTGAGTAGGAAGATGGAAGGTTCTCTTTCCCAATCACTCCAGCATTAAGGAACCGAATAAGCTCTGTCTGGAGGTCTGAGGTTTTGTTGGTGCGCCGATGTGATGTTGCTCCAAATCCGGTTGTAACACCATATGTGTCTGTTCCACGGGAAATATGGTCTGCAACCCATTTGGCGCTTTTGGCTACACGTTCACACGCAACAGCTTCATTGAGATTAACCTTTACTTCGCCGCGACGTGCAATTGCGGTAACTTGACCGACAGTGAGGGTCGTGCCCTGTATGTCAACGGTTTGCACTTGTGCAAACTGCGACACCATGTTGCAGACTTCATCAAAATGGGTGCATTGCATGGCCTCCGCAGCTTTCTTCCAGTGCAATGGGGTTGAGACATGAGAGTTTTCTGATAGACAAAGGAGGTTTGTGTTGTCTTTTTGGAGAGGGAGAGCTGGAGGACGGAAATGCTTCTTTGGGCTGCCAAATCCATTGGTTGCCATTGCCAGAATTTGAGCAAATATTTTCAGAGGGTGAAGGAGAGAACTGGGAGTGTTAAACTATATGCAGTGTGAGTTGTGTTTGAGCTTGGGAATGAATTAGTATCTGTTATCTATTTATAGTGTGCTGAAGGCCCCGGCATCAAGGGTCAACTCAAGTCTTCGTTTAAAAAAAGATGAAGAGTTGGGTTGGTGGAGTGAGAACTTGCATGGAAGTATGGTGGGAAGCGGACGTTTGGCTTCTTTTCTTGTTGGGATGGTTGGTGGGTTTTCAATATGATACTGCTTTCCAGGTAGTCATAAAAAGACCATTGACCAGGATGAGATGCCACTCAAATGACCATGATACGCTTGGCAATCTTTTCTTCAATAAAGCATCAACCAACCTTTTGATGTCGTTTAGCTAAGCTACGGTGGCTTTGTGAATCACATGGCATATGCATATAAATATATATATATATATATATATTTAAGAATTTGATAAAAGAAGAGACTAGGAAAAAATGCATTGGAATTCTCCTCCCTAACAAACAAGATTCGTAGTTTTAATTCACAGTTTCAAATTCACCTACTATATTTGAAAATCGATTAGTTTCGTCAGTGTGAAAGTTAAATTCCCGGCACAATATGCTTTATAAGCTTACATCCATTTTGTAAATCATTTATACCTAACAAACTTATAGCATAGTGGCATTAATAAAATCTGCTGGTAACTGATGGTCGAAAAATAAGTGTACCGTAATTCCGAGGATTCCTTAAAAAATAAAAAATAAAAATAAATCCAAATTTCCTTGTGCTAACGATTATGTGAAGAAAATCCGCAGAGGCGGCATGTTCATTTGTCTGGTGAAGTAAGTCGGGCATGCACACGAAGATTGCTTCTTTCTAAGGTTAATCTCATAAGATTTGCAGAAAATTTACTCCCAAGCAAGCATCCATAGAAAATGTGCTTAGATTGACTAGAAGTAATGTCAAGATAAGCATATTATTAATCAAATTGACAACAAATATGCCAGCTAGCTTTTACAGCAGCCCTCATGTGTCACGCATCTAGGTAAAGCAATTAGAGAGGACATAAAGAAAGAAAGAAATAAATAAATAACTTATTGCTAAGCTTGCAAAGAAAGTTCCACTTCTACCAACAGAGCTTTATAAAGACCACAGAACATCCCCACCACCAGCTTAAGGTAGAAATATACTTCGAACCGTTTAATATATTTAGGGTTCGACGAAAACAAGCATAGCACTCCCTCGTTGCTGAAAGCTGCTGCGCAAGGCACATTTTGATGCTGTCACATTGAGTCTAACTAAACCAACAAAAGAAAGAAAGATACAAGCCCAGCAAAAGTCTTAAAAATTGAAATCAGATAAAGAGTCATAAATGAAAGACCTTCTGCACTTTAACAAGGAAAACGATTTCTTACATGGTGAAAGGGAAGACACGTTCGGAACCTGCAGACTAACAAACATTTTCATATGTCCAAATAACAAGATCCAAGACCAAGATACTGAATACATATGCTGTGCTAAAATGGCACTGAACATAGAAAAACCTGACTAACTAAATAGTTAGCTAAGTCAACATATGAGAATTACAAGAGATGAGAATTGATCCACCTCCCTGTGATATCAAGGACGCGCTCTCTTGTTGCTGCACGAGGGGCACTTGTACTGCTTGATGTGCTCGGCCCTCGCAGGGGTGATCTTCACGCACTTTCCATGGAACCACTTCTCACATATGTCACAGCATATCCAGAACTCATCTGCAGCATAGTTCTCCCCACATGCTCCACACAAGGTCTCCCCATGCTCTTCTTCATCTTCCTCATCCACTACCTCATCCTCATCCTTTTCCTGCATTCCCTTTGAATACTTGACTAGTTCGGATCCCCGCTGTTTTGGTTTTCCAATTAAAGAAATAGTAGAGCAGCAGATACAGGAAGCAGAATGTCAATAAACATGCAGGCATTAAAAATAAGAACATTATAAGAAAGCCTGATGAGGTACCAACTAAAACATGGATTATGAACTAAAGAAGAAACTTAATCCAGAATGGAAAGTTTTCAATGCAAACAGACATCACCGTCCAGCAGCAACAACATGAGAGAACATATTTCAAGTAACACCAACTTTTTTTCTTTTTTTTTACAAGGCACGTAATAAAACTTAATGAAATATTCAAGTGGTCAATACATTTGGACACAGATACAGCCAGGAGATTGAAATTAAACCCAAAAAACAAAAACACAAAAAGCGATTACTTGGAGCATATATTAAAACAACGGGAAAGAGACATGTTAGAATCAAACAGTTCTGCATCAATCATGCTAATTCATCGAATCAAATAGGGGACTTCTCACTTTCATCTGTGAATTTGTTCATTATTTGTGCAAAGAAACACTGCAAAATTCCAAGGGAATGTAGCCATAATATTAGTCTTTTCTAGCCTATAATTAGTCTGAAATTTATCCAGGAGTCAAATATTCACCTTATCTTCATTACTGAATTGAAAAATAACAAAACACAACAGACCCAGGTTTGTGCATTGTAAGGGACTATATACGTACAAACAGATTTCAGGATAAGTATCAGGTTCTATCGGCACTGGGTGTCTGGAAACAGCGTCATAGCTAATCCCAGGGTGCACAGGCCCTCGGCAAGGAAGTTTCCCGCAAGTGTACCTTGGGTAATTCAAGGAAAAAATCTCAGTTTGATGGCCCCTAGAGACTGTTTCTACCCAATGGGATTCGAACCTTGAACCTTGGATAGAGCATACCACCAAGACCAATAAGAATATTTTCCTTATAAGAACAGTTTCCTTCCATTCTCTGACCGGTTCACTATATTTGTCAATTTCTTTTACTAAACTCGAATTTGGTTCAATTTTTTCACTAAATAAGTTTGAGTGTAAAATAATAATCAATCATTAATGGTACAATTCGTATGAATCTCAGTTTGACTCGTATAAGTATGTCTAAATTCAAATAGTATTATTTTCAATTTTACGATGAAACTCTCTTGAGTATTTAGAAAGATATTTACAAAATCCAAAGTTTCTTTGTCAGTTGTAGATGAAGTTATGAGAGATAAAAATAAACAATCTATTTTTTCAAAATTAAACGGCCTGTGAACAATTTTGAACTTGTTATGAAAAATGAGTTATTTGTTATACAACTTATTACTTCATAATAAGCTTGAGCTCAACTTACTTATAAAAAAAAATAATGAGCTTGAGCTCAAATTGTGTTTGAATAAAAGTAAAATGCACAAAGCTTGACCACCCACTATTGATTTGAACTCAACTCATTTATACTCCTATAAGTACACCTACAAATTCATCGTATCTATTACAGCAAAATAACCATTAGCATAAGAAGTCTGAAATGTTTATCTTAAATGCCACAAAGAAACATGATAAATGATACGAGACAAGCCCGGCAAACCTGTATACGAGACAAAGGATCTGTGAGCTAACATTAGCCTCGATGCATATAACAAACTTCTTTGTCAAACACAGAAAAAGACAAATCTCATGCCAGAAATACAAAACTGAGAAGCAAGTATATTTTCTTTTACCCCCTTTGATCCTGACTTGGATTTGTTGCTGCTATGGTTTGAAATTGAAGACTTCTCCTTCGACTGTTTCTTTGTCGTTCCAGTCACAACTTCAAATATTGTTGGCAGATCATTTATCATAGTAAAGAGGCGTTTCCTGTGTCAGAAATGGCATTCACAGGAAAATGGAAAATTTTTAATTACTCCTCATAGCTCCCGTCAAACATCACCAAAATAGTTAATATAAATTTGCTCTCTGCCACAGTTTTGACACCAATTGGCCATGTGAAAAATAACAATCATCTCACTACCCAACTGTTTTTTTTTTTTTATCAGTAACAATTCCCTCGCTCCCCATTGTTACTCAGCACCACAAGATCTGTGTTCTAAATAAAGGTGTGAGGAATGCAAAATCCAAAAATGTGCATAAATACATGGACAAGAAACAGAAATGTAGACCACCGATTTGATCAAGGCTACCGAATTATCATCTGATTTTTTATAAAGGCACGGCAAATGGTGACAAACTCAATAAACAATTGAGTTCATCTTTACACCACCCAATGGGAGGCTGACATGTCAGCTCCCATTGTTGCAAAATAAATGTGGCCACACTGGATTCTGATCCGGAATATAAATGGAAATTATCACTGTTCATGTTTCTGTAGACAAAAAAAAAAAAACTCTGCTTTCCACCAGTCTCTCACTGTCTCATCTCCATCTTGCACCATCACCCACCGTCACCAAGCCGAAACTCCAGTTGCCTTCACTCACTCAATCTCACGCCTTCTCTCTGCCATGGACAGCCTTCTCAGCAAATATTAGACTCCCTAAAGACCTCCTTGGTTCAGTTGGACAACTGATTTGCATGCAATGGGGTTCACGGTTCAGAGTTTGGGTCTGGTTTGGCCTGAAAGTTGTCTCTTCCCTTTACCATTAATTGGTTATTACAAATTTAGAGTTGAAAGAAAACATGAAGCAGATAACTCTCTCTCTTCACCACCGCCTTGATTCCTTTGCCTCTTGACTTACTTGGCCGTACCACCACCATGCACCTCCATTCGCTGTGCCATCACCCTCTTTATTCCCTTTGGATCAAGGTTAAGCCCGAGGCCTGAAAGGAGATGGTAATTTGGGGCACACGGGGTTGGAAGGGGAATCACTTGATTGAGAATCTGTATTTGGATTAGATTTTTTTTTTTTTATTGGCATTAGGTGTCCAGAACAATGTCCCAACTAATCCCGGGGTACATATGCCCTTAACAAGGAGTTTCCTGCAAGTGCACCTTGGTGAATTCAAGGAAAAAAATCTCCCAATCCGATGGCCCCTAAAAATGGTTTGCACCCAAGGAGATTTGAACCTTAGACCTAGTGGGAGTTTACCCCTAAGCCCAAGGCATTTACCACTTGAGCCAACCCCTAGGGATTTGGATCAGAATTTTGGTCATTAATATAAAAATGGTTGCCTTTTTACCTGGTAGATTTATGTTATTGATTGGTGAAGTCCAATTGTTATTTGATATCTTTTTTATGTTGAGTTAGAATGTATATGGTCGAAGTTGTCCTTTCTTTTATTGTCTAATTTCTGCTGAATTTTAAAATTTTGAATGGTTTTGGATGTTGAAATTATGGTAAAGATTTGGGGGTCCATTTTTCTATTGTTGCATGTGGTTTTTATCAAACACATGTTTGCTCTCTTTTATGAAGGGTTGATTTAAAGTTTTGGATAAAGAGGGATTGAAATTGAATAAGATTTTGATTGTTGAATTTGGCTAATAGATTCAGAACCTGCTGATTGTGTACTAGATCTTGATTGCTGATTTTGAGTTTGAAACTATGTTCAAATATTCTCATCTTCCAGTGGCGGGCGATGGCAAGGGCGATACTACTAATTTCATCTATAGGAAAGCGAGAGGGAGATTGTGAAGGATGGCCAATGATATTGTATTTATATCTTCGGGAGAATCCAGTGTGGTCAAATTTATTCTGGAGCAATGGGAAGCTGACGTGCCAGCCTCCCAATGGGTGGTGTAAATCACCCCTTTTTGCAGCACATCTAGTTTCCGGGTTTTCTTTATACAATTGTATTGAATATATAATACAACATTAATCAGTTCATGTTAATTATATAAAAAAAAAAATTAATCAGTTCATGTACTCCTCACAATTTGTATACATATGAACATCATATAAATTTTCCAATATTTTGGAAGGCAGTAGGGAAGTGATGGTGGAAAGAGACAATATACCGGTCAGTTTTATCAAATCCAAATCTGGCACCAAAATAGAATGCCACTGCAAGTAACCACGCATCACTGTGAACAGCAACTAGAGACAGCCAATCCTTTTCTTGCATTCCATCTCTGGCAAAGTTAATCCCCAATGCAGGTTCTGGGAGCTCTGGAGGCACTTCTTCAGCAGGTAAGTTAACTTCCCACTGTTCATTAGGAAATCCATACAGGCAAAGATTCTCCTTCTCTGACAGGTACACCAGTTAGTCAAATACAAGAGGCATCAGTAACTGTCAGATACAGCACGCATAAGAAAATCTTATTTTTATTTAATATATTTAGGCATATCATTTACACTATAACTGATAAGGAAAACATATCATTACACACCAGGGGAAATATCTCTGCAAAAAATTGGGCTGCTGTAAGAAATGTTAAGACTGAGAATTCTTACAGGATGATCCATGACCAGAATTGGACAACATAATCATCCAGAGAACCAATAAATAGGAAATCATATTCACTTTGGTACCGTAGTAGGTAAATAACTAATTATTGACTCAGGCTGTTCCAGAGCATAAAGACTAGGTTTAACATAATGAATACCATATATTTATTCTTATCTGAAAGGAAAAATATCCAGCATATTTAAAGTTCAATCATGACTTCTGGTCCCAGACCTCAATTCAGGGTGTTCAATTTCTTAGCCAAAAGAAACACTTCATCTATAAGGATCCTCCTAAATGGTTGTGAAAAACAAAATAAGTAAATGATGAAACTATAGAGCATTAAAAACAATGAAATTCTCTGAGAAAGCAATGATGATGCGATGAATTGCAAACGACAAGAAAATGCATCTTACATAACTTTCGGTAAATAAATAAGTTTTGTGAAACGAATCAAGTAACTCTAGGATTTGCTATATAATTCATAGAAATATTGCATCTTTTAATAAATTATTTCACATAACACATTCTGAAAAGAAATTCACTATCATAATTAGTTTTTACAAGACACTAAATTGCAGACTCATCAAGACCGTAGAGGAAAATCACACAAGTTGGAGAGGAAAAAAAATTCATCACCGAAAACCTAAGTTTGAAGCAGCAAAGAAACAAACAAGAATCGTAACATTACATCCAAGGGTATCTGAAATGTTGCTAATTTTCCAAATTAAGCATGAAAACAGTAATTAAGGGACTACAGACCAGAAATTCTACCCAGTTAAACATTACGATTAAAGAGGACAATTTTTTTTTTTTTTATAAGTAAAAGAGGACAAAAATTTCATTCCACAGAAACCTTCTATTTTTTACCAATGAAAAAGCAAATGCCTATCTTGTTTTATCACGCACTAGAAAATTACCGCGAGCATTTATACAAGTGCTAAAACAAAACTACCATGTATAAGTCTCAAGCAGAAAAATAATACTCATTACAAAAATAATTTGCTACAGGAAAACAATCGAGCAACAACGTACGAACTTAAACACATCGTAATGTCAAACCCACGCCCCCCCCCCCCCAAACACACACACACACACACAAACACACTCAGAGACGTGCAAATAAAAGCGAGAGTATAAACCCTAACCAGGATCGCACTGCTGATAAAATTCTTCAACATCTACAAAATCACATGAAAAAAGCCAAAATCAGAGCCATTACAAACTGGAACGTGAAAAACAAGGAAATTCGTAAACACACCCTAAACAAGAATTGAAGGATAAATAAGAAAGGAAATAAAAAAGAAAAGAAGGAATAAAATCGAAAAGGGAAAGTAGGAGACCAGTGGTGAGGGCTTTGATCATGCCAGCTCTACGTCCCTTGAAGTCCCTGAAAACCTCCTCCACTGTACGAGGGTTGTACTGTCCTCCTCCGTCCATGTCCGTACAGTCCCAGAGCTGGCTTCCGTGCGAGGGGGTGGTGGGGTGAGGAGGGGGAAAGACAGATTTGAAGGTGCGGAAGCGAGGACAGACTGGGAAATAGAGAGTTTTTCAAGGGGTATTTACGGCTATGTGAGTGGTTTTAATTAAATTTATCCAAATAGTAATAGTAATGATAATTTAGCTAATTGTAGAGTGTGACGCGGCGCCATTTTATTGGCTGAGTTTTGGGGGTAAAAGCAAATCCGAGGTGGAGACAAGGCGATTTGGATTTGGGAGGGAGAAGGGGTTATGCTAACGTACGCAGGGGGCGTTGTCTTTAAGCGGTGGTCCACTGGTGTCTCCTGGATTCTTGAGAAAGATGGAAGAGGCAACAGGAATACGACGGCTATGTTAATTGTAGATCGCCGGGTTAGGGGGTGTGGGGTCCAGATCTGAGGCATACACGTGTCCTGCCCTGACAGGAAATCTTGAGCTCCGGTCAAAGATGTATCCATCTTTAATGAGGGAGAAGGACACTGATCGGCCGGAGGAGCACTACCTCAGGCGTCGACGTGGTCGGGGAAGATTCAGAGCGCGCAGTGAAGGGCTTTGCGCGATCGAGCTGACTTTAGAACATCGAATATGACAAACATCTCGGTTAAGATTACCCCTATCCGGATGAAGGGGTCCACTAAGTGTGAGTAATGTAACCAATGTTATTTATTTTTTTAATATGTCAGATTTTAAAATTATTTTTATTATTAAATAAATTATTAAATTTATTTTATAATAAAAATAATTTATGATTTGACATTCTTATCAAAATATGTCATTTGCAAATTTAATTTTGTATAACTAATTTTATGACTAAAATATTTCTATTATTAAAGTGAGTTTTTGTCAAAACATTAAGGTTTAATTTAATATTAACGTGAGTTTGAATTTTTTAAGAAAAAGAGTGGGAAAAAAAAAGTGAGCTTGAATTGTTCATAAATTATTTCGAGTAAAAAAAATTATTATTTACATAATTTGTCTATAAATTATGAAGAAAAATATTAGTATGTCCATTCATTTTAATATTTTTTTGACATTTTATGTATTTTTTTAATATTTTTTATTTATTATTTAAGGAAATGATTATGATATATTTTTATATTTTTATATTTTTTAAAAATGTTTTAAAATAAAATAAAAAAATAAAAAATAAATAAATACCTAAATACCTAAATTTACAATAACGGTAAGCTCAAATATGAAATCATTAATTTCTCTCTTTCAACGAGTGAGTATCGGTTGGAGGCTTGGAGCGAAATGATTGGATTATGTACAAATGATTTATAGCCCTTGATTCTTGAGTTAAAGAATGTAATTTGGCGAGTAATTATTTCTCTGTTGATTGATTTTCTAGTTTTACCCCTTCACGAGTTTTATGAATGAACTCTGAGAATTGATTGATAGCTTTCCATGTTTCTGTTTGTTTGCCAATTGCACTCTATGCTTGTTAAGCTAGAGGACAGAGATAAACTCTTATCCTGGAATTATATTAGCAAAACAGAGAACGGGAAGTCAAATTTGACAATTTTCAAAATACACTACACACCATTACTAATTGCTTACTTTTTAGACAGCTTTATGTATCAAAATAGTATCAAAACGATTTTTACGTGTAAAAACCAAACCGACAAGGCGACAACAATGAGTTTTGTGTGAGTTATATAATTAACATGAGCATTTTTGGACAAGTATCAGTGACTTGGACTCGATTTAGATTGAAAAATAAGATGAGTTGAGATGAGTTAAATTTATTTTTTAATACTATTATTATTTTAAGATATAAAAAAGTTGAATTGAAATTTTAAAAATATATATATTGAAATTTGAAATAGTTGCATTAGAATTTATGTTTTGTATGAGAATTTGAAAAAATATAATGATGAATTTGAGATAAATTGAGACGAGCTCATCTCGTCAACGAATCCAAAACAGACCTTAATGGATCTTTTTATGCCATAATAATGATGGTAAATCCTTATTATTTGAACCTCAAATTGAAGTTTTTTTAAAACTTGATCTAATTCGAACAAGCTGTTGAGTTGAATTTGTTCGGTGCCTAGCTAGACTACTTAGGGGATTCGTTATCAATTACCTGATGATTGCTAACTTGTTAGAATTGATTGGCTTGAGTTGTGGAGTCATAAACTTAAAAATAAAAGAATATATGATACTATTTTCAACTTTTAATGTAAAACTGCTAAGGTATCCTAGATATCGGTCTCATTTTGATCATGTTAATATGTTCGATCTGGGCTGGGCTTCTTTTTTTCAGAATGAAAAGAAAATGAGAGGGGAGACTTGTGTATGAGTTTATGCTCTTTTTCTCACAAGTAGTCAAGGAACTGCTCTTTGCGTATGAGTTTATGCAGAGGGAAAACTTGGATCATCATCTTTGTAGAAGTTTAACTTTGAAGAGAAATTTGACAAAATAAAATCACTTGTGCATGGATAATATAGGCCTCGTTTATTTTTACAGATGAAATGAGATTAGATAAGATAAATTAAAATAAATGTTAAAATTTTAATATAATATTGATAGTATTATATTTTTTTTTAAATATTATTTTTATTCTAAAATTTAAAAAAGTTAAATTGTTTATATTAATTTGTATAAAAATTTAAAAAAATATATAATAATTATATGAAATGAGATAAATTGAGAAGTTTTCTAAAAACAAATAAGGCTGCACATCTAGTGTTTTATGCTACTTGAGTTTAGATGAACATTTCATGTATATGGTTCTTGCCTTCTCCATCTCATTTCCTCTTGCATCTTTAAAATTTTTATTTTATAATGATTTGAGGGTGACATCAAATAATTTTGCAGGAACCCGATATAAAGATTTCTGCTAGTACAAGCCAGGCTTACACCCAGATTTTTTCTAAAAGTTTATGCTAGTATGTTGTACTTGGCAATACTTATAAGTTTTGTACTTTAAACTAATTCTAAACTTGCACACTTAGAATATAATGTAATCGTTTAATGGATTGGAATTTAATGTATATAATTACTTCTATGGATTATAATCTAATTTAATTGCATAGAATATAAAGCAAGTAGTTTATATGATTGCTTTATGGATTATAATACAATATAAGATGTATACTTTTTTAGTGGAAATAATCACTACAACCTGTTTTTGTTAAAGCGAAAATGTTCATAATATATACTTTTCGCTATAATATTTTATAAATATCGCAAATTGATCCTTTTTATGAACATTTTTAAACTCGTGTCATCATGTTATTTTATGAAACTGACATTACTAATCCGACCATTAAGGTTCGGTTGGGAGCATTACATAAACACTGTCGACATTGTCTTGAACCAGTACATCCATGGCAGAAGAAAAATGGGTGAAGATCAGGACTACCTATATTCATTATAATGAGAACTTCAACTTGAGTATATTAAAACAAACCTATGTTAAACATTTAATGTTATACCAGGTAGAGATTAACTACTGAGCTTATAAATAATTAATATAATTATGAAGTAAGTACCTACATCTATATTATTTTGAAACTTATAACATATATAGATATATAAGAATTTTAATTTCTGGAATTTGCTATCTTTACTTTTATCTATATAAAATGCCATATCGAGCATGGGCTAATTGGGTGTTCGGAAAACTCATTATATTTTTTTAAATTTTCACATAAAATAATTTAAACAATTTAAATTTTTTAATTTTCAAAACAAAACTAATATTAAAAAAATATATTATAACAATTTTTTTTAACTTTTATTTCATCTTATTTCATCTAATCTATAAAAACAAACAATATTTTTTTAGAATTGTACACTCAACAATGCACATTTTTATAAATAAATCTATTCATTATCTTCTTTTTCATCATCCTTCCATTATCTTATGATGTGATATTAAATAATAATTTCTAATTATTTAATATCACATTATAAAATGATGAGAAGATTATAAAAAATGAGATGATGAATAGCATTGTACTATTTTTATTATCAGAAAACTCAATTTTTAAAACAAAAAATTAAAGAAGACAAAAGAGAACCGCTTGGTTTATTCTTCATTCCCATCGAGAGGCAACAAACTCCCCCCAAATTTTTTTTTTTTTTTTACTTCATAGCTTGTTTTCACCTACTAAACATTGAAATTGGAAGTTTTCATAAATTAAGTTGTAGAGCTTTTAATAGATTTCCAACCACATCAAACTTGTATTCATCATATTCATATATCAAAAGATAATCATCTTACCAAGGCGAGATAAATGAACTTATTTATATTGTAATAAAATTTATAAGTCAAAAAAGGATAAATTCTGAAAATAACTTTCCGTTATAATATTTCATGAATATTTTAAATTAAGGTTTGGTTTGTTAAGGATAAATTTTGAAAATAATTTTCCATTATAATATTTCATGAGTATTTTCAATTAAGGTTTGATTTGTTTTCATAGATAAGATAAGATTAAAATTAAAAATAAAATAAAATATTGTTATAGTATTTTTTTTAATATAAATTTTGTTTTAAGATTTAAAAAAATTATTTTGAGATTTAAAAATTTTGAATTATTTATTTTAATTTGAAAAAATAATAATAATAAAATGAAATAAGATATGAGAAAATTGTTTATAAAAACAAACCAAGAGTTTCATGACCATTTGAAATGAAAAATCTTTTTATCTAAGTCGGTGTGTAAAGTAGACATAATAAAATACTTATATAGCATAATTTGATTTAGAAGATAAATTTACATTTTGAAGTTTGCAAATTCAGTCTTACTGTTTATGTTATATGTATCATGTGCTCTATACAACAATTTGAGAATATAATGACTCTTTGAAATTCCACCGTGAATTTCACCGTGGTGTTATTTTCTGATGTGCAAGACAAACTAAAACCCACTCTCAACCAAAGTCCATTTGCGGAAAGAACTATAGGAAATCGAGGTAATAGCCCTGACGCGACCTCGCATCCCACGTGGAGCCCTTAAGAAAATGCCGTTGTTTTCTTACGATGATCTACAATATAATGAGCAACATCGTCCACAACATCTTCAACCACAAGATGATAGAAAAAAATGTGTGAAGAGGACTAACATGTGCATCATAATGAGAAAATCCGACATGATTCATGAATATCCATAAAAATTTTGAATGTTGCTTATAATAAATGTTTGAAAAATATGATGATTAAAAAAATAATTTTTTAAAAACATGATTGTTGTAAAGATGAAATAAATGTCCTTGTAACAGCAAGAGTAATGCATTAGCAAAACTGAATTACAAGCCACTACACCTCACACAACCATACCAATGTAATAGTTAGGTAGAGATTACATTGTGGTATGCCAAACTCTTTTTCCAAGACATGAAGGAAACATATAGAAAGTAAGGTAACAAGCCAAGGATGAATTGCCAGACCAATAACATGGTCTTTGTTTATATTTGTCTTACTGGACGACTGAAGCACAGTGCTGGGTGCCGCCAGACACAAGGCCTCCATTGCATTGCATGGATCCGCCCATGAGCGGAGAGATGCCTGAGAATCTAGGATCCCGAAGCAGAAACGTATTGTTATCATTGCTATTGGAGATAAGCTGTGTGACGTTGGAGCGGGTGGTAAGGGAAGCAACATCTTGACCGGCTGCAAATCGATGACTATCATACTCGGACATAGTTTTACTTGAAAGCAAGTCGATGGAGCCTGAGACGCAATGGCTGTTGCTTGCGGCGGCCAGATCAGGATTATGAAGCTTTCTTGTGCTGACAAAGCGTCCGCCGGATCCCCTAACCCTATTTAACGCATGACGATGCCGAGACTCGTGAAGATATGGCTGCAATTGATTAGATGTACCAGAAGTAGAACTTACACTTCCATAAAGAACCAAATCCAACAAAATAATTTAAATGAATGCTTAGTTTGTGGACATACATACCTTTCGAGTTTTGACAACTTGTTTTTTAGCCTCAAGCTTTGCACGCGACTGCCTCCTTCTAAGAATTCCATGGTACTGTTTTGGATTGACATAAATGGGTCCATCATCTGAAAAATCAAGTGGAAGTGGGACTCTTGCAGGCGCTCTCCCCACCATCTGGGGCTGAATCTGGTAAAATTTTACTATACTATCATATCAAGAAGCAACAATCACAAGCAATTTTCTCAAAAATAAATAAATAGTTAAAGCTCAAGCTAACTATACTAAAACTGGCTAAAGCTCCCTTGTCTCTTTTAGACTTGAAATCACGTATAAATTGGTGGTAAATACAAAAATAATAGCATGTAACAGATAAGGATCTATATTTCCAAATTCCACCCTATCTATACCCCACTAGATGAAACTAACAAGGTTGCAGATTAGTATCTCTGGATCAAAAGGATCACAAAATCAACCTGAAGGAACTTACAATAACTGGTTGTCTGTATGTAGTGAACAAGCATGGCTCGGCACAGGCGTGTGACACTCGAGACTGAAATGAGTGAAGAATGAGTTTACAAGAGTATCTAACAAACAGGATTCCATAGTCTACATATCAACTTTACCATTAAATAGTTGTGAGCAACTTGTGAAGGATTGCAAATAATATCGGGATTATTCAAGAAGAAAGGCTTCTTTTGACCTTCCACATCCCTGACACAGCCTTCGTCTCCATCTAGATACATGCATAAAAGACTTGACAAGTTAGACTAGCTTATAAAAAGACGAGAGCAAAAAAATTAAAAGCAATCCCCTTCATAGCCCTAGCCACAAAGTAAACATAGAAGCTAAATGGAAACCATAAAATGCGAGAGGAATGGCTGTATGGAAAAGATAATATGGAACAACACTTTCGACACTGGGCCTGAGTAAGCCATAATCTGTCTGAAGAATGACTTTATTTTTAAGCCAAGTTTTCTATCGAACTTATTTGTAAACCTAACATATCTTCTAGTTGTAACAAATAGATTGTGGAGAAGGTAAACCTGTGTTTACAGATAAGAGGGACGTCTTTTTCTCTCGGCAGACATAGCGAACATTGGCTACTAGAAAGCTAGAAAACAAAGTTATATGAATAGAGGGATCTTGAGACTTTACACAATACAAAAAAGGACTCAAAACTAATTTAATTGTTCACCCAACTCAGATAGTGCCAATCATATCCACGGTAAACATAAAACATCCACAAAAATATAAACTTTTATAACTTAATTCTGCAATTACCATTGAATTTATATAGCATCTTAAAAAAATTAACCAGGAAAAGCGGGTCATAAATTAATGGAAAAATAAATATATTCAGATATACTTTATATCACAGATTAAACCCCACAGGAGTGGTTCGGGACATATAACTAGCTCCTGCTCTGGAGAATATCTATTTCTTACAAAATTTAACCAAACAAGTATAAAGGTACCCTTCATTTTCTTTGTACCTTGGAGAGTACAACCAAAATGCTATTAATCTAGAAGTCTGCCGAAAAAAGGATACAGAAATGATAGAATGTAATATTTTGACACACTTGTGCAATGAAAGTATAAATACCAGATTCTGATGAAATGCATTGATCTTGAGAATTGCTCCTTCCTGCAGCACCTGCTTTGGGGTGAGATTGACCAGCCAACTGAATTGTGGCTGATTCCTGGGTCGGTAGTTGAAGACCTAAATGCTTTGCATCATGACAAAGTTGTGGAGGAGATCTCGCTTTTAAGCATGCATTTTCAGATAAAGCCAGTGGAATTCGATGTACATCGGAATTCCACCACAATGGGCAATTAGCAGTAAAACGGGGCATTGAATGAACAGGAATTCTGATTGTTTCTTGGCAAGTCCAGAATTTGTATGGCCTCAAAGTTGTCAATACTTTGGACTATTATGCAAAAGCCACAAGACCTTCAACAAGGAGGTTCCTTTCTTTGGGATTAGCTACACAATAAAAGCACAATAATTACTGAGTAGCAGTGTATTGATTATGTCAAAAGATGCATATGATATAGATCTGCAATGACTTACAAAAAACAAAACAAAAAATGATACAGATTCGCAATCACTTAAAACATCAAAACGACAAAAAAATGGACACATAAACAATGTTAATGCCCAAAACACACCAATACTAAGCCTCCAAGCAAGCACACAACTTCCTTTCTCCCGATGGTTGCATTAGTAGCAAAAATTTTGAGGGTGAACACCACTTCTAATCTATTATGGTAGAGCATGAATGACATGGTACTCTCATCTTCACAGAATATGCCATGTAAGTTTTTTATAAGTTCCACTATGGTGCTGAATATAACATGTCATTAAAATTGCTTACATAAACATCAATTTTAAGTCATATGGCATCCTATTATTGGATGTGCATGCCATGTGTACTACAAGACTATCTAATAATTACTCCCAAAAATCATATTGCTTGACCACATCAAAATAATTTATTTTTAATGCAAAACTATAACACACATAGAAATTAGAATGTTCAAACTATGAAAGCTGTAAGATCTTCGATTAATAAGAAACATTTGTGCTCAAACTTCACCATTGCAAGCTACTGGCTCTTCATTCACGGTTGATCGCTTGCTTGTAAATACCATTTTCAAAAATAACTACAATTATAGTTAAAGAAACCTCAATATAATCTTTATGGTTGGATTTTTCATAACTAATCACAATATATATTTTTGTGAAATAATTTCACATGTGAATATATTTTAGTAAATTATACATGTTATGCACCAAATTTTTATACAATAACCTATCTATGGAGTTAGACATGTCTTAAACCAACACAAAATCTGTTGGATTACCCAAAACTTTTTTTTTCTTGGCAAGTATTTCTCAACTTTTCTTAGGTTGCATTTGGGTAATGAGATGATCTCAGATATTCTGTGAATAATAGTGAAAAAATAATAAAAAAATACAGACATAATATTGAATAGTAGTGAATAATAGTGAAAAGAAGGTGAACAGTATTAAACAAAATAATGATTAGTAGCGGAATATTATCCACTTCTCTCTCTTTTTTTCATGGCAAGTCTTTATTTACTTCAGAGACAACAAAAAAAAAATCAGCAACAGATTCCCTTGTTTGCAACCACAATTTAAGATCAATATATACATTAACAATTTAAAATAAAAAATAAAAAAAAAATTATGAACTCAACCGACATAGCAAATGGATATGGATTTCCTTGAATATAATAATATGTCAACAGCAGTAATAGTCATCTCCCGCATATTTCTGTGGGAAAAAAGTCTGAAGAGAGAAGAGGAAAACAAACACCTCCACATTCTCATATCACTACCATAGTATGAAAATAAAGAGAATACCTACTTTAGTTAATCCCAGAAATACAATTTTCCTTTTTTTCCCCAAATACCTCACCTTGGACTCTTTAACATTCAGTTAGGAAGAGCTAATTACCTGATAAATAACACCACACCAATATTGAAAACGATGCTCAAACAACATTTTCTTGTAATTTGATATGCTCACCCAAAGTAATTACTGAAAGATCACCCATTATTCTACACGTGTCAGCTTGACTTCACTCTGCTTCATTTATGTTTTAATAGAACCAAAAAAAGGAAAAATAGTTTGAGAAGACGAAACGGAAGGGCATCAGCCCTCACGTTGTTACATAGTCAAATTCTGGTAAAAAGGGGGGCTAATTTCTTTCCACATGCAAGAAAATCAAAAGAAAATCGTTACAGAAGCATACCTCTAGAGAAGGTGACAGAAACTCAAACACAGGAGCAATACATGAGCCACTTTGGTCAATAAATCATTCAGAAGCTCCGCATTATTCATCCCAAAAACGAAAAAAAATAACCTACATAGGGTTGCCATAACCTCGGTCTATCGAAAGACATCCAGAAAAACCCAATAGGATAAATGGGAAAAAGAATTATGTCCGTTCAGATTAGGAGAAAAGGTAGATGCCAAATGCAGTCAAAAACCCACCCATTTCAGAAAATGGAAATGCTCCAAATATGAAATAGCCCTAACCAAAACCTGAGAAAGCAAAATATATACCAAAAGAAACAATCAAAGTTAGAAGCCAACAATAGCGACTACTTTACCAAGACTAGAACTACTTTTCCATCATCATCATCGCTATGATTTCAAACTCCACATGCATCCAATAAACAAAAAAAAAAAAACAAGAAATCAACTAAGATTCCAGGCCAATAAATGAGCCCCTAGGCCCTAGTACAAGAGGAAAAGTAAAGGATAAGAGAGAGAAAGAGTCAGAAAGGAAGCAAACGAAACAAGGGAAAAGTTGATAGTGGAGACACGATAAGGAGAGATAGAGAGAGAGAGAGACCTTTGGGATCCACGAAGACATGAAGAAGCAAGGAATAGTCCTGTTGGGATGAACTTGGACATGTCTCCCATCTTGAGTCTTGGAATCGACTTATATACACAAATATACTCTCCCTCTCTCTCTCTCTCTCTCTCTCTCTCAAATGCTTTCTTCTTCTTTGCTTCTCTGATCGTACAAGTCTTCTCTTTCTTGATATTAGCTTTGGATTTGGCTGTACTGAGAACAACCAACCACCATAAAACTTTAAAATAGCTTCATAATACAGTCACCCACATAGAGAGAGAGAGAGACTAGCTCACCCACCATTCCCGGGTCCACCACCATTTCAACACTTTCTTCTCCAAAACCTTTTTCCTCTTTGTTCTTTTGTTCTTTCAACTGCAACCTTCACAAACACAAACCTTTGCTCGTATTTTCCACTTTAAAGTCTAGTTTTTCTGTCTGGTCCCACGCACGCATACTTCCAAAATCCAACTCTGTCTTGCTGCAGCCGCCCTTTACTGTATAACCGCACTCCCACGCGCTATTTCCCACGCTCTTTTTCTTTCTTGACACGTGTCTACTTATCTATCCCACCGTTGTCTCGTTGCCCATTTTATTTATTTTAGGGGAAAGCTGACCGAATTCTCCACCATTATAGTTTTCATCGTTTTTAGCGATAGTGGGCCGCCTATTATATAGAGATAGGAGGTTATCGAGCCTCGCCATTATAGAAATGAGACTATCAACTCTCTCTTGTCCAAATAGATGGGTGGTATTGTCTACCGTCGTTGACAATATCATAAATTAGGTGAGGTTAAATTTTTTTTTAAAAATTTATTTTTATTTTATTTTTTATTATATTTTTTCTAATGTTTTCTTTATTTTATTATTTTATTATATTTTTTTAATTTTATTTTAATTTTTATATTTTTTATTATTTTTTATTATATTTTTTATTATGTTTTTATATCAATTATAAGAGTTTAAGAGGTGAGAGAGAGTGGGCTGCAAAATGTTGGAGTGCAACCTGACCGCACCTCAGCGCCTCCATATTTTTTAATAATGTTATATAGATACTCCAACTTCGATGACGTTAGAGTTCAAAATTTCTAACTTTCATTTTTGTTAGAGTTGAAACTAGTTGATTATAACTCTAAAATGGAGTCTGAGTTTGACTCTAATCAGAGGTAAAAGTTCCTTACTCCATTATGGGCAATTCTCTCCTCATGACAAATGCAACACTCAGCTATTTGAATGAATGATTCCTCCTCATCTGAATTGACGTTCTTTTCAACCATCTTCCCAGAATCAAATAACCCACATACAACTCCAAGTGATCACTCATATTCTCTCGGAAAAACCCTAATTCACCACAATATCACCTAAGTCCTTTTGAAATACCAAACACAATGTAGTTTTCAAAATCTGAAACTTTAAAAAGAAAACCCTCGAGAATGTTGCTAATAAAATAAATGCAAATAAATTGAAGAGACAGGACCTAAGAATCTTTTGATCCTATTGGGAAAAGACAACAGATTAGAGAAGCCGTCGAGATGCAGACAGCAACGATTGGTGAAAAAGAACAGGATGATCTTCTTTTAAACAACTCGAAAGAGCTAGATGCACCATTAGGTACGTATTTCTTCAAGTGATGTTGAGGATTAAGTAGAACTGTGGAAGATGAAATAGAGAGAAAAAGAGGTTGAAGAGTTAGGGACTTAGGGTTTTCAAATTTGTGATGAAATAGTTGTATATATACAAGGATAAAACCGCATCGTTTAAGGGTTATTTTAAAAAGAAGAATTGCAAATAGAGAGATGACCTTGGGAGGGTTTGTACCTGCGTCGAGAAGTTCATAAAATGGGCTTCTAAACCATTAAGTCAATTGGCCAATTATGTTTATATACGATATATAATATATAAGGGTTAAATAGTCGGAGTTTGGAGTTTGAAATCAGAATCTAAGCTAATTTCGATTCCGACTCCGAACTTAGATTTCGAAATCAGAGAAATTTCAACTCTGACTTTGAATTCTGAGTCGGAATCAGAGTAGACTCGAATCAAAACTCGAAAGTCAGAAAATTTGCTCATCCTTAATGTTACATTTGCATAAATATTATGTAAATATTTAAAAATAAAATAAAATTAATTTATGATTAAAAAATAATTTTTTTAAAATAATTATATAATATTTACCTATTCTATTTTATAGTTTGCTAAATTGTGACTTCATTTTCAAGAAAACTTTTTCTCTTTTTCTTTTCTCTTTTTCTTTTTAGCAGAATTCTCGAAAACCTAAGATGATATTAATTGGGAGGTTAATGATTCTGAATTATTAGTAACGACAATATAACAACTCTATACTTTATGCGACCATCTGAAAATAAGTATTAATTGTTAGGCACATACACATTGCGGCGAGTAAAGAATAGTAAGAGACTACTGAAGCCACGAGAGATTCACGTGATTAAGAATGATTAAAGAGGCTAACATTATGCCGAATATAATGTTTTCCCTAAACTTTATCTCTAAGGAATGCGTTTTTGTTTTATTCTTTTAAGATCGAAATCCATAAAGACAATTTTGACCACATACTCATATTACTATGCTGCTATCAATGAGACTCTGCTCATGAAGGTAACATATGATAGTGAACATCAAGAATCTATGTTCATTTTTATTTAAAATCAATCTCATTATATTTTATCTTACTATTCAAATCACACTAAAAAGTCAACGCTAAATAAAACACGTCATTAGAGATAAAGGCTAGGAAAGACATTATACTCCATAAGAAATCTTACCCAATTATATAGATCAAAATCTATAAAGATATTTTGAGCATATATTCCCATTGAAATGACGTTCTCACTAACAGAGTCGTGTTCCTGAAGGTAACATATCATACTAAACAATAAGGATTGCCCTTGGAATGGGTCGTATCATATAAAACTCTCTCCCTATATATTAAGAATGCAATTGATCTGATTCGATTTGATGGATGCTTGATTGAGGAAAGCAAGAAAAGAAGTAGCAAAATATGAAATGTGAACCAATAACCAATTGACTGTTTCGAATTGGTTTCGATTTTTAAAAAGAATATGTATCGGAATTAATCTACTAGTTTGGTTTGATTCAATCGATTTTTTTTAATCCTTTTTATACTTTATTGAAAATACATATTGGACCTAGAAAAATATAATTATGAATTTTACCATTCATTGGAAATATTTTATTTTTCTTAATTTTAAATAAAAAGCAAGCCTTCATGACCAAGTTGGATGGGTAACATATTCCATCCACACGTCAAAATCCATTGCAATATTTTATATTCTAACAAAACCAACTAATCACTTAGTCCGGTTTGGATTCAAAAATAAATTTAACTTATCTCAATTTATTTTTATTTTATTATTATATTTTTTTAAATTTTTATACAAAATATAAATTTCGATATAACTTTTTTAAATTTTAATACATATTTTTTAAATTTTAATTTAATTTTTTTTAAATTTTAAAATAATAATAATATAAAAAAATAAATAAAATTTATCTCTATTCATCTTATTTTTAAAACCCAACAAATTTTAAAAATTGTGTAAGCAGATTCGGAGTTGGCATGAATTATATTCTAATAATGAAATTATCTTTAAGAGCACGTGAGAGAAAAATAAATGGTTTGGAGCAGTTAAGAACAAAAAAAAAATGGAAAGACTAAAAGGTGGTTTGTCAACTTGTGTGGTGTCGTGTAGTGGCAAGAATTGGAACCTAGGCAGACTATTCTCTTTCTTATAAGAAATGGACGAAGAAGCCGAGGATGTCCTCCTGAACCCTTGGTGTTTTGACTGATATATCCTCGGGCTAAGACAAGGTTTTTGCTTTTTGTTTTTTATTTTTTATATTTTTTGAAAAAATTTGTATTGAACAATACAACTCTGACACTTCAAAGATAATGTAAAAGCGAAGGAGATGGGTTCCTTTTTACATGTATCTGGCGAGAGCAATTCACAAATCACACTAAAACCTTTTTACGAGAAGTCTCACTTAGGGCCCGATGGGTTTGAAGCCCATTTTCACACCGACTAATAAAATAATAACACATAAGTATATTGTAGAAATTTCAGTACAACTGTACACCCAAAGCGTCTCTCCCTCCCTCCCTCAGTCTTTGGTGTATCGAGTTTCGACTGATATATGCTCGGGCTAAAATGAAGAAGCCAAACAGAAACGATTTTGCATGGACTTGGATTGTTTTCGAACAAAACTAAAACAAACGGCTAAATTCAACATTCAAGTTTTTTTCTTTTTTTTTTTTTAATAATTTCATCTTGTTTAATTAGTCGGCAACCTAATGGATGGTAAGGTTTTTCTTCTTCATTTTATTTAATTGAAGAAAAAATTTATTCATAAGCCTATACATCATATATCATATTTTTTTTTCTTTTATAAAATATTTAATATATAAATAATGAGTAGAGAGTTTAATTAGTTAAAAAAGAATAAATTCAAAAAAAAATTATAGAAAGTGGAAAAAATATATATATCATATGTGATATATGAACTTATGTGTAGCAAAACTCTTGGGCTAACTTTTTTTGGTTGAGAAACCACTACCATAAATTTCTATATTCTGGTGATTGTTTGAATTACAAATATGGAAGTACTTTTGTTGTATGTACTTCGAAGTGAGGGAGTCTCAAACATAATACAATTTTATAGGGACCTTTCAACGTTAATCACAGATGGAGGAGGAAGAGAGAGCTTTGACTTCTGCTTTTGGCTTCGTGCGTCTTGTAGATGGGGTAGGGAAAGGGAAAAAATGAGGGGAGACGGTTTGGTGTATATGTGGTTGTACTAAGAATTTTTATAGAATACCTACGTGTCATTATTTTATTCATCATTGCGAAAATTGGTTTCAACCCCATCCAATTTGAAGCTTTTTCCTTTTACAAATGGTGAATAATGAATATGATCATCCCATGAGATCAATGTCATACCTTGCTATCCTCGACTCCTCACATGCCATCCTAAACTGAGGATGCCCCACAAATCACCCTTTCCTAAAATTTTGCAAATCCATCGTCATGTTTCAAGGAATCACAATTATTTTTAAAAACATATTGTAAAATAACGTTATAGTAAAATCTGTGTATTGGGTTTTGCTCTTGCATTTCCCTTATTGGACAGCCACAACATCCATCGTTATTGCGGGAAAGAAATGGGAAAGCACTTTGATTTCTCGATTATAATAGTTGGGTCCCGAACTCACCAGCAAAGAATCCGCTATCTATTACAACATATTTTTCAACAATGATATGGTTAATCAGCCAAACATGTTACTATACTTGTATCATTATCCCTTTTAGTAAGTTCAACAATTGAATCAGTCCAAAAGGAAACGGGTGTCACCAACATCTCAAGTAGAGAGAGAGAGAGAGAGAGAGGCAAAATTGCAATGAAATACATAGACTAAATTAGTTAGAAGTTTTATTGTCAACAATCAAATGAATTAAATATATATTCAAAATTTGTAAGGCACCTCTCAAGCCTCCATGTAATAGATAAGGGCCACAACTACCGCATAAATCTGAATGCATTTGCTTTAGCAACCAGCACTTCACCCATTGGGCTTCAATTTTGAGTATAACTGCACTTTGGAATTACTACCGCCACCATTGACAGGCGATGGTTTCACCGGGTGCATCTACGCATAAAATCAACTACGCTGAAACGAGTGTGGAAAGAAAGTTTAATAAAAATATCTTTAAGGGGAAATGAGGATAAAAAGACATCAAGGAGATAGTATAATTGAATATACAATGAGGATGGTCCCCTGGTTCCTAGCCAAGCATGATTGCTGGCTCTAGTTGATCTTCAAAGGTTGAGTATCAATTAAAGTTGTTCCAACAGCATATTGCTTTAAGTTTAAACATTGAAGGAAATTTTATCAATAAGCTTGAGATTCCTGTTGGGATCGGTGGAAGCTCACAAATAATATGGAGACCAGAATTTAACGTGGTTCGACCAATTTAGCCTACGTCCACACACACAAAGAGAAGAATTTGTATTAAACAACAAACCAATTATTTACAATGGTTTCTCTCTTCTAATCTCTCCAACGGACCTCACTTCCGACTCTCTTCCTCATTACAATCTTACATGTATTTATAGGAGAAAGAAATAGTGTAAACGTGTAAATGACGGTGGAATTTCGGCGGCCTCCATTCTTGAATTTTCCGGCGGCACCTACCTTCCAGCTGCTACTGACGGTGCCGTCTTCCAGAAGCCTCCAGCTTCTTCATCACGTTGCGTGTTGATTTCCAACAATTCCAACCATGTGAATCTAGAGTTGTAGGTTGATCTTTTCGGACCATTTGTAAATGTTAAGAGTAAACTATATCCCCACCTAAGTCCTCTCTAGTAGCCCCTGCTGCAACTCTTATAACATCTTCAATCAATGCAAAATTACCCATTATATCAACATGAGCACCACTTTGGGTGCCACGACCCTCTAGAAGATTAGCTGGAGGGGCATGATCATACTCCCTTATGTAAGTACGAATGCCTGAAGGGTTGAAACAAGTTGTTCCCCGCCAACCTTTTGCACACATGAAACCTGCACTTAAAATGGAAAACGTTTTCATCCCCATCAATAGAAAACACCCCACCTTTTAGACAAGGATTCTCACTTCCACCCTCTACTGATGCATCTATTTGAAAGGGAATGTAGCATTCTGCAGCAGGAGTTAATTTGTATACATATGCTCTTTCTGTGGGGACTCCAACACCATACATGGTATAGATTTCTATGTCTGGAGCATTAGGTAATTTGCAAAGCCAGTAGACAAAATTTAAGCAGCATTAGTATGGGGAAATCCAATCAAAGAACGCTTTTTAATGAATCACCAACCTAGAACAAAATAAGAATGTTTTGTTCACGAGGGTAATTTACAAAAAAAAAGTGAGGACAACTTTGTTACTTACAATTATAAATAAGGGAAATATCATACAATTGCTCTAATGTAACTCAAGGGGCAACTGGTTAAAAAAAAAAGTTGATTTTAGGAAGTGAGTTGTAAGGAGTCAAAGTTTGAAGGCTTAAGAATGTGGTGCCATTTTGAGAGGGTTTTGTAATTTAGCCAAATTATACCATAGTAACACATCATACTCTGGTATGTGTGGATGGACACAAACTCACACACACGAGCACGCACTTCAAGATTGATGAAAGCAAAATTGGTGAATGCTTCGTGCACTAGACACATCACACACTCCAAAACTGATGCATGCTTGGTACGCACGTACACATTCAAAAATCGACACATGTTTGATTGATAAAATCTCATACATTGGGCAGTTACATTGATGCGTTAAAAAACTTATATAGGATATCATCAACAATATTTGAAGGAGGGAAATAATTCTTCCAAGTTCAATTGAGCATTGATAAGGAAACAAACTGTTAGAACAACAAAGAAACATTGAAATCTCACTTCGTTTCTAAAGGGTTTGACCAATATTTGTGATGTTCATATTTAGGGTCATCCAAATTGTCTGCAATTCCGTGTGAAAAATGAGCATCCCCATGTGCCATTAACTTGGGGGCTACATAATGAAGCAGATCCAAAATCGATCCAGCTGTGTAAACTTTGTAATCTGCAACAGCTTTGACACCCTCAATAGCCATTTCATGGTACTCTGTCCATGCATCACACTTGGTCGTATTTATAAGGTTTTTACCCTTGACAGCATCCTGCTGACCAATGACCAGTTAAATTCATTAAACTCCCAGTGATACACAATAATAAACTTAGTTTTGACTATAAGGACATCAGCCATTCTAAAGAGTGCAATTGATAGCAGTTTGCCTTCCATATGATTGTTGCCATTCTAGCAATGACATATGACAACTTTACCTGCTTGCATTTGATCATAATCCACACAAAATGTAAAGCAGATGCAGCAACTAGTTTTTTCATACAAATTAGTTGAAAATATTATATTATCTTATATGTTTTATACAAATGGAGAAATTATTTTATGGCCATCGATCAAATCAGTTTTTTAAGTATGATTTAAGAAATAAGATATTTTTTTGTGCCACTGGTTGATCCCCAGACACACTTATTGGTTCTACCGTCTCAATAATCTTCTACTTGTTCTTTTTTGTGAGATTGATGAAAAAATCACATATTCTTTTACTTTCAGCATAATAATCTTCTACGCACCTTCCTCTCATCTTTACTATAAGTGCATACTCTTTTCCTTGGACAATTATACCAAAATGCATAACCTTTCACAAACTGAAAATTTGAATAGACTTGGAATGGTTTTTTCTTTTACACACACACACACACACACACACACACACATACACACACACATATACACACACACAGAGATCTTACTATCAATGGGCTTGGATGTACAGAAACCAAACTAAAACATGGAACATTACCTGGAAATCCACTCTTTTAATCTCGGAGGAATGTATGTCAGCTACATCTCTCCTAAATGATAGGATCCTCCCATAATTTACTCTCTTTGTAGAACCCAGACTCCCAAAATCTTCTACGTTCCTTCCTCTCTTCTTTACTGTAAGTGCATACTCTTTTCCTTGGACAATTATACCAAAATGCATAACCTTTCACAGACTGAAAATTTGAATAGACTTGGAATGGTTTTTTCTTTTACACACACACACACACACACATATACACACACACACACACAGAGATCTTACTATCAATGGGCTTGGATTTACAGAAACCAAACTAAAACATGGAACATTACCTGGAAATCCACTCTTTTTATCTTGGAGGAATGTATGTCAGCTACATCTTTCCTAAATGATAGGATCCTCCCATAATTTACTCTCTTTTTAGAACCTAAACTCTCCTTCCCACTTCGGTCTGCAGTTTGGGTATCATTGTTCTTAAGCTTCTTTGCACTACAGTTAAAGTCCCCTTCAGGTGACCAATGAAGGCCACCCCAAATAGTATCACCGCCTTTTGGTATCATTGACATGGTTGCATCCCACGTGCGGGTCATCCGCATCATATGTTGAAAAGTTTGCAGACCAAAAATATCCTTATCCAAAACACCCAGTGCGAAAGCCCTGCTTAAGGATTAGCAGTTCATCAAGAGTCCAAAACAACTGAAAGCATGCATGCATTGTTTTCAACTGGAAACCAAAATCTTAAAAAATTGAAAAATAAATAGAAACAAAAATTTTAGCATATGAACAAGGATTTCTTGTGAAAAGACATTTGTAAATCAAATACTCATGAAGCTAATCTAATGTCTCCTTTTTGTTCTTTTAAATTGCTTGATTCTATGCATTTTAGATTGTAATTCTTCAAGGAATCTCTTGTAGATGATACCCCCATGTGCTTGAGGTTCTCGTGTTAATAATAAATTATATTCTTTTATTAAAAAAGATATTTAGTAGTCAAAATAGAACAATGAGAGATCTCTGCTTTTATAGCAATCCCTGCAGCATGCATTAAGAATTGCAAATGGAATGATTCTCTCCCTTTGTCTCTTGGCATTGACAGCATGAATCCATTGGCTAGAATGAACTAACCATGAAATCTTTATCCACTTTCATAATAAAATAATTAATGCTTCCTGATCTCATACATGCTTATAAAACAATCTCTTTTCTGCAGTGATTCTGAATTGAGGTGATTTATGACAATAATGATAAAATAATGGTCTAGTCCTACTCATATAATACTAGCTAATATTTAAACCTGGCAATAGCAACATCCTTGGCTTCAGTAAAGAAAATTCCTGCAACTGCTTTTGGAACACCTAGAAAGGGTTCACCAATGTTCATTACTGCTTTTATATGCTTAGCACACCAATCCAACCCACCACCACCACCCATTGGAGCTGGTGCCTCAACCCATTCCATGAAATGCAGAAAGTACAGAACACCCATTAAATGTGGTATAACAACCACCTTTTTTCCACCACTTGTAGCTACCACGAGTTCTATATTACTTTTTATCGTGCTTAGAGTTTGGTCTCTGATCTGATCAATCCAATTAGGTAGAAAAAGAATAAACCGATTTAATATGGTAAGTAAAGGGTACTACATTATCATAACAAAAACTTCAGTCAACAACAAACAGCTAAATAATGACATTTCACCGATGCAAAATGAGCTGGGGGGATATAATTCACTTATTGAAATATACCTTAGTGTCTTGAAATGATAATCTCCAATCATATGCAGCCATATACATTGTTTTCTCCTCATATCCGATGCGAGCCAAATTGAAAATTGAGATAGCCCAGACAAAATAACCAGGTGCAAAGTAATCAGCTGCGACAAGTCCAGATACAGGTCTGAGCCATAAACCAAAAGGGTCCAGTCCAGTTTCATTATCTAGTGACGTGCTCAACCGAGCATAATGGTCTGCACAGAACAAACAATAACAAATTCTAGAGTCAATGTCACCGAGACAATAGCAATACATCATAACAAATAGGGAGCAAACTCTGACAAATAGTAAGAACATAGACAAATTTGGCATGATAAAATCTCACTGTTAAACAATTTGAAACACACATAAATGGTCAATTTAACATATAAAGCAAGGATCAAAAGTAAACTCAATGCGTCAAAAGAAGTAGCGGAGCCGCTGTGTAGCCCAAGTGGTAATGGCAAACTTGTGTGCATGAGCCACATATCACAGCTTCGATTCTCCCTAGAATTAAACTACAGTTTAACTAGGGGCCATGGCAGTGGGTTGTGTGCTAGTCTCCTCGGCGGTTTAGGATTTCATAGTTGAGTCCTAAAGGCTCTCCTATGGGGTGGTTTCCCATCATCGAGAATAAGAAGAAGAAGTAGCGATTCTCTCGTTCCGCCTTACATTATAGATACTATCTACCAACTTACGTATACCTAATATCCTCTCTTCAAACATTGTTACAAGTTCTATCCACAAACGAAAGAGAAAGATATCTTTATCAGACCTTTATGGAATCCTATTAACAAATTAATTTCCCAAAACCTCGACCATAAGACTTTGAGAGTAAGCTAAGAACAAAATGACATGGACGCTTCACATTATTGCAAGATGCAACTGCGACACTTTTCACTCCAATGGCATGCTCGAGAAGATTTTCTCAAATCAACATGTATAATATGCTTGAATTGTCTATTGTTGCATCTTCCATATCAAACTCGTTCACCTCCAATAATGTCGATTCCAATCTCTCTTACAGGAGTGGGAATGAATAGTTTGGGTAGAGGATCTTTGTTTTTCTTAAGTTATCGAGGATATTGAAAAATAGTAGGTTTTTCGCGACTTTATCATAGGTTTCCTCAATAGGAAAACAACCCCAAACAAAATATGCATTCTCGATCCCTATACCACCCTATAAACAAGAAATCAAGCACTTTCCTTACACGGTTTAATCGAACAACCACTCCAAGTCTAAGCAACCTCAACTAAAACTTTTTAATGCAAAAGATGCACGGTAAATTTTTCTTATTATCAAAAGAAGGAAAAAAAAAACAAGAATACCTTTTATACAATTCCCCGAAGGACCCACCCCAAAGCCTATTCCTAAACAAGTCCTCAGTGCACTCGTGCCCCTCCCACAACTCAAGCCCGCCAATAACGATTCCAGGTATGAACACCACCGGGTTCTTGACCTTCAAGCCCTCTTTCATCAACTTTACGACGGGATGGTCCGATAATGGCCACTTTTATACAATTCCCCGAAGGACCCACCCCAAAGCCTATTCCTAAACAAGTCCTCAGCGCACTCGTGCCCCTCCCACAACTCAAGCCCGCCAATAACGATTCCAGGTATGAACACCACCGGGTGCTTGACCTTCAAGCCCTCTTTCATCAACTTTACGGCGGGATGGTCCGATAATGGCCTCATTATCGCCTCCGTCACATACTGGGGAAATGACGCTGACATTGCGTTGTACAGGAAAATCAAGAACCACCAAATCGAACATATGCACCCAATGAACCAGCGACAACTATCCACGCAAAACCATCTCTTGCCCTTTCTAAGAATCGTCTTCGGGTTCCTCTTCTTGCCATCATCCTCGTTTTCATCGTCAATTTCATTAGGCTCTGAGTTTTGAGTCTTTGAGGGCTTTCTGCGCCTCAGAAACGACATGGTTTCTGTTTCAAAAGTAGGAGCTCCTTTTTCAATGCACTGGAAGCGTTGGCATGGTCATTGATGGAGTCTGAGCTGGTGTGGAGCTTCACGAAGTGTCTGCTTAAAAGCAGAATCCTAGACCTTCAATTCTAATATTGACTACTAGCAGAGGAGTAAAATATAGATATCGTAACTTAGTAACCGTCGGTGACCGGTGAGAAGTCTCCGGGCGGAGGCGAGGTGTAGGTAGGAGATTGGCGCCCAAGTGTTTGTTCGTCAACTCTCTTCTCTCAGTCATATGGGGAGGTGGAACTGATAGTTTCTTTTAGCCAAATCATCGATTGGGCTCGCTGGAAAATAGACAGTTTCTTTTAGCCGATACGTGAAGGAGAGAACTAACCCGCCATTCTGTGCCGCAGAACCGCAGGTATAGTTTCATTACGCCATTCGTCGTTTTGATAGAGACCTCGGTCTTATCCCGATCATTCAAAGAGTTCTTCCTTGCTCGATTGGTTCCCTCTAATGACCGAATTAGACTCTAATACTTGGGAAAGAGAATATAGGTGAGGGAAAGAGTTAAATAAGACTAGGATTTAGTGGAATTAAGGTTGAATGTGAGGATAATGGACTAGGTATAGTGCAAAGGTGATGCACGACAATGGGGTGTTTGGTGGGTTCGGCTAGGCTAAGTGTGTTTAGGCAAAATGGGATTTGTTTAGGGTTTTTGGGTAGCCGAACATGGCTTATGGGAGGCTAGGATTTTCGGCACATGTGATTAGGGATAGGATGATAGGGTTTTGATTGAGCTTGGATAAGTCCTAAAAAGTAGGAATATGGCTTATAGCCATTTGAAATGGGCGGCACCTAGGGTGATTATTTTGGCCGAATTTGCTTAGGTGTTGGGGAGGGATTTAATTGGTTCTCTTCTTCACTTGATGACCAATCAAATGGGAGTGTGAGGTGGCAATTTAAATGATGTGGCAAGAGGATTTCGGCTAGGGTAAGGGTGGATGGCCGGTTGAGATTTTGTAGGGATTTTGGTGAGATTTGAATTTGAATTCTTTTGAATTCAAATCCAATGGGTGGCCGGTCTTGCTAGGGTTTGAGGGGCATGAAATTGGTTTGTTTTGGATGAGGGATGAGGTGGATTTAAGTGAGGAAATATAAAAGAGGATGGGGTTAAGTGGCTGGCTAGGGTAAAGGGCAAAATGGACAAGTGTTTAGGCTAGGGTTACATGCACTATGCCGTGTGGCTCTAGGGCTTGGGGGAGCTTGATGCCGTGGCTGCTATGGGACAAAATGAATACCAAATTGATCAATTGAACAACCAAATGATGATTGAACAAAAGACAATAGGTGAACAAGTCAACTCCTTCAAGAAACGAAGTGGATTCGGCACACACACAAGACTCTAAGTCTTCAACTTCCTTCAATCAATCACACACTCACTCTCACTCACATGAGCAATCTGAATCTTCCTATGGAGGAGGATTTCAAATTCCTCTATGGACACACACACAAATTCTCAAATCTACAAGTGGTGTGGATTTGGCCTCACAAACACAAAATCACTCAACAATCAACAAACGACTCAAGAACACAAAAATATGAAAATCACTCAACACAACTCACTCCAAAACCGAAACTCTTTTTATGAATTACCTCAAGATTTTTTATAAATAAAAATGAAAACAGATAAAAGGATAGATGTGGATCACCGATTCACGAATTGCACGATGATTCTCTTCCAAAGGGATTTACGAATTGCACCCTAGGAAAGCCCAAGTGCTAAGCACCGAAATCCAAACCACAATACTTGTGGCCGGCCTAACTCTTTTCCAAGAGCAAAAGTCTAGTCTCAATTTGTCCAAAGATTTCTAAAATAAACCCTAGAAAGCCTATTTAAAGAGTCTTATAACTTGGAAACCCCCAATAGGTCCCTTATTAAAAATAGCTAATTACCAAATTAACCAAACAATAAAATAATAAAAATAACATAAAAATGAAGTGATGGAGGCGCCATTTAGCATGTGTGGCCGTGGGGTCTAGTTGGCCCAAGGTGGGCTAGTGTGATGCTTCATCCACGGTCAGGCTTGTCTCGTGCTGTCTCGCTGCATGGCGCCTGGTGGTGCGCGGGGCATGGCTCTGTGCAGGGCCAACTGATGGTGGTCATGGCAATGAGCCATGCATGGTCCTGGTGGTAGGCACAGGGTCAAGCCACGGCGCTCTAGTGCTGCCCAGTCAAGGTACTCGGGCGGTGCTCCTGCATGGCCCGGGCTGGGTGCCGGGGTGGTGTACATGCATGACCCAAGCTGATGGTCTGGGTGCGGGCTGCATGGCGCGGGCTAGTGCCGTGCGCTGGATGACATGCATGGTGTGCATGCCACTGGCCTATTCTGCAAGGCGCGGGCTGGTGCCGCGCGCTGGATGGCATGCATGGTGTGTATGCCACTGGACTGCTCTACAAGGCGCGGGCTAGTGCCGCGCGCTGGATGGCGTGCCTGTGAAGACACGCCACTAACCTCGCTAAGTGGGGCTGTGGGGCGCAGTGATGCGCGCAGATGCACACGCACGCATGTGCGCAGGTGAATGCGCTGCACACGCCGGCTTGTGCGCATGCACTGTGCATGGCCAGTAGTCTCGCTGGTCACCTGCTTCGTGTCAAGGCCTAAGACAAGGCATGCCTGCAGGCTAGCCAGGGAAGTGTCCTGGCCCTCCAAGGCCTGAGTCAGGGCTCGACCTTGGGCGACTCTCCTAGAGGTTTTGACACGTTTGTCAAGTGGGAGTTTTAATCTAACGATTTTTTTTTAGAGGTAATAATAAAATATTAAATAAAAAAAATAATGAATAAAATAATAAAAAATAAAAAATAATAATAAGTGTTTGAGAATGTTTTAAAAACTTTGATTTACAAACCCTCCTTAACTATAATTAATTTTTTTCACTTGTAATCTTAATATTTTCTGTGACTTTAAAAAATAGATATAGCAGTTAGCACAATGGGTTTCTTATGCCGTTATCTGCCTTCAAGAGGTAGGGGCGGGCCCCATCCTAGTGTGGGAGTGGGATTGAAACATTTGAAATATTGTTCTAATTTTTTGATAATACATTTTAAAAATTTGTAAATTAAGATTGAAATGTTTTGTTTTTGCATTTTGAGCTATCTAAAAAGATTCATGTTTACATATTAATATATATTCTTTGTTTATTAAGTTATTAATAAATTACTCCTTATTTTCGTAATATTTTTTCAATAATTTGGATGATTCAGCGAGAAACCGAAAAATAAAAAGTATGGATAAGGCTATGCAAGCATAGTGAATTAAGTACAAAGATAATCCTTGAGGTATGTCGATTTTGGTAGAGTTTTATGCAATGGTTTTATATGTTTCTATTGATGGAAATTATGAAGGTTGGTGGACATTTTGAGACTTCATGGTGTCTTAGGTTAATTATATTAAAGTTATTGGTTCGCTATAATATTTTTTATGGTTCAAAGAAAATTTCGGTTGTTTATATAGTATTGTTGGGATATGAGGGTAGGTAATAAGAACTAACCCTCCAACCATTCAGGATTGAGAAGTTCCAATTCAAAAGGACAAAAATTCGATGCGATGTAACTTGAGGACTGGGGCACATAAAAATCCAAAGTTAATAAGGAATCTTAATAGATGAATATAATTAGATAGTATTTTTTAATATAGAAATACTTCATTTTATTTTAACAAAATCGAAGTTACAACAATGATTTGATAAATACAAGAAAAATCTAGATTACAAGTTAAACTACTCAACTATTTAGAGCATCTACACACATAAATTTATTTATGATAGATATTATTTTAATTTTTATACTCTCTCAAGTGACAAAACCTACAGAAAATTCAATATCGATTTATCTTAGAGTATGACACTTTATAAACAGAAATCAAACAACCCCTACCCTCCAAAGAATGAGAGGGAATCAATATCACCATCCTTCAACGAAGGGGTGAGATAACTAAATAAAAAGTCTTTTTCGTTTTATTAATACCTAAACCAAACAATCTTACAAACAAACACGAAACAGAAAGAAAACCAAAACAGTTAGCACAAAAACACTGAAAAGCTACACAATACATGACTGTAATTGAGTGTGTAGACATTGGGAGTGGTCGAATAGGATATCTTGAAGCCATTGAAGTTGCGGAGCCCAAAAATGCCGTACATGGCTGCAACAAAAGTGTTTGTGATGAGGCATTTGAAATACATGCATTCTTCAATGATCTGCATGTGTGGAGCACACTCCACTCCTCATGGTGAATCCTTTGACCGACTAGTAGATTGGTGCCAGAAGAAACTTCAAATGGGGCGCGTGGGTGTCATGGGCCACCGAAAAATACCAAACTCGACCCCCCATGTTTGAAACGGAAACTCACACAGAAAAAACACAAAAACATACGGCTGAAAATGAAGAGAGAAGGAAGAGAGAATGAGGGGGAGTCGAGACTCCTATTCCCTGCGACGAAATTGACTTTTTGGTCATGAGAGATGCAGTTTTAGGCAATGTTTTAAATACCGTACCCGTGAGCGTATCAATCAAGGCACTGAAACAAAATATTTCGGTACCGATACCGTTTTCCTATACCGTTTCAGAATAGTCTATACATAAAAAATTATATATATAAATACATATATAAATTATATTTCAAAATAATAGTCAATATATAAATATATGTAAACAATCTAGTGTAAATTAGGATTACAAAAATAGCAAAGCATGAACAAAAAAAAAAGTGAAATCCCAGTATGACCGGTATAGGTCGGTACACATGGCTGGTACGGTCAAAATATCGGCCGGTGCAGGCCGATACAGTCGAAATCTAGGCCGATATGAAACAGATCCAATTTTTGTACCGATCACTGCTTCGATATGATACGTAGTACAGTACGAAATTTAAAATTATGATTTTAGGATCTTCGAAATCACCAAAGCAAATGATTAGGTAAGAAACTGTAAAAAATTATAGAATAATTGTATACATAGCTTGATAATGCAACATATCCAAAGCGAGTTTCTATACTTTGTGGTTAGCGCTTCCCTAGTTGGGAAAAAGAGGTCCTTGGTTCAAGTTTTCACGAGTGCCTTTTCAAATGAACTGTAGATTTTTGAAACACCGCATCCATTCGAGTGAGTCTTTCATATGAGCTGGTTTGGTCCAATATGTGGTGCATTTTCAGCCCAAGCATCATATCTAACTGGCCCAAATACTTTGGACTATTCCAAGCCTTATTAAAAATAAAGTTTTTCAACACATAGCCATGGTGATTAGAACCTATATCCTCTCATTTGATACAACACGTCATTACCAGTGAACTAACAGCCTATTTGCAATGGTGGTTTAGGAAAATAAATAATAACTCACATTCAAAAAACTTATATAATTAAAAAATATATAATTAAAATATAACAACGATAAGGATATTTAGGAGTGCAAAGAACATTTTTCAAGTAATCAAGCTATGTTAAGATTTTCATAAGAGTATTTTTTCTCTCTCCAAAAATAAAGAGAATGAAGTAATGTTATAAGCTTTAGGCTATGTTTGAAATATAGAAGTAACTAAATTCATCTGAGTTGAGTTCAATTTTAAACTAGCCCAACATTCAAACACATCTAAACTTATTTTAAATAAGTCTTATAAAACTCATTTCACTATCTTAATTTATTATTATTTATAAAGAATTTAACTCAACTCAACTCAATATTCAAATACAAATTTAGGCACGCAGAGTTCAAACATACTTTTTGTAAAAAGTTTGACTAATTAGTAAAATAAATTTTTTTCTTTTTTACATTAAAACTCATTTATTTTTTCACAAATAATTTACACGAGACCTGTATTACATTATATCATTTGCCTTATTCTAATAAGATGTGAGGTGGTGGTCAACTGTTACATAATTTTTTAATGCTAAATTTTTAGAATTTAAATTTTAATCATAAAAACAAACAAATATTATGACCGAAAGTATTAGTCTTGTATTGATATACATACGGTTATAAAACTAAAGAAGAAATTACTATTGCAAGAGAGAAATATATAAGAAACTCTTTAAAAACTCTTAATAACTGAAACTTTATTCGCTCTCTATATTTTCTTATGAATTTCATAACAACTGAAATTCATATTTATAGGTTTTAAAATCATTATGTAAGTTATTATGTAAGTCACTATGCAAGATTTAAAATAATAGTGATGCGGTCATTCACATAATTTTAGTGGTGGGATAAGGGGCGGCAGCCGTCCCTCCAATCGATCTTCATTTCATTACTCTCCCCCTTGAATGACCATTTATAAAGAATATGCCTCGTTAAAATCTTACCAAGGAAAAACTCAATGGAAAGAAAAACTAATGGTGAAAGAAAAAGAGTATATTCTTCTTATGTATCCACAAGCGCTTTAAGATTGCTTCATTAAAACCTTGCAAAGGAAAATTCAGTGGGACAAAACTTTAACGAAGGAAAAAGAGTACAATCAGCATAAGTTTTCAGAATATTTACTTCCCCTGAAAAGTGTATAACAATAGATTTTTGAGTTTTCGCATTCTAATATTATGCATAATTTTTTTGAATGTCGCAGTTGGTAATACTTTTGTAAATAAATCTGCCATATTATCACTAGATCGTATCTACTTGACATTAATTTCACCTTTTTCTTGAAGTTTATGAGTATAAAATAATTTAGGTGAAATATGTTTGATTCTGTCACCTTTGATATATCCTCCTCTGATTTGAGTGATACAAGCAATATTATCTTTATATAAAATTATTGGACTATTATTGATCATGGGGAGTCCACACTTTTCCTGAATATGTTGAATTACTGATATCAGCCAAATACACTCTCGACTTGCTTCATGAATAGCAATGATCTCTGAGTGATTTGAAAAAGTAACAAATAGTGTCTGCTTAACAGATATCAATGATATAGTAGTATTTTCATAAGTAAATAAATATCCAGTTTGAGATTTACCTCTGTGTGGGTCTAAAAGATAACTTGCATCTACATATTGTTGCCCAGATGACTAACACAAGAGGGGAGATGAATTGAGTTGTATTTAAAAAAAATAACAATTATAAATCAAATATATAATATAAAATATGAATAAAATATGAAATAACAATAAATATAAAGAGTAAGGGTAAGAGAAAAGCAAACACAGTATGTTAACGAGGTTCGGCCCCACTGCCTACGTCCTCGCCTCAAGCTACCCCTTGAGGATCCCCAAATCCACTATTCAATCTCCTTTAGGTGGAGATAGAAACCTATTATACTTTTGAGCAGCACCGCTCCAAAGAATCCGTGTAGAACACCCTCTACACTTCTAATCACCTCACACTTTGTGATTTAACTATTCCCCGTGTAGAACAACTTCTACACTTCCAATCACCTCACACTTGGTGATTTAACTATTCCCCGTGTAGAACACCTTCTACACACACAAGGGTTATACACACCCTTATACTGATACAAGAATTGATAGTGGGTAGGCTATCAGAAAACACTCCTCAATGAGTGAAATAAAAACAATACAGCACAAACTATATCTCTCAAAATGAACAAGGGTTAAGGCTCAATACTTAGAGAATAGAGAATGAAAGCTTTGAATGAATGTTGTATGCTCTTGGTATTGTGAATGTAAAACTCTCAAATGATATATTTATAGGCATATGAGACTTCATATTCAAATTTAAAAAGATTCATATGTCAAAAACATCATCATTCACTTTTCAAAAATTTCAAATCTAATCTTTTTACTTTTTGCATGTGACAAAAGGAACACACTTTATTTTTCAAAAATTTCAAATCAAATCTTTTTACTTTTTGCATGTGACAAAAGGAACACACTTTACTTTTCAAAAATTTCAAATCTAATCTTTTACTTTTTGCATATGACAAAAGGAGCACTTTACTTTTCAAAATTTTCAAACAAAAACATCTACCTTTTGCATAAGTCAAGAAAAGCATCCACCACTTTTGAAAATATTTAAATAAAACATGCACATGTGAAAGATGACAATCAATCATCTTAACATTTTCAAAATTTAAACCTTTAATCATGTCATGTACATGTGAAAGATGACAATCAATCATCTTTCAAAATTTTCAAATTTAATTTTCAAAATATTCATGCACATGTGGAAAATATATTTTAATGCTTTATGATAAAATATTAATTTTGAGTCTTAATCCTAATTTCGAATTTTTAAGAGATTTACAATATTATTCTATAATTTTAATGTGAACTTGTTCTCTTCTTGCTCATACTTGCTTCCTTGATGTGCTTGATTCTATTGTGTAGACAACTTGAGCTTGAAACTCCTTTATTCTTTGAATTCATTTGTTATCATCAAAATCCATGTGTAGATTTACACGAAACTTGAAACATTGAGTTCAACAATCTCCCCATTTTTGATGATGACAAATACTTGATAGAACCTGAAACCTGTATTAATACTTAAGCTCCCCCTGAGAATGTGCGTTAGTTTTTCAAGCAAAAATATAAATATAATTCCAATCATATATAACAAGTTTAGCAATTTAAACAATGTTAATGTTCTAGTCTAAAACTTCTCCCCCTTTTGGCATCATTAAAAATGAATCATAATTAGATCAATAAGATATATTCCTGCAATAACCAATAGATAAATAAAACGCTGCGTTAGTAGAAACTGTAGAGAATTCGGTGCGTAGCCACATGTGTTCGACAAAACCTGCAAAGGCTGGAGGCCTAGTTTCGGTAATTCGGTGCGGAAGGAGATTTTGTAAAGAGCTGAATAATTGAAACCACCCGTGCCCGACAAAACCTGCAAAGGCTGGAGGCGTAGTTCTGGCAATTCGGTGCAGAGATTTGATTCGCTTGATGTTGCTGAAAAATGAGATATTATCATGATTTGTAAGCTTGTCTTGTTCTTATTTCCGTTTCTATAAGAGCAATTTGCTTGCATTCTCATTCTACAATTTTTCAATGGCTCGTAGATTTCCCTTCAGTATTTCTCTTGATCAAGATTTGAGGTATCCTTCACCTCAATCTCAATCTATTTCTGCATCTGTCGTGGGTGCCATGAAGCAACAAGAGACTGATTTAGCTAATAAATCAGATCATGACGCCATTTACGAGCTTGTGGGTCTCGGAACTCGATACTCATTATCTATCGTCGCGTTTTCTGCTCGGTTGCAGTCCAAAACTCGCGAAATTGAGAAGCTTAGCGAGACTGTTTCTGTACTTCAACGACTTGTTTATGAGTCAAACAAAAAAATAGTAGAGTTAAAGCAACAGAATAAGGATTTGAAATCATTGCTTACCTCTTCATTTCGATTGCCTAATCCTTTAGATAAGGATGACATGATGATTTATGAAGAGCAAATGCATTTGAATGATGAGGCTAAACGTCTTAAGTTTCTGTAGGTCATTTAAGATAATGAAATAAAAATATCTAGCAGATATCCATGGCATGCATCATTCCTATTTCTCTTCTAATCATGCATAGTTTATCTTTTGGTAGGGGTTTTGTGAAAATGTCTGCCAATTGATCATGTGTACTAGTGAATTCTAATACAATATCGCCTTTCTGCACATGATCTCTAAGAAAATGATATCTAATTTCAATATGTTTGGTCCGAGAATGTTGTATTGGATTCTTTGAAAGATTTATACCACTTATATTATCACATTTGATTGGAGTGCGATTGTACATAAGTTTAAAATCCTCAAGTTGTTGCTTCATGTAAAGAACTTGAGCACAACAACTACCCGCAGCAACATATTTTGCCTCAGCAGTAGATAGTGCAACAGAATTTTGTTTTTTACTAAACTAGGAAACTAGTGCACGACCTAAGAAGTGACATGTTCCACTAGTGCTTTTTCAATCTATTTTACAGCCAGCATAATCTGCATCTGTGTAGCTGATTAGATCGAAAGATGTGTGCTTAGGGTACCATAACCCTAAGTTAATTGTACCACTAAGATATCTAAGAATGCGCTTAACTGCAATTAAATGTGATTCTTTTGGAGATGATTGAAAGCGTGCACATAAGTACATACTAAACATAATATCTGGTCTACTGGCTGTCAAATATAATAAGCTACCAATCATACCTCGATATACCTTCGAGTCAACTGGTTTACCGGTTTCATCTTTATCAAGTTTAGTGGATGGGCTCATTGGTGTTCCAGTTTCCTTAGCACCTTCCATCCCAAACTTCTTCAGCAATTCCTTAATATATTTCGATTGATTGATGAATGTCCCACTTTTTGCTTGCTTAATTTGCAATCCGAGAAAGAATGTAATCTCTCCCATCATACTCATTTCAAATTCTTCCTGCATAGTCTTAGCAAAAACTTGGCACATATTTTCATTAGTAGCACCGAATATTATATCATCAATATAAATCTGAATCAAAAGAATATCATCATTTTCGTATTTAATGAAAAGAGTTGTATTAATTTTTCCTCTTGAAAAGCCTTTTTCAATCAAGAAACCACTAAATCTCTCGTACCACGCTCTAGAAGCTTGTTTGAGTCCATATAGTGCTTTTGTGAGTTTGAAAACATGATTTGGAGAAATATGATTTTCAAAACTTGGAGGTTGCTCAACATATACCTCTTCATTTATAAAACCGTTTAAAAAAGCACTTTTAACATCCATTTGAAAAAGTTTGAAATCTTTATAACAAGCATATGTAAGTAGCATTCGAATAACTTCTAATCTTGCGACTGGTGCATATGTCTCATCATAATCGATTCCTTCTTCTTAATTGAAATCTTGGGCTACAAGTCGAGCCTTATTTCTAGTAATAACTCTGGACTCATCTTTCTTATTTCTAAAAACCCATTTTGTTCCAATAATAGTATGATTTTTGGGTCTAGAAACAAGTATCCAAACATCATTTCTTTCAAATTGATTAAGCTCTTCTTGCATAGCTAAAATCCAAGATTCATCAAGTAGTGCTTCATCAATATTTTTAGGTTCAATCTGAGATAGAAAAGCAGTATGATTGCAAATCTAAGAGATGATCGAGTGTTTACACCTCGTGAAGGTTCCTCAAGAATTTGTTCCACTAGATGATCTTTCACAAATTTCCACTGTTTGGTTGCATCTTGTATTAAATTTTGATGATCTTTCTTGATATCTCCATGTTGGACTTCCTTAATTGTGTTCTCTTTGTTGAGATTGAGACTTTCCGTATTATTTATACCTCCTGTTTCTTCATCAATAGATTTCTTGGAGAGTAGAGAATTAGATTCATTAAATACTACATGCATAGATTCTTGTACAGTCAAAGTCTTTTTATTGAATACTCTATAAGCTTTACTATTAGTAGAATACCCGAGAAAGATACATTCATCAGATTTTGCATCAAACTTGCCTAAATTATCCCTGTCATTTAAAATAAAACATTTGCATCCAAATACATGAAAGTAACCAATATTGGACTTTTTCTCATTCCAAAGCTCATAAAGGGTTTTATCTAATTTAGACCTTAGCATAACTCTATTTATAACATAACATGCAGTACTTACCGCTTTAGCCCAAAAATAACTAGGCAAGTTGTTCTCATTGAGCATTATTCTTGCCATCTTTTGAAGAGATCTAATTTTCCTTTCTACTACCCCATTTTGTTGAGGAGCAGAAAAATTATGCACAAAACCATTTTCATCACAAAATGTTTCAATATTTTTATTAACAAACTCTTTTCCCCTATCACTTCGGATACTTGAAATAGTATAACCCTTTTTATTTTGAATTCTCTTGCATAACTTGGTAAAAGTATTATGTGCCTCATCTTTATGAGTAAGAAAGATGACCCAAGTATATCTAGAGAAATCATCAACAATAACAAATGCATAATATTTTCTTCCTAAACTTGCAACTCTATTTGGTCCAAAAAGATCCATGTGTATCAGTTGCAGTGGTCTAGTAGTAGAAATATGTTTCTTGATTTTAAAAGAAGTTTTTGTTTGTTTACCAAATTGGCATGCATCACAAATTTTGTCTTTAAGAAAATTTACCTTTGGTAAACCTCTCACAAGATCATTTTTTGAAAGTTTGGAAATAAGTTCCATATTGGCATGATCTAGTCTTCTATGCCATAACCAATTAGTTTCATTTTGAGCTGAAAAACAAATCGCATCTTGTGAGGTAATTTCTTCAAAATCAATTGTATAAACATTGTTACTTCTAAAAGCAATAAAACAAATATTACAATCATAATCATTCAATATAATGCACTTATCCATTTTGAAAGTAACTGTAAATCTTTTGTCACATAATTGACTTATGCTTAAAAGATTATGTTTTAAACCTTCAACAAGTAGAACATCTTCAATTATAAGAGAAAACTCATTACCAATTTTACCTATTCCCACGATCTTCCCTTTCGAGTTGTCTCCAAATGTCATGTGTCCTTCTTCTTTAGATCTAAGATCAAAGAATTTAGTCTTATCTCCTGTCATGTGTCTTGAACATCCACTATCTAAAAACCATTTATTTTTGTTCGTGGAAGACTTCATGCACACCTATAACAACGATTAAAATGATTTTTCTTGGTATCCAAGTTCTTTGGGTCCTTTATTTATTAGTATTAGAATAAACAAGATTTTTAGGTACCCATATGGCCCTAATAGTCATTGTATGTTTTCTTCTAATAGGATAAGTAAAATAATTATGACCATTTCTATTACAAAAATTGCAAATAGCATGTGACATATATGAAGAACTTGAGTGATTATAATAGTATCCTTTTTTAACAAAATTATTTTTATGAAAAGAATTTTGAATATTGGAATTTGATTTAGAAGGATTATCAAAGAAGTTTTTATAAGGTTTGTATTTTTATTTTGACATATATCCCAAGCCTGCCTTATCAAAAACACATTTTTGACTACCAAGAAGTTTTTCAAAATTTCTTTTTCCATTCGTAAATTTTTCAATAATATTTTCTAAATCAGTTTTCTTTTTCTTCAATTCAAAATTTTCATCTTTCAAAACAATACTTTCTTTTCTTAAAATATCAATTTCGTTTGTTAAAGAATAATTTTTCTTTTTCAAAACAGTATACTTGATACCCAATTTTTCAAATTCCTCATATACCTCTTCTAAAACATTTTGTAATTCTTCATATGAAGGATCTTCAATATTATTAAGATTTGTTACCTCAATGTCATCTTTAGCCATAAGACAAAAATTTACTGATTCTCCATTGCTTGCTTCACTATCTTAGCTACTTGAATCATCATCCCATGTAACTTTCATTACTTTTTTGCCTTTGTTTCGATCTTTCTTTAACAGAGGACAATCTGACTTGATATGACTAGATTTATTGCATTTATAACAAATTAAAGTGTCATTTTTACCTGAATTTTTCTTGGAAAACTTTTTGAAGGATTCCTTGGAGGAGTTTTATTTTTCTTTAAGAACCTCTGAATTCTTCTTGTTATCATCGCAACTTCTTCATATTTGTCGTCATTTTCCTCATTTTCATCACTTTCACTTTCATGTGGAACAGTTTTAAGTGCCAAGCTCTTCTTTGACTTTCCTTCTTCTTCTCCTCTTTTCAATGTGTACTCATGGGTGATAAGTGACCCGATGAGTTCATTCACTTCGAGCTTCTTGAGGTCTCTAGTTTCAAGAATCGCTGTCACTTTTGATTTCCAACGTTTTGGTAGAGAGTTGAAAATTTTTCTTACTATTTCCACTTTGGAATAAACTTTGCTAAGAGCTGTCAAGCTGTTTATGATGTTAGTAAAACGAGTGTACATACTAGAAATAGATTCATCATCATTCATCTTAAACATTTCATATTCATGAGTAAGAATATAAATTTTTGATTCCTTGACTTGAGAAGTTCCTTCATAAGTAACTTCCAAGTTATCCCAAATTTCCTTTGCTGTAGCACAAGTCATTACTCTATTAAATTCATTACCATTGAGAGCATTATGTAATAAATTCATAGCAGTTAAATTCAAAGTATAAAGTCTATCGTCTTCACGATTAAACTCTTCTTCTTCCTTTTTGACCTTTACTCCATCAACTACTTTTGTTGGAATATAAGGTCCATTTACAATGCATTTCCAGATTTCTCGACCTTGAGCCTGATGGAATATTCTCATTCTAACTTTCCAGAATGAGTAATTGTCTCCGCAAAAAAGTGGAGGCTGATTGCTAGATTGACCTTCACCAAATGAAACTGCAATGTTAGCCATAAGATCTTAACTTAAAAGATAGTTAATCTTATAATAGAGCTCTAGCTCTGATACCAATTGTTGCCTAGATGACTAACACAAGAGGGGGGGTGAATTGAGTTGTATTTAAAAAAAATAACAATTATAAATCAAATATATAATATAAAATATAAACAAAATATGAAACAACAATAAATATAAAGAGTAAGGGTAAGAGAGAAGCAAACACAGTATGTTAACGAGGTTCGGCCCCACTGCCTACGTTCTCGCCTCAAGCTACCCCTTGAGGATCCTCAAATCCACTATTCAATCTCCTTTAGGTGGAGATAAAAACCTATTACACTTTTGAGTAGCACCGCTCCAAAGAATCCGTGTAGAACACTCTCTACACTTCCAATCACCTCACACTTGGTGATTTAACTATTCCCCGTGTAGAACACCTTCTACACTTCCAATCACCTCACACTTGGTGATTTAACTATTCCCCGTGTAGAACACCTTCTACACACACAAGAGTTATACACACCCTTTTACTGATACAAGAATTGATAGTGGGTAGGATATCAGAAAATACTCCTCAATGAGTGAAATAAAAACAATACAGCACAAACTATATCTCTCAAAATGAACAAGGGTTAAGGTTCAATGCTTAGAGAAGAGAGAATGAAAGCTTTGAATGAATGTTGTATGCTCTTGGTGTTGTGAATGTAAAACTCTCAAATGATCTATTTATAGGCATATGAGACTTCATATTCAAATTTAAAAAGATTCATATGTCAAAGACATCATCATTCACTTTTCAAAAATTTCAAATCTAATCTTTTTACTTTTTGCATGTGACAAAAGGAGCACACTTTACTTTTCAAAAATTTTAAATCTAATCTTTTATTTTTTGCATATGACAAAAGGAGCACACTTTACTTTTCAAAATTTTCAAACAAAAACATTTACCTTTTGCATAAGTCAAGAAAAGCATCCATCACTTTTGAAAATATTTAAATAAAACATGCACATGTGAAAGATGACAATCAATCATCTTAATATTTTCAAAATTCAAACCTTTAATCATGTCATGCACATGTGAAATATGACAATCAATCATCTTTCAAAATTTTCAAATTTAATTTTCAAAATATTCATGCACATGTGGAAAATATATTTTAATGCTTTATGATAAAATATTAATTTTGAACCTTAATCCTAATTTCGAATTTTTAAGAGATTTACAATATTATTCTATGATTTTAATGTGAACTTGTTCCCTTCTTACTCATACTTGCTTCCTTGATGTGCTTGATTCTATTGTGTGGACAACTTGAGCTTGAAACTCCTTTATTCTTTGAATTCATTTGTTATCATCAAAATCCATGTGTAGATTTACACGAAACTTGAAACCTTGAGTTCAACACATATCTAATCAATTGTGGACTTGATCCACGTTGATAAAATAATCTTATATCAACCGTACCATGAAGGTAACGAGGGACATGTTTAATTTTATTCCAATGCCTTCGAGTTGGTGCAGAACTATATCTTGCAAGCAAATTAACTGAGAATGCAATATCTGGTCAAATGCAATTTGCAAGATACATCAAAATTCCAATTGCACTGAGATATGGTACTTCAAGACCAATAATTTATTCATTGTCATCACAAGGACGGAATAGATCATTTTTCACATCAAGTATTTGAACAATCATTGGAGTACTCAGGGGATGAGTTTTGTCAATATAAAAATACTTCAGGACTTTCTCAGTATACATGAACTGATGAATAAAAATTCCATTTGGCAATTGCTTGAACTGCAGGCCGAGATAAAATTTTGTTTCGTTAAGATCTGTCATTTCAAATTCATTCTTTAAATATGTAGCGGTTCTTGAGATCTCTTCAGGAGTTCTCACAATATTTAAATTATCAATATAAACCGCAATAATGACAAATCCGGATTTTGATTTCTTAATAAAAATACATAGACATATAAGATTATTCTTAAATCTTTTTTTTAATAGATATTCGCTTAAGTGATTATATCACATGCGTCCGGATTACTTCAACCTATATAAAGATCTTTGTAGTCTGATAGAGTACATATTTCTAGATGTATTTATAAATACTTCATGCATTTTATATCCTTCAGGGATTTTTATATATATGTCATGGTCTAAGGATCCATATAAATATGCAGTGACCACATCCATCAATCATATTTCTAATCATTTTGTAACAACTAGACTAATCAAAAATCTAAATGTGATTTCATCCATAATGGGAGAATATGTTTCTTCATAACTAATTCCGGATTTCTGCAAGAAACCTTGTGCGACCAGTCGTGTTTTGTACCGCACAATTTCATTTTTCTCATTACGTTTTCGTACAAATACCCACTTATATCCAACAGACATTATACCATTTGGTATTTGGACAATAGGTCCAAATATTTCTCGCTTTGCTAGTGAATTTAATTCAACTTCAATGGCTACTTTCCATTTTGGCCAATTATTTCTACGTCGACATTCTTCAACGGTTCTTAACTCACTTTCTTCATTACTTCTGGTAATGTCAAGGGCCATTTTATATGAAAATATGTTGTCAACAACAGTTTTATTTCTATCCAGAATTTCTTCAGTATTCATGAAATGTATTGAGATCTCATTATTTTCAGGTACCTGTCCCTCTTCAGGGGAAAATTTTTTATGAAACACCTCTTTAGGAGGTCCATTTTTAGGAGATTTATACTATTCAGGAGTTTTCTCTTCAGGAGGTTCTAGAATAAATCATTTGAGTTCTTTAGGAACACTAATTATATTTGTAGCCTGTATTGTGGGTACGTATTTTTCAGGAACACCAAATTCATTTTCTATTCTTTTCTTTCTAGGAATCTTATCTTTTGCACCAATAGGTCTTCCACGCTTCAGGCGTGTCTTAGACTCACCTATTGCTATTTTGACAATTTGTCTTTCAGATACTTCAACCCTTACTGGAGTATTAACAGCAAGAATATAAGATTTTACTGCACATTTAGTGTCAATAAATACATCCGGTAATTGATTTGCAACATTTTATAAATGAATGATCATTTGAACTTCCAGTTTACATTCATTTGTAGGAGGATCAAATTGAGACATGGTCTTATTATTCAAAGTAATATCTTCTCGTGCTTCAGGCATCGACTTTTCTTTACCCATTAATGGAAAAGTAGATTCCTCAAAATGATAATTCTCAGAACGTACTTAAACATATCTCCTGTAAGAGGGTCAAGATATCTGATAATAGATGAAGAATTAAAACCAATATATATCCCAAATCTACGTTGAGGACCCATTTTTGTACGCTGTAGAGGTGCAATTGGAACATATACAGCACATCCAAAGGTACGAAGATGAGAAATATTTTGTTGTTGACTGAATGCAAGTTGTAATGGAGAATATTTATGATATGTAGATGGTCTAATGCGAATTAATGATGTTGTATGAAGTATAGCATGTCTCCAAGGCGAATTTATGATATGTATGAAGTAAAAGTCTAGCGATTAGCTGAAGCATTTTGATCAAAAATTCAGTTAAATTGTTTTGAGTATGTGTATGGGCAACAAGATGTTCAACATCTATTCCTATTAACATGCAATAATCATCAAAAGCTTGAAATGAAAATTTACCTGCATTATCCAATCGAATGGCTTTAATTAGATACTTAGGAAATTGTGCTCGTAATTTGATTATCTGAGCAAGAAGTCTAGCAAATGCATCATTTCTAACGAAAAGCAGACAAATATGTAACCATCGACTAGATGCATTAATCAAAACTATAAAGTATCTAAATGGTCCACTTGACAGATGAATAATCTTACATATATCTCCGTGAATATTTTGTAAAAAAGAAGGTGATTCAACAATGACTTTTGAGGGAGATGGTCTGATAATCAACTTACCTTGAGAACATGCAGAGCACGGAGATTCATTAGGCAGAAATATCTTTTGATTCTTTAAGAGATGCCCATGCGAATTTTCAATAATTCATCTCATCATTATAGATCCCGGATGTCCAAGGCGATTATGCCAAGTTATAAATATTTTGGAGTCAATGCACTTCTGGTGCATTACCACATATGATTCAATTGTTTTCATATTTGTATAATATAATCTAAAATATAGAGCAGACAGTTTTTCTAATACGAGCTTCTGGCCCGAGATTGTTTTAGTAATAAGAAAATGCTTTTTACTGCCTTCATGGGTCGTTTCAATATGGTAATCATTACGACGTATATCTTTGAAATACAATAAATTTCTTCTAGATTGTGAAGAGAATAAAGTATCATCAATACAAAATTTGGTGCTATTAGACAATACAATATAAACTCTTTTGGAACCCTCAATTAAATCTGATGAACCTGATATGGTATGGATATAGACTTTACTTAGTGTTAGATTTTAAAAATATATATTTTTTAGAATTGTGTGAGTTGTAGCACTATCAGACATATATTTTTATCATTCAACTCAGAGATAAAAAGCTCATCAATGTAATCTATAATTAGAGGAATAAGACCACTAACTTCAAAATTGGTAGAATCGTCATGCTGATAACGTGTTATAAAATTAAAGAAGAAACTTTTATTGCAAGAGATAAATATATAAAAAAACTCTTTAAGAACTCTTAACAACTGAAATTTTCTTCTCTTTTTATATTTTCTTATAAATTTCATAACAACTGAATACTATATTTATAGATATTGAAATTACTATGCAAGTTACCATACAAGTCACTATGCAAGATTTAAAATAATAGTAGTGGAGTCATTCACATAATTTTAGCAATGAGACAGGCGGACAGCCGTCCCTCCAATCGATCTTCATTTCATTACACATACAAATTTCTTTACAATTTTTATTACAATTATATGTTAAATGAAGAGTATTTTTATAAAATAATTTATAAAAGTAACTTTAATTTACAAAAATATCTTTATTTTAATACATGATTGTATACATAACTATAAAAAGAATTATATCTCTATAATTATTGTTTTTAGATTGAGATGAATTGAATTATGATAAAAATTAAAAATTAAAAAAATATTATTAGAATATAATTTTTAAAATAATTTTTATTTTAATATTTTGAAGAGTTCAATTTTTTATTTTATTTTATAAAAAGATTTAAAAATTTATAATAATTATATAAGATAAAATAAATTCAATTGAGAAGAATTTATAAAATAAACCGGACCATAATTTTTCGGAGAATTTTGCCAAAAGAACTGAAGCATGCAAGGGTGCCTGGGGGCATTTAGGCCGTACATGTAAGAACCGGTGAAATAGCCGGTAGCAGGTGAAGAAGAAAAGCAAATTATATTATAGAGCCATTTTTCCTTTGGCAAAGCCTTGCCTTTTCCTTTACCGCTCCCCGGCGCTAGCTGCCTTTTCCCCTTCTTCTTCTGCACATCACATCACTCCGATCATCACTCTCCCTCTCATACACACACAGCTAAAAAGGAAAAGTTGCCTCCATTCATTGTGTTCTTAATTCTGAGAGGAATCTTTGATAGCTTAATTTATACAAGGGTGGCAGGCAGACATCGAAGAGGTCTGAGCGAGCACGACGCATTCGTGTTTCCGCTCTGATACTGAACCCTAAACCCAATTATTCATTACTAACAACAGCTCCTTCAGCTTTCAGACAACACCTTCTTACAGACGACTCTCTTCGTATCGTATCGTTATCGCAGAGGAAGGAAAATGCTAACGTGCATAGCTCGGCCGAAGAAACTCGGAGATGACTCGCCGGATCAGACCGAAGAATCCGACCCATCTGACCCCTCCGGCGTCAAGACCCAAACTATCAAATCTCTCACTTCTCAGGTAGGTACCTACTTACTCTCCTACTCCAAAACCCCTGAACTCATCGGCCTTTAACTTTTTTTGCTTTTTTAGGCTTAACATTGATAATTTGGTCATTTCAGATCAAGGACATGGCGTTGAAGGCTTCGGGGGCATATCGGAGCTGCAACCCGTGCACGGCACCACCGCCGACGACCACTCAGAGTCGACTCAGGATAAACGGAGAGTCGGACGCGGAGTCGGAGCGGTTCAGGTGGTCGAGATCGAGGTCGAGGACGGGGAGGGTGTGGGGGAAGGAGATGGAGGCGAGGCTGAAAGGGATGTCGAGCTCGAGCGGCGAAGGGACTCCGAACTCCGGGAGCGGGCGCCGAGTGGAACCGGTGGTGTTCGTTGAGGAGATCGAGCCAAAGGAGTGGGTCGCGCAGGTGGAGCCCGGCGTGCTCATCACCTTCGTCTCGCTCCCCCGTGGCGGGAACGATCTCAAGCGTATACGGTTCAGGTAAAATTTCTCACTCTCTCCTTTTTACCCTGCACATGGCTCCTAATTCCCATTTCGTCCATACGCATCCGAACTGCTCTTTCGTTTTCTTCGTCTCCACGCCGTAGCTGTGCCTTTAATCAGTGTATTTACTGATTCGACTACTCTGGTTGTAATATATTTTTATATTTTATCTATTGATCATTTAAATTTTTTTATTCAATATTAATATGAAAATGAGTTCTAATTACCATACACATTACACACAATATTTCTATGTTATTAAAATTTTGTATAAAATGGATAATAATTTTTTTACAAAATTTTAACTTAAAATCAGATTAAACATTTTAAACTTGTCAAAAACTATTAGACCTCTTTTGTTTTTATGGATTTTATAAATGAGATAAAATGTGATGAATTAAGATAAATATTAAAAAATAAAAATAATATTTTTAGAAGAGAATATATTTTTTTAATATTATTTTTATTTTAGAATTAAAAAAATAAACTATTTATATTATTTTACATAAAAATTTAAAATAATTATAATAATTAAATAAGATAAAATAAAATAAAAATTTCTTAAAAACAAAACACCTTATGCCTTATTTTTATAGCCATATAATTTTCAGTTCTTTCTTTTTAATTTTACTTTGGATAGTGAACAACTGTACTTTAGGCCAAGTTTGGATTAAGTTAAAATAAGATTAGTTAGGATAAATTTTAAAAGTTGAATAAAATATTATTTTTAAATTATTATTATTTTTAAATTTATAAAAGTTGACTTGGGATATAAAAAAATTGATTTATTTATTATATTTTTGTATAGAAATTTAGAAAAGTATAATAAAGAGTTTGAAATTAATTAAGATAAGATAAACTTTTTTTTTTATTAGTAATTATCCAAACTTAGACTCATATAAAGAAGTACAATAAAAAAGAATAGAATTTATTAAGGCCTTATTTGTTTTGTAAGACAAAATTTTAAATTTTAAATTTTAAATTCTCAAATTTATTATTATCTCTTTTTAAATCTTTATATAAAATATAATAAAAAATTTAATTTATTCAAAATTTAAAATTATTTTTTTAAATTTTAAAATAAAATTAATATTAAAAAAATATAATACAATAATATCTTGTTTTAATTTTTATCTTATCTTATTTTTAAAAATAAATTAGAACTAAATTATTTTGAAACCTAATTAAACGTGGCATCCAAACAATACTCTGGAAACCAGTCTGTACATTATGGTTTGAGGAAAGTTTTGGTGGGACCCAATAAACAAGTAATTTTCACGCCCTTATGAAAAGCAATCCGAAAAAGTCCAAAAGCAGAAGCCATTGTTGGTTTGGGTGGGGCAACTTTGATTGTGTTTTGGTACCTTTTTCATGGAGTGCTGTCTTCGTGTCGGAGAAGGCTTCTTCCTTTCTTTCCTTTACCCATATTCCTTCACGCCTGACCTGATTCTCCGTCCCTTTGTCTGTTTTGAGTGACCATTATCTTGTCATTTTATGTTCTAATTGACTTCGACTGCCCACGTCATCTGCCGCCAGAAACTACTCAAGAGGACTGAAATTGTCAGATCTTCTGATCTGATGGTAATTGTTTGGCAACAAATAGAAGCAGAATTTGATAATCTCGTAGGAATGGGACCTTCTACTCCCACGTTTTCTGGTGCCATGGATTGACTGTGAGATGGGATTGATTCCAAATTAAACGATGTTATTCTTTATTGTAGATATCACACTACTTGTTGTGCTTTTTATTATTATTTTATATTTTGAGAATGGTGTGACTTTATAGTGATATGTTTGACTGAAATCATTTAAAATGTATCATATTTATGGCAATGATTGTGGATGACAGAAATAAGAATGAAGATTAGCATTGATCATTACACCATACAACAAATTGGGTATTGCGGTTTTTTGCTGATTAATACTGCAGAAGGAATGGTTGATAACTTGATCGTGGACCCACATATCTTCTGATTGTTAAAGACATTCTACCCCTACTACAAGGGCTATGTTTCCACTAAAAAAACTACTTTATTACACTCACCTAATGTCCGTTTTTATGTTAATTATTCTTTTAGTTCCTTTTGTCAAAAGGTATTATGAGTGTGCAGTTCAGTGGTCTAACATTATTGACTATGTTCAATAACCAATGATAATTTGATATAATGGAATTGGTTCAAAGGATTCAAGCAATAGGCACGCGGAGTAATTATGGCAGGTAATGAACTTGATGGGTCTTTATGAAGATGCTCCTGTAATATTACCAAAAGAGGAAATCTAAAAAATAAAAAACAAATTCCATGTCTCTGTTTATCAAGAAGAAAATGCATGGAAGTTGCCATGTGATGTGCTTATGGGGGCCACCATTTCTCACTTCTCATTCAGTTAGTTCATTAATCAGGAGTTCTGAAATTGTAGTTTATTTTTCTATGATTAGTCGAGAGATGTTCAACAAATGGCAAGCTCAAAGGTGGTGGGCTGAGAACTATGACCGGGTTATGGAACTGTACAATGTTCAGAGATTCAACCGACATGCTTTCCCGCTTCCAACTCCACCAAGATCTGAAGATGAGGTGAGCATTTTTCATAGAATCGTGTGTTCACATCCATGGCCCTGCCCCATTGACGATGCATCGAAGATTTCAAATAAATTTGTACTGTGTACACAGTATTTTTCCTTTTGTCTCTTTTAAGTTCTAATAATAATGTCATTCTTCTCTCCTGTTACAGAGCTCAAAGATGGAATCTGCAGAAGGCAGCCCCATAACACCCCCATTGACCAGAGAACGGTTACCTCGTAACTTGTACCGTCCAACGGGGATGGCAATGGGTTACTCATCCTCTGATTCACTTGAAAAACACTCGATGCAATCTCGACATTACTATGATTCGGGTGGTCTTGGATCAACCCCAAAACTATCCAGCATCAGTGGTGCCAAGACAGAGATATCATCTATGGATGCTTCTATAAGGAGTAGTTCATCAAGGGATGCAGATCGCTCAGGGGAGCTGTCCATTAGTAATGCTAGTGATCTTGAGGCTGAATGGGTTGAACAAGACGAACCAGGGGTGTACATCACAATTAAAGCATTGCCAGGAGGCAAAAGGGAGCTCAGACGAGTGAGATTCAGGTGAGGTCCTTGGAAACTTTTTGGTCGGATTGAGTGTCTCTTAAGCAGCATACTGAGGGAAAATTCTGTCGAGATGCCTTATCAGACATGGCTGGTATAATCAAATTGGCCTGGCCGCCTGGTAGAATTTTCATCCTGACACAATCTCTAATATTCTTCCAACTATCTGATAGATTAGCTGTTTGGTCCTAATGGATACTGTTGGACTTTGGTTGGAACTGCCTGATAGAGTTCATATTAGTTCAGCATGTGCATCCTTGTCCTGTCAAATTCATGAAATGATGGGTCCCATGCCAAACTTTCCGGCCATTGAATTTTCTTACAACTTTAATGGCGAGAGAAAAAAAAAGAAGATATAATTTTAATCTGCTGCCCCACCTTGTTCATAAAAGTTCTCACCCTGTTTAAAGCATCATTTGATTAGTTGCCTGCTTCTCTGATGGGTAATAATCTAAGATAATATGCCACTCACAAACTTTTGCCAAAATCACCGACTTGTTCAAGCATTGAGGCCATCATCCCAAGTTCCTGTTTATTACTAATGAGGGGTCTCATATGGTTGATGACAGGGAAGATTAAGTACCATAATCTGTAGACAGAATTTAGGTATTTATTTACTGTTTTCTCAAGGGAAGTCTATACACCTAAGAAAATTCAAAGTTTGAATGCGTTGAGTACTGCCTTTTTAATGGATTTGATTAGACTTTAGCCAGAGTGTTGCAATTGAGGCCTTATTTTAGGTTCAACTAATTACAAATCATGACTTGAATTTCAAACAAAAGGAACATAATCATAAATTGCTACCCTTTTTTTGAACATCATTATTGCTTCTTTCAATTATGCTAATTGAACTAATTTTCCTGCTTCATATATCATTATGGTATGGAACTGTATTGAGTTGAATGATGCTGGATATTGTTGCTTTGTGTGCCCTGTAGCCGAGAAAAATTCGGGGAGATGCATGCTCGATTATGGTGGGAAGAGAACCGTGCCAGGATACATGAACAATACTTGTGAATGAGCAAAAGGGTTGATGCTAGCCATTTCCAATGGTGTGGAGGTGTTCCCTACTACCAGAGTGTTTTCTTTTGTTTATTTTTCCACACTATTAAAGTCTCATCTATAGCTATTGGGTATGCAAAGAGGTGCTACCAGCACCTCTCGATGTTTTTTTTTTAATCCTTTGGGGCCGCCCAGGGGAGGGAGTGGGGGGCACACCACAATTTGCTGCAGAATATATTCTCAAGGGGATGTGGGTGATAAGAGTTATAACCCTGATCAAGTCAATGTTAGTGAAAAGTAATATCTTCATTCTTCTAAATCTTTTTGAGTACATTTTTGCTTATCCAGTATCTTTTCATACTACACAATGTCTACGCATCTTTAGCTTTAAAAATCTAATCTAGTAGCTCATTTAATATGGAATTAGCAGTGGTTGAGATTGCTTAGGGAACTTCAATTAGTAGTGATTTTAAACCGAAATAAATTTCTAATGGTTAATTTTTAAATTCTAAAAGGGTTTTAAATGGGCTCTATCCTAGTTATTGATCTAATCAAAACACCCAATCAACTTTAATAATTTATCACTTTTGAGCTGAGCTTATCTAATATGACCATTTAAATATAACTTTGGTTCAATGAAAATTATTAATATCTAGATCTTAGAATTATTAGTCGGATCGTTACAGACATTTTCAAAATCAACATTAAGTGTTTTGGGTTAAAAATAAAATTAAAAATTCAGAATTAGCAATTATCAAAAAAAGAAAAAAAGAAAATCAGAATTAGGGTAAAAAAAAAACCTAGGGTTAACTTTCAAAACGGTCTCTTCATCAATCTCTTGACGGAAAATGCTAATGTGACAGTTACTCCCATCACTTTTAATAAGAGAAAGACACCTTCCCATATTTCGGAATTTGTTATTCATCATTTCACATATTATATATTATATATATTTATTTTTATATATAAAATAAGATAAATTAAAAATTGAATAAAATATTTTTTTAATATAATTTTAATTATAAAATTAAAAAAAAAACTGAATTCTTTATTTTATTTTATATAAAAATTAAAAAAAAATGGTAATAATTATATGAGAAAATATGAGTTAAAAATTTTGTAAAAACAAACTAAGCATATGAACGCTATTTCAAAAAATAAGAGGAGGATGCGTGTCATATTATGCTACTTAAAATGATAATATATTTCCCTTAAAAATATACAAACATCAAAATATATTGGGTGATGCGGCTCGGTCTTATATTTTTGGCATCTCAAAATTATCAATTAAATTGTTTGTTTTCATTAAATTATGGGGCTTAAGTATATTTTAATAAGAAAATACAGAGTTTATGGACGCAAAGATTATTTTCTTGCCATAAGAAGTGAAGCATGGAATGATGCATAGGGGGCATTCAGGCCGTACATGTAAGAACCGGTAAAAGTAAAACAACCGGTGGCTGGTGAAGATCAAGAAAAGCAAATTTATATTAGATTCCCCATTTTTCCTTTCCTTGGCAATGCCTTGCCTTGCCTTTTCCTTTACCGCTCCCCGGCGCCAGCTGCCTTTCCCCCCTACTTCTTCTGCACATCACATCACTCCGATCACCTCTCTCTCTCTCTCTCTCTCTCTCTCTCTCTCTCTCTCAGCTAAAAAGAAAAAGTTGCCTCATTGAGTTTTTAATTTTGAGAGGGAATCTTTCATAGCTTAATAATACAAGAGTGGCAGGCAGACATTGAAGCGGTCTGGGCACGAAGCAGCAATCTTATCTATATATTTATATATGTAGTTGTCTTGTTTGTTTCCGCTCGGCGCTCTGATACTGAACCCCAAACCCAATTATTCAATACTACCAACAGCTTCTTCAGCTTTCAGACAACGCCTTCTTACCGACTGTATCGACCCGTTTTTCTTTGGGGGCGGGGGGGCGGAGTGGCCTCTCTCTTCTTATCGTATCTAATCGCAGAGGAAGTAAAATGCTGACCTGCATAGCTCGGCCTAAGAAACTCGGCGATGACTCGCCGGATCAGACCGAAGAATTCGACAACTCCGGCGTCAAAACCCAGACTATAAAATCTCTCACTACTCAGGTAGGTCCTTACGTAATCCGTACTTATATTCCAAAACCCCTAAAACCCGTTTAACAAGGGTAATTTGGTCATTTCAGATCAAAGACATGGCGTTGAAGGCCTCGGGGGCGTATCGGAGCTGCAATCCGTGCACGGCGCCACCGCCGACGACAACGCAGAGTCGACTCAGGGTAAACGGTGAGTCGGACGCGGAATCTGAGCGGTTCAGGTGGTCGAGGTCAAGGTCGAGGACGGGGAGGGTATGGGGGAAAGAGATGGAGGCGAGGCTGAAGGGGATGTCGAGCTCGAGCGGCGAAGGGACTCCGACCTCCGGCAGCGGACGACGAGTAGAGACGGTGGTGTTCGTGGAGGAGAGCGAACCCAAGGAGTGGGTGGCCCAGGTGGAGCCCGGCGTGCTCATCACCTTCGTCTCGCTTCCGCGTGGCGGGAACGATCTCAAGCGTATACGGTTCAGGTAAACACACTCTTGACTCTACACATCGCTCCAAATTCAAATTTCGTCTATATGCAATCCTTTCTGCTGTTTCGTTTCTTCATCTTCTCGCCGTCTGTGATCTGATTATTTTAGGACGTATTTAGAGATTTTATTCTATAGTCACGTTTTTATTTTTATTTGTATATTTCATTTATTTCAAAAATAAATTTCCAAGAGGCACATGAATTCTATATTATTTATTCATCTCTGTTATAATTTTGTTATTAAATGGTTAGTAATCGGGCAAGATTTAAAATTAATTTAGAGTTTTTTTTTTTAAATTTTTAAATTTATTGTTTTTATATTCATATATTCTCTGTTCATCCATTTTACTTTAGATCGAGAGCATTGCTCAAAAGAATTATAAGAGAGTAATCATGGATGCACAATTTTTGTTTTGACAATTATTTATAAAGTTGTGTTTTGAAACGTCAAACGATAATATTTATGAAAAGGGATGATACTTTTATAAATGTTATTTTTAAGTAGATGTGTAAAATGTAAGGCTTTTGTTTATATATATATTTATTTATTAAAATTCATTTTATAAAAATATTCTTTAAAAATTATATGTAGATTATTTTCCTATATAAAAACGATATAACAAAGTATGCTGAAAAGAGAAGTGTTATTCCACAAGATATCTTATAAAAATAAATTTATAAATTAATATAATTTTATATAATATATTTAATTAATTTTATAATATAAATATAATTTATAATTTAATATATTATATTAATTTATACATTTATTATTGTAATATATCATTGTGGGACTAAATTATTTCTATAATAAAGAATATACAACTTATTAAATTTGTAACAGTAAATAATTTTGAACGTGGCATTCAAACAATACTTTGGAAACCAGTCAGTCAGTCTGTTTGTATATATGATTTGAGCAAAGGTTTGGTGGGACCCAATAAACAAGTAATTTTCACGCCCTTATGAAAAGCAATCAGAAAAAGTCCAAAAGCAGAAGCCATTGTGGGGTTTTAGTTGAGGCAACTTTGATTGTGTTTTGGTGCATTTTTCATGGAGTGCTGTCGTCGTGTCGGAGAAGTCTCCTTCCTTTCTTTCCTTTTCTCTTATTCCTTCACGCCTACCTGATTCTTCGTCCCTTTGTCTGTTTCGAGTGACCATTATCTTGTCATTTTATGTTCTAATGAACTTCGACTTCCCACGTCATCTGTAGTTGTACTCAGTACTCAGAAGACAGAAAATGTCAGACCTTCTGATCCCCGACACTAATGTTTTGGCATAGATTGACAATCCGATAGAAATCATCGGACCTTCTACTCCCACGTTTCTGAGGCCATTGATTGACGACTATGACATGGCAATTAGCCGATAGGAATGTTACTCTTTTACTAATATGACAGTTTGATCTGTTTTAAGCAGTTGACATATAAAATTACTTAAATCATATTTTTCAAAAATAAGATTAAAGATTAACATTTGTCATTAAATTCCTTTAAAAAAACAATGGTCATTAAATGATACTAATTGGGTTTTGTGTTTTTCTTTTGTTGATTAATACTGTAAAAGGATTGCTTGAGAAAATTCTATTTATATTTACAATTTTATACACATGACCATACGTGCTTATGTGTGTCAGTTATTAAAATTTTGAATTTTGAATTTTGAATTTTGAATTTTGAATTTTAAATTTTGAATTTGAATTAAATAGAAAAAGAAAAAATTGATAAAATGGGAATTTCACACTCAATAGGTAAAATATTGTGCTTACATAGCACTTAACTCATTTTCTGATTGTTAAAGGCATTCCCTCCCTAATGCAAGGTCCTATGTTTCCACTAAAAAGATTACTTTATTGCACGCACCGAATGTCTGTTTTTTTTTTCGGTTAATTATTCTTTGAGCTCCCTTTGTCAAAAGGTATAATGACTAATGAGTGTGTGCAGTTTAGTGGTCTAACATTATAGACTACTGTTGCATAACTAATGATAATTTGATATAATGGTATTGGTTCAAAGGCTTCAAACAACAGGCACGCGGACTAATAATGGCAGGCAATGAACTTGATGGCGTCTTTATGGAGATGTTCCTGTATTATTACCAAAAGAGGAAAAAAATAAAAATAAAAAAAACAACTTCCATGTCTCTGTTTATCAACAAAAAAAATGTATGCCACTTGCAATGTGATGTTCCAATGGGTGCCACCATTTCTAACTATTTTAGTCAATAAGTTCATTGATCAGGAGCTTTGAAAATGTAATTATTTTTCTATAATTAGTCGAGAGATGTTCAACAAATGGCAAGCTCAAAGGTGGTGGGCAGAGAACTATGATCGGGTTATGGAACTGTACAATGTTCAGAGATTTAATCGACATGCTTTCCCACTTCCAACTCCACCAAGATCTGAAGATGAGGTGAGTTTTCTTCATAGAATCACGTCTTCACATGCATGGTCCTGCCCCATGGATGATTGCATCAATCGACTTCAAGTAGATGTGTTCATAAACAATAATTTTCCTTTTGTCCCTTTTGAGTGCCAATAATATCGTTCTTCTCTCTTGTTACAGAGCTCAAAGATGGAATCTGCAGATGACAGCCCTATCACACCCCCATTGACCAGAGAACGTCTACCTCGTAACTTGTACCGTCCAACAGGGATGGGGATGGGTTACTCATCCTCAGATTCACTTGGAAAACACTCGATGCAATCTCAACATTACTATGACTCAGGTGGTCTTGGATCAACCCCAAAACTATCCAGCATCAGCGGTTCCAAGACAGAGATATCATCTATGGATGCTTCTATAAGGAGTAGCTCATCAAGGGATGCAGATCGCTCAGGAGAGCTGTCCATCAGTAATGCTAGTGATCTTGAGGCTGAATGGGTTGAACAAGACGAACCAGGGGTGTACATCACAATTAAAGCATTGCCAGGAGGCAAAAGGGAGCTCAGACGAGTGAGATTCAGGTGAGGTCCTTGGAAACTCTTTGGTTGGATGTCTCTTAAGCAGCATACTTAGGGAAATTCTGTCGAGGTGCCTTATCAGAGATGGCTGGCATAATTAAATAGGCCTGGCCGCCTGGTAGAGTTTTCATCCTGACACAATCTTTAATATTCTTCCAAGTATCTGATAGATTAGCTGTTTGATCCTAATGGATAATACTCTTGGATTTTGTTGTGACTGTCTGATAGTTCATTTTAGTTCATGTTATCTGGTGTTTTAATTTCTTAGCCATCCACTGCATCTGCATCTTTGTCCTGTCAAATTCATGAAATGGTGGGTTCCATGCCAAACTTTCCGGCCATTGAATTTTCTTACAATTGTAATGGTGAGACAAAAAAAATAAGTTATATATTTTAATCTGCTGCCCCACCTTGTTCATAAATGCTGTCACCCTGTTTAAAGCGTCATTTGATTAGTTGCCTGCTTTTCTGATGGGTAATAATCTAAGCACACATGATGGGCATTCTTCCTAGAAGAATATACCAATCACAAACTTGGGTTGTCAAAATCACCGACTTGTTCAGGCATTGTGGCCATCATTCCAAGTTCCTGTTTATTACTAATGAGGAGTCTGATATGGTTGATGACAGGGAAGTTCAAGTACCATAATCTGTAGACACAATTTAGGTATTTATTTACTGCTTTCTCAGGGGAAGTCTATACACCTAAGATTTGTTCCACAGTATTCCTTCGCCATAAGTGAAGTTTATTAATAAAGTGCCGGAGGTGCTGCCCTCCTTTTGGCAAAAATAAAATAAAAATTATACACCTAAGAAAATTCAGAGTTTGAGTGCCTTAAGTACTGCCTTTTTAATGGATTTATTAGACTTTAGCCAGTGTTGCAATTGAGGCCTTATTTTAGGTTCAACTAATTCCAAATCATGACTTGAATTTCAAACAAAAGGAACATAATCATAAATTGCTACCCTTTTTTGAACGTCATTATTGCTGCTTTCAATTATGCTACTTGAACTAATTTTCCTGCTTCATATATCGTTATGGTATGGAACTGTATTGAGCTGAATGATGCTGGATATTCTTGCTTTGTGTGTCCTGTAGCCGAGAAAAATTTGGGGAGATGCATGCTAGATTATGGTGGGAAGAGAACCGTGCCAGGATACATGAACAATACTTATGAATGAGCAAAAAGGGCTGATGCTAGCGATTTCCATGGTGTGGAGGTGTCCTTACTACTATTGTGCTTTCTTTTGTTTATTTTTCCACACTAGTAAAGTCTCGTCTATAGCTAATTAGGTATGCAAACAGGTGCTACCGGCACCTCTCGATGTTCTTTTTTTCCGGGCTAGCCTCGGGGAAGGGTGGGTTGGGGGCCACCCAACAATTTGCTACAGAATATTCTCAAGGGGATGTGGGTGGTATAAGTTATAACCCTGATCAAGTCAATATCAGTGAAAAGCAATATGTTCATTCTTCTTAAAGTCTTTGAGTACATTTAGATAGTCCAGTTTCTTTTCATATTATGCAATGTCTATGCATCTCAACTCTTTTGTCCAATCCTTTCGGTGAAAACTCAAATCTTGTACATCATTTTCGCCAGAGTGGATAGGTGAATTTGCACGTAAATGGCAGTTGAAGTAGGGCTGAGAATCTTCCGATATGCTTTTCTGCCAACGAAGATCTTTTGTCATTTTACAAAAGCATGAAATCTCTAAGAAAGTTTTTTAGTAATAAACTTTTGTGAGGTTTTGTGAAAGGGGTGGGACTCATAGGAAATGGTTCCCCAGATAATTTTTTTGTTTAGATATTTTTGTTTGAGTTTGTAAAAGTGGTGGGATGGATATAAGATTTTGTAAGAAGCTTTTTCTCCGTAAGTATAATGTTCCCTCCGTCATGGCTCATGATCAATACTTTGAATACCGTACTGGTGAGCGTACCGATTAGGTTATTGGAATGAAATATTTCAGTAACGGTACCGTTTTGTGTATCGTTTCGTCATAATTTATACATAAATAAATTAAATATATAAATATATTTATAAATTATATTTCAAAATAATAGTTAATATATGAATAAATTATATATATGTAGTTAATTTATTCTGAATTGAAGTTAAAGAATAGCAAAAATTATTTTTTAAAAAAAATTAGAGATCGAAATCCGATATGACCAAAACACGAATACTGGCTGGTATTGGCCGGTACTAGCCGGTACAAGCCAGTACAACCGAAATTTTTTTCGAAACAAAACACATGTTTTTTTGTACCGAACAAATGTTAGTACGGCGCATTTCAGTCAGTACCAGTATAAAATTCACAACTATGCTCATGATACCAATTGTAATGGACCCAACAAGCTGCATTCAAGATAGTCAATCCCAAGAACAATAAAGAGAAAGTGAGAAAGTATAAAAAATGGATCAAAACTCAGCATGCTTCATTCCTTCCTTCCTTCCTTCCATCCCTCCATTTTTACTTTTGTTAGTTCTTGCTATATGATCCCGCTTCATCCATTTACACTTCGACTAAAACGACACCAATCTATTAAATCTAAATGACATCGTAACTTCACATGTAGAACAACCAACTTATTTTCTCTTGGAAAATTTTAGATGCAAGCAATTTTGTGCACTTATATGCGCACCAATGTTGAGGTGGAAATATAGAGTTTAATGAAATGCATCCATCTAAAATAAAAGATATGAAGGCAACCAATAAACATGTAATGGTGTACAGATTAATCCATAATTCTACTTGTATGTAGCATTATTCTTTTCTCTTTTATTCCTTCGAATATGAACTTCAATTTCTTTCTTCCTTACAACTATTATCTTCTTCTTCTTCTTCTATTAGCCCTTTCAATCGATCCCTGACAATCAAGTGATAGAGAGGCTTTTAATTTCTCATTGTCATTGGTTGGGGAAGACAATAAGATAAAGGAATAAGATAGCAAAAAATGATTAAAAAGTTTAGCTATGAATATGAAAAATGGAAGGAGGAAAGTAGAGGAGAAAGAGGGTCATTTCACTTAAGAAGGAAGAAATAAGGAGGATTTGAGTTTTTTTTTCAAGCATATTTGTGGTTAGTGACGAAAGCAAGGGTCTCATCACAGATGAGTGAGAAGTAATTATAATATTAATTTAAAAATATATTTTTAACAATTTATTTATCATTTTTTTCAAGATCATAGATCAAGAATTATAGTATAACATAAAGAAAATATAAATTTATTGGTGTAACAAATAATATTCATTCACCAATCATGATAATTGGTATTTTAGACTTGAGTCCTCTCTCCCTGAGATGAGGAGAGTCCTTTGCTACGGTAAAGGGAGGGTCTCTTGGACTTTCGTCTAAAGAGCAACTACAACAAGGGAGACAACTTACAAAAACATGGGAGGGTTTCACGCTCATGGAAGAGGAAGCCCTATCAAATATGGTGGAAAAAGGAGTTATCACTTCCTTACTCGACGAGGGCAAAAGATTCTTCCCTGTGTTGATCATTGTCGATGGAAGTATTAACAGGCAAGCCTTTAGGAGCACGATGAGTAAAGTTTGGTGTCTTAAGGGTTGGATTTAGCTTAAAGATGTGGGGGATGATAGAGTTGTGGTCGATTTTCATCTCGAAAATGACAAAGCCAAGGTCTTGGAGGGTCGTCCCTAGTCCTTCGATAAGAACTTGGTGTGCCTCTAAGAATTCAACGCCAACATCCCATTGAAAGAAATCTCCTTTTTGAAGGAGTTGTTGTCCAAGCACATGACATGACCATGGCTTGGATATCAAAAACTATCAGATCAAAACTCTTTTCAGTAATGGATAAGGTTCTTGAGATAGAAACGGATGAGGGTGGATGCATTTGGGGCAAGTGTCTTCGCACCAAGGTAGAAATGGATATCTCAATACCTTTAATCTAAGGTAGATTCCTATCGATGGATAACCAACAAAGGTGGATCCCCTTCAAATATGAAAGGCTTCCTTTTTTCTATTTTGATTCCGGATTCATTATCCATACCACGAGCTGCCCTAATAGCAGTAGATATTCAAGGAGGGAAGCAAGCAGGCAATACGGGTCTTGGCTGAGGACCTATCAAACAGAACGACAATGATGCCAACAGACATGGTGGCGAGTGAGCGGAGCAACCACATGATGACATCACCAACACCTCAACCACAACTTTGAAACCCAAAATGGCGGTGCATGGATTTAGGCTACGTTTGGATGTCAAGAAGTTCTAGAAAACTTTAAGAAGACTTGTGAATAGTATGAGTAGAGATTAAAATAAGTTTGTGGGTCCCATTGAGGATATTTTGAGTTGTTTACATGTATGAAGTATGCTGAGTATTGATTTTTTGATTGATTTGATTATTAATAATAGTGAAATAATGATTTTATTTATATTTTGTAATAATAAAAAGAATTATTATTAGAAATAATTTTTAATATATTTAAAAAATATTTTTGCACAATTTCTTTTAAAATATTTTATTTAAGTTAAAATTGATAAAAATTATTCTTTAATTATTTTTTAAAATTGCATGTGTTTTTTTTTCATTTAAAAATTTATTTAATTTAATTTATTTATAATTATAATTATTCTTTAATTATTTTTTTCATCTCTCTCCCATTTTGGCACGTTCATGTGCACAAGATTCAATTGGAGTTGGCGCTTTGAAGTGCAGGACGCCATATTTGAATTTTTCTTTGGCGCGTTGGAGTGTTTTTAAATATATTGAGAGAGGAAGTTTTGAGATATTTTGGAATGTTTGGACATGAAGAATCCTTAACCGTATGAAAAGTATTGAGAATACTTGAGAGTATTCTGCCATCCAAGCCTAGCCTTAGGCAAAGTGTCAAGTTAGAGCCCTCCGAGAAAATTGAGAGCCCCTAAGTGCAACATGATTTGGGAAAGTCAAGATAAAGTCCAGAAATGATAGGCTTGTAGCCCTCTGGTATGTCTGTCAATACCTCGAGGACTAAAGCACCAACCCCTGCCAGATCTGGAGTTAATTACGAAGGTTCTCCTAAAAAGGGCAAGCCTTGGCAAGACAAAGAAAAGTCAGAGGATGTCTGAAGCAAGAAAAGAGGATATGGTTGCAGAGACCAATGCGAAACTAGCTAAATAAGATCCTTTCTCTGCTGACAAGTCTCTAGAGCATCAAATCTCTTCCTTGGACACATTCTTGGACCAACAAATCAAAGAGTTGGCCCACACAAGAAATTCAGCCTCGTGAAAAAGGTGAGTCCGTGACAAATGTTTCACCTCTAACCTCAAAGGCCCATTTAGACTTGATAGCACTAGTGGGCTAAAGCAAAAGACGATCTCAGGCCAAAGCCCAATTCGCATCACTAGCCCGAGTAAGAGAGTTAAGCTCAAGTAAACCAGTAAGGATGATTTCCCCAGCAGCAAGGTGGTGGCTGCCATGCAGCACCACCACTCCAATAATTTGTCTCAGTTGGAACTGTCGAGAGTTTGAAAACTTTCGAACAGTTCAAAAACTTCATAGGGTTGTGAAGATTAAGTGCCATTCCATTATCTTCATTTTCTAACAAATGTAGAATAAATAGAACCTAACTTGTTCGAAACTTACTAGGATACAACCACAACTTCATCGTAGAAAGCAGAGGACTCAGTGGAGGGGTGGCCTTCTTCTGGAGGCAGGAACTCCACGTTGAGCTTGAAATATACTCCATGCAGCACATCTCTTTAAAAGTTTACAAACAACTGACAACCAATGCATCGACATTTATAAGTTTCTACAGCTCCCCAGTAACTAGCAAAACGAGAGATAGCTGGGACCTAATGTGAGGTCTAAAGCCTAAAGACTTGACGGTATGGCTCTATGTCGACAACTTCAATGAGAATATGTATGCAGACGAGAAACAAGGGGCTGCTAGTAGGCTAGTCAGTCAAATGGACAATTTTTGCGTAGCTATAAGTGCATGTGATTTCTATGACTTGGGGTTCAAAGGCCACAAGTGCACACGGTGTAATAACAGAAAGGGACTCTCAAGTAGTCGTTAAGGCCATCCAATAAGGGACTTAAGGGTGGTTTGCCCTGAATATGATCATTCAAGACACCAAAATGTTGCTAGCTCAAGTAGTGAATTGGTCAATTAGGCATGTGAGGCATGAGACCAACTCTGTGGCGCACATTTTAGCCATAAATGCACTTCTTATGGTAGATTTTGTAGTGGACATTGAGGATCCACTCTCTTGTATCACAAACTTAGTGATTAATGAATTAATGTGAGTTGTATGCTTATTTTTAAGAAAATAATAATGACGATAATTAGTTTCGAGAATAACTGGAAGAGTTATATTGAAAGTAAATATATATATGTAACAAGTGAAGAAAAGAAAGAAAACTTATCTCTTGGTTACACATCTTTTATTGGTGCTTTGCCAAGTTGAAATTATTTATTTATTTATTTGTAAAGAGAAATGATACACACGACAGTAGCCATGATCTCACTATCACGACAATGGATAATTTGTTGGCTTTCTATTGAAAACCTTTATATAGGAGAAATGCTAGGGTTGGATGGGCTTGAAACCGAATTTCACATCCAGCCAATCACGTAGCGACACGTCAGATATCTCATGTTGGAAATGCTAGACCCGACCACACCAAATCCTGAAACAAAGTTACTGCCTTTGAATTCTCTCTCTCTCTCTCTCTCTCTCTCTCTCTCTCTCTCTCTCTGTCTGCATCTTTGCCTTAGACTCGAAACGCATCTCCCTAACGCAATTTTGTGCCTAAAACCCATCTCCGTCATAGCATACTATAGTTAGGAATGTGAATAAGCCCTTTGAGAATCAACCTTGTATAGCGCTTAACATTGGATTCGGACGACCAACAATCATCGAATTTCTTGATTAAATCTACTAGGGTTCCTCCAGAAGCATACTCCAATAACAAATTGTAAATCATCTCATCGTTTTCTTGGGTAGTAGTATCTTCCCTAAAGCAACCAAAGATATATGGGCAGCCTCTTAACATTGTCGAGAACTAGCTTCTAAAACGAATTTGAAATGGATACCTTTGCGGATTCCATGGCCATGGAGGACAGGAAACAAGCAAGCTGTGATCCAGTTTCTTTGAAATGGCAAGAAACACAGACCCAAAACTTCCTTTACCAATCAATGGACTTCTCACCCAACTTCCACCATTACAACAATTACTCTCCTATACTTTTCTCTTCATCTTCTTTTCTTTTGAGCTTTGCGAAACTTTTGCTTAATATTTCCAAAAGTCTTCAAGATTAACGAAAAGTAGGCAAGAGAAGATTAGAAAGCAGAGAGACTTTAGGGCTTTGAACCAGTAAGCCATGTTCTTTGCCTACTCTTCGTTTCGCTTTCGTCGTTGTATGATCTGCTTGCAAGGAATAAGGAACTGGAGAAGGAATATGCAAGTAAGGAATGGGGTGCTTTAGGGCTTCGGTGAAGTTTCTATGATAGAGATGTGTTTGGCATGGAGTTGCATGATGGAATTGCATCAGGGAGATGAGTTTCGGGTCTAAGGCAAAGATGCAGAGAAAGAGAGAGGGATTCGAAAGGAGTAACTTTATCTCAGGATTTTTTTTTTTTTTGGAAAGGAACTTTGTCTTAGGATTTGGTTGGGCTGGGTCTAGCATTCCTAATATGAAATACCTGACATGTCGCTACGTGATTGGCTGAATACAAAATTTGGTTTCAAACTCATCTGGCCCCTAGTATTTTTCTTCTAATAGTCGAGAACTTTTTAATGAAAAAAAATGAAACTCTCATTTGGAGGTGTATTTTTTATGAAAAAGGGTATACCTAATTTTTTTCGAAAAACATGATCCAAAATAACCAACAACATGAGTTATATCTAAAAAAATGCACAAAATCTTAATTTATGTAAAGCGGTGGAGGTGTTTGACAAAACACTCCAAAGAAAAAAAAAATCCTAAATTCCATCATCTCCAAGAAAAGAGATATTTGAAAAATAGAAATTCAAGTAAAATCCAATCAAAGGCACACAATAATAATAATAAATTATAATTTATATTCATAAAACTTGAAAAAGATGATACAGATATTTATTTGTTAATTTTTTTATATATGTAAAAAAATAAGAACAAAAAATTTTAACAACTAAAAAGCTAAATGCCAACACCAAACCCTTATTAACAGTGAAGGTACAAAGAGACAAAATATAGTTCGTTTTAAAAATAAGAATCATGAGCAAAGCCGAGTGGGTGATGAAATGTCAAGAAGAAGAAGAAGAATGGGAACGAAAAGTAACGTAAAAATTTGAACTCATGTAAGAATATGCAAACGTAAAATAATAAAGGAAGCTTTTTGTTTCTAATTAAAGCTTTCTACAAATTGCAATGGAAAGTCTTCGTGGGTCGAAACCTTAGAGATCGAACACGTGGAAATGAAGAAGGTCTCCAAGTTGTTTGTTCAGAAATATGATGGATCCATGTGCTCAGAACCATCCACAACAACAATTTTCATTTATCTACAGTACAAAGATTCTCACTTGCTTTCAATTTTCTTTCAAAATCTTTGGGGCCCTCAACCCTTCTTGGATTCGTTTCCAATCTTTTCCTACATGTTTTTCTTTAAGTAGTTCTATTTTTCGATTTATTCCTTTTCTACTAATATTTGTTTGGAATGTGTTGAGATAACATTTTTTTTTTTAAAGTAGGCAATCTTTGACATGAACACAATGTAATAAAGACAAAAGTTGAGCTTATTAGACATTTTTTTTTAATAGAAAAAATGTATTGCATTGCATTAATAATAGAAATTATAGCTATGACCAGTAGTTATAGGACAGAGTCCTTATTACAAACCAAATTATTTATTAATCTATAGTATCTTCAGACACAATAGTGATGAATATTGTTTAATTTTTAAAACTCTTAAGTGACAAAACTAATATAGATTTCAATCTTAATTTATAGTTTGTCTGAAAGAATAACATTATAAAAATAGAAGTAAAGAATCTCACCTTTCAAGAAGGAGAGAAAATCATCACCTCCCTTCTTTAAAAGAAAGAAAGGTAAAAAACCTCCGACCTTTAAATGAAGAGAAGGAAGTACAACTCAAAAATTAGTCTATCCCATCTTTTATGAATACCTAATAATAACAGCCAAACACAACTAACCAAAACATAAAAACACAGCAGCGTAAGACCAAAAAGCTCAAAATGAGCTTATTTGACCTGATTAAAACCCGTAGAAGATGCGGGTTCATGTATACTTACATGATGTGTTAATCCGGCTAATCCCGTTTTTTATTTATACGGGTTAACCGGACTAAAATTAATACAGTTGGAGTCGACCTTAATCATACCAAAGTTAACTTGACATAAACTCAATTGACATGATTAACTCGTGTAGCCTGCAGTTTGATTTACATGGATTAATCCGACTAACCCGTTTGTTTGACGCAAAACAAAAGAGGTAAGATCAAATTTAATTGGGTCCAAATCAATTTGACACAAACTCAATTAATTCAGTTAATGATCTTATCTATTTCGTGTCAATCAGTGTAACCCGCATGGTTGAGTTTCTGGAGAGTTTACAAGGGTTAATCCAAATGCTTAACTCAGTTATATAATGATGCATCGTTTTCTAAATGCACATATCTTTAAATAGTTTTTTTTTTATTATTATTATAGGAATATGGCGATATTCTAATTTTATTAATTACTCTAATTTTTTTGTAAAGAAAAATCGTGGTTACATCTAGACATTTAAGGGATACATATCTTTAAATAATTTTAATATCCATTAACAAATTTTTAGCGAATGATATTACCCCTAAATGTTAATGAAAAAAAGAACTATAATTTATACATTTATTTTGATAATTACGTGAATTCAAAAACACAATTATTGAAAAATTGAAAACGCTTGAACCATGAATAAGTCTTGACTAAAAATCCTCCAAAATGGGAACCCTCCAACTGAAACCATTAAAGATCAAAAGTACCCTATAAGATATCTTACCGTAATATGATAGTCGAAACCTACTTCGAACCTTGACGTATGCATCAATGAGTCCCTTGAAAGATAATAATATATTGTCTTTTTTGTTTTTCAAGTTTTAGTGGCAACCAAGTGGTTTTTCATTTTATGATATACTTGGTTTTTTTAATAGCATATATATATTTTAACTCCTGAGAGCTTAAACATTTTTGATTGGTAATATATTCTTAACTCTTATTACATGTTTCATGTGTGTAGATAAATTATGAAGCAACTAAGGAAACATGTTGTGCAAAAATAAATAAATAAATAAATAAATAACAATAACATAATTTTGGTGAACAATAAAAAGAAAATGAATAATGTATAGTATCATAATTTCATCTTACTTTCATCTTATTAAGCAATATATGTCATATTCTTTATTACGAATGTAATAAATGATTATTAATAATGATAAATATGTTGATCCTAAATATGTCATATCTCGAAATAAGATAAAAATGAGATAATAACATGGTATATAGTATTATTATCAAATTTGTTGATCCTAAACGAACACAAATAATCTGACACAAGGAAAATGTCATCTCCATTTTTTACACAAAGTTGCACTTCTCATCTATGTTTACACAAAGTCGTACAGAAACAAAGCACAAAACATGTTTCCAATGACTAATAAGGGAAATCCCACGCGCACACACACACTTTCTAATTCTTAGTTGCTTCCTCCACATGATGTCTTGCCTTGTGCAGCTTTTGACGTTCTCAAAGCAAACACAACAGCTCCCAACCCTCTTCCCCCCTCCTTAAACTAAACTAATACCTCAGTATTGTCCTCTCCTTTCTTAGTCCTTTGTTCCTCCCTTGTTCCTCTGCTCTCTGTTTTCTCCTTTAAATACTCCGTTTTCCTCTGATTTCAAAATCGTTGTTTAACACATCGCAAACATGTATGGAAGGGAGAGATCGCCGAAAGAATACTCATTCCCCCAAAGAAGAAGAACCCCTTCTTTTTCTTCTACTCTCTTGGACGTCATTTCCCGTTCCATCGACGAACCCAACGCCGGCGAAGCTCACTTTAAAGAAACAACCGTGTTCAAGAAACAGAGCATCTCCAGCTCTAAGCGTGGCAGTTGGGTACAAGAAGAGGACATAGAGATAAAGAATCTTCGTCGGTCGGTCATGATCGAAGATTGGATGGAGAAGCAGAGCATTCACAGTTCTGTGCTATTCAATTCAACCTCAAGCTCCTCGGAGTCTAGCTCCGGCGCAGGCTTCTCATCATCGGAAACAGAGTCTTTCTACAAACACAAACCGAAACCCAAGTTGCAGGGCTCCAAGAAGCAGACAAAGATGGAGTATCGGAATTCAGAGAAGCATCCCAAGTCGAAGAGTGAAGGAAGTTCATCGAAGTTGAAGAAACAGGGGTTGAAAATGTACAGCGAGTTGAAGAAAACGAAGCAGCCCATTTCACCAGGGCGTCGAATTGCTAGCTTTCTCAACTCGATTTTCAATTCTGAAAACGTCAAGAAAGCCAAAATGTGCTATGTTGGAGCTGTTAAAGATGTGAACTTTGAGGCCAAATCGAAGTCTGCATGTTCTTCTGCACCTCCATTTTCCAGGTCTTGCTTGAGCAAAACCACTGCTTCAAGAGGAAAACTGAGCAACGGTATCAAAAGAACTGTGAGGTTTTATCCTCCTAGCGTGATTGTTGGAGAGGATTCTCCGCCCTGCGGCCATAAATGTATTTATGAAGAGGATCCAAGCCTAATGAAGATTCCAACTCTTCCAAAATTTTCAAAAACTCGTTCTGTAAAGAAGGTTACAACTGCATTTGATTTGAGAGGTTTAGGCCAAAGGGAGGTTGATGTTGATGATGATGATGATGATGCCGAGAGCTATTCGAGCTCGGATTTGTTCGAGCTTGATCACCTTGTTGGAATTGGGATGTATAGAGAGGAGCTTCCAGTGTATGAAACTACAAATTTCAAAACAAATCAAGCTATTGCTAATGGCTTGATTTTTTAGTTCATTTGACATCATTGTAATTAATGGTTTGGAGAATTCAATTAACTTTGAAATTTGAATTACTTCTTTTTTACATGGTTTTATCTTCCATAAGAGTGATTTTAACTAACCTTGCAGAGTAATGATCATTTGATGTAAAATGCAGCAATGGAGGAATTCAAAAGTTAAAAATTCACATTCAAAAGCCTAATTGTCAAAGCACTAGACAAAGATGGATTTTAAAAGTAAAAAAAAAGGGAAAAAGCTAACAGAGATCAATCTCCCACATGAGATGGGATCATGGGAGAAAGTTCAAAAGCCCTTAACTTTTTCACTGGCTCAGCACATGGCATCAGCTTCACTGGTAAATTTTAGTCCCACTTTTGAAATCATAGAATTAAAAATGATTACAAAGTTTAACTTTTTACCTTCTTTTTTGTTTTTATTTGATTAACAAGTACTTTAACTGCAAGTGAAGGAAGAAACAGTGAAGTTCAATGCAAGCCAAAAAGGCCACCGGAACAAAACAAAATACATAACCATACACCAGATAGTAACAATTGGTGCTTATTATTGAAATATATGCACGTGCAAGTAGGAAGTTTTTTAAGTCTCAAGTTGGGTCTGTAAATTCTTATCCAAGTTCTGTGTATTCCTTTTAAAATAAGACTTGTTTTTTCAAATGATGGAGTGCACGGGTCTTACATATTCCTGTATTTAGCATTACTCTTAATATAACGGGATTTACAAATTGTCTCTCTAAATTATAGGAAATTGTAATTCTAGATAGATACATTTCTTGAAAATATATGTTAACTGAGACGTACACTTTTTAGCTGAGACGTACACAGTTCTTGAAAGCATACCTCAAACTTCTGTTAGGATAAAATGCAAACATATCATTGGCCTTAATATGGGAATTGGCGTGGTATCCACCATAACAGTACTAGACACTTGGAAGGCAAGTAGGGCCACGGAAAGAATCTTCGAAGTCAAAAGTGTTGCAGGATCAGACATGATGGCAAAAATCTAATCCAACTTTTCCATCAAAGGAGAAAATAAAAAGTTTTTTGACCAAAGTATATATTGTAGGATACTTTGGGGCACCAATGGCCACCATGGTTGACTTCAATTCTATGGCTTCAACATCTACTTTGAATATCAAAGACTAAAAAGAGAGAAATACAGCAATAATGTATCTGCTGCAAAGGATAAGCAGAAGGAAAGAGCAAGACAATATACTAATTTAGGTTCTTCTTAACATTTTTTCTACTGTTACAAAACTTGATACTTTCAAGTCGAGTAATACTATATACTACACTATCATCTTAGCATGCATCACATTTATCATTATTGAATGATAAAGAATCATCTAATAAAAGATTATCCGATAATAATAAATGTGTCACATCTTGTATAGTGAAATGAAAGTTAGATAGCGGTGTGGTGTATAGAATTTTCCTTTCAAGCCTGATAATACCCACTAAAAGAGGATTAAAAAAAGGAAATAAAAACACTACAGATCCCATTATAGCTATTGCCAGTAAGAAATGGTGGGGTATGTTTCTTACCAACCATGCACAAAATCTGTAGTATACGCATACAAGGATTATAAACAAAGGCTGGATTTTGGGTGACTAATGTGATAAACTGCACTGCAAGCTCATCACTGAGTAATGGCACCCTATCCAAACCAGCTGCAAAATGATGAACCCTACCAATTAGGCACCTCTTGGATTTTCAGATAATGATACTGACTTCCTGTATATGAGGTGGTATCGTGTGTTAGATGGATAGGGATGATAGGGTTTTATTTTCCTAGTATAAATAAGAATAATTAAGGCAAGATCAGAGCAAAAGTCTTGAATCTGAAGTCTAACTCCACACTTGATGCATATTTAATTGAACAATCTGCGTGTGTTGAACCCACTCCATAAAAAGGAGTTTGCCTCACCAATTTAACTCATAAAAGAACTATGTGGCATTATGACTTAGCAGATTGGCTGCTTCTTTAGTGTTGAGTGAGTGAATTATGCAGGAGAGATCGGAGCAATTTGAAAAGAAAACAAAGTAGGGTAAACAAGTAAAATAATAGTTGATCATCATTTTTGGAAGATACTTCTTTTCTTTTTCTTTTTTCCTGAAGTAATTTGGAAGAGACTTGTTGCCAATAATCAAAATATCTGGCTTTAATTATTATTATGTAGACTTTCCCATCAAAACAATGATCAGTTGGTGTAATGGAATATAGACCTTGCAACTACAGCATGCGACCCACCTCACATGGCTGTCTGTACTCTGTACCGCATGCAAAATTTGAGAAAATATATATACAACTCTGAATTGAGAGTCTGCCACGTAATCATTTTTATAAAAATAAATAAAACATAAGTCCTTTATTAAAAAAATTAATTTTTTAATAAATAATATTACATATAATTGTAAAGTGCGTAAATGTCGTATAACTATTTTAAAAATAAGTAAATTTATTATTTAATTTTTTTTTTCTATGAATCTCATATTATCTTTATTTTTTTTAAGATAGTCATACGACAATTATTTAATTCATAATTACATAAATTTTTATTCTTTTTTAATAGTAGATTTTATTTTTATTTAAAATAATTATGTGTAGTTACATATTCAGAATAATCATTCGCAAAAATTTAATATGTAATTAGTTTTATGTAAGCCTGTTCATCCAGATTAACTACAATTCGACCCAATTTAAAATTTTATTTATTTTATAATATATTTAAATTTTTAAAAAATAATATTTAAGAAAATTTTAAATTTAGATTTCAAATTCAGAAATTTAGAATCCGAAATGACCCTTAATTTTACGTACTTTCTATGTCTTCTACTAATATAATTAATTGCATTATTTTTTTAATATAAAATGATTAATTTAGCCAATAACAAAACTAGCATCGTATGTCACGCTTTTCCAAAGGCGAGCCCACCCTTCCCAACACGTGCGCTCACTCGTCTGCTGCGCCCTGCGCATTGCCTCTTTACCTGTCAGAGCTGCGGCAGGACAAATTAAAATATAAATCCTGCTTTCGCTAAACGCCCCGATTGGAATCTGGATTGAAAGTCCAATCAAATTTTAAACTTGATTTCATATTAAATTATTAAATTTGTCTTAATTTAAAATATCCTTACATATATAACTCAAATTTTTTTCAGTTAAATACATCGTTATTCACAAAATTTAAATTTTTTTTAAATTTTTTATAAATATATTTAAATTCATTTTAGTATCTAAATATATTTAAATAAAATACTTTCTACCGTCTCAACTCATAATTATTTATAAATAATTCGTTTTATTTCAATTCAACAAAACATTCCAACTATAAGACAATTCCAAACGTCTTTTAACCAGTTTGAACGTTCTGATGTATTTTTTTTCTTTAAGGTGATATCGTTGTTCATGACACTCAAATAATTTGTCTTAAAATTTACAAGTATCAAAATTTTTTGTTTGTTTGTTAAATTAACTCAATTTAATTAGAGTATTGATATACACAATATAATTATACAATACATTTCATAATAAAATGTTAAATAAGATGTAGTTTTGTAAAATATTTTATTTTTATAAAATATTTTACAAAAATATCTTTCATTTAACACTTTATTATATAATGTGTAGTGTAATTATATTGTGTATTAATCATTTTTTATTTATTTTAAATCGGTTATTAATGCGATGTACTACTTTTTATTTATTTATTTTTTAAATTATATTCATCTCTATTTATTTTATATATTCAAATACATATCTTAACTTATTTTCATTCAAATACATTTTAATAAAACTCATAAAATACTAAACCCATATCATCTTAAATACAGGGAAAACAAAATTCAGAATTTTGCACTGAACAGTAAAAATTCAGTAGAAGGATGTAAAGGAAAATGATTACGGATACAATTTTTTTAAATATTTTACACAACTCTGATGTAACTTAGAGGCATTTTAAATAAAATTACTTACAAAAATAATCTCATTTTATATAAATAATCTCAATTTTAAATCTAATTATAAAAAATTTGTATATATCTCATTATTCTTAATTAAAAAAATTTCATTTTTTTTGAGTTATGCTATTAAGGATCCCACACCACACACCTCATTTCTTTTAATTTTAATTTTGTTTTATTCCTATTAAATTTATTAAGTTGCTTTATTCATCATCCATACTCCACGTGCTTGCTATATAAAAAAGAAAACACACTTAAAAGATATATAGTATGTAATATGTGAGATATTAAATAGAATTATTATTTTTTTCATAACCAAACAAATAATAGCTTGTACGAGGCCCAAAATAAGTGTGTATTGAATATTTGGACTTTTAACTCAAGTTTTACATCCATTATTTCAGTCTAGTCAATTTTGGGCCGACAAAGTCCAGTTGACGATATGATATTCCGACATAAGAAATTCACCAATTAAAAATTATCGTTTGTGTGGTTTTTTTTATTTAATAAATAAGAACGCATTTTTTAATAAATTTATAATTTTTTAAAATATTTAAAAATTTCTATAAATTTTAAAAATATATATATATCGTTCGTTGAAAAGTCTCAATGACTCCTGTAGGTTATTTGGTCCCAAATATTCTTGTTATTGAAGAATGCTACTCATTATCTTATATCACACATTTTTTATATAAAATTATTTTTTATTTTTTAAAATTTTAATTTCATTTTATTCTTATGAAACTAATTGAATTATTCTACTTATCATCGTGCTAAATAAAATTATCCATTCTTATTATGTTGAGTAAAATGTTGTAAAAGATGTGGATTTATCATTTCCCTTTGTTATATTCATTTGTTTTTATAAAGGTACTGCGAACAGGCTGGCATGCCCACTAGTGTACTTAATTTTTTTCTTTTAATTATTTTTCTAATTTTTTTAATTATTAAAAAAAATATATTTATAACTTTATTAATAGTTACTTAATTCACTATTAAGTAAAATAAATAAATAAAATTAAATAATCAAGTGGTAATTTTGAATTTTAAGTTTGAGAAATTTCACTAATATTTTCATTAATCACAAATCTTTTCTTAATTATGTCAGTTTCAAAGCTAGACCAAACTAAACCGCACTCCTAAACAATAGTATGATTTTATTTATCATTTCATTTGACTTTCTACTAATCATCCCAAAAATGGAGATATAAAATAAATGACATTTTTGTTAGTGCTTTTAAAATTTTAAAAGCTACCTTTAAAGAAAAATTGGTATGCTTTGTGAATTTAATAAAAAAAAATTAAATCTACTTTTTCATAAAATAAAAAATAAATAAAAATAAACTGAAAATGAAATTCCAATGAAAAAACATTCTGAGAGATTATACAAAACAAATGTTACAATTTAAAAAAAAATTAAGTCTATGTTTATTAAAGAGTGAGTCATTTTTCAATAATAGAACTATTTTAGAAAGTTCTACAATTAAAGGCTTTATTTATAATGTTTTACTTGCTTCCTAATTATCACAAAAATTGATGATGTTTGACAGTAATAAAAGATTTTTAAGAGAATAATGATTAAAAATGTGATATATAATATTATTGACAAATGTTAGATGTCTGATGTATTCATAAGTCTTACTCGTAATTTAACCTAATATATTAGGTATATTTTATAATAAGACGAGTGTTACAATTAATTGATCTATTAAAACTTGATTTTGATAGCAAAAACTTCTCATCCTATTTAATATTTTTCCTATATTCAAACACCATAAGCATATCAATTTCAAATCCTCAACTTCATCTAATCATTACTTAATGGTTATAATTTTTTCAAACTTCTAAAACACCAAAAAAAAAATTCAATTTTTCAAATACCAAAATAAAAATTATATTATAACAATAATTTAATTTTATAATATTTTTTATTTAACTTTTTTTCTCTCATTTTTTAAAACTCTATAAAACATCTTAATTCAAATCATTTTACTAATATTCATAAATTGATAATACTACATACAGTTGTTGAGTGTACAAATCGCATAATTATTTAAAAAAAATGTAAAATCTACAATTAAAAAAATATTATTTTTTCATATAGATCTCATATTTATGATCTTTTTTCAAAAAATTGTATGACTCTACACACTTTATGATTATAAATATTATTTATCTTTATAAATATATCATTTCACGTCACTATACAAAATAGACTTAAATCACTTAATGATAAAGTTTTTAGGTAAGCCAAAGATTTTTGGGCAATACTATGAGCCTCAGTGTTGGGGTCCTTTTATGCCCCTTTAGTGTAAAATTCTTTTACACGTTTTTACAATTTTTTTTACAATAATAAAAAAAAATATGTAAAGATAAAATATATTTGATTTTTTTCATTTTTCTTCTATTTAAAAAACTCTAAAAGGGTGCAAATGAGCTCCAATGCCAGAGGGCCCATAGATTTACTCAAGATTTTTTTCCAATTAACGCGAGAGATGATGTATTATTTTATAGGTAGCACTACCATGTCTTCTTAATTTGTTTATTTGATGTGTTTTTAGTGCAATTTTTTTTTTCAATTTAAAATATATATATTTAATCATTTAAAAAAATTTACTTATATACCAATAATCATTTCCTTCACCATTAAACAAATTTTAAAAAAAAATGCATAAAGGGATAAAATGAGAGGTACACTAACATAATTCTTATTTTATTATACACCCGAACTAACGGAAAAAGCATGTGAAAATAACCCATATTATTCAAATGCCAAAAAATTCCATTTATTTTATTTTCTCATTTCTGGGTTAAAGTTGAGCCTCATTTGTAGAGCATCTGCAATAGATTTTCAAAATGTTCTTCAAATTTTAATTAAAAATTTCTTCTTGTAAATTTCTCTTAAATTTTACTTATATTCGAAAAATTTCTATATCTCATCCTTTATATTTTTCTCCATCTATTATAATAATAATAATTTATTATTTTTTAACTATTTTATTTTATATCATAATTCTATTTTTAATAAAACACAATAATATATACATAAATGTTATAAAACTAAACAAAGAAATTATTATTGCAATAGAGAAATATATAATAAACTCTTTGGAATTCTTATGATCTGAAACTTTCTTTTCTCTCTATATTTTCTTATGAATTTCATGACAACTGAAACTCATATTTATAAGCGTTGAAATTACTATGTAAATTACTGTACAAGACTTAAAATAATGGTGGTGGGGTTATTCACAAATAATTAAGGGGGCGGGAGCTGCCCCCAATAATTCATAACACTCCCCCTTGAATGACCACCCATAAAAAATCTGCCTCATTAAAACCTTGTCAAGGAAAAACCTAGTGGGAAGAAAAACTAATGGCGAAGGAAAAAGAGTACAGTCTTCTTATGTATCCATAAATGTTTTAAGATTGCCTCATTAAAATCTTGCAAAGGAAAACCCAGTGGGATAAATTCTTAGCGAAGGAAAAACAGTACAATCAACACAAATCTTCAGAACTCTTATTCCCCCTAGAAAATGCATGATGATAGATTTTTGAGTCTTCACATTTTAATATTCTGCACAATTTTCTTGAATGTCGCAGTTGGTGATGTTTTCGTGAATAAATCTGCCAGATTATCACTTGATCGTATATTTGATATATCCTCCTTTGATTCGAATGATACAAGTAGCATTATTTTCGTATAAAATTATTGAGCTATCATCGATTATGAAATACCACACTTTTCTTAGATATATTGAGTCATTGATCTCAGTCAAATATACTCTCGACTTGTTTCATGAATTGCAATAATCTCTGAGTGATTTGAAAATGTAAAAAATAATATCTGGTTAACAGACTTAATAGAAATCTGATATCTGCAGTAATACTTAAACTCCCCCTGATAATATGCATTAGTGTTTCAAGTAATAAACAAACATTATTTAAGCATATATAACATATTACGAATTCAAATATGATTTCCATCTAAATAATGCATTAGAGAGAACATGATAATATTTTTATCTAAAAATTTCTCCCCCTCATTCAGCGTTATTAGGGAGAACTTGTTTATATATGGCGCAAATAGTATTGGAAACCATCTATGTATGATAAAAGCTGTAAAAGCTTTGACATTTAATAATATCAGTTCGGCGGAAAATCAAATCCGCTTAACATTATTGACAAACGAGATTTTGAAAAGATTTGAAGGTTTCGGATTGTTGTTTAAATATAACCAATTTTACCATTGGTTTACTCCAGCAAAAAGATCTCGCATTCCTCATAGATTCAATTGTTGTTCATCTAGAACGATATTATGTCTGATAGAAATTCTAATGTCCCAGATTTGAACCATGAACTTTTTATACCTCAACCACTTATATTTTCTCCTGAACCTGTAAATATCATGATAGGAGCAGAGATATATCTATCTAGTAAATCTGATCATGAAATTGTTGCAGCATCAAGAACCCTCAGTGCTCAATATGCTACCTCTCTTACAATCATGTCTCTGAGGTTACTGGCGAGAACGAGTGAGGTTGATCATCTTAAAAATCAAATATCTGAATTGCATTAAACGCTTGCAACTAAAGATAAAAAAAATAAAAAATTAAGATAAGAAAACAAGGAGCTGAAGAAACTTGTAAACTGGTTTTCTCGTGACCTGAAAACATGAGTAGAAGAGCTGGAACGAGAGAGAGCTCAGATACAATGTCAACAACAGCAGCTAACTACAGAGGTTCAGCATTTACAAGAAAATAGGGATAGCTGTAATTAATCTCGCTGGCTTTTGAAATTATACGTCCGGCATATCTAGTAAAGTGAGATTTGAAGAGATGATGGTTTGTCTTGTTCTTATTTTCATTTCTATAAAAACCGTCTTTAGTTTCATATAGTTCGCATCAAATCTTCTTCTCATATCTATATTTCATCTGCATTTGCATTCTATTTTACAAATTTTCAATGGCTCATCAATTTCCTTTCAATATTTCTCACGATCAACATATGAGGTATCATTCACCTCAATTACAAATTATTCCTATATTTTCCGCAGGTGCCATGTTGCAACAAGCGAATGATCTAGCTAATAAGTCAGATCGTGAAGCCGTTTATGCGCTGGTGACTCTCGGCACCCGATACTCCTCCTCTATTATCGGTTTTTCCAATCGATTACAATCCAAAAATCGTCAGATTGAGGAGTTTAACGAGAAGGTTTCCGTATTTCAACGACTCGTTCAATAGTCTAACAGAAAAAATACAGACTTAAAGCAAGAGAATAAGGATTTAAAATCCTTACTTGCCTCTTCATTTCGACTGCCTAATCCTTTAGATAAGGATGGCATGTTGTTTTATGAAGAGTAAATGTATTTGAGAGATGAGGCTAGAAGTCTCAAATTCTTGTAACTCATCTATCAATTGAATAATAAAATTTTTCTTTTCAAATGCATTCCTTGAATTTATAGCAGTCCTTGTGATCTCTTTAGGAGTTCTTATAAGGTAAATCATTAACGTAAACTACAATAATGGCAAATCTGGATTCTAATAAAACACATGGGCATATAGGATTATTCTCAAATCCTTCTTTCAATATATACTCGTTGATTTAATTATACCACATGCATCCGGATTGCTTTAACTACTCTCGGGTTTCTGCAAGAAACCTTGTGTGACAAATTGTACCGCACAATTTTATTTCTCATTACTCTTTCGTATAAATACTCACTTATATCTTATAGGCATTACACCCTTTGTTGTTTGGACAACAAGTCCAAATACCTCTCGCTTTATTAGTGATTTAAATTCAGCTTCTAGCTGCTTTTCATTTTAGCCAATAATTTCTACATCGATATTCTTCGACAATTCTTGACTCACTTTTTTCATTATTTCTGGTAATGTCAAGTGTTATCATATATGTTGTCGACAACAGTTTTATTTCTATTCATAAATTTTTCAGTACTCATGAAATGTATTGAGATCTCATTGTTTTTCTTTAGGGGAAAATATTTCATGAAACACCTCTACAGGAGGTTCTTCTTCAAGATGTTTGTACTCATCAGGAGTTATCTCTTCAGGAGTTACACTCTTCAAGAGTTATACTTTTCAGGAGTAATACTCTTCAGGAGTTACCTCTTCAGGAGGTTTCATCTTCAAGAGGATTATATTTTATACAGAAAATACGGTATCTTCATGAGTATCGATTTTTTTTTTCTTTTTTGCATCAATAGGTCTTTAACGATTCAGGCGTATCTTATACTCATTTATTGCTGTTTTAACAACTCGTTCTTCGAGGACTTCAATTATTACTTAAGCATTAACAGCAGTAATATATAATTTTACAACACCTTTAGTGTCAGTAAATATATCCTGTAACTGATTTGCAATACAAATAGATAATCCTCTGAACTTCTGGTTCACATTCATTTATAAGAGGATCAAATTCAGACAGGATTTTATTATCCCAAATAATTTCTATTGTGCTTCAGACACCGATATTTTATTATTTCAAAACATGACGAAATATTAATAAGCTTATATATAAAAGCTTAGTATAAGTAAATCAAGTGCTTGGCCGTACAACGAGTACGTGACCACTGTTCAGTCATACTACATCTATGACAAACATTTTCATCTTTCTGTGAAAAATTATTCTGAGAGCCTTTACTCTTATCTGAGTTGGATCACTTCTGGTGATACAATATATTTTTATCATTTTTAGTGTTGTCGCTTTTGAAACTAACACTTCTATAGTTTTCTATCACGTCTACGCCCTTAATTCCTTTGAAAGGATGTACCATTCACTTCTGGGAATGGTATAAATTCAATATCATTAATAGGATGTAACTGGTGATTTATTAACAAAAACTCATTATTTAGCTCAATCACTGGAAGATAAAATAAAAGTTCAAAATATTTGTTGAACTTTCACTCTTGATATTGCTACTACAGGAGCATATTCGAGATATGAAAAATAATATATGTCTTCTTTTAAATATCATCATCAGTGATCTTTTCACTGCATAATTTTATTATTGAGCTGATTTTAAAGAGTGCAGAATATTCAATATCACTTTTAAAATCTTGCAACTTCAGGTGCAATAAGTCATAATGATCTTTTGAGAGGATTACATCTTTTGTTGTTCATATCTTTCTCTTAATTTATTTCACACAGTAAGATGATTTTTCATCATGAGATAAACAACACGGTTATTTAGGGACACATGATTTTCTTCTATGATTGTATCTCCCAAGTTCATCATCATATCCAAATAGATCTCATTAAGGATTCTAGATAAATAATTTTTTTTCAAAAATATCAATAGTAATAAATCTCAATATTTGACTATAAATTACAAAAATAAATCTGTGAATTTAAGAAATATATTCACATTATCATGAAAATAAAAGTAAAATTTTATCAAGTAATATTCAGCAATATTACCTTTAATATTTATTTCGAGGATTGCAAATAATATATTGAAAAACTTACTTGAAGTAAAAGACCACTAACTTCAGTATCGGTAGAATCTCGTGCTGATAACGTGTTATAAAACTAAACAAATAAACTACTATTGTAAGAGAGAAATATATAAAAAACTTTTTTGAATTCTTATGAACTGGAACTTTCTTCTCTCTCTATATTTTCTTATGAATTTTATAACAACTGAAACCCATATTTATAGACATTGAAATTATTATGCAAATTATTGTGCAAGACTTAAAATAATGGTGGTGGGATCATTCACAAAATAATTATAGGAGCGGAGGCCGTCCCCAATAATTCATAACAATAAATTTAATTTTGAGGAGTAAATAATAATAACAAATGTTATGCATTAATCTACTGTAGTGTAACTGCATGCCAATTGCATTTTGTTATTTTTTTCAAAATTTTGAATTCCGTTCTGGTGACCGTTCCGATTGAGGCACTGGAACGGAATATTTCAGTTCTGTTTCGTTCCGGTGTTCCGTTTCGAGATAGATATTATATGAATAAATTATATATATATTAACATTATTCTAAAATAAACATATGTACACAAATATTAAAAGCATGCATGCTTGATAAAATTAATAATATTTTTCAACAGTCAATACAAGCCTTAAACACATATTTTGAAATATAACACAATATCATAAGTTCTCAATCCAACATATATTCCTCGTCTTCAACGAGCCGATAAGGATCAATAAGTGGAACATTATTCAAAACTTTTTCTTCATCATCATCATCATCAAGATCAACATTACCACAATTTTCTAAATTTAGTGAGCCTAATGGCTCCTCAATACATCCCCAATCTAAGTTTTCTCCTTCAATAAGTTCTGGTTCTTCTCCAGCCCATTCTTCCATCAAGTCAATATTCTCAAGATTGATTGGATCAAAAGCATCTCTTCCCCTTTTTATATTTCTGCCAAAATAAAAGTCACAGATAAGCATAAGTATTACATATTTTTCAAAAGTAAATAAATTATTATTTTGGAAAAAATTTACCTTTCACGTAACTTCAAGTTATAACGTACAGATACTAAGTCATTCAATCGTTTATGCTTTAATCTATTCCTCTTCTTCGAATGAATAAATTTAAATGTACTCCAATTTCTTTCACAACCAGTTGCACTACAACATTGACTTAATATGCGAACTGCAAACCTTTGAAGAGTTGGAACCTTAATTCCATAATTAGTCTACCATGCAACTATAGCAAAAAAGAAATAATAAATTATTACTTAAAAACAAATAAAAGAATTTAAAGATAAATTCACACTAATTAACAAAGTGTATGGAAGTTACCTGGACAAACTTTTGTATGCTGACGAATTGCTAAAGGTTCTCCAAAATCACCGTTTGCATTTTTATACAATTCAACTTCTTCCATGATTTTGTCTTGCTTATCAGTATCAAGTTTCAACTTTATAACACAACTCATAAACCCTCTTAAAACATCATTTTTACTTTTGAAGCAAGAGTTGAAGTAAATTCCAGGATTAAGAAAACAACCTGCTGCATGTAATGGACTATGAAGTTGCTTATCCTACCTAACATCAATGATTCTGATGAATGGCATAAATGCAGTAACTTTATTCTTCAATCTTACTTTTATATTCTCTTTCGCTCTCTCCATTGCATCATACAAATATCCTATTGCAGGCTTCTCGTCTCCATCAACAAGTCGTAATACTCGAACCAAAGGTTCACCGACTTTTACAATAAACTGACCTAAATCCAAAACTCTCAATTTTCTAAAACAATTTTGGCTATTTCCTTCCTTACGCTGCTTTTAGAATAACTTGATGCAACCCACTTATCACAAATAAACATCTGTCTAAACTCTTTCTTAAACAAAGTAAACATTGGATACTTATAAAATTTGTAGCAAATCTTATGACTACAGGGCGACATAAATCACGACCGTTAGTGAAATCTTTTCTCATCAAAACCAAAACCAAAGCATGGTTGTAAATGAATTTTGTTATTTTTCTTGCCTTCTTTATAGTTTCATCAATAATAGGAAAATTTTTGGGATCACAAAAATTTTCTAACATCAGATCTATATAATGAGCAGCACAAGGGGACCAAAAAAAAAAAGAACCATGATTTTGCTGTAATTTTTTCCCACAACCTTATAACTTGCATCATTGTCCGTTATGAACTGCACAACATTCTCAACCCCAACTTCTTGAACAACTTCATAAAAAATGTTAAATAATGTTTCAGAATCTTCTCTAAGGCCCGATGTATCAATAGACTTCAAAAATATTGTACCTTTTGAGCAATAAACTAAAAAGTTAATTATTGGTTATTGCCTCTGGTTTGTCCAACCATCTACCATTAGTGAACAATCACTTTTCTCCCAAGATGTTTTAATAAACAAGAAATATTTTTGAACCTCAGTCACAGAATTTTTCAAAATATTTCCTCTCAATTCATACAAAAAAGAACCCTTAAATCCTAACCCGATGGCAGCTATGACATCAACAGCAGGCTGATAAAACTTAAATTGAGATGCATTAAAAGGTAAATTAGCATCATACCACCAATTTTCTATAGCCATCTTTGCTTTATCAATAATCTCCTTTGAACACATAACACTTTTAATACAAGGCTGAGACCCAAGAGTTGTTTTTAGAGCGAAAAATTTATTTATACCCTTTATTGACTTTTCGCCTACTTTTTCCTTCCCATTCCCTTTTGAACTATGAATATGTCCTCCATCATCATCAGTAACATCAACATCAATATCATCATATGTTAAATCGATAGGACTTCCAATCTGTGAATTTATTTTTCTTTTCTTTTCTTTGTTTTGTTTTGTTTTTTTTTCATTTCATTGACTAACTCCTTCATTTGCCATCTTATATCAGCAGGGACCTTTTTACATGCTTCTACATCACTTGGAATCCCACCCAGATGGTACTTCAAACTTGTGACTCCACCACCCTTGTTACAATAAATACATTCAGTATTACTTCTTGCCCCTGGCACTGCACGTGCATAGGCCCATACTGGATCCTCTGATCTAGCATGAACAAGTGCCATAGATGTAGAACTATTTGATTGACAACTAGACATTTATAATTTTATATGCCCCTACATAATTATAAAAATTGGATCAATTCTATTTCAAGCACCAACAGTAACAAAGACACCAAATGGAGGAACTATCAAATAGATAATTTATGTACTAATAGTCTAATACACATGGAGAAACCATCAAGTCAAGCACCAATGCCAGAACCAAACTAGTCTACGGTAACCATCAAGAAAAAATATTCAACTTTCAAAAATAAATATATAGAACACATATAGAACACATTCGTTTACACTTTACACACTTTCAAAAATAAATATACAGAATACATAAAAAAATAAAAAAAAATTATGCCAAAAAATCAATAATATCTAAATGAATTTATAAAATTAAATAACATGAATAAATTTAGTTAATCTATGGTAATATGAATATATAACATGAATAAATTTACTCAAGAATTCAAGTCAGTGGCTTCCAAAATTATTAAATATTTTTTTTTATAAAAAATATAAAATTATGCTAAAGAATCAATAATATCTAAACGAATTTATAAAATAAAATAATATGAATTTATCTACTCGGCGGCAAACGGGCAAAGGGGAAAGCAGATCGAGTCATCGATTAACCCAGTGGACTCGTGGAGTCGTGGACCGATCTTCTCCTTGATTTCTGGCGATTGGCGTCTTGACATCGGAGATCAGAGGCTCCGAAGCAGCTAAGGATGGAGGCGGCGCCGCAAAGGAGAGAGTTTTGAGCCGTGGGTGTGGCTCGGTAGTGGGAGATGGAGAAGGCGCCGAAAGTGAATCGGGAAGCCACAAAGGCGTGGGCGTCGGCAACGGCAGTGGGCGTCGGCTTGGTAGTGGGCGTCGGCGATGAAACCGTCGGCGAGGTTAGGGGCGTACAACGTACTAGGCCACTGGCTTAGGGTTGAGAAATGAGAACATTCACACGGAGCTTGACGTCGAAATGAAGACTACGGAAATAAGAAAATTAATAAAATAAAAAAGAAGTAAATATATTTACACAATTGCCATTAATGATATTTCGGTCCGAAATATCTTATTCCGCCCAGAATCTGGAAATCCGGCCGGAACGGCCAGAATTTACTCCGGTACGAAATGCAAGGTCTATCCATTCCAGTTATTGTTCCGGATCGGTAAATTCCGGCCGTTCCGACCAGAACGGAACGAAATTTAAAACTTTGATTTTTTTTTTCCTTCTTCAATGTGTATCTATGCACACAGTTGCTGCATCATTTTTTAATAATAATATATATCATCTCATCTGATCTCTTACAATAAGGCTACGTTTATTTTTGAAGATGAGACAAGTTTATCTAAGTTTATTTTAAATTTATTATTATATTTTTTTTTATATTTTTATATAAAATATAATTTTTTAAATTCTAATTCATTTTTTTCAATTTTTAAGTTTATTTATTTTTATTTTTAAAATAATAATAATATTAAAAAATAAATTTAATTTAATTTATCTCTATTTATTTTATTTAATCTTCAAATTCAAACTAAACTTACAAGATGAGATAAAAATATATTTTGAGATAAAATGAGATGGAAACGTTTGAGGCACCGAATGGGGTGCTCTTACGTGGAATCGTTACAAGATTCCGATAATGGCGAAGAACTGCCTAAGTGTGAACACGGAATTCTACGGCATGGAAACTTCCGTAGGCGTCAAATTTTGCGACCTCTTCCAAGGCTTGGGTCCCACAATTTCTTAGACCTTAGAACCTCAACCCAAGTGTCCAATTATATTTTAGGCTTCCAGTCAACTCCTCCCATGGCCGCCATCTCCTTTGATTGGCTCTTTCCCCTTCGGAACACAGACACCGTCATAGTTTCTCCAAAACTGACATACATCTCAAAAAGCCAAGAAGACACAGTACTCAGCGTACGACACGAAGAAAAACTGTTCAGATGAAAGGGAGAGATATGGAGAAAAAGCTTTCAGATGCAGCACTGGAAGGAAATGTCTCGACCCTTAAAGAATTGCTCTTAGAAGACCCTCTAATTCTCGACAGAACCATCGTTTCTTGCGTTTCAGAGACTCCCCTTCACGTATCTTCCATGCTGGGCCACTTGGCTCTGACCAAGGAGTTGCTGAGTCTGAAGCCCGAGTTGGCCTCCGAGTTGGACTCGCACGGATGCTCGCCGCTTCATCTGGCGTCGGCGAAAGGGCACCTGGAGATAGTGAAAGAGCTGCTGTTGGTGGATCCCGACGCTTGCTTGGTGAGGAACCAGGATGGGAGGACTCCACTCCACCTGGCGGCGCTTAAGGGGCGAGTTATGGTGGTGAGTGAGATGGTCCGAGTCAAATCTGAATCGACTCGTGTGCTTACGGACCGAGGTGAGACGGTGCTGCATCTGTGCGTGGGGAATCATAATAGGTTGGAGAGTTTGAGGGTGTTGTTTGAGGCTATTGGTAAAGAGGTTGATTTGGTGAATTGGAAGGACTGCGATGGGAATACTATTTTGCACATTGCTGTGGCCAAAAAGCATATTGAGGTATTCTTTCTTTCTATACTCCAGTTTATCATTCACCATCAAAATATTGGGGTTATGGCGTTTTACAAACTACAACTGATTGATTGTATCTCAGAAATCTTACTAGCCTCTGTATTTTCAACTCTGTTGTGCTGAAAAATTGGGTATATTGAATTTAGACAAGAGAGTTGGTTTTTTTTTTTTAATGAATACTAATGAGTTTAGATATATTGAAAGGAAGTTGAAAAAGCTTGTGAGTCTCACGCGTACAATATTTTAAATTGAGATGAGATTAGGAATTTGAGAATTGAATATTTAGATGATAAACTCAGCATAAAATTAGACTGAACTGAATGATCTCAGTTGAGTTTTAAGTTTCAAACGGAATTAGTCTTTTAGAGGTCTTTATTTTTACTAAAAGGGTATTTATAAATTTCTGCAGACCATTAAATTATTGCTTGTTCATGCTGGTGTGGATGTAAACGCATTGAATAAAAACAGCTCTACTGCACTAGACATTCTGATAGGAAGTCCCAGAGATTTGAGGGATATGGAGATTGAGGAGTTGCTTCAAGATGCTGGGGCTTTAACTGCCAAAGATATACCTTCTATTGTGCAAGACTGGGCTCCAACAAAAGTTCCTAAGATAACAAGATCTCTAACCTCACCATTAATATTGTCAAAAAGGAGTAGTAATATAAAGAAGCCAGTAGCTAAACAGAAAGATTCTGATTGGCTTGGGAGAAAGAGAAGTGCATTAATGGTGGTGGCATCTCTGATTGCAACTGTGGCTTTTCAAGCGGGAATAACCCCACCAGGAGGAGTTTGGCAAGATGACCTGAAAGTGGATGATAATGGGAACCCTGTAGAGAACCCTCACTCTGCTGGAACATCAGTCATGGCATATACAGACCCATCTGAGTATGGCCGGTTCATGATTTTCAACACAATTGCTTTCCTAGCATCTCTAAGCATAATTCTTCTACTTGTTAGTGGATTACCAATAAAGCGTCGAAGATGGGTTTGGATTCAAATGGTAACACTGTGGATTGCAGTTACTGCCCAAGTTACAACTTACTTCCTTGCCTTACGTTACATGTCACCAGATATTGTTCAAGCTCAAATGATGCTAAGAAAGGTGACTGAGATTTCAGTCCTAACATGGTTGACATTAATGGCTGTTGTTTTCATAGGCAATCTCATTCGTATGAATCTATGGATTCTCAGGAAATATGGATATCTCAAGGAAAAAGATGTAGTGCCTCAAGCTGCAACTGATGATGAGCAAGAAGAAGTTTGAGTCGAAGTTTGTAGAGAAAATTTTCTTCCTTGCTGTAGTGTGAACAATTATTGGATTCATAGATGTTGATGCAGTGTTTTGTGAAGATTTGCTACGGATCAGGCATTGTTGTTTTCTCATAGACGCCTAAAGGAAGTCTATCTTGATGCTGATTTGTTGTTGGAATGGGTTAAATATAAATACACCGCGTCGTGATCTTTCTTTGTGAACTCTACATCTGTGTATCAAGTCTTTTGCCAAGTTTTCTGCAGACCAAAGCCTCATTCAAGCATGAGACGGTCTGAGTTTTAGCAGCAACTTTGGATGAGAATATTGAAAGCAATCCAATATCTTCCTGAATATTCAAGTATTCGAGGCCATTATTGTAATTTACTTTGTTAATTGTACATAGTATATCTTTATTTGAGAAGGCGTCCTTATACTGAAATGACACAAATTGGTAAATTTCTTTATTTTTATCTTTCTTGTAGGGAAATACTTCAGTAAAATTATTTAAAAATAATTTTACAAACTGATATGTTTAATCTGTTTTATCATATTGTAAAATTTTATTATAAAATAGATCTAGTATATCAGATGAAATACGTTAGTTTGTATGATTAGTTTATACAATTTTTTTTTATTTTTTGTGTGTAGATGTAACAGTACTCCTTTCTGTTTGATCTTAATGCATCCATCACTGGAGCTACAATCTTAGAAGCTAAATCTCTGAATGCCTGAGGTGAGGAGGAGAGAAGTTCATGAAAGTCAAGACTCCCCCAAAAATTTTAGCCAACTGCAAAAATCATGGTAGAGAATATAAAAGTCAACTTTCACCAAATTTGTAAACCAAACATCGATTTCTTGGTGGGTACCTAATTATTAAATTTTTTTTCCCCCTTTAATGGGAGATGCTGATTTTTCTTAGTTGAAAGTTGCCAATCTTTTTTCTGGCTTTGCTGAAAGCGCTAAGCTAACGGTAATCTATTCCTTAAACAAATATACTCAAGACATGAGAATCAAAAGTCATACAACTAAACTTTCAATGGTTTTAGCCTCGGTAAGAGTTGTCAATCGTAGTGCAAAGTGTTCTTGGTCATGACTCATCTTGAGTTGTTAAAGCTTTCTATGAGTATAAAAAAGCGGCTAATATTTTCATACATAGACCGGAAGCATTTTCCCACCCGGGTTGACCCGTTGGGTTCAGTTTTTTTTGTCAGACTTCTGTTTATGACCCTTCCATAGTTTATTTTCACAATTTTTTTAATATATTTTATTTCATATCATCTAATTATTATATATTTTTTTTAAATTTTCATATAAACTAATATAAATAATTCAAAATTTTTAAATTTTAAAACAAAACAAAACAAAAATATTAAAAAATATATTATAATAATATTTTATTCAACTTTCAATTTTTATCTTAATTTAACTCGTATCATCTCATCCATTTGCAAAAACGAACCTAGCCTTAAGCATTTTTTTCATTTTTAGTAATGAATCGTGTACGTTTTTCCTTTACGATTTTTAAGAAAATTATATTTTAAATGGAAGGAATTTAAAAATGATGTTATTTTTAGAAGTTATATAAAAATAAATCATTTAAAACAAGATTATATAGTCGTGAAAAGAATTATATATACGAGAACTGCGAGATACAGTTTTAGAGTATTCAAGTCTCACGCTTCCTTTAAAAAAGTAGATAAACTTGGAACTCACATGAAGAATTTTTTTTTTTTTTGTAATAAATTCCAATTTTTCTGAAGAAACACACAAAACTTAAACAACTTAAAAGAGCAAATATCATTTCTGTATATGATTCTCCATTTGTTTTTAGCTGATACTAGTCTCTTGAACTGTCCAGCTACTAGATCTGAAAATGTATTTGCAATTATTAAGGCTTTTTGAGTTGGCCTCTGGGTAGCAGATAAATATTGGAGAAAATGAATTGTTAATTAGTAAGAATGTTGGCAGAAGGAAGTTCACGATATTCAGTCCATTATTGCAATTTACAATCTTTGCAACATCTTGATGATATTTGAGTCTTCCTTCATTTATTGGAAAGTCTAGGGCTCACTCTTTTCTAGATATAAAAGCTAAAATATTGAAGAAATTACAAGATTAAAAAGAAGAATTATTATCTCAAGTTGGTCGAGAAATTCTCATAAATACAGTCGTTTAGACTATCCTCACTTATATAGTGAGCTACTCTAAACTATCTAAAATTTTTCAGCTTTACTGTACATAAGTTCACATGCCACACGCCACACTTTTTTTTTTTAAATTTTTTTGGGGTTTATTTTTTTTAAACTAATTGAATTCTTCTACTCATTATCCATATACTAAATATTTTATAAAAGGGAAAAAATGTGATTTGTGGACTTATGTTTAAAATTTTTCAAAATCTTTTATAAAAAATTTGAAGATATGTATGCAAGATTTTGGGGGAACAAAAAGGTGGAGAGCATAGGATGCACTGGATTAGTTGGAATAAGATGTATAATTCAAAACTTAGAGAAGGCATAAGTTTTAAAGACTTAAGAGGCTTTTAATATGTCCTCATTTGCTAAACAGGATTGGTGGTTGATTCATAACACTCATTTTCTATTATCTCAAGTGTCTAAGGCTAAATACTTTTTCAAGACCAATTCAAATGTGGGTAGCACTCCTTCTTATGGTTTCGGTTTTGGTTGTTTTGAAGATTCTTGTAACCCCCCAATATTAAGGTTGTAATCACGGTTTTTTTTTGCTATAAGTGAAAATTATCAATAAATTTGAGGAATGATCACTTGTAGACATGTGAGCCTAACTCTTTATAACAAAAAAAAACAAAAAACTGGTTGTACATGGAGAATAGAGAAGACAATCACTTCAATATTTGGCATAATAAATGGTTACCAAATTCCCCTTTACATCTAGTGATGTTTCCTATTCAATTTCTACAATCAGATGCAAAAGTATGTGAGCTATTGGACCAGCAGTCATGGGGATGGAATCAGGTTTTGATTAGGGGTGTTTTTATTCCTTCTGCGGCTGAACAGATATTGCAAACTTCATTGTTCCCACATATGACAAGATATTTGGTGAGGCCAAAACAATCGTATTTACATGGTACAATTCTGTTAGTACTTAGCCATAGAGCTAAAAGTTAACGGCGGTATGATTGAAAGTTCATATCTGAGACTGCAGGGGTGGAACTACTAAGGAAAGGCCCCCTCTCAAAAATCTCACAATTCGATGAAAATTAAATTTTAAAAGATGTTTTTATAAAGTATACTATATTGAGAATTAGTATTTGGCCTCTCCTTATAACTTGGCTCCCCTAAACCAAATTTTTTGATTTCGCCTCTATCTGAGAGAAAGGCATGCATTTTGGAGGCAGTTGTAGAATTTAAAATGTCCAAATAAGGTGAAAAATTTTGCTTGGAGGGCTTGTACAGAAACTTTGCCTACCAAATAAGATTTACAACAAAGAGGTATCATCTCCACAAGGATATGTGATCAGTGTAACTTGGAAGTTGAGGATAATTGCCATTTGCATTGTAGATCTATTGCTTAAGTATGGAAAGAATGTTGTAAGTTGGGTGTTGAATTTTTGGACAATAAATATGTTTTTGATGTTACTGTTTAGAATGTCATGGGTCATGCTTCCGATATAATCTCTCTACTTTCCAGACAATTTCTTTGGATTGTTGGAAATATGACAACATTCTTAAGGAAGTCATTGATAATTATCTTTCTTATGCGGATAAATAGTTATAATACCGCTAAGAATTGCCAGCTTTTTATATGAAAGGAAGATTTTGCTTTTGTGGAAGTTACCTTCAAAAATTAAACTTGTTGAAGAAATTTATATGGGTATGGTAATCTAAAAACTAAATGCAATTTTGAGGCGTATAGAATACTATGTGATAATTGTTCCCACTCAAAAAAATTTGTTATCGGATTATAAGTAATTTGCATCTAGGATACAATAGTGTCATCAACTGAATATAACAATTTTGAAATTTTTCCTGCAAATTTTTCTTACAAAATTGTGTAAGTGACTAAAAGATGAAAGAATGAAATTAATGAAATTTGATGGTTTCATCCCCTATTTATAGAAAATGAAGTGACACCATGTGAAAGATCACAACTCTTAATTTGTGTCTTTAGTCCAAGTATCATGTCTCTTCGGCCCAAACATTGCGCCTTTTTAGATCAAGCACCATGCCTTCTTAGACTAACTATCGTGCCTTTTTAGCCTAACTATTGTGCCTTTTTGGACTAACCACCGTGTCTCTTTAGATCAATTATCGTACCTTTTTCAGTCTAACCATTGTGTCTCTTCAACCCAACTATCATGCATTTTCGGCCGAACCATTATGCTTATTTGGCCTAATCATTATGTCTCTTCGAGATAGTATTTTAAAAAAATAAATAATAATCCATATTTATTAAATTCACACATTTAATATCACAATCTATAAGATTATGATAGGGATGAGATATTGTTTGCTAAGCCTGGAAGGAAGTGCATTTGTTAGATGTAAGGGTATAAATGGTTAAGTCCGGTCCAGTCCGATTCAGGAAATTTGTGGACCGATTCTATTCGGTCCAAGAATTCTCTCACCCTGTACTAGACCAAATAGAAGTTCGGTTCATACCAGTCCGGTCCAATTCGGTTCAGGAGCAGTTCGGTCCGGTCTAGGGGTGCCCCATATGATTTAATGAGTTAAATTTAATCTAAAATTCTATAATGATCAAATATTTTTTTGTCCAAATTTAACTACTATAAATTATAATATGTTAATATTATAAGAATATATATTATATATTAATATGTTAGTATATATTATATATTAAGTATGTTAGTAAATTATAACTAATAACACTATTACATTAGTATATTATATATTTATATGGTAGTAAATAGTGATAAGTTAGTAATAATATATTAAATAATAATAATATACTTATTACTTATAAGTTGTTACTAATATTCTATATAGATATATTATAATTTATATTTTTATACTACAACTAGTCAACCAAAAAATTATAATATGTTAATATTATAAGAGTATATATTATATATTAATATGTTTATATATATTATATGTTTATATATATTATATGTTAATATATATTATATATTAATATTAATATTATAATTTATATACTATTTTTATATATACATATATAAATATATATGTGGGGTTCGGTCCGGTCTGGTCCGATCCAGGGAGAGAAATCCTTTGGACCGAAATCAGACCGGAATTAATCGGTCCGTGTAAAATTTGGACCAGACCGGACCGGATTTCATTTGGTTCAGTCCGGTCCCGGTTCGGGATAACCGATCCGGTCCGATTCGGTCTTTTTACAGCCATAATTAGATGTTGAAGATCTTGAAGCTATATATGCTCTATGCGACAAATGATTTTAAACTTAAGGATCTCAAGTCTGAGGCACCATTTGAATCTAGAAGGCCATTTCATCTTATTTTATTATTATTTAATTTTTAATTTTTATTTAAAATTATCTTATCTCATTTTATTACTCTAACGAGTTGATCTTAAAAGAGTGTTTATTGGTGTAATTGGAGTTATTAACACACGAGGTGATAATTTCTCGAGACAATGACCTTTGGTAGCCGAAATTCAAATTTGATTATATCGTATGGGGACTTTGAGGTAATTCATGTTCATCGACAAAATAATAAAGCAACTCATTTGCTTGTTAGAAATGCTAGGCAAGTGAAAGATACGATGAAGTGAATTAGTGGAAATAATGTCTAGATGTTATTCTTGCTAGAGTTATGAAAGATTCGGCTATGTAATTAATAGTGATTGTAATTGAGTTTTATTGATTATTATAAATGTTGATAGGAAAAAGTTGCTCAATTAATTTTTTTTAAATGCATGAATGAGCTTTTTCACACCAGCCAAATAAACATGTACCACGTAAGTATTTTTAACAGCTTATGAATGAACTTTCATACGCCCAACCTTCCCTCTTTCTTTCTCGCCCCCTCCCTCGCCTCCTCACCATCTGCGCTCAATGAAAAATTCCAAGCTAGCCCTCGCTTTTCTCTCCCTCCCCCATTTACACTCAACGAAAGTTCAGAAAAAGAATTGAAGCGCTCTCTCTCTCCCTCGACGTCGACGGCATAGGTACTCAAAATTAGATTGGGAATGGGAAATTCAGATATTTATTCGTATTTTTTGCGATTTCACTATAAATCAGATAGATGATGGAAAATTGCAAACATTCTTAGAACAAACAATTTGAACTAATCATATTAAAAGTGAAACAATGACGGGCAATGATGTAAAATGTAGTCATTGGGAGGAGTGCGAGATGGGATTCAAGTTTTTGAGTGGGGTGAAGGTTGAGAAGTCAAAGAACTCAAAGAGTATTGAGGCCTAAAATGAAGCTTTTCGTGATTCGGGTGATAACAATTATGTTTATTTGTGCTTCTGTTGCTCAGTTGATGACACTGGGAGAGATGTGGGGGCCAAGAATGCCTTCTTGTTTCAGTCCGTCGGCATCTATTTATTTGGGTACTTATGCCGTCGGTGTCGAGGGAGAGGGAAAACAAAGAAGGAGAGGGCTTCGATTTTTTTTAGGCTTTTGTTGAGTTCAGATGGGAGAAGGGCGGGGATCAAAAGAGAGGGAGAGGAAGGAAGAAAGAAAAAGTTCGGTGTATGCAGGTCCATTGTTGAGTTGTTGGACACGCTTTCGTGACACGTGCTTATTGGCTGGTGTGAAAAATTGATTTACACCCATCCGGCCTGAAGTGACTTATAAAACAAAAGATAAAATAAAAACCAGTTTTGATTTGGAATTTTATAATCCATTTCAAGACACCAATAATCTCATGTAACGTATAAAATAGATCATTGTATGGAAAATACTGCTAAAGTTCTTCAATAATATCGCCCAAAATTATCACTTGAGCATTTCAATTTTTAATTTTCTTATTTAATAATTAAAGAAATAATTATTAATAAAATCATCTATTTTTTTTAATTTTTTTCAATAATTAAAAATGTTTAAAAAAATAAAATTTGAACTAGCATCTTCATCGTATAGATAGTTACATTGGGTACACCCGTCGTGTTTATGGCTGAACAAAATAGCTGTCACTCGATCCGATCCGTTTGTCGATATGGTTCTGCTCTTTTCCGACCCGAATTCGGTAACGGGTATTACCCGAATACCCGTTACCGATTAAAACTCATTTCAATTCGCAGAACACCCCCTAATCTTCAAAAACTCTCTCTCTATCTTCTCGCTTGTGAATATGATTCGTTCCTTGATCCATCGACCCAGTCATGTTAATGTGAAATGCTACGTCTCTCTCTCTCTCTCTCTCTCACTCGGCCAAATGGTGATGATAGTCTCCCTTCATCTTCAGGAAGCCAACGGAACTAGACGCGAGTTAATCAACCTCATAATCCTAGCGCAAACCTCTGAGAGTTTTGACTTGACCTTGGAGCGATAGTTCTTGACGAGCATGATGCGATCCTTGTTCTTGCGGCCCTCCTCCTTCTGCTCGATTGAGGACACGATGTGCCAAGCGGTATGGAGCGAACCGATAACATTTTTGTAGGGTTTTCTTGATTTTTTTTTTCTGGAGTTTTTTTTTTCCTGAAGGGGATTGCTTTCATTGTTCTGATTTTTGGTGCAAATGAAGCTATGTGTTAGGGTTTTCTGAAGGAGGGTTGTTGGCACTTGTTGCGAATGATGGGGTGTTTTTTATTATTCTGATTTTTGGTACAAATGAAAATTTTATGTTAGGGGATTTGGGTTGGTGTTGCTAAATGAAGATTTTGTTTAGAGAAATCGTTAATTGTTGAGTGAATTGAAAAAAAAATTACAAACAAAGAACAGGACGAAGAACAAGAAGAAGAAAACAGATTATCGGGTAATCGGTTAACAGGGTTATCGGAATGGGAAGGTTTTGGGTCGAATCGGAATGTGTGGTTATCGGGTCGGGTCGGGTCGGTTGAACATTCCTAGTCGTGTTGCTCTCCCTGTAATTGATGTCATATCTGATGCCTACGTGGCGTGTTGCTATCCAAAGGGAGATTTTCAATAACCGATAATGTCTCCGTAAGATTTTCAAATGACGAATGTATCCTACTGTAGCCACTTGGGCGAGTCAAATCTTGACAACTGTATAACAAGTAACATTATCGAGAATGTATTGTTCTTTTAAAGGACTTTTTTTTTTCTTTTTGAAAGGAACGTCACCGGAAATGTTAATGAGACTGACATAAGAACCATGAACCTCTCTATCATGTAAAAAAAAAAAAAAAAAGAGAATACCTGGGGATCGGACGGACCGATCCTTTTGAAAAACGGACGGTGGAGGTAGTGAGTGACACTGCCCATCCCATCGTATTAACTCATTCTTCAAATCAAGTTTTAGTAAAGTTGTAAATGGTGAGTTGAGTTGAAATTAGATAAATTAAAAATTAAATGTTAAATAAAATATTTTTAGAATATAATTTTTTATTCTTATTTTTATTTAAAAGATTGGAAAAATTCACTTATTTATTATATTTTATATAAAAAAAAATTAAATTGACATGATACGAAATGAAATAAAATGGGAGCCCATTTCAATCCAAACCAAGCCTTAGAAGACACGAACATATGTTTATTTTGGTTATTGAAAACTGAAAGGTGCATGTATTTCATTTCACCTCATTACATTAAATATTTGTATACTTTGAAAATTAGATAATCATTTATAAATCTATTATTATTATTATATATTTTTCAGAATTTTAAATTAATTTCTTAAATCAAAATTATTTTTCATCTTAAAAAAATTGATTACATATGAAAAAACTTATTTTTTATTAATAATTGTCGAATATGCTTATCTAATGGGGTCCTAAATAAGCTCTTGTTGTTTAAAATGGGAGAACTATTTTAATTAGTGGACGGAAATACATAGACAATTAATTATATACTATATAATTGTCAAATATAAAATATGAGTAATGTTTGTAAGATCCATAGGCCTAGTTTGAATTTGAAGATGACTCATCTCAATTTCATTATTATAATTTTTTCAAATTTTTATATAAAATGTAATAAATAATTCTTTTTTTTTTTCAAATCTTAATTCAACTTTTTAAATTTCAAAATAGTAATAATATTACAAAATTATATTTCAATAATATTTTATTCAATTTTCAAAACTTATTTCATCTCATTTCTCAATCCAAACAGAACATAAATGGTGATCAATAAAATAAAATAATTGGACTATAACACATTTCTAGAATTCCATAATTTTAGTCAAATCGTAAGTATCAAAGTGGCAAGTTCAATTTTTACATAGATTATATGGTCCTCGCTTTAGATTTATTCTTGACTCTATGGCTATGCATTCCAACATTGTGAGTTCTTTTTATAGATAACAAAAAAGAATTATTCTTTATACAATGCTTTGACATGAGATGTTGGCATATTCATATTCACAAATCTTAAAAGTGGAAGTAGAGCATCCTTGTCATATCATTGTAGAAATACCATAATTTGTAAAATATGATTCCATACTTGTTGTCATTTTTATCATCCGACAAATTTTTATTTGATAAATTTTGATTGATTGGGGTGATTGAGAAAATATTTCTCAATCTATTACAGTGATAGTCGGTGTGTAGTTGGTCGGATTTTTCCCCTAACTACTATCTATGGTGGCATAAAACTTACTTAATGACGACAATGAAGTTTATAAATTAAAAATAGAGTATGGTTTTTATTTAAATTTGGATGATTTTTTTTTATGTAATTTATTTTCTATTTTTATTTGGACAAATCCAGTTAATCTTGTTCATTTCAAAACGAGAAACTCAAGTCTTTTTCATAATTCAAATGTTATTGATATTGGCTTTTCAATTGATATTTTATCATTTTTATAAATATTTATATTTAATACATGAAAGATCATAAGCACCAAAAGTTTTAAAGCTTACAAAGCCAAAGTTGAAAATCAACTTAAAAAGAAAATCAAAGCCCTTAGATTTGACTGTGGTGATGAATATCATGTTAGATATGATGGATCAAATGAACAACATCTTGAGCCATTTGCAAGGTACTTAGGAGAATGTGCATTATTTATCAATACACCAAGCTAGCTAGTGACTCCATACCAAAATGGCGTGGTTGAAAAACGAAATCAAATCCTAAAGAATATGGTTAAGATCAAACTTAATTATTCTTCTTTATTAGAATCACTATGCAGGGGAAAGACTATAAAGACAAAAGTTTATATCCTTAATCAAGTACCTCTTAAAGCAATTGCTAAAACTCCATTTGAGTTATAGATTGAAAAAATGCTTAGCATTAACTATTAAGCATGTTTAGATGAGCTGAAGTCTATAATGCTTAGTATTAAGCGAAACAAAATTCTAACTCCGAAAAGTGGATAGTGATGAGCTAAAGTCTATAATAGACATTAATGGTTGAGACCTTGTAGAATTGCCTAAGGATATTAAATTAATTAGTTGTAAATGAGTTTTTAAAACTAAGCGAGACTCTTAAGACAATATTGAGAGGTATAAAGTATGCCTGGTTGCAAGGCTTTGCTCAAAATATTTAATCAATAGTGATTTGATTAAGCTAAATCTATTACTGTTTTGATTGTTTTCTACTTGTAAAGATTAAGAAAGAAAAGTCAGTGTAACTAATGATATGCATAGAAAAAGATGAGACTATTGCAATCGGGAAAATTATACTCTTACCACTTTATTATTATTTATTTTTTTAAAAATTATTTAATGATTAAGAAAATAACTATTAATAAAGTTGTATATTTTTAAATTCTTCTTAATGATTAAAAATTTTAAAAAAATTATTTAAGGAAAATGAGAAAAAATATATATATATTAAAGACAATAAATAAGTAGTAATATAGTAATAAGTGTACACTATTCTTATAAATATCATATCATAAAAGAGTAGTTTTACAGTAATATAAGGGATCCTAACGTGGATCTTGTCAGCATATTTTTCCTTTTTAGGTTTTATATATACATTTTTGATATTTTTAAATATTATTATTTAAAAATTTATAATATCATTAAATTTTATTTTCTTAATTATTAAATAAAAAAGAAAAAAATGGTCAGAATGCTAATCGAAATACTCACATGTAAGAGTAGCATTTCTCATCATAAAAATCGATAGTTGTGTAAGATATTAAAATAATATTTGAGATCGAGAAGAACAGCTAAATCGTGCCTTGAAAATGCTTAATAATTATTTAAAAAAAAAAAAACTTGAGTACTTTACTCCAATTGAAAATAAAGGAGAATAAAGGAGAAACAATGAATGCATGAATCCAAATTTTAGCTATTGAGATTAGAGCAATGTTAGAAAACATCTATTATTTAAGAATTTTTATTATATCATGAGTACTATTTAAAGAGAAAAACCTTTTCAAAAGCACAATATTTAAGGAATAATATTTAAGGAGAACTATTACCAGTCGAGTTAGTATCTGAGGATAGAGATCCTTCAAAAATATTTTCTCATACTTGTTATTTGGTCAGTGTTATGATCTAACAAAAATGGAGAACCAATCCAAATATTCCTAAAAGTATACCGGATATACTAATTCAATATAATTATCATAATTATATTGATGTTAGGCTCTATTTTTCTTTTTACCAAACTTTAGATTTATCACATTCTTGGTTTTTTAATTTTGACAAAAAATGCAAAATCAAATTTCCACTCAAGTTTCAACAATGGTGGCAACAATTCGACTCAATTCCAAATATTTACCTTGAGAGTTTGCAACCAATTCATAACCATTTTAAGGTTGCTGCTCCACCCAAGATGGATCGTATGAGTGCCAAATTACCATTCTTGATTCATTTTTGTTTCAGATATAAAATCCCTTGGATCTTCAAATGGACTTATGAAAAATCTGGCAATGTCTTTGTTCATCGTTTTTTTGTCAAATATTAGGATAAATTTCAACACTCTCCAGATATTGCGTCAAAAATTTTGGCAGATTTTCCACCCTTGGTTTCAAATTTAAAGGATCGAGAGAAATTTCCCTCTCCAAAGACGTAAGCAAAGTTAACTTATCTTTTTCCAGAAATTACAGAAAATGATTCACCTAGTTTATCTTCAAAGCAGAATAAAAAGACTTCATCAAATAAGAAGACTCTTGAAAACTTATTCTCTCTTGAGAAACTGACGGCTCTCTATGAGTCATAGTCTTCTTAAACTGGTTGAGATATTTCTCTTTTAGCTCGGTATTCTCAATCTGAGAGATCAAAGTTAAAATAAGGTTCTATTGTTCTTCTTCCTTAGTTAAAACATTAATTGTCTTAATTTCGAAATTACAACAAAAACCATTGCAATTGCAACCAGATTTAATCATAGCTAAATCAAATGGTTCAGTTTCTGAGTGATATTCTGAATCACTAGAGCTAAAATCATCTTGGACAGAAGATGAAATACTGTTTTCAAGGAAGTAAAACAGTTTTTATTGGTCATCTTCACCAATATTCAAAGCATTAAGCTTTTTCTTTAACGTACTGGACTTTTTAGGATTAGGGCACTTCTCAGCATAGTGTCATTTTTTCCCATAGTTATAACATGTCTCTTCAGAGGGATTTTTCAAATATTTTTTATGAAAAGATTTTTTTATAAAAGGGTTTTTTGTAAACTTCATCACGGGTTTTTCTCTTGTTGTCCCTATGAAATTTTTTGAAAACCTTTTTAAAATGCTTCTCTTCTCGCAAGATAGTGCGATAGCAGGAAGGCCAAATCGTTGACAGAAATTTTCTATCTAATATTTGACTTTTTTTCTATCTTTCATCTGTTGATTGATAAGCTATTGATCATTGTACTTATCTTCAGCTTCTTTATTACGCTTGTGATATTCCCGTAGGTATATCTATCGAAATTGAGAAGACTTGTGGAATCAGTTAGTGAGTCTTTAACCTTTAAAGCAAACAAATGAGGAAGACCATCAATGAATTTCTCCTTCCAGTAAGTATTATCTGAATCATCATGCTACAAAATACTAGAAATAAAGACACTCTCATACCAGTTATAATGTGAAATACGAGGGCATATAAGATTATTTAAATAATTGAAACACGATTAGTAATGTTGGAGGGAGTTCCAACAAAATACTTAATAATTGTATAAGTATAAATCAAAATATTAACACCATCAGAGATACCTATTCAATTTTATCTTTCTATACTAGCTCACACTGGGTCAATACCTCTCAAACCGATCTACGATAAAATACATCCTTCAAAAATATTTTTTCATAATTGTTATTTTGTTAGTGATATGACCCAACAAGAATGAGGAACCAATCCGAATACTCTTAAAAGTATACCGGATACACTAACTCAATATAATTATCATGATTATATTGATGCTTGACTCCATTTTCCTTTTTACCAAACCCCAGATTTATCGCATTCTTTGTTTTTTAATTTTGACAAGCAATGCAAAACCAAATTTCCACTCTAGTTTCAACAATGGAGGCAACAATTCGGCCCCATTCCAAATATTTACCTTAAGAGTTTGCAGTCAATTTTCAATCATTTTAAGGTTGCTGCTCTACCCAAGATGGATCGTATGAGTGCTAAATTACCATTCTTGATCCATTTCTATTACAGATATAAAATCCATTAGATCTTCAAATAGACCTATGAAAAATTTGGCAATGTCCTTGTTCGTTGTTTTTTTGTCAAATATTGGGATAAATTTCAACACTCTACAGATATTGCGTCAAAAATTTTTCCAAAATTTTCACCCTTGGTTCCAAATTTAAAGGATCGGGAGGAGTTTCTCTTTCTAAAGACGCAAGCAGAGTTAACTTATCTTTTTCCAGAAATTATAGAAAAGGATTCACCTAGTTCATCTTCAAAGCAGAAGAAAAATACTTCCTCAAATAAGAAGACTCCTCCTGGACAAAGGTGGCAAATAGGTTGATTTTATTGAAGTTTACACAAATGATTCTTTGGTAGAAGATTCTATCAATGATAATTGTTTTGAAGAGATTTCATTGGAGAAACCTGAAATAGCCAGACTCACTTCTACAGGACCTTCTGGTTTTATGAAAAACTAGTTCACCAGGCCTACTCCATCTGATTTACAGATTGAGGAACGTATGTTCTGATCTCAGTTTTCAGTTAGCGCTGATCAAATTTATGAATGGAACATTAATGGACAATCTGAACAAGAAGTCCTCAATACTCTACAAAAAATGTTCATAGTCGTCGATACTTATGTTATTAACAATGTTCTTCAATCAGACATTGTTAAAATATTAGTTTCTGATTTCACATGCATGCTTCGTTCTTGGTGGGACAAACATCTCATTGAAGAAGCAAGACAAATGATTCAATTTGCTGTCAAGCAAAATGATGATGGAATGCATATTTTTGATACCACCATCGGAAGAGGTATCTCTGATGGTATTAATATTTTGATTTATACAATTATTAAGCATTTTGTTGGAACTCCCTCCAATATTATTAATCGTATTTCTGATTATTTAAATAATTTTAGATGCCCTCGTATGTCAGATTATAACTTTTTATGAGAGTGTCTTTATTTCTCGTGTTTTGCAGCATGATGATTTAAATAAGCCTTACTGGAAGGAGAAATTCATTGATGGTCTCCCTCATTTGTTTGCTTTAAAGGTTAATGACTCACTAACTGATTCTACAAGTCTTCTCAATTACGATAGATATACCTATAGGAATATCACAAGCGTAATAAAGAAGTTGGGGATAAGTATGTGCAATGATCAAAAACTTATCAATCAATAGATGAAAGATAAAAAGAAAGCTAAATATAAGATGAGAAATTTCTGTCAACAATTTGGTCTTTCTCCTATCGCACCATCTCGCTAGAAGAGAAAACATTTTAAAAAGATTTTCAAAAAATCTCATGGGGAAAACAGGAGAAAAATCCGTGATGAAGTTTTCCTTATGTTATTCTTGATAAAACTCAGCTCCAAAAGTTTCTTGGTTCGCTGAATTATATTTCAAATTTCTACAAGGACATGAGAAAATAGTATCGTCCTCTCTTTGAGAGACTTCAACTCAATCCTCCTCCGTGGACCGATATCCACACTAATTCAATTAGGCAAATCAAGGTATATGTCAAAACTCTTCCATGCCTTAGAATACTTAATTCTGATTCTTTTAAAATTGTCGAAACAGATACCTCTGACATAAATTATGGTGGAATTTTGAAACAAAATGTTTCACTAGGTTCTTCTAAACAAATTGTTTGCTTCCATTTCGGAACCTTGAATAATGCATAACATAATTATAGTACTATTAAGAAAGAATAAAGCAAGACCGTTGAACGTGTTCTTGGTATTAGAGCCACTTTCGGTTCTGTTACTAGCTGAGTAACTCTATCTTTGCTTCTTGTTTATCTTGATAATTTCCAGAGACACTGTCTCCCTATCTTGTTCTTTGCTTTATTCTGTTAGCGCTACTGCAGTCGAATACCAAGTCTGAATAGTAAGTCCCTTTCGAAGCCGGGGTAGGCATTAGGGTATGAGAGGTTATTGGTTGTGACCCACCGGTATGTGTTATGAAATGCAGCAAAATAAGGTTCAAAGTACCAGAGTCTAGTTTTGGTTGTTACCAAGATGAGCAAGATGATTAGATCCAACTCGTCAGTTAGTTCCAGATCAGGATTGCCGACTGATATTATTAATGAAGAAGATTGTGTTTTAAAAAAAAATGATTTACCAGATATTGATCGATGACATATGCCAAAGATTGATACTGCTTCTTTGTATAACAAAACCTAGAAGGAAAATGTTTTTGCTACGGAATTCAAGGTGAAGACCGTTGAGCGCACCTTTGTCATTTCTAAAACCCAGGAAAAATGTCGTTTATTTTAACATTCCATGATTCTAGACTTTAAAAAAAAAGATTTTAGTTTCATGCATATTGTATCTGTTCAAGTTGTTGTCAAACCTTTGATAAGGAAAGGTATCAACGCTTCTATTCTTTCATGTTTACGTGATGGCAGATTTAGGAACTTTGAGGACAATAAGCTTGGTATTGTCTAGACCTCCCTAGCGGAAGGTCCAGTTCATTTTGATTGCTATCCAGATTTAGCTGTTGATTTACATGATAAGAATGTTCTTGATGTTTTAACCTTGAACTTTTTAACTTCTGGTTTCAATATGGTTGAAGGCAATAGACCTCTTGCTTTAACTTACTGCATTTATTATCGTGTAATGAAGACTAATCTTAACCCCAATACTAAGATTAAGTCTGCTAGAGATTAGACTCTTCTGATACAGAGTTCTACCTCTGGTGCCAACATCAGAACACCCAAAATAATTTACTGGAGAGATGTTTCGTTATCAGAAGAGTGGATCATTCATAAGGAACTACCACCAGTCGAGTTAGTATCTAAGGATAGAGATATCGACTTAATTCAGCAATATCTTGATGGTACTGTAAATATTTCTTTTGACAAACCATCCCTAACCAAAGAAGGAAGACATTCTTTCGCCGGCTCCAGATCTTCTTGTTCTTCAGACTCACGAATTAGTAGAGATGCAAATCTCAAAACATTTTTGGAGGATTCTGCCAAGATAGCAAATCCTACTCGTCCTGTTTTTATTCAGGAGATTCTTAAGGGAAAATCCTCTGATTTAAAACTTAAAGGTGTATGTTTCCAACAAGCATATTCTCTTCTTTGATTTCTTTGAAAATCATTAGATTTGAAAGATTGTTCTTTAAATGTTTTAAAGACTAGTTTTACAAAAACTGAAAATAAAACCATTGTAAAATCTAGCCATCCCCCCTTGAAACTATTTCAATTTTAGTACAGGGAGCTGAGGTTAGAGCTTCTCCTTTCAAAATACTAGTTGTCGAAGATCCTAAGTTTCCTCTGATTTCCTTGGAAACAACAAAAGATCATCGAGTAAAATAATTTTGTCAATACTACCATCCATACAATAGGTCGGCAATTGGATTGTATTGAGAACAAAGTTGAAAAACCTATTTCTGAAAAAACTTCAGCTAGTTTTTTAAAACCACTTGAAAAACCTTTGTATATTTTACAAGAAAATAGGCATAAAACAAATAATGTCAGTACTCTGACTAAAAGTGATCAAATGCTAGCTCAGATTAAGCTAGAAAAACTCTCTACCAATGCTTTGAACAAAGGTGACAAAGTGGTTGATTTTATTGAAATTTAGACAGATGATTCTTCGGTAGAAGATTCTGTCAATGATAATTATTTTGAAGAGATTTCATTGGAGAAACTTGAAATAGCCAGACTCACTTAAAAGACCTTCTGATTTTATGAGGAACTAGTTCACCAGGCCTACTCCACCTGATTTACAAATTGAGGAACGTATGTTCTAATCTCAGTTTTAGCTAGCGCTGACCGGATTTATGAATGGAACATTGATAGATAATTTGAACAAGAAGTCCTCAATACTCTACAAAAAATGTTCATGGTCACCGATACTTATGTTAATAACAATGTTCTTCAACCAGACATTGTTAAAATGTTAGTTTCTAGTTTCACAAGCATGCTTCGTTTTTGGTGGGACAAACATCTTACTAAAGAAGTAAGATAAAGGATTCAATTTGCTGTCAAGCAAAATGATGATGGAACGTCTGTTTTTTATACTACCATATGAAGAGATATCTCTGATAATGTTAATACTTTAATTTATACAATTATTAAGCATTTTGTTGAAACTTCCTCCAATATTACTAATTGTGTTTCTGGTTATTTAAATAATCTTAGATGTCCTCGTATGTCAGATTATAACTGATATGAGAGTGTCTTTATTTCTCGTATTTTGCAACGTGAGGATTCAGATAAGCCTTACTGAAAGGAGAAATTCATTGATGGACTCCCTCATTTGTTTGTTTTAAAGGTTAAGAACTCACTAACTGATTTTATAGGTTTTCTCAATTACGATAGATATACCTATGGGGATATCACAAGCGTAATAAAGAAGCTGGGGATAAGTATGTGCAATGATCAAAAGCTTATCAATCAACAGATGAAAGATAGAAAGAAAGCCAAATATGAGATGAGAAATTTCTGTTAACAATTTAGCATTCCTCCTATCGTACCATCTCACAAGAAGAGAAAACATTTTAAAAAGGTTTTCAAAAAATCTTATGAAGAAAACAGGAGAAAAACCCGTGATGAAGTTTTCCTAATGTTATTCTTGATAAAACTCAATTCCAAAGATTTCTTAGTTCGTTGAATTATATTTTAGATTTCTACAAGAATATGAGAAAACAGTGTCGCCCTCTCTTTGAGGGATTTCAACTCAATCCTCTTCCGTGGACCGATATCCACACTAATTTAATTAGGCAAGTTAAGGCATATGTCAAAACTATTCCATGCCTTGGAATACCTAATTCTGATTATTTCAAAATTGTCGAAACAGATGCCTCTGACATAGGTTATGGTGGCATTCTAAAACAAATTGTTTCACTAGATTCTTCTGAACAAATTGTTCGCTTCCATTCTGGAATCTGGAATCATGCACAGCATAATTATAGTATTATTAAGAAAGAAATATTATCTATAGTACAATGCATTTCTAAATTTCAAAGTGATTTACTTAATCAAAATTTTCTTTTAAGAATTGATTGCAAAAGCACTAAATATATTTTAGAAAAAGATGTTCCAAATATTGTATTCAAACATATTTTTGCACAATGGCAAGCTATTTTAAATGTTTTTTTTATTTTGATATTGAATATATTAAAGGATCTGAAAATTCGATTCCTGATTTCCTTACCCGTGAATTCTTATAGAAAACATTAGTAAGAAAAAGAAGTCAGAGAGTTCTTAGAGGCCTTCGCCTCTCCCTACTCCTCCGATTTCATTATTTTTTGCCAATAGTAGCTTCCCAATTGGAAGTTGCTAATAGATACACTGCTCTAGGAAATATATCTAGACCAGTAACCTTCAATTCTTTTGCTTCAGCATTAACTATGCCACATGATTTATTGTCCAATCCTTTGGCATTGGCAAGACCCAAATTACCTTATGTTTCCAAGGCAGAAAATTATCAGAAAAATTATTTCTAGAATCTGTTCTACATCGAAAATTCAATAAATACAGATCATTTCAAAATAAATTTTCATTATTTCTCCCCAGGTTGGCATTGGATTCCTAGATATCCAACTAAAGACCTATAATTTTATCTTTCTATATTGGCTTACATTGGATCAATATCTCTCAAACCGATGTACGATAAAGTAGATCTTTCAAAAATATTTTCTCATAATTGTTATTTGGTGAGTATTATGACCCAACAAGAATGAGGAACCAATCCGAATATTCTTAAAAGTATACATAATACGCCAATTCAATATAATTATCATGATTATATCAATGCTTGGCTCCATTTTCCTTTTTACCAAACCTCATATTTATCGCATTCTTTATTTTTTAATTTTGACAAAAAATGCAAAACAAAATTTTCACTCTGGTTTCAACAATGGTGGTAACAATTCGGCCCCATTCCAAATATTTATCCTGAAAGTTTGCAGCCAATTCTCAACCATTTTAAGGTTGTTGCTCCACCCAAGATAGATCGTATGAGTGCCAAATTACCATTCTTGATCCATTTTTGTTCCAGATATAAAATCCCTTGAATCTTCAAATGGACCTATAAAAAATCTGGCGATGTCCTTGTTCGTCGCTTTTTTGTCAAATATTGAGATAAATTTCAATACTTTACAGATATTGCGTCAAACATTTTGGCAGATTTTTCACCTTTGGTTCTAAATTTAAAGGACCGGGAGGAGTTTTTCTCTTTAAAGATGCAAGCAGAGTTAACTTATCCTTTTCCAAAAATTAAAGAAAATGATTTACCTAAGTCATCTTCAAAGCGGAAAAAGACTTCCTCAAATAAGAAGACTCTACCTTCTCCAAAGAAGAAAGATTCAGATACAGAAAGTTCAACCTCTTCAAAGAAAAAATATTCGAAGAAGAAGAATTTACAAATGCTTGAAATACTAAATAAATCTATCGAAGGACAACACAATAGTATAGAACTATTGAGAAAATCTATTGAAGGACAAAATAGTAATGAAGATTTAGTGGAAGAATTAGACGAAGTAGAGTTTGATGACTACAGCAAAACTTTTGGACATGATTCAGAGGATTATCCGCCCTGACTTGGAGAACCTTAATTTCTGTCCATTCAAATTATTTGTTGGCATGCGAAGACAAAATACTTTCAGTGCAAACAGTCTTTACTTTTATTGTTTGAGTGACAGCACAAGATGACAAGCTTACTTTCGATACTTGGTGCAGATAAAGTCACTTTTACTTTTACTGTTTTACCCATGATTTACTCTAGATTTTATTTTATAAAAGGATACCTTAGTCTTAGTAGAAGGCAGAGCGCTCAACCCCCTTTTCAGATACAAAGCTTGCTCCCAACTTTCTATTATCAGTCTTGTGAATTTTGTGAATATGTTTAATTTGTGTAAGTTTTATATTTCAATGAAGAATCTTTTAGTTCAAAATTATTTTCATTAATTATTTTTGCATACTGCATTTGACAGGTTTTGCCGCCTTCATATCTTGTGCATAATTTATTTTACTTGCACTTGCTTTTGCGTTCTTGGTATCAGAGCCAGTTTTTGTGTAATGAGTGTAAATGTGGATGCTCTAAAAATTTTGAGCCGGGCTAGGGAGCCCGCTCTAAGGTCTCATTCTTGTGTCCACTTAATGTATATATATTTTTTATATTTATTTATTTATTATTTTTTAAATATTTTTAAAAAATGAAAAAAATTCACAATAATATTAAATAATATTTTCTTAATCATTAAGTTAATAAAAAAACAAAAACAAAATAAAAAATTGGGAGCAGGGCACAAAATAGAGTTCCAATCGAACTCTTTATCATTTTCTAGAGATTTTCTCTTAAGATTAAGTTTGGAAAATCATATTTTTTAATATTATTTTTTATCTATTATTATTATTATTTATTATTTTATTATTATTTTTATCTTATTTTTTATTATTATTCACCGCTTTTCTCAATATTTCTCAAACGCAACCTAAATGCACAAAGGTTTTTGGTGCTTGTCGCCATGGACAGTAAAACTTCCCCTCGTCGCCGACGTTAACGATAAAAATGGAAATAATCGTTTCCCCTTTTCTAATCCGTTTCCCCTTATCACGATCAGAAATGTATATATATTTGTCCAACTTCTAAGAGTTTTATATTAGAGGAAGAACAGATTTCTGTCTCCATATCTACGTTAAGCATCAAGCTGTTGCTCTCTCTCTCTCTCTCTCTCTCGTGGTGTGATACGGTTTAGGCATAGCGAGAATGTCGAGCAGTGAAGAGGAGGACATGAATGGGGATTCGTTTCAGAAGGTGAAGCAGAGGTTCAAGGATCGGTCTAAGGTAATTGTTAATCTCTGAAATCTATTGGGTTTGAGTCGTGATTTGTGTTGCCTAATGGTTTTTACGACTTGGGAACGTTTGCTTTTTGTAGGCAGTGGTTCAAACCAAGGAGATGTTGTCGAAACAAGCGGTGCAGACGAAGGAGATCCTGTCCAAACAGGCCATTAAGATCGCCAAACAAGCCGAGGAGCACGAGAGGTTCATTAACAAGGTGGTCTTTTCCTTTAAGCTGAATAGGTTGATGGGGTTGATTCAATGATACTAGCTTCATTCCATGAATGGTTTACCTGCCATTGTTTATCCGTTGGGTAAGTTACTATTTGGATTTGATATCAGCGTGATCTCGGGTTCTTGATGTCTAGGTAACTCATCTTGTCGGGGTTCTCGCGTTTGGCGGGTTTTGCTTTCTCTTGGGAGCGAGTGAGTAGAATTGTTTGATTGATGTATTGCATTAGCATAGGTGCTCTTGAGAATTTCTTTTTTAATTATTGGCTCATTCGTTAATTTTTCCTTCATCAGGACCCCAGGATATTCCCTATGTATACTGTTTGTTCTATGTCATCTTTGTTCCTCTCCGGTGGATATATTATCGGTTCAAGAAATGGCATTACTATCTTTTGGTAAGGTTTACATTAGCTTTAGAAGTTGAAATATTTCGTGAGTGCCAATGGTCACTTTTTAATTTGATTTTTAAGGCTTAATTAGTTCCTTGGGCAATGGGTTTTGAGCTCAGCTAATGGTATATATATGTATGTTGTTTCAAAAAGTAGATGGGCGGGTCATTTCTTTAAAAGTTCTGTGCCATTTTAGGGGCAGGAAGCCCTTTTCGGTTCCATGACCCTTTAGAGAGAAGGGCGTGCTACTTCTGGATGGTGAAGACTAAAGAACTATCCGGGGCTAGTCCTTTGAATTGTTCTATTTGGGCAAGAAATATTTGGGTTGAGTTACTGGGGAAAGACTTCTTGGTGTCACATTTAATAGAAAATGTGGAGAATAAGCGTTTTTTTTTTGGGGGGGGGGGGGGGGGGGGTTTCTGTAATATGTAATGTTTCTCATAGTGGTAGTTCCCTGTACAATAAGACTTTTTTAAAAAAGAAATCAGCAGACAATGAGATAAAAGGATATAGGAGGAATGGTATTTTTAAGGGAAGTGTGACTATGATTTTGGTGTAGCAGAATTTTCAATTCTCTATGTATTATATGCATCTCTTTTATGCGTCCTATTGAAAGCTTGAGGAAGCTTTGTATGTTTGATGGACACTTTACTAATTTCAGCTTTGCCCCCCTTCAATCCAAAGACGGTCATGTTTCAGTTTTAAGATATCAATCAGTTAGATTGTTGTATTTCATTAGATTATTTCTATAATGAAGTGACATAGGTGTTCTTGTGTCTCAGGATTTTTGTTACTATGCCAATACAATCTTCTTGGTCCACCTTCTCTTTTATCCGAAGAATGAGAGGCTCTTTATGGTTTGTTTCTCATTTGCTGAGGTGAGCAAGCAGTCTCAGGGTACTTGCAACTTACTGGAAATGATTTACTTGTCCACTTTCTCACTCATTTTGATGGTACTGCAGGGACCATTAGCATGGGCATTGATTGTTTGGCGCTGTAGCTTGGTTTTCAGTTCTCTCGACAAGCTTGTTAGTGTCCTCATACATCTCTTACCCGGTGAGTTTGGACCTTCTTCATTTAGGTAGCCTTTTTTATAAAGTACATAGACAAAATGGTCTAATGACTTGTTGGGGGAAGAAGATAAAAAACCAAGATTTAGAAGATGAATCATTGAAAACTTCCACGTACCATATTGAAGCTATGAACAAAGTTATTATATTCAAGTGAAATTAACTTTGAATTCCTAATTAGAAATTTTCTTTACTACTAAGCTTGAAAATGATCTAATCCTATCTCAAGTGCTGACTCTGAAAATGGCCTAACATGGGGTGGTCCTATGATCCACCCACTGGGATTGGGGTGGCTCAGCCATCCCCACAGGTTGGAGACCCACAATATTATTATGGGTTCCATGATCAAAGACCCAAGCCATGGGTCTCAATTGCAAGAGACTATGGCCAGAACTTTTGACCTAGCTCTGCCATTGCTGAACCTCCTGAGATTCTAATATCTTTTTTAATATTTTTTTAGGTCAATAAAAAATTTTTTATTGATGAAAAGCATAGGCAAGAGCCCAAGCATGCAGGATATATACAAGAACAACGCCTAAGCTTGCTAGTTTAGTGATGCAAGGAATCCATGGATGGTCATGCCATGAAAATTAATTACAATCAATCAAAGGAGTACAATGTTGAAAAGTAAATTTCGAAGCTCATCCATTGACCACTCTTGGTCTTCAAAACTTCTTTTATTCCTCTCCCTCCAAATGCACCCCCATGGGCATATTGGGACCATCTTCCCCCTAATAGCTCTCCAAGAAGCTAGGAGGTCGCTTACCCTTCTTGGCATCACCCAAGCTAGTCACAACCGAGCAAAGACTTCATTTCACAAAGTCATGATGATCTCACAATGAAGTAGTAGATGGTCAACAAACTCTTTGCTCTTCTTGCACATACAACAATCCATGATTATGATTTGACGTCTCCTCAAGTTGTCTAGAGTATGAATCTTCCCCAAAGAAGCTGTCCATACAAAAAGTGTTGCCTTTATAGGTGCCTTTGTCTTCCAATGCTTTTCCATGAGAATGGATTTGTGTTGTGCATGGTTATAGTTTGGTAGAAAGAGCGAACTGTGAAAATGTCCCTTTCTTAGAGGGGCATCAAAAGATCTTGTCTTCAAACCCCCCCTCCCCTCGTGCGACGACAAACGGGTGGAGTACATAAGGTCATAGAACGTTAAAAAAGCAGCAATCTCCCAATCGTGTGCATCTTTGAGGAATGTTACATTCCATTGGGGAATGCCAAATTTTCTTAATCTTCTTTCATTCTTGCCAAGCCATAAACTTGTGGATAAAAACTTCTTTGAGTGCCCTATCGCCACACCATAGATCATGCCAAAGTTTGGCCTTCAATCCGTTACCCATAGTAGAGCGAATATTTCTTGCATGTCTATCCCAACCTCTTATATGCTTCCATAACCTCAATCCATAATGCCCATTCACCTCATTAGAACACCATCCTCCCCATGGTTCCTCATGCTTCAATTCGATGATGATGCTCCACAAGGCCCCCTAAACTAAACAAGGCTTTGTTGAATAATTTCAAGTTCTGAGTACCCAAGCTTCTTTTAATGGGAGAACAAATTGTGGCCCATTTCACCAAGTTGAATTTAAACTCATCATTTATCCTCCCCTTAAGAAATCATGTTGGAGTTTCTCCACGCAATAAGCCACCTTGGCAAAGAGAGGAAACAAGTTGGCAAGTTGGAAAGAGTACTTTTGATTAGGGTTACCCTACCACCTTTGGGTAAATATATTATCTTCCAACTAGCTAATTTTATCTCCATTTTTTCTAGGCCATCATCCCAAATAGTTTTCAGTTCGAACGTAGTTCCAAATAGGAGGCCAAGATATTTCATGAGCAGCTGAGATATCTTGCATCTCAAAATCGACTCCATACTCTCCACATTAGGAATGTTCCCCAATGATATTACTGATTTGGCCAAGTTCACCTTCAACCCTGATGCTGCTTCAAAGCATCCTCAAGGCTCGAATTTGATCATGGATGGCCCACAAAAGATTAAGGGCCAGTTTGGATACTAGAGTATTTTGAGAATACTCCACTAATATTTATTATTTTATCATTACTTTTTACCCAATTTTTTTTGCTACTATTCACTACCATTCAGTATTTTATCATTATTTTTTTATTATTATTTATAGAATATTTGAGATCATCTTACTACCCGAACGCAACCTAAGGTATCACGAATAATAAATAAGATATGTTGAGCAATCCAGCAATTGTCCATCTCAATAAGAATCTAGATATGGACCCACACTCCATGACACTTGAATCGTCTTACTAAAAGCTTCCATTACAAAAATAAAGAGTAGCAGAGATAGAGGGCCACCTTGGCTCAATCCTTGTGAACTTTTAAAGAAGCCTTTTGGCATACCATTCACCAATATAAAGGAATAAACCATAGAGATACAACGATGGATCCATGTATGCCATTTTATGCCAAAGCCACATCTCTTAAGCATGTAAAGTAAAAATCTTCAGTTGACATGATCATTGGCTTTTTCCATATCTAGTTTGCACAAAAGCTCCGACTCTCCTGAGTTTGAATCTACTAACTAAACATTTGTTGGCAATAAGTTCCACGTTGAGGATTTGTCTACCTTTGACAAAGGCTTTTGGGGGTCTCGATATTAACTTCTCCAACACCTTGCTCAACCAATTTGCTTGTACTTTGGAGAGAATTTTGTACAACCCACTCACCAAGCTAACAGGACGAGAATCTTTTACCTCTATAGCACTAGGCTTTTTTGGTATGAGCGCTATAAAAGTTGCATTTAGGCTTTTTTTCAAACCTCCCATATTCATGAATGGAAGACCCCATGATGTTTCGTTGAGCACTTCCTAGCATGTTTGAAAAAAAGCCATAGAGAAGTCATCCGAACCTAGAGTTTTGTCACCTTCTATGCATTTTAATATTGCCTGACCTCTAACTCGTTCAATGGCCTTTCGACTTGTTCCATTTCCTATGAGCCAAAAACATCAAAAGCAATCCCATCTAGTCTCAATCTCCAAGAAAATTGTTCCAAAAGCAAACTCTCATAGTAATTGACAATGTGATCTGCAATCTTGGTGTGGTTGGAGGAACCCACCCCATCTATCATCAACATCTATGTAGCATTGTTTCTCCTATGTAAGTTAGCCACCTGATGGAAGAACTTGGTGCATCTATCCCCTTCCTTAAACCATAATGCTCGTGATTTTTGTCTCCCAAATATTTGTTCCGATAGAGAAACCCTTTCAATGTTTGTAGTCACTTGGGTTTTAAGAACTTTCTCTGTTTCAGATAGTTCCCGTTCCCCTTCCACTCCCTCCAATCCCTTGAGTTCTTCCAAGAGAGTATTTTTTTGGCCTTCCACATCACCAAACACATGCTCATTCCACACCTTCAAATATTTCTTCATGGACTTTTATTTGCAAGCCAAGGTATAGTTGGGGTTTCCATGAGATTCGTAAGAAGACTAGTAGACCACCATTTTTGGACTCTATCAAGAAATCCCTCTGACTTCAAACACGTTCTCAAACTAGAAGTACCTTGGGCCTCTATGAAGACCTCTGCAATCCAGGAGGATAGGATAGTGATCCGAACACAACTTGGGGAGTCTCTTTTGAATAAGATCCTGATAGTGTACCTCCCATTCCGGTGAAATTAAAAATCTTTCAAGCCTTGACCAAGAAGATTGTTCTTGGTTGCTTGACCAAGTGAAGGATCCACTTGCAAGAGGAATATCTTATAAATCTTGTTTGGAGATGAAGTTAGAGAAGCCTACCATTGGCGGGTTAAAGCTAGAACCACCTGATCTTTCACTCGGGAATCGAGTGACATTGAAGTCACCACCAAGATACCAAGATTGTCCCATAAACCCATGAGCCTCTCTCTTAAATCTATCAGTTCCTCATTTATGCCAAGTATGGAAGTCTTCTCTGCACTGTGCCTCTTGAACAGAGAGCCACCATCCCTTCTTGCATAGACACTTCTAGTTGATGTGCATCAAACCTCTTTTTGTTGCCTTTCTCTCTAACGGTAACTTCTTTCTCCTTCGATATCCTGATACTGCCCTCCAATTCTTGGTTAGACAACCCTGCTCTTCCGGTAACACCTTTGTTCTGCCGGCATCACCTCTTGTGGCTGGAGCGGAGCCTATAATTGCCTCTGCATATGTCTTAGCAGTAGTTCCACCATGTGTGACTATCTTCAGAGGTCGCTGGATGAGAGTCTCAACTCTCAACACTCCCGTATTTCTTCCCTAGGGCTTTACCCACACAACCACACATCTGACAAAGCTCCATAGCCATCTTTCTCCATCCTTGACCTTCAAATTCTTCGGGTATGATGATTAGGCTTCTCCTTCCACCACCTTTGTACTCTACTATGGTCAAGTATCATCCATAAGCATTTGAGGACCATTGTGCAATATAAGGCACTGCTACTGAAGCTGGAATTTTTGATAGATTCGTTATTACCATCCGATCGAGAGCATTCTTCCGGAGTCTGCACAACCTAGATCACTATTGTAGAAATTAGTACTAACTCTTTAGTCACCTTCCTTCCCCTCTCTATGATACTTATTGCTCGACTTCCTGCATACGAAATGTAGAATAGCTTTGTCTCTATAGGACTACCTTCGTGCACCCCATCCTGAACAATTACAACTCCTAATATCTTCCAGAAAAAATGCTAATCGTGATCGCAATCACCGGCCATGAACATTGATAACAAGTAGCAAAGGAAATGAAAGCCGATGTATCCTTTTTAATATTGATAAATAGAGATGCTACATTCATGTATTTTTTAATAAGAAGTCTATAAGTTGTGAAGAGTAGATATTACATTCATGCCTTCTGGTTAGATGAAGCAAATTCAAGTTTACAAATGCAAGAGTTTCATTTTAGGTTAGGTTGTCTCAAGTTTTGACTGGCTTTAACTAACGGTAAATTTGTGTGGCCATCTTAAGAAGGTTTGGTCATAATAGCCTGCTGTAGTTTATTGGCCTAAAACCGATATCAACATTGAAAAGACTAATTGGTTGCTGGAATTTTTCACGTTTGACTACTAGATCTAGGTGTTAAAATATCTTGCTTCGATTTCATATCTTTAGCAGGTGCTTTCGAAGTCTGAGTGAATATTATGGGTAGCTTTTTGGTTTATAGTTTTTTGCAATAATATACTCTTTGAGGGGTGAAAAAGTGGAGTGACTGCTATTTTTGAGTTCCAGGTTATTCCACTCTTCCATTTGCAGTACTCATTTAAACATTTAGTCATATTAGTAGCTAGGCCTGTACACAGGCAGTAAGAGAGATCTTCCATTATGATTATTATTGGATGTAAAGGTTTTTGTGCATGGATCACCATATGATGATAGACATTAATAACCAAAACAACACCCAACCAACTCCAGCATCAGCCCAAAAGCTGTTGGGGAAAATAATTAGACCTTTGCAGTTGCCATTTAAATAAATGAGACTGAAGCTCGTATCCTATGAAGGAATCAATCTATGTAGTGAACATAGCAAACTACAGTATCGAATTCCCGTGGACTGCAACTTGAAAGACAAGTAAAGCTGGTTTACCGGGCTTGTCCAGAAGATAGGACAGCTTTATGATGTCACAAAACATCCTTTTGACGTTTTATCAGCAAGCTCTCATACATCTAATCCAATATTTATCTTTTCAGGTATAGTTTTCTTCACCATTCGATGGTGGGATCCAGCAACCTTTGCAGCCATGCACCCGGAAGGAACTTCTCGTAGGGCTTCTTGGCCATATGTGGAGGACAAATCCTATCTTTGGACATGGCTGTTTGTTGTTCCACTAGTTGCCTATTCCCTATGGCAGGCTCTCTATTTTCTCATTGTCAATGTCTTGCGTCGACAAAGGCTGTTAAAAGATCCTGAAGTTATGACTTCTTACAGGTATCCTTTTCTGCTTCTCCTTCTCAAAGCATGTCTATGGTATATTTATCATTTGTTGTATGGCTAGAACTGGTCACACAGATTTATTTGCTGTCTTCTTTTGTTAGATTATATTTTTCTGCAATTTTCCACCAAATTAATTTTATTTTCTAATCCTTTGGTAGGGAACTCTCGAAAAAGGCACAGAAAGCAAACAATGTTTGGTGGCGCTTGAGTGGTTTGCTGGGGGATCAAAATCGCTTGTTCATGTACATTGTGCTCCAAGGGATATTTACTGTAGCAACAATGGCACTCACCGTTCCTATCTTCCTGTCATATGAATTGCATGTCATTTTCCAATTACTTAAGGTCTCTGCATCTATATGGAATGGCGGAAGCTTTCTGCTAGAAGTAATGCCTAGGCAGGTGATTCTCAAGGAGAAGAAGAAATTGGAGATGCAGCCAATAGAACCTCAGCAAAATGAATCCTCAAATGTGATGTGAAAGTAAGACGAAGGCAGAAATCTAATCAAGCCATCCAGTCTCACAACCACTTCGAGTTTCTTAATAGTCACACTTGTGTAGAAGTTTTTGTTTTTGTTTTTAATCTTTTTATAGTTTGTGTTTTTCTTTGATAGATGGTTGGACCTGCCTTGGTTACATGTTATAATTTCCATTTCATGCACATAGAACTTTACGGAAAGGAATCTCATATTGAAAGGCTTTTGTGTTGTTATTGTGCACCCATCACCTTGTTTTTAATTCCATGTTATGAGATTTGTACTGCCTATTTTGGTGTTGAAATTATTGCTTTGCTTTGAAATTATTGCAATTCATTTCAGGATGCCAATGCAGTAAGTCGAACCTTAAGGAAATGGCACAGATTATGATCCAAAACTGATGGCTAATTCCTTCGTGATTTCACTCTTCTGGGGGGCAATCCAGAGTCCCCAGAGCAACAAATCAAGAGGCACATCTTTTGGCACAATGATCCTTAACTGTCAATTTGACGAATAATTCCCCTATCATCTATCCCTCTATTTCATACTTTACATGATGTTGCTTCTATCAATTTTTGTATCATATTGAGAGAGAAAAAATATCCAACATTAAGAAGAAGAAATACATCGTACAAGATTCCACCAAATATTTCAAAAATAAAAAAAGAATAATTACATCGTACAACAAATATTTGTCTTAGATATTCTATTTCCTTTTGAATACAACACATAATGGCCTATGACATGCATTTAGCAGTTGCTAATTACAATAACAAAACCCACTACAAGACCTGAAAACCAAACAAGAATATGAAAAGAAAAGAAAAGAAAAGAAAAACCACCACTGCCGGTTTGACAGTGGTTCCAGGACACCAATGCCCATATAAAATTGCTCACTGTCACTTTAATAGTGATATATGGCTTCTTAACAAATAACCCCTCTCGTTGATGTAACACGAGGGGAAAAAAATGAATTGACCCAGACGTCAAACCAAGAAACCTGCCTGGGTTGATGGAGTGTACTATACACATGAAATGGCAACAAACAAAAATACTATGCACAGGTTTTAGCACCTCACTTGACATGCAGGTCCCACAGGCATGAGAACAAGTTTTGAGCATCCAAAACCATGATCATGAAACATCACTCTGCACGTGGAAGTAAAAATCCGAACCCCGAGTTTTCACGAATCAAGGGAGGAGGATCAATGTCAGTTATATCTACTTGTTGCATTGACTTGGAGATGTCATCAACAGAAAAGGGGATGCTGCATCGATTGAATAAAATGTAGATAAACATAAGGGTGTGGATATGATTGGAGATAGAAAATCGAGAGAAAATTGGGGTAATGTAAAAAATGGTACCTTGAGTCATCATCTAATAGAAACGAACTACTAACAGCATTGCTAGAATCCTCAGTCATCATAACTCTCATGCTACAAATAACCTGTACCATCAGAGAAAAGTACACATGACATATCTAAAGAATAGAACTTTTGTTAACACCATGGCAATGACGTAGGTTTCAACTTACATCTGAAGATACGCTGTGTGTGCCATATTTGTCATCCCAGTACATTGTACTAATCCTGTATAACTGCTGTATGCTGAGCACCTAAAAAGTAGACAAGCAGCAAACAATAACATTGAGAAAATGAAAAATAAATGTATATCATACTGTATCGAGTAATCTAAATGAAAAGAGGCACTAACAGGACAAAGTTCCTTTGTTATTTCATTCAAAGTCTTCTTCGGTTTTTGATGTATGACCTGAATTGTTAAGATATAGGTAAGCCAATATGAAATAGTGGGGTAGCCAAATTATTTGGTATGAAAGAATTATGCGCATGAGTCTTACTAGGAATCCAACAGCCTGCCTAATATGCTTTAGTTCATCCCAAGCTGAGCCTGCATACTGTACACGAGAAGTTCAGGTTAGACAAAATGCAACAAAATGTAGGGAACAAAGGTTGCACAATTTTGAATGGTGCTCACTTCCTCGGTAGCCTCATAGCACCATTGTTCTAATTCAGCCAGACCAGCTTTTACGTACTCCCCATTACTGAATGAACAACACTCACGCCGCAAAAGAAGACTGCATCAGCAAGTAAAATTTTGAGTTTTATACAATTTAACTAGTATCTCGTGACCTCAATATAAGATTAGATGCAACAGAAGAGTGGGACAAGAGGAGAGATGGATGCATCTACCTGTTGAATAGCTGAACATTAATGAATGAGAATATCTGAGTGAACACTTTACGGACTAAGAATGGGGGCACCTATAAAGCCAGAACATGTTAGAGAATAATACCATTCCAACAAGAACATAATTGCAGTCACCCATAGAAAACAAAAAAAGAACACAATTGCAGATATTCTATTTAAAATTGTATAGCTTACATAGTTTGCTTTCATTGTCTTCAAAAAATTGTTTAAGCTTTTAACAATTCGCTGCCAATGGGCAATTAAAGCTTGCTGAGCAATGGCATTAGCTTGGGAACGTCCTTTCACTAAACTTGCCCGTGATGTCCTGGGTGCCTGCATAATATCAAACGAACAAATGAAAACAAAGTGGTTTTTGGTGGTCATCCTACTTAACTAGTCCCTTCCCTGAAGAAGCGAGACCAAGTACATGTTACCCAACAGCTTTTTATGCATTCAAATATAGCTGCTTCTTTTTTTTTTTTCCTTCTCTTTTTCAAAACTCATTAGACTGCTTCAGCCTGTCTTCTTTACCATTTTCAATTGCAGTTACTTTACAGTTCAGCGGAAGTGGGAAAAAAAAAACTTCTAGAGTTACCTGGATACATAATCCAAGTAATGGAGAGATCTCTTTCTTTAGATTGTCTCTTATCATTCCATATATCTTCTCAAGGAAGGCAGTAAGCTGCTGCTTAAACAATAATGCTGGATACTTTGCCTCAACTTGCCTCATGTCATCAAGTCTACCAAGCCCTCTACCATTAAGAAAGGAAGAGAGCCCCGCACTTTGAGGAGATGCCCGTAACCCCTAGAATTCCCAAGAAGAAAGGAATAAAAGGAAGAAGAATTAAGGGAAAACAATAACAAATAAATCCCAGAAGAAACTACATGTCCAAGGTTATATGGATGGATGCTTCATACCTGAGACACTCTTCCAAAAAGAGAAGACGTTCTCCGCCGTTGTGGAGTCAAGCTAGCTGCTCCACTTGCTTTTAGGGTGTGTTGGAGCAGAAACAATAAAGTTGATGTATTTGATAACCAATAAGCTAATAGATCATTATTATTTGGGACCTTCAATAAGTATGAGTCACCAGCATTAGTAAGATGAAAAGGTATTCCAGGAAAAAAAATCCAACACAAAACACAAGGCAAATATGAGTTGAAACTTGGGAGTAATTCTGTCATTGGAGAGATACATATCTCTCAAAGACGATTGAACTGCAGTCTGCAACTTACCTCTAATGCTGAAGCTATGGTTTGAATGATACGATCAAAAACACTTGTTCTGTCAACTTCAAATGACCTCCAGTGCAGAAGGCATTTGTATATGACACAAGCAGAAACAGGTTTGCCCCCAGAAAATCCTAAATCTTGAGATATACATTTGATCAGAAGGTCCTGGTTCTCCTGTAACCAGAAAATCACAGAGCAAGAAACCAGTGAGACGAAAAGGAAATACCAAACAAGGTTTAAGTAGGCTAAGAAGGTACAGATCGTTTCAAGTACGTCAATGGTAACTTACCTGCTGCTTCTCATTAAGAGATTTCTGTGGTTTTTCCTCAGATTCAGGCCCGCGTGCATTTGATATAGCAAGGGTTGTATCCTGAAATATATAATACAATAAGAACTAACTGTTCTTCCGTTGCCAAGACTTTTATTAACACCTTAATTATAAAAAAAAAAAATCTCTTACTGATGCAACCTTGGCTTCTCCATTTAGAACATTCCCATTCTCAGGTGTTCTCTGTAAAACTCAATAAACACCACCGTAAATTTCTTCATAATTGTATATTACATGAAAAGAAATTATAATGACAGTGACAATTCTACAGATACCTGAATAATCATAGTCTTTGGTCTTGCAGACAAAGCTTTGCCAGTTGGTGACAAGGACAGTGCCTGTTGTCGAAGTACTTGATTCTCGGACTCTGAATTGGAAAGTTTCTCTTCTAATCTGAATCACACGAATATCAATCTTAATGGACATATTAATAGTTTAGTCAAAAAGCAATGCACATACACACATACAGGGAAGCAGTGAGGGAGGGTAGAGCTATAGACCCTTGCATGCACACATGAAAACAGACAGACTTCACATTTCTAGAATACAGGTGACAGGAGGGGCAGCCTGAATGAAAATGATAGGCAAGTTGGAGTAGGATTCCTTATGGAATTAAGGTAAACTGAGAACAACATTTACAGCCAAAGAACAAAAGCCAATAAGCAATGAGCAAACTGTGAACTTGCAGATACATTTCAGTGTCATCACCACTTAATTAAAGGTCTCTCTCTCTCTCTCTCTGTTGAAGTTTTGATTTTTCCCAGTTCATGTAGCTTAACTGGTAGTTTTACCCAAGGATACAACATAGAAAGCCAAAACACCAAGTAACTTGACCATAGTGGACAGTTATGTTCAAGTTAATGCAGCTGCACTCAACTAGACAGGGAAAAGAAAGGGTGGATTCGGTTGAACAGGTTGTCTGCAATCACAACAAAAACAATACTTGACAACTAAACAGTTTGATTCTCGCTGCTCTGTACACACCTTTGCAAAGACTCCTGAAGTTGATCCACTTTTTGCCCTGCATCTTCTAGTTTTTTGTTCAGTTCTGTATTTCTAGTCTCAGAATCTGTGCAAGCTTTCCTGGCTTCCTCTGCCATCTGCCTTTCTGATAGTAGCAAGGCCTGCATAGTGGGAGGTTCATTTAGTCACTGAACCCAACAAGTTCAATCTCCCAAGTCACTCATAATTAATAACTCTAATTGTTACAATATGACATCACATGAGATTCACAAAATGGTGGAATGATAGCTCATTTTTTGTTTCTAAAGTTGAATCTAATACAATGCTAAATGCCACCCAGCCTTTTATCACCCGAACGAAGAGTGCTGCAAATGTTGTGGTGCTCACTTAAAAAACTTCAAATGATACCTAGTATATGGTACACTGACAGCTTGATCAACACACAACAAGACAAGGAACAGATGGAATCCACATGTATGTGCCATAATGAAGTTTCATGTCTCCATTAAAGAGACGTGCCCATCATGTTTCATTACAATTTAACTATTCGAGTCTGGGACAACTTTGTTTATATACTCACACCACATCAGTTAATGAATGCCTTGGGCAAAAACTCTACAATTAATACACTCAAAGAACTCATGGGAGAAAACCTTATGGATACAACTAATATCATCCAAGCTAGACTGCATACCTTTAAACTCTCCATCTCAGCAGTCAAATGATCAATCTTTTCCATATCTTGAATTATAACAGGAGTCTCCTTAATGACTGGAGGTGCTTCTTCAATAGCTTTCTGAGCTGCTTCTCGTTCAAGGATGATCCTGGCATTTGCTTCTTCTACTTGTATTTGCATTGCATTCAGAGCATCCTGTAACTTAGCAATTTCCTGGGCCTTTTCCTCTTCCAAGTCAGTCTGTGATTCAATTCAACATGAATTCACATTACATTGCAAGCGATTTGAGGTGTGGAAGAATAACATAAAATGAAATGAACTTACCCTTAATCTCTTTTCAAGCTGCAAACGCCATGTCAGTTCTTCCACACGCTTTTCTAGTTTGTCTTTCGCTTCTTTAAGGGCCCCAGTCTCTCTTGATGCCTGAATAAATTCACAGAAATGGTTACCTACCACCTAAATTTTATTCCTCATATACAGTGTATGATGTAATACATCATACTGGAGAAAAATAAGCAGACTCGGGAATATGATACCATTTTGAGCTTCCTGAGCTCTCTCCGGGCAACCCTTTGCCTCCAACCACACTGAGAAACTAGTGCAGCCTTCTGGAGACTCTTATAATAAGAATATGCTATGTGGCCACGTAAATGAGCCTGCATTCCACCCAAAGAAGATCACGCACTCATTAATTTCTTTGACAAGTTTCAAACAATATTTAAGTGCTACATAGATACCATTATTTCCAAACACTTGCATCATCTCTTTTTCTATATCCTATGTAATGTATTTAGAAGATATGTAAAATAGGACCTGGACAATAATTGCCGCCTTCGTTTGTTTTCTGAATCTGAATTCATTGCGAGCAATCATTGCCCTTAACCCTGTCTGCAATGTGATTGCAGACAACCGTACTGTTAAGTATGATTTCCGGATAATGTATCGTCGGAAGTTCTTCTGAATCGTCAGAGCTGCTGCTTCTCGACGTAATTGCTCATAGAGTTTCCGAGCCAATATACCTGATCCAAATCAAGATGAATGGATTTTTCAAAAACCTGGATTGGAATTTTGATTGGCTAAAAGAGGCAGTTACCGGAATACTACTATGTACCATGTCAGCTCCTTGTCTTAGAAAATAATACCATCATGACCATGTCCAGCATATTGGAGAAAATAATTCCATTGTGAAACTCTATAAGTTTTATGCACTGTACATGACTTTATCCCCATCTTAATTTTTTTCCCAAAGCACTACATCCCATCTCAATGAACCAGCCCTCTCCAACTCACACATACGGATAACTTGCAGACAAGCACACATGCACATAGCTTGAGCTAATATATGCTCAGTCAACTTTGAGCTCGTCTCTGTTTCTTAGAATGTATTTAGGTGTTTGCTTGTGTTTTGTATACTTCTAATGCAGATGGGCTTCGCCTATACATTTGTTTCTAATAAAATTAATTCATACTTATCAAAAACAAAAAACTTTGAGCTCAGGTAGTTTAGTTTGAAAAAGGTTCTGAAAATTCTAGAGGAGTTGCCTTAGAATAAAGGACAAGGTATTAAGACTTAGAGAAATTTCAAACTAATATAAACTGCAAATAAAAAAAGAAACCAAACAATTAAAAAAAACAAAAATAACATTTGACAATAAATCTCTCAAAATAAATTGTGATCGGATGCTGGGAATCAAAATCATGAGCAGCATTGATTGAAATCAACTTGAAGGTACCTCGTAAACATGACTGCAATTGAATCCCAGCGTTACGTAATTTAATGAAGTCCTTGCGTGCAATATATGTACGACTTTGTCTTTGAATGACTCTAGCGGCATTTCCAAGTACCTCTGCTCTTCTTGTGTCCAACTCAGCCATCTGACCAGCTCGTAGGAAAACTTTTGTCTTGCCTATCTGCGAAGCCATGATGAACAAAGAAAGATATCAGAAACACAAAGATGGTGAAAGGCCTAATGCATAGTGCTGAAATATATATATATATATTTTGTAAGTATGCATGGTGCTGAAATATATTAAGTACAAACATTTAGAAACATTTAAAGAAATCGCAATAAGATTCCTAGACAGGTGTCAGGTAAGTCAGTACCAGGTGGATAAATTATGATAGAATTGTACAAGTACCAGGTCCTATATGGGTCTTTACTAGATAAAACTAAACTTTATAAGTAATTCTAAAGAGCTTTAATCGTGTAGTATTGACCAACTCTTTAGGAGTATAAGCACGAATGTAGTTAACACTTTCCATGGGCCATTATAAACAACATCAAAGCAAATACCACCTCTAAGATGGGCACACTATAGTGTGGCATGGACTGTAATGCCCACCATGTGGCACTAGGGTACCAAATTGTGCAGTCAACTCTAACAGGGACGTCAGAGAAATGAGTGAAGGCTGTATGCCTCAAATAAGTCCCATATTGGACCAATGGATTCTTTATATATATATATATATATATATATATATATCTATTATATATGAGTAAGAAGATATTTTATTGATACTGAAATAGGCATGGTCCAAATACATGGGAAGTATACATATTGGACCAGTGGATTCGGATTTAGTACAAGTGTTAAGTACCACATTGAATCTTTATTAGATGGAATTGAGCTTCATTATTGATTCAAATAAATAAGTTGGGCCAAGGGGTTTGATTGGGAGTTTGGAATCTGCTTGTTTAATCAAGCACTTTTGGCGAAGTGATTTTGGTGCTGTCAAAATGAGAGAGGCCTTTGGGAGAATTTTAATAGATTCTAAAATATAGACGCAATTGGTGCGGGTGGTATTCCAGCAAGGTCCAAGGATTCCATGGAATAGGATTACGGAGAACATAAGAACATGTTGGCCGGAGTTCACTAAATATACTCAAACCCTCTTGAGTGCAAACAATTTTTAGGAACCATTGGATTGGGGATTCTCTCTTAAATTACCCAAGATGTACCTGTAGGAAACTTCTTACGAGGGCTTGTGCACCCCCGAGATTAGTCGGGACTTGTTCTCGGACACCTGGTGCCAAAAAAGAATTTTCCTCAGTACACTAGATTTGAGGTGGGAGATGGATCCAAGATTAGATTTTCGCATGATAATAAGTGTGGAGATAGGGTTCTCAAAGAAGCTTTCTTGAACGTGTACAATGCTCAAGGAAGCTTTCTTGAATGCATATAGTGTTTGCCCATGCCAAGGATGCTTTTGAGTTGGACCACTTGGAGAGATATCTTGTGACTTCCCTCAAAATGTGAGCTTTATCAGAGCATCTTATGACTAGAATATGCCCTTCCTGCATTCTTTCATATGTTGCACTCTACTAGGTGCAGAATATGAAGGTAAGATAAGCTTCTTTGGGCCCTTTCCAAGAGAAGTCATATTTGAAAGTTTAAACAAGGAAATGGCATATGACAAATTGTCATAAGTTATCCTTTCTTTGTCACTCATATTCCTGATTACTGTAGGATTTTGACGGTGCAGGTAGGGAAGGAAAATGAATAATATATTAATGACAAAATATTAGGATAAATCAAATTCTTATCTTAATCAACCTTTCCCTGATGCATGTTTCGAACTGGGATAAGAAGTTATCCCCATGGCAGCATGGCTGGAAAGTAGGACTAAGTAAAAATCCAAAAATCGGACTCCACCTCCGATCTGCTCTGACTCCGATAATTCGGATTCACGGTCAAAATTTTTTAAAACAAAAAAGTCGGAGTCGGCAATGTACCGACTCCGACTCCGATATTTTACATATTTTATAAAATATATGCATTTTTTATATATCAATCATATATATTTTATGTAACTATAACTTATATAGTTAACTAAATGCAATAATATACTAGTGTGTGCAAATTATTATAAAATAATATGCTTATACTATAATATAAATAGACTAAATTAATTAATAATAGTTTAGAAAATGTAAATACCATACTATTAACTATTACTACCATGTAATACTAATGTATAATAACATGTAATACTAATTATATAATAACCAATGTATAATAACATTTAAACTAATGTGTTATGTATAAACACAAACATATAAATAATTAAATGTAATACTAATATATAATAACTAAAGTATAATAACATGTACTAGTAATGTATAATAATCAATGTATAATAATCAATGTATAATTTCTCATTTTATTTTACTTATAAAAAAAAAATAACCAATGTATAATAACATGTATTATTGATGTATAAACATTAACATATAATAAAAAATAATACTAATGTATAATAACATTAATTTGTACAATGATTTATTTTTTCAATTTTGGTTATGTTCTAATCAAATTAAAATTGAAAAAATATTAAAAAAAAAAACTGAAATCTAGAAGCCCAAATCTTATTAGTAAGAGCCTAAGATTGTCAAATTGAAATTTCAATTGGGCTAAGAAAAAAGCCCAATAAAAAATTCCAAAATCGGACTCTGCTCCAACAAGTCAAAGCTGGAGTCAGATCAGAGGCTATGCGAATCGAAGTCGGAGGCCAGATTCAACCTCCAACAAAAGTCAGGGTCTCAATTGGAGGTAGAGCAGTCCGACTCCGACATTGTCGACGCTCAGCTCTACCGGAAAGGATGTCCTTGTCCCAACCTAACCCCATGACAATTTACAACTAAGTAGTATCATCAAGATGAATCAGAAAAAGGTATGCGAATTACCTGATAGCCTTTCAATCCTTTCTTGTCCATAATCATTTGGCATGCAACTTTCTCATCGTAACTGTTCATGAAGAGGTGATGACAGTTACTTAAAAAACAAAAATATACCGTACAAGAATAGAAGGACTAACAGAAGAATTAATGAAAAGGACTTAACAGAGAAAACAAACACATGATGTGACATTAAATATTCACATTTTTAGCTCTAGTGGAAACCAAGCAGCCAAAAATCCAAAAAAATGAATCCAGACTTACTTCCCATCCAGAACTTCAGGAGCAAGAACACCAAAGCGGTGAAGAAACTCATAAAATGTTCGTCGTGTAGGATATCCGGCACAGCTGATTCTGATTGCCTCAAGAACACCCTACAACAGATAATAACCACACATGAAAATCACTAAATGAGCAGGATTACAGAATTATAATGATCTTGACAGGTTTTCGCAAAATGAATGAAAAACTAAAACAATGCAAAAGGTATATATAGATTATACTTACACCGCATCGTAATTGTTGGATGACATTCAGGTTCTCAAAAATAGCAGGCTTGAGGACATTGTTTGGCTTCACACATCTGATGTAATGGGGCTCTGTGGAACTCAAGGTCTCCATCAAAGATTGAAGTTGTAACTGCATTTTTTAGAACAAATCTCACTGCTTTCAGAAAAATATCTATCTAAATATTTGGGTTGAGAATGTAAACCATATATAGTAGACACATAACTTTGCACAGGCATATTCAGAATTCTAAGTATTAACCGTTGTACAACAAGCACCATAATTGAAAAATGTTGTAAATCTCTATTTAGAAATAATCATTATGTTCATCAAGTTAAATTGTGTATATCAATCAAATAAAAATTTATTCCTACAACATGACTAATTCCATAAGAAAAAGGAAATTCAGTTATGGACCAGATTCCTCTTTCTCATACTAATCTCCATAAATATTACATCAACAGGGAAGTGAACGCCACTGAAATAACACAAGATCACAATCCACCAACATGAAATACACAAGCTTTTGCAATTATGTGTGAGATTCCTTTCGTACAACTAGTTAGTTGCCTCAATTACGTGTGGGATTTCTTTCTTACAGCTAGTTAATTGGGCTCAATGATGTGTGTGATTTCTTTCATGGGCCTTAACGGGCCAATTTTCATGTGTATTTTGAACTTGGCCTTAAATCCATTTCATCCTTGGTCCACAAGTATGCTAGCAAGCACATGCAACCCATAAAAGAAATATAACAACACAATCTGACATTAAAGAAGAAAATGATTGAAAAGCAAATGCTATCATAGGATTCCTGATGCATCTTCTCTTGGGTGTGATGACTAAAAATCTAGGTGTTATGCTATGGGAATGCAGCCTGATGCTAGGTTGATTTATATGTTCCTATCACATTCCTCCATGTAGGGCTATAAATGAACCAATCCGTATGATTGCTCGCCCGATAATCGCTCACTCAAACCGAGCTTGACTCATGAAAAATAAAGCTCAATCGTGTAAGCAGAAATCCGCTCAATTAGTAAATAACACATTTTTTTTTTTTGATAAGTTAGTAAATGCACATACTCGATTAAAACTCGTTAAGTTTCGCTCGTTTATACCCGACTTGACTCGTTAGCATGAGTCAATTACAACTCATTTATAAATCATTGAATACATATAAATATATATATGTGTATGTGTAATTTATTTCTATATAATAGGATTCTTACATATATATATATCTGCTTTTATACATATTAGACATAATTTTTTTTTTATAAGTAATAATCTGTATTGAGTAGAATGAAACTAGGCAAAACTCAAGTACACAGGAAGTATACAAGTTGAGACATCTAATTAAACTCGAGTGGGTTGCATAGTGACATATTAGACTTAATAATATAAGCATAGTTACATTTATTTAATTTTATAAGTGTGCATAGTTACATCTATAATTAAATATGTAGTTTAAAATCCAGTCATTTATCTTATATATTGAATATAGTCCATAATATAAGTTAGTTAATTAAGTACTTAACTGATTAATTATAGTAGATAGTTAATAATATGTATAATAGTTAGTATATAGGACTTGGTAGTTTCATATACAATATAGAAACCATATAAGAAATGTATTCCTAAAAATGTTATAGCCTCATAATTCAATAGAACGTTTGTATATTAATTGTAAAAATTTCATTAGATTTATATATATATATTTTTATAATTTGATATTTTTAATTACTCAATTCATCCAAAAATATTTTTCTTTTTATAGGTAAGAAACATCTTTATCATATAAAAGAGTACAAACAAAACTTGAGTAATAACTAGACTCAGCTGAAACTCGTGTTTGATCAGCTTGGCTCGGCAAGCTCTCAACTTGAACTCGAGTTATTTGAGTTCACCTCGACTCAAATCGATTACAGCCCTGTGGCTACTTGATATATTTCAGCCTCCAACCAATAATCATTCCTCATCAACAATCCGTACATCAGAGCATCCAAAACACTTGAGAAAAGGCAAGCAGATAATCACTACAATTAATCTGCTATTCTTGAGATATGTTGGCCTTCAAAATTGTTTGATGGAAAACATGCTCATTCATGTTGGTTGAGTTTCAGCATTATACTATAGTGATTATGGCTCTCTCAGACTAGACTCACCAACATCAACTCAATTGACCATGTCAAGCATGATGCTAGGGTGAATTTTATGTTTCTCTGCAATTCCTACATGCTGTATTTCAGTATTCACGACAATAATCATTCCCCATACAAACCTACACTTGAACATCCACACTTAAAAAAGCCAAGATCACTGCAACTAATTTATTAGACTTGAGAAATGTCGACCACCACAATTGATTGGATTTTGACGAGAAACCTACTTTTCTATGTCGGTTGAGTTCCAGCACTATATATAGTGATTATGGCTCTCTATGAGATGCAACCAACACTAGACTATCTAACATCAACTGTATTGACTATTTCAATCAAACCCGTGGCTCCCTTTTCCCAAAACATGGCCATATATATTAAGTTCTACAAAAAATCAATAATTATATCTTCGCCAAACTACCACTATTTATGCAATATGATCATCAAATACCAAAGTTGCCATTCTACCCATCCAAACTACTGTTCCTTTTACAGTTTGACCCTCATTTAAGATTCAAGAGTTAACATCATGCGACATCACTTACTTTTCGTTCGTCTTAATGGTCAGATATTAATGAGGGTTTTTTTTTTTTTGGATGCTAATGGTTAAATCTCAAAATCTCAAAGAAGGAAGAAAATTACGAAATGGGCAGTAATTTGGAGAAAAAGAATCGACAACTTACTTTTCACCTTGAAATGAATTTCTCAATAGGATCAAAAAGGAGGGCAAATTGCAAAACGAGCGGTAGTTTTCTTAGATAACTACGATAAGTTTTATTAGTGTTCACTAATATAGAGAAAAGGCATCGTAAAATACAAGGGGGTTAACAACAAAAATGTCTAGCAAGAGAAGGAGAAAAGCGCAAGAAAATCCTGGAAATTAAAGCTAGGGAGACATAGGCCAGTTGCTTTCCAAATATATAATGAATTTACAAGGAAAGCCTCGAGGTCTTCTATGTTTATGCTATGTCTTCAAAATTCGATCATTTCTTTCACTCTATATATATCATATCAAGCGAATAAGAATCATCCTCCACAATGTCTCGTTGCACTGGTTCCCCAAACCACCCCTGTCGACATGCTAAAAGATCTACCACTCTTATATCATTACCCAACTTTTCTTTTTATAACATAAATTTGATTAATGATTAAAAAAAGGCACTGTACACAAGGAGTATAAATTAGATACACCTAGCTTGAAGAAGTAGAAAGTCAAGAAAACTATGAAAGATGAAGTTAATTAAAACCATTTGGAATGCAGTGCTAGTTATATCACAATACAGTAATCAAGGTTTTCCTATTCCCCCCATACTTAACATATTTCTCCCACCAAGATGTGTCACTTTCTTAAGTTGTCCAAGGTAATTATAGCCTTGCTCCTCCAAATGGTCTTTCATAGAAACTATTATTTCACTCTACCATTCGATATATGCTAACGAGCTCAATAGGCAACGAGGAAGAGTCCTGTGCTGCTTGAATAACTCTACTCCCCATTGAGGGGAGCTATTGAACGTAGGGGAAAGCCTTATTCTGAATACATCTTCTCCCTCGTAATGTTGAACAGATCTGGGAAAGCCCTTTTGAAAGGCTAATCACCAACCTTACATGATTCCAAAACCTTATTCTGGTTCCATTCCCCACCTCATATGTAATGTGCAAAGGAGATTCCTCCCTATTTCTTCAGATATTCTTCCATAACCTAACCCATAAATCTCATTCACCTCATCAGTGCTCCAACCACCACATTTAATGTCGTATTTGATCTCCATCACCCTCCTCCAAAGGCTACCACTATCATTTGCAAATTGCTAGAGCCACTTCCCCAACAAAGATGTATTAAATGTAACCAATCTTCTCTACCCAAACTGCCTTCAGAAATTAGAGAACAAACATTAGGCCAATTCATCAGGTGGAATTTCCTCTTCTTCCTGCTCCATAGAAATCCCTTTGTCTCTTCTCAATACAGTTAGCAATGCCTATAGGTAGGGAGACGGGTATAACGTTAGTTGATGAATTTGAGAGGGTGCCCTTGATCAAGTTTGCTCAACCTACCTTGGATATTTGAGAAAACTTCTGAACTTCTAAAAGACTTTCATGGAGTTTTGTAAAAGTGGTAAGTGGGTCCCATTAAAAATATTCTTGGATTGAGAAAGTTTTTTAGTGATTTTTTTATTAGAGTTTGAAAAAATGGTGGGGCCCATTGAAAATGTGTTTGAGAAGAAAATAATTCTAAGATATATTTGAGTTTAATGAAAGTGATTTTGGTTTTTGTTTGTTAAGGAAATAAAGAGAAGAAATTTTATGACATTATTTTTTAGATTGCTTTTGTCTAAAGATTTATATTGCAGAGAGAATTTTCTCCCTCATTGTTCTTGAAAATCACCATCTCCAAACTTGAAACCACTTCAAAATAAAGGAACAACCAACACAAAGAAAGCAAGTGTTTAGCGTTTGCCTCCCAAAAAATCAGCATATGATTTGTAAATCATAGGTGTGAGATAAGAAATCCTTCCCCGTTACGAGTTCTAGCCAAGAAGCCTGAAAGATGGTCACTATCCACTAGTACTGAAACCATTCAACCAAGGATATCCCTGTCGCAACCACGTGAGCTGTCAAAGAAATCCGCAGGAGAACCATTCACCACAACTAAAAAGCACATTGTGGAGATATGACTTTCGTAAACTGAATGGTAGTTGGGTGGTAAACTATATATTAGTGGAAGTAAAGTGACAATTTTAGTGTTTTGGTGATTAAATTGCAAAAGGAGTAGTATTATGTGGGGTGAGATATAATTTTTCCTTAATCTTATCTACTATCTGATTCAGACAGAATTTTCAAGTGTTAGATAATCATATGGACATTGGTTGACTACGCTACCCTAGTTAATTTGGCATCGTTGTAATGTCTATACCAAACTTGAGTTACAGGCTTATCTTCAAAAGGCAGTATTCGAACTTCAGCAGAATAAGAGGTTGTTTTGCATAGTGAGATGAGATGAGATGATTTTAGATGAAAATTGAAAGTTGAATAAAATATTATTAGAATATTATTTTTTAATATTATCGTTTTGGGATTTGAAAAGATTGAATTGTTTATAGTATCCGGTGTGAAAATTTGTGAAAATTGTAATGATGAGATGAGGTGAGATAGGTTGAGAGTGTTTCTCAAGCCAAACAACTTATAAGTCAAACCAACACCAAATGCAGTCACTTGATCTAGTTTTTTAGGAAGAGTGGAATGTGATACCTTAAAGCGAGAACCAATGGAAGAAAACTTGGATGACTTTGACGATTCCTCAGGAAGTCGAGGAAATAGGCCTGCCACAAAAGAGCACTTTGATGCTGTCAACAGATCCTGATGTTCAGCCACCACATAATCTTTGTTTTTATCAAGGAACAAATCAGCCAGATAAAGTACCTGTTACAAAATTTGAAATATTTCAGCAAACATGACAGTGAAATATAGATAAACATTAGGATATGTGTTTACCTCTCCTGCATAGTGAGATATGGTAAAACTAGTACGAGAAAGCTTAGGCTTGATAAAGCGCTTGTGGTTTTTGAATGTCTGATACAACTTCTGAGCAAATGTTTCATGTGTGGATTTAGGAAACATGCTGTCAAAGAAATCAAAAAAACGTGAGGATGAAAAGAGGATTTGAATTATGCTAACACAGCTAAATGTGGATGCAGTCGGATATCACCTTCATAATAATAAAAAGGAATATGCATTACAAAATCCATGTATGGGTTGGTATTTGGGCCCATTGAACTTGGAAGCAACGGTGGCTTATGTAAAGAAAAAAGTTAGCTGCTTACCAGGCTTCATCCAGAAGTGCAATAATTCCTCCTGGTTTCTGCAAGAATTTTGAACAGCTTAGTTGACAACTTAGTTGTAATAAAATGATGCTTAGGAAGAACAGGTGTGAGATTTGGGTATAAAGAAATGTGCTGCAATGGATAATGATGTGTCAAACTTGTAAAATTGACAAGCAGTTGATGAAATTAACATGAAGCAGCAACTGACAATAGAACACCTTCTCAATCAGATCCAAAACATCTTGGTTATCAACAAACTCTATGTAGCTCCAATTGATTTCTTCTTTTGTATACTCCTCTTGTTCCATTTTGAAGACATGCTGCAAACCTCACAGTGTCCCCAAATCCAACGGTAAGTATACAAATTTTATATAAAAAGGGGTTCACGAACAAAGTTGCATGTTACCAAACCTGATTGAAATGTTGTTGCAGTTTCTCATTTGTAAAGTTGATACAGAACTGCTCAAAACTATTGAATATAGAAATTTGTCAGATGCAAGGCTCAATTCATTGCAAGTGAAATTTATATTCAACGGCTTACCTATTCTGCTTAAAACTCTCAAACCCATAAATATCAAGAACTCCAATTAATGATTTTGAGTTTGGATCTTGCCCAATTGAATTGTTGATTTTATCCACAATCCTGTAGATAATTGATGAAACACGTGTTAGAACCCAAATACAGAGTAAACAGGACTTATTAAACACATCAACGTCCTTGTCTTGTTGACATGAGACATCATATATCCCTATTGATGATTATATTATTTTATGAAGTGGCCATGCACATGAGCACACAAGCAAAAAGAGCATGCTCAGGAAATTCCATTTACCAGTCAAACAAACGAGAGTAGACGGTTTTAGCTAATGCGTCCCTGCTACCCACTGCAGCAACAGCATCAAGAGTTCTTGTGATAACTTCTTCTGGTGTCACCATTACACGCTTGATCAGTGCATCTTCCAAGCTCTTAGCGTCACAACTGCCACAGGAGATAAGTCAATAAAGGTGTATGACTCAAATGCACTGAAAATTCCAAAAAAACAGATTAAACAGGGCGTACTTAAGCAGCTCAGCTGTCATATTCAGATGGAATCTAGATTGCTCATCTTTAATGACTGAAGAGTCAACCTCGTCTCCCTTTGCAAATTCAATATTTCCAAGATGCAAGATTGCAGCTACAACCCTAAAAATGGCCTCCTGAATAGAAAAATCTATTATAAATCATCCAAATGCAATAGCAACATGTACTCGTTATTAGAACTAAAGGGAAGACTGACCTGCTCCTCCTCGCTGATTCCAACTATATCCATAGCCCTTCTGGTGGCAAGATACTCATGTGCATCATCTATTGCATCCAGCTCATAACAGTCGGATTGATTCAAGTAGTGAAATGATTTAGGGTTTCCCAACTTATACTTCTCTCTGTCCTAAATTTAGAAAGACACAGCAATAGCTTATACTACAGGCATATCTGGTATAGATGCGCTACACACTTGATGAGAACATGTAGTCATTTCAAAAAGAAAATAGGGTATAATTACCTCAGGTGGTGCCGCACAAAGAAGGTAAAAGCAATGGTAGTTTCTTTCAGGATTTGAAATTTGGCAAACACGAGACCTTTCAAGCAAATAAGTTCGTACAGCAGCCCCAGAAATCCTCCCGCTCTTGTCAAATTGGATCTCAACAAATTTACCAAAACGACTGCATTGTGATGCAGGATAAACATAAAGTAAAATGCGCTCCTATGCACAAGTTGAAATATACAACAAACATTCATGAAGACTAGTTGTATCATGACTCAACTATAACAACAAATCACAATGCTTAGCAGTGATGAAACCACTTCTGCCAGAACAGAAACAAATCATTCAGTGAGGACAAAGGAACCAAGAACTGACCCTTGGTCCGTTAGAGTACACCGTCGCTAATCTTTCCTAGTACGATTTTAGGGAGAAAGAACAAGGGGGATTGAGGGGGACAAAAAGACTACTTTTTTCATCATTTGAGTAACACCATTGATATTTTCCAAGCTCAGAACAAGGAAATTGAGGGGAACAAACAGATTAATTTTTCATCTAAACCTTCCCCAATCTCCTCATATGCCCTGTTGTGACATTTGAATCCACCTTAAGAGGCTTAAGATCTTCTATATGTTATCCAGCTTTTGTCATTTGAAGAGAAAATGAACTGGTGAGCTTGAAACCTGCCTACTTACAGCTAGGCCTATGGCCCGTGTATTAAAGCAGTGATAATCTTGGCAAGCTTCACAGTAAACAAGCACTCACCTTGAGTTGTTGTTCCTAACAGTTTTGGCATTGCCAAATGCTTCAAGAACTGGATTGGACTGTAAGAGTTAATCAACAGAAACTCCAAGTCAGGCAACATTTCTATCCCTTAAAAATTTAGGACATATATCAAAAACTGAAGATAATTTTTAGGAAACAGAGTTCTGAGCCAAAGAAAAATTGGTAGCTTAATCTTACTTCTAGGACTTGTTGTTCAACCGTCCGCCCTTCTACTCCAGATCGACCACCAAGGTATGCAAGATATCGCATAAGCATCTTAGTTGTCTCAGTCTTACCAGCACCACTCTCTCCGCTAACTAGAATTGAGTTGCTTTTCCCCTCATTGATCATTGCCCTGGTAAATATAAGTATAAAACGTAGCATAAGCATGGGAAAAAAAAGTATGAAATCTACGAATATTTATATCATATACCTGTATGCAGCATCGGCAACTGCAAAAACATGAGGGCTCAGCTCTCCAAATGCCGCTCCTTTATATTGTTCCATCATGTGAGTATCATATAAATGTGGTAATCTTTGAAAAGGATTTACAGCAATCAGGATATTTCCTGTGTATGTCTGGGGAAGTATTTAAAGAAAAAGTATAATAAGACTATCCATAACTTTCTTGTTTTATTTAAATCAAAATCCAATTCAATGCATCAGTTTACAGAGGGGGAGGGGAAAAAATCTTAAACATCTTACATAAATTTCATTAAGTTCATATCGAGTTGCTAAGTTGTGCAGAACTCCTGGTTCATGTAAATAAGAAAGCTTTGTCATGTCATCTACACCACCAGGAGGAGCCTCGGTATCCTTGGGAAATACTTTTGTGATATCTGTGACAACCTGCAATTGATTTTTCCACTCAGTGAAAACTATTAAACCTTGGATCCAAAATTGTTCATAGAACTTCAAAGGGTTAATTGCATTTTACCCCCCCCCCCCCCCCACACACAACAACAAAACCAAATGATGGCTTCTTTTTGCAATATGATCACCAAAATTATGAAAAGTGTCACTTTACGCCACAAATTGCAAAAGTGAGATGGTCTCTTTTTTTGCACCCTAGATTAAAATTTCTTTTTACAGGTACCATTTGCCTTAGAAATCAATGAACCTGATGCTAGAAAATGGGCCACCCAAGCTATGGAACAAATTTCTCCCATACAATATGATGATCTTCTAACAATATTTGCATTCCAAATTTAACACATCCTATGGAACAACTAAGCTAGTCTGACTCACAGTTTTCCCATTTGTGGTCTGCACATGAACTTCTTCACCACTGATTTGGAAGACTTCTCCATCAATCCATGCCAGTGATGGCTCTTCAACCCATACATGAGAACCCACAATGATGTTATCTGGTCCAGCCTACAAAAACAGCAGAGGTCATGCTTGTAAAGAAGATGCATTGATCCATCATGAAGAAGTTTTCAAAATAAGTGAAGAAAATATAACTGTTCTACAATGTATATTAATAAAGAAAAGATGGGGAAGAAGCAACATGAACGGCTGAAAATATTGTCTTCTCTCCAACATTTGACAGATGCCGAAGAGGTGATACATATGCCAAACAGGTGATGTGCTAAGTTAGGAATCAATCCAGTCATACCCTCCAAAAACAGGTTACACATTCTTTGTGACACAGAATAAATTGATTGCAAAATTGTTTGAATCATTGGAGGATCATATGAAGAACTTATTCAATGATTAGAAAAAGTATGTCATCAAAAATTGTTGAATGATATCACAAGGACATAAACATGCATAGGAGGATCATATGAAAAAATTATTCATGCAAAATATATATATTTCAAACAGTACAGCCCGATACTTTAGTCAGGCTATACATGATCAATAATGTTGGTCCAGGAGTCCTTGAATACTTCTTTTCCTAAAATAACTTTCTACTTGCCACAAAAAGCACCAAAGACAACATGGAATGAGAGAAGAAACTAGCGAGACTAATTTTCATTGCTCATTCCCAACGTAGCAACACTTTGGCAGACACCTCTGGGCATCCACAACCACATGTCTACCATTGACATAGTACTGACCATGAAGCTACTGTCACATTTCTCAGCATCACCTACTAACCGCCACTCCCAAGAGATGGTTCATGTCTAAGTTATATCTTTAGCGAAAACTCCACCACCATGTACAAACACTTTCATACAAACAAACAACGTGAACACAAAATCATTACTCCCAAGTCTCAAGGCACAACCATCACATCTCAGCTTCTCTTCAAGCAAACTGGTTGGCCTAATTCTGTTAGTTTCAACTGAGACAGAACCATATCAGCTTGCACTGATCACTCTAACGTGTATAAAAAAGATTTTGTCCATGGTGCTCAGTTCAATGAATCTCACTTTCCCAAGGCTAGACTGAACTCGCTCACCCACTAAACGTCAACCCGATCGAACTTTGTGACAATTGCAAGGCACGTGAAGATCCTCAAACCATAAGCGAATTAATCATTTTTCTTGAGTGGGTATACTTTTATTTTCAATGGAACTTTCTGTGTTTTAGTTGCCATGTGTCCGTACCCCAAGAGGTAATGCATTGAACCACAAATTCCGCAATGCAGGTGATAAAACAGGAATGACTTTGCAACATAGTGTGAGCAATATACTTTGCCAAAAAAATTTCCATGAAAAACAAAAGTCCAAAGCTTTATAATAGAACTACCGGCGTAATAGATCCTAAAACATTTCAAATCAGATTCAACTGAGCCAATCAACGAATCAAAGTAAAAGAAACAATCAGCCAAATGAAGAAGAACAATACATATACATAGACAGATACATATACATATACATAAAAGAGTCTCTACTGTATTCACTGAATTACCATAACGATTGCGGAAAAAAGCGATCTTCCTCTCTAGTTCATCCGAGGCTGGACCGAGTCGAACAGAAACAGACTCAGTGAGTCGGATCGGACAGGAAGCTTTTGAGTTACAATGGTAAATGGAGCAGAAGAAGACGATAATCAGAAGAATGCAAAGTTGTGGAGAGCGATTTGATTCTCTTTTGCCCTCTTTCTCAGAGCTCTTTTGGTTTCTTTCTCTCCTTTTTCTCTCTCCTCAAGAGAATGAGTTGTGGAGGGTTTATATATATATACAGAGACACATGAAAAGCAAGTTTGAGCTTCTCGCTGTCTCTCTCTCTCTAGAGTTCTTATTGCTGCTGTGTGTCGCTCTCTCTCTCTCTCTAAGATTTTCTTTTTTTCTTTTTTTCAAATTACCCGCTGAGGGCGGTCCGTTGGAGGCTCAGGCTGGTTTGAACCTTCGTGGTCTCCCATAAACCTTAGTCTAATGGTCCAAAACCGACATGAAGGAAAAAAACAAACGTGCCTTTCGGTTTTTTTTTCCATGTTTTTAAACAGAAATTTAGTAATATTTACGAAATTATCCCTTCCTTTCATTTTTTTTAACTAAGTACTATTCCCCTCCTAAACTATCATCATTCTTCTTTTCAATAAATTATATTAGTTCCCATTTTGGAGAATTTGCCTATTCAATGCTAAAAACTAAAAATTAATGAAAATATGACATCCAACATAACATTAAAGGGATGATCTCAATAATAAATAAGCAGTTTCAATAATTCAAGATTTGAACATAGAAAGTATATGTTTTTTCTTTTTCTTTTTTAGTTAAGAAGGAGCGATCCTTAAGCCCATGTTTGGATTCGAATCATTTTAACTTATTTCAATTTCATCATTATAATTTTTTAAAATTTTTATACAAAATATAATAATTCATTCAATTTTTTTAAATCCTAATTCATTTTTTTAATTTTAAAACAATAATAATATTGAAAAAATAATATTTTATTCAACTTTTAAAATTTATCTCAATTCATCTCATTTCATCTTTCAATTCAAACAAGACAATCTTATCTAAAGAGAGTAGCAGATATTAATGCTATTAAGCCTAAATCTATTTATTGTATTTTACATTAGCACTGCATTGTATTACTTTGTAGTATACAAAAAAAAAAATTCCTAATAAGCAATTATGAATTTTACTCAGATTGCTATAATCCTAAGCTATACTACTTTTTTCATCTTATTCTATATTATGATTGCTTAATGTTGATAATCTTGTTTATGTTTCTAGTTCTAGAATAATAATAATAATAATAATCATAATCGTCAGACTTTCTATTGGCAGCAAAATTATCGAAGAAATCAGAGATTCCCATCCTGGGTTTAATACATCAACCTTCAAAAAACTAGGCACATTTTTATTCTTGAGGGCATATCTGTAATTAGAATAATTGAAAAACTCATTTCTGGAGGGTGGAAAATGGAAAAATGCTTTCCGACCAAAAAGAAAAGAAAGGAATTGAAAATTTTCGGCAAGATTTGATTGACAATATCGTACTCATACAGTCATACTCGTCCCAACATTCGCTGTCGATTTTTATATTTTTAAGATTAATATTTGGGTCGCATGTAACTGCTCGGACCGTATTCTCATGTCCGAACATTCCGAAGGCCAAACCGACAATTATGTCATCATCAAAAACCATATAAAAAAATTTATATAGTTTTTTGAGTGTTTGATAATATACAGACAAATTATATGAAATTACGTGAGGCAAAAAGAAAAATCTCATTATTTATTATTACATAAATAATAAAAAAATTAAAAAACAGCTACAAACAACATTAAAAAAATAATATTTATAATTATAAAACGTATAAATATTACACACTCCTTTTAAAAAATTAGATAAATATAAAATTAATATGATTTTTTTTAATAATAGACTCTTTTCTTTTTTTAAAAAATTGTATGATATTTGTACAATACATAATTCTATCATTTATTTAATTACTCTATTTTTTAAACTAAAGAAAATATTAACCAAAATTGGGGAATCCTTTTTAATACTTAAACCTATGTTTTATTAAATAATAAGATAATATAATATTGATGGACTTGAATTTATAAATGCAGTATAATATACGATGATGTCACTGAAATCCCGAGCATGTTTGGGTGTAATTGATTGGATGGAAAGTAATTTCTTCTTGTATTGGAATGATTTTCCAAATATTATAAGAAAAGTTCGGTAAAAAATATATTATATTATAAGAAAAGTAACTGAAAAAACGAGATCTGGCGGCATGTGTGGGCGGAGTTGGCACAGACCATAGAATTTTCCGAAATTGACCCAAGTTTCCAGGGCACGACAGTCGAGTCGACAAGGATATCGTCGAAGACAAGACACCAAATTGACCGATTCGTCCATCGTCACTCACGCGCACAACCAATCGCGTTCTATTGCTTACGAAAGCTAACATATCATACGCGGCAGCATCCTATTGCCCAGTTTTATCGAGTTTCACTTGGTCGGTCGCTTTGTTCTTTAAACAAATAATTATGAATATTTACGATTTTAAGGAATTTCTACCTCCAGGACACATCATATTTTTATTTTTTCACTTATCAAATATGTAATATATAAATAATAAATAGAATAGGTTTTAATAAATTTAATAAGAATAAAACAAATTAAAAATTAAAAAATTAAAAAATTAAGAAAAGGTAAGTCGTGGGATTTGTAAATATGATGAGTAGAGTTAATTTTAGTTATATGTACTGTACATAGATGTAACCGGTCTGACTTTTTGAAGTGATACTTGCAAACCGGAGGCTGAAAAAAAAGTCATGTTTTGAAGTATTTGGGAAGGAAAATCTCTTTTGCTCTTTTCTGTAGTTGACGTCGACAACTTTACTTGATGAACAGTACAAATAATAAAGGAATCTATTTAATTTTCAATTTTTAATAAATATATCAAAATTTATTTTAACATTTAAATATTTTTTAAACTCATTTAATTATCCCAACTCAATACTATTCATAAAAAATTTATATAAATTTAACTCAACTAGACATTCAAGCCCAACTTTAATCTATATTGATAAACACAACTTTTCTAAAACTTTCTCAAACTTTTTCAAACTATTTTACCATCAATCATAAATTACTTACTATTATTTATTTGTATTCATAAATTATTTCAGATGATTTAAAATATTCTTAACATCTAAATTGAACCTTAACATCCAAACGAAATCAAACTCATTAGAATAGTGAAAAGAGATGAGATAATATAAGTTGAGATAGTTTGTGAATAGTAATAAAATTATTATCCTCGTTTATTTTCACTAATTACTCCTCTTAATTCATGTCATGTCATCTCATATAATAATTTTAATTTTTTCAAATTTTCACTTAAAATAAGATAAATAATTCAACTCAAATCTTAAAACAAAAAATAATATTAAAAAATTATAACAGTATTTTATTAATTTTAAACTTTAATTTCAATTCAATTCATCTCACTTGATAAATAAAAATAAACAAAACTAGTTAAAATGAGATATCTCTATATCCAAACGAGTCATCTTACAAAATATCTTATTTTTTCTCTTTTTCGTGTAACAGTAATTATAGGAAAATAACAATTTAAAGAAAAAATCTTTATCTACAAAACAATTAAGATTTTTTTTCAAACACATTTGTTGAGTCTTCAGATATTAAATATTTAAACTATTATTATTTAAAATAAGTTTTTGAAGTATCTCTAAACATGTTTTTAAATTTAATAAGATATTTTTTTTTTATAATTGTAAAGTTAATCTTCTTAAAATAAGTACAAACGTAAAGTTTTGGTAGTTTGTGGATGACTGTCAAAATTATAAATTGGATGATGGCTTGAGAATATTTGTGTATTTGTCTCTTAATCTATCTAAATTGGTATATAGCAAATTTATGATTTTCTAATACTTTGTTATTCGTAAAGTCATGGACCATGTATTTAGGTGAATTTTGCTTCTTCTTTTTTATTATTGGTTTGCATCAATAGATGTCAATGAAAGTCATACTTTTTAAGCATCAAATTGAAATAAAAAGGTCGTGAAGAATTAACTTATTTATACCTTACTATGTTCAATGCTAAAACCGTAAAAGGTAGGAAATATTGTATCTTTTGTGTTAATTATTTATTGACGAACGGAAGTCCTCACGTATTTGAGGCTTTGAGCTTAACACTGAAAAGTTAATATATGACTTTTTTACGACCACGTTGTTATTGCTTTAGGTCTAGTTTGTTTTTAGGAAAATTTTTAATTCATTTCATTTTAATTTATTTAATTATTATAATTTTTTAAATTTATATATAATATAATGTAAATAATTCAATTTTTTTTTCAAATTTTAAAATAAAAATAATAATTAAAAATTACACTATCAGTATTTAATTTTTTTGTTTTTATTTTAACTTATCTTATTTTATTTCGTCTCATTTACAAAATCAAACTCAAACAAGATCTAATTTTAAGCCATGTTAATATGAGTTTAAATAAGTTTAAATGAGTTAAACTGAGTTGAGATATAAATAATAACATTTTTTTAAAATTTAATTTTTTCAATTAAAATATATAAAATAAATTGAGAGAGTTTAATTTTTTTTTTTTTTCGAAAGTTGAAAAATTAATAAATTTTATTAGTAATTAATTTAAGTTTAGTTCAACAACTAAACGCAACCGTAAATATTGTGGACCAGCAACATGCCATTGAGCTTTTGCTTAACTCGGCCCAGGTTCAACAACAATGCTGCCTATAAACTTCCTCGTTTGGTTTAGGTGAGATTCTCATTTCATTTTATATAATTATTATAATTATTTTTAATTTTTATATAAATTATAATAAATAATTTAATTTTTTAAAATTCTAAGATAAATATTATATTCTAATAGTTTTTATTAAACTTTTTTAATTTCATTTCATTTCATTTCATCTGATATGTGTAACCAAATGAAGTTGCATTTAATAATATGTGAATCATAGTCTTTGAGGTGGTCTACTATTGTTCTATATTTAAAATATTTTAGTATATTTATAAATAATAATAAAATAATTTAAATTGAAAAAATTGAAAATACTATAAATTAAAAATTTATTTGAATATAGTTTTGTAATATTATTATCTTTTATATATATATAAAAATTAGAAGACGTAGTTTTTTTTTATTTTAAAATATTAAATGGCTAGATAATAAGTAAATGAAAATTTGAAATTAAAGAGTTTTTGTATTTGAGTGATGTTTGGGAAGAAATATCTAAGAATATATGAGAATATTTAGCTGTGATTTAGATAGTGAGATAAGATAAAATGATTTTAGATGAAAGTTAAAAGTTGAATAAAATTTTGTTAAAATATTATTTTTAATATTACTATTATTTTGGAAATTGAAAATGTTGAGTTAATAATTATATTTTATTTAAAAAATTTTAAAAATTATAATAATAGGATGAGATGAGATAAAATGCTTTTACTATTCAAATGAGGGACTCAGACCCTAAAATACAGTAATTTACCTTTGCATTGAGCTTGAAATGGTTTCTATTTGGGTAAAATGAGTGCAAGGTGGTGTGAGATTTTAGATTAGACTTTATTTGATTTAGCAAGAATGAGGTCGATCGAATCTCCTGGAAATTGTAAAAATGTAGGTAACCAATCAAATATAAATCAAATAAATTATAATCTAGTTTTTTAATTAATCAAAGCAAGAAATAATCAACTTTATAGGCTAAGAAAATAAAAGAACTAAAATAAACTCTAAAGATACAAATAAATCTAAACACTGAATAAACTACTAACGGAGACTGAATTAACATAAGGTTTTGGAACCCACCTCATTAATTCATAGTAATATATTAATGATAACTGATTCTTCTTAATCATCTATATAATAATCTAGAACTCAATCGACTTGTTATCATGAAATATATCATCTTTACAACATTTTTTTTAAGAAAATATTTAAAATATATTATTTTTCGCTCAAAGATATAAAATCAAATAATCACTTATATTTGTTAAAACAAATCACAAAATATTTTATATTTTATTTTTAAGAAATTTATGAATCAGACTCTCAACTAATTAAGATTATTTTAGAATATGAGAAATAAGTTATTTGCAGTAATATAAAATATAAATAAGTTTTTTGTTTAGTTTGATTGCTCTTATTATTAACTTTTTCCAAAAACAGATAATTGAAAGTTAGATTTTAATAAAAATAAATAAATAAAGTCTATAATTATAGTGAAAATCAATATCCTGCAAAACATTAGCTCAAAGAAAAGAACAAGAAATTAAAAAAAAAAAGTGCTAAAACAAAGATCAATTGAAAACGAAAAGAGACAATATAATAATAATTAATATAATCTATAACAAAACTGCAGATTAATCCTGATAAGTAGGATCCGTAGTGCCATATTTTCAGCTTCTGGACACTCAAAATGAGAATCATCAAGGACTTCTTGACCGGATTTAAAAGATTTTCTCAATATGTTTCAATCATGAACCATTTTCATTTGTTTCATGTGTGATTTGGCACAATCGTAGGCATCATTACAAGTCTCCTCCAACTCCTTCAATTGTAGTTTCCTATGGGCACTTGCCTGGTTATGGTCAAAATTTAGCTGCTTAATAGCAACATGCTCTATACTATTAACTCAACAGGGAGATGACAAGCCTTATCAAAGATGATTTTGTATGGATACATTCCAATGGAAGTCTTAAATGTTGTACGGTATGACCATAATGCATCATTGCGTCTAAGTGACAAATCCTTTTGAATAGGGTTTATCGTTTCCTCTAATAGCATCTTGCTTTCCTCATTGGATATCTCTACTTGACCACTTGTTTGTGGGCGATAAGGGATAACAACTTTATGGTCATTACTTCTGCAAGCAATGACCTCTACATTAGATGGGAGAGGTGGTGTGGAAGATAGAAAAAACTTGCTTGTATAAAAAGTGTCTTGGACAAGACCCCCAATCATATTAATCTCACAAACATCTTCATCATCCAATATTTGCTTGTTTGTGTGGAAAATATTAAGCTCAATAGTCATGTTTCTAAAAGAGATTTACAACACACCACTTCGGCAATTAATTAAAATACCACAAAACCCACTAAAAAATAGAATGAATCAACTTTGATCAACACGTCCTCGACAATACTTCTTGGAATCTTAATAGACCTATCAGTTAGTTGAAGTGTCATTTGAGTGGATTTTAGCTCCCCCAACCCTAATTGCAAACATACAGAATATGGTAGTAAATTCATGCTTCCCCCCAAATCAATCAAAGCTTTCTCAATGTGATGATTCCCAATCTTACATTAAATTGTAAGAGATCCAAGGTCCTTGTATTTGATTGGATAATTATTCTGAATGAAAAAACTAGCATGCTCAGTCAAAAATGTCTTTTTTGAAACATTTGTTTTTTTTTTACTATAATACGATCCTTCATAAATTTTGCATAAGTATGTATTTGTTGAATTGCATCTATGAATGGTATGTAATATGTGGTTACTTAAACACCTCCAAAATATCATCTAATTTTGCATTTTTCTAAAGGTTTGCCAACCTCTTGAGGAAATTAGGTTCTAAAAAAAAAATTCTTAACAAGGTCAAAAGGATAAAATCATGAACTTTGAGAGACGTTGGGTTGACATTCTTTTTCTTTGTGGAGTCCAACTCCTCCTCTCCTAGTCCTTTAACTTGAATGTCAACCTGTTTACCCAACCTAAAGGTAGTAATAGACTGAATATGCTCATGTCCTTGAGTAGAACCGGATGTATTATTAAGAGCATATTGCCCTTTCATATTGGGTATAGGTTAACTTGAGAATTTCTTTTTTTCCCTCTCACCTAGGGGTGGAAAGCAAGGGCCTGCACCTTGCTAACTTGCCCCAATTTGCCCCGCAAACCCGGGGCGTGCCAACCAAACATTTATTTACATAAATATATTTGTATATACTTATATATAATTTGTTAGAATTGTATTCACTTCATTGCATTATCTTAGCCTCTGAGACCAATCTTTAGATGGGGAGACTAAGGCAATACAACAATCTTACTTAAGTAATGTGTAAGAAATTGTTCATATAATTTTCATAAGACAACTTTTGCAGGCATTTGCTTATCACTAATTTAATCAAGACTGGAGTTGATCCTCCTTTTCAAAGTGGCTTCCATTTCAGAGTCTTGGTTGAGTTTGTGATGTTATCATTTATTTCGCTTGGAGAGATCTTGTTGGGATTTTGCTATGATTTCAAGTAATATTTTCTTGTATCAACTACTTTAACAGTGGTTTAATTAAAAGATAATGCTCGACAATTTTTGAACAATAAAAAATGAATTAAATTAAAAAATAAATACAAGAAGAGGTATTTGGATATCTCATACAAAAAAGGGTCATTACGATAACTATAATGCTTGATAGAGGAGATATGATTTCGAAAAGAAAAAAAAAAAAAAATTGGTAGCAGTCATGCTGCCGTAACAGCTTCTAACAGGAACAGTGGAATTACTGTTCAAACGAAATTTCAGAATAGTAAAATCACTATTCATATAAACAGTAATTTCACTGTTATATAAAAGGCTGTTGCGGCAACAACCGTGCTGCCCAGCTCGCCTCTTTGGAAAAAGAGCAGTGATTGGGGATAGTCCCTGTTTGGAGACCGTAGGAGAAATCCACTCACATAAATAGTAAAATACTGTTTATATGAGGAGACTTTTTCGATTTTTCAAATCGTGGCTGTTCCAATATTTTTTCTTTGGAGAAATCTTGAGTCGGGCAAATTCGCAGACCAATTACACACCGAACGTTGATGTGGAAAATGAAACAGTGTTTCAGTGAAGAGAGACTTCTGGGACAGCTGGAGTAAAAAAAATGAAATCATCTTCTCTTTCTCAAAGTCTCCTCCAAGTCTCGTCTTCTTTGCTCCAAGTCTTCTGAATCCTAACCTTAGCTGAAACCAACTAAATTCTACCTACTTCATTCCCTCGTAGTGACAAGCCTTCCCCTTCCCCTTCCCCATTGTCGTTGCTAGGTTCCCCATCTCTGTCAATATGATGGTTTTCTCTCGGCCCACCCTCGACTCTCTTTCTGTCACCCTGCCCTTGGATTTGTCGCCTCTACTTTGCGTCTCATAAGCCCTAATTTTTCTCTCGTGATTTCCCCCCAAATATGTTAACTTCAACCATCGAATTTCTATTTTGAACTGCAATTAGGGTAAGTTTTTTCTTATTTTACAAGCTCCCAATCACAAGGGAAGCGTTTCAATAAATATTTTTTAACAAATATTCAAAGTATATTAATTTGGCGTTTAGCGAGATGGATGAAGGTTCAATCTATGTGCTGCAAATCATGGCTTCTTGAAATTTATCCTTTTATTGATTCGTCGATTGTACATTTTGCGAGTGCCCATTGTTTCTGTTGAACAATTCGTATTAAAGTCTCCTAATTTGCTTCGTTTTCGTGAAGAAATGTGAGAGAGATTAAGAGCAGTGAGAGATCCACAACATGGAGTGCGAAAATGGGCGATGAAAATTCAGAGGCGACAAACGGGAAGATGGATCTGGGCTGAAATGGGGATTTCATCATCCTCTAGTTCTTCTTTCTACTTTCTTTTGTCTTTTGTTTTTGGAAAACTCTGTTGACGAAGATAAAGACAGATACAATAAAAGGAAACTCTTGAGTCAGACTTGCCTAGGAGGTGGGTCACGGAGGAGATTAGCCAATCTGCAACAGAGATGAAAATGGCAAAAATAGGGTGAAATTTGGGGGAGAGTTCTTCTAGGTACAAGAAATTTTCGTGTACCAATTGCGCATCAAAGGATGACATGGTAGGGGCATATGTGTAATTGTCTAAAAAGGAAGGAAAATACTAACCAAAGAAGAAGAAGAAGAAAGAACTCGGCTGCCATTTTCATCTTCCCTCTGTCTCCCCTCCCCTATAGACCACAAAAAGAAAAAAGACACTGTAATCGACTATTCTAGTGCACTTTGTAAAACTTTACTTCCAATAGATCCATGTTCTCATTAGGGGAAAGTAGGAAGGTGGGATAGCTAGAGATTGGAAAACCATGATCGTCTGGGCACTATATCAGGGCTTGGGACCCATGTGCTAACGAGAAGATCTGTCAACTGAGACCAAGGAATACGTCGATGCTGCACATGCAATCGTCGGAGTCTCGGAGTAGTGGTGGCACATGTGGCTCAAGTGACTTGGGTGATACATAAGAATCACGCGCTAGTCGAACAATGGCATCTCTTGGCCCATCTTGTAGATCATGGCCTGGGGAGTGCGGTGGTGTGGCGTGCATATGGATTTGATGGTCGGAATGTAGTAGATCAGGCATTTTCCAACCAAGAAGAGAAACAAAAAGGAGAAAAACTAGAAAAAAAAAAAAAAACTAGGTAACAAAGTGAGAGAAGGAGAGGAGATGGAGACTAAATGGAGGAGGGAGGAGGGAGGAGCAGCTGCTCCAAAAATGGTGGTCTCTTGGGATTTTAGAGAACTCTTTTATATATGTATTACCTTCTGTGTGGTCTCTGTATGGTGACTGTTGGCAATTTTGATACAAGCATCGCAACCACCTGGGATTAGTATAGAGGGCCATCACAATCACCTTCCCTCGCAATAGCAACATAAGCTAATTCATAAAGGTTGGGCCATGGATAAGGTTTTCGTAAAGGTATCCCTCTATGACCCTTTGAGTTCCTTGCACATCAGCCGAGCTTCAAATGAACAATGATAAAGACGAGTTTAAATGTGCACAAATTTACTCCATATCTGTTTCCATACAGAACACAGGGTATTTGTAAAATGTAACAGGGAATTTTGTATTTTATCATCTAATCTCCAACTTATGGAGAATAGTCTTGGAACTATACGTCTTCTGCTCTTCTGCCGTGTTATCTACATGTCCTCACAATTTTACTTCAATTTTCTGATGCTGACAGAGTAATTTAGAAACATCCCGGGATCAGAGTGGCAATGCCTAAAAGAAACGAATAGCTGCTAGGATCAACAACACTAGAGTACAAGCCAGTGCCTGCAATGACAACAACAATTTTGCTAATAAAAGTGAATACTACAAATTTTAACTCCTCAATCCAGCACAGATTAGATGAGAGAGAGAGAGAGAGAGAGAGAGAGAGAGAGAGAGTTTTTACTGCAATTGCTGAGGCTGCCAGTCCTGCTCGCTCTCTGGGATCCCTGCGGTAGTAATTTCCAAAATAGAGAAATGTTGCATAGTACCAAAGAAATGGGAACAGAAAACCCAAAAGAAATCTGTAACAAAAACATAAAAAACCATCAGCGGATGCAGGAGGAGGGCTGTAGGAGGAGGGAGAAGGAACAAAGTATACTTACGAAAACCATCCTATTCCACAGCCAAAGCATGGAAGGGGCTTGTCATAAATCCCTAGTTGGGTATCTTCTGGATCTCTGATGAGGGTATACTTGCTCCGTTCACGGCCCACAGCATCTGATAAGTGCCCTACCATAATCATAAGACCTCACTAGTCTGGAAAACACTTCCAAGATTTTGTTGTATAAAAAATGAGAAATATTCTAACCACAAAATGATTACACAAAAGTAATCCCACAATTTAATGTGGCTTGACATGATTTGTGAGATTGTAAGCCACTTTTATTGTAAAGCGGATCTGACGAATCACATGAATCTACGTCAGTTTGTGAGTTCATTTTTGTGTAATCCTTTTATGGCTATAGCACTCCTCATAAAAAAATTGAGACATCTCGCACTTGTTCGATTAGGTTGAATGTTTAAAGTGGGATGACAGGAGAAACAAGATATGAAATAATGCAAATGAAAGGTATGCCCCATTAAATTACGTAACGAGAAATGAAGAAATTATGTTCCACTTAGAAACAAATCCGGAGAAAACTGGTGTCCTTGACTAATAGCTATTAGCCCATATTGGTTCCATGAGATTGAATAATACCAGCCCAGCAGTTGTACCAAAAAACTTAAAGAATAAGATATATAATGGACATGGCCAAATTAGCCAAAAGAAAAAAACACAATGAACATGAGCATTGATGTTATTCACTTATATACAGAGCTACATTGACATTAACCCAAAGAGATCAAGTTTTTTATGGAGTATGCATTCAGTCCAAGTAGGATGAATACCTTTAACTGCTGAAAAATATCGAGCAGATGACCTGAAAAGATCAACATGCTTATCGGAAACTGATCTCACCAACTCAACACCATTTCTAGTAGCCTCTGCAACAAGAAGTGCCAATTTATAATTAGGAGGTATTAACTGTAATATTTACCTATTTGCTTATTAGCCGTGTGCCTGCATGATTTCGGCCTCTTAAAGGCAACAGAATTCATGTAGAAACCCTAAGATACAAACGTGGTAGATTTTCAGGTAATAAGTGCAGGCCTTCAAACATGTTTTGTGAGACACTGGCATAATGTCCTGCTGTTTGAGGCTTTATGCACATTGCTTGAGCGTATCACATCCTTTTTTTTTTTTTTCTTTTGATAAGTAGCTTAAGCATATCACATCTAGTACCATTATATGGCTTTATCTTCACATTTATCTAATTTAATTCTTATAATCCTGCACATCACATGCACCCTCATTCTAGCTTATATGAGCAAAACCGTGGTCTATACAGGGGTAAAAAAGAAAAAAGGAAAACAATAAACAGGAAGGGGCAATAGATCACCACTAATCTCTTTCTAATGCAACTAATATTAATCTGCACAACGGCATGTAACAGTAAGAAAACACACATGATTAAGAGAAGTTGAGTACTTTTATCCATTGCACGGGAAGAGTGTTCTTTAGGATGACGTCCTCTGCTCTGCTGCAGCCTTAAAAGAGCCTGCTTTGCAAGTTTGAAGGAACATTTCATATTTAATAGTATCCCAAAAACTGTGTCATTATGCAGTCATTCATTTTCAACTATGTTGCGAAGAAAACAGATGAAAACAACTGAAAAGATGCTTCACCAAACCTCTGGCATGTTTTAGTAGTACGGAATAAAACAACATCATAATTGAAAGGTCCATTCTAATAAATGAAAACAATAAAAAGAATAGAAAGCTTCTTCTTTTTCATACGATATTTTATGCAATAAAATGGTGAGTCACTTCCATAACCCAGGTACGTAACAGAAACATGCTGAATTCTCCCATTACAAATTATAAATTTCCTATGCAAAAAGTATAGGTTAAGTGAATTTTAGGTAGAATAAGTAAAGTCAATTATTCCCACAAGACAACAGGGCAAATACCAAAAAGTGAGGCGTACCTTTTTTTTTCCTTTTTTTTTTGTGCATAGATTAAGTAAATTTTATTTATTTTATTTTTCAAGTTTCTTAGGATTTTGTCATCGAGAGGCACAAAACAAGCAACAGCATGCTCCAATCAACACGGAGAAAAACAAGAAAGCTATTCACAATTACAACCCAATTTGCATTTGGGAAGAGTGGAATAGTACTTGCAGAATGCTATTTTAAGTTATAATAGATTAATTAACCATGATATGGACGGCAATAAAGCCTAACCCTCAAGGACTAAGGCACTAGAACAAGCTTTATACTCAGGCCTGTCTCATTTCCATCTAGAATATAATTAACAACAAGGCATATGTTGTTGTCTTCTATGATTTTGTTTAGCAATTCTTTCAACTTTCAGAGCCTAGATTCTTGCATATAGGGGCAATGCATAAAAACGAATCTGAAAGCCTTTAACGGTACTGTAAGTAATTATAGGGATCAAAGACTTCAATATCTGCTCTCAGTCCAGTGAACACCTAATAAATAAAGACATAGGGGTCCACACCACTTTGTATGATACCAGTTGTTGCTTCATTGAGTTCGCATCATTAATAGGACCAATATAATGATACCCAGATCTAGTTCCAGGAAGGTCGACTTAGTTTTAATACCCAGATCTAGTTCTAGAAAGTCAACTTAGTTTTGATTGCAGGTACAGTAACAATGAAAATGGCTCCTTCTTCAGTGAGAATAAATTTTTTTTATTGGCACCAGGTGTTCGAGAGAAAGTCCCAACTAAACCACCCCAACACAGGCTTCAGTGAGATTAAATTAACAAATGCCTGAACCACAAGATGTTATTCCTATGGGAGCCTGTACAATTACAAGGGATGCTAAGTACTGATTATTTATAGTAGAGTTCTACTACTTATAAATCCGTGTTTATTGTTTCAATATACTACCTACTGTGAAATCAAATTTAGTTCAAAGATAAAAAAACAAATTTTCTTATGCTAAGTGAAGTACTAGTTAATAGCTTATTGAGTGTGTCGATAAGTAGCCCTGTAAGTAGAGTTTTTGTTGTTTTAAACAAGAGAAGTACTCTTTAGGGAGTCAAGCTAATTCATGTCAATGTCTAGTTGCCAGCCAGTCAATCTAAACCCAAAACACTTATAAATGCTATAAGAAAAATGAGTAAAAAACCGTCCCAAGATCTTTGCCCTTAATCTCTCAAGTCACGTTTATAATAACCTTCCTATCGAGAAACCATCCAAAACCAAGAAATTCCCATAACATGGTGGCTGCAGATGCCACATAAAACCAGAACAAATATCATATCAATTCACAACCCACCCAATATCATTCATAAGTAAACCCCAATTTACATAAATTGCTTACACCCATCAATCATTGAGCGAAAATTGCTCCAGATCACACAAAATCAACAACAAATCAGAACTTAATTCACATTAGCACAGATACCCACAAGAATAGAACAATCATTACATCAAAACAATCAACAAAAGGCATATAAATAATGATATAACATATCAAGACTTGCCTACGAAGAACAAGACTGAGCAATAGAAGCTCGTTTCCTTTCTGAGTTCCCGCTTCTTCCTTCAGATCAGATATGAAGAAAGAAGGAACAAAAAGATGGAATTTTTCAGCAAATTCCCAACGTTTTTCGCATGACCAACAAAGGGACCCCCTTCACAATTTAGCAAAAGAAAGCTAAGCAAAATTGACTCGCTCTTTGTGTCTATTACGGAAGGAGAATGGGTTCGTAGTTAGCAAGTTATTTCAACTTAATTAAAGCTTAAAAAAATTAAAAATGAGTTTTCAGGAGTCGTCGTACATCTGTTGCTAAGGTAGGTATCTGAAGCACGAATTTTGATTGGTTACAAACCCCCACAAGACAGCTATACCCTTCAATTGACTTTTCGTTTTTCTATGAAACTCTGGTTTTTTATTGGTGAAGCCTCCCTGGGTGACAAATTCTTCTATTTTATTCCTCATTTTCACGTTTGCCCTACATATTGCTTGGAATAATTGGATTTTTTTTTTTTCAAGGCAATAATTGGACTGACACTGACAGCTCGGACAATATCCTCACATTTTATTTTATTTTTATAAGCAATATCCTCTCATTCAATAATGTATTGTTTTGAGCTTAAAAAATGCTAGTAGATATGTCTACTCATTTTGATATTTTATTTTAATATCTGGTATATTTTAATTTTTTTTATAATTTTTTATTTTAATAATTAAAAAATTAGTTATTAATATATAAATTTTTTTTATATTTTTTAAAATAATAAAAAAATGAGAATAAAAAATAAAAAAATAATTAGATATACAAACGAGCAATACTACTCATGCAACATAGCACTTACTGGTAAAAAAAATAATAATAACGCCATATTTTAAACCTTTATTGGCAAATAGCAAGTCGGTTTAGGAACTTAAAAATTATATTAGTTGTTATTAATATGGCAAAATTTGATTGGTAAGAGAAATTAAGCATGAAAGCACTGGACAGAGGATTAATTCCTTTAGTAGTTGGTGGGTTGGTTTCAAAATTATACGTAAAGAGAAAAATAGAGTGATACGGTGTGTCATATGGAATAAACTTGATTCAGTCGCAAGCTTGAATTAATAAATTGGTGTTGGGTTGGTCATCATGATGAAAACAACTGATTAAGCTCCTTTAAGTTCATATGATTGGTTTGCTTCTAAATATTTATGGTATATATTTGTTACAATTTTTATCAATGTGAAATCATCATTTATTTTAAATGTTAAACCTGATATGAAGAGGTATATTTTATTATTTATATTTTAACACTTCTCATTACTTATGGGCGAGACTTTCCTCAATTATTAGGCCTAATAAATGGAATATTTAATTAATTAGAATAGAATGTAGAATCAATATTCGAACTCAAAAATTCTACTTTGATACTATATAAAATTATTATTTATCCTAAAAATTTAAGTTGATAGAAAAAAAATAGATTTTATTATTTTAAATCTTAACAATTAATTTGACGGTTGGCATTCATTTAGAAGTCGTAATACTCCGAGAACTAAAGTGAGGATACAGATTAAAATCATGAAAATCTCAACTTTATGAAGTTCATATTCTGGTTTGGCATGACAACATCTGATCCTTGGGCGTTGCATTTCCTCTTTAGATAAATGTTGGGCCAAAGCCCACTGGTGCGAGGAAAGAAGCGCAGGCAATTAAAAGCTCGGTCATGCATTAATACCCACGGGCCACGCTGAAGTAACTAAGAGGGGGCAAGTTAAAACGCACCGTGTTGCCATAAGATTCTAACCCCTTAAATTATGGTTCATTCGTGATCATTGACTTATCATTGAAGTTTTGCTCTTGTTGCAGGATTAACAAGCGATTAAAAAAGACTAGCTAGGAAATTTACTTCAACAAGAAAGATGACACACTACGAAATCAAATTTTATCATAAAAAATATAAAAAAATATTGTAAAAAATTATTTACAGTAAAAACAGTCATTTTAATTATATCCAATTAATTATTTCTATCTATTTATTTTTTTGTAGTGACAATTGACTCTGATTGATTTTAATTGTTAACAAATGAGCCGCCCATCATATCAGCCTTACGCACATTTTCATTTAACTTCATTGCATCTTAAAATCAGCCTTAAACTGTTGGGATCGAGTCCATTTTTTGACATTCTCGGCATTGGTTTCATAGTATCTCTCGACAGGCACTTGTATATATTTTAGTTTTATATAGGTTGTCAAAGGTGATGATTAGTAATGATCGATAAACGAATTAAGCAATATCTATGCATTATTTATGGTCGAATGTGAATCTTTTGATCTTACAACTACTGTGCACGTGTACGATTCCCCGTTATTATATTGATTAATAATTTTATACTAAACAAAAAAAAAAATTTTAAATCGAGAGTTTGTTTTAAATATATTAAATATTTCACAAGCAACGCTAAGTGAAATAAGTACTTGACGTGCATATTTTTAATCATGAGCATTAAAAATACAGTAACAATCTGTGAGTTCTCGCTCTCCTGCCTGGTGCCGGTGGCAAGCCTGGTGCTCTCCGAATGCTTGCATGGGAAGATCAGCACTAGTTTACTTTTCCACGGTGCTAATTGCTAAAGTCGCGAGCTACATATATATACTCCTTCATGTTATTGGCTTAAAGGCAAACACCTTCGCTTTTGTGGTGCCCGTTTGTGGGTGACCACTTTTGCACTCCACGGTGCTCGCCAACTTGTTCGCGGCCGAAGAAAGATGGCTCGGACCCAAAAGTGAGCAAGGAATGGCCAAACGTCCCTCTATTCATACACTTTCTCTTTAAATTTAAAATAATTATTTTTTGTTAAAATAATTATTTTTCGTTAAAATGAATTTATTTTTACATTAAATAATTATTTTTATTACAAATAATCTATCATAAATATTTTTTTTTTATAATGACACACAGAATTCACTTATCTAGACTTAACTAAAGATCTAAACATATATATAATATATATATATATATAAGTTAGTTGAGCGAACCTATTCTTCCATTAATCCACGTCCTTTTTCATTGAAAAAGAAAATACATCTTTGTAAGTATTGGGCCATAATTAGGCCTGGAATTGCTTCAGCTATAGAGAGTCTAATTTTCAACTTGTAATAATTTTCTAGTCTAGATCAGAATGCATCATGTGAGTCATGTATGAAAGAAGTGACATTGTGTAATTAATGATACATAATGTCCGTCTATATAGCAACAAACATTCAAAGGTACTGGAGATAATTAGTACGTACGCGCAAACGACATCCTTAATTTCTGTGGTTCATGCTGTTCAGGAGGCCGGGCATATATACATGCCAATGGCCTGGCTCATAGCAACGCGTATTTGGAGACAATCATATATAGTGATGGATATATATATATATATATATATATATATATGTATGTATGTATGCATGCATGCTTGTTGGAAGTAGACTGCTCATGACGGCTTTGGTACTAGGGGCTAATTTTGTCCTTCTTTTTCTCATTTCTTTGTTCTTTCTAATCCAGAACTTTCATGCATTACCCTCCTATCTTCTCCTAAAGGAAGTCTCTGTCAGGCAGTGTCAACTTCCGGGCCAACATCAGTACTTCACCTTGACTGACTAATAAAGCTACTTTGAAAAGCATTTATATAATTTTATAATTAAGATAAATTCATTTGCATTATATAATTTGATCTATAAAATTTATAATTCAAATTAAATTATATTATATAAATAGTGTGTGATGTAAAGATCGAAAGTCTGACCTGCTCATGAGGATAATGTTAATATAAATATAAATGATTAAATTTATTTGTTTTTATAAGTTTAAACTAATAGGACAAGTGATAATTAAATAATTCTAATATATTTTCTTGATAGTAATTTTGTTTCTGTTTTTATTTATTTATTTATTTATTTCAGGTCTTATTATATTAAATTACACTTATGAATATAACATATATTAAATATATCAACCACTTTAATAATATGGCACAGCCGACGTACTCTAGTGGGGAGATAGGGCTCCAGTTAGGCAAAAGCTAGCAAGGCGGCTCCTGATGGAAGTGGTGGGGGATAGCTGTATTAACTTCGTTAAAGGTATCCTACTGGCAAACTCTGACGAGCTCGCTCGCTCACATGCATGGCTGAGATGGCTCCCACCATCCAGTAATGCCTTCTTTAGAAAGTGGAGTTTTTTAAAGCACCCTAGCTCGCACTGCTCAGATCTATAGTGGGATACAATATTGCTTTCCCCTTTCGCCAACCCACATGGCGGGCATTCGTTACAGCAAAGATAAAAGATGAATACCGAGAGGCACACTCGATCTGTCATCCGTGAGAGAAAAATCAGAAGATTGAAAAGCTAATTATTAGGTTTCTTAAAACCAAAAAAAAAAAAGAAGAAGCTTGAAATAGCTAATTATTAGGAGGGTAATCGATTCGATCCGATCCGATATTAGATAAAATTTACAACTAAACCGATATCACCAATTTTTTATTTTTTAAAATTGATTACACACTAGTTATCTTTCAAAACCGGTAACACTAGTTTTACCGATTCTGATTTGGTCTGATTTTTCAATTTTAAATTAGTCTATATTAATTTATTAGACTGTTAATATATATTAGTATTATTCATAATGATTAAAATAATATATATTAGTATTTGTTATAATAAATTTAATTTTTTATAATTATATCATTGATAATTATAACTAATATTATTAGTATTAACTCAAAAAAAATTGTATTATTATTACTATATCAATATTTTATATGTAATTATTTAGAATAATAATTTATATATAGACTTAAAGTGTATAATTAATAATAATATAAGATTATACTATTAGTATTAGGTCATAAAATATAAATTATAACTAATTTATATTATATACTATTGTATAACATATTATATTGAGCCGGTCTGATCTGGTCCAGTCTAATCCAGTCCTAAAAAATTTAGAATCGAAACCGAACTGGTAACTACCTATTTTAACATTATGAAAATTGATTCCAAATCGGTACCTACCTAAAACCGATCCGATTATACCGATTTGGTTCAATTTGGTCCGATTTATCGATTTTTTCTTACACCCTTGTAAATTATAGTACTTGATCGATGTATCTCACAAAGATCACTTTAATTACTAGTTGAACCCTTTTTTTCTTATTTAGATTAATCTAGCATACCCATTATTAAGTTGTAATGCTGCGTTTTAAGATTGAACAAATTTAAACCAAAAACACATTATAAAAAAGTATTGCTTTTATTGACCTTACTACAAGAAAACGAATGTTTATAATCAATTAATTATAACTAACAATATTATTTGAGATGAATGCGATACCTTGTAACAATTTTTTTCCCTAAAAAAACACTTGCATACGGTAAGAAAAAATGCTTATAGCAATCAGCTATCACGATAGAAATGAATATTTTTTATTAAAATAAATTTATTCTTATTATAAATAATTTTTCATAAATAATAAATTTTCTTAGGCATGCTTATCGTATGCGCATGAAAATATGTAGCTTATAGCTAGCACATGTTCTTGTTTGCTGGATTAAAAAATAAATAATTTCTAATGAGTTAATTATTATTTAATGATGGGGATGCGAAATGATGAGATGACCATTACTTATTTATGACATAATATAAGTTATATCTTTATATATTTTTACCTTAATTAGTATTATTATTATTATTCGGGACATTCAATATACCACTTTCATATATGATGCGACGTGGGATCACGTCACGCGTGTCAATGAATTATCTAATTTTTTACAAGAAAGAAAAGTAATAGATGTAGCCATTAAATTATAAATAGTATCTAATCATTTAAAAAATAAATAAATATATATGAGATTTTTATAAAAAAATTAATTTTTTAAAGCGATTATACATCATTTATAATTTTATAATAATATATAACATTATTCTTAAAAACAAAAAATTATAATAAATAAATAAATTATAATAAAATTATAAAGGTATCATTATCCTTATATATAACATTAATAATATCGTTGTTGAAATTAAACATAAGCTGGGACAGGTTTTTATGTGAAAAGACTCACGGTCAAAGAACACATGCCTCCGGCCAAAATGATGTTAACCATATAATATTATTCTCAGCAAGGAAAAAGGCCGCAGTGTGAACAAAGATTCGTCACCATCTTTGTTAAAGAGTAACATATCACGTGGTGTATGGTTAACATCTATACCGCGTATGGAATAGATGAAGAGGAGAGGGGTGAAGTCCTTATCATATTTGTTCAAATAACTATTCTATTTTCAAACAAGTATGTGGAGCATACATATTGTCTATCTTATTTGAATGATAAGATTTAATTTAAAAAATAAATTATTATTCTTCACAAAAAAAAAGAAGTGTGAACAAAGATCTGTCACCATCTTTATTAAGAGTAACATATCACATATTATAGATGTGTAATATAGAATATTTGATAAAATTATATCACGGAAGTGATGTTATCTCATAAGAAATCTTTTAGATTTAATGTAGTTGTTCTATGAATTCTTTTAATATTGTTATTTATTCAAAATTTTCCATCGATAATGGAGTGTGCTACGTGATAATATTATAGCAACATCTACAAATTCCATAACCTAGATGTCGACACTAGAGAAAACAATTTGAGATAGAGCGTTTGTGATTTCTATATACCATGCCTATCCAAGTGGGGAGTAGATAAAAATGACGGGTGAAGTCATTATCATATTTATTCAAAGAATTATTTTATTCTCAAGTGAGTAAATGGATGTGAGATCCCAGATTTACGTGTATTTTTATACGTTATTTTATACTCGGTGTTAATTATTTAATTAATATTATTAGTCATATTTTATTTATTTAATATATTTATTTGAACTATTAATTAGTTAATATCGAGTTACGTTGTTTTTCTTAATTATTTTAATGAATGGAATTAAATTCATTTATTTTATTATGTGAATCTATTTTATCTGCTTTCATTATATTAATTATCGTTTTATTTTAATATTGTGCTTGAGTTTAATTTATTTATATTGTTGGAGCTTTAAATATTTTATTTTATTGATATTAGATTGTAGTATTTTGACTGGCTTTTATTTAATTTATTGTGTTTTTTTTTTCAGCTGGATTCCTTTTTTTTCTTTTTCTTCTTTTTCTTCCTTTTCTTTCCTTTTCTTCTTTTCTTCCCAGACCCCCTCAGCCCGCGTCGACCCTGCCTCCCCCTCCCTTTCGCCGTTTCTCTCCCTTAGCCCCAGGACCGCCGCCGGCCACCCACCGGCGACACCGCCCACACCACTAGCCTCCCCTTACGCCGGCGAGCTCAACGGCACCGGTGGTGTCCCCTCCGGCCACCCCACCGCCCCTCCACGGCCACAAACCTGAAATACCCATTTTTGCTTCCCTTGCATTTTTCGGCCACCGCCGGCCACCCCTTGGCCTCCGACCACCACCACTAGACTCCCCACCCTCCGGCGAGCATAACCCACCACCCAAAGCCACCCATCGCCGCCGGTTAGCCCCTCCACCCGAAATGGGCCTTAAACGGGTCGTTCTTCGCCACGCCGCCGTCCGGCCACAGTAGGTCTCACGTCCGCCACCATTCGACTCCCCTCACCCAGCCGGTCAACCCCATAGCTCAGTTTCCCCAACCGCAGCATCACCTTCCCGGTACGACCCCAAACCCGAAAATGGGTTTTCACCCCTTTTGGCTCCGATCCGCCACCTTCCGGTAGTTGTGCCGCCACACCACCACCTCCATGAGATTCCCCACCTTTCAATGAGTATCTCCCTAAATTTTGGTGTCAAACCGAGTATTTTAGCCTGATGTACATGTGACCGCTACAAACGCTGCAGATTGGCGTTGTTCAAGGAAATGAGTTTTTACCGCTGTAAGTACTTTCCAAACAAGTTTTAAGATTTAAATATATTTTTGGCATCAACAGTTGTTGTATTTGATTATTGCTGATATGTGATGGTTGATGTTGGTATTTGTTGGTTGATTTGTATTATTTAGTTGTTGGCTATTTGGTGCATAGTTATCTGCATTGTGTATTTACGCGCATGCTCATGAAAATATTTGGAAAGTGGATTTTGGCATGATTTTGGATATTCATGTGTTGAGAATGGAATTTGGGATTTAAAGTGAGTTTAATGGATTTTAATGGTTTTGGGCTGAGTCATAACGGGGACGGCGATACGTAACGCCCGTTGTGATCAGCGTGTGAGTGTGTGGATGACATAATGGGGACGACGATACGTAACGCCCATTATGGTCATTGGGTGTGCATTTCATATCAGGGACGGCGATACGTAACGCCCGGTATGAAATGAGTGTGTGTGGATCGTAATGGGGACGGCGATACGTAACGCCCATTATGGTTTCGGGTGTGTGTGTAAATCATATCGGGGACAACGATACGTAACGCCCGGTATGATCGATTTTGAGGATATTATTTTATGGAAAATGATGGGTGATTTTATTGTGGATTAAATTGAGATTTTGACGAGTGTGGTTATTTCATCGACTTTGAGGAAGATGATTTTAAGCCTCATGCATATGGTAATTGTTCTTGGTTGTTGTTGTGGCATTAATGTATTTTTGTCTTTTGGTTTGATTGGGTTGTACTTACCTGCGATGCCATCTTGGCGTCGTAGTTTTGTTTGGATGCAGACTTTGGAGAGGCCGAGCCTGAGGAGACGGCTTCGCTATTGAGGTGTTATTATTAATTGATATCTCGAAAAATTTATTTTCCCCTTTTATAATAATGTATTTGTTTAATTTGTATTTTTGAATGACTGTATTAAATCTCTTGTTGGAGAGTTTTTATTAAATTGGTTTGTATAATATTTCAAAAAAAATCTGGTATTTAGATATTAATTTATTATCCGCTGCGACCTTTATTTTTATGTATGTCACGTGTGCACACACGTTCGACACTGGTTGATGGGATGTGTGACATGTGTTGTCATCATCCCGGCGCCTTGATTCCCGTGTTATTTTAAGGGAAATTTTAGGGCGTCACATGGAGCATTACAATCTATATTATTTGAATAATAAGATTGAATTTATAAGATTTAAATTTTATCTTTTAAATTAAATTATATTGCATATGCAATTTCTAGGTACGGACCTGCGAAAGAAAATTACTAATATAAAAATATCAACTATGGTGAAGTACTTGTGCGAATATGCAAGAAAATTTATTTTTTACCTTTTCCAAAAAGCATAACGGGTTTCCTTGAATGGCTAAACACAAAATAAGTATAAAATAAAAATCTTCCAAGTATGGGAAAAACTCGAATTTCTTACCCTCTTCTTTCCCAAAGAGGGATATCGTGTTTTATATCATGGGCAATTCTACTTGGTTTGACTCAGTGGGACTTATGTTGAGATAGAAAATGGAAGGCTCGAGATAGCTGGGGTGCCTCCAATTCTTGAGTTAGATTTGGATAATGTATGATAAAATCGAATACAAAAATAGAGAATGAATTCAGTAACTCTCTCAAAGAGTGTGAGATGAGTATTTATATACTTGGCCAGCAAAATATTTTAACAAAGGAGTTCACATCGTCTCGTCTGTACTTGCCAATCAGATTGTGGAAGTGTCACCTATATTTCAACCAAGTCTCATGCTAACTTTTTATTAAGTGGCATGGCACCCATACCTGATAATGGTGATGACTGACACTTCAATTTGTGTTATATCATATCGTGCTTGTTATTGTCTTCTATTTAATGTGACTTGGCCTTAATTAAATGATTCTCTGTCCAACCATCGGCACTTGAGTATGGGGTTGTTTCTAACATTCCAGGACTTGAGTTGCTTGGCATTCCGGTTTGTGCAACTATTGGTACTTGGTATTAGGATTGTTCCTAAGACTTTAATCGTGAGTTGTCAGCCATATATTCTCTTGATCAGATTTTACGCTCGACACATCTCCCTCCTTTGCTTATTGCGAGCCTCTTTGGTTAGCCTAGCCCTTTTTAACCCAATCTTAGTTTATACCACTTGAACTTCGTGGGTTGAGCTGGCTCGGCCAAGTCCGAACCTTGGAAATTACTCCTCGATGGTAACCTTACGCATGACAAGGAGTCCCACATTAGTTTGCAGCACAATGGCTTGCAGATCATGCAGATTGTAATAAATGTGTTATTCCTCCAAGGGGTGGAGCTCTTTTCGAGAAGGTAGTTACATTTCCTTTTAGGATAGGTTATGGAGAAGAATTATTAATCTCGTTCATTTTTATCAGATTTTTTACATTCTTTCACTTCATTTAATTATTATAATTTTTTTTAATTTATATATAAAATAAAATAAATAATTTTTATTTTTTTATATTTTGAAATAAAAATATTATTAAAAAATATTATTATAATAATATTATATTTAATTTTAAACTTTCTTTTTTCGAATCTATAAAAATAAACGAGACTAATTGAGGTCTAGAAACTCCCTAATTCATTGTTGTTGAGGAAAGGGGAAAGTTTTCTATTTTCTAAAGAATAATTTTACATACAATCACGTGAAATACGTAAGGATCGCGTGATCATTTTAAAAAAGAGTGAGATTCACGGTTAAAAATTAATTTTTTTTCATGTGAATCTTATATTTTATTCACTTTTTTAAAAATAAATACACGTTACACAATTTATAATTATAAATATCTTTTCTCTTTTCAAAATAATACTAATTGTAAATGAGATTGTGCATTCGCGCAGGTATCTTTTTGGTCCGATATTTAACCAAAAAAATGGAGCTCATCTAAGCAAAGTGGGGTATCTAGATTTCATACTCACCCCTATCTGATTATGGATACAGTTAATATAATGCGAGTATAATTGATAATCAGATCTCACATTTCATTTTTCAAAAAGAATTTGTTTTATAAATAAACGATATCGTTTTGTGTTTGTAGTCTTTCTATTTTAAAACCAGTTTTTGACAAATATGAATATTCGGATACCTAAATTTCTATAATTGGAAAAGGCCGGATAGCCACTCAAATTATAACTGAGTTAACTCGAATGAATAGTCAAATTAGAGGACGAGTTGAAGCGAAAATAGTTAAGAGTAGTGTTACAAGTACGTCGCATACTTTTTGTGAAATTAGTGACGTAATAATAATATTATATTAGCTGAAAAATAAAAAATATAAACACGATGAGAAAAAAATAAAAATAATTAAATTAAAAAATACATAAAAATAATATTTTTATATAATATATATGCAAAAGATACATAAATGGTATACCAATAACATTTTTGTTTTCCTCATAATCATAGTTTCTTGTAGAGCTGGTGATGAGTGGATGACAGATGAGTCGATGACATAACCTGAGATCACGTGTAGGAAAAAATGTTCTTAAAATTTAAAAGAGAGGGCCTCGTTTATTTTTTCTTCCTTAATAACAGTAGCTGGAAAATTGAATTTGAATGATCAGTATCCAATCAAAAGCTACCAAATCCCCTCTTTCTCTGTGTTATTAAAGCACATTGACTTTTTTTTTATTATTATTTTTTTTATCTCTTTTTCCCGAAAGCCAATCACCCGTAAAAGATGTTATAAATTATAATAAAAACCAAAATATTTTTAATTTTTTATGATATGATTGCATTGTAAAAGTATTATTGGATGTAAAATTATTTTTTGGATGCTCTAGACTCACCGATTTGGAATCCAAATTTGAGTCTCGGAAGTGTAAATTTTTTTAGTTTTTGTTTTCAAATATTTTTAGAATAATCTTAAACATTTAAAAATAATAATAAACTTTATAACATTAATAAAAAAAATACTCATTTAATCATTAAATAAAATTTTTTTTAAAAGAAATATGGACAAAATACTTGGGATCCATTGTTAGTAGAATCTCAAGCATTTCTCTTATTTTGTTTAAGATTTTAAAATTAGGATAATATTTTAGGTATTATTTTTAAAATTTTTGTATTAAAAATATATTTGCCTACTTGGCTTGAAAAGAAAATTTATGGAATTAGGAAAAGTTATGAGATGCGTTTAAAATATTTTTCGAAGAAATTTTTTTAGATTTTTGTTTTTTATTTTTTATGAAATTATTTTAAACTTTATTAATTACGAGAATATAACTTTTTTAAAGAGTTTTTCTATTTAACAGGTTTATTTCATACATCTATTTTTATTTTTTCATAAATTTTTTATTTTATTTTTTTAAAAAAATAATTTCGACAGAATTAAAAAGATTTTGATAAAAGAAAAAAAAACTGATTGGGTAAGTAAACATAAGAAAAGTAAACGAAAGTGCCATCTTCTTTGGGAAGGTTTTCTTTTTTTCTTTTCTGCGGGTGTTTTGTCTTTTTAGTTTTTAGCTTGTTCGAAGCTTGCGGGGTGTTAATGGTGACCGGTCTGTGCCGAATAGTACTAGTGCTAGTCCAAACTTCCAAACCCCACCGGCCCGCCCTTCCCCCTGTCTCTGTTTATTTATTTCTCTCTTCTTCTTTTTTTTTTCGTTTTTTAATTATTAATTAATTCACTCCTACCTCTCTCTCTCTCTCTCTCTCTCTGTGTGTGAAACCCTAAAAGCTTGCCAATCATTCAGCTCAGGAGATAGGCTTCGAATTGGTAAGCTTAGCCATAATGAGGAAGGGAAGCTTAATCCCTAATCTCAAACTTACTCTCCCTCCCCCAGACGAGGTCTCCTTGGCCAAGTTCCTGTAAGTGTCTCTCTTTCTCGCGATTGTATTGTAGTATATGTTTCTTTTTTCTTTCTTTCTTTTTATTGTTTGGCTAAAATTGTATTTTTGGATCGGTTTTAGGACTCAAAGCGGTACGTTTATGGATGGCGACCTTCTCGTGAACAGAGACGGGGTCCGAATTGTCTCTCAGACCGAAGTTGAAGCTGTAAGATGAATATTTCAAATTTCAGTTTCTGAATCCTTGGGGTTTTCTCAGCACAATGTCCGTAAATTCTTTGTGGATTTTTTATTTTTTATATGTTGGTAGCATATCGGTACTGAAATATCATTCTAGAAAAAAAGGGTATTTATTGTTTTTTTTTTCAATCCGGGCTTTTTGCATTTGAGCTTCTTCACGCGCAAATTAAGAATCCCTTTTTATTTTATTTTTATAAATGGGGAAGAACCGCCCGATAGAGCTGGTTAGAACAGAATTTCTCTTGTTCTCCTTGTTTGGTTGCTGAATAAGGTAATGGCTTTTGGTTCCTGAGGGATCAGCGTTGATCCACGAATTTTCTTGCGTCCATCGTCAGAATACTACTGGAGAATGAACCCAACTTGCCCTAAGAAGTGTTATTTGAATAGTCAAACCTTCTCAGAGTACTATTATTGTTGTTGAGTCCATGGTTATATTAATTTAGAAAATGATACTTAAGGCACTTTAATGTTCATAAGTTAAAATACTTCCTTTGAACTCTTCAGCCTACTGGGATGGAAAATAATTAACTATGGCTAGTAACTGAATGTTCTTGGTAATCTGACCAGTAGATGTATTAGAAAAATGATATTCATCTGCTGTAACTCATAGATTGAAATCTTGGCAGTGAATTTCAAAATTTTAAAAGAGTGGATTTTAGTACTGTTATGGTCTGATTAAATTACTACATGAGATTTTATTTTTATTATTATTGTTGTCATTATTATTATATTATTATTATTATTGTGTTTCATGTGAATGCCTGTGTTCAGCCACCTCCTATCAAACCAACGGACAACCAGTTGAGTTTAGCAGACATAGACACTATTAAAGTCATAGGAAAAGGAAATGGCGGGATTGTGCAATTGGTGCAACACAAATGGACTGGTCAGTTCTTTGCATTAAAGGTAGTGTAAAATTTTAATTCATATCATTAATTTTCTTTGTGCATCATTCACGCTCAACATTTCCAGTGAAATATCATGTGATAAAAAAAAGGTTTAGTTTCTTATTACTACCTTCAGTTCTAATTTTTTTTAAGTATCTCAACAATTTACATAATTTTTGATAGCTCTCCCTTGCAAGGTAATGCATTGAGCATTGCCGCATCTTGGCATTGGGAATGCATAATTCCCATCTGTTCAGTTGTGAGTAAAGAATAGATTAGATAGTTCTTAAAGCTATTCCTACCTTAGTCATAAATTAAAATTTTTGCATGCCTTTTTTCACCATTCGTCCTCTGTTTTTCTAGCTAAAATATATTCTTTTTCCACATATCACATGTTTTTATTTTTAGCAAAACACCTTTAGTCACCCAAAAATGGATGCCCAAAAGGTTTCTAAACCATTGAATTCATATTCTGAGATGAGTGAGATTAAGACCACTTCTTAAGCGTCCTTAGATCCCAACCTCTTCTTGAATCCATTTTATTGCTTTTTAAAGTTATCTGTTTTAGTCTTCTTTTTGTCCTTATGTGGCTCTGAATCTTTATTTATTTATTTACTTTTTCAGTTATGCCTTTGCAGAATCTTTAGCCAACTAACAATACCTCCTGCTGAACATTTGTGCATGTTCTATCACTCAGATGTCGCTCCTACTTTCTCATTAGTTCTTCTTTATTTATTCAGGTAATTCAAATGAATATTGATGAGTCATATCGCAAGCAAATTGCTCAAGAGTTGAAAATTAATCAATCGGCACAATGTCCATATGTTGTTGTCTGTTACCAGTCTTTCTATGATAATGGTGCTATTTCAATCATCTTAGAGTACATGGATGGTGGATCTCTATTAGATTTTCTGAAAAAAGTCAAAACAATTCCAGAGCCATATCTTGCTGCTATCTGTAAGCAGGTGGGGAAAATGGCTTGTTTTGAAAAGGTCTCTATTACTATTATTAATTAAAACACGTTATTTTCATGTCCTTCCTTTTCATTGTTTATGTAGGTGCTGAAGGGTTTGCTGTATCTTCATCATGAAAAACATGTTATCCACAGGGACTTAAAGCCCTCTAATTTGTTGATAAATCATATAGGGGAAGTGAAGATTACTGACTTTGGTGTAAGTGCAATTTTGGCAAGCACCTCTGGGCAGGCCAATACGTTTGTTGGCACGTACAACTATATGTCTGTGAGTGAATTAATAACTCCTATAAATGTCATTTTTCCCCCTTCTAGATGCTAAGAAGCATACAAATGATGCCTATACCTGAAGCTTTCCTGCCTTTTTTCTTCAATGTGTTCTGTAGCCAGAGAGAATTGTTGGAGGCAAATATGGCTACAAGAGTGACATTTGGAGTTTGGGATTAGTATTGCTCGAGTGTGCAAGAGGTAAATTCCCATATTCACCACCAGAGCCGGGTGAAGGTTGGGTAAACTTTTATGAGCTTATGGAAACTGTCGTCGAGAAACCAGCACCTTCTGCTCCCTCAGATGAATTTTCTCCACAGTTCTGCTCGTTTATTTCTGCATGGTAAAGTTGACTATGCTTCAGTAGCTGCTAAGTTTTTGAAAGTCTGAATGGATTTTCATTTTGATTCAAATCTGTGTGGAGAAGAAAAGAACATGGGACCATTGTTCACTTTGATGTTCATTTGTACTTATATGGCATTAGTGAGCCTGTGGTTGAAGTCAAACTAAAGAAATTGTTTCTTACCTGACATCTTTTTCCATTCCCTGCCATTTTTTCCCTTTCCAAAAATGATTGGAGTGATCAGCTGAAAAGTTTTCTTGTCTTGTCTACATTCCAAATTATTATTGTATGGCGTTTGCCAACCTGGCTTACATTTGGCATTCAGTAGTTTTTATTTTATCTTAATGTTTGCAACTTCTGATCTCATGAGATTATATCCCTATTTTGGGGATCTTTTGTTTACTTCAGTGTTCAGAAAGAACCAGAAGCTAGACAATCAGCACATCAACTTATGGTATCCATAATCCATGTCTATTTTCCATCTATTTTTTATTTTTTATTTTATTGACGTTGAACAAATCAAGTAGGATGGTCCTTAGTGATATTCTAAAATCTGATGGTGATTTATTGTTGTGAAACCCAGGCTCATCCTTTCATTACCATGTATGAAGACTTGGATGTTGATCTGTCATCTTACTTCACCAGTGTGGGATCTCCACTTGCAACCTTGTAAAACTTATCTGGTATGGTCCAAATCTCGGTTTTCTATGCTGAATATGAAAGTGCAAATGTCTTTATTTTCTATGTTAAGCTTGTAATGGGGTAAGCTGTTCACTCTTTATTGTACTAACAATTACTTAAAAACATGTGTGCCATTATGTCATTAGCAGTAGGATTTTGTGTCTTCTGTGTCATGGATTTAATTGCTCAAGTGATGAAATTCAATTAATCTTTTCCTGCTTTCTTTTCAGTTTTTGTAATTCTTGCAATTATTTTTCTTTTAGAACCAATTCCCATTTGGGCAAATTTCCCCAAGAGTTTGAGGGTAGTCTCAGTAGTCTCAAATCAAACGCCATATGTTTAATTTTTTATAGGATCAAAATTCTAAACTTTCAGTGAAGTTATGAAGTTTCCCATCTATCCATATCTGTTGAAATTGGCAAAAGGAATGCACACAACCAGCTCATAGTTGCGTCTGGGGACAAAGAAACCAATTAAATGATGCCGTTTTCTATACATACAAGGCAAAAAAAGCATCCAACAAGGAAAAGCCTGCAATCGTTTTCCTGCAAGCGTAAAAGGGCATAGCATTACGTCTTTCAACAAAGCAAATCAGACTAGCAAATTAGGGCTAGGGAACACTTTAGCAGTTGAGAGAAACCTGCAAGCTGAATGCAGCCAGTGCCTCGAATGTGGCATTATTCTAATCACAGTTCATGTGCTGCTACTACCTTGAGCTTGCCTTCCATGTAATTGGATTTTGTAGTAATACTGATGGGAACTAATCATTGGCTGATTAAAAGCTTTTGGGCTACTGGGTGTATGTTGTGAGAAGGAGCATTTAAGGATGCAAAGTAACTTTGAGACTAAGAAATACCTCCGTGTTGTTTCGATGAGAGGTTCTTTTATTTTTTGCATTAATATTTTATCTGGATGCGTTAATATTCAATGTCTTATAATCAGGTATTTATACAGATTGTGCGCTTTTGTAATTTCTGAAACGTTATACATGAAGTAAGACCACTTGCCCCTGGTGTTTGGTGAAATGGTGGGAGTGGAAGTGGACATCATGATGGGGTCTTGGAAATTAAACGAGAGATGGTGATGGTTAAGGGTTTGATAAAGGGATGGAGGATGATTGGAGGTATGTGAGTTATTAAAAAAGTTGGGGCTGGCAGCCTGGCACCCATTTGCAGCCTAATGGTTTAAAGACGGGAAAACTGGGGTTGAACTCTCTTATGCTGACTTTTAGCACCACTTTAATGGGCATGTTGACTCACTTGCCCTCTGTTTGGAGACTGAAAGGAAAACATGGTGACTACCCCGTGAGCTGACGGTTTTTATTGTTAGAATAAAGACAAGGTTTGGTTTGAAACCACCTCCATTTTATGGGGGGATTATGTAACTTTACAAATTGTCTTAAACCTTAAAGAAAGCTATATGGTGATTGGAACTGGGGGTTACAAAAAGAAAGGTTGGGGGATACAAAATCCCAAGACCAAGCTTTACTTAAAATTGTGAACTAAACTATAACCTGTACAAGTATTCAACGGTACTGATGATTGAGTTTATCAATAATGGTCAAGATTTTATGAATTATGGCTGACTGCATTGGATGTGAAACTTACATGAATTACATAGATAATCTTTTAGTTCCCAAGTTTGATGATATACTGATATGTTATATGTTCAAGTTCTCCTAGATGTGTGGCTTCCTGTTTAGTAGATCCTTGGCCCCAAAAAAAGAGATGTTTGGAAAACTAGCATAAGTTATTCTGCTTTTAGCTCTAGCTTTTACCTGGATGTAGGCTGCCCAGGTGTGCTTGAGCACCTGCTTCCTTTCTAGTTCTCTTATTTGTTAACTTATTTATGAATCCAAGTTGACATGTGATATGTGACTAACATTTATAATTCTTTACTTTTGGTAGAGTTTCAACCTGAAAACGTACTAAATTAAAAAACTTGAGAGTTGAAGGAAAACAGCTTGCCAGAAGTTTGAAGATCTGTTGAACTATTTCAATTTAGTTTATTCGACTGTAATAAAGGGATTCTTGAGCTCATTATAAGCAAGCACCAAGGTATCCTTGAGGATTGGAAGTCACAGGATCCCAATATTGAAGATTTGACATGTGAAGAGAGAGAGCATGCGATATGCTAGATTCTTTATGCTTGCAAGGAAAGGCAGTATTTGGATTCCTCCCCGAGATATCTCAGATTATTATGTATTGGATAAACCTATGGAGACTAAATTACCTGAGAAGAGTGCTTAGTTGTCTGTCTGGAGCTTTCATCAGCTTGTATTTTATATCTTGCGGTTTCATTATTTTCTAGAAGCTGTCTTTCGTGCATTATGCATTCGTAAGCAAGAATTTGATCCCAGGCTCTAGGTAGGAAGAGAGTAAAATGATGGAACATCTTATGTATGTATGTACGTATGCATGTATGTTGTGGTGGTTCTTTATTTTGAGGAGCAAGGAATGTGGTTGTGGACCAAAGACCAAAAAAAAAAAAGGTATAGAAGCTCAGGAAAAACATGGAGTTTCTATATTTCTAACTCTGTTTGGTAACATCCACGAATCTCACACAATCTTCATACAGAAGTAGTAATGGTTAGGGTTTAGTATTATTCCTTTAGAGCAAAACTGGTTGACTTGATTAAACATGATTGATCAAAATAGATCAATTGTACCCTACATTGTTATGCGATAAATTAAAATTGTTTGTCATGAATCTACATGTAAATCTACATAATTGATTTCGGTTATTTTTATAGGACATATAATTATGTTAATCAAATCAAAAGGGCTTGCATCAAAACCTAGCGACTTGTCTAGGTTGGGATGTTAAGCAGAGCCAATTTGGAGACACGGATTACACTCTGTTGCTACACAGCCTTTGCGGCCATAAGCCCATGGGCCTGCTTGGGTTGGCCTGTCTAAATCTAAACCTAGGGCCATATTTCCCTTTTCTGGTAGGTGCAAGCAATAAAAGGAATATCATTTTAATAATATTATTCAGATCAATAAAGGAATATTTTGTCCGTTAGCTAGGTAATCTGCTTATCGCTTCAAAACATGTCACTTCCTCTTAAAAGTGGAACTCTTTTGGGGGTGGACCACATGAGTCTTATGAAAGAGAGCCGAGCTCCTTTGGTCATGGTTGGATGGTGAAGGCTTAACCGGCTTTGATACCAAGTTGATACAAGCCTTAGTTATGGAACGCATGATGGGGTGGCAATTTGGTGAAAGGGCAGAATGAAATTTGAGTTAGTGAGCTATGGTGGTGGAAAACAAAAACATGATTAGGGGTGTAAATGGTCCGGTCCAGAAAAAATGTGAATTGATTTTATTCGGTCCAAAAATTTTCCTGTCCTGGATCAAATCAAATAGGATTTAGTCCATATCGATCCTGTTCAATTCGGTCCAGAAGCGGTTCGGTCCGGTCTAGGAGTATCCCATATAATTTAATGGATTAAATTTAATCTAAAATTTTACAATAATTAAATATACTTTTTTGGCCTAGGTTTATAAATTATTAAATATATACTAGTACTACTTTTATAAAAAAAAATAATCATCTTTACCAATTGTTAATTTTTAATCTCATCTAAATATTAAACAAAATATATAGTTATAACTTATAGTATATAGACTTAATACTTATACTATAAGTTATAATTAATATTCTATATTATATATATAACTCATAGGTTTATTATTTAATTTAATCATCATAAGTCATATCAATTAATCAATAATATTAATGATGATTGATCATACTTTATATGTAGTTAAAAATAACATTAATAATTATAATTTATAATTGCGACATGTAATCATAAGAAAAGTAATTATTGATTAGTTAAAAGTGATTTAGTGATACATCATAGGTTGGTTAACTATAACTAATAACACTATTACATAATTTACATTAGTATATTATAAATTTATATGTTAGTGAATAGTGATAAATTAGTAATAATATATTAAATAATAATAATACACTTATTACTTGTAAGTTATTACTAATACTCTATATAGATATATTATAATTTATACTTTTATACTGCAACTATTATAAATTATAATATGTTAATATAATAAGAGTATATATTATATATTAATATATATGTTATACTAACACTTTTAATCTATATTAATATTAATATTAAAATTTATATACTATTACTTATATATACACACATACACACACACACACACACATATATAAATATATGTGTGCATTCGATCCGGTCCGAAAATTCTCCCCCTGGACTGGACCAAAAATTTTCGGTCCATAAAAAAATTGGACCGAACCAAACCGAATTCCATCTGGTCTCGGTCCGGTCCAGTCTTTTTACAGCCCTACGTACAACTTTTATATATATTATATATATATAAAGGTGTAGGTGTTTTGAACTTACATTTTTCATTTGAAGAACTAGATCATATGTTATTAGGCTATTAGACTCTTAGCCTGATCTAAGTATTATATAAGAACTGATCACATATGACTTTTACCATATAAGAGCTGATCTAAGGATTATGAACACTACCATATCAATACGTTAAGAAGGGATACAAGTATAGTATAATGTATAAATTAATAAAGACAATTAATTTGAGTGGGCCTTCATGCGTGAGCAGTGATCAAATTCCTAGGTGCATAGTTTGGTTGAGATTTCTCTTCCTAGCCAAAACAATCCCAATGGGGAATAGTTCATGGTTCCTTAAAATTCATGCATGGATAATGGTATTTGTTAAGATTAGTGAAAGTGGAATAAAAACTTCCATCCTTTTCATTACATAACCAGAGTCTATATATAAACTTTACAAAAGAATCAAAAGAATATTGTTGGTTAAAGGGCACAATAGAAAATAACAAGTCTATATATAAACTTTACAAAAAAATCAAAAAAATATTGTTGGTTAAAGGTCACATTAGAGAATAATGACCGCTATGTTCTCAATAGTACTTATTCTAGAATTTGCTTTGGTTGTGTTGTGCACGTGTGGTGGTTTGCTATGTGACAAGCTTGTTATTTTGAATACATATTCTAATAAACTCTTTCAATTCTAAGGGGTGTCAACCACATTAAGATTTAACTTGAATTGATTGAATTTCTCTATGGCTAGGGGTTTAGTAAGGACATCAACAATTTGGTCCTTGGGGTTGCAAAAGGAGATTTGGAGGAGTGTTGGCTGCAATACGTGAGAAAGTGATAATCTATATCCATGTGTTTGGTTTTTGAATGATAAACAGAATTAGCACCAGATAAGTTGCTCCAAAATTGTTGCACCACAGTGTTGGTGCTTGATGCAAGTGTAAATCGAGTTTTCTAAATAGTGTTTGAAGCTATATGAGTTTAGTTGCTCAAGATGCTAAAGGCTTGTATTAGGCTTCAGTAGTTGGCCTTGCCAACTACTGAAATATACAAGCTCCAAGATATGAGATGCTTGCCAAGAAATATACAAGTACCTATTGTGGATCTTTGATCGTCAGGACAACCACCTCAATTCGCATCATAATAAGCTTGTAGAACAAAACTAGATTGAAAAGCATAGAATAGACCATGGTTTATGGTACCTTTGAGGTATCTTAATATGCATTTCAGTGCACTCCAATGAGTGAGTTTCACCATGTTCATAAATTGACAACTTTTGTTCACTACATAGGATATATCTAGTCTGGTCAAGGAGAGGTATTGATTACCTTAAACCAGACTTCGATATAATGTACGGTCATCAAAGTCAGGTGAATTGAGTTTTGAGAGTTTGAGTGAAGAGGCCATCAGAGAAGACATAGGTTTGGATTTTAGCTTGTTGCCACGTGTGAGAAGATATTTGATGTATTTCCTCTGTGATATCAACACACCATTAGATGTATAATCTATTTTAGACCAAGGAAGAATGACAAACGGCCAAGGTCACAATCTGGAAATGTAGTGCTCATATCATGAATTATATTGCTGATGACAGAGGACTCAGAGGCCATAATCACTATGTCGTCGGCATAGACAAGCACAAAAAATTTTGTACCACCATGACTAGGTATAAATAGTGAAGGACCAATTTTAGAGGAAATGAATCCATACTCAATTAACCATGAGTTGAGTTGAGCAAAGCATACTCTCGGTGCTTGATTAAGACCATAGATTGCTTTGTTAAGCTTGCATACATATGTGGGAAGAGCTGAGTCCACAAAGCCTATGGTTGTTGTATAAAAACATCGTCAGCGCATTTTCAATGTTTAACTGACGTTAGCCATCCTCGACAATCAAGAATGAACAAAATGAGATAGATCATTGATGGCTTAACCACAGGTCTAAATGTTTCATGGTAATCAGTGTCAGGCTGTTGGTGAAAGTATTTAGTAACAAGTCTTGCCTTTCTCCTTTCAAATGAACCATTGGCATTTGTTTTTATATAGAACACCCATCGGCAACTAAGGATATTAGGGGAAGGTACAAGTGGAACTAGTTACCAGGTATTATTGTGAATGAGAGCATCATATTCTTTAGTTGTGGTAGCACGCCAATCTGAGAATTATGAGGCTACTGAGTAGCTTGTGGGATCATCAGGAATAGTGACAGTGGTGAGGCATCGAAGAGTTGGGTATAGCATTGTGCCATCAGCGAAGAGTTTAGGGGAGATGAGTTTATTTGGGTACGAATGATTGGAGCTTTGGGAGGAACAAGTATTTTTGGTGATGGTATGGAGATTCTGGGATTCAAAGTGGGAGATGAAGTTGTAGGTTCAGGAGAAGTTGATGTAGACGAAAGAAGGGTGGTAGATATTTGTGGGATTGGGATTGGGCTTGGGCCAAAGCCAAGAATAGACGGGTTAGAGTCAAAGGTTGGGTCTGATTGAGAAGAAGTAGAGAATGTGCCTAATATAGAAGGTGAAAGAAGAGGTAATGAGGCTTGAGTTAGGGAGGGGAATAATGGAAGGGGTATCAGGCAGTGACTTAAAAGAAAAGGAGTTTTCATCAAAAAGAAAATCATGAAAGATATAAAGCTTGTTTGTGGTAAGGTCTAAACATTTGTACCCCTTATGAGAATTACTGTAGCTGAGAAAAAGTCATGGAGTGGACCTAAATTTTAATTTATTGGAGAAATATGGTCTTAGGTTTGGCCAACATAAATAACTAAAAACTTTTATAAATCTAGATCATGTTTATAAATCATGGAAAAAGGAGATTGATTTTTTAGGGTTGGAGACGGAAGTCGATTAATTAGACAGATCGCGGTTTCAAAGGTATTAACCCAATATTTGGAAAGGAATGGAAGGTTGGGCTAAAAGTACAAGCCCAATCTCAACTATATGAGAATGCTTTCTTTTGACAAACCCATTTTGTTAATAACTATGGGGACACTGGAGACTATAGTTAATTCCAAATTTTTGACACATGGTGGTGATGGGTTTGAATTCACATTACAATCAATTTGGATAGTAATTAACTTGGGGTTGAACATTCTTTCAACAAATTGCAAAAAACTAGAAAATACAAGAATGACATTAGATTTAAGTTAAATTGAACAACCATGTAAACAGGAAAAAATGAACAACAAAGAAAATGTAATATTTATAACTCAATTGAGATACATAAGGGGTTGGGCCCAAACATCTGAATAGAGTAATTCTAAGGGTTTGTTATAAACAGCCCGACTAGTGGGGAAGGGTAATTGATGACATTTCGTTAGAGGACAATCATGACATTTGAATGGATCTTGTATGTGACAAATAGACAAACATTGGTTGTGCAAGATCCAAGAGACAAGTGCAAGGGAAGGATGACCCATCTTGCAGTGCCATTAAGGAAGGGAAGTGTTCTCGCTATGGTCTGCTGAAGGTGATGAAGAGGTGATGGAGAGAAACACGTAGAGACCATCACAAGTTAGTCTTGTGATAAGGGTTTGCTTTATTTGTGAGTCTTTTGCAGTGAAGTGAGATGAGTAAAACTCGAAAAAGCAGTAATTATCAATACAAAATCGTAGAATAGAGATAAGATTTTTTGTGATAGAGAGAGCATGAAGCAGATTTTGAAGAATAAAGGAACAGGAACTAGATGGTAGAAAATAATCACTGAAATTATGGATTGGAAGTTCTGAGCCATCTCCAATTCTAATGGTGCCTCTACTAGTGTATGATTCTAAAGATAAGTTTAACTTGGATAACTCATTTGTGATGTGGTATGTTGCTGCAGAGTTAGGATACCACGTATTATCTGAAAGTGAAGTTGGAGCTGTGTAATTTGTAAAGAAATTCATTGGGGATTTGAATAGGTAAGAGTGCTTGAACCTGTGTTGGCATTGGAGGGCAACATGCCTAAATTTGCTACAGACTTGACAAGTAGGTCGTTGTGGGTTGGTCTGTTGTGGTGTGTTGTTAAAAGCAAAGTTACATCTTCCACGGACATTGTAAGAGTACATTCTTCTACCACACCCTTGTCTCCCAGCTCGTTGAGGAGAATAGTTTCAGAAACTTGTTGTTGAGTTGAAATTAGTAGACAACGTATGAGAAGAAGTTATGTTTTTAGCAGTATAGGAGAGATGATTTTCATGGATGAAAAGAAGTTGGTATAATTCCTGTGATGTTAATGGTTTTGTTCTTGTGGTTATTGAGGTAATGAAGGACTCATAGGATGGTCCTAAGCCATTTAACATATAGGTCATGAGCTCCTTATCAAAGAGAGCATTTCTAGTTGCAGTAAGAGAATTAGCAAGTAAACTGACTTTTCCAAAATAATCAGAAATATTTAATTCACCTCGAAATAAATTTGTAAGCTGAAAACGAACCTGAAACTCCTTGGCTTGTGAGTGAGAGGAGAACATTGAGGCTAGAGAGTTCTAAAGTTCTCTAGCTGTTGTAGAGGAAGCACATGGCCTAGAATGGATTCTGAAAGAGAGAAATGAGAACAATACACTTAAAACCAGTTGGTCAGTACGTCTTTATGTTGCAAAGGCTGGATTAGGTTTGGTCTTTGATCGAAATTATTAATACAAATTTGGAGGGACATGAGAGAGCTCCATCAACATAACAGAAAGATCTTGGCCTCGTGGTTTGAGGATGTTTGTACTAACGGGCCAAGCGATGATGGAAGGAATTGAAAGATGGAAGGAGAAAGAAGTAGCCATGGATCAAAGTGACTTGTTAGTCACAGACTCTTGATACCATGTTAAAATAGTGAAAGTGGAATAAAAACTTCCATCATTTTCTTTCATAATTAGAGTCTTATATAGACTTTACAAAAGAATCAAAAGAATATTATTGATTACAGGACACTGTAGAGAATAACAACAACCATGCTCTCTATAGTACTTATTCTAGAATCTACTATTGTTGTGTTATGCATGTGTTGGTGGTCTACTGTGTGACAAACTTGATATTAGAAGTACATATTCTAATAGAATTAGTTGAATTACTGAAATTAGATTAGGATATAATGTGCAAAATGGCAATCAATATTTCTTACTTTATTTTATCAAAATACATTGAACAATATGGAAATGAGGAAATTGAGACTTAGAATTAAAAAGAAAATATTCAAGATAGGCCAGCTTATATCCATTTAGTATATATAAGCAAAAGATCAATCTAAAAACTCATCTATCTTAAAAGAATTATTAATAGAAAACTAAGATACATTGATTTTTAAAAGATATGCACATTACATTTTGTTGTCTAAATATAAAATAGCAGTCAAGATTCATAAAGGCCTAAAAAATAAAGAAATAAGTTTTCTAGAGAAAAACAGAAACTTTGAATATATCCATCTAATGTCACAATTCCAATAATTAAAGCAAAACAATTTGAATTCATGATGTTCTTAGTTCTTGTTACCCTTTTCAATTATTGAAATGACTGAAGGGTTATAGAAGCAAATAGTTTGAGTTAGTTTTTGGGATTATATATCTTAAACATATTGAAAGAATATATATGTATATACATACATATATATATATATATACATATATACACACATACATATAGTACTAGAATCCATGTAAAATATGCCAAAAAAAAAATTCCATGTAAAGCACGTAGTTTAGATTAAACGTGATTTAGATATAATAAATCAAATTATGCATGAATGATGTGTGGTGTAAAAACTTTTAAATAATACTACTCATATTAAAGCTTAATGTTCTAAGAATGACGCACAACAAGAACAATAAATATTATAAAAAGTCGTATTTTCATACGGCTTGGTAATTAGTAGTACATGCAACTACTTTTTGAGATTTCGACCCTCTGAGATTTTTTCTTGAATTGTAAAACTTGGATTAAACTCATTGGAGAATGATACGAAACAAGTTTTTTAGTGTTTTATCTATTCCATACCATAAGTTGTAGAGTTTAGACAGCAAAAATCTAAATGCCTTATCTTAATGAAAAATGATAGACGCACAATACTTTTTATAACTTTTTGTAAAATTATATTTTAAATAAAAAAATAATTTTATAAAATAACTTACAAAAGTAACATCACTTTACATAAACATTCTTATTTTAAAATAAAATTATATAAAAAATTGTAAAAACAATTTTACATATATCATTATCTTTGATAAAAATACTATTTTGATTGATACAAGGGTTTGAAGCTCTAAGAGAGTTGACAACAGTCTAGTCATTGTTTAATCTAAAATTATTTACTAAAAATTGAGGTTTTGACTAAAACTAAAGCTATTGAAAAAATTAGTCTATATTAGACTATTTATTTCAAAGTCAAAATAATAATATAATATTATATATTTTAATAATAATATATTTTAATATTGTATAAATACACTTCATATATTAATTAAGAATTTAATTTTTATTTTTATTTATTATTTTTAAAATATATTTTTCTTCAACCAAATCATCCAACATAATGTAACATTGTTTCTAATAAAATATGCTTTTAATTGGTAAACAATAACTTCAATTATGATGATTTTGGTTTTCTATTTAGGAAAACATTAAGGACCAGCTCGACTTATAAAGAAAAAAAAGTCCTCCAATTACAAGCAGCCATGCCAGCTGTTACACCACACTCAAGTTACCCTCATCTACGCTGAATCATTAGGTTGAACTCTATAGAAGCCCTCCTTCAGTCATTAAAGCACTCGAGCCCTCTTCAAGCAACCCTTCTCATTTTGTTGAACATCAGAGCACTCAATCACCCAACTCTTACTTAAAATTTCATAATAATATTGTAATCTCACTGAAACAACTCCTCGATACAATATTGTACTCCTCAATCACTCAACTTTATACTTTTCATTTCCAAGTTTTGAAATTTATAATTCGAAATTTTACTACAAAATTATCAAACCACCGTGATAAATCCACCAATCTAAGCTAATTTCTTTAGCATTGATGGAGAATCCGACTACCACAGATGGAATTGACCACCACAACTGCCATAGAACTGGTTGACTGCTCCACAACAGACCAACCCAACCACCGCGAGAAACAATCAAAGAAGGAGGGTCCAATAGCCAAAAGAACACTATCAGTTATGATGAATAGTGTTTGTAACACCCAAAATAATGCCGGTTGCCACCAAATGATCGAGTCCACAAGCTGAGACAACCCAAAGGTCCCAAATAGATTCAACTCTAACAAAACTACCAAAAGTAAGAAGGGAAAATATTGCTCGCTGCAACCTAAAAGGGGGGGGGGTTCCAAAGTTTGGATGAAGACCAGAGAAAGGGGGATTGTTTCGAAATGAGAAATGTATTTCGAGGGAAGGCTCCAGAGATTGCATCCATATAGTTGTTTCTATAAAATGCCTATGCATCATATTTTTATTGGTAGGCTGTTATCTCAATATAATTTGCCCAAACAGTTCATAGATATTCTCTTCTATTTATTGTAGCTCTTTGTTTGATTTGAAAGAATTTAACTAAACTAATGCGGGTGAGTTTAAACAAAAATTAACTATATTTTAAACTTACATTTGGCTAGTCTGTTTTAGAGCATTGGCCATGTCAAGTCCAAAGTTTAGCTAGAATATCACATTTTAGTCATAGAATCAAGTTTAAGTTTTAGCTAGATGAGTTTACCTTGGACTAACCATTTTAAAGACAAAATAATAATAATAAATTATATATTTTCATAATATTTGATAAATTATTTTTTTATATTTTACAAATACACTTCATATATTAATTAATAATTAAATAAAATATTTATTTTACTAATAAAAAAATATTAACTAATAACTTGTAGTACTTTTATTATTGTTTAAAAAATCCATTTTATGAAACTATTAATCAAAATAGTACAATGTGGAAATTTATAAAATAATTATTTAAATTATTTAAAACATGAAAAAAAGGACATGATCATGTTTGGTGGATGCACAAAGCAAATATATTGGATAAGTGATAAAATTCAGTGGACGGAAGCAATTAATTATAATATAGTATAATATGAAAAGCGCTCAAGAATTACTATAATTCAAATATATATATATATTTTAAAATGAGATACTGATTTCATTCATAGGAGTTAATGAAGTCAGAGATTACAATAGATTGAATGCAAACTAGGCATTCCTCAATATCATAAATGTCATTTGTTAAAGAAAGAGCTGACTTAGCAAGTGTGTGAGCTGCTTGATTAGCCTCACAATAGGCATGGAAAGCAGCCCAATTGCAGTGACCTGCTAAAAGCTTCTTTGCATCAGCAATAAGTAGACCTCCAATAATCCAATTTGGCTATACACCTTTCAATTGATCAACAATCAATTTTGAGTCTCCTTCAAGGATGAGCTCTTTGAGACCTAATTCTTTGCAAAAAAATAGAAGTAATTAGTAATCCGTATGCCTCGGCATCAAAAATAGAACTTACAAACAATCGATTTGCTTTTAAAGCACTAATGACTAGTCCCTGATGATCTCGAATAATAATGATGATTCCAATCTTATTTGATTATGTGCTAATAGTAGAGTCCCAATTTGCTTTGAAAGCATCAGATTCGAGCCTCTTCCAGGTAAGTCTTCTAGGGAGCTTCTGATTCTCTGGTGGAGATGCAACAGTGGCCTGTTAGTAGTTCTCTTGTTCCTCTCTAGTTTTTTTGGACAGATGATGGGGTGAGCTGAACTGATTCTTGTAGATAAAGTCGTTCTTTCTGGTCTAAATGGCTCGCAAGGTGACAACGACTTCTTCCAACTTTTTTTTTTCTGCAATTTCTGTACAAGTATATCCCAAATGTGAATGAAAAAATAATGCTGAAATGAAATTTTTTGGATTTTAACACAAGCTTGGTTTCAGACATCTTTGCCGATTCACACCCCCATAATATGTGTCCAGAAGTCTTGGTTTCAGTAAGGCAAATTGGACAGCTACTCTTCTCAATAATTTTCCTCCTTGTTAGATTAGCCCGAGTGGGAAGAGCTTCACTGCACGATCTCCACAGAAATAATTTCACTGCAGGTGCAATTTTTAGCTCCTAAATGCTTTTCCAAATTAAAGAGTCAGCTTTCCTAGTTGAGGTTTATCCCTCAATGGACTTATCCAGTTCCCTTAGGTGGTGGTAAACACTCTTGATAGTATACTAGCCCTTAGTATTGTGTATCCAAATCATTCGATCATCTCTACCTGCTAGGCTAATTGGAATAGATTTAATGGCCAGAATTTCGGTGGTTGTGAATAGTTCACTAAGCAAAATCTCGTTCTAGCCTCTACTCAAGGGATTAATAATATCATAGAAATTTTCGTACCATACTGTAGGGTCTCTAGGAGAGGAGATTTTAAAGGATGGGAGGCCAGGCACCCATTTTTCAAACCAGAGGTTGATACTTTTTCCATCCCCTAGTAGCCACATTAGACCACTTTTTAGGAGGGGGAGGCCTGCTTGAATGCTCCTCCATGCATATAAGGGCCCCGAGCCTAGTTTGGCATTCAGAAGGTCAGAATGATGATAGTATTTATGTTTGAGCACCTTTGACACGAGTGATGAAGGTCTAGTACCATCCTCCAACCTTTCTTTGCCAAGATTGCAATATTAGAGGACTTGATGTCTCTAAAATCGAGACCACCAGCTTCCTTTGCCATACTTAGTTGGCCCCAAGAGACCTATTGGATTTTAGTGGTGTCCTCATTAAAGCCTCACTAGAATTTTTTGAGAAGTTGGTTTAGTTTTTGAGAGATGGAGTAAGGAAAGAGGAATATATTCATGGAATAAGTTGGGATGGCTTGAAAGACAGCTTTTATGAGAGTTTCTTTACCTGCCACTAATAGGTATTTTGTGTTCTAGTTTACAACCTTTAACCAGGTTCTATCAATCAAATTATGGAAGGCGGCCACTTTTCCCCTTCCAAGCATAGCTGGGATGCCTAGGTATTTTTCCATTGTGGAAATGGATTTTATACTTGCTAAGTTAAGGATCTGTAGCTAGAGAGCTTTAGGGGTATTTTTGCTAAAAAAAAATGGCCGACTTGTCCCTATTAACCATTTGGCCTGAGGCTCTTTCATATAGGTTTAGGATAGAGAGGACTTTGTCGAGTTTAGGTGTGGTGGCTTGACAGAATAACAGACTATCATCTACAAAAAATAAGTTATTCACTTTGATGGGACCACGGCCAATGGGAACACTAGTTAACTCACATTTTTGATCAGCTTCAAGGAGGAGGGCTGTAAGGGCTTCATCTACAAGGATAAAAATGTAGGGGGATAATGGATCCCCCTATCGCAGGCCTCTTAAGGGAGTGAAAGGCTGTTGAGGAGCTCCGTTAATAAGTATAAAGTATGTTGTGAATTCCATACATCTTTGGGTCAAGTCAATCCAAGAAATGGGGAAACCAATTTTCTTCATCAAAGCTTGCACAAAAGCTCACTTAACTCTGTTGTAAGCTTTGCTCATGTCTAGCTTGAAGGCTATAAACCCTTTTCTTTCCCTTCCTTCTCGTTGAAATAGTGTGTAAAATCTCATATACAACTAAGGTGTTATCAGATATAAGCCTACCAGGTACAAAGGCGCTTTGGTTGAGAGAAATTAGCTTTGGGAGGATTATTTTCAAACAGTTTGCCACGATTTTGGAAAAAATTTTGTACAAAATATTGCACAAACTAATGGGGCGAAATTCAGTGACTTTCTTAGGGTTCCTCACCTTGGGGATTAAGGCAATAAAAATGTCATTGACTGCCTTTAGGGACCCTTTATTATTCAGAACATGCAGAGCAAAATTGGTGACCTTTCCCCCCACGGTATCCCAGTTCTTTTGGTAAAAGGTGGCCGGAAAACCATCGGGTCCCTGGGAACCCAATGGTTTCATTTGGAAAATGGCCATCTTTACCTCTTCCCCCACAAAAGGTTTCTCTAGGACGTTTAGCATATCAAAAGTAACTTTAGACTCTAAAGGATGTAGGCAAGTATCAATGCCGGTAGGAAGAGAAGAGGAGAATGAGGATAAATAACCTATCAAAATCTCGCCAATCTCCTTTGGGTTAGTAGCCTGGTGGCCATTGTTGTCGCAAATGATTGAGATGGCATTGTTCTTTTTTCTTTGGCTCGCTTGTTTGTGAAAGTATTGGGTATTTTGGTCACCAACCCTAAGCCAGTGCTATTTGGCTCTTTGTCTTCACCTTAGGTCCTCGACTGCCAACTCAGTTTTTAGTTTGTGCTACATCTGTCTCATCTGGTGGATATGTTCTCCTTCTCCTATGTCTTGTAGTAGTCCTACCCTTTTAGGTTTTGATCAATGTGCTGTCTTTCTTCTCTTCTTAGATTCTGATTCTAGGAGCTAAGGTTTCGCTTGCATAGTTCCAGTTTTGTTCTAATGAGACTATCCCTGTATGTGATAAGAGTTCCCTTGTCTCAAGCATGCTTGATAGTCTCCACGCACCCTTCCTTGAGTTCCCACACAGCCTCATATCGAAAGGGTTGGGATCTGTTGTGACTCATGTGTTTGGGTGCTCAGTTACAGTTACTAAGGGGAGAATGATATGATTTGATGGCTGGAAGGACGTTGTAGAAAGTGGAATTGAATCTTCCTAACCACTCCTTGTTAGCCATTGCTCTATCAATTCTCTCCTTAGTGAATCTCTTACCAGTTCTATTATTAGAGTAAGTGAATCTAGGTCCTTGATGTTGCAGGTCTTGGAGATCATAAAACTTAAGGGCTAGTCTAAAATCTTCGATCTGTTTATAGGGTTTGCTTTGTCCCCCAAACTTCTCCTTTTGATATAATATCTCATTATAGTCACCAGCACAAAGCCAATGAGTATGTGGTGAGGGCTTTATCAGCTTAAGTCCCAGGTGCCCTTCCTTTTGGTGGTTTCTAGGTGCCCATAAAATCCAGTGAACTGCCAAGGAGGGCTGTCAAAACTTTTTTATATCTGTGCCGAGATGTGCCACCTGATATAGTTTAACAAGTTGACTGTCCATTCAAACCTCCACAAGAGTGCTAATCCCCCACTCTGGCCCAAGCTATCAACTACAAAACGATCATCGAACTGTAGCATATATCTCACCTCTTCTAACCTACTCTTAGTGCACTTAGTTTCTATTAGAAAAACCAAGTGGGGACGCTTCTCTTTAGTTAGTTTCCTAAGGATGCTAATTGCACGAGGATTCTCAAGCCCTCGGCAAGTCCAAATTAGGATATTCATTGGATGTGATAATGCTGGGGACTAGCACTTGCCACTTGGGAAACTGTTTTCCACGTGTTCTCATTTGTCTTGGTTTTATTTTGGTGAAGAGTGTCTTCATTATCCCCTGTACCTGCTCCCCTTTTACTTCCTTTCAGTTGGTTGGAGTTAATGATGTTTGCTAGTGGGGTTGCTGCTTCTATCTTCATCCTAGCATTCCTTTTCCACCTACCAGTCTTGGTCAAGTCCGAAGACTCGTTAGTAGCCTTATCATGAGTTGTGGTTGTGGATAAAGGTGGTATAGGCTCTGGTGGTACTAACTCATGGGAGGCTACTAGATTGTGTTTTATATTTCCTCTCACCTCAGTAAAGGTCTGTCCCTTTTTGAAATCTATCTTACTATCCTTGTTGCTGGTTAGCTCTATCTCCAGAAAGTTGCTGGTTTGTTTTGACTCTATTATCACATATTCTTTTCCTGGTGGGGTAAGTTTTGTAGGTGTCTGTGGTTAATGGGGAAAGATGTGTGTAACTTTCTCCTCCTAGGAAGGGGTTCTAAAAAGGAAACAACTCTTTTCTTTATCTATAGATTTCTTTTGTCTTGCCATTTTCACCCTTTCCCCTCTCAGTTTAAAACCTTGGTCCCCTTTACTACCCTATTTCCCAACTTCTTAGGAGGCAAGATCAGACTCTTGTTTATTATGGGTTCCTCCTTGTCTCTCTTTCTTAAGGTTTCCTTCATATTCCTCTAGTCAAACAGGGATGTGTTCATAGGTTGGTCTTTAATCCAAGGTCCATAAGGCGATGGTTGTTTCTCTTTGAGGGGTTGTTCATATCTAGGTTGAGTGCATGATGAATTCTTATGGAACAGAATACCACAATGAAAACATAGATATTGCAAGCATTCAGACTTTAAGGAAATCCCATATTTCTTTTGGTCAAGTTCAAGCCACTTGCCTCTCATTAGCGGCTTATGGATGTCTATCGCTATGCGGATCCTCAGACACCTTCCCCAAGTGGTGCCGTCTAGCTCTTTATCCACTCGTTTTACGTGGCCAATCGAAGCTCCGAGCTTCTTTCTATTGTCTTCATCCATGGCTACTGGTGGGATGTTGTGATATTAGACCTAGAAAATCTCGTATTGAAATTGCAGGTCACTTATGGATAATGTTTCGTCTACCTCTTGTAGGGTAAGAAGGTTCTTGTCGAAATTCCATGGGTGACCACTAAGGACCTTCTCTTTATCTTCTAGGAGATGGAATTCGATTAGAAATATTTGGTCTCTTTAAGATCTTTAAACCGGATCCACCAATCCAATCTCTACACCCAAGCCATGGTGGAGCGGAAAGTTTTGTGGTTTATACCCTTCTCGGTTAGGACTCTGCCTACAATGTAGTGTTTTCCTTTCATAACAAACTCTTTGGGGTTATTAGTGTTTAACTTGAAAACAATGGTCTCCTCTTCGGAGAGACGGAGACGGTCCCATCGTTTGGAGAGATCTTCCTCCATCGTTGTTGGGCATTGCAATTGAGTAGTCACACACTGAATCTCACCACAGTGAGACATAGCCGATAGTCGAAGATCGTCGGCACTTGGAACCCTAACTTAGCTTGAGAGGGGAGAGATAGACTTTCGACCCAAATTGTTTTGTAGTTCGCCGAGTTAATTAATGTTTAAGATCTAAAAGGATTTTCTACTATGATTCAAATATTGAGCTTTAAACTTTTGACTAATTTAATGTGAAAAAAATTCCTCACATCTAACTAAAATTTAGATTTGAATTGACACTTAACTGTACCATTACCAATATTATTAATAATTATAAAATGATTGGCACAATAAATAACTTATCTTTGATGAGGAAATATTTCTGTACGGCCACTTTTAAAGACGGCTGTCCGTTACCAGGGAAGTGTTATGGGCTATATGCGAGGCCCATAATACCCTTCTTCCAAAAACCCTCGTGTATTCGGGCATTTGGGAGAAGTGGAGGATCGGCAGCAGAGAGGGGGAGAGAGAGCAATTTGCAACGGAGAGGAGATGGCGGCGAATGGAAGCATCGTTCTCAGTAGAAAGCAAAAGATAGTGTCATCTCTCTGCAAACACCTCTCTTTAGACCCTGTAAGCCACCACTCATCCTCCTTACTTCTCCATTTTTTTTTTCTTGTTGCTTGGTGGGTTTCTTTCATTCACCTGAACACTAGAATACGTGCTTCTATTTTGGGGTTTCAAGAAATGGGTCATTTTTTGAACTATTTTTTTTAGTACTGGTGTTATTCAATTGGAGACTAATTATATCTTGTGGTAATCATGTGTAGGAGTTTTGACTAAGACATTCTCTTTATTCGAAATAAAAAATGACACTCTTCCTGAACTAAAAAAATTTCCTTTCCCTACTTTGCATTTCTTTTCATGTGCTATTTATTATTGGAAAGCTATCGAACTTGTGAATGTCTAACCTGGAAATATATTTTTCTTGCATGAATATACAATTTCGACCTTGATAGTTAAATTGGATTCCAATCCTCAGTTTTTTTGGAATATAAAAACTTCCTAAATTGATAGTTTATTTTATGCAGAAAATACTCTTGGATGATGTCAGGGAGAATGATATCAAGAGCTTGTACTTTAAAGTACGGAAGTCATCTGGGGCCTCTTTGGATGACAACCATGAGGTAAAGTTGAATTGGTTTGCGTCCTGAATGTACTAAGTCAAATTCTAGACAATTATTATGATTTTGCTGGATTTATTGTCGCTAAACCGTCTTTGTTTTTTCTCATATGTTTTGAAAAGTTAAAATTTTGGTTGTAGGTGATGAAGTGGATTGAACTTGCAGAGAGTTTTCCTATAGATTTTAAGTCATGCTCTGGAGTTCTCAATAAATTGAATGATGAATTGGCTCTGAAGTCTGTACTCTTGGGGAATGGATTGAAACCCTCTGAAGTTGACGTGATCATGTTTTCAGTACTACATCCTTTGCTGGTATAGAATTTGGCACTACATTTGGCTCACCTGAAAAGAAAATGAAGTGGGGAACACGAGAATAAAAATAGATTTTTATTTTATTTTTTAATTTTTGATTCTTTAATTAGAAAAGATAGTACCAAGAAAATAAAGAGAAGAATAGGACATTTATATGTTTTTCTCTACATACCTAACTTTCTTTCTAATTATTATGTAGTGGAAGACCCTTTGCTGTCTGTTAATTAGTTGTTATGATATGGAATGTTGAGCTTGATTTCTCCCAAATTCTTTGTGAATCTAAGGCCTTGTTTGTTTTTACAAGTGAGATGAGATGCGATAAGTTGAGATAAAAGTTGAAAATTGAATAAAATATTGTTAGAATATATTTTATTCATATTATTTTTATTTTGAAATTTAAAATGTTGAATTGTTTATTTTATTTTGTGTGGAAATTTAAAAAAATTGTAATGACAAATGAGGCCTAACTCTTTTATAAGGGCAAGGACTCAAAATCAATTCACTTTCTACAAGTTTTTAATAAATAGATCTTGTTATCCTATTCGTATGGGTGGTGGAGGTGCCATTTGGCCAAAGGCTGGCCTCACAAATATGAAATTCTGATGCTAGGTTGGCCTTCGAAATGAAGACAAGGACAAGTTACCACATGTGATGAGATGGATGGATTACATCCAGGTATGGCCACGTCCATGTTAGTTTCCATCAATTATTCACTAGTCGTGCATGCATGAGAAAAAATTGTTAATTGTTAATTTTGTTCTATTTGTTATTCTTTTGTAATTTGTGGTCATGGCCGCTTTTGATTACTAATTGCATGCTTAAAAGAATCATAAAAGATGAAAAGGGGGATTGGATGCATTTACATTGGTAGAAAAATAAAAGCTGAAACACGAAATGAGGTAGACAGTCATGCAATCTTTCCCTATATTAAGCCATGTCAGCCATCTTTCCAATAAATTGTTTTTGTTTTTTGTCAAGTAAATAAAATTTTATTAATACAAAATTAGGCATACCCAAGCATGAAAGTAGTATTCAAGAGAATGCAACTGGTTAGAAGCTAGAGATAGATAGAAGAAAATCATAGAAACTAAGATCATAAAAGTCTATAGCAATATCCCTCATAAATAAAGTCTTAAAGAAAATATTTTTAAGATCTTCTACAGAGCTCTCCCAATCCTCGGAGTTCTGTTTATTCCTCTCCGTCCAAATAGGTGCCATCTTCCACACAGCTGCAATCTGAGGAATACCCTTAATACCTTTCCAACTAGCTAAGAGATCACCACTCTTCCAGGCATAACCCATGCTAGTCCAACTCTGCTGCAAAAATAATTTCATGAGGCCCTAGCAATTTTTTTTTTTAAAGTATAGGGCCCTAGCAATCTCACAATGGAGTCGTCAATGATCCACAGTTTCACCATGCATTTTGTACATACAGCAGCAATTATTTTTACTATTATCATTCAAATAATGTAACTTTATTTAACTAACCCTTCAGTTCCAGTTTCTAAAAGAACATTTGATATCTAATTGTCAAATTAAATATCCATGTGTAAAATAATTTTATAGGTGATGAAATTTTAAAGTAGGAACACTTCATCTTCTTTCATCCATAACATTTTTTCTTCTTTTGGTCAAGCCACATCATCCATCATGTATGAAATGACCATAAACGTACCATAATCTTTAAATGTTACATAGTTTTAAAGGTTAGGAACACTTTGTTTTCTTTCCTCTATAACAGTGTCTTCTTTTCTCTCTATATAATTTCCGAAGCAGTAGTTTTGCTCGTGTATAGCCATGTCATCTATTCATGTGTTAAATGACCATAAATTTAAATAGGTTTTAAAGGTAAAAAAAAAACACTATTTCTTTCATCCATAACATTTCATCATCTTTCATTAATAATTCATTAAAATTAAGAATTGAAAATTTCCTCAAACAACTATACAATCAGGTTACAAATAAAATAAAAAATGAACAAACTTTATCCTGTGCATTTAAAATTAAAATTCAACAAAATGATAACACAAAGAACAAGGGGTTGGCATGGTAGGCTAGGCTTATTAGCTTCACATGTGATACAAGGGAAATGATAGAGAAATAAATATAAAATATAATAACACACAAGAGACAAGGGTGGTGGGTTGCGTGGTGGTCTCTTGGGGAGTTGAAAAGATATGAGACTAGTTTGCATATATCTTAAGTATTCCTAATTTTCTAAACATATATTGGGTTGGGTCGGAAGCTGGATTTGGCAACCTATCTTTTGACTTCTGACCTGACTTTAATTGGAAAACAAAAATTGGTCACGTCAGTTACCTGACAGTAGTCAAAATCTGAAAAATTGATTATTCTTAGTTCGGAAAAATGAAGTTTGAGTTGGTATAGCAGAATTATGTTCAGCCTCAGGCACTTGTTTGATGAACAAAAATGTCAATCTGAAGTTAGAGTGTAGAAACAAACAAAACAAGATGCTACCCTGGAAACTTCGTTCTCCTCTAATTTTATGAAATCAGCAATGGTCTCCTATCATTAATCTCCTTTAAATCAATATGTGCTTGGTTTTTTAAATGATTAGTTTTTGTCACCAGATGCCAAAGTCCACTAATTGTGGTCAGATCATTTGCATTCATTGGCCATCATCTTTGACACTTTGCTCCCTTACCCTCTAAGCAGCCCTGGTTGTATTGTATTTTGTCCACGTATGAATGATTAGCTAGCTCTCAAGAACTATTGCAATACATCTTAACAGAGCCAGGAGGATTTTGGGGAACTATTCGAGAAGATATTACTTGAGAAGGCTAAATTTGAGCCACAAGTGAGTACTTTTTTTTTAATGAACTCGTGGTTTCATTGTTAGTCTTTATATTACTATTTGTAAATTGGGTTGAAACTGAGATAAACTGTTTGGTTGTTTTATAATCATAATAATGCGGTACAAGTTCATTGATGCACCATATCCGTTGAGAGTATTTACATCTATTTTGGGCCACTGGGAGTGAAGAGTATTGGGGGTGGGGGTGAGGGTGAGGGTGACATGATGCATGCTTACATCTCTAAATTATCTCTGCAGATTTTTTTTCTTTTTTTCTTTTTTCTGAATAGCACCAGGTGTCTGGAACAAAGTCCTGACTCATCTTGGGTGTGCACATGCACTAGGCAGGGAGTTTCTCACAAATGCACTTATGGTAATTTGAGGAGAAATTCCCCCAGTCCAATTGCCCATAGAAATTGTTTGTTGTCATAGGTCTGAATGCCCTTTTCTTAGGGTTTTCTTTCATTATATCTGCTCGAATGTACATCAAAATCTTGCCATATTTCCCGGCATACAAGACAAGTATGATAAATATTTACACCCTAATTATCTCTATTTGCAATCTAGCTATAACAGAAAACATCCCTAAAATATCGCAAATCAAATATCAAATAAGATATATCCTAAATTATCTCAGTACCATCCCCTATCAAATTGATGCTGGTAGAGCAAAAAACATCAATTTGTTAATCAAGAATTGATGCCGATGCCGAGAAAGAGTTTTAGTGAAGATATTTACAGTTTGATGTTTGGTAGAAATGTGAGGAAGAGTAATTACATGTTTGTCAAAGGCTTCTCATATGGAATGACAATCGATTTCGATATGTTTCTTACACTCATGAAAAACCGGATTAGCAGCGATCTGAATAGCATTGGTATTATTAGCATGAAGATGAGTGGAATGAAGCTAAGGAAAGCCAAGTTCTCCCAATAACCCACGAAACCAAGTGATCTCAGAGCAAGCGGAAGACATCACGATACTCAGACTTTGTGCCCTGTGGAGGACTTGAAAACTCTATCTTGCTTCTTACTTTTTCAAGAAATAAGTGCATTGTCTAAGAACACGAACCAATTAGTAACAGAGCGACAAGTGTTTGCACATCTAGCCCAATCAGCATTGCCATATTCCACCAACTATAAGGAAGATTTCTTAGGAAAGAACAACTCGCGTGTAGATGTGCCTTTCAAATATCGGATAATACAGCGGACAGCAGCTAAATGAAGGTGTCAAGTCGACTGCATAAATTGACTGACTTGCTGCAGAGCAAAAGAAATGTCAGGACGAGTTATCATCAAGTAGTTAAAACTTCCAACGAGTTGCCGATACAAGGATAGATCTGAAGGTAGCTCGTCTTCCTCCTAACGAATCTGGAAATTTACCTCCAAGGGAGTAAGAACAGAGGTACCCGATTGGAGACCAGCCAATGCGATCACTTCTTGCGTATATTTGTGCTGGTGTAACAATGTACCAGTCGGAGTAATCTGCACCTCAAAGCCAAGAAAATATTGCAGGGGACTAAGATCTTTCATGTAAAAAGAGGCTTTGAAATGTTGTTGTAATTGCTAATTAATTCAGTATTAGGGCCAGTCCCAAGCCCAAGCCTTTCAAGCTGATGTTCAATCCTCATCTTCTTCTGTGCCCCCCACTGTCAGCTCTGATATCATGTCAAATAGGTCTGAATGTCCTTTTCTTAGGGTTTCCTTTCATTATATCTGTCTGAATGTACATCAAATTCTTGCCATATTTCCCAGCGAACAAGATAAGTATGATAAATATATACACTCTAATTATCTGCCATTTACAATCTAGCTATAACAGAAAACATCTCTAAAATATTGCAAATCAAATATCAAATAAGATATATCCTAAATTATCTCAGTAACATTTGTACCCAGGGTTCAAACCTTAGACATGAAGGGAGTGTACAACCAAGACCAAGGCTCTTACCACTAGAGCCAACTCCGTAAGGGTTTCTTTGTTGATAGAGTTTGTAAGATATTGATAGAGTTTGGGTTTCATATATTCTCTGTTGATTTTCTTACTGATATAAAAAAAATGCTCTGTTGATTTTAGTTAAGATAATGATAGTGTTTGCGTTTCATATTTTCTCTGTTGATTTTAGTTGGAAGGAGCCAAAAATCCACTGAAGGTTGACGTAGATTCCGATGCAAAAAAGACATTGCAAAGTGCAAAAAATGCAGATGCAAAAAATTCAGATGCAAAAAAGACATTGCAAAGTGTAAAAAATGCAGATAAGTTAGAGGCAGACCTGAATATAAAGAAAAGTGATGCTGGGGTAATATTTTATAACTGACCATGATGTATTGGCAAGTGTACGTTTTTTTTTTCCCCCATTTGTAAGATTCATGTCTAATGACACTTAATTTTGAATTTCAAGAAAAAGGCAACTGGGGTTAAAGAAGCTGCCCAGGAGAAGAAAAAGTCATCTGAAACAGAAGCAGTTGAGAAAGACAAAGAAATTAGTGTCAGTTTGCTCAATATAAAGGTTGGTCTTATTCGGAAAGCATGGAAGCATCCATCTGCTGATAGGTGTGGCAAGAAACTTTTTCCTTTTCTTCTTCAAGAGCCTATGTTTATTAGATAACATCTGAACATCTTGCAACCCATTGAAGTAATTTGTAGTTTTAGTGTCTGTATTTTACAGTATAATTTTGGGATACTAATCATTCATTAGCCGTTCCATTTTTCATGATGCAGTTTACTTGTTGAGGAGATCGACATTGGAGATGCTAAACTGCGCCAGGTGGTTAGTGGTTTGGCCAAGTATTGTAGTCCAGATGAGTTAACGGTAATAATTACTGCAAAAACTAGTAAGATACAATAAGTTGCATGCACTTTGTGTGTCCTGTGCTCTCTTTCAGTTTCATAATTTTTGGATTTTTTTATTAATAAAAACCTGAAAACTTCTTTGAATCAGTTTCTTTTTTGCATCTACCTTGCAGAATCGGCGCGTCGTATTGATTACAAATGTAAAACCTGGAAAACTACGAGATGTGATGTCAGAAGGATTGGTACTTTATTCTTGGAATTTTTATCAAATCCTGCTCATGTTTTCCATAAATGGAGTTCCCTCATGATGCATTTTGGATATTCTATGTAGGCTATAGAACAAAGTGAAATAAGATTTAAATGACCAGTGCACTTATTTAACTTATGATTGTATGGATCGACCATATCACGAATCTAGAATAAGATCTAAATGACCAGTGCACTAATCTAGAAGAAAATTAGTGATATTGCACTAATTTATTTTGACTTATCATGAAAAAATCTGAAGAAAGATGGAAAGCTTGCAATTATTAAATCACTTTCCCAGTAGCAGTTTCAGCCTCAATGCAACTACAGACCTGGACATTATCAAACATTTGAAATTAAGCAACACGTGCAATGAAAGAGACCATAAAATCTTCCCGTTACCTCACTGCAAGATTCATTCATCAGGGTTCCTCCTTTTGAACACTCCAATTATAGTGGGCTAATGTTGATGTGCATACTTAGAAATCCAATTTTTCCAGGTGCTATGTGCTTCTAGTGAAGATCATACAATCATTGAGCCTTTGTTCCCTCCTGAAGAGGCCAAGCTTGGGGAGCGTGTTTCATTTGCTGGGTAAGATTATTAAAATCAATTGAGCTATAAAGATACAGTTATCACATGGATGATTTATATGTGCCAGCATTTTGATTGAGTATTATTGATATCCTTTTTCCATCGAAGACAATTGAACCTTTTCTCAGAGAGATAAAGTCACAACTTGAATCTATTTATCAGTTATGCTACTTCACTCTTAGGGCACTTTTCACTTAACGGCTGTATTCTGGACGGGATTGAGGCTGTTCAGCCTACGCTTCCTAACGATGATATAACTTCATCTTGCCCCTGATTTAGTTAATCGAAGTTTATAACAATCATAGGATGAAGTGTGGCAGGGTTTTTTTTTTCCATTTTTTATTCACATTTTCTTTGTCATTATGGTTTCTTATACTTTCATTGGTGTTCTTGTCTAGGATTGATGGAAAGCCAGAAGACGTCCTTAATCCTAAAAAGAAACAGCTGGAGAAGATAACACCAGTATGTATATCTTGGCATCTTCTTCTGTGCAGTAGTCTCATGCCCATTCTTACCCATATACTTCAATTTAAACATCATTCCTTATTTCCCTCATCTTGAATTAATACATAAAAGGAATATTCAGCCAGCCCCAATTCATTTTTGGCCTGTTTTATGAGTACCGTGTACTGAGATTATAGCTGTTATTAAGATTTAGTTTCCATATTTTATTTTTAAGGATGGGATTTGCCATAGGTCATTCATCCATGTTTTGGTTATCATCTCTGTCCCTGAAAATTCTTTTACGTATGCTATGTGGATGATTTGTGTTCAAATTTGGAGAAATAATGAATTGTGTTTTCCGACTGCAGCATCTTTTCACTGATGACGAGGGTGTGGCCACTTTCAAGGGAATACCATTTATGACATCCTGTGGACCATGTACATCATCCATTCCTAAGGCAAGCATCAAATAATGGGTGGCATATTGGATACTAAACACAATGTTACTCAATTTTTAGAGATGAGTATTAAGCTATACTTGATAGGAAGACAAGGTAATGCAGGCACGGCTTTTTGGTTGTTCGAAATGCGTGGTTTTTGGTACTTCAAAATGTGTCATTTTGCTCTTACATTTTTGCTATTGCATTCAATTCAAATCTGAACAAAGAACCCAAACAAATCTCACGAAATTGTTAGCATCCTTCATCATTCGGTCCCAATCTTGGCCGATTTCTCGAGTGACTTGTTCATTTAAACTGTCTAATAACTGAATGGTCCAGGCACAGAAGGTTCGGCTTCTCCGAAAATCTTCCTTGTTTTCCACGAGTCACCGCTAAGATTTTTGTTTATTGGGCATGTAAATTCAGCAATTTTAATAAGCTCAAATGGCCTGGCTTCGGTTTTCAAGACGTTCATTGGGGGCCTGTCTTATAGTGCATTTCTCGTTCCTGTAAATTGCTCTAAAGATTTCTTCCCAAGATATAATTCGACAAAGCTCTAGCAATCTCACAATGGAGTAGCAGATGATCTCCAGATTTCTTGCTGCTCTTGCGTGCATTGCACTATTATGATGTGATGCGTGCATTGGTTTTGAAACTAAGATGGTCTCATGGAGAACTTTTATAAATTGTGAATAAGAAATATCAGGAGATTATTGCTCTTGACGGTACCTCCATATGTAACCCGTATGGGGTACATGCCATGCTGCCAACAATGGAAGAACCATTAGAATCCATTTTAGGACCAACTAATGTGATAGTAGCCGCTTCATAAAAAAAAAAAAAAATCGAAGTGGTTTTATTTAAATTTCATATTTTGCATAATTATTCTCCATTTAAAATAGAGTTATGTAAAAGGTTGAATATGTACCATTGGGAAATACCATAAGAGCATTAAGATATAATCATTCTTTATCTAACAATGTTCATTTGGGTTTTCTTTATCTCAACTTTAAAATCATGTCATGAAATGATTTGTCAATCATTTCAAAGATATTTTCTTTGAGTCAAGCTAGGTAAATCTAGTTTTTCACTACCTTAAGAAGCTTTACTGATGACAAAGCCTTTGGGTGCATGATAGTAAAGATTGTTGCTATGTGGAATTGTTATCCAAACTAGCTAGAATAAGTTTGGGAATGCCAGAACCTATTGAAATTATATATTTGGAGGGTTACCTAGAAGGCTTGCTCAAAATAGGTTACCTCCATTGGTCGAATTTCTCGCAATATGAAACTGTGCATTGATTCATCTAATCCCATCTCATCTCATTAGGCATTTGTAGGAGCAATCCATTAATCTAATTGCATTGAGACTAATTAAAAGCTTCCAGTCTTGCATTATTTGCATTCTCATACAAAGACCGATGGGCAAAAGAGAGCATTGATTTATTTTTCGAGTGAAGAAAGCTTGGAAGTGCCAATAGACTCCCACATACAACCTGTGGACGTAGCTATTATGCCGAATCACATAAATATATGTGTCTCTCTTTATTGGAGCTTGGAGGGAAGAGACCTTGGTGGTTGAGGTCTTTGTCGACTTCTCAAGTGGGCTGATTTACATAGTATTGCTCCTATTGTTATTAGTTGGGCAATTTGAAAAGTTAGTTTTGTAGCACATATGAAGGGGGTAATCTTTGATTGGAGGGCTTTAACCCAAATGGTGAAAGGTTTGGTGAAAGGTTTTTTTAATGAGCTTTCTAGTACCCTTTTAAGTTTAAGAAATTGAATGAGAGGAATATCTTGTTATTGCAAGAGCTTAATTGTTCTATAGTGCCGATGATTTTAAAGCCACTATTGTTGGTAGGTTGGTCACTGGTCTCGATTTGAGAAGGATTGGTTCAAGGTAAATGTTGAGGGTAACTTGTGTGGAAGACCAAGGCCTTCAGGTGGTTGAGGGGTCATTTGATATTCTCATGTTAGAGTGATTGCTGGATTTGCGCATCATTATGGTCATGCTTCGAATATTGTTACGAAGTCTAAGGCGCTTCTAGATGGTTTGACGCTATATTGACACTTGGGTTTGAGGAATATTGTGATAGAGTTGGATTCGAGCGTGGTGGTGGGATGGTTTAGTTTGGAAGTTTGGAAGTTTTGGTATTTATGGGATTCTTGGAAGGACGCCTAAGGGCTCATTTAAATGAATGTTCAACTGAGACATGTGTTAAGAGAAGCTAATATGGTTGCATGTTTTTTGGCTAAGGGGCCAAGGTGTGTTCTTTGGATTTTCTTGGGGGTAGGTTTGGATGGAGACAATTTCGTGGACTTGTATACATTGATAGATGAGGCTTATCTTATATTTGAAAATGGTAGTATTTTTTCTTTGGGATGTACAAAATAGTGTTTGGGTTTATTTTGATGGCTGAATTTGAATTTTTTGTTTATATGTAACTTCTAGGTATACGGTTGTTAACATGATTTTCCTTCACAATAATTGAGGACTTTAATAAGATTAGGGTACCGTTCTTTTTATTATTATTATTTGAAAAAAAAGACTCCCACATAATTCAACAAGAAAACTAAGTAAATGAAAACCCTTAAATCTACTACTTGGATGTATATTGGAGAGGTTGAAGAGAGTGTTTTGGGAGAGGCAACACGATGGCTTGTGGTCTCCATTGCACCGATGCAAGTGCTTGAAGCTCACAATGGGGAAATAAGGGTGGCTAGCGAGTGAGGGCATATTGTGAAATAGAGGGAGGGGCATATCTGAAATAAATAACTAACAATTTAAGGAGAGAAAATTCGAAGAATGGATGAAAATTTTCAAAAAGAGTAATGGTAGACGGAAAAGGGAGTAGGAGCTCCTTCCTCCGACATGATGGTGGTCATTGGGGAGGACATTTGATGATGATTTTTTTTCTTTAGAGCTTCTCTCTCAAAAACATATATCCTCCATCTCTCTCTCTCTCTCTCCCTCTCTCTCTCTCTCTCTCCTATCCTATTTTTTTCTAGGGAAATTGAGATTGTTGAGCATATTTTTCTATACTAACGAATCAGTCACATTGCTTGGCTTGAGGCCCCTAGCCTTTATACCTCCAAACCCCAAAATCTCTCCATTAATCCCATGAAATAGGTTACAATTTACGACTGATGCCATTGAGTGCTTCCAGATATGTAAGTATGAACTATTGTCAAAGGCGAGAGGTTATGCCAAGGTGTTAGACTCAAAGTGAAATGGAAAAGATGGTCTACACTCATCATGCTAGTGCTATAGGCAACATAGTGTACACAATGATGTATAATTGGCAAGTGATACGCTATGCAATTAGCTTGGTTAGTAAGCTCCAATCTAACCTTGGACTCGCACATGATAAACTGGTTAAGAGGTAATTACAAGTTATGTATTTACAATTGAGATGTTATAGTGCTGATAATTGAGATAGTGACCTAGACAAGCACAAATCAGCATGTAGATATTTCTTCTTTCTTAACAATGGTGCCATCACATAGAGTTACCAATAATAAAAAAGAAGAAAAGAACTTGTATAGACTAATCTACCACGAAAGCAAAATACATAATTTGTCAAACAGCAGTTCAAGAAGCTATTTAGTTGAAGAGGTTCCTTCAACATCTTGCTGTTGGCATGGGAAATTTTGATCCAATGATGACATTTTGTGAAAACATGACAATTCTCATATTTGTTATAAACCAAAAGTTCTATGGGAGAACTAAACACATGGAGATTTAGATATAATATTAGTGAAATAATGACACAATGAAATAGTCTTCGAACACCTTCCTACAAGTTGCATGGTTGTTAAACCCCTAAAACTCCTACAACAACAAACGAATTCAAGGCTCATGTTAAAGAGTTTAGAACTAGGTAATAAAGTATTATTTTATATTTATTTTCATCACATTGCATGATTAGTATATATACGCAAGGTATTTCAATATGAATAGATTAGGTCATTCACATGACCGATTACCTTTGATGCTTGGATAAATGATGAGACATTATGTTTTTTAATACTTGTTGTATTAGATAAGTTGGATGACTAGAAGATGTCACCTTAGTGAGAACTAAGATGAAATTCATTATATTAAGATAATCATGCATAAACATTTCATTATGCATTTAGTTTGTGATAGTCAGATGCTAGATTCTCTTTGATGACTTGAAATCGAGCAAACTGAATAATTAGGTTTAGGCATGTTGCTTCTAGACTAATATATCTATATGGTGCTTGGTCTAGACATAAGTTATTTCAAAAATCCATTGTAGCATGTATTTCATAGTAAATGTACTCATTCAACTAAATGCTCCCTCCGTATATATTTTAGGAAATGATAAACTAACTACTGGTTTACAATTACTTTACAACCATTTAATAATATATTAATATTCCAAATTGTTATTTTTACTTTTGTTTTAATTGTTCTACTCCTCTAGCATGTTGTTATTAACCATGACTAATAAGGTCTAAAAAGATATTGTTGGGAAAACCTAGAATTAAGAGTCCAGTGAAATGAGGGCAAATGGAAGACCAGTTGATCCGCATCCTTGATTTTGTTTATTGACATCAAACCATTGTAGTTACTTCTTGGTAGTGACAAAATTTATAAACACAACACAAATAATACAGTCAAGGATAATTCTTAGTTTTGAAATGCTTAATCAAATGGACTTGAATGAGGCTTAGAAATGACGAGGCACCTTGAGGATGTTACCATGTTGGACATCTCAGAATTACGTGTGACAGCGATGAAAGGCGACAACGACTATGATAGACGGAATGGACGACGACGACAGACAGAATAGGCTTGCATTTACCCTCTGGTCTCCCCTTGCGTTCAGAATCTTCAGATTTCTCACTCTTTCGATTTATGTTTTCCCCCTTTTGGATTTCGTTTTCAGCCTTTTTTTTAATTAATTAAGCCGGCTGATGTGATAACTGCCATGTCAGCCGGGGGCGCAAAGGGGCCCCAACGCGGGGCCCCATAGAATTTCTGTTTCCCAAATACAAATTCTCAACTGGAAAAATAGATACATAAAATAAGTCTTATAGAATTAATTAAGCATTTAATAATTCCCAAACAATCTAAACAATAAATGTTGCAAGACACCTCATGTATCTTATCTCTGAACCACTTCATGCTCTCAAATTCAGGTAAGAATTCAAAACAATCCCTTTAGGGTTATGTTATTGACTAGAAAAGTAACTATTGGGGGGATTACTTCTGTGAAATTGAAGGCTTTTGAGTCTTATAACTTGCACCACTGCTTTGATACAACCGATCTACCAAACACGAGCCGGGTGAAGACGAACTCATGCAAGAGAACTGAAAAATCAGCAAATTACAATGCAGATTGGATCTTCAGATGCAATAATGGAGGTAGTCTATTCCCATTAACACACAAAACAAATAAACTACTACTTTCCACTATTGTCCACGCATTCTGCAGCCTTTTATTTGTTTCATCATCTTGGAACATGCATGGTAAAATTCGAGCTAGAAAAGAATCTATAGGACCTCACATAATTGAAGGCATTGTTTCATAAGACAAGCACCACCAAAGCCTAAATAACAAGCCAAAATAGGTCCTCACAAAAATGAGTTGCAAAACTAAAACCCACAGTGAAAGTCAGCTTCCGGCTTCACTGGAAAATGAGAACATAAAATACTACAAGCTTGTCAGGCAAACAAAATAAACCATCATGCAGTGGGTTTGAAGTCTCAACTGCGTTAAAGTACTAACTGCATTTATAAAATGTGTAATAGTTATGATTCTGAGTTTCAGTCTGAAGCAAGAAAAAAGTTTGGGGGGAAGGCACAAGACCCAACTATACACAAAGCATGCATTGAGAATGAACTGGGCGTCAATTTGAGTTGGATATTTCAAAAGATGAACCTCACTACTTTTAAGTCAAATTCCATGTGGCAAGGAGGCATAATTTTAATGTTTAAAGCTAGAAATGAATGCCTTTAAACAAAATATAGATAAATACTTCAGACCTGTACTGAAATATGATTTGAGCCAACTGAAGGCTAGGGGTTAGAGATATACCTCGACCATATTATACTGCATCCAAGTTAATAACAAATGAGAAGGTGGTCTAATCAGGTGAAAAACAAATCCTGCGGAGAAACTCCAAAGTTGTGGATTACTAATTCCTGAGATGGGTCCAACCAATCATCATGAGCTTTAGTGCAAATAGAAACCCTGAAACTGTTACAATCACAACAGCAAATGTGACTTACTGCAATTGGGCACGACCTTCCCATAGGAAATTATACCACAAAACATACCGCATGAACAAACCAATTCTATAGCATAAGACTTCCAAATACTAAAAGAAGAAGAAAGATGGCAAGAAAAGTCTTACCATCGGCTAGACTGAGAGATTAGGAAAACCAGAAACCTGAAAATACACCAAAAGGTAATATCGAGTAGGACAGAAACTGGTTGGAGAGCAGAAACAGAAACCCCTTTTCAATAATGATTATTCAGCCATGACTATTAACCACATTTGTTAATTAATGAGTTCTACTATCTCAAGGAAAGAACCCGACTCACAGAGCCGATATTGTGATTACTGCATTCACCACAACTTCAGCTGTAGAGATTACAGAATGAGATTATTCATAAGAAATCATAAAATAAAGGTATGAAAAGAAGGCAATACCTCATTATGAGCAAGTCAGCCACGAGATATTAGAACAAAAAGGATGATTTTATTAGAAAAGTAAAATGTATGTACAGGAGAAGACCCAGTATTCTCTCATCTGTGACAGCTACGTCCAGAGTCCAGTGTTTGCTACGAGATAATTGGTAGGACATACTAACTTGAACCTTGAACAAAAATTTACAGTCGAAGTCACCAACTTAACACAGGAGCAAAACCCAAAACATCCGAACGTACACTCGAAAATCAACTTGTGCAAGAGTCTACGAAAGAATTTATATAACCTAATTTTGAACTGGGTAGCCAAATGACTATTCTTGTAACGGGTCATTTCTTGACAACAGTGACTTCGCTTTGTACGTCACTCGTATAATGAACAAGACTATACAAGTAAAGGCAACTTCAAACCATCATGTTTAAGTCTGAAAGGTCATCCATTGGAATTTCAAGACCCATAAAGTCATGATCTTGCAAACCCTCATCGTCAATGTTCAGCCATGAACCCAGATCCTGACCCTGGTCATCAAGATCATCAGGCACACCTAGTACATCCATTTCCGGTAACTGTAGATTTGATAAATCAAGAGACTCAGGGTCATCCAATACATTCAAGCCAAGCCCATCTTTTTTGTTGACATGACTACTTGTATTATCATTTGACTTTGATACAGAAGGCATTGCTGCTTTGGGTTGCTCTGACATCTTGCCGACAAGGCCATTTACAGAAACAGATAGTTGAGTCGTTTTCTGCTTCGGCTTTGTTTTAGATTTCCTTTCCCCCTTAACGTTTGATAAAGCAGGCCGACCAATCTTAGTAGTACCATTTATAGATGACATCTCTCTGCTGTGTCCCTTTCCATCTCTGTCCCTCTCACTTCTCTTTCCTTTGGCACTACTTAACAGAGAACTGCCAACGCCTGAGGGGGCACTTGAACTACCAATAGTACCACCAACATCATCAAGCAACAATTCCCTCTTCTTCACTCTGTTTGACCATGTGTCTTCTCTAGTTTGTTCAGAGAAGTGATTTAAAGGCAGAAGGGCATCCAAAGAATTAACATCATAGTTGTCTGCATTCTTAATAAACTGCGAAGGGCTTTGTTGTGAACTCAGGGATGCTGCAGAGAAACAAAAATAACAATCCATCACTGAATCATGCCACAGAACACAAAACAAAAGGACATAAGAAATCTGAAATCTGCAAACTTCCCAGCCCTGGCCCTGACCCAAGATCTATGTCCTAGCAATCACTGAGGACATAAAAAATACTTGTTCAAAGACACGAAACGATAAGCAGATCACCACTATTTTTCCCTCAAGGCATCAAAGGAAATACCAGAAAACCTACCTTCCAAATGGATGCAGGTATATGGTTTGGTTGATTCACCCTCTGTAGTATTATCTGCCGGCTGTGCACCATTGAGATTGGAAGACCCAGAAAAAAATAAATCTTTAAATAAGGGTTCACTGAAGCAGCTCTTTCCTGTATCCTCAAATTTATGGCATCGTTCCAATGTCCGTTTAACAAATGCTAACGCAGCTTGCTTAGCCATTTTGTTACTGGAAATCTTTCCACCAGTGCCAGTCTATAAAACAACAATGGTGCTAAATTTAGTTTACCAAGTATGCAACTTTCAGAAACAGAAGTGCGATCCCATTAAATATATGATAGTCTTAGGCATGATAGTCAGATCAGGCAATAAAAACTAGTTTGTTAAATATCATCTAGATGTCCTCAATGGAATTGCTAAAATAAGAACACAAGAGAGCAAACAGAAAAAGAATACATAATTAAACGTGTGATGAATATACAAATTGACCAATAATGCACAAGAGAAAAAGGGGGGAGGGAGGAGGGGGGAGGGGAATAAATTTCAAACAGAAATCATCCACAATGGTCAGAATTTTAGATCAAAAGCTGCTGCTAGGAACTTGCAAAACCAGACAATGACCTCTTCTTAATAAATACCGAGACTTCACTAAAAGACACAAAAGGCACAATCCAAGTAAGTGTACAAGAATACATCTATCTAGAAGGAGAAAAGAAAATAAGAAAATTATGAAAGCTAAAGCCCAGTCTATCAAAGGCATCCAAGGAAGAGTGTTGGAAAAGAGAGATTTGAGCTCCTCTAGCATCTGTTCGGGGTCCTCAAAACTTCTATCATTCCTTCCCTCCAAATACACCATATTAGACAAGTAGAAGCCATTTTCCACAGCTGCAATTTGAGGGCTGCCATTCTCCAGGAATAAAAAAAAGTCCATTAGTGTTTTGGGCATAACCCAAGCCAAACCAACCCGTCTGAAGTCACTCCACAGTTCACTAAAAATATCACAATGCAGTAAGCGATAATCAACAGACTCTGCACTCTTACACGTGCAGTACCAATCAAGAACTATAATGTGTCTCCCATCAGTTGTCGATGATGAGAATCTTTCCTACAGAGGCTATCTAAGCAAAAAGTGCAGCTTGTGAAAGGACCTTAGTCCATATGCTCTTCCAAGAAAATGAGTAGTCATTATGAGAAGTAAGGACATTATAGAGAGAGCAGGTAAAGAACATCCCTCTGGGTGGGAGCCCATAGAAGCTTGTTACACCTCTTGTCCGAAACAAGTAGAATGTAGTAGATTAAAGAATGAGGTAAAGGCATCTATAACCCAATCATGGGCTGCTCTGATAAAGTTGACATTTTATTAATGGGAGCAATGGATATCTCCATATGTTCAGCCACAGAAGCATCCTTAGCTTGCGCAACACCGAATACATCAGGTAAAGCATTCTTCAGAGCCTTTACTTTGGCACTGTCTCCAACCACCAATCTAGTGTGACAATAAAGCTTCTCCCAAATGTTTATGAATTATCACACTCCAACAGCATAAGAAACTCCAACCTTGCGAAAGCACCAACTGCATCACATACTAGCATGCTTAACTTAAGCCATAGACCTCCATTTCCATGGCAATGCCCTTTTTAACAACTTTGCAACTCTACATCCATCACTGTAGTCTTCCAGATTTAAATTTATTGTTTTACCTGGTATAGGTGTTTTGCATCTTTTTTTTTTTTATAAGAGATAAATTTTATTAATGAGAATGAAAGAAACATAGCCCGTGTACACAGGGAGTATACAACAGAAATACCTAGTTACATTCTATGAACAGTAAAAAAAGACAAAATCATGAACATCGTTTCCATTAAAAACAATAGCTAAGAACCACAACATTAAAGTATGCACAAAATCTGCAGCTCCACCATTGAATACTCCTTGTCTTCAAAGCAACGATCATTCCGTTCCGACTAGATACACCACATGAGGCCCAATGGAATCATCTTCCACACTGCCCACCTGAGGACAACCCTATAGTTTCTTCCAACAACCTAATAGATCCACAACCGTCGTTGGCATTACCCAAGGAACATCTACCTTGCGAAAGATCTTATCCCATCACCCCTTGGCGACCTCACAATGCAAGAGAAGATGGTCTACTGATTCTCCATTCTTCTTGCACATGCAGCACCAATCTAACACTACACATCCCCTCCTCAAATTGTTTGTGGTCAAAATCTTCCCAAGTGCCGCAAATGTATTTTGTATCTAAAGATAACCAAAAGGAGGAAAGTTCTCTTTGAAAGAATGTTTCTACAAACTTCAACTACCATTTTTTTCATGGGTTCCTTGATGTGTTTAGCACCTCTCGAGTCTCATGAATACCACTCCCCTTGAGTCTAAGCAAAGTCTAACTATTACAAACAACTAAAAAAACTCCATTTTCCAACCTGGGTTGTCCCAGGTTCTAGAATACAGACCCAAGATGCATGTTGCAAATGACACGCAAATCTCTGGCCAAAACCAAGGGCTTTGACCATTCAATGCACGTGCCTTTCAACATTGAACCAAAAATATGTCAATGACAATCAATCTTGAATCCATCAAAACTACCTTAGGAAAACCATCATAAAATTTGAATCTATTTTTTTAATTGTAAGTCATGCGTCAGCTCCATGATGGTTGTGCTTTACCATTAGGATAAGACATCTTTGCATTAAACAGAATGGTTTGAAGGTTACTTGAGACACAAAATATATTGCATTTTCCCCTTTTCCATCCTTTTTTTTTTGGTATTGGATGAAGTTTTTATCCTTTAGCCTACTGAGAGTACATATTTTCATCTTTATAAATGAAAAAAGTAGTAAACAATACCGTCCCTCGAAAGATGGGCAAATGGAAAAGCAATAAGATCATCCTTAGATGATGAATTTCAAGAAACCCTACCAGAAGCTCATAGTACTCCACGAAATGCAGTGATATAGCACTTAACAAACATGGACCTGAAGGATTGAGACACTAAACCATCAATTGCCTCTACCCTTCTCTGTTCTATACTTCTCTACTTTGTTCTCTATAGTCAGCCTTCACACCTTTTACCGTAAATCCCAAATATCCCATTTCTTGCTTCAAGAGGCCACCAACATCACATTGCATTAAAGCCTCTTTCTTTCCCTTTTTCTTCTTCTCACTATGTGTTAGTTTAGCTCTTACTTAAGCCAGAAAAGCTTTAATATTAATCAAACCAGAAAAAAAGGACCAACAACAAAGTAAAGATGAAATGAGGGAGGATTATTAAGATGATTACCGTATACTTTTCACAGGCCATTCCAACAAGTTTGTCAAGGGCACGCTCTTCAAATTCCCTACATGAGAATACAACATTTTTGTTTGCACTATGATGGCCAAAAGCATAAGTAAAAGAAAGCAAGAAATTCATCAGAGATAAAGAACAGAATTGTTACTTCTCTTGGAGATCTTTCATGGCTGACGCAGATTTCAAAAGTCTGTCTAGCAAGCCTTTCTTCTTCGAAACCTAGTGAATCATCAACAAAAAAGTTCATATGATGAATATCTTAATTAGGTCATTGCAAGATGAAAAGTTCCAACTCAAAATTGTTATTAAAAATAAAAATAAAAAGTAAACAAAACAAAACAAGAGCTCCAACTATAAACGAGTACATGCAATATGAATATTCCTTCTTCCATTCAAACTCCAAATACTTTCTTCTGATTTCTTTTTCCTGATAAAATATCTTTCCAACCATAAAATCTGTTCAACCAAACTAGCCATAGGAATAGAACCATACAAGGATGGGGATTTAAGAATGGACTCAAGGAAAAATAATAGTTATTGATTTGACGTAAGGGCCTTTGCAACGGTATCAAATACCTGTACTTGGTACTTCTCTTCTAATCTACCGATTTCGTCACTGATTCCTTCATCCTCTATCAGTGCCATGTCAGGCTGAAAAACAAACATGTAATCAATACAAACCTTAAAGGACCTATAACAATGCTACAACAGCAAAAAATGGAAAATCCATGCAATAATTCTTGTACAAGCGAACTTACCACAGGTTCTGGGAAAATACCAATACTTTGAACCTCCAGGAGAAGTTTTTCATTTAACCGCATATTATCATACTGAAATTCAGAACAGGCCATGCTAGACATCAATGAAAGGTCTGAATGTAAGCCGTTTGGGGTATGACCAAATGTTGAGTTCATCCCTGTGTTTAGGATGCCCACTATGTTGCTTTCAGGTTCATCATGCTCTGCCTTCCCACTTATTCTAAAGCCATTAAAAGCAGTAGGCCCGACAAACTGGAAGCTAACAAATGACTGGTCATTCATATTATTCGATTCCAACTCTCCATCCAGCTCAAATTCAGAACCATACTCATTATATTTGAGGTCTTCATTTACACTTTTACAATCCTCCTCCGAAATTAGAGCTGCTATGAGCCTCTGACATAAGGGAATCAGACTATGATCCCCTGTGCGTGGTACCAACTGTTCTGCAAGTAGTTCGATGCTTCTTGTTCCAGTAGAAAGCCCCATCTCTATCTCATGCTCAATCGACCCATATCCATTAGGAACAGCACAGCAACCAACAACACTAGAATGAAGTGGAGTCGGCGTAGCAGCAGTGGAATCAAGATTTCCCTAACAGATGAAGAGAAGTAATAATTTTTTTTTTGATAGGTAAAACAAACTTTATTGGTCAATGAATAAAGTAATAAAATTAGAAATGCTGATTACCATGAAAGGATTTTACCTCAGAAAATAGTAATAGATCTAAGCCTTGAGATGCACACATAAAAAATAACTTGTGTGTGTATATCAATGTGTATATGTGTATGGCAGGAGGGTAATGCTTAATAGACTAACTTAAGAGACCATAGGACAGGAAATTCTTGGAAGTAAAACAGCTCGAAACTCTCTGAAACTAGTGCATTACATCTTCTGTTATAACCCATATACAGCCAAGTCTATATATAGACTAACTGTTTATTCAACTTTTTCTCTTTCTTTTCCCAAAACCCAATAAAACATCTTAACTCAAACCTTACAAAAAAAAACCATATTAACTCAAACCATTTCACTATTATTCACAGAATTCTCATCTCGTCTCTTCCTAAACAAGCCCTTATTCTTTGACCAAAGGTGTTTCTTGCTTGATTTAGCCATAGTCTTAGACTTTGAAAGAGGAGTTTTCGACTAACCATTGACTAACAGTGCATTGAGATCCTCGTTAATGATCTGACCAAATTGGATGATCCACTGCAAAGAAAGGCCCAACATTAAATGCTATGTGGGGTACAAACAGCATTAAATGTTGTGGAGCCTGCAAGATATGTATATCTCTCTCCGTAATTGGACCATCCAATTCAGTCAAGCAATTGGAGAGGATCTCTATTCATAGTTGTGCTACCACTAAAAAAATTTACTAAAATAAGATAGGAGTTTCTTATCCATTAATCATAGATGAAAATATTAAAACCTGCTGGGTACCTTCTTACTAATTGGGGGATAGGACGAGAATCAAATTCTGGAAGGATAGTTGGTGTGGGGTTAGAGCATTAAGCGAGATTTTTTCTTCTCTCTATCAAATAGCTGGTGCTAAAGACTCAACAGTGGCAGAGGTCATGGAGTATGGGGGTGGCCGCTTTAGTTGGAACATCGCTTTCTATCGGGCAGCACAAGATTGGGAAGTGGGAGTCTTTGCTGAATTCTTTAGCCTTTTCTATTCGCAAAGACCAAACTTACAACAAAAAGACAGGATATGGTGGAGACCTGCTAGGAGGTGGTTTTTTACTGTTAGTTCTTTTTACAGGGTTCTTACTCATGATTCTGTTTTGCAGTTCCCTAGGAGACAACTTTGGCGTCACAAAGCACCTTTAAAAGCGGCTTTCTTCGTGTGGACAGCGTCCCTAGGAAAGATCCTAACCACAGACAACCTGAGGAAAAGGAGGGTCCCTATCTGCATAATGTGGTGCTTATGGAAAGAGCGGAATGAGCGATCCTTCATAGACACGAAGAGAACTATAGAAGAGCTTAAAATTTTACTTTTTAGAACATTTTGTACTTGGTCCATTGCCGTGGATTTTAATAGTATGGATCTACATGATTTCCTTGTCTCAAATGCTCCAACTTAAGAGGGCAACTACTCCTTCTTTAGAGAGCTTTTGAGTTTTGTCTTGTAACCGGCGGCGACGCCATTTCTTTTATTTATAAGATTTTTTACTTATTAAAAAAATAAATAAAATTGGACCATCCAATTCGGTCAAGCAATTGGAGAGGATCTCTATTCATAGTTGTGCTATCACTAAAAAAATTTACTAAAATAAGATGCGAGTTTCTTATCCATTAATCATAGATGAAAATATTAAAACCTGCTGGGTACCTTCTTACTAACTTGTTAGCATACGAGATGAACATTTATACTGCAAACTTCATCCATACCGCATTTTTAACAATAAGAATATATATGTCAGCAAGATTAAGATATCTCATATAATCTATAGAAAACAAAAAAGGCGGCCCATTACTTGTTGCTTTAAGAACGCAATGTCTGCTTCAGATATGAAACCAAAAAACGGCTCCATCTGCTTCCAAAAAGGGCTTATAAAGGCACGAACTGCAGTAACAAACGAATCAATAAACCCAAAAAACTAAAAAAATTTGCCCAAAAGATGGATGCAATTTTTTAGCGAGAACATTACCTTGATTAACAACAGCATTTACAGCAGCCAATAGCTCTTCATGCCCATCGTCTGACCCAACTTAATAAGGTAAAACCAAACGTGATTAGGATACAACAATAAATTAAGGGCTCATACATATTTACTTAAAAAGTCAAAATCAGATACCAAGAAAATCTGCTGATGTGTTGGTCGTTGTCTGCTTTTGCCGTGCATAGGCCTTACGGTCCGAAAGTTTCCTCGTTGGTGGACGACCTGCCTTGCTGAGTAAAAGAATACATACAAACTATTAGATTGCAATATAAGTGCCCAAGATTATTTGACTACAAAATGAGGAAATTTGTTAGGAAAACAAGAAATATATATTTAGGACATAAATGCTTGACCTTTCAGTCTTATCAAACCCAAGCCTTGCACTCCTGAGCTGTTTTGCTGTTCCCACGTTCCCAATCTTCTCAACAGTCATTGGCATGAGAGACCTTGTGGAAGTAAAACCTCGCCCAGTCCTACCTTGCCTCCGAATACCATCTCCAAGATCGTCCGCAGCAACTGGCCTAGTCTTTCTTGATGACAGGACTAATGTTGAAACCTTTTGTACACTCTGCCCACCCTTCTCATCTATCTCATCAGATTTTCTACACTTATCTCTGGATTTAGTTTCCACAGCCCCTGACTCCTCACTTTCAGATAAGGTGGCTGAAGACAAGGGATCACTTTTTAATTTCACTCGCTGAGGAGAACTGCCAGGCAAGCGTCTGGCAACCCCCAACCCAATTTCACCACCAGCGATATCAGATCCGGCATCCAGAGCAGAAGTTTCATCATTACTCGAAACAATAGGCGGAACAAGATTTGTTCGTCTAGCAGTTCGGGAATTCTTCTGTGGCCTCTGGCCAGCCCAGTGAACAGGTGGGGATGAAGGCCGTGTTGATGCCATTCGTTTTCGATTATTGGGTCCAACAGCAGCAGGGGGCTTGTTTGAACAACTAGAAAGCTCCCAATCACTAGGAACATTTGCTCGATGGACAACAGGGGACAACTTGGGTGCAACACCTGAACTTGATCTTGGAGCTCGAATAGATGCATTCATTTTCGCGTTTGAGGTAGGACTGGCTGAATTAAAATCGTCACGAACATTTGTCCTAAGCATGCACAAGAGAAACAGAATCAAAATCATAGTATGGTTAAGATAAACAAAATGGCCAGAAGTGAACTAAAGGATCAGCAAAAAGAAACTATGTGAACACGAATTCAAAGAAGAGAACAATATTTGACCTAAGAAGCACTTGCAATTATAATGTGCATAAGATAGACAAAATGACCCCAAAAATACTCGGAAAAAAAAATGCTATACATACTTATTAACAGCTCTGGCATTAACCCTTTCCTTATCTGAACCCAGAGTGCGATCTCTCCTATCATTCATGAGGGAACCATAGTCAGGGTCAGTCCTAGGGATGGAGGAACGCATGCCCAAGCTAGTCTGTTGTGAGACACCATCTGACTTTCCAACTCCGACAGCTCCATTAAATACTGGAGGCCTACAAAAAGATACAGATTAATATCACCTCTCAACAGTTATAAAAGACAATCGTCAAAATTAAATCAATTCAAATTTGTTTCATGGGCTTGATTTATATTCAAAATTCGCAGAAAGTTGACCAATAACCATTGCTAAGTCAAAAGGTCAGAACATCCAAACAGAGATTTTATTGAGACAATCCTCAACATCATGTTCTGTCTATTGAGCATCCGTTGTTATGGTATCATAGAAAAAATACATTTTCTGACCCAATCAAAATCTGATAATCATATAAATCAAGGATGCACCTTGTAGACTATAGTTCAGTATGCTATAGTTCTGCACAAAGAAGCATAACCCTAACTGTCCTCAACATCAATACCAAGCATGGAGGTGCTTTCCATAACATTTGCTTTTATGGAGTTCTAAATAAGGACACACTGAATGATCATAAGCAGACCTAATAAATGAATTGAACATAAAAGCAAAAATACCATAAGTAGGTGTCATTACTTCCTGGATTCTACCCTATTGCCTTTTCAATTAATTTCCACTTTCAAAAATGAGAAGACCCACAAATAAAATTAAAATTCCAAGTAAAACTACCATAAATAGACCAGTCCCCCTCCCCCCGCCCCCCCCCCAAAAAAAAAAATAGCCCAATTCCTTTTAAAAGCCTAGATTCCCTAAGAAGAATTAAAAAGAATTTCCTAAAGAAAAAGAATACTAGAAAACACATTATGCACAATTTACTGGGGTTTTCTTGTATGTTGAAGTTTTGATTTCGACCCTCAGAAACAATTGCATTGTACTGATGGTCTTGCAGACGAAGGTAGCTAGTCTTGCTGATAAAGATATTCTTTTTACTGCAATTTTATTGTTTCTTTTCTCTCACTTATAAAAAGAAAAGAGAGAAACAATGCCATTGCAGTTAAAAGAACATCTTTATCAGCAAGACCATCTACCCCCACAATATTCTCAGTGGGAGGCTTGAAGATATGATCTCAGTTCATATACTCTGAAAAGCACTCTTGAATTTTCTACTATTCAGTCGAGGCTCCAAATGGATATAGAGGTCACCTGTACCCTATAGAGGGCCAAGCATTCCCAAGCTTCATACTGGGAACAAATAAATAAATTCCACAACAAAATACCAGCTAAACAAACCAGCACTGCCTATTGGAAATTACAAATAGATGTAAGGTTCAAAATGCCTCCATGGGCAAATGCTTGAAAATAACAAGTCATACCTGAAACCATGGGATTCATTACTTAACCTCGACCGAGCATCAGCAACAGGTCTTTGCTGTATTCCCTGTTTAGCATCCCGGTAGCCATCAATTGGTTTAGTTGACACTGTATTTGGAGAAATATCTGGCTTTATCCCAGAACGTTTTTTCTTCATTTTTGACTTTTCCCAACCATCGACACCAATAGGTAGTGTTCGATCCTCAGCCTGAACTGCACCACTACTAGCAAGCCTTAGCATTTCCCTGTCTCTATCTATAGCTCCAGATGGCCTGACATGAGCATTACTCTGCACATCCATCTATATGTATTAGAATCTAATAAGTCAAATATTTGAGGAATAAAAATTCAGGTAATGCATGTTACACAAATTTTGGTTCAACAAAAAACAATACATAAAGCAAGAAAATCCAGCATTACACGGTATACATATGGGAGAGAGAGAGAGAGAGAGAGAGAGAGAGAGAGAGAGGTGCACAAGTAAAAACATGCAATCATATACACATAAAAAACAAAAATCTACAGAGTAGAAAGGCACCTGTTAAAACTGAGGTAAAATAATATATATATATATATATATACACACACACACATATTTATATATATAAACAACAATAAAGGAAAAAAGTCAAAACTAGGCAACAAATTGTACAGAAATAATTAACTGAAATCCTATATATTATGGAAGTAATATATGAGTATAAAGGTATAAAAGCGTGATCTGCGCCTACAACCATATTGTATTCTGGTGATTGTCAAAAAGAAAAAAGCAACAGAAGAATTAACATGCTGCAAAAAGTAATATGACAACTAAAATAGTTTTGTTATGAGTTACTTACTCGCACATCAACCAAAGAAGTTCGAGTGCGCTTGTTCGGCACGACATTTTTAGGTCTTTCTTCCAATTTTTGCTGCTCAAGTTCAAAACCGCTGGTGGCAGCATGACCCTGATTTCCGATCTTACCTACACTTGGCCCCAGGGCAGACCGATCACTTGATAACATACTAGACCGGTCATTAGAAAAACCTTCTAACCTGGATCTCTTCTTAGATGGTACGGTTGGGAAAAACTTGTTGAATACAGATAGTGATTCATGGAAAGTTTTTGCACGTTCCCTGGTAAGTACAAAATTGTTATAACCAATAACAACTTCAATCTCAAATTTAGAGGATATGAAAAACTACCTCGCCTTCACAGAACTTTCACGCAGACCAGCCTTTACTCTTTTGATTTCCTCCGGTAATGGAGATGATGGCAGCTTCCCTTTTAAAGAACCAGATGAAGAATCATCTGGTGAAGCGCTAAGTGCAAGACTCACATGTCGTTTAAAGTCCACTTGACGATTAGACTTATGCTCTGCAGCCAGTAACTTTGGATCAAAACGCAAGCACTGGAAGAAGTTCACAACATCGCCCTGTGTTGCTGCAGAACTGCCTCTCGACATGTTCGGAAGAGAAGATAGAATTGGATTCTCCAGGTTCTCCCGAAAGCTACCCGATCTATCCAGTGGAGCAGCTATGTGGGATCCACGCTGCCCACTGGTGTATAATGGTCTATCCGGGCTACCAGAAGGCAGATCAAACTTGCTAGATGTTGCCATTGCATTAGTTTCCACACAGCCTCTGTGTTACAAAACCCAGAAAACACAGTGGTGCATGACAAAGTTGTAATACTACAGCACATAAAGGCCAAATTTTTGCCACTTTTTATAGTTACCACTTGATGAGAACACTGCTCCTGCAATGGAGAAACCAAATAAAGATCCAAATTACATGACATACACGGCCTCCACATTTTAAGTTACTCAATGCTTGAAATATAACGCGAAATGAACCAAGTATCAAAGTTGGATCAGAAGCATGTTTGAGGTCCAAATGAACCACCAATAGTTAAATGGAAAATATGTTCGAGTATGCACGTGTGTATATAATTATCAATAGAAGTATCTTTGAGAATAATGAAAAAATATAATCCAATATTGCAGATACCATAGAACTCGTAAAATTTATGATATCTAACCAGTATCAAACTTTCATGATGGAAGACACAAGGGACTGGAATATCCTCCACATACACACACACACACACACAGCATGATATAATATTAAATAAATATATTGTCAATTACACCCTTGAAATAAACAGAAATGATGCAGCAATCAACCAGCACTTGTCTTTCAGGATATCCAGCTGAATGCTAGAGGGGATACTTTCAAAAACAAAGATGGCCACATTACGTAAATCCTTTAAACTGCAATGTACCAGTTCTTCTTCACTGTGTGCTACCTGTAGCTTTTAATAAATTCCTCGCTTCTATGTTTTCTTGCACTGTTTTCTTGTATCGCTCCTACCATCTTCGACCTAAATAGGTCTTGTCCTATGTATACCACCTTGTGTACTTGGGCTTTGCCTATTCTATTAATACAATCGTTTACTTATAAAAAAAAAAAATTGTTTTCTTGTACTGTTACTTGTTAGTCCCAAGTACTCTGTTCTTTTCCCTTCTATCTTTAAACCATGGCATTTTCATGCCCCAGGAGATTTAGTTGCAGCATCTCTCAATTAAACTTAAATATTACCCATGCACCCAAAAACAATTCAAGAGTGACTCATAAAACAATTCTCTCTCAAATTTTGCAGGGGTAGTTGCTTTAAGTTCTTCTCGCAGATCATAGTTTTGTGGCTCTTTTTTTTCTTGTTTCTAATTGATGATAAGAAAGTAAGTGAGCTTAATGTGATGGTATTTTACGATAAGCTTGTTGGTCTTTTTTTTTTTTTCTTTTTTAAAGATGTTGGCTTACTTTGACTGGCCAATACTTGAAACCACTGGATGACTGTAGTATTCACATTCTGATCTTGCATAAATATATATATAAATATTAGTTGTGACTCATATAATATGTAATTAAATTCAGATATGAGGGCTTACATGCTGCATTGATAATAAAGGGAATCAACAACCTCAACTTAAACCTTGAAATACTTTACCATGACAACGTAAATTTACAGCTCTCTCCCCCACCCTTCCCAACATAAAGAGGGCATAACTAGTTCAAGAGTAACACTATTGCAAATTTAATTAATGCCATTGATATAAATTCAGCTTTTGGCTCACACACAGCCCCTAAAATCATCAGGAGAACAAAACGGACTTCATAATATTTTGACTAATAAAAAAAAAATTGGCAATTTGGAGGCTAGCTCCTATTTGCTTAATGTGGCATACATGGAAAGGGTGGAATGCACGAACTTTTGAATATAGGATACCACAGTGGTAGAGCTGAAGAGGATTCTCCTCAATTCCATTTACACATGGACAACAGCTCATAACGGTTCATATTTTTCTAAATTCTGCGTTTTTTAACTCGTCTCCCTGAGTTGGGGCTTTAGTTTAAATTGAGATTAAATTATTCATTAAAAAAATATCATCTTCTTAAATATAACCGGCTATAAACCAAAATTAGTTTTATAAGTAAAAAGAGGTTATTAAATAATAGCACTAGAGAAATTCCTTGAGCCTTCAACCTTGTGGTTAACAGCTACATGGACAATTAGACAAGTTAAAAAGAATAAAACAATTAAATGAGCCAAAAAAAAAAAGGAAAGAAAGAAAAAAAAAATACCCAATTGCAGGTTCCCAAACAATGGCTGCAATTTTTTACTAGCTTATGACATAAAGTGCAGTAACACCATCCCAACAAACATTGCTAGTGATACTCAATTAATTTAGGGTAGTAACAGGGTTACTACCTCCTTAGTACCCATTTTACTACTTATAGTGTATTTGAAATTTTTTATTTTTATATCATTTTATTTTAAGTATTTTGTTAACAACATTAATCATTAAGAAAAATAAGAAAATATATATATATTTTATAAGAAAACAATTGTATTGATAGAATAGGCCAAGTCCAAGAAAAATAAGAAAATATATATACAATTTTACTAATAGTCACTTCCTTAACCACTAAGTAAAAAAAAAATTAAAAAAAAAATCAAATACAAAAAGAGTAGTAAATTCTTTTTTGATGAGTCCAAAAGAGTAGTAAATTGATAGTAACAAGGTAGTAACCCTATCATTATCCATTAATTTAAAAAAAAAAATGCCACCTAAGTATCAGTAAGGAAGAATATCACTTTTTTTAATGATCTTTCCCAATTCAAAAAATAACGACTCTTTTATTTTGAGCTACTATTTCCCTCAAGTTCACTTCCCTGGTTATGCCAGTATCAACTAGAATTGAGCCCGATGATGGCACAACAATATATTTTCCAATTTTTAGCTATATTTGATTGTGAAATTTCCTCCATTCCCTAGGATCATGCTGATAAAGTTTCACAAGACTATTGATACTTTCACATGAACTTTGGCCACTCCATAAGTTTGAAAACACTATTTTCTTTTTAATCGTTTATTTTTTTCCAATATCAGTTCATTGAACATAACTTAAAAAAAAAACAAACAAACAAACAAACAAACCAATCGCAAACACCAAAAAACATCTTGGACAAAAAAAAGGGTAAACCCTAGAAGCCGAATCAACATGAAACTCCAGAATATGAAACCATACTATACATTGAATAAGCAACACAAAATACTTCGAGGAAGAAAAAAAGTAACCCTAGAAGTAATATCAGCATATATTAATACAGAGAGGGATTTATATACCTTCTCAATTGTGGTAACGGTGATGCTACTTGTTCTCGAACTGCAACGATTCAATGATTTAGAGACTCAAGAACTAGTTCCAAAGTGGAATATTTTAGAGACAGCAATGAGTTTGGAGCTCGATATCGAAGGTTCGTGCAATGCTATGGAGGACGAAGGCAGCCGTGTGTTTGATCGGCAATGAATCGGGCTATTTTAATATACCGTCATGCCCATGTTTGGTTTCGTTGAGGATTTTAGAGTAGTTGCTCAAATAGGGGTATTATTGGAATCAAAAGAGTTGAGCCGGTTTTACATGTGACTATTTTTTCTTTTTTTCGTTCTTTTTTGGTAGAGAAACATATGTAGCAGCGCAGACCGGCTGAGGCACACGCGATTGTGTGCTTAAATCAATGTCGGATTTATTGCATCAAAACAAAAACAAGTGAAATAATTCATCATGAGAGGCTACTAACAAGTTTTTTTGTTTTGAGATTGGGGAGAGAGGATTCGATTATTGGTTCTCTTAGTGAGAAATCAACGTATTGTCAATTGCCAATTAATCAGATGGACCAAATGAATGGTATATACTAAGGAGTATAGTAGCATTATTTTTATTGAATGTGGATAGACCACCCAAATCCACCAATCCCAATATGCAACAGTATAAAATTTTCTTTAATGAAATGTGTAAATATTGTATAAACATTTTTTACATTACAATTAGGGTTGTAACCCACCTAAGCCCGCTTGAGATTGGGCCCGATAAAACTAACCCAACATTCGTCTTACCACAATGCAACCCGACCCAATCCGACCCGCGGGGTCGAGTCAAGTCAACCCGCTATATCTTTAATTTAGATTTTTTATTTTTCATGACACAACACCTACTTAACACAAAAAGACGAGTCTTCCCAAAACATAGTGTTTTTTCACCTTATCTCAAACGCATAGCTTCATAAAAAAATTAAAAAATTAAAAAAAAAAACCTTCAAACTCAATCCAACTTCAGTTCTAGAAGACTCATTTCTTGTCAGCAACTCAAACTCTCATCTTTCTATTTGCACTTAGATCTCTAATCCACTGCCATCTCCCAATATCTGAGCTTCTAACACTTTTTAGTTTTTTGAAATCATAGTTTCCACTACAACATATTTGATTTCGAGATTCATTTTGTGGTGGATTCGAGTTGAGCTCCTAATACTAACACAAGAAAATCGACCCAAAACACTCCGAAAATGCATTCTGCCGCGGTGGAGAAAAAGTCCCCTACCATGAGCAAGGACATACCTGAGAATGATGCCTTCTTCTTCAATGAAAAGTTCACGAGCAAGCTTTGTAAGGGAAAAATAGGTAATGTGGTTGCACAAATCGAAGCATTTTGAACTTGTCATTAGTAGTTATAGCAAAGGAAGCAAACAGTGACGGTGAACAGTGATAAAGAATGACTAGGATTTGACTTGTTGAGGAGAAGAGAGAAACAATCGGGTTTCATTGGTTCAACCGTCACAGATCCGACCTTATGTTTTGACCCGATGAGCCTGCTTTTTGTCTGATTGATCCAATCGGGTTGGGTTGAACGAGTTATCGGCCCTCTTGCATAACCTTAATTTCAACCTAACTTATATGATGTTTAGAATTTCCAAGATTTTTGCTCTCTCCCCTTTGTATTCTTTCCAATTAGAGGCACTCTCGTATTTCCTTTTCTTCTTCTTATTGTCTCTCTGTCTCTTCTTCTCCTCTTTCTCCAGTCTTAATATCCATCTTTTTCTTCTCCTCCTCCTCTTTTTATCTTTTGTCTATGTGCAAATTCAAAGGTTAGCCATAGGTCTTCTCCTCTCCCTAGATTTGTAGATTTTTTCTTACGAAATTGGTTGAAGGTTTGATTAGATATGTAGATTTGGTACTCCGTGTTGTAAGTATTTGATTTGGATACGTGAATTTTGGATTTAGGGTTTGTGTTAATGTAAAAATAATATAATAACATATTCTTTTGACAAAATTTAGTCAAATTGAGTAAAATTTAGGTTGAGACTAGAGTAAAAATCACAAGAACAATAAGTTTATTAGACTTTAGTGATATCAAACTAATCGAAGTAAAACAATTTTACTTTTTAATCCCCATATCGATGAAGGAGATCTGAGCAAGGAGTGAGAAAACCAAGTGGGTTGTGGTGATGTTAGAATTTGCACGTATCTATTTAGTGGTCCGACCCAGACTTGTGGTTGGCCATTACCACATATGGTCATTCTCATTGGGATTCGAGCCTGCCCTATTCTTTTGTAGTGACCCCGCTTTTTCTTAGCGCTAGGTCTTCTATATTAATTTTCTAGATTTGACTCTTTTTTTGAAATAATGTTATGCCTTTCTCTTGTCGAGTATCATTCTAACTTCAATTGCCCCTCTTTTCCTCTAGAAGATCGAGGTGTTCTTCAACAACATGATGCCTTCATCATTCTCAGATGCTGAAAAAGGGCAAGTTCGATAACTTGGCAGGCCGACTTCAATGGGGGTATTGCTTCTCTCCTTATGCCAAGATGAATGGAGTCTCTCCTATAAGGGTTATTACTATAGTCCAGTAAGCCCACGATACTTTTGGTGGTTCCCCTTTTTTGTTTTTAAGTTTCTTTTTCAGAATTCCTAATAATGCTTTGTTTGTAGGCTCTACCTATCCATTCACATGTGGGCGTCATGAGATGAATATTTGACTTGTATCTTTAACTCGACATACTACTCCTGGTAACTCTCAAGCGGGCCAAAAGCATCCTCAATGACCTTAAAAAATATTCTATTTTTCTTTTCAAAAAGTTTGTAAAGAGTTGAATAAAATTTGAAAAATGAGAGATAAAGATTTGAACAAAAATATTATAAAGTTAAATATTATTAAAATATTATTTTTTAATATTATTTTATTTTGATTTTTGAAATAGTTAAATTATTTTTATGTTTTATTTAGAAGTTTAGAAAAATTGTAATGATTAGGTAATTATTAGATGAAAAGTTGAGTAATTAAAATTGAAAAGTATTTATTTGTGGTGTTTGGACATTAAGATGAAACGTAATGAAATGAAATGCGATAAGATGATATGATATGAATTGGAAGAGTTTTGCTATCCAAACTAGGCTGAACTAGAACAATTCTATGAGAGCTTACATAAACCAGGGTATGGGTGCTACTTGCCTAACTATGGGGTAGCACTCGAGCACCATTTCTCACCCCTCATCCCCGCCTTAGTAGAGTTACAATTTTCCACCTTGTTTAACCACTATTTTCCTATAATAGTAAATGTGCAGGGCAATTTCCATTGCCACTCTCCGTTCTCTTGGCCATAATTATTTATAACAAGCAGAAGTTACTGATAAATATTTAGCCTTGGCTGAAGATTTGGGAACTCTAACCCATGTTTTAGACTTTCATGAGACTAATGGACCACCAATATATATGTAAAATCTTGTAATTGATTTGTATGTGTGTGCCAGGGTAACCGGCCTAATCCGAGCCACAAAAAGCCCATAATTGCAATTGGGAGGAACTAGGGAAGAAAAGACTTTGCTCTATAACCTAATATTAAGTGGGATTGTTGCGGCTAGGAAAGGTATTGGCTTAAAGTGTTCATTGAGCAAGCTATGTCTAGTTTGGTTGTAGTTAATTTTAGTAGTTTTTCAATGGGACATCAATTAGACTTGGGATCCAAGTGTATTACACCATCTAACTTTGGAAGCTTTAAATTTGAATCTATTGAAAAAAAAAATTCATATTTACAGTCATGGAATGCATCTCGTTGAAAAAAGTGAATTAATATAAGATCCAAATGAGAAAATCTAATTTTTTTTAATAATATATCACACTCTTTTTCAAAATAATTGCACAATACTCGCATGCTCCATAACTATATATAGCATTACTCATTAAAAAATAGCATGCTTGGTCACTAATAAACTAGAATCAGACAATATTTCAAGAGAATACTTCCTTAGATGAACAAAGATAGTTGGTTACACTTTTGGCCACTTCAAGACCAATAGATGGCCGTGATCTTTATGCTTAAACTCAGCTTGTAGAATAGAATTATAAAAAAATGACAGTAGCGAGATTATTTTAAGCAATCACCATATTATCCACATAGACACGAAGAGCTATGCAAGTGGAGGAAAAAAAAAACTTGGTAAACCTTGCCAAGCCCGTTGAACTGCGTTTGTGTGCAAGGAAAGGGAGCAAGGCGAGTGGCCCAAAGGCCTGTCCCTTGGGGGTGAGGGCAAACCTGTATGGAAAGAGGTGATGGCCTTCCTTCCTCTTAATGAGCCCTATCATGTAAAAGCACGCCAACGAGTCCACAAGAGGATCCTGTTTTGTGCAAGGCTTATTGGGAATCTTAGGAGGTATGTCGCATTAAATGCACTGAAGCACTCATTCGAGAGACTTGCTCATGTCAAGTTGGGTTGGTCACAAGATCCAAACTTCAAAGGGATTACCGCATCGAATACATGAACAACATGCTCCCTCAGATGAAATGCAAATATCAAACTGTCAAAAGCAGTAGGTGAAACTCTCGTATGAGAGAGATTCAAAAAGGGAAAAGGGTAAGACATAGAGGAACATTCAGACTCTCCCTTAGCATATAAGTTAATATCTTAGAAGATAACTGGCTTAAACATCGATGGTGATACCTTGTCCCAAATCTTAAGTCGTACATATTTTTCTGATTTCAGGTTATCAGGTGCCCTAGGAGGGAGCATGATCATTGGTGTACGAAACACGTCACCAACAACCATAACATTAGGCGAAGATACATACTGTGGTGTGGGTAATCCACTGATAATGTAAACTAAGGTAAGAATGCAATTAGACCAAAGATGATAAAATACGTGTAGTGTGCTAAAGCACCGAAGATAAACCTCCTAAGTTCAGCATCTTCCTTTCCCCCTTAACACACTACTGTTGTTTTGATCAATGAAACTTCAGGCATAAATGCTCTGGCATACAGCCTCAAAATTTATTGTTATTCTTCTTCTTACAACAACTACTTGTTTCCATGACGTTATAGAACCAGGAAAGGTGTTGGTTAAAGTCAACTTTCTAGGCACTTCTATCAATGCCAGGAAAGGTGTGATTAAAGTCGAAGAACATTAAAAGCAGCGGCTCTCTTAGCGCAAGCAGCTGAAAGTTAGGTCAAACCTAGTGGGACAAAAGAACGACAACAAAGAAAAGGTCGTGATAAATCAAACATGGAAAAGAAACGGGTGGACATTATACGGTAGAGCAGAAAGGTAGGACACAACACAAACTCTGGATAAATTCAAAGGAAAATTCTATTCATTATTCTTACATCATATATTATATATTATATATGATATTTTATTTTATTTTATTTCATCGTTTTTCCTTAGCAAGAATGTGATGCAGGAATAATGAATAGAAAACTCAATTAATTTAGTAGAAATACAAAAAAATAAAAATAAGTGCAGTGTATAATGTATAGATGATGAGTAGTAAAGCTCAATTAAAAGAGCAACTGGGGCTGCTTCATCCAAAAATGGGGTTTAGATGTTAGATAATCAATAATTCTGTTCTGTGAAAACTAGTTAAAGTGGCCTACATCTCTGATGTGGTCGTGTGGACATGAGCAAATCTGTTTGTTTGATAAAGGAACAAACAGTTTGACTGCCCATTTTTAACTCTAGGTGAGCATTAATCTTATCTCTCTCTCTGTATTAGATCATCTAATTCTGTCAAGCAATTCAGCAAGATTTCAATTAGACCAATGACATATCTGCATAGACCCAAAAAAAAAAAAATCAAATGGAGATATTGCTATGTTGAAGAAGAAGCAACCAAATTTAGTAGATGGCAAAAAATATTATACAAAAAAATCCTCTCTTATAATGTACAAATATGAATAAGCTATAGCCAAAAGAATGACAAAAATCAAAGTACAAGAATTCCAACTAAAATCTAATAAACTAACTATAACGAGTGCCTGCTTGGCCATGGTGCAACAGATCATGAGCAATCTGATCTCTAGCCTGTACTGAACCCACAGACCTCAAACCATTCTCAGAAGTCATTTCATCATCAAAAAGCTCAAATTTCAGAACCGGATCCATCTCTTCATTCCTCATCTCACAAATATTATGCAACACACAGCAAGCCCCAAGAACCACTGGCAATTCTTCAAGTTTCACCTCTGTTCTCTTCTGTAAGCAAGTCCATCTCCCCTTAAACCTCGCAAATGCCTCTTTGGCAACCCTTTGAACCTCCCCAATCTTCTCGTTGAACGCGTGCTGACACCATGTCAGGTTCTGGTGCGTGTATGGTACTAAAACAGAGTCCGTCAGAGGATACCCAGAATTCCCAACGACCCAAACGTCTTTCAAAAGCCCCATCTGGGCTCTTTGGCTGAGCGCAGACTTCTCCAACACCTGCTCATCGGGCATCGAACCAGGCCAACCAATGCAAACATCTGTGAAAACTCCCCGAGGATCGACAACCCCTTGAACTGTTACGGAGTACGAGGTCTTCTGGTTTCTATCTGTGTGCCGCTTGTTAAAGTAGGCAGCAACGTTAACCTTTGGTGCTTTGATGGGAACATGGGTCGTATACATCGAACCACCAATGTTTGGTATCCCCGAAAGTAACTTAAACTCGTTCTTTATCATCTTCAGATGATTTTCGTCAGGCCACTGGAGGAACTTTGGCATTAGAACACTCCGAATCGCGGCGCAAACCTCGAGAACAAGCTTGTGACAAGTGGATATACCCAAACCGAATCGCTTCGATACGAGTCGAAGAGGCTCACCTGTAGCCAATCTCCATATGCACACCGCAACGCGTTGGCGGACCGGAATTGCGTCGCGGAGCATCGTGTTTTTCTTAGTAACAACGGCTTCGAGCTCATCGCAGATCATGTTGAACGTGGCCTTGCTCATCCGAAACGCGCGGCGGAACTCCTCCTCGGGAAATTCCGGGTGGTTGTGTTGGTCCCACCAGTCCTTGGACCGGTCCTTCACCCACAGCCGGCGATGGTGCTGCTGGGTCCCTGCTCCAGACGCCGCAGGCTGCTGCGGCGGACTTTTCGACCCGGCATTTTCCACAGCAACCGCAGCGGCGGTAGAAACAGCAGAGCGTCGGGTCCGTTTAAACCTCGATGAATCCAATTGCTCCAAATCAGAGTAATGGTTTTGGAGCTCGGAATTGTAATCGTTCATAACTCGAGTCTTCTGCTTGTGGGTGGCCTCGAAGAGGGCCTTATCTTGCTGAGCCTCCGAACCCAACAGTTCTTGTGCTTGCTTCTCCTCCTCTTCTAACAAAACTAACGAAGTAAGTATCTCCTTCAACGCGCTCTTCTTTGTTTCATCTTCATCGCCGCCATCGCTGTCTTTCCTTCGCCGCTTTATTGAATTGTTGTTTACATTTGAATTCTCAATTTCTTGAAATAAACTATAGAAGTAAGAATGATCTTCTTGATTAAGAAAAGGGAAAGAACCAATTTCCATCACCGAGCGTGAGGAACAACGAATAGAGAAAAGGAGAGAGAGATACGTGTGAAATTGTTCGATGAAACGTCTGACTGAGAATGTGAACACTAGAGACTTCTGAATGTGGGAAGAGAATGTTAGAAGGAAGATATATATACGGGAGATCAGGTGTGAACGCGGAGGATGCACCGCGTGGCAGGCTTTGAAGGTGACTCGAGACTTTTCGTAAAATATCATGTGCCATTTTACGCGGTTGGGCGCTGATGGATATGTAAAGGATTCGGTAGTTTTGGGAGCATGGTGAAGATACACGTTGGGAAAAAACGAGAGGTTGTGGAGAAGTTTCCTTGCGAGCCGTCAAGAGGAATGATGGTGTTGGGAAACTGCCAAAAAAAAAAAAAAAGAAATGGGATTATAACGATAAATGAGATCTATAAAATAATATCGCAAGGCTTGAGAGTTTTTTTTTTTTTCTTCTAAGCAAGTCTTTCCCAAAGTTTGGTCAATAAATATTTTATTTTAAATAAAGTGAAAAAATATTGTAACTTTTTGGATATTTATTTCTTTTTCCTTCAAAGCAACTCTTTGCAAAGTTTGTTAGTTAAATCTAATTATTTTAGAACTCCTTTTTGCAACATAGAAATTCACATGCCCAATCAGAAGAAAAATAAGTTAGTTTGAATTCTGATATAAGTTTAGATGAGAGATAAAAATTTGAATAAAATATTATTAAAATATTATTTTTTGATATTATTATTATTTTAAGATTTAAAAAACTTTATGATTTATTATATTTTATACAAAAATTTAAAAAAAATTATAATAATAAAAAAATATAATCTAAGATAAATTTTGAATCCAAACAAGAGCATTTGTTTTCTACCTTCTTTCAATTGTTTTCATTTTCTTTAAATGAAAAGTAATTTTTATTGATGTTTGCCGGATATGATTGAAAGAAAAAATAAAACAAGTAAGAGAAAATGCTTTTGTTGATAGATGTAAAAAAATGGTTGTCAAATGGTGCCTTAAGTAGTATGATCCTAGGAAAAAATGCACGGTCACCATGAATTATAAAAAAATTAAAAATTAAAAAATACATAGAAAAAAAAAAGTTTCTCGCAAAATCAAGTTATAAACTTTAGAAAACCAACAAAGTTAAAAAGTAAAACACATATGAAATTAGAAAACCTTAAACTTTTTTCAATAAATCAAATTAAAATTTATAATAACATTTGAAATTTCTAAAAGACATAAATCTATAAAAAAAATTATTTAAGACATTATTAATACATTTAAAGTACAAAATAAGTATTAAATAAAATAAGAGTAAATTAATAAAGACAGTAAAATTGAGAAAGAGATGGCCACCAAGGACCACTAGGATTAGAATGGCCATGGATGGTCAACGGACTAGGATTAGAGTGGCCATGGATGGTCAACCCGTTCGGCAAGCTGCCCAAATGGTTGTCGACCGTGGCCACCCAATGGGAAGCTCCAACGAAGCCAAGTGAGGCAGCTAGTGTCATATCAGAATTCGATTTTGGATTAAGAGTAATGTTAGATATAATAATAAATTGTTTAAACGTTGTGTATTTTTATTTTAAAAAAATGAAATTTATTGTTAAAAAATTAATTTTTTATATAAGTTTATATTTACTATTTTTTTTAAATAAGTATATGACTTTTTCAAATTTTATGAATAGGACAGGCAAATCTTGATGGAGTGACTATTTTAAAACTTGACCATTACCACACGTGTTAATTCTAAACTTTTTAAATCATAGGTATTAGTTTTGAAAACTACAAAAATCCCATTGACCTTGAACACTAATTTTTCCTAATAATATTAAGACGTTGACTGACATTTGTATAAATTTTTTTATATGGGTATAAATTTATACTTTTTAAAATTTAATTTTGGAAAATTAAAAGAATATGATTTAGAACACTCTTATTTGATTGTTTAAAATTATCTTTTAAAAAGTATAAATTTATACATTTATCCAAAACATTTGATCATATTTGATCAAAAGTAGAGAGAAATTTGTGAGAAAAATGAATAAAATTACTTTTTATAAATAGGAAAGCTAAGTGCATATTTAAAATTACGATAGAAAATATTATTTTTAGCTTAAGGTTTATAATTTAAAATTTAATGTAATAAGTTTTACTACTAAAAAATTATTTGCTGTTTGGAATCCATATGTTTAAAATACTTTTAGAATTAATTACGGTAGTTTTTTAAAAATATATAGTTATCAACTTATTTGCATAAGCGCTTTTTGATAAAAGTTCTAATTTAGTACTTTTTGAAAAAGTTAATTTTTAACTTTTTTTAATCGAATAGAGCACTTTTAATAAAATTATCCAAACAAATCATTTTTATTTAAAAATACTTTTAAGTGCTTAAAACTACTGTTTAAATCTCAAAACGTAATCTTAAATATGCACTAAAACTTTGTCCAATATTGGCCAAATTTAATTAATTTTTTAATTTTATTATTCATTTTAAAAATAAAAAATACTTTTATTCTTTTTTACACAAATTTTGACTTATTTTTAATTAAATATTACTAAATTTTTTTGATATATATAAAATTATATTTTTTAAAATTTAATTTTAGATAATCCAAGAAAAATACTAAAGTTTGAACTTTGGATATTTAGAGTATTGATATTAATTTTATTAAAATAAATCATTAAATTTATAATTTTTTACATATTTAAAAAAAAATAATTATATTTAATCAAAAGTGAAGATAATAATTATGAAAAAGGTGAAAAAAAAAATTCTTTAAAAATGAGTAGACTGGTGCAAAATTCTTTTAAAAATGAACGGTGACAAAAGTAAACGATGTAGACAGAATTTTTGTTGGTATCATTAAACGATTGTGTCATCCATTGCATCATAGCCACCTGGGCAGACATATGCTTTTTGTTTTTGTTTTGTTTTATTTTTTCCTTTTTCCTTGAATAATTTGCTACTCTTCATTATTATTCATAAACAGTTTATTATTATTTTATTATTATAATTTTATTACTATCTATAAATAATTTAAAATCACTTTAGCATTTAAATATAACCTTAAATACCTTGAGAAAAAATCCATCATGGATTCTGCATATCACAAGTCAAAATGTTCAAGTGCCGAATTCTTATTTGGCAGTAGTGGTGCCAAAATATATATATATATATAGTTGCAAAGACAGTTATTTAACATTTCAAATCGGCGCCATCCTCAAGTTTATGTTTCGATACTATCTCAAATAATATGTGGATAAAGTGAAATTTATATATAAATAATAGTGAATAGTTTATTAATAATAATAAATTAGTAGGAAAATACTAATTTATATATAAATCCTTATTATTTGAATTGGAAGACTTACATTGTATTGAAGATATATATATATTTAAATAATACTTCATATTTAAATAATTATTATTCATCTATCAAAATATTTTTTTATTATCTTTTAATATGTTTGTTGGATAAATAAATTATAAATGTGTTTGTTAGTTTCATAAATTGTATATTATATTATTATTTTGATAAATCTAATAATGAATCTAATATGAAATTATGGATGTAGATGTGTTGACTTTCTATCAAATATATATTTTTTATTAAATTTAAAGAAAAAATTAATATAAGCCATGCTAATATTCTTAAAGAATTTTTATTGCATTGTCCAAAACTAAATTTTAAAAAATATAAATTTACACAGATATTCAAAAAAATTTGATCATATTTAATTAAAAACAAGGAAAAAAAAGTGAGGAAACAGAATAAAAATATTTTTTATCTTCAAAAGTGAATAGTAAGGCTAAAAATTTGTTCAAATTTTTTTATATGTGTACAAATTTATATTTTTTAAAATTTAACTTTGGACAATCAAAAAGATATGATTTAGAGCACTCTTATTGGATTGTTTAAAATTATTTTTCAAAAAGTATAAATTTATACATTTATCAAAAAAATTTGGTCATATTTGATCAAAAGTAAAGAAAAATTTGTGACAAAAATGAATAAAAGTACTTTTTATAAATAGTAAAACTAAGTGCTTATTTGAAATTGCGATAGAAAATATTGTTTTTAGCTTAAAATTTATAACTTAAAGTTTAATATAATAAGTTCTACTACTAAAAAATCATTTGCTATTTGGAATTCATATGTTTAAAACACTTTTAGAATTAGTTACGATAGTTTTTAAAAAATACATAGTTGTCTGCAGGAGCACTTTTTGATAAAAGCTCTAATTTAGTACTTTTTGAAAAAGTTGATTTTTAACTTTTTTATCTGACTGAAACACTTTTAATAAAATTATCCAAATATGTCATTTTTCTTTAAAAGTACTTTTAAGTATTTAAAAGTATTTATTAAGTCTCGAATCGTAATCTCAAATATGTTATAAAACTTTGTCCAATATTGGCCAAATTTAATAAATTTTTTAATTTATTATTCATTTTTAAAGATAAAAAGTACTTTTATTTTTTTTTACACAATTTTTCCCTTATTTTTAATTAAATATAACTAAATTTCTTTGATATATATATTTATATTTTTAAAATTTTAATTTCAGATAATTCAATAAAAATAAGTTTAAACTTTGGACATTTAGAGTATTGACATTAGTTTCATTAAAATAAATCATCAAATTTATACTTTTTACATATTTTCTAAAAAATTCCGAACATATTTGATCAAAAATAAAGAGAATAATCGTAGAAAAAGTGAAAAAAATATCTTCAAACGTGAGAAGATTCACAAAAAAATCTTTTAAATTTGAAGAAATTTTTAATGAATCTACTCAATTTTAAAGATAAAAAATATTTTTTTACAATTTTTTCATAAATTTTCTTTTCACTTTTAATCAAATATAATATTTTCTTTTATAAAAAATATATAAAAAGTATAAATTTAATAATTTGTTTTAATGAATCAATACCAATACCGTTTCAACGTACAAAGGTACAAAAGAAAAGCATTGGGTCAACTAGGAGAATCACCAACTATGCCATTTAGTCAAACTATTGACCGCCACCGTCGGAACGGTTAAAAAAGTAAACGACGTAGACAGAATTTTTGTTGGCATCATTAAACGATTGTGTCATCCATTGCATCAGAGCCACCTGGGTAGACATATGCTTTTTGTTTTTGTTTTGTTTTATTTTTTATTTTTTCCTTTTTTCTTGAATAATTTGCTACTCTTCATTATTATTCATAAACAGTTTATTATTATTTTTTATTATAATTTTATTACTATCTATAAATAATTTAAAATCACTTTAGCATTTAAATATAACCTTAAATAACTTGAGAAAAAATCCATCATGGATTCTCCTTATCACAAGTCAAAATGTTCAAGTGCCGAATTCTTATTCGACAGTAGTGGTGCCAAAAATTAAAAAATATATATATATTGTTATAAAACTAAAAAGAAAACTACTACTATTGCAAGAGAAAATAAACTCTTAAGAACTGAAACTTTATTTCTCTCTCTATATTTTCTTATGAATTTCATTACAACTAAAACCCATATTTATAAGCATTGAAATTACTATGCAAGTTACTATGCAAGTCACTATGCAAGTCACTATGCAGATTTTAAAATAATAGTGGTGTGGTCATTCACATAATTTAGTGATGTGACAGGGGGCGGCGCCGTTTCGTTCGTTTATTTATAATTCATAACACTCCCCCTTGAATGACCACCCATAAAGAATCTATCTCGTTAAAACCTTGTCAAGGAAAAATCCAGTGGGAAGAAAAATCAATGGCGAAGGAAAAAGAGTACAGTCTTTTTATGTATCCACAAGTGCTTTAAGATTGCCTCATTAAAACCTTGCAAAGGAAAACCCAATGGGATAAAACCTTAACGAAGGAAAAAGAGTACAATCAGCACAAGTTTTCAGGACTTTTACTCCCCATGGAAAGTGCATGACAATAGTTTTTGAGTCTTCACATTTTAATATTCTGCACAATTTTCTTGAATGTCGCAGTTGGTGATGTCTTCGTGAATAAATCTGCCAGATTATCACTTGATCGTATCTTTGATATATTCTCCTTTGATTTGAATGATACAAGTAGGATTATTTTCGTATAAAATTGTTGAGTCATTGATTTCAGCCAAATATACTCTCGACTTGTTTCATGAATTGTAATAATCTCTGAGTGATTTGAAAATGAAAAATAATATCTGGTTGACAAACTTAATAGAAATCTGATACCTGCAATAATACTTAAACTCCCCTGATAATATGCGTTAGTATTTCAAGTAATAAACAAATATAATTTCAGTATATATAACAAGTTAAGAATTCAAACACGATCTCCAACTAAATAATGCATTAGAGAGAGTATGATAATATTTTCATCTAAAATTTTCTCCCCCTCATTCGGTGTTATTAGGGAGAACTTGTTTATATACGGCGGAAATAACATTGGAAACTATCTATGTATGATAAAAGATGTAAAAACTTTGAGATTTAATATTATCAGTTCGGCGGAAAATCAAATCCGCTTGACATTGTGGACAAACGAGATCTTGAAGAGATTTGAAAGTTTCGGGTTGTTGTTTAAATATAACCAATTTTACCATTGGTTTACTACAGCAAAAATATTTCGCATTCCTCATAGATTCAGTTGTTGTTCATCCAGAACGATATTATGTCTGATAGAAATTCTAATGTCCCAGATTTAAACCATGAACCTTTTATACCTCAACCACTTATATTTTCTCCTGAGACTGTAAACACCATGATAGAAGCAGAGATATATCTATCTAGTAAATCTGATCCTGAAATTGTTGCAGCATCAAGAACTCTCAGTGCTCAATATGCTGCCTCTCTTACAACCATGTCTCAGAGGCTATTGGCGAGAACGAGTGAGGTTGATCATCTTAAAAATCAAATATCTGAGTTGCATCAAACGCTTGCAACTAAAGATAGAAAAAATAAAGATTTAAAACAAGATAACGAGGAGCTAAAAAAAACTTGTAGACTGGTATTCTCGTGATCTGAAAACACGAGTAGAAGAGTTGGAACGAGAGAGAGCTCAGATACAAAGTCAACAACAGCAGCTAACGGCAGAGATTCAGCGTTTACAAGAAAATAGGGATAGCTGTAATTAATCTCACTGGCTTTTGAAATTATGCATCCAGCATATCTTGTAAAGTGAGATTTGAAGAGATGATGGTTTGTCTTGTTCTTATTTCCATTTCTATAAGAACCGTCTTTAGTTTCATTTAGTACGCATCAAATCTTCTTCTCATATCTATAATTCATCTGTATTTGTATTCTCATTCTACAAATTTTCAATGGCTCATCAATTTCCTTTTACTATTTCTCACAATCAACATATGAGGTATCCTTCACCTCAATTACAAGTTGATCCTGCATCTTCCGCAGGTGCAATGTTGCAGCAAGTAAATGATCTGGCTAATAAGTCAGATCGTGAAGCTGTTTATGAGCTGGTGACTCTCGGCACCCGATACTCCTCATTTATTATCCCAAGTAATTTCTTGTCGTGCTTCAGGCACCGATATTTCATTATTTCAAAATATGATGAAATATTAATAAGTTTATATATAAAAATTTAGTATTGGCCGTACAACAGGTACGTGACTACTGTTTAGTCATATTACATCTATGACAAACATTTTCATCTTTTTATGAAGAATTATTCTGAGGGCCTTTACCCTTCTCTGAGTTTGATCACTTCTGGTGATACGATATATTTTCATCATCTTTAGTGTTGTTGCTTTTGGGACCAACACTTCTATAATTTTTCTACCACGTGTACGCCCTTAGTTCCCGTTCACTTCTGGGAATTGTGTAAATTCGATATTATTAATAGGACGTAACTGGTGTAACAAAAACTCATTATTTAGCTCAATCACTGGAAGACAAAATAAAAGTTCAGAATATTTGTTGAACTTTCACTCTCGATATTGCTACTGCAGGAGCACATTCGAGGCATGAAAAATAATGTCTTCTTTTATATATCATCATCAGTGACATTTTCACTGTATAATTTTAATATTGAGCTGATTTTAAAGAGTGTAGAATATTCAATACCACTCTTAAAATCTTGCAACTTCAGGTGCAATAAATCATAATGATTTTTTGAGAGGATTACATCTTCTGGTGCTTATATCACTCTCTTAATTTATTTCACACAGTAAGATGATTTTTCATCATGAGATACACAGCACGGTCCTTCAGGAACACATGGTTTTCTTCTATGATTGTATCTTTCAAGTTCATCATTATATCCAAATAGATCTCATCAAGGATCCGGGATAAATAATATTTTTCAGATATGTCAATAGTAATAAATCTCAATATTTGACATTATATTACAAAAATAAATCTGTGAATTTAATAAATATATTCATATTATCATGAGAATAAAAATAAAATTTTATCAAGTAATATTCAGAAATATTACCTTTAATATTTATCTCAAGGACTGCAAATAATATATTGAAAAACTTACTTGAAGTAGAAAACCATTAGCTTTAGTATCGGTAGAACCTCGTGCTGATAACGTGTTATAAAACTAAAAAGAAAACTACTACTATTGCAAGAGAAAAAAAACTCTTAAGAACTGAAACTTTCTTTCTCTCTCTATATTTTCTTATAAATTTCATTACAACTGAAACCCATATTTATAGGCGTTGAAATTACTATGCAAGTTATTATGTAAGTCACTATGCAGATTTTAAAATAATAGTGGTGAGGTCATTCACATAATTTAGTGGTGGGACAGGGGGCGGCGCCGTTCCGTTCGTTCATTTATAATTCATAACATATATATATATATATATATAGTTGCAAAGACAGTTATTTAACATTTCAAATCAGCGCCATCCTCAAGTTTATGTTTCGATACTATCTCAAATAATATGTGGATAAAGTGAAATTTATATATAAATAATAGTGAATAGTTTAATAATAATAATAAATTAGTAGGAAAATATTTATAAAAAAAAAAACTATTCCCGATAAATCCTTATTATTTGAATTCGAAGACTTACATTGTATTGAAGATATATATATATTAACTACTATTTTAAAAGAGGTTATGCGAGATAAATAGTAGCTTTTCAATAATTTTTAAGTATCATTTTTGCCCTTTCATTATTTGTTTATTTATATTAGTTATGATTAGTGCCGTGGCCCGTGGCCTTCTCGTTGCTGGGCTTTTCTTAATTGTATATGAACCAATTCGGCTTGATTTGAATTAGGTTTTGCGTTTTTGGTCCTTGTACAGTGCGGTGATATGATTTTTTGTAGTCAGAAAAGTAAATTTAGGAATGGTGATGAGAGGGAAAGCTGCGTTTTGCATTTCTGCAATAGGAACGTCTGAAAGAGCGTTAAAAGAAAAGTGCCGAAGAGGAAAAGCCGTTGGGTATATTTCTATTCGTTGCTGTTTCATTTTCTTCAATGTTACGGATTTCTTTCTCTGCGTTTCGGTTCGGCGCCTAAGAGGAACAGTCTTTGGGCTGGGTTCATTTGGGCTTTATTTGGGCTTTATGGGTTCGGTTGTCACAAACAATGGGTTGGGCTTCACGGGTTCATGGTTAAATGGGTTCACGGGCTCAGTTGGGATTAAATTATAAAAATAATAAAATTATGTAAAAAAATAATAAATAATAAAATACACAATACAAAATAATTGGAGAGGTTCCCAGCATAAATAAAATAAAATAAAATACAGAATACATAATAATTGGAGAGGTTCCCGACATAAAAAAAATAACAAAATAAAAAAATAAAAAAAATAATATAATATCGTTAAAATAATGATATTATCTAAACTTAGCAAATACACAAGTTACTAATAATCAAATAAAATACATGACAATTTAGCATTAATAAAATAAATTCATTAGAAACCAAATTAATAATAACAAATCGTAATTAGAAACTCAGTTAATAATAACAAGTTGTTAAAATAATAACAATGCACAAGACGTAATACAAAATAATTGGAGAGGTTTCCCAACATAAAAAATACAAAATAATAAAAATACACAAGTTATCAATAGTGAAATAAAATAATTAGAAGCCAAAATAAAATAAAATAATAAGAAACCGAATAAGAAAATAAAATAATATTATTAAAATAAGGATATTATCTAAAATTAGCAAATACACAAGTTACCAATAATCAAATAAAATAAAAACCCTAGAAATAATAAAATAAAATCATTAGAAACCAAATTAATAATAACAAATCATAATTAGAAACTCAATTAATAATAACAAATTTTTAAAATAATAATAATACACAATACAAAATAATTGGAGAGGTTCCCCAACATAAAACAAAAATAAATAAATATATGAAATAATATAATAAAATAATACCATTAGAATAATGATATTATCTAAAATTAGAAAATACACAAGTTGCCAATAATCAAATAAAATCCATGACAAGTTAGCAATAATAAAATGAAATCATTAGAAACCAAATTAATAATAACAAATCTTAATTATAAACTCAATTAATAATAACATATTGTTATTATTTTAAAATAATAACAATACATAATACAAAATAATTGGAGAGTTCCCCGACATAAAAAATAAAATAAAATAATAAAATAATAACATAAAATAAAATAAAATAAAATAAAATCATTAAAATAATGATATTATCTAGAATTAGCAAATACACAAGTTAGGAATAATGAAATAAAATACATGACAACTTAACAATAATAAAATAAAATTGTTAGAAACCAAATTACAATAACAAATTATAATTAGAAACTCAATTAATAATAACAAATCGTTAAAATCATAATAATACACAATACATAATAATCGGAGAGGTTCCCGACCAAAAAAAAAATAAAAAAATAAAAAATAATAACAATACACAAGTTAGCAATAATAAAATAATTAGAAACTAAAATAAAATAAAATAATTAGAAACTGGATTAAATTAAAAGGCACATCACAAATCGAGATGAAGGAAACCAAAATAATAGTAACAACAAATTCAAATGAAAAAATAAAATTAAAAGGCACATTAAAATAATAATAAAATTACACGAAAACTCATAGTAATAACCAAAATAATAGTAATAACAAATTGGAATTAAATTAAAAGCACATTACAAATCGAGATGGAAGAAACCAAAATAATAGTAATAACAAATTGAAATGATAAAATTAAATTAAAAGGCATATTAAAAAAATCAAAAAATACACGAAAACATATAGTAATAACCAAAATAATAGTAATAACAAATCGAGATGACAAAATTAAATTAAAAGCACACTAAAATAATAAAAGAATTATACGAAAACTTAGAAATAAATGACAAAATTAATTTAAAAGGCAATATACGGAAACTAGCACATTAAAATACACAAGTGAACAAATCGAAATGAAAAAGTTAAATTAAAAAACACATTAAAATAATAAAAAAAAATGCACAAAAAATTAACAATAAATGACCAAATTAATTTAAAAGGCACATTACAATAATAAAAATGGCATGAATAGTTAAAAATCTTTTGCTTGTCTCTCATTCTCATCAGTTATTTTTGCTCTTTGGTTTATGCCTCACCCTGACTCATACAAAAATTAATAGATATTTTTTTCACGAAATATTATTTGTTATCTGCCAATTATTAAAAGAATGATTGGTTTTGTTTTTATTGAAATTATTCATATAATTTGCTATTTGCTGCTGTGGATTTTATATGATCGACATGTAGATGCAAATGTTAAAAACTTAGAATTATAGAATAAGATCTTTCTCTTCTTTATAAATCCATGGTTTTCAAAAACCTGTTTGAATTACAACAAACGATTGAAATAATAATAATAAAAAGTATGTCCAAGTCTAAGAAATTTTGTAGATTGAAAAAATTAGCCTCAAAACAAGATAAAAATGAAGGGAGGCAACAATGTAACCTAGATATATAATTTTTCAATTAGCATTTCAAATTAAATTGATTATTAAATATTGCAGTATTTTATATATTTTAGATGAATGGAAAGGGTACTGCCACAGTTGTGGTACCATTTTCATTCAATTTATTTCTCAATTCCTTTGAGATCAAAGCCGATTTAATGTCGGCTAAAGAAATTGTGTCTCTACTATAAAGCATGGTATTGACAAAGTTATCATACGAAATGGGTAACGAACACAAGACAATTAAAACCTGATCTTCCTCATCAACTTTAATGTCAATGTTCCTCACATCCATACTAATCTTATTAAATTCATCCAATTGTTCAGAGATAGGAGTACCTTCCTTCATCTTGAGCATGTATAACCGTTGCTTAAGATACAATCGGTTTGTGAGCGATTTTGTCATATACAGGCTCTCAAGTTTGGTCCACAAATCCTTAGCCTTTTCCACATCAGGAACTTCTCTCAGAACTCCATCAGACAGCAACAAGAGAATAACACTATGTGCCTTCTCCTCTTCTTTCTTCTTGGGTACTGAATCTGGCTTACCTTCCAGTACCTTAACCAACTCCTATTGTCGAAGCATTGCCTTTATCTTGATGCGCCATAGACTGAAACTGTTCTGGCCGTCGAATTTCTCTATTTCAAATTTAGCCATAGAAGCCATCCCTTATGGATCTAGCACAAAGCTGATACTCTGATACCAGTTTGCTGGGACTTAAGCCTCAAATTACTAACGGTAATTTTATAGTATCGCAGTAGAAACAAAAAATACAAGAAAAAAAGGTCCACCGTTGGAGTCGATCAGAACAAATTCATTATATCAAAGATGGAGTACAGAGAGATCTCTCACACAAATCCTCACAATCACAAAGTCCAAATAAACCCTATGCACTCTCTGGATTGTTAACAAGAGTAATATTTCTCACAAAAGCGTTTTACTGCTCTCTCTCGCTTTCTCACGCACTATTTACAAGTATTTATAATGTATATCTCGGAAACCCTAAAAACAACAACTCGCTCGAGCGATCTTTAAAACTCGCTCGAGCGAACTCTTGGGTTTGCACCTCGCTCGAGTTGGAAGTCGAGCGAGGGTCAAGCAAACTCTTGGTTTGCAAATCTCGCTCGAGTTGGAGGTCGAGCGAGAGTCGAGCAAAGTCTCAGGTTGAATCTCACTCAAGCGGGAGGTCGAACGAGAGTCGAGCGAAGTCTCGGGTTAAGGCGTCTTTTCAACAGTATTCAAGCCACATTCAACAGTTGGCCTAAGAAAAATGTTATGAAGTATACTGCTTAAAGCAATTTTCTTTCTATCGATGCCATCCTATAAATACTGTGGAGTAAAAAGATTTTATCATGAGACAAAAAACTTCTGTTGTACTAATGGCACGATTTCTCTAGTTGCCAATCATATTCCAGATCAGCTTTATCATCTATTTATTTCAGAGTCAAGTGAATCTGCCATATTTCGTACCTATGTGTGCATGTATAATAAGAAATTTGCATTTACATCATTATGTGTAAAACTTGATAGAGATCTATGCAGAAAGAACAAAAGAATCTATACATTTCGGACTCAAGGACAGGTCTATCATTTTATTAATGAGTTGCTCTCTCTTGATGGCTATCCTGCTATTTGTAGTTATATTATTATGACATTGAACATGAATTAGAAAATCAAGTTAATGATTCAAGAATATTGGATCCATCCATTATTACTAAACTCATAATTATTATTGAATCTAATCCATATTTGTGTTTTTTTAGAAGCTTGGCAATATGCCTAATCTGAAGAAATGCGAGATCCAAATCAGATCTGATGTTGATCTAGATCAACGTGTTTTTAATGCACCATTAGCACCACAAGTCGCAACTATTTGGATTGAGAGTGATAACTTTAGTTCTTTAAAAGGGCGAGATATTTTTGTTTCCAACCATTCAGGTGTCTGTCATAGAGGCAATATTATTTTGGTGCTATAATTATTTGCAATATCCGTTATTATTTTCTTTCGAAAATATTGGTTGGCATCAAGGCATACAAAGAGTCCAGAAAGGAATAATATCTTCATAGACTAGAACAACGCCATCAGTTAATCCCAAACAGTTAATATCAGCAGACAAGTTATTTAAGAGAGAGCAACGAGGTCAAAATAAATCTTCTTATTCTGATTGTTGAAACTTCAACCTTTAAATTTGCAACTTCATAATCTATTCATTTGTTTTTATAGTTTTGAGCAAAAAAAGAAAAGAACCATTTGTCTCATACCATGAATATTATTGCCATAAGTTAAAAATTAGAATAAATGATAAAACTATCAAGCTATTATCTGGTCATTTGTTTCAATAATTTGTTGTTGATATATACGTCAAAATTAAGACTTTCAAATTGGACTACTTTCATACCAAACAACAATAGATTCAACTCGAAGTATATAAATGAATTGTTGATTGTATTTCAGTTGGACAAACTGATACTTTTAAAGTTGGCAAGCGCATTATTCTACCCTCGTCTTTTATTGGTGGTACAAGAGATATACAAAAAATATATATGAAGCAATAACTTTAGTCTAGCATTTTGGAAACTTTATATCTTTCTAATTGTGACATGTAACTTAGGTTGGAAAGAAATCTTAAATAAATTTGGGCCATAGGAAGAAGTATAAAAATCAACCTGATTTAATTGTTCGAATTTTTAAAACAAAATTAGATGAGCTAAATGATTATTTACTCGAGTGACAAGTTTTTGAAAAAGTTTCGACTTATGTTTATGTAATTGAACATCAGAAAAGAAATACTATCACATGTTCATTTCTTAACTATATTACAAAGAGATTGAAAAGTTCATACTTCTAAAGTTTTAGATGAGATAGTCTCTATAGAAATTCTTAATTAAAATAAAAATTTGTATTTATACAAAACAATTGTGAAGCATATGATACATGGTCCCTATGGAATATTGTATCCAACCAATGTTTGTATGAAAGAAAATTGTTGTTGTAAAATACATTATCCAAAACACTTTGCATCCAAAACAATTGTTGGAGTTGACTGTTTTCCACAGTATAGACGCTGCAATAATGGAGTTATTGTCAGAGTTAGGGACAAAGTCTTAGATAATCGTTGGGTGGTTCTATATAATTCATATTTTATTGCAAAATTTGATTCTCACATTAATATAGACATTTTTTGTACAATCAAAACTGTGAAATAACTTATGTATAAAGACCATGATCGTATCGTATTTAATTCGATTTCTAAATATACTACTCATGATGTAGATGAAATTCAGCAATTACAATTAATCCAATAAATTTCTCCACTTGAAGTCATCTGGAAAATATATAGATTTATTCTTAACAAAACATATTCATCTGTGTATAGTTTGCATCTACATCTTGAAGATTAACATACGGTGACTTTTCGTCTTCATGAAGATTTGACCAATGTTCTAATTTCTGATCGCTCTGCAAAGTCGATATCAATAGAATTTTTTTCAACAAATCAAATAAATGAAGTTGCACAACTATTCTTATATAACTATTATTGAAGAGATTCCGAATGACGAAGGACCGCTAAAGCCACCAGTGTACAACATTGTGTTTTTTAATGAACTTGACGCCCATAAAAACACAGTTGCCGAGATAGGTAAATATCTCATCAAGATTTTGAACTCTTTTCTCATGCAAGAATTGATTGCTAATAAATAAATACTTAATTTAATTACTTAGATCTATTGACAGTTGCAATTTATATTAAATCACCTCGAAAGGTAAATAGGACACATGAACCAACAATAATCCAATAAATACTTCTTATTGATCAGAGATAAAAAAAAAATTCTAAATTGTTAGCATATTATTGTAAAAATTTAGATTTTTTTTTTCATTTTATTTACCCGAATTAAATTTGTACAAATCTTGTTTAAATGTTGTAGTCTCAAATCTTTTTGTTTTTTTATAGTGTGAGATCGGTTTGTGCATAAGGAATGAGAAATGATTTCTAAAATTATTGGAGTGAAACCTATCATTCTAGAAACATGTCTCAAAGTTGGATCTTACAATGGTATTCTCTCTTAAATATAATTGTTTAATTTTTTAATATTATATATTATAATTAATTTTATATGATTTTCAACATAGGTCTGTTTCTTTCATCTCGTCCAATAAGTATATTCATAATCAATCTTCTTTGTTTCTAATGCAGTGCAGTTACAAAAGTGGTATCTTAGATTTTTTTAATTGTTTTTAATCTATTTCTATTATATGACATAATGAGATTCATTCGTATATCTTAAAGTGTATTAACTGTTTCAATTACAAATTTTTACAACTTTGAAAATGATATTAATCCAATCTCTAAAATTATTTTTTATGATTTCTATTTCCTTGTTAATTTTAAGGGCAATAATTAATTATCAATTATTTGATGATATCATTGAAAATTGCATTCGCAATGCGTCCGCATCTATCTCAACCGTTGATAACCAACCCATAACTAAAATCTGTGATGTTATTGAGTTTTTAAAATCATTGCAACCTCTAACGATAAAATTCTACTCTTGAAAATAAATTCATATTCCTTTATATATAAATATCATAATATGATACATGGACTTTTTTATAATTAAATTACTACTCTTTGTGTATTAAATATAATGTAGAAATCAAGATTTTGGATAAAAGCAAAAATCATTATCGTGGATTTACAACAAATTAATTTTCTATTACATGTCTTGTACTGGATGCCATAAAAAAACAGGATATGATCACAATGAAACATTCATTTGTCTTTACTACAAGCAACAAACATTGTATAGCCGCAATATGTATGTTATTTTTAGATTTTAAATCACAATTGTTTAAATTAAAGTTTTGATATATGGCTTTGATTCATATGAACTCACAGCTTGAGATTATTTATCTAAAAGAATCAAGCACACAATTAATTGAATATACATATACATGTTATTTATCTGATCTGCATAAAGAGCATTTTCAAACAGAATATCTATTTACATATGGAGATACAACTATTTCATGAAAGTTTGTCAAATAAACAATGATAGCTACTTCTTCCAATAACTTAAAAATTATTATAATACATGAAACAAACCAAGAATGCATTTAGTTAAAATCAATAATTCAGTAGATTCAAGAAATGTGTGATTTACCCACAATCAAATGCAACCCAACTATATTATATGAAAATAATGCGGCACGTATTATGCAAATAAGAAGTATCTACATCAAAAGTGATAGGATCAAACATATTTAATCAAAATTATTTTATACAAGAGTTTGAAAAGGGCAGCAACATTAATGTTAAGAAGACTTAGTTAAGTGATAATTTGACAAATTTATTCACTAAAACTTTACCGACTGCAACATTCAAAAATTGGTACACAATATTAAAATGTCATTGCTCAAGGATCTTTCAACATGAACAATAGAAGATTTGAATGTTTATGAGGGGAAGTCAATTACCATCTGAATTGTACTATTTTTCCTTCGCTAAAATTTTTTCCCACTAGATTTTTCTTTACAAGATTTTAATGAGGCAATTGATTATAAAGCATTCAAAGACACGTTAAAATATTGTACTTTTTTTCTTTCGTCACACGTTTTTTTCCCACTGAATTTTCTTTAGCAAGATTTTAACGATGCATATTTTTTGTGTATCGTCATCCAAATAGAAGTTTTGTAAATACATGAAGTGTATTTGGTAATGATGATTAGAATTCTCTCATATTCTTGTATCCCTATTTGTTATGTTCATGTATCCCTATTATTCACGTGTTGTCATTCCTTAAATTCATGTTTTCATTTAATATTATGAATCCTCCATGCCTATAAAATGATATCTTTAGGAAAATTTGTAGCAGACATTAGAAAGAAGTTGAGAGAAATAATCTTAGTTTTCAAAGAACTGATTTGAGATATTATGGTCTTCTAATTTTTTTATTATTTTTCTTTAATTTTACAACAAGAACAGGGCAAAAAGGAGAATCATTGAAGATTGAAAAGATAGAAAAATCACCCTTTTAATGAGACTAAGACAACAATAAAGGGTCACCATTTGAAGGACCCAGCAAAATCATTAAAAGAATAGAATTGCGTTAGATATAACTATATAAGTTTGTTACTCATTATTTCTATACACCATACATTACACTTATTTTTATTTGTGTTTTTTTCTTCCTAAACTAATTGACTTCTTCTAATTATCATTTATACACTACACATTTAGTAAAAATAGAAAAAATAAAAAATTATGTACGATGTGTGGTGTATAAAGATGGTGAATAAACTTTTTCATAATTTATACATATATTATTTAAGAGTTTTACTATCATCCTATACACCATACATTATATTTTTATTAATTTTTTTAGAGGTGGGCAGTAGGCCCTCACCTCTTGTTACTCCGCTCCTGCGTGGGTAAAGCGAACACTCGGCCCCCATTGGTGTTCCACAACCGGGGGTGCCGGGGGTGCCGGGGGGGGGGGGGGGGGGGAGAGATGGGGTGAACCCTCGCCCCACCCCTACTACACATATAATATATACTTTTATATATAATATATGTTATATAAAAAAAAAAACCAGGCAACCTGGATAATAATTTGAAAAGTCCATACTCAAAACAATATCGTTGTCAATAACAAAATGATGCTATTTTGAGTACGGGTACTTAACCCATTAATCCTCCTGACCCTCGATCTCATCTCCCTTAGCCCTCATATTCTCTTTCTCTCTCAGTCTCTCATCGATTCTTCTTCTTCGTTGCTATGAAACTTTTCAGTAGCCTTTCCTTCCTATGAAACGTCGTTGCTAGTCCAAAGCTGTGTCAGTTGCCGATTGTGCTCACAAGCTCTTATCATTGTTTGTAATAAGTCTCCAATTAATATTGTTTCTCTACAGTACTATATACTCAATTTATGCGTTTTGATTTTTGTTGAACCCAAGGTTTCAAGTTTCATGTAAATCTACAAATGGATTTTGATGATAACAAATGAATCCAAAGAATAAAGGAGTCTCAAGCTCAAGTTGTCCACACAATATAATCAAGCACATCAAGAAAGCAAGCATGAGCAAGAAGGGAACAAGTTCACATTAAAATCATAGAGTAATGTTGTAAATCTCTTAAAAATTCAAAATTAGGATTAAGGCTCAAAATTAATATTTTATCATAAAGCATTAAAATACATTTTCCACATATGCATGAATATTTTGAAAATTAAATTTGAAAATTTTGAAAGATGATTGATTGTCATCTTTCACATGTGCATGACATAATTAAAGGTTTGAATTTTGAAAATATTAAGATGATTGATTGTCATCTTTCACATGTGCATGTTTTATTTGAATATTTTCAAAAGTAGTGGATGCTTTTCTTGACTTATGCAAAAGGTAGATGTCTTTATTTGAAAATTTTGAAAAGAAAAGTGTGCTCCTTTTGTCATATGCAAAAAGTAAAAGATTATGTGTGAAATTTTTGAAAAGTAAAGTGTGCTCCTTTTGTCACATGCAAAAAGTAAAAATATTAGATTTGAAATTTTTGAAAAGTGAATGATGATGTTTTTGACATGGGAATCTTTTCAAATTTGAAATTGAAAACTCATTTGCCTATAAATAGCTCACTTGAGTTTTGCAAAATTCACAACAAGAGCTTACACATCTATTGCTAAGTTTTGTATCATTTCTTCAAAACTCTCATTCTCTCTTTTCTAAAGTTTTGAGCCTTAATTCTTGTTCTTGTTGAGAGAGATATAGGTTGCGCTGTATTGTTTCTATCTCACTCATTGAGGAGTGTACTTTGATAGTCTACCTACTATCAATTCTTGTATTTGTAAAAGGGTGTGTATAACCCTTGTGTGTGTAGAAGGTGTTCTACACGGGGAATAGTTAAATCACCAAGTGTAAGGTGATTGGAAGTGTAGAAGGTGTTCTACACGTGGAATAGTTAAATCACCAAGTGTGAGGTGATTGGAAGTGTAGAGGGTGTTCTACATGGATTCTTTGGAGCGGTGCTGTTCAAAGGTGTAATAGGTTTCTATCTCCACCTAAAGGAGATTGAATAGTGGATTTGGGGATCCTCAAGAGGTAGTTTGAGGCGAGGACGTAGGCAGTGGGGCCGAACCTCGTTAACATATTGAGTTTGCTTCTCTCTTACTCTTACTCTTTATATTTATTATTGTTTCATATTTTATTTATATTTTATATTTGATTTATAATTGTTATTTTTTTAAATACAACTCAATTCACCCCCCCTCTTGTGTTAGTCATCTGGGCAACAAGTGGTATCAGAGCTAGAGCTCTATTATAAGATTAACTATCTTTTGAGTTAAGATCTTATGGCTAACATTGCAGCTTCATTTGGTGAAGGTCAATCTAGCAGTCGGCCTCCACTCTTTTGTGGAGACAATTACTCATTCTGGAAAGTTAGAATGAGAATATTCCTTCAGGCTCAAGGTCGAGAAATCTGGAAATGTATTGTAAATGGACCTTATATTCCAACAAAAGTAGTTGATGGAGTAAAGGTCAAAAAGGAAGAAGAAGAGTTTAATCGTGAAGACGATAGACTTTATACTTTGAATTTAACTGCTATGAATTTATTATATAATGCTCTCAATGGTAATGAATTTAATAGAGTAATGACTTGTGCTACAGCAAAGGAAATTTGGGATAACTTGGAAGTTACTTATGAAGGAACTTCTCAAGTCAAGGAATCAAAAATTTATATTCTTACTCATGAATATGAAATGTTTAAGATGAATGATGATGAATCTATTTCTAGTATGTACACTCGTTTTACTAACATCATAAACAGCTTGACAGCTCTTGGCAAAGTTTATTCCAAAGTGGAGATAGTAAGAAAAATTCTCAACTCTCTACCAAAACGTTGGGAATCAAAAGTGACAGCGATTCTTGAAGCTAGAGACCTCAAGAAACTCGAAGTGAATGAACTCATCGGGTCACTTATCACCCATGAGTACACATTGAAAAGAGGAGAAGAAGAAGGAAAGTCAAAGAAGAGTTTGGCACTTAAAGCTGTTCCATATGAAAGTGAAAGTGATGAAGATGAGAAAAATGACGACAAAGATGAAGAAGTTGCGATGATAACAAGAAGAATTCAGAAGTTCTTAAAGAAAAATAAAACTCCTCCAAGGAAATCCTTCAATAAGTTTTCCAAGAAAGATTCAGGTAAAAATGACACTTTAATTTGTTATAAATGCAATAAACCCGGTCATATCAAGCCAGATTGTCCTCTACTAAAGAAAGATCGAAACAAAGGCAAAAAAGCAATGAAAACTACGTGGAATGATTATTCAAGTAGCTCAGATAGTGAAGCAAGCAATGGAGAATCAGGAAATCTTTGTCTTATGGTTAAAGATGACATTGAGGTAACAAATTTTGATAATATTGAAAATCCTTCATATGAAGAATTGCAAAATGTTTTAGAAGAAGTATATGAGGAATTTGAAAAATTGGGTATCAAGTATACTGTTTTGAAAAAGAAAAATTATTCTTTAACAAACGAAATTGATATTTTAAGAAAAGAAAATATTGTTTTGAAAGATGAAAATTTTGAGTTGAAGAAAAAGAAAACTGATTTAGAAAATATTATTGAAAACTTTACGAATGGAAAAAGAAATTTTGAAAAACTTCTTGGTAGCCAAAGATGTGTTTTTGATAAGGTAGGCTTGGGATATATGCCAAAACAAAAATACAAACCTTATAAAAACTTCTTTGATAATCCTTCTAAATCAAAATCCAATATTCAAAATTCTTTTCATAAAAATAATTTTGTTAAAAAAGGATACTATTATAATCACTCAAGTTCTTCATATATGTCACATGCTATTTGTAATTTTTGTAATAGAAATGGTCATAATTATTTTGTTTGTCCTATTAGAAGAAAACATACAATGACTATTAGGACCATATGGGTACCTAAAAATCTTATTTCTTCTAATACTAATAAATAAAGGACCCAAAGAACTTGGGTACCAAGAAAAATCATTTTAATTGTTTTTATAGGTGTGCATGATGTCTTCCACGAACAAAAATAAATGGTTTTTAGATAGTGGATGTTCAAGACACATGACGGGAGACAAGACTAAGTTCTTTGATCTTAGATCTAAAGAAGAAGGACACGTGACATTTGGAGACAACTCGAAAGGGAAGATCGTAGGAATAGGTAAAATTGGTAATGAGTCTTCTCTTATAATTGAAAATGTTCTACTTGTTGAAAGTTTAAAACATAATCTTTTAAGCATAAGTCAATTATGTGATAAAGGATTTACAGTTACTTTCAAAATGGATAAGTGCATTATATTGAATGATTATGATTGTAATATTTGTTTTATTGCTTTTAGAAGTAACAATGTTTATACAATTGATTTTGAAGAAATTATCTCACAAGATGCGATTTGTTTTTCAGCTCAAAATGAAACTAATTGGTTATGGCATAGAAGACTAGGTCATGCCAATATGGAACTTATTTCCAAACTTTCAAAAAAATGATCTTGTGAGAGGTTTACCAAAGGTAAATTTTCTTAAAGACAAAATTTGTGATGCATGCCAATTTGGTAAACAAACAAAAACTTCTTTTAAAATCAAGAAACATATTTCTACTACTAGACCACTGCAACTGATACACATGGATCTTTTTGGACCACATAGAGTTGCAAGTTTAAGAGGAAAATATTATGCATTTGTTGTTGTTGATGACTTCTCTAGATATACTTGGGTCATCTTTCTTACTCATAAAGATGAGGCACATAATGCTTTTACCAAGTTATGCAAGAGAATTCAAAATGAAAAGGGTTATACTATTTCAAGTATCCGAAGTGATAGGGGAAAAGAGTTTGTTAATAAAAATATTGAAACATTTTGTGATGAAAATGGTTTTGTGCATAATTTTTCTGCTCCTCGAACTCCTTAACAAAATGGGGTAGTAGAAAGGAAAAATAGATCTCTTCAAGAGATGGCAAGAACAATGCTCAATGAGAACAACTTGCCTAGTTATTTTTGGGCTGAAGCGGTAAGTACTGCATGTTATGTTATAAATAGAGTTATGCTAAGATCAAAATTAGATAAAACCCCCTATGAGCTTTGGAATGAGAAAAAACCCAACATTTGTTACTTTAATGTATTTGGATGCAAATGTTTTATTTTAAATGACAGAGATAATTTAGGCAAGTTTGATGCAAAATCTGATGAAGGTATCTTTCTCGGGTATTCTACTAATAGTAAAGCTTATAGAGTATTCAATAAAAAGACTTTGACTGTACAAGAATCTATGCATGTAGTATTTGATGAATCTAATTCTCTACTCTCCAAGAAATCTATTGATGAAGAAACAGGAGGTATAAATAATACGGAAAGTCTCAATCTCAACAAAGAGAACACAATAGAGGAAGTCCAACATGGAGATATCAGGAAAGATCATCAAAATTTAATACAAGATGCAACCAAACAGTGGAAATTTGTGAAAGATCATCCAGTGGAACAAATTCTGGGGGAACCTTTACGAGGTGTAAGCACTCGATCATCTCTTAGAAATATTTGCAATCATACTGCTTTTCTATCTCAGAATGAACCTAAAAATATTGATGAAGCACTTCTTGATGAATCTTGGATTCTAGCTATGCAAGAAGAGCTTAATCAATTTGAAAGAAATGATGTTTGGACACTTGTTCCTAGACCAAACAATCATACTATTATTGGAACAAAATGGGTTTTTAGAAACAAGAAAGATGAGTCCGGAGTCATTACTAGAAATAAGGCTCGACTTGTAGCCCAAGGTTTCAATCAAGAAGAAGGAATCGATTATGATGAGACATATGCACCAGTCGCAAGATTAGAAGCTATTCGAATGCTACTTGCATATGCTTGTTATAAAGATTTCAAACTTTTTCAAATGGATGTTAAAAGTGCTTTCTTAAACGGTTTTATAAATGAAGAGGTATATGTTGAGCAACCTCCAGATTTTGAAAATAATATTTCTCCAAATCATGTTTTCAAACTCACAAAAGCACTATATGGACTCAAACAAGCTCCTAGAGCGTGGTACGAGAGACTTAGTAGTTTCTTGATTAAAAAAGGCTTTTCAAGAGGAAAAATTGATACAACTCTTTTCATTAAATACGAAAATGATGATATTCTTTTGATTTAGATTTATGTTGATGATATAATATTCGGTGCTACTAATGAAAATATGTGCCAAGTTTTTGCTAAGACTATGCAGGAAGAATTTGAAATGAGCATGATGGGAGAGCTTACATTCTTTCTCGGATTGCAAATTAAGCAAGCAAAAAGTGGGACATTCATCAATCAATCGAAATATATTAAGGAATTGCTGAAGAAATTTGGGATGGAAGGTGCTAAGGAAACTGGAACACCAATGAGTCCATCCACTAAACTTGATAAAGATGAAACCGGTAAACCAGTTGACTCGAAGGTATATCGAGGTATGATCGGTAGCTTATTATATTTGACAGCCAGTAGACCAGATATTATGTTTAGTGTGTGCTTATGTGCACGCTTTCAATCATCTCCAAAAGAATCACATTTAATTGCAGTTAAGCGCATTCTTAGATATCTTAGTGGTAAAATTAACTTAGGGTTATGGTACCCTAAGCACACATCTTTCGATCTAATCAGCTACACAGATGCAGATTATGCTGGCTGTAAAATAGATCGAAAAAGCACTAGTGGAGCATGTCACTTCTTAGGTCGTGCACTAGTTTCTTGGTTTAGTAAAAAACAAAATTCTGTTGCACTATCTACTGCTGAGGCAGAATATGTTGCTGCGGGTAGTTGTTGTGCTCAAGTTCTTTACATGAAGCAATAACTTGAGGATTTTAAACTTATGTACAATCACATTCCAATCAAATGTGATAATACAAGTGCTATAAATCTTTCAAAGAATCCAATACAACATTCTCGGACCAAACATATTGAAATTAGATATCATTTTCTTAGAGATCATGTGCAAAAGGGCGATATTGTATTAGAATTCACTAGTACACATGATCAATTGGCAGACATTTTCACAAAACCCCTACCAGAAGATAGACTATGCATGATTAGAAGAGAAATAGGAATGATGCATGCCATGGATATTTGCTAGATACTTTTATTTCATTATCTTAAATGACCTACAGAAACTTGAGACGTTTAGCCTCATCATTCAAATGCATTTGCTCCTCATAAATCATCATGCCATCCTTGTCTAAAGGATTAGGCAATCGAAATGAAGAGGTAATCAATTATTTCAAATCCTTATTCTGTTGCTTTAATTCTACTATTTTTTTGTTTGACTCATAAACAAGTCGTTGAAGTACAGATACAGTCTCGTTAAGCTTCTCAATTTCGCGAGTTTTGGACTGCAACCGAGCAGAAAACGCAACGATAGATGATGAGTATCGAGTTCCGAGACCCACAAGCTCGTAAATGGCGTCATGATCTGATTTATTAGCTAAATCAGTCTCTTGTTGCTTCATGGCACCCACGACAGATGCAGAAATAGATTGAGACTGAGGTGAAGGATACCTCAAATCTTGATCAAGAGAAGCACTGAAGGGAATTCTACGAGCCATTGAAAAATTGTAGAATGAGAATGCAAGCAAATTGCAAAGATGAGAAGAAAGCTTGATGCGAAATAGATAAAACTAAGGATTGCTCTTATAGAAACGGAAATAAGAACAAGACAAACTTACAAATCATGATAATATCTCATTTTTCAGCAATATCAAGCGGATCAAATCTCTGCACCGAATTGCCAGAGCTACGCCTCCAGCCTTTGCAGGTTTTTTCGGGCACGGGTGGTTTCAATTATTCAGCTCTTTACAAAATCTCATTCCGCACCGAATTACCGGAACTAGGCCTCCAGCCTTTGCAAGTTTTGTCGAACACGTGTGGCTACGCACCGAATTCTCTACAGTCTCTACTAACGCAGCGTTTTATTTATCTATTGGTTATTGCAGGAATATATCTTATTGATCTAATTATGATTCCTTTTTAATGATGCCAAAAGGGGGAGAAATTTTAGACTAGAACATTAACATTGTTTAAATCGCTAAACTTGTTATATATGCTTGGAATTATGTTTATATTTTTGCTTGAAAAACTAACGCACATTCTCAGGGGGAGCTTAAGTATTAATACAGGATTTAGGTTCTATCAAGCATTTGTCATCATCAAAAAGGGGGAGATTGTTGAACCCAAGGTTTCAAGTTTCATGTAAATCTACAAATGGATTTTGATGATAACAAATGAATTCAAAAAATAAAGGAGTCTCAAACTCAAGTTGTCCACACAATATAATCAAGCACATCAAGGAAGCAAGCATGAGCAAGAAGGGAATAAGTTCACATTAAAATCATAGAGTAATGTTGTAAATCTCTTAAAAATTCAAAATTAGGATTAAGGCTCAAAATTAATATTTTATCATAAAGCATTAAAATACATTTTCCACATATGCATGAATATTTTGAAAATTAAATTTGAAAATTTTGAAAGATGATTGATTGTCATCTTTCACATGTGCATGACATAATTAAAGGTTTGAATTTTGAAAATATTAAGATGATTGATTGTCATCTTTCACATGTGCATGTTTTATTTGAATATTTTCAAAAGTAGTGGATGCTTTTCTTGACTTATGCAAAAGGTAGATGTCTTTATTTGAAAATTTTGAAAAGAAAAGTGTGCTCCTTTTGTCATATGCAAAAAGTAAAAGATTATGTTTGAAATTTTTGAAAAATAAAGTGTGCTCCTTTTGTCACATGCAAAAAGTAAAAATATTAGATTTGAAATTTTTGAAAAGTGAATGATGATGTTTTTGACATGGGAATCTTTTCAAATTTGAAATTGAAAACTCATTTGCCTATAAATAGCTCACTTGAGTTTTGCAAAATTCACAACAAGAGCTTACACATCTATTGCTAAGTTTTGCATCATTTCTTCAAAGCTCTCATTCTCTCTTTTCTAAAGTTTTGAGCCTTAATTCTTGTTCTTGTTGAGAGAGATATAGGTTGCGTTGTATTGTTTCTATCTCACTCATTGAGGAGTGTACTTTGATAGTCTACCTACTATCAATTCTTGTATTTGTAAAAGGGTGTGTATAACCCTTATGTGTGTAGAAGGTGTTCTACACGGGGAATAGTTAAATCACCAAGTGTAAGGTGATTGGAAGTGTAGAAGGTGTTCTACACGTGGAATAGTTAAATCACCAAGTGTGAGGTGATTGGAAGTGTAGAGGGTATTTTACACGGATTCTTTGGAGCGGTGCTGCTCAAAGGTGTAATAGGTTTCTATCTCCACCTAAAGGAGATTGAATAGTGGATTTGGGGATCTTCAAGAGATAGCTTGAGGCGAGAACGTAGGCAGTGGGGCCGAACCTCGTTAACATACTGAGTTTGCTTCTCTCTTACTCTTACTCTTTATATTTATTATTGTTTCATATTTTATTTATATTTTATATTATATATTTGATTTATAATTGTTATTTTTTTAAATACAACTCAATTCACCCCCCCTCTTGTGTTAGTCATCTGGGCAACAGTTTTTCCTCTCTTTCTCTTTGTGACAAACTTGTAAGTGGATGCATTCTAGTGATGGTTTCCCTTCCTCATCAAAGAAAAAGTGAGGAGCAAGGTCTTGGAACCAAGGGTCCATATTTCTCAACGGCTCAATTTTCCTTATATAGTCCTGATTTAGATAAAGTAAGTTGCACTCTGATTTCTCTTTCATTTTCTTGACCTTCAATATTTCTTCCTTCTTCTATGTCTTGCGTTGTCCTTCAGGACCACTTGAGGACACAGTTTCAATTTGAAGAGGAGGAGAATGGGACGCGGATGAATGGGAGTCATGGCTCCTCATTAGGCAAATGGGATACCCGGCCCCCACATGGACGGGATCGGATTGTGGGAAAAAATTTCCCACCCTACCCATGCGGGCACGGTGAAGGGGTGGATGGCACCTCTAGATTATTTTATTCATGCTAAACTAATTGAATTTTTCTCCTTATCATTCTTACATCGCATATTTTTAAAAGAGAAAATAAAGAATTGTATATAGCATGTGGTGTGTAAAATGATAAGTAGAGTTTTTCATTATATAATATCTACAATTTTCTATATAGTACCTTTCTGGTCGTATATTTTAATAACATATTATATAAGGAATATAATAATTCTATTTGTCATCCTTACACAACACATTTTACCAATTTTATTTTATTTTTTCATTTTTCCTAAAGCAAGTATGTGATGTACTATGAATGAAAAGTAGAACAATTCAATTCGTTTAATAATAATAAAATTAAATTAAAAATTAAAATAATAAAAATAATTTTAAAATATATAAAGTGTGTGGTGTAGATGATAAGTAGCATTCTTATTATATAAGTACTACATTACTTATCTAATTATAGACTAGAAATCTGGAAGCAGATTTGAGTGCTTGACTATATCTGAATCCACATCCGAGTTTATAATATGGACCATACAGCCCCGTTATCCGTTTGAATTAATCTAGTTATCACTTAGGCGAGTACTCAATTGATAAAATTTCAATTACCTAAATTACAACCTGATACCCGCGTTTATACATATATGACACTGTTTTAAAGTTAGAGATTACAAAATAAAACAAAGTTACAAACTGATGACATTGGTTAAAAGTTTTCGTTGCTAGTTTGTGTTTTTGTTTTTTTCATGAAAGAGGGAGGGAGGCAACTAGCATGGCAACTCTTCCTAATCATTACCATAAGAATTCCTCCCTGTTGCAGAATGTCCATTTTGAGCTATAGCTGCTGCTCCAAGGGCAAGTCCATTACCACAGCATGTCCAAAGTATCTAATTGGTCCAAAACCTATTCCGTGGCTTAAAGGTCATGCTTTACTACCACAAGTAGTTTTAACTTATGCCCTTATTCGAAATCTTGACCTTGAAATCCTAAAATACTAGTTTGTATCAACTGAGCTACCACATTGATGGTTATATAGGTGAACTTGAACGTTCACATTTATGCTTGAACTTAAAAAATCTTTGAAATACAAGAAGAATGTGAACAAGTGCAATAAACCCAATCTAAAAACATGTAGAAAATAAAAAATAAAATACTGTGGTTCTTTTTTTTCTTTTTTTTTCTGTATATATATATATTTTGCCTTGTTTTCTTGAAAGTTTAATAACCTAGACGTGAAAATTTCGTACGTGACCTCCAGTCCTGAATGGCAGAAAGTAATGTGTGGTTTGGAGTCAATGTAAGATGCTGGAGTCTAAGCTTTGTAACAGGTGATACATTATGCTTCTTAAGCCATGCCTGAATTGCTTCATGCTCGTATGTAAAACCATCAGCAGCAATGTGTGGGTCATCCATGATTTCCTACATTACCAACTAATCAACACATGATAGGAAAACAATATTGAAATTCAAGCTCATTTAACCAATTCTATCAGATAAAAGTGCAAGATTTTACCTGTAGAATTGGACAGAAGTAGTGTTTTGGTGCATTAATATCGTCTCTTTCTATTCTTAAACTAGCATTTGCAACATCACTCAGTCTTTTGAGGACTGGCAGAACTTCTGTATCAAGATCTGGTCTATCCCTGCATCTAAGTTTTGAACACCTCAGTGCAATTCGAGCTAGTTCCTCCGTTTCGACCAATGGCCAACCTCTGACTGACTTATCTAAGATGTCAGGAAGGGAGCCCTTTGCCATGGCATTTTCAAAAGTCCATGGAAGCCCATTTGGTTTGCGACCTGTTAGCAACTGTAAGGTTATGACCGCGAAAGCATATAAATCTGATTTGGGTCGGATCGTGCCAGTTCTCAGATACTCTGGGTCCATGTAGCAGAATGTACCGGCCATGATTGAATTTCTGTACTCCGTAATGTCGTCAGGCACATCATTGGAAATGATTTTTGCAAGACCAACATCTCCAATTTTGCTTACATAATTTCTGTCTAGCAAGATATTACCTGGCTTTAGATCACGGTGAACAATTGGCTCTGGTTTTGAATTATGTAAGAATGCAAGTCCACAAGCGATCTCAAAAACTATCCGGAATCGAACAAACCAAGGAAGTGGTGCTTGCCCATCTCGGTGGAAAATATAATCCTCCAAGCTCCCATTTTCCAAGTATTCATAGACCAGGCAAGCATTCTCAGGACAGGCTCCAAGCATCAAAACCACGTTGGGATGGCGTAATTGGCTTAAAACTTCAACCTAGAAAGGATTTGGAGAGAGGTAAACACTTGCATTATAATTGCAGCACCAAACAATGGATTCAGGATATTCAGCACTGAAGTAATTTGCAATCAAGGATTTAGTGGAAGATGCCATATAAATATAAGAAAAGCATAGGTTACCAAATTCAGGAAGAGTTCTATTACAACGTAGTAAGTTGAGAATCAGCTTGAGTGGTGCCATTGCTGGCACAATAAGTAAAAAGTAAGGGGCTTGAAGAACTGGGAAAAAAAGTCCTGTAAAGGAAGGTCTGTCTGCCAAGTGTTTATAGGGAGACCAAACCCATTTCAGCAAAACCAACTGTTTTAAGTTATGTTTGGCTTTTTTGGGGGAGGGGGTGGGGGGTTGAGGACAAGGGTGCAGAGAAAAGGGAGGGAGCATAGGGGTTCTCCAGGGAAATATCCTACCAAAAGCACATGAGGAGGGAGGGGACTGAAGGGAGATCAGGGGAGGGAGAGCCATTTTGTTTCCTCTCAAAATGCGAGGAAGGAGAGAGAAAATCTTCAGCAATGTTTAACTCTTGCAAGGCCCACAATACAATCTGCTCTCTCACCAATTTTGTCTCCACAATCAAACTTCTAAAGGGCAAATAGCATTCCTCTCTTTCATTTCCATTACTTTCCACCCTCTTGCAACCAAACATGGTACATGGACTTCAAGGGAGTTCAAAGGACATGTAATAGCTTTCACTGATACAAATGATATTATTGAGGACAATGGACATGGACTAAAACAAATATTATCGTCACACTTCTGAATTTCTTTTAGAATTCAACAATGGACCTTTGGTAGAAGACAGCAGGGGGATCGACTGGGTTTAGAAACATTACTGTAACTGAAAAGTGAAAAGGATCTAATCTAAAAATACCTCTTTCAGTACTTGTAAAAAAACCAAAAAATACCTCTTTCAGAAACTCCTCTTTCTTGCCAATTGAATCATGACTTAAAACCTTAACAGCTACTGGAGTGTGATCAAGACTGCACTTGTAAACTTTCCCGTACCCACCTTCACCAATCACATTACTTTCTGAGAAGAATTCTGTTCCTGTCTCTATTTCATCCCTAGTATACCTTCTGTACCTCTTGTCACCAGAGAATAGTGCATCAACAATTTTCTGTTTCTCCAAGGACTCCTTGAGGGCATTCAGTTCAGCTATCTTCCTTTCATAAGCCTCCTTAGCAAGCAAGTTTCTTGCCTCCTCAACCTCCTTTATGGCTTCCAAATACTTGGCTTTGTCTTCAGCAGCAATTTTCCTCAGAGTTTCTTCTCTATCCCTAGCAGCATTAACTCTTCTAGCCTCTTCAAGGCATTCAGAGGAAAGTAACTCAACCTGCAAATTGAAGAACCAATGCAAAAAGATCAGAGATATATTAGATAGTTTAGATATAACACATTCTTTCTCAGAGCCAACCAAAATTACACATTCTTTTCCAAGATCCTTGTTATAGTTTAGATATTAGTATGCGATTTTGCTAACAATAACACAAAAAATTTGGATGCAAGTATGTTAATTTGGTCTTGAAATATACTCCAAACCTAGTTTAAAACTGAAAGAACAACTAAGATACTGATTTCTTATCTTTTTTTCCCCCTGAAAGGTTGGATATAAATAGAAGTTTGGTTTAAGTTTTTAAATCTTATGCCTTCAGATCTTTGAAACATAACTAAATGATAAAACATCGACCATAATATTATTTATCAGCATTATGAAACGTTACTTTTTTTTGAGCATGGACCAGCTCTTCACAGGCCCGTTTGTACATGGCAACAGTATTCTGAATTTCAAGTTGCAGTTGTTCTACTTCAGCCTGAATACCTGTCTGCACAAAGGTACTTCATATTATACTCACACACTACAACAACAACAAAATCGAAGAGTTGTATAACTGCCATCTAAATTTTTACCTGCCCAGATTTTGTAGGGGAAAAGGAATTGCAGCGCTTAATTGTTTCAAAGTCACCTTCAAATCTTTGATGATTCCTTTCATGCTCCACACTGGCATTTGTAAAAGAATCCATATTTGTGAATGCTTGAGAATTTACGTAACTAAGCTGCAGCATTGATGATGTTCCAAAGCTGCTGTGAACCTTGGGTTGTACAGAGGGAAAAGCAAGCCTAGATACTTGTTTAATAATGTCACTGGAACCTTCTTTATTATCTGTATAAGGATGGATAAACAATTAAGGAAGTGACGAATTGTTGCCTTGTATACGATGCACTTTCAACTTACCACCAGTGGATAAGGAATTGGCTGGTTTTGTGAGGACGTTGTCTCTAGATACAATATAAATATTGCAACTGCCAGTTGCACATCTCAGAACAGTTGCTGGTACCCCGGGTCCCTTTAGCTTCCTAAAATAAATTGTGATACATCTCAGAAGCAGTACCAAAAAGGCAGATTATGAAACAAAACACCCCTCCCTCCCCCCCAAAAAAAAAGATGCAAAACTGTAAAAAAATTTAAGGAACTAAAGTTATGGGCATCACAAATTTTCATCAGATTATACTTGCCAAATATTTATGACTTGGATATCATTTGATTATTTTTTCATGTAGCCAAGACAGTTCTACTAAACACACACTTATAAATTCCCATGATTAAAATCCTCCAGCTATGTTTCCACGAACTCCACTAAGCAAAGGAAGTAGCATAAAAACTACAAATCGCATCTACCCCTGGCTGTGACTCCCGATATTTCATTCATTAAACAGCTTTGTGTACCGGATTTCCTTCGCTGGGCAACTGCGCCTATATGCTTGATTGATTGGCTTATACATTTTCTTGTAAGTCTCTTATAGCCTGCCATAATGCCTAAGTTCTAGAATAGCTGAGATAAAACGTCCGATTGTACTTAAGATATCAACAAAATGGGTTGTAATAACATAGCATCTTTAGACATGAGAAGACATTAAGACATCAGTGTCTTCTCAAGTGTAGTACAGGTGTCTTAGGCTGGACCTTCATGGTGTCCTTATTAAAGTTGATACAAGTTGTTCCAATTAGCCATAACCTCACTGTTTTGATGATTTTATACCACAAATGGATATCTTTCTTACCATATGGATTAGCAGCATATAAAATAAAGCATGATACTCAAAGTAAGAATGATGCCATACCTCATAACAAAGTTTGAAGAGCAAGATCCTAAAACTAAACTTTTAATTCCCGACGCAGATACATATCTAAGGAGTGCAGTCCCGGGATCATCATCCTCCAGAAGCAAAGTTTCCATCTGTACAAGTTACCAGAATAAAATGCATACTTCCCTACAACCTCAACATGAGCAGAACCTAGATTGAGCGAGAAGAAAATCTCACCTTTCTTGTCTTGCATAGTTTTTTATATGGAACAAACATCTTTTCAAACTCTAGTTTCACATCGTCCACGTATGTTGCCACCACATTCTCAGTCAGTTCTTTTACAGGAATATGCTCTCCCGCTGTTAAAAAAATTAAAATAAATAAACAACAGCCCGACTAACGTGACACTATAGCTCTCAACCCCACAACTCAAACAGCTATAAAATCAATGTCCAAGTTCTAACAAATGTTGGCCCTTGATTACTTGTTTACTGCGTTCTTTGGTTGGGAAATTCAGTCAATTGCCAAAATCTTCCGTAATGGTGTCTTCCAAAATTCACATCACGCAGATATAATTTCATCAATGGTAATTGTCACGATAACACACGAACATCTACCTTCTGTTTGTTGGAGTTAAGAGTAAAATCACACGTCGAGTAATAACAACAAAAAAATAAATAGACAGCGTGATATTATTGTAACCCGACTCGTAGTCAAACAATATGGGTTGGAGACTGTTATTCTCTCCCAACATCGTTCTCTTCTCACATTTTTGTAGCAGCCAAGCAAAAGCCTTATAAAATTAACCCAGGCAAGGCAACCGAGCGCCAGAAATCACTCAAGCGGAGAAAAACTGATTTGACAGCTTGAGTGTCCACGAAGCACGAGACGAAGATTAAAGAAAATTGGAAAATTAGAACATAACGCCGTCCAAATAAAGACGCCAGGAATTCAGTTTTTCTCACCACTTTCTCGAAATCAAACAAACGGAGCAAAGAGAAATGAAATGAGACAGGAACGTACATGGAGTCGGGATTGAAGCGATTCTGGGCATGACATGGACTAAGACAAGGCGATCAGGTTTGAGCACGAGATTCTCCACTGCCCAGCGAACCGCGCGTCGACTTCCTCTGCCTCCTCCGCCGGAGCTACTGTTCACTGCAACCGCCACTGATGTCATATTCACTCGATCAAAACCACCGGCGAGGATCCCGTGGACTTCTTGGCTTTTGAAGGTAGGAAGCCGGAAGATAATTTGAAGTGTGTTTTCTGTCAAAGGTGAATGTTGCTATTTTGATTTTCTTTAAACAGGGGAATGTTGCGGTTGACCGACTTCAAAATATTGCTGTTGTTGTTTTTTTTTTTTTTTTGATAATCAACTTCAAAATGTTGCTTCAACTTTCGTCATTACGCGCATAGAAGAAGATATGTGGAGTGGATAATCAATACAAGCAAAAGTAGTGCTAGATGTAATTATAATTTTATTTATAAATTTTATTTATATTTTTATTTATATTTTTTTAATTTTATTATTTTAACATATCAATAATTGATATTTATTGATATGTAGATGAATATATATATTTTTGATAAATTTTTCTTAAGTGCATTTAACATTTTATTATAAGAAAAATGGCTTGTTAGTAGGCCGTGTTCAAATTTTGGTTAGTTCTTCTTTGATAATAATAATAATAATAATAATAATAATAATAATAATAATAATAATAAATGTGAGATTCATATAAAAAATGATGGAGATCATTTAATTAAAAAAAGAGTGTTTGAGATTCATATATTCAAATATTGTATTATACATTACCTCATAATAATGATATATATATGTTAATAATATCGATATACTGTAGAGTCGGATATAATTTTAAGATATGCAAATCATCCGCATTTTCTTTGAAAAAGTGGACAAGTTTGAGATCTATATGAAAAAAAATTTACTTGTTAATAATATATTCCGCTTTTCTTGAAAGAGAATATTCAAGTCTTGTACATAATTACTCTAAAATATAATATATAACATTATTGTAGAAAATATTTTTTATTTTTGAAAATAAATTTCAACTATAATTTGAATTTCAATTTTTTTTAGAATTTAATTTTTTTTAATTTAAATTTTATACTTTAATAATATAATATAATAATATTTATACAATATCTTTAGTGGTTAGAGCATTCACAATAATTTATTTATCCTATCTTTTAATATACATCACCGAAGTTCAATTTTTTTTTTAAAATTTTACATAGCGATTTTTACAGTATACTATACACCAACTTATTTATTTTCTTTTCATATAATTATTTTTAACTTTTGACCAATGGAGCAAGTAAAATGTCAAAAAAAAAAAAAAACCAAAAACGTAAAAATGACTGTATATTACAAAACTCAAACAGGAGGCCAGAATTCTGTTCGTTTGTTCCGTCGGTTTTGGGTGATGAAAGTGAAACAAAAGTCAGAAACAGCCATTCCCACTCCCCACGTTATTCCATTCCAATGCGACTTTGTGAAACTTAAAAGGAAAACACGTCAATGTCGCTGTCATGCACTCTAAATAACAATCCGCGTTTAACAGCTTGCATTTATGAATCAAGATGGACCCCATTCACGTGGAGTATCCACAACTACTGCCAACTCCCACTCTCACCATCACAACTATCCAATTAATTTTTCTTAGTATTATATTTTACAAGATCAATTCTCGGCCCAGTAGCATAGTATGAAACTCATTTTACCATCCGAATTAAGCAATTAAAGAGTCATATTACATACCATACATATTTGGTACAAACATATTGGGAACCAACTTGATCAACAGATTCTTCGCAAAAAAAAAAAAAAAAAACAATAAAAATAAATCAACTGCATGTAAACGAGTAAAGATCAAAAGAAGAGACAAATATGACCTGCATGCTACGATTGACAGAAGAAAACATACCGGTTGTCTCTAAAGTTTGCAATAAACAATAATTTGTGATTTCAACGACCTTTTGGGTTCATGATCTGCGAGAACACTGCACTTGGTGTCAACCCATCCGAGTCTTCACTGGCGACACTTCGACCGCCTATGCTCATACTCATTCCACTGCTCCTCGAGTCAGTGGCATTTTTATCAAAACCTGGGGATGCATCAGGATTTTTCTTCCCTTTAAAGGGCACAAACGGCTCTTCCTCGACATCCACTCCACCAATGCCTTGGCCACTCTCCTCCGCACTCTCCTGTAGCTGCAAAGCAAACTCTAGGTTCCACAACACATCACCCATCGATGGCCTTTCAATGCCCTGATCAGACACACACTTCATTGCAGTCTCGGCAAACTTCTTGAAGCATTCGGAAGAAATCTTCCCCTTCAGATAAGGATCCATGATCTGATCAAGATTGCCTTTCTCGTGGCAATGAGCTGCCCACTCTGCCAAGCTCACTTGCTCCTTTGGAAGTGTTGGGTTCAATGCAGGGCGAGCACACAAGATCTCGAAAAGAACAACTCCAAACGAGTAAACATCAGACTTTTCGGTCAGTTGCTGCCTCCTGAAGTACTCAGGATCCAAATACCCAAAACTACCTTTAACAACAGTGCTGACATGCGTGTTATCCAATGTAGGACCTGTTTTAGATAACCCAAAATCAGAAACCTTCGCAACCCACTTCTCATCCAAAAGGATGTTTGTTGTCTTAACATCTCGGTGGATAATAGTGTGCTTGGCGCCAGTGTGGAGATAGTGTAAGCCACGAGCAGCTCCAATGCAGATCTCAAGCCTTTGCTTCCAGGGCAGTGGAGGTTTTTGGCTCTTGTAAAGATGCTCACGCAGCGTTCCATGAGCCATGTAGTCATAAACAAGAATCATTTCACAGTTTTCTTCACAATAGCCAATTAACGAGACAAGGTGGCGATGACGAAGTTTTGAAAGCATTTCAATTTCAGTTTGGAACTCATGTATTCCTTGTTCAGCGAGTGGGTTTCCACGCTTGATTGCCACTTTGGTTGTTCCACCATCAACTTCTCCCTTGTAAACTTTACCAAAACCTCCAACCCCAAGGAGTAGAGCCTCGTCGAAGTTCTTGGTGGCTGCCTTGATCTCAGCAAATGAGAAGTGGCGGCAAAGGTTTGAAGGAAGGGAGGAGGCGTAACTTCCTGTAGTGTTTGTCTTGGCAGAACCAGCAGAGTGGGAATTACCATATAGAGAAAGTGGAAGCCACCCTGAAGGACCTTCACTTGCACTTGACTCCTTCCCATGCCTACGGCAACGGGAAGCAGCAATAAGAAAGAAGCCAACAACAAGGGCTAAGGCAATTCCACCACTAACAACCCCAATGATAATCACTTTCTGATTCTTTGTTTTACCATTACCAGATGATGGTCTAGCCTTTGGTGGGTCAATCACATCCTGTCTAGGAAGAGGAGTAGGATTAGGCCCTGCAAGATTACCCTTTGAATCACTAACTTTGAATATTTCTATTCCATTCAGGATTGCATCATAATAGTTGGGCTGGTCAGACACATCTGGATGTAGTTCAAGCCACAAATCCTGCTGTGGGCTTCCACTTGGAACAAGAACCACAAAATTCTGGTACACTGGAACATCATCTTGCTGATCTGCCCATGCAACAACATCCGCCCCATTCACAGCAGTTTGATTGTAAAGGAAGATATCAAACACTCTTTGATTGATCTTGGTTATATTTGGCGCAATCTCGCAGAAATGAAGCCGAACTAGGTAAGTGAATCCCGAGTCTACTGAGAAAATCCAAGTCAAATTGTAATTGAGATTGATCTGAGGATTTGGCCCCATTGATCTTGCAGTGCTATAAACATCAACTGGTGCAACATAAGTAGGCATATCTTTCGGATATACGATGGTTGTGTTTGGATCAGCAGCCAATGTAACCCCAAGCGCAGCCCCATAGAGGTATGGCGAGTCGTCATACCAAGATCTATAAAGACCTGTATCCTTGGATGGCGAGATATCATTTCCACCCACATTCAAGCGATAAACATTCTCAAAAGCAGTGCTATTGCCGATCTCGAAAGAAGCAGACTGGCCTACAATCATCGGACTTGAAACATAAATGTCGGGCATTGATACAATTTCAATCCCGTTCACGAATGCAAAGGCCTTCGGAGCTTTTTGAGATGGGACGAAAGTTATATCCAATTTGTCACCATCAACATTTATCGAATACTCTTTCACAATAAACGCAAAATTCAAAGCTTCCGTGGTCTGTGCAACACTGAAGTTGTTGAGCAGAGTATACGACCCTGCCGTCACCGAGAAGATGGAATTGGAGGCAGTTAAGTCCGCATAAGAAGCAGGGTAGAAGTAAAGCCGTACAAATTTACGACCGGAGATAACAGGAATACTGTATGTGAAACTGGAGTAGAAGACCCTAGCAGTCATGTAAGGGACTTGAGGGACGGAAGGGTCCTGAGTAGCAGCTTCGGAGGTGCTGGAGTTCCCACCCGCCATTAGATACTTGGACTTAACATCTGATGTCCACTTCCGACCATCGGTATCAGTGTTTTCCGAGGTTGCTCCACAATCTAGGAGGAATTTCTCGGTTGGAACAAAGTTTTCGGCCAGAATAATATGGATCGAAGCGAAGGCCGAATAAAGAAGGATAATGGGCACAGCAGACACAACAGAAAATTTATTGGGCTTCCTCATCTCAAAACTAGAAGTTTTCACAATTTGGCTACAGTTTTAGAAGTCCAAAGTAACCGCACAGCTCGAAAAGAACAAGATCTGGGTTGCTTAACACCCAAATCAGATTGGAACTACTAAAAAGATCGACGCAAAAAACAAATAACAAGATTTTGCAACAAAACGTACTAAAATTATTGGAGGAAAACCTGAGTTAGCAGACAACACAGGACATTTCTTCCCGAAGAGCTTGATTGCAGGGTATTTTGCTTCCGACATTTCTCATTGTCTCTGCTTCCTGTATTTCTGTAGCCACTGTGTTCCGTCGCCGAGCTCTTTCTTCCCATCGGTCTTTCATCTTAGCTGCGGTGGCTGTGAGGTTTCCTGTCAACGGGAATGTTGCTGTTAACGGACTGCAGATGGTTGTTTCATCATTCAATAATACTGATATATAGACGAATTCTTCGTCATTTCGCACATAGACGCAGAAAGAGCTCGGCGACCGTAGGTCCGTAGATAATCGGAACTGAATCAATAAATAAGGGAAATGGCTTGTCCGCACTGGACAAGTAGGTGTGCAAATTTTGGTGGCTTCCTTATTAAAAGTAAAATAATTAAAATAAAAGAAAAATAGATAAATATAAGATTTATAAGAAAAAAAATATTGATTTTTTTTTTCTGAAAAGAAAGTGATTTTTTTTTACAGTATAATATTTATTTATTTTAAGGTGGTATCTAACATTATTTAATAAATAATAATATATATTATATCGTTATGTTAATCGGTGTAATATAGAATATAGTTTTAGAATCTACAAATCCACTGCATTCTTTTTGAAAAAGTCGATACATTTGAGACAACAAATTGAAATTTTAATAATATCTTTATGTTATAAAATTAAAAAGAAAACTACTACTATTGCAAGAGAAAAGAAATTCTTAAGAACTGAAATTTTCTTTCTTTCTTTATATTTTCTTATGAATTTCATTACAACTGAAACCCATATTTATAGGAGTTGAAATTACTATGCAAGTTATTATGCAAGTCACTATACAAGTCACTGTGTAGATTTTAAAATAATAGTGGTGAGGTCATTCACATAATTTTAGTAGTGGGACAGGGGGTGGCTGCCGACTCTTCATAACACTCCCCCTTGAATGACCACCCATAAAGAATCTGGCTCGTTAAAACCTTACCAAGGAAAAACCCAGTGGGAAGAAAAACCAATGGCGAAGGAAAAAGAGTACAGTCTTTTTATGTATCCACAAGTGCTTTAAGATTGCCTCATTAAAACCTTGCAAAGGAAAATCCAATGGGATAAAACCTTAGCGAAGGACAAAGAGTACAATCAGCACAAGTTTTCAGGACTTTTACTCCCCCTGAAAAGTGCATGACAATAGTTTTTGAGTCTTCACATTTTAATATTCTGCACAATTTTCTTGAATGTCGTAGTTGGTGACGTCTTCGTGAATAAATCTGCCAGATTATCACTTGATCGTATATTTGATATATCCTCCTTTGATTTGAATGAAACAAGCAGCATTATCTTCGTATAAAATTGTTGAGTCATTGATCTCAGCCAAATATACTCTCGACTTGTTTCATGAATTGCAATAATTTCTGAGTGAAGATGAAAAATAATATCTGATTGACAGATTTAATAGAAATCTGATACCTGCAGTAATACTTAAACTCCCCTGATAATATGCGTTAGTGTTTCAAGTAATAAGCAAATATGATTTCAGTATATATAACAAGTTAAGAATTCAAACACAATCTCCAACTAAATAATGCATTAGAGAGAGTATGATAATATTTTCATCTAAAATTTTCTCCCCCTCATTCGACGTTATTAGGAAGAACTTGTTTATATACGGCGGAAATAATATTGGAAACCATCTATGTATGATAAAAGCTGTAAAAGTTTTGAGGTTTAATATTATCGGTTCGGCGGAAAATCAAATCCGCTTGACATTGTGGACAAACGAGATCTTGAAGAGATTTGAAAGTTTCGGGTTGTTGTTTAAATATAACCAATTTTACCATTGGTTTACTCCAGCAAAAATATTTCGCATTCCTCATAGATTTAGTTGTTGTTCATCCAGAACGATATTATGTCTGATAGAAATTATAATGTCCCAGATTTAAACCATGAACCTTTTATACCTCAACCACTTATATTTTCTCTTGAGACTGTAAACACCATGATAGGAGTAGAGATATATCTATCTAGTAAATCTGATCCTGAAATTGTTGCAGCATCAAGAACCCTCAGTGCTCAATATGCTGCCTCTCTTACAACCATGTCTCAGAGGCTATTGGCGAGAACGAGTGAGGTTGATCATCTTAAAAATCAAATATCTGAGTTGCATCAAACGCTTGCAACTAAAGTGATGCAACTCAAGATAGAAAAAATAAAGATTTAAAATAAGATAACAAGGAGCTGAAGAAACTTGTAGACTGGTATTCTCGTGACCTGAAAACACGAGTAGAAGAGCTGGAACGAGAGAGAGCTCAGATACAAAGTCAACAACAGCAGCTAACGGCAGAGGTTCAGCGTTTACAAGAAAATAGGGATAGCTGTAATTAATCTCGCTGGCTTTTGAAATTATGCATCCAGCATATCTTGTAAAGTGAGATTCGAAGAGATGATGGTTTGTCTTGTTCTTATTTCCATTTCCATTTCTATAAGAACCGTCTTTAACTTCATGTAGTACGCATCAAAATTTCTTCTCATATCTATAATTCATCTGTATTTGTATTCTTATTCTACAAATTTTCAATGGCTCATCAATTTCCTTTTACTATTTCTCACAATCAACATATGAGGTATCCTTCACCTCAATTACAAGTTGATCCTGCATCTTCCGCAGGTGCAATGTTGCAGCAAATAAATGATCTGGCTAATAAGTCAGATCGTGAAGCTGTTTATGAGCTGGTGACTCTCGGCACCCGATACTCCTCCTCTATTGTTGGATTTTCCAACCGATTACAATCCAAAAATCGTGAGATTGAGGAGCTTAACGAGAAGGTTTCTGTACTTCAACGACTTGTTCAAGAGTCTGACAAAAAAATTGCAGACTTAAAGTAGGAGAATAAGGATTTAAAATCCTTACTTGCCTCTTCATTTCGACTGCCTAATCCTTTAGATAAGGATAGTATGTTGCTTCATGAAGAGCAAATGCATTTGAGAGATGAGGCTAGAAGTCTCAAATTCTTGTAACTCATCTATGAATTGAATAATAAGATCTTTCCTTTTCAAATGCATTCCTTGAATTTATAGCAACCCTTGTAATCTTTTCAAGAGTTCTAACAAGGTAAATCATCAACGTAAACTGCAATAATGACGAATCCGGATTCTGATAAAACACATGAATATATAGGATTATTCTTAAATCCTTCTTTCAATAGATACTCGTTGATTCAATTATACAACATACGTTCGGATTGCTTTAACCCATATAAAGATGTTTGAAACTTTATAAAGTACATACTCCTAAATGTACTTGGATTAGATGCTTCAAGTATCGTAAATCTTTATATATGTAATGATCTAATGATCCTTATAAATATGCAGGGACTACATTCATTAACTGCATATCTAATCCTTTTGTAATAACCAAATCGATTAAAAATATGAATGTGATTGCATTCATAACAAGGAAATATGTTTCCTCATAATTGCTCTCGGGTTTCTATAGGAAACCTTGTGCGACAAATTATACCGCACAATTTCATTTCGCATTACGCTTTCGTATAAATACTCACTTATATTTGACAGATATTACACCCTTTGGTGTTTGGACAACAGATCCAAATGCATCTCGCTTCACTAGCGAGTTTAATTCAGTTTTAATAACTGCTTTCCATTTTGGCCAATCATTTCTACGTCGACATTTTTCGACGATTTTTGGCTCACTTTTTTTATTACTTCTGGTAATATCAAGTGTTATCATATATGTTGTCGACAACAGTTTTATTTCTATCCATAAATTTTCCAGTACTCATGAAATGTATTGAGATCTCATTGTTTCTCTCCAGGGAAAAACATTTTATGAAACACCTCTACAGGAGGTTCCTCTTCAGGAGGTTTATACTCTTCAGGAGTTTTCTCTTCAAGAGTTTTCTCTTCAAGAGTTATACTTTTCAGGAGTTACATCTTCAGAAGTTACCTCTTCAGGAGGTTTTCTCTTCAAAAGGATTATATTTTATACAGAAAATACGGTCTCTTCATGAGCACCGATTTTTATTTTTCTTGTACACCAATAGGTCTTCAACGCTTCAGGTGTATCTTAGACTCATTTATTGCTGTTTTAACAACTCGTCCTTCAGGGACTTCAATTCTTGCTTAAGCATTAACAGCAGTAATATATGATTTTACAACACATTTAGTGACAGTAAATATATCATGTAATTGATTTGCAACACTTTGCAGATAGATAATCCTCTGAACTTCTGGTTCACATTTATTTGTAAGAGAATCAAATTTAAACAGGGCTTTATTATCTCAAGTAATTTCTTATCGTGCTTCAGGCACCGATATTTCATTATTTCAAAACATGATGAAATATTAATAAACTTATATATAAAAACTTAGTATAAGTAAATCAAGTGCTTGGCCGTACAACAGGTACGTGACTACTGTTTAGTCATATTACATTTATGACAAACATCTTCATCTTTTTATGAAGAATTATTCTGAGGGCCTTTACCCTTCTCTGAGTTTGATCACTTCTGGTGATACGATATATTTTTATCATCTTTAGTGTTGTCGCTTTTGGGACCAACACTTTTATAATTTTTCTACCACGTCTACGCCCTTAGTTCCAGTTCACTTCTGAGAATTGTGTAAATTCGATATCATTAATAGGACGTAACTGGTGTAACAAAAACTCATTATTTAGCTCAATCACTGGAAGACAAAACAAAAGTTCAGAATATTTGTTGAACTTTCACTCTCGATATTGCTACTGCAAGAGCACATTCGAGATATGAAAAATAATGTCTTCTTTTATATATCATCATCAGTGACATTTTCACTGTATAATTTTAATATTGAGCTGATTTTAAAGAGTGCAGAATATTCAATACCATTATTAAAATCTTGCAACTTCAGGTGCAATAAATCATAATAATCTTTTGAGATGATTACATCTTCTAGTGCTTATATCACTCTCTTAATTTATTTCACATAGTAAGATGATTTTTCATCATGAGATACACAGCATGGTCCTTCAGGGACACATGGTTTTCTTCTATGATTGTATCTTTCAAGTTCATCATCATATCCAAATAGATCTCATCAAGGATCCTGAATAAATAACATTTTTCAGAAATGTCAATAGTAATAAATCTCAATATTTGACATTATATTACAAAAATAAATCTGTGAATTTAATAAATATATTCACATTATCATGAGAATAAAAATAAAATTTTATCAAGTAATATTCAGCAATATTACCTTTAATATTTATCTCAAGGACTGCAAATAATATATTGAAAAACTTATTTGAAGTAGAAGACCATTAGCTTCAGTATCGGTAGAATTTCGTGCTGATAACGTGTTATAAAATTAAAAAGAAAACTACTATTATTGCAAGAGAAAAGAAACTCTTAAGAACTGAAACTTTTTTTCTCTCTCTATATTTTTTTATGAATTTCATTACAACTGAAACCCATATTTATAGGCGTTAAAATTACTATGCAAGTTACTATGTAAGTCACTGTACAGATTTTAAAATAATAGTGGTGGGGTCATTCACATAATTTTAGTGGTGGGACAGGAGGACGGCTGCCGACTCTTCATAACACTTTCACTTTTCTTCATAAGGAATATGAGTCTTGTACATTTTCGAATTATATCTAGACTTCAAGTATTACTCTAATATATAATTTACAACATTATTGTTGAAGTATTTTTTTTTTTAAATATAATTCTGATTTTTATTTTTTTTTCAGAATTCTATTTTTCTATATTTAATTTAAATTTTTATAGTTTTGTAATATAATAATATTTATAAAACATGGTTAATTGGTTAGAGCATTCACAATACTTTATAATTTATCCTATCCTTTTAAATATATCCTTAAAATTACTTTTTTATATTGTACATAATGACTTTTATAATATACTATACATCAACTTATTTGTTTTTTTATATATAATTTAAAATAGTAATTTTTTATTGTTTTAAGATTTTTCTCTAATTATGAATAAATTTACAGTATCTTTATATATTTTGATATTTGTAATATATTTTTTTATATACAATAAAATATAAATCCATATCCACATAAATCAAAACATGAAAAAAAAAATGGGATCATATTATAAAAATATGATTTTTTCTGTGGTAAGGCATATACCTGAAATTGCTGGATAAGCGTGCGAGCACACATACGCAGAGAGAGAGAGAGAGAGAGAGAGAGATAAAGGTATGAACTTCTGAATTCTGCTTCCAAAAATACAGTCTATATATGTGCTGCAGCTTGAGATTTTGGGTGCAAAATAAAAAACAACCATGTCATCATGCTCAGACTAGAGGAGATAAGATAGGATAGACACGCATCTATATATGTATATGTATATACAAGTATCTAACAATAGTCAAAAAGTGGTTGGGGGGTCCTAGTGTTGTCTAAATAGTATTCTTTTGATAGAATCTAGCAAGGGCAAAAATCACAAGGATGCACAGACTATATTGTAAGATAGGTTCTTATCATGATTGCTCCAGTTGGATCAGAAAGAAGATGTCTAATAAGGCACTTTCTCAAATTGTTTGGTGCTATCACAAACATATAGAAGGCAAACAATACGAGGTCTGCCGAGGAGAGAGTTGAGCCCAGAAATCCCTGCCACATCCTGCAATGAAAATACACCATCAACTATTCCACACCATATATTAAAGAGAAAAAAAAAAAACAAGCTTCACTGGAACTTCCCACATAAAAAGCTTAAACTGATGAAATTTCAACATTTTTTTCGTTATTCACGAGGATAAATGAGGGATTTCAACATTGGGACTTTCCAAGAAGTCATCCATCCTAATACTATTCTCGCTCATGCTTAACTGCAGAGTTTTGATAGGATCAGGTATATTATTCTTTATTCTATTAGCCTCCTTCACATGTTGGCCCAAACTCCCCTCAGTGAGTAGCACTCAAAATGTGATATCCATTACTTTTAAATGGGAGGTATAGATAGATGAAGATATGGTTTATACCTAAGGCTACTTGCTCCGATAACCATGATAAACTACCGCTTGTCTCAAAAAACGAAGTTGATGGAAAATGATGGATTTTCCATCACTAGCAAAGCATTGCTGATCAGAGCTCACTAACAATTCTTATCGATTCCGCATCTCAACACTTAAGCTAAACCCTGAGATTAGTATTTCAATGACTCACATTGACTACTACCACAATAACATGAAGACACCCCTTCAAGTTTATCAATGAAGTCACATAATGCAAAGAATCAATTCATGTTCAAAGTAATCAGTCTATTGTTTTGCCATCCTTACTCCTTCAAAACTACATTATGTGTAACAACTCTGAAATGGAGTGGCGAAAGGAGTTCTGTCTCCTTTCTGTAGCCTTGGAACGGATCTTTATAGCTAGTCCTCAATATCATGGGTCACAGATTTTGTCAAGTTCTATGCATATGCAACATATAGTGTGCACTGTGGGAATTGCTAGTCAATACTATTATATCAAGAGAAACCATTATCATTAAAGAAAAAAAAATCTACCACATAAATGATAGAAAAATGATCGTACCAAGTGGGTAACCGAAAGAAAGTACGAAAGAATGTCCTAATGCCCTCGATATCCAGTTGAAGAATCAATGCTAGTCCAAAAAGAAAGAATGCTCTCTGGCGTTTTCTTTCTTGTGGCCAGAGGGAGTTCCATGCTGAAACAGAAGTAAAATTAACAGATAAAGAACAAATTTTAAATCAGGAACAAAATCTCATAGAATTTTCAGGTAGGAAAAAGGAAAACGACAATAATAGGCTCATGATTACATGCCAATGATTCCAAAATCAATAATACACCTGAAATACAGCATATCAGCCAATACTTGCAAAAAAAACATAAAATTATGAAAAATATAGTATACCACCCAAGCATAAAATGGGACGAAATTGAATCATACAACTATGACTATCCAGTAAAAATTTGGATTACTTGATTTTGATTACTTGGTAGATAACCCATTTGCTGCCTTGTGCGTGTGAATAAAAAAGCATCCTTTATTGAGTGCATGTTCATAAGCTTCACATAATGGACACAAGTTTCAAAAGCATGAGAAGCCAAAACATATATATATATATATAGAGAGAGAGAGAGAGAGAGAGAGAGGCTTCTTTTTTATTAAGTGTAATTGTGAGTAAAAAAGCATGATGCATGCAGCCAAGGAACCGCATATAAAAAAAAAAAAAGTTGTTTTTCAAGGGACGTGAAAGGCAAGTCATAGCCCAATCTTGTGAGGTATCTCACTAAGATGTAGAAATTATAATGCAATAATTAGCCTCTCCAAGCCCCAGCTGAAGGGTTAGGAGCCAAAAAATATAGTTGCTAAAACAGGCAGGAAAGAGAAATTTATTTATTTTATCAGTGAGCAAGAAAGAGAAAACTTGTTGCCACAACCCTGAAAATATGGTGAAATAAGGCCCAAAATAATTTCAACGCCATAATGGTATCAAACATATTTTGAGGTGTAACTTGTCAACTTTATGAAATTGAGAAAACCGAAAATACCAAGAGAGCTTTTTGGAAAAACTTCCTTTTTTCAGTGCAGCCGTTTCTCATTATATATAGGCCCTAAGCCCATGCTTTACAAGGAAAGGTAATTATACACTATACATGATAAGTCTAATGTAACAGTCCCTAAGAATCAGTCTGTTTTACAAAGAAAGAATATTCCATGTACAAACAGAAAAGTAAAGATAAGATACATAACAATTAACATTCCTAATTATATATGTTGACATCCCCCCTCAAATTGATGCTAGTAAGTCAAACAGTAACAATTTGCCAACAAGGAATTGATGTCGTTGTCGAGTCATTGCTTTGGTGAAGACATCAGCCAGTTAGAGATCAAAAGAAATGTAAAAAAGACAAATTACCCGACTCTCCAAAGTATCACAGATAAAATGACAATCAACTTCAATGTGCTTGGTGCGTTCATGGAAGACGAGATTGTTTGCAATCTGAATAACACTAGTATTATCAACATGAAGAGAGGTAGAATTAGTTTGAGGAAACCAAGCTCCTCCAGAAGACCAAGTAACCATACAATTTTAGAACAAGCTCTAGACATGGCATGATACTTAGCCTCAGTAGATGATTTAGAAACACAATCTTGTTTCTTACATTTTCAATAAATCAAGGCATTACCTAAAAACATACACGGTATACACCAACTTGTAGTAGATCGACGTGTATCCGGACACCTAGCCCAATCAACATCATTGTAGGCAACAAGCTGAAGAGATGAGCTTGTAGGAAAGAACAACCCACGAGTAGGCGATCCATGAAGGTAGCAGACAATGCAGCAAACTGTAGCAAGATGAAGATGCCGAGGAGAAGACAAAAACTGGCTGACTTGATTAACGACATAGGAGAAATCCGATCGAGTAGAGGTCAAGTAGATATGACTCCAACTAGGCGCCGATAGAGAATAGGATCATCCGGAAGATCCCCTTCATCTTTCCTATATTTAACATTTACCTCCATAGGAGTATCAACTGAAAAAAGTGTCGTCAAACCAGCCAACACAATAAGATCTTGAATATACTTATGCTGGTTTAAGACAATACCATTGACCCAAAGATGAACTTCCAATCCCAAGAAGTATGTGATTTGGCTAAGATCTTTTATTTGGAAAGTTGCATGCAACACCTTCTGAAGCTTAGTGAACAGACCACAGTCAGTGCCAATAATGATGATATTATTCACATAAACCAAAATAAGAACTATACCCGTTGTAGACTTGTGGAAGAAGAGAGAAGAATCATATTGACTTTAACCACATTTGGATTGAGAGATGAGATGAGTTGAGATAAGTTTTGAAAGTTTAATAAAATATTATTAGAATATTATTTTTTAATAATATTATTGTTTTGGAATTTAAAAATATTGAATTGGAATTTCAAAAAATTGAATTATTTATTATATTTTGTATGAAAATTTGAAAAAGTTGTAATTATGAGATTGATGATCTCAACTCATGTTCGAATCCAAATGGGGGCTTTGTGTAAAGCTGAAGGTAAGAAGTGTACTACAAAACTTCTCAAACCAAGCCTGGGGAGCCTGCTTGAGCTCATACAAAGAACGCCTTAACTTACAGACACCATGAGGAGAATAACTAGTCATACCAGAGGGAGGCTTCATATAGATCTCTTCAAGATCGCCATGAAGAAAGGCGTTCTTCACATCCATTTGATGTAGTTGTCACGACTATGAAACGGCAATAGCTAAGATAGTTCGAATTGTGGTCATTTTGACAACAGGAGCAAATGTCTCCTCATAGTCAATCCCATATTCCTATTTATTATCCAGAACTATAAGGCGAGCTTTGTACAGATCCAAAGAGTCATCAGAATAAAGTTTTATAGAGAAAACTTATTTACTCCCAATAGGTTTGACTGTAGGGGGGATAAGGAACAATATCCAAAGTGTGATTCTCCTCAAGTGCTTGAAATTCTGCTTGCATTGCATTTTGCCAACACTTATATTCCATGGCCTATTTATAATAAGAGAGAATGAAAATAGAGGATAGAGTAGTTACAAGAGAGATAGGGGATGGGAAACGATATCGATTAGGGGGTTGAGAAGGATGAGTAGACCGGCGAACAGTGGTGGAAACTGTAGCAGGATTAGGCACTGGGTCGAGATCTTGAGGGGGCACAAAGGAAGTGGAACCAGACTCATTACAACGACATCGTTCATACACAAAACCAGGCTTAAACTTTTCCACAACTGCCGGAGAATCAGAAAAGCTAGGCAGAAGAGATAACGATGCAGATGACAGCTCAACACGAGATGGAAAGAAATATTGATTTTCAAAGAAAATCACTTACCTAGAAACTCCTATACAACAAGCATGAGGGTCATAACAAACATAACCCTTTTGAGGGATAGCATAACCAAGAAAAACACACTTAACCGACCGAGCAGTAAGTTTTTGTCGTTCATGAGTAGGAAGATGCACAAAACAAACACAACCAAATGCACGGAGATTAAAATATGAAGGAGAATGACCAAACAATTTAAAGAAATGGAAAACATGATTTAACGTAGGAGAGGGTAAACGATTGATCAAATGAATTGAAATAGAAAGTGCTTCACACCAAAAACGAGGAGAAATAGATGATTCAAGTAAAAGAGTTCTTACCACATTAAGAAGGTGACGATTTTTCCTCTTAGCAATACCGTTTTGTTGCGGTATTGAAGGACAAGAACGCTGAGAGATGATTCATTTGCATTGAAGAAAGTTTTGAAACTCATTAGACATATATTCTCCTCCAAAATCAGATCGCAAGATCTTGATGTTGGCAGAGAATTGAGTTCAAGAAGGGCAAGGAAGCGCTTAAAGACTGAAAAACCTTTGCCTTAGCCCGTAAAAAGTAAACCTAAGTAAATCGATTAAAATCATCAATGAAAGTAACAAAGTACTTATAATGCACATGAGAAGCAACATGTGCAATCCCTCAAATTTCAATATGAAGAATATCGAAACATTGTGAGGCACGAGATGCATGAGAAAGAAAAGGTAGAAATTTACTTTTGCCAAGTTTGCATGTTGTACAATCGACGAAAGAGAAGAATATGCTTTATTTCCCAATAAACCAAAATTAAATAAAGTACGAAGTATATCCGAGTTTGGGTGGCCTAGACGTCTATGCCACATCTTATTTCTCGGACTAACAACATTGCATGCAAAGAAAAATAAAGGAAAACTAGGGATAATTGTGGAAGGAGAAAGGTATAGAGGAAAGAGTCATCCCATTTTAGGCTCCTCTGCGATCATCGCAATGCAACAGAACCAAAGGCACCAATGGAGGCATGACAAGAAACACCCTGCTTCCTTTCAAGTTGAATGGGACAAGCGGAGATGATATAGCCATGTTTCTTGTATTAGTTACAAAACTTCTGGGGACAATCCCAAGAAATATGACCAAAGGCTTTATAGCTATAGCACTAGACAACACGTATGTCTCAACCCTTATTATTCCCTTGTGTTGAGTTACAAGGTGCTACTCTTCACGAAGAAGTTCACTCAAACAAGCATCCAGAGATGGTATAGGATGGCAATTCATCAAATTAAAACATGCAATTTCAAAATTAGTATGTAGCTTCATCAAGAATTGATCTCTCTTGCTTGTTTCATGCACAGTTTAAACAGTAAAGAGAGCTGCATCGGGAACATTAGCATAAACAATATCGGAATAGTCAGCCCAAAGATTTTGAAAACCATAAAAATATTCCTTAATGGAAAGTTTGCCTTGTGTGAAATTGGCCATCTCATTCTCCTATTCAAAGCGGCGAGCCGTGTTGTCCTGATAATAAATCTTGCTGAGGTAATTCCACACGTCAGCAGCAGTTTTATAAAGCCTCAGATTGGGAACAAGATGAGGCTCACCTGAGCTAAGGATCTAGGTCATAACCTGAGCATCTTTGATTTCCCACTTTGACAGAGTCTCTACATATGTAGGGACGGGATCACTTCCATCAATATGATCCCACAATTCTTTCATTTTGACAAATAATTGAAACTGAGATTCCCAAGCAGAGTAGTTCTTTCCAGTAAAATGAATATGAAAGAAATCAAACTTATTTGATGACATGATGCAATTGAGAGACAAAAAGAATAGCCCACCAGAAAATTTTTTGCAAGCAAAAAAAAAAAATATATATATATATGTGCCGAGAACACCCAAACCAGAGAAGTCAAATCAAAATTGCTAATAAAGTTACTTGCATAGAAAGAGTACCCAGCAGATGCCGAAAACGAGAGCCATGAAAGAACCACGAACTAGAAACAGTCAACGGGAAAAAAATTGCACTAACTGGAAGCACAAACCCACAACAGTACTCAGAAAGTGCCGACAAGCCCACAACACCACAAATCCACAACACTACTCAGAAACTGCCAAAATACTCCCTTGGCACCAAACAAAAGCACCGACCCAAAAGCTATCAACAGAACCACCGAAACAAAGAGCCCTGACCAGATAGTGCTGAACAAGAAACCGTACCAAGAATCCTCAACAGAAAGCGCCAACACACATATTAGAACCACCCCCAAGAAAAAAAAAATTGCAAAACAGGAAGGATTTAGTCAACCTGCTCTTGATAAATTGTCAACTTTATAAAGAACATGAGAAAGCTAAAAATGCTAAGAGAGTTTTTTGGAAAAACTTCCTTTTTTCGGTGCAGCCGTTTCTCATTATATATAGGCCCTCAGCCCATGCTTTACAAGGAAAGGTAATCATACGCTATTCATGATAAGTCTAATGTTACAGTCCCTAAGAATCAGTCCACTTTAAAAGGAAAGGATATTCTATGTACAAACAGAAAAATAAAGATAAGATACATAACAACTAACATTCCTAATTATATATGTTAACATAACTGTTATACAATATCCAGATAGGTAATCACTGATCAAAAGAAAAAAAAAAATCAGGATAGGTAATCAAATCGAGCTGAAAGTAGGTTTTCAAATATGTTATATCGGTAAACGCAGAGGCAGCCACGTCTCTGCTACCCATGGAGGAATATCGATTTTTTCTGAAAGGATGATTTTTACATTAAAATATAGCAAGTGATATGCACCTAACGGAATGTATGACTTAGATAAGTATCTGGCCCCCGCCATCCCCTCCTCCCCCCCCCCAAAAAAAAAGAGAAAATTCTCCATGAAATGAAATACCTTGCATTGAGATATTTGCATTAAGTTGTTCATAAGCAAGAGCATCCTTGGAATGGCTCTGCTTCAAAATGTTTGCAATTACAGAAGCATATTTTGGAGCTTCTGACAAAGATCTCACAACTGAATAGCCTGTGCATTGAAGATAGAAATATAAGCAGATTTAATGTGAACAGGTAATAGAATTATATTGTCCAATACCTGTATTTCCTTACCCGTGGCTGGATGCACCATGCTGGCAGCAGCACCAAACGCAAGGTTCTTTTGCTCTGTATTTGGTAAAGATCCACCAACTGGGATATAGGACCATTCCTACATAAAAGGTCCATTGTAGTAAAATAACCTAAAATCTGGGAAGCCTGAGTTGGTAGTAGATGCAACAGGAATATTGCCAGTACAGAGCTTCATGCACATGCATATTGTGGACTGACACGTGTATCTTTATTTCATGGAAAGAAATATATATATATGTAAAGATGGCATTCTTCTAATATTAATTGTGAGCATCAATGTTTGGCCAACTAACGTTACCTCTTCATAAGTTTTTGTAATTCGGATACCCATTGTCTGTAACCTTGACCAGAGTTTTTCCTTCAACAAACCAAAAGGCATGGCGTTTTTTGAAGCCAGACAAGTTTCCTGCATTTCACTTCCTAAATATTTACACATAATTCTGAGAAGTAATCAACCAAAAAAAAAAGCATTGAGTAAACCTCAAAGAATACTCTTGTTGGTGACATGGGCATGGCATATAAGAATGTTGGATATTCTGCTTCTAAGCTTGGAACCTTTTGTTTCATGTAGTCCCTGTAGTCCATGAAAACCATCAGGCTGGGATCATATGGATTGTTTTCCACCTGAAATTGTAAGAACTGACAAGAGTTATTGTAACCAAAAACAAGAAACCAGCCATACTGTCCGATTGCAAAAAACACAGAATATGGCAAATGCAACTGATTTGCATATATTCCAGATTTTCTTCCTTCCCCACTTCATGTAAACCACATGAAAACATTGATGTAGAACATGATTGCTTCTTTGACAGAAGGGTATTCGCACAATTGCACAGCTTGCAGACAAATACCTACAGTTGGCGTAGTTTAAGATACAATGAACTGATGTTTATTTTTTATATCATAATGATACAAAATATCTTCAGTGAACACCAGACTAGAAGTAACCAAGAAAATAGAACATCCAGCAACATAAATATTATAACATTTCAGATATTCCATGATAGCTTTTCAACAACTTTTTCAAGAAATGCAGGAGACGAGAAAAACAGAGCTAAGAAAATCAAGATAAAGGATATCAGGAACTATTTGTAGCAAGCAGATAGATGCAGAAAAAATAAATCAAATCTGTTCATTTAAGTATATTCTGATTCCTACCTCAACCTCCACACCATAAGCCGTTTGGACAGACACCTTTGGACCACCCACCTCATACTGCAACAACTTTCCCGAAGCTGCTCCTGATGCAACAGTAGCAAGCCTATAACACCATGTTAGAAGTTTGAAACAAGGTGTGATAGATAAATTAGAGATATTCATCTACTCCAGGTGAGAACTTGAAAGTAAGACTACCTGCAGTGAACAATAATATTGTGTTCACAGGCTACAAGACTGTGTCCATTAGTAGCTTCAACAATTCTTTCCACTTTGGAACTAAGATATGAAACACCTGACTCGACACACCTAGGAGAGATTATTACAAATTATATATCTCTAAAATACCATTTCCAAAACCACCAATGAGTAGAAGAATAACTAATAACAGAGATCATAGTGACAAGAAAGTGGAACTTGACTTACCTTCTTAACAACTCCTCATGAAGTAAATGTCGACTTACACGCCCATAGGCACGGCCAATCAGAACGGGATCATGGTCATCAAGATATACGATGGTATCCTGCCAAACATGCTCAATACAGCCTTCAAGTCCAAGATCTAAAAAAAAAGAATAAGTGGGTTCAACTTAGAAGCCAAAGAAACCACAGTTTGGAGTTTTGTCAGACCTTGATGCATTTACAACATTGTTATAAAGTTCACCAATAACATGAATTCACTCCCTAGCTTTGGAGTAAATGACAATGACTATTTTAAATTCCTCAAAATTAGATAAAGAAAAAAGAGCAAATAGCTTTAGGTGGTACACTATATTTATATGTACTGTATAACTCCTTCTAGTTCTAATGACTCATACATTCTATTATCATTTCCAATTGGACGATCCATTAATGCAACTGACAAAGGATTATAAATGGATCAATTTTTATTTTTATTTTTACAGGAGATTGGGAATAGATGGACTTTCTATGGGACTTATTTTGCTGACAGGATATATCACCAGTTTAGCTAGTTCAAACCAGTTCAGAAAAGACATGATCAAATATAGTACGCTAATTTAGAAATAAAAAAGAAATACATTTGCCACCTATGCTGAAGAAGCAACGCATAAAATGCATTTGAGAGAGTAACTACATATGGAAGAGAAATTGAGAGAACATTCAGAGTAAAGCAGCCACCCCGGTGTATGCTCTGGCGCAAATGTGTAAAAGAAAGTTGGTGCTCCTATTCACACTACTCACAAAAAAACATTTGTGGACAAGACATTTGCTATACTTAGACGTAGGATTGTAGGGCAGAGTCAGCTATATATTACACCAGTTCCCTAATATAAAGAGAATAAATAGCATACAAATCATACCATCGAAATGCGTCTTTGTTAGATAAAAAAGTGATACCTTTAAATTCATCCTCCCACACGCCGTAGTTATTTGTAAAAGGGAGATCTGGACCAATAAGTCCAACTTTGAGCCCTAATTTGGCTGACTCTGCAGCCAGAGCAAGCCCAGCTGGGCCACAACCGATCACCACCAAATCCAGTACATTCTCCGCTACTGATATAGCTGGTAGCTGCATAAGTAGTTCATGATAATAAATTGATGAGGGAAATTCCAACGTTTCCAGAGAAAGACACAAGGATACAAGATATTGCTACATTCATTTCGTACATTTAATTCCTTTAGAAATAAAAAGAGGAAAATACAAATGTGATTCATATAAAAAAAAAAAAAAAATGGAAGTTAGCTATGAGCCCCCTTTAATTTGTTGAACAGACGGAGTAATTCTCATGTAAAGCTTACTACCATCCGATGCAGGATTTAACCACTCGTATTCGCATTCAATGTATATACTCCATCAATATGAACTTCCTAAACAATACTGAAGTGGTCAAAGATCTTATCATTTTTCATCACATGAAACTTTCAGTTCGGCACAACTAAACTCATCGAACTTCACTAATACATGAGAAAGGACAACTGCATTACTTGGCTTGGCACGCTAAGCTATAATGCATGAAACAAAAGCGGTCTAATCTAACAATAAAAAAATCCTCCAACGCAACAGAGTTTCCCATTTTTTGATAAGTAACAGAGTTTCCCATTTTCCGAGCGCGCGGAAACGAAACAAACGTATAAACTACCTTATCGGAGAGTTTAGACTGCATTTCCATTGGCTTGTTCCGCTGCATTTGGACAAAGAGAACCTCAGACCCACCAGCCTTAACATAATCTTCCTCGTCGGCGTCGAAATCCACAGCCACGCAACTATCGCTCCCGGTGCGGGCCACCGCCTTCACTCGCACGAAATGCCGGCACAAACGGAACCGGCGAATATAGGCTTGCTTTCTGGAAACCGTAATTCCCGGAGACCTCCGAAGAGGGAAATACGACACCGTCATTGCGGCAAGGTTCCGAGCTCCTCCAAGCCCAAGGCACTCCATCTTTGAACTTGTTGACTTTCGTTAGGTTTTCCTCCTCCTCCTCCTCCTTCACGAACCCGGCATTTGAGAAGCTTTTTGGTATTTGCAGTGCGGTCGAGGCAGAAGAAAGAGGAAGATGGGAGTTATGGAAAATGGTAGCAGAGTCGAGAGGGTGCGTCTGGAAGCCTGTTTCTGAGATAACACTACTGATCAATAGGATAGGGAATTGTGTTTTATGGTGAAATTTTAATATGCTGACGTGTACAACTGTCATCCAGATTTCGCGACGTGCGATATTTTGATTGGTAGATGCTCAGGAAAAAAGAGCTTCCCTTATCGTTTTTTTCCAACATTTTTCCTACGTGTTTATTTCGCCGAAGAGGTGCAATGATGCCACCTTTTCCCCTGCAAGAATTTTATTAGACACTAATCCTTTGTTTTATTTATTTATTTTTTATTTTTTTATAGAAATAGTAATTTTATTGAAAAGAGGCACAAAAGACCTTAAGATTGGCTACAATAAAGAGCATCAATATAATTATTGTCTATAAATTGAGGAACTACATGTCACTATAGATGCATATCCTCGATTAAGACTGTTCACTCGAGCCGACCCGACTTGCACCGATAAACATGTTTCCGATCCGACTCGATTACAGATGCATTTCGATAAGTCAATAACTGTTTGGCCGATAATTGACCGATAAGATTTTCAAAAATACAGTTGAAATAAACTAAATAGAAGACGAAGAAACTAAGTAAAAGACGAAAGAACTACTAACTAAGAATTTGAAAATGAATGAAAAGTTAACCAACTGATCTGACACTTTGTTCGGTTGCCGAGAAAACTTGAGAAGCTGCAAATAGAACATTAGTACTAACTGCCCTTTCGTCAACGATATAGGACTATAATGAAAAAAATGGAACCATTACAAATCTTTGCATAGAGAAAAAAGCAAGAAAAAGAAAAATTTTACCATCACTATAGCCGAAACTTTTGTCAGAAACTTGGGCTTGAATTTTTTGAGCTCGTCGTCCTCCAAACCCTTGCTTTCCACCACCACATTTGCGGGAACACTTCATCGGAACTTTGGGCAAGAGAGAGAGAGAACAAGATCTATTTTGGACAAAGAGAGTGAGACAACGAGAACGCGATCCATTTTTGGACAAAGAGAGCGAGAACGAGAACAAGAACACAATCGATTTTTGGACAGAGAGTGAGAGAACGAGATTGATTTTGCAAGTGTTGAAGAGAACGAGATCGATTTTGCGAGTGTTGAAGAGAACGAGATCGCTTTTGCGAGCGTTGAAGAGAGAGTAAGAATGAGAACCGGGTTGATTTTGAGAGAGAAAGAGAGAAATAAGGATTTATATCGGTATCGGGTAAAATCCGGTTACCCATTTACACAAAACGAGTCGGAATAACGGCTTCGGGTCGGGTCGGAATATCGGGTCGAATCGGGTTACGGTTTATTTGTTCACCCCTATCCTCGATTAACCAAGCATACCTAGTAAGATGGTGTGTTGATGCATTAGCTATTCGAGAACAATACTAGATCTTGCAATTCATAAATCTATGTATAAATATTTTGATTTTAGCTATCGTATTCCTCATTTCTGAATAGGACTCAGTTTTACTGTTAATCTCTTCAACAAGATGAATACAATCACTTTCAATTAGTAGATTATATTGCTAAAAATATATTTTAATCATATTTTGACAAAAAAAAAAAGATGAGAAAAGATGAAGAATTGAAAACAGTTTTTAAAATGTGTCTCACCCAAGTAATGATGTCTGAATTACATTACCTTAATTGGTAACGGTTGAAATAATGTAGGTACTGCAAGCTGTGGCAGATCTAGTCGATGCCTAAATTGTGCACTGCCTAAATTGTTTGCCCAAAGTGATATTCAGGTTGTAACATTTGAAACATGGCTGATTCTACGATAAAGTTGCCGCATTGAAGTAGCTTTAAGTTTTGAGCTACATTGAATTTTTTTTTTAACCAATTTGATTATATTAAACTAAAAAGATTATACATGAGGAAATGGTGAGATTTGCGAAGTGAGGGAAAAAAAACAAGTTTATTTGGGACCAAAAGCTTGATCCCTACCCATGCCTTGAAAAAAGATACCGTCTTATAATAAGGAACTACCACGGGAAGCGATAGAGTCTCCGCTAGAAGCGAAGAAGATGGTAGATGTACTGTTGATTATTGTCTGGAGATAATTTTTTAGTAGGTTCAAATCCCTCGACCAAGATTGATGCAGGACGTAGATGCAAGCATTAACGTAGCAGTTGCATGCCATGATGAGAGTTCAGCCAATCAATCGAATGAAGCCGAGATTCCAGCCATGCATCTCGGATGATTTGTGCCAGACTTGCGACATTGAAGATCTTCCTAATTTTACAAGATTTTTGTTAATTGTTTCCAAGTTAATTATTTCATTTCTTAAGTATTTTTCTTACCAGTTATGTTCCTTAGTGACATTCCTTTATGATTTCTATTTATAGTCGACTCTCCATGTATGAGGGAGGATGATGGACATTTGAATAAGAAAAGTTACGTTATCATTTTCAGCAATTCACATTGTAGGAAGACACAGCCCTTCCCGTTACACTATTGCAGAGCCTTTACTCTGTTTTTCTTATTTTTCATGTCTTCCGCTACGCCAAATTGGCATCAGAGCAAGGCTTTACTTGGCTTGATGGCGAGAGATAACAACCAAGAGGAGGAACGCGGCATGCAAGCCATTTGGGCAACCGTGAAGGCTCAAGATCAATGGAACCAACAACGTTTCGAAAGGATAGAACGCATGTTGCAAGAAATTCAAGCAGCTATCACCGGAGTTCATGTTGATGGTGATAGGAACAAGGATACCGAGAATCAACCTGGAGGAGGTCATGACGTTGCGCATCGACAAAGGAATCAAGCACTAAATGATTCCTCTAGTGATGAAGAAGTGGAGGGGTTCGTTGGTGGGAACAATGATGCTAGGAGAGCTCCGGACAACAACAACAATTTCAGAATTAAAATTGATCTACCTTGTTTCAATGGGCACCTTCAAGTTGAGAGTTTTCTCGACTGGATGCTCGAAGTAGAAAATTTCTTTGATTATATGCAAATTCCCGAAGTGCAACAAATGAAGTTAGTCGCCTATAAACTAAGTGGTGATGCTTCGGCTTAGTGGGAACAAATGCAAAATAACCGAAGGAGGCAAGGCAAGCAACCAGTGCGCGTGTGGCCCAAGATGAAGCGTCTAATGAGAGCAAGATTTCTTCCTTCGGACTATGAGCAGATCTTGTATCAACAATATCAAAGCTGTCAATAAGGATCGAGAAGCATTAACGAGTATACAGAGGAGTTCTACAGGCTGAACTCGAGAAACAATTTATTTGAAACAGACAGACAACAAGTTGCGAGATATATTGGAGGATTACGGATAGCAATCCAGGACAAGGTTTCACTACACACGGCGTTGAACCTCTCGGAAGCTGTTAACTTGGACATGAAAATTGAGATGCAATTGGCCAAACCACCACCCAGGACGCTGAATCAGACACCACAAAAGAAGCCTTACACCTCGCCACAACAGTCCATGGACACTTGACCACCACCACAGAGTAAATTTCAAAGAGGAGAGAGAAGCAATCAATAGTCGAAAGCCTTCGTGCATAAGGAAGGAGGAAGTAATAACCCGTATTTTTGCCCAATGATTGGGAAATGTTTCAAGTGCAACCAACTGGGGTATAAATCCAATGAATGCCCCACACGCCAATCAGTCCATGTGATTGAAGAGGGGGGTGACAAATCAAGAGAATTTGATAGCAGTGAAGAGGGTGAGGTAGAGGAATTAGTGGAAGGAGACGAGGGTGAGATGGTGAACTGTGTGATTCAACATCTCTTGTTGACGCCTAAGCATGAAGGGAAGACGCAAAGACATGAGATCTTCAACACCCACTGCACTATTAACAACAAGGTGTGCAACTTAATAATTGATAGTGGTAGCTGTGAAAGCATAGTTTCTAATGCCCTCGTTAATGTACTCGAATTAAAAACTGAGAAGCACCCGAAACCTTACAAAATTAGTTGGATTCGAAAGGGATCTAAGGTTTTGTATAAACAATGTTTGTTGAGTCCCTTTCTCCATTGGAAAGCTTTATAAAGATGAGGCGATATGTAATGTTGTAGAAATGGATACGTGTCATGTGTTGCTTGGCCGTCCATGGCAATTTGATGTAGATGCTCTTTACAAGGGGCGAGAAAATGTATATTCATTTGTTTGACAGGGTCGAAACATTACACTTCTTTCCACAAGAGATAAGGCTCATGATCCAACACTTGTCAATAAAAAGAATTTATTTGTCATTGTCAATGGGGCACAATTCATGGTAGAGACCAAAAAAAAGAAAAAAAAAATCAGTGACAATGACAGTCCAAACTCTGAGACGAGTTTGATTCTAAGTGGAAGGGAACTGATGCAGGACGTAGATGCAAGTATCAATGTAGCAGTTGTATGCCATGATGAGAGTTCAGCCAATCAACTGAACGAAGCCTAGATTCTAGGCATGCATCTCGGATGATTTGTGCAGACTTGCAACGTTGAAGGTCTTCCTAATTTTACAAAATTTCTGTTAATTGTTTCCAAGTTAGTTATTTCCTTTTTTAAGTATATCCTTTCTTAAGTATTTCCTTACCAGTTACATTCCTTAGTTACATTCCTTTATGATTTCTATTTATAGTCAACTTTCCATGTACGAGGGAGGATGATAGACATTTAAATAAGAAAAGTTACGTTACCATTTTCAACAATTCACGTTGTAGGAAGACACAGCTCTTCTCGTTACACTATTGCAGAGCCTTTACTCTGTTTTTCTTATTTTTCACGTCTTCCACTATGTCAAAGATACTGTTTTTGAAAAGCGGTAGCATAAAGCAGCGAGAAGTGGAGCTAAGTCACTGGCAGATGTCCAACACAGGCAATGGTGACACATGCGGCGCCTGAGGAGTTGTACGAACAGATAGATTTGACGGATCTAGTGCATTTAAGACCCATGGGGTCGAGCATGCCAGGTACATGGCAAAAGTCACGCGTGTGCTAATCAAAATGGCTAAGCTCCCCCCCCCCCCCTTCGCGCTTGTACATTGACATCTATAAAGGCTGTGGAGGTTGTGCATGTTGGGCAGAGAACACTAATAAATAGTAGAGCAACTTGAATCGAGGTTAAAGAAGACGGACAAATGGAAAAACTGGAAAAACAAACCAACGAAAAAATGAAAAAAAGGAAGAGACGACAAAAAACTTACGCTAGAGAGGGGAGGGGAGGGGTAGCCAGAGCCTAAGGTCCGAGCCCCCTCCTCTCAGGAAGAGGAAAAAAAATCTAGTAAGTGACCGGATATATCAGGAGAGACACGTTTTGTATATTCGAGCTGCATCGAAGTACTTCTACCGGTCATATTTGACATGATACTGTTCACCGACCAAATTTTTATTTTATTCATTAAATTCTATTCAACGAACTAATTTCCTTGCCCTCATGTTTCTTTATGTCTGGACAGCAAATGTGTTTTTTAAAATAGCTGGATGTATTTATACATTGCTGCAATGTATTGTATAGTTATAAAATTGCAAAATATGAGAAAAATAAATTAAAATAAATTTTTATAAATTAATAATATTATATTATTATTTATTATTTGATATTTTATGGAGATCATTTAGTCTGACCAGTTTCGATCACTTTGTATTTCTCGGATAAAAAAGCTATGTGCTTCTTTGGTATGCACCGATCTCCATTTTTTATATAATGATTAAAAAATATTATTTAATAATGTTTTAAACTTTTTTCTTTTTTAAAAAAATATTTAAAAATATTAAAAAAATGATGTAAAAAAAAATACAAGTGCATTGCAGCAGGGTGTTATAGCAGTGGCTGTAGCATCACCTTATTTCTCTCTTGTTAATTTAAGTTGATCATCGAGAGAATGTTATTTAATTTATTAAAAATATCAAACAGTTTTTTTATTAAAATTTACATAACCACCAAATATAATTGTAAAAATCATTATAAAATCATGTTATCAACGGTGGAACTACACAGCCCCCTAAAATATTCCTTCAGTTCAAATAGGAATTAATTAGAAAAAAATCCAAAATAGAAAAAAAATTATATCTTCCAACATCTAAAAATCCTCTTCCAACTACTCCATCTATGATCTTCTAGCCTCCACAAACATATATATATATATATATAAGTATCCACTATAAATAACATAATACTTGCATTCAATTATCATCCTATATATATTTATTGTAGACTCCTAAAGTCAAATTTTAAATTCCGCAGGTTCATGATGATCATGTTATTCTTATTCCTTATCAATGAAATGTAATATGTTCTTTGATCGCAAGATCATGCAGCCATTATACGAGGCTTGAGATTCAAATATAATTGGTGGAACCGACTTTGTAGAACAAATCTGCTGGGAATGGGAAATACTCTACAAAAGGCAAAAAAAAGAACAAATTTAGGAGCCATGAAAGAATATATGATGTAAATGTGTTCTACAAAAGGCAAAAAAAGAACAAATTTAGGTGTCTTGAAAGAATAGATGATGTAAATGTGCTTTCAACTTTTCTAAACTTTCTTTAATTTGTTCGTATGAGTCCTCACAGGTTAGTAACTATCATTTCTCATTTTGAGAACTGCTACATATAATCGTGAAATGTACAAATATCGTGCAATCACTTTAGAAAAAAGTATAGTCCACTATTAAAAAATTAATTTTTTTATGTAAATCTTGTATTCATTCACTTTTTTCAAAGTGATTGTATGAAATTTGCGCATTCACAACTGCAATTATCATTTCTCTTCAAAGTGCATTATTTACCATATTCTTATTTGAAATATAATAAGATGATTGCTCGGCAAGCACCTTGGATCAAGTATAGGAGCGATTATTATTTACTTTTATTAATCAAGTTGTATTTTATTATTTATTATTTTGAAGTTTAAAACCACATTTGTTGTATTGTAACGGTAGGCATTTATTACTATTATTGCTATATTTGTTATCTTTTGGAATCGATGATCTATAATTAATTAGCTATACTGATGCTGAGTTTGGAAGTGAAAGTGAAGGGATGACAAAAATCTATATATTTTTCTATTTGGTGGAACGACCATTTCTTGGTTGAGCAAAAACTAAGGTTATGTTGCAAAGTCTAAATTGGAAGCTGAGTCAATTGCAATTGCATGCAGCATGGCGGTTGGTAATGCATGCTGGCTAAAATCTCTTATTGGAAGTTTATGATTGATATATCTCTTAAATCAGTCAATGTGTATTATTGTAACAAGTGTTCTATCTCATTAATAAAAAGTGGATCACGAAGCTATATAAGGGAAAACACGTTTTAGATATAGTAGATAAAGGAGAACTTAAGATTGACTTCATTCCCTCAATTGATATGATAGCCAACCCTACGATTAAGAGATTGTCTCTAGAGAGATTTAGAGTGCATGTAGCTAATAAGGGATTAGGAAACACTTATATACGTGAGATAGTTACATGGTTAAAGAACATAACTTAAAAGTATCTGAGGACACCTGAATAAATAAGATTATGTTATTCTACTTATGAGAATAAATTGGTCATTCTTAGTTTGGAGACACTAATAAGATTATGCATCACATTGTATAGGTAATATTTATGCTTGTGTAGTGTAAAATCGTTGATAAAATAATCAAGGAAAATTAAGAATGGCCATAGAAGAAATACTTAATAAAGATTCGGTATAAGTCGATACATGATTTATATATTTGGTTGAAGTTCTCAATTATGGCAAGTGTAGTCTAATTTCCTAACTACAGATAACTGATGTCATTCACTATATATATTGTTAGTGAGAAGACATATTAAAGGGTGTAACTAGGTAAGGTAGAGACAAAAATGTGTGCACACAGAACCTTGTCATAGTTGCATACCGATCTAGAATTGTTGCATATGAGAGTTGGCATGTGGATAACTTTTCTTTGGTACCAGGAAAACATGTTCAACTACATTCGTCAAGACATAACTTTTACTAGTTTAACTAACAATTAAGGTGAAACAGGATAAGGTTCGATACTTCCACATATTATAGATAGGAGACAACCCCAAACATTTTGATTTCTCTTTTATAGAAAAAAAAATCTCATTATTTGCTCATTCTTCAACAAATTGTATGGATTGATTTTGTTTATCAAATGACATGATTCCATATATATAATGAATTAAGCACGTATGAACAGATGAATCGAAAGGGAGTTGTATACTCAAATTAGATTTTGCAACAAGTAGAAAAGATAAAAATGGTAAGGTTCTTTTGTGTTCAAGCGGGAGATGTAGATGCATGAGATAACAACCCAATAACATAATGCACCCCACTGCACATTCATGCTCTCATGGTGACGGTTTACCAAAGTGGGTGTTGCTTAGGGATGTACAAAGGGGCACCTCTGTTTGGTTGTACCCGACAATTATGTCTCTTGTAACTGTTAATATTGTCCCTAAATAAGATCTTGGTGCACATGTTCAAAACAGTTTTTTCATTCCCTCTGTTTTCACCAACTTGTGAGACCGAATACCCTAACAGAAAATCATCGTAACTGCTCGTTAGCTTTTCTTACAAGTTGAACCACACATCTCTAACAAATAGCAAATATCCGTGTTCATCAGATTTGGGGAATGCTCTTTCACAAATAGACCAGGCATAATCTGCAACTTTTAAACTAAAAGCAAAGTTCTCTACTGCTCTGTCCCCCAAACCAACAAAAAAGAAAAAAAAAATCTAAGAATTTGAGGAAAAACAGTATATAAAATGAATATTATCTGACAGCAAAGTTCATCCAGACCTGTGACAATCATTAAAAAATTTTCCCATCGCCCGGTCTAATCTGGGAGAGATCCAAGCCCCGTTAGATTCAAAGATGAGATGAAATAAATTCTAAAAATTAAATAAAATATTATTATAATATTATTTTTTAATATTATTATTATTTTGAAATTTGAAAAAATTAAATTGAGATTTGAAAAAGTTGAATTGTTTATTACTTTTGTAGGAAAATTTAAGAAAGTTATAATGATGAGTTGAGATAAAATGAGCTAATTTTCGAATAAAAAAAGCTCCCTAATATCATCATTTTCTTGATAAGTAAATCAACTTTATTAAAAGCGTAAAAGGAGAAGAATCCAAGATACAATATAATTATTTTGCAGCCAATAAAACAAACTAGGTCGACTACATCTGGAGTGAATGTGGATGGAGATAAAATACGCTTAAATTTACAAATGCTAGTCAGAGGTGTCATTCCTCCAATTGCATATTGATGAATCATATTCCTAAGCCATAAACACCATTTGACCTTGTGAACCTGCCAAAAATATAAAAATTAAGTTAAAAGAAAGTTAAAAAAAGTTTATGGTAAAAGTGGTAAGAATCTGGACTTCCATATACATTTCTCAAAAATCTCTTTTGCCAACTGTAAAAGTGAATCCGTGTCTTCAGCCATCTTTGAAATTCTCTCTGCCTCCTTAATTGCTTCAGCTGCTACAAATAATTTGTTTTCTGCTTCAGCTATCTTGTAAGCAGCAGCCTCTGCTACTTCCTTTATCGTTTCTTCCGTAGGCACATCATCAATGCTCTGCAATTGCTTACATTGGATGTCCTGTTTTTGGGTAGGTGTCTCAGATGAGGCATCATTTTTCATCTTGAAGCAGTTTTGGACCTGCATTTGACAATGGATTGGTTGGCTTTATATTTCACCCCATTGAATACAACCGTGCTCATTAAAGTTGAAACAAGTCTGCTTTAAAATTCCGTTAGCAGACAAGATTATTATGTATAAAGACATGGCATAAAATTGAAAACAGAGTAATAACGTAGAAGCCATCTCTTCAGTTGTGATGGAATTGCATTAAGAATTCACAAAATTACACGATTTCAAGCCATTACCATCACCAGAGATGCTATGGTTTCCATTTGGCATTAGCTATTTCCTAATGGCTGACTTGTGCAAGATACTTGGAGTGAATGAATGACTAACGTAATTAACTCTCATCTAGCATTACTCTTGAAAGAAATTAGGAGTCAAGTGTGAGCATAACATCAGAAATAGTAACAAAAAGAAGAGAGAGCACTGCACAGAGCAAACTCGCCATGGCCCATCAGAATGCGGCCCCCAGAGAAGTAAGATTAAGATTTTTTAGAGTTTCTATTCTAATTTTAGGGTTTAAAGTGGTAGAAATACATAAATCTCCTTAAACTTCAGAAATAGCAGTCATCTATGGTAAGGTAACCAAGAAGTCAAACAACCAAATAAACACTAGGCATCTGGGTACTAGAGCAAATGAATAGATTTTTCATGTAAGAGATCTGTTTTTATGGAATGAGAAGTAAAATAAAACTTGTAACAATGAGCAAGTGTCGATTAGCTTGTAACTCCTCAATGGAAGGCTCGAACCACATGGTTTATACTCCAAAAGGACTAGTCAATGATACAAATAGAGCCCCACTAAAACATTGTAAAGAGCAAAAATTTCATCTTTGGAAGCAGTGTGGGATCCTCTCATACACCACCTACCTTATCTGTTTATCATATGGGTATTCACACATTTGAGCATAATGCACCAAGTATACACCAGCTGCTTGAGATGGCATGGCTTATATGGGTTATGTTAAATGAGCCAGCAAGAGGAATACTGCAAAATACTTTTTTTTAAAGGTAAAAGTAAAATTTATTATATAAAAGGAATACCGCAAAATAATTAGTGAATAATCTACACTGAAAAGCATAAAATCAAATACCTTTTCAAGTTTGTCTTGTGCAACCAACCTTCTCAACCTTGTACTTAATAGCCTCCTAAAATTTTGTGGAACCTCATGCCTTTTCTGCAACAACAATGATTTGGAAAACATGACAATAATCGTTTATCTAAAACATGCAATCAGTGTAAGCATTATGGCTGATATATAGCCTAAAAAAGATTCAAGACACTTGACATAACGTAAAGTAGCAACAAATAGGTAACATCATTCACAACTTCCCAAACCAGCCAATCCCTAAACCGCTTCTTTTTTATTGTAAGACAAAAGGAAAGCTCGTCATCATTATTCCTTTGATAGTTAAGGAAAACTCATTATTAGGAATCATAGAATCAGCAGAACCAGATTCTATTGCTTATTCTAAGTGGTCATCGTAACAACTAGAATAGCAAAAGGAGAGTGCGACCACCAGCCTACAGGGTATTGGCAACTTTTTCCAGCTGTTTTTCCATTATCTGCAGTTAAAATTTTCTCAAATTTGGCTGCAGACCAGAACATGGATATACAGTGTAACAGGGAAATTCAATTTAGTATGAAGAATTCAACGAGAAAAAAAAAAATCTAGCAGCTACATCTATTAATTTCCTGGTGTCATAAGGCTTACATCAATATTTGGCATCAGTAGTATCTTAGAGATATTTTTTATAAGCCAAATCATTAAGTTCCTCCACCGTACTAACTAAAATGATATATGGAGATATGAATCATTACCTCAATAAAGCTAACAATTTTACCAGTATCCAGTCCATCTGGTTCTTTCAAGGTTGAAAGTGCTTCAAAGATCATTGCATTGTACCTGAAAACAAATGATAAAATCTTTCAAACAAAACATGAAATTAATACCTTAAGGCTACTCGGAATTTATGAAAATGTGAACAAGACATTCCGTAAGAACTGTGGGCATATATGTTTTTTCAGAGAAAAAAGAAAAGAAATTTCCTTTCTAATTTTGAAGGCCATATTACCCAAATCAAACCTCTTTGGGATTACTTACACATGATTTTACTGACATTGAAAAAGGTTTTCCTGGTAGAACAGCTTGAATGCATAGATGTAACAGAGAAATCTTCTCACTGAAAATAAGGCTAGGGGTGAAAGGCCAACCACGATTAAATATAGCTGGTTTCAAAAATCATCATGACATACGATTTTAAGAAGAGTATTTATGAGATCCCAGGGAACACAAAGCATAACCTGACTGTGCCAGTCAGTATTTGTGCATCAAATTGTAAATGTGCCACATAAACCAACTTTAGAATTCCAACAAAGTTAACTACAGAGCTTTGAGTCGTGCCTCATTTATGGTTTTTCATTTGACTAGACGTTCTTGCAAATAGGAAATGTAAGAAAGCATTCCATGATTCCATGCATTTGGACAGGAGACTCTACAAGTCCCTAGGTTAGGAATCAAGATATCAACTTTCTTTTTATTAGAGAGGAATCAAGATATAATAACTCTCTTCCACACTGAATTTACATATAAGCCTAGTTTATAACTCCAAAGACAAAAAGCTATGTTCAAAGTTTGATGATGACTCACTTATTTTCTTAATAAAGGACCATGCTAACCAGACTATAGTTTTAAAGAAAAGATGGCCATCTCATTTCTACTTGCAGCTGAAACACTCTTTGGCTTCAAGATACATATACAGCATTTCCTTTTCCCCTTACATTTTAACCATCCTATTGCAATGCTTGCATGAATTTATAAGATTTTGAAAAAAGTGTCTTCTTTCAAATTACAAACTTGTATTTCCCACTTATCATTCCTCATTCCTGACCTTTTGTCATTCAGAAAAATTCCAATCACTCAGCACACATGCAAATATATGCAATTCAAAACTTCATAGCATACCATATGGCATCATGGAGTTACCTGCATAATTTTTCTATTGGTTATTGAAAAGAAAAGACAAGGAAATTTATCAGCACAGAAGGGAAGAGAAAAAATACAAGCCATACCTTGAAGCGTTTTTCCCATCCATTAAGCTTTTTGAAGAATCATCCATATTTGGATCAGTTGTTGCAATATTTGCAACTGGAGCAGCAGTAGAGATCTGTAAAGTGGCCAATGGAGTGGTGGGAGCATCAGGGTTAGGTTTTGTTTTTGGTGTCCGTGATTTTTCCCTGGGGCCTTGGCCAGCACTAACACTCATATTCCGCCATTTATCCTAATCATAAAGAAAATAATGAGAGCTCGTACCAGTCGCATAGAAAGTTACTAGAAGAAACATATACTGTGATACCAAATTAGTTGAAATCCACTACATCAATTTTTTTGTGGTTATGAAAAGAAGCTACTTCCAATGGAAGGTAAAGAAGTTATATAAATTGTAATGCACAAAAAATTACACTGTATGGAGACACAACACCTCAGCAAACAATATAAGCTCAATGACACAGCCAATAATGGAATTCAGACTTGCCCATCATATAAACTTGCTAATTCCCTCAAAAGAGGCTGTAGTGGATATAAACTTAGTAATACCCTCAAAGATGCTGTAGCAAGGGAAATACTATCAGGTAAGAACCAAGTCGTCACCTCTGCAATCATCATGTCAACAACAATCTAGGAGGCAGTGGCTCCAAGGGTGTAACAACCGTCCATGAGCCATTAACTCCTTGCCTCAATTCTTTTTCTATGCTAACATAATGATATCTGCGAGGCATATCTAAACTTGACGTGTAAATCCCAATGAGGGGTCCAAGCCATATCTGAACCCATGCTCCAAAAGGACTAATCAACAATACACTTGGAGCCGCTTAGAATCATTATAAAGAGCAAAAACTTCTCACATCCAAGTAACGTGAGATCCCATTCACAACCTACACTCACTCAATATAGGAATCTAGGAGATCACATGATTTCTATTAACTAGACAAAAATCATATCTAACTCGCAATCACCAACTCAAGATATAGTTCTTCTCCCTTGGTTCTTCTAAACAAGTTTCCAATCTTGTAGGGATGAGCTTAATAAAAGCATGATCTAAGAAACGACTTAGTAAGTATGAGTGCCAGGATTGAAAAGATAGAGAAGAGACTAGTGGGATAAAAGAGATTGTACTTATTGAAAGGTGGTAGGCTTACCTTGATTAAGAGTACATTATCTAATCTACCAACTTATTTTTTATCACTCTTCCCTCTTCCTGCTAGTGTGTCATGCAGAATTGAAAAACTCCAGTGAGACTTCCTGTGAAGAGGTTTGGAGAGGAATCCAAGTTTCACTTAGTTAAATGAGAGACGATGTGTCGTCCTTTTTCTAATGGAGGTTTGGGTATTAGAAATGTACAGATGTTCAACCGGGCAATGGGCACTACTTGCAAAATTGTTGTGGAGATATCATCGGGATCTAGAAGCATTGTGGAAGACGTTGAGGAGGGAGGGGGGGGGGGGTTAGAGTACTTAAGAAGTTAGAAGTGCTTATGGAGTGGGCTTATGGAAACATATAAGAAGAGGTTTGGGATTGTTCCTTCGTCACACTTGCTTCCAGTTGGGGACAGGCTTTAGAATCAAATTCTGGAAAGACATTTGGTGTGGTGAAAACACCCTTCAGGACCTATCTCTCAGTCTCTTCCAAATTGCTTGTGCAAACGATGACTCAATGGAAAACTTTCTCAGGACATTGAGTGGGCAAATCCACTGGAATATCAGCTTTAGTAGGGCAGCACACGATTGGGAGATGAGCAGTTTTGTTGATTTTATGGCTTCCTATACTCTGTAAGAGCAAATTTGCTACAAGAAGATGGGTCGTGGTGGCTACCAGCTAGGAAAGGTATGTTTTCCGTTCAATCCTATTCAGTTCCCTTGGAGAGACAAGGCCCCTCCTAAAACAGCTTTCTTTGTGTGGACAGCATCCTTGGGCAAGAACCTACTACCGACAACCTCAGAAAATGGAGACTTGTCATTGTAGATTGGTGCTACATGTGCAAAAGAGGGGGTGTGTCAGTAGACCACCTTCTATTACATTGTGAGATAACCAGGGCTTTGTGGAATGAGGTGTTTGGTAGGTTAGAAATGGCTTGGGGTATGCCGAAGACGGCAGTGGATGCACTGGCCAGTTGGATTGGAAATGCAGAATTTGTTGGTGTGGCTTAGGTTAGGACTGTTCACCCGACCCGAAAACCTCAATTCCAATCCGACTCAATTACAAAGCCATTCCAATTATCCGATACCCGTTTGGCCGATTACTCGATACCCACAGATTATCTTTCTCCACCTCGAAGCCTCAAACCAGAAGTAGAATCCGAGCAACAAAAATCACATATAAATTCAAAGCAAATCATGTGACAAAAAAATAGAAAAGAATATTCAAAGCAGATCATGCGACAAAAATCACACATAAATTCAAAACCCACAAAAAAAAATTCACATATAGCCATATCCAATTTACATTTAAAAGCATAGAACCAATCAATATTACAAATATCATTTGCGGTGGAGAAGGAATTCCGCCCACAAAAAAAAGACTCAAATTGAAGAAGAAAATCTTTTTCTTGTGGAGGTAGAATATTATCTCTTCTGTGAGGCAAATAGAGCACGATTTGTAGAGGAATCGTAAAAAGCATGATTTGAATAGGTAAATAGAACACACCATTGTAAAGAAGAGGGATCTGGTGTCTAGGCTAAAGCCAACTTGATTATAATAGACAATAAATCAGGTTTTCAATCTTCAGACTCCTCCACAAAAGCTTCAATTCGAAGAAGAACGAATCCAACAGCAACGCCAATGAGCACAAGAGCATTGATGATGGCAGTAATCTTGAAACCCAAGCTTGGTTCAAGAGCACGATTTGAACGAAGATGGGTTTCCGACAATGGCACATTCATTTTTATTCCGGCTGATGGACGTGATGATCGACTTCAAGTTAGTATTTGGTTTGCAAAGCTTCCAAGAGCACCAAATCGGAAGGTTCTGGATTTGGTGTTCATATAAAAAGAAAGCCAAACGGTTTGAATAAGAGCATAACGAGTCGGGCTTTCAGGTTCAAGTTGGGTCAAAAATTCGGACGGTTCGGTCTAGCGGGTTTTTTGAACCCTAGCTTAAGTGATTAGGTTGTTGAGTTTGAATCGACTAGAAAACTAAAAGATAGGATTTCATCTTATCTTTGAGTTTAAATTTTTGATGAATGTAAATTATTTATTGAATTTATCCATATCAATTTTAGTCTATCTAGGAGTCATAAGAGGCATTTAGATATGCTGTAATGTGAATTTTGAGATCTAATATTATCCAGAAGAAAAATGATACACACAACACTTTATACAACATTTTACACAACACTTTATAAAAGTAAGGATATTTTTGTAAAGTAATGTTAATTTTATAAGGCAAATTACATAAATACCCTTACTTTTATAAAGTATTGTGTATGATGTTGTGTGTGTATCACTTCTCTATCCAGAATAAAAGTTGAACAGAATTCAAAGTGCTGCAGAGATTTTCATGACATGTTAGCAAACCGTCAGGAGAGTATTTCGCAACAGACTCGATCGGTCAGCAAATTGTTATCCTAACCAGGACTCTTTCCAGACTTCCTATTTAAAGTAATTAAAAGTTAGAGTTTTCAGCCAAAGACTAATTACAAAGATATTAGTGTGCCGTTTGAGAGAAAATTCATTGGACAATTTTCCTTGTGTTTTTCATGCACTTGTGAGTGTGATTTTGCTCAAGGTTGAGAGGATCGTTGATTGGATTTCAACTACTAGAGATTCCAGGAGAAAAGCCAATAGATTGAAATTTGTCAGAGATTTTGGCTACTATTGCAGTAGAAGACAAATAGGTCAATAATGGTTTTGTAATCTGAGAAGTTTACTTGTTTTTGGTAGGGTTTTAATTGATTGGCTTTTCTTATTTGTAATCTGAGAACTTTACTTGTAATTGATCTTAATTTAATAAAATTAATTTTTTCTTGATTTGGTTGTCCCATAGGGTTTTACCTTTAAGAAGTTCTTTAAAACGTTTCCTTTTGTAACTAATCGTTGTGTTACACATACTGTTTATTTTATATATTTGATTGATTATCAAATTATTGCATAAGTGACGACTAACCAATTTGGTTAATATTTTCGTGAATATACTGGGGTACATAGGGAGTTTCATGGACTTCTATAGGAGGCACACATTAGAATTAAAGCGGTATGAAAGATGATTCTCATCTATATCATATGGTGCTTGTGACAAGAGCACAATGAGCGGGCATTCAAAGAGAAGGAAAGATCGATAGCGAAACTTATAGCATTATATTTTAGCACTCTCTGTACTTAGTCTATTGCTATTGACTTCAATAGCATGGACCTTCATGATTTTCTTATTCTGATGGGACTCTCTTAGCTAACGCATGTAGCTTTGTTCTCATGTATGTATACTGGACAAAGCCTATTGAGCAATAAAGTTTAATATTACTGATAAAAAAAAAAGTATGAGTGCTAGGATAAATCGCAAAGGAGGTGGTCTCTCATTTGATTTTCATGGAATATGTCCATTTTATGCCCTATCACTTCGTCATAGTTCTCAACGACAATAATTTTTTTGAGCCAATCCCCTTCGATTCAGAGGTTGTAGAGCTAATTCACCAGCCAAAGTAATGTAATTTTGTATCATGATCTACTTTCCCGTTTTAATATCTTGTAATCGAAGGAAGTAAAGCATATCAATACCATTTATTCAGATCTTGAATGCGGAAGTTAAATTCAACAAAGGAAAAGGTAGAAATACAAACCATATCTCGAGGAACCAAATTTCTACATAGTGCAAAACATTTCTTTCATGTAAAATCCCCTATAGTTTATTACTTTGAGTATTACTAATAAGAGACCTTCTAAATAAAGTGTATACTTGCAAGCTATCATAGTTGATGTTAATCTAAGTTATGGGAAACAATTAGCACCAAGAGAAACTACAAGATAGCTTTAGATAAACTACCAGATAGCTTATGAAAAATCTAACAAATATGAAGTGGTTCCCAATTATTCATAGTTGTTGCTAGTAAAAGATCTTCAAGTTCCTTGCCACAATTCAATGTACTAACAACCATTTGTGTTGGTTCAAGGGTTTTTGGATTCTAATATATTGCTAGCAGGGAAATAGGTTTGGGGGCAATCATCATGTTGGAGATGAATTTGGGGCAATTGTCACATCATGGCTGTTTGGAAGATGATGTATCTATGTTTAATGTGGTAAACTAAAACAAGAGGAAGGGTTTCTACAATAGGGAACGCTCATTGGGAGGGTTCAAGAACTTTTTCTTTCTTACATTATTACTTTGGTCTTTGGCTATTGTATTGAATAGGACTAGTTTTAGTGACTTTTATGCTATTTTTCAGAGTGCTTAGCTTGTAATTAGGTTCATCTTGGGTCTTGCCTAACTATGTGGTTTATGAAATTCTTTCTTACAAAAAAAAATGCTTGCAAAAAACTCCATTAGGTTAAAATATAGAAGGCCATAATCAATAACACCCGCTCCTCACAAATCACAAAGAAAAATTCTTTCGTTGCACTTACTCCAGATTTTGGGCTTTGTGTGTTCATCAAAACCTACTATGCAAAGTGCAAAGACATAATGATTTTAACACTTGAAAGTAAAAAATTTCAAATTCAGCATAACAAGTCCTCAAACTTATCGATGATCTCGGTTAGCTTATATTTTGAGACCAGGATAATATACATATATATATATAAAGAGAGAGAGAGAGAGAGAGAGAGAGAGAGAGAGAGAGAGTAACCTAACCTTGAGATCAATGTTAGTGCGAGAGAAGAGGACGGTGTTGAACTCAGGGTCTCTCTGGATGTCCTTCCATTTGCCGGTGCCATGCTTGGCCACTCCGGCACGTAATGCTTCTTCTTCCTCCGACGTCCACTTTTGTTTCGGGTTTCCCATCTCTCTTGTCTCTCTCTTTGAGGGCCAACGTTGCCACAACCCCTACAAATACTCAAGCTCCCTGCTCCCTGCTCCTAGACTCTGATGATCCCTTTTTCTTTGAACGAGGGTTTCTCTTGCTTCCCAGTCTAGCGCTGCCAATTTCCAAAGAGGGGCGGTGATCAGGCAATCCGGAACCTGGAGATCGAAGATGCTGCATCAACGGAGTTACGGAAGATGTAGCTCGAATAAATCAAGCAAAATCTGTTTTTTTATTATTTTCAATTTGTTTTTATTTATTTATTAGTATTTTTAGATATTTTTTTTAAATAAAAAATTTATAATATTATTAAAAAATATTTTCTTAATTACTTAATAAAAATATATATAACTAATTTTTTACCATTAGAGAGAAATTTTCGAAACAAAAATCCGAAAATGTGGCATTTTTCATTAAAGAATAATAATCCAAAATTGTTCCAGCTTAACATATATATATATATATATATATTTATAACAAAGCCTGCATTGCATTACATTAATAATAAGAGTTATAATTGTTATAAATAGTCACAGAAATGGTTTAGAGGAATATCCTTTAGATAGGTTTATGTGTTAAGATTCTTTTGGTAAAGCATATGGATCATATGATGTAGTTAGGGTAGGATTCTAGTGGTGACTAAGGGAAATTTTAAGATTAAGATTGAGTTAGGGTTTGAGACTGTAGTTTGGCTATGAAAAGGAAATGTAAGACACATCCTTGATTGATTGGAGATTGAGAGGTGATAGGATTGAGTGGTGGTCGAGTATGATAGTTTGGTAGTGAGATTGGCCTTGACCGATAGGTGGATGGGTATGATGGGTTCGGCTAAAGTAAGTTGGGTAGAAGTATCTTGTTGATTGATTAGAAATTGGCTTGGAATTGATTGAGTCAATTAAGGGGATGGTTGACTAATCAATTAGATAGGGAATATATGATTGGAAAATATAAGAGAATAGGGTTCGGCTATGTATAACAATGAGATATCTTGTGAGGATTGATTGGGTGGCCGAGTAAGGTATTAATTGGGGAGATTGGTTTGACTTGGTTGAGGGAATATTTGATTTAATCAATTAAGTGTTGATTGATCAATTAAATAAATTATGGAAAGATATGGTGAGGCTATGATGGAAAGTAGTGTTCTATATTGGTAAGAGTGATATGGCCAAGTATACGAAGGTTTATGGAAGGTAAGACTTGAGTGGATATGATAAGATTTGTAGTTAGGGTTTTGACTTGTAAGAGTATCTTTTGATTGATTGGATAAGTGAGGAAATGGTGGGATAGGGTAGTGGCCGAATATGGGGAATTAGGGTTGGATTTGAATGGTATGATTGGAATGAAAGGATATTTGATTAGGTCAATTAATGAGTTGATTGAGTGACCAAATAAGGAAGGAAGATATGATCATATGGCATTAGGGTTTTGGCAAAGGCAAGTGGTGCATTGGCCGAGTATGGCTAGATATGGAAATGTCTTGGCTTGGTTTAGGAAGATTTTGGTGGGATTGAAGAGAGATGAGTGGCCGGCTATGTGTGGAGGTTATAGTGGTCGACTAGAGCTTTTTATGGAAGATGGAAAAATGATTTGGGTGAGAGAAATATGGGAAGATATGATTAGATATGGGGGTTGATGGATGGCCCGTTATGGGATGAGGACTTGGGTAACTTTGGCAAGTGGTTAGGCATGTATGGTAAGTAGTGGACTAGAGTTGGCCGTGTGGGGATGTTTGGGTGGAGAGAAACCTCGAGAATCTTCAAGGAAACTCAAAGAAAACTCAAGAACACTCAAGAACCAATGATGAACACGCCACACTCAATGTACCAATTGGGATTCGGCACACTCAATGTAACATGCACACAATCACTTCAACACTTTAACACAAACACTCACTCACCCACACACTCACAATTGATGAATCAAAAATTCACAAGTGATGTGAAATTCGAAATCTTCAAAACACTCACACTCAATTCTCAAATTCACAAGTGATGTGAATTTGACACTCAAACAAAACACTAAATCACTTACTCACTCTTTTTGTGGGTTTTCACTAATCAAACAAATAGAAATTAACTCAAATTTACTCTAAGAACAAAAGAACAACAAAATAAACAAGAACACAAAATGATAAGAAATACCTCAAATACTTTATTGATAAAAGGATATATGTAGATTGCTCTTATTCACAAATTGCAATGAGTAATCCTCTCCATTGGGATTCACAAATTGCATCCCAAGAAGCTTAAGTGCTCAAGGCACCGATGATAATCTGTACCACATGGTGGTCGGCCTAATCTCTTAAAAAGCCACTCCAATCCTCAATTATTTAAATGGTCAAAAGATATTTAAACTAAGAGGCTTAGGATCTTATTTATGGAGTTTACAAAGTAAAAACCTATAAAAGGTTCCTAGACATTATTTAATTAAATAATATAAATAAAATGCAACTAAAAGCAAATGAGATAGTTTTGGGGACCCATGTGGCCGTGGCTTGCAAGGAAGGGATGGGTGTGACTGGCATGCTTGTTGGCCCGCGCCTCAGGTAGTCTTGGTTGGTCCATGGCAAAGACTCTAGTCATGGTCAGGTGTTGGCTATGACTTGCAGTTAGTGTGCACATAGCTTGATGTTAGCTCGGCTGGACCCATGCTGGTCTTGGTATGTGGGGCGTTGGGCATGGCTCGGGCTTGGTTGCCTGGCTGGGTGGTCTAGCTTGGTGGCATGCATGCGGTTGGCCTGGCTTGCTGGTGAGTGACCCATGCATGGCTCGAGTTATGAGGCGCTGGGCATGACCCAGGTTGGTTTAGGCGCTGGGCATGGCCCAGGTTGTTGCTGTGGTGCACGTATGGTCATCAGGCGGCCGTGCTTAAGGGCATGCAGCACATGGTTGGTGCAGTTACACATGCAAGGGTGTGCGGCACAAGGCTGCTACAGGGTTGCACGCAGTGAGTGTCAGGGGGACGCACCGGTGGGCGCTAGAGCATGGTGCGCTGAGGTACTCGCAAGGGCGTGCGACAAATGGCTAGTATAGTGGTGCACTCATGGGCATGCGGCACATGTATTGGAGTAGGGCTATGCGCTGTAGGTTGCTTAGAGGGCTAAGCAGGAGGGCGCACAGGTGTGCGCGCATAGGTGACATACTAGGGTGCGCTCCGGGCTGTGCACAAGCATGCGCCGAGTGGGCTGTGCGCTGGGTTGCGCATGGCTGGTAGCCTTGCTGGGGGTTTGGTGCATGTCAAGACTCAGGCCAAGACACCCACGTAGGCTGCTGATGCCATGCTGATGCTGTTGGTCAGGTTGATGGGCACTGGGCCTGCCTGTTGGCCATGCTGGTTTACTGCTGGGCACGTTGGCGGTGCTGCTAGCATGTTGATGGGCGTGTTATGGTGCTATCAAAGCCTAGTCGTGGCACGGTCAAGGGAAACAAGTGAGCCACGTCCCAATTGACTCGTGCGTCTCTTCTGAACTTCCTAGGATACACTCAGGAGTCTTAAAGGAGTCTTTCAATGTTGGATTTGGCACCACAAATGGTGTCAACTCGGATGTCAATGTGTATTTAGGACCTTGAACATGGGCAATTTTTGATGGGGTATTATCAAGCTAGCCACTAGAAAATGACGAGCCCCATCCTCCATGCTAGATATAAAAAAAATGAAAAAAAACTACAAAATAAAAAGGGTATGCAATGGATGGGGGAGGGGGTAGTCTAGGGGAGAGGAGGAGGGAAAGTGGAACTGAAGCTCCCACCCTCCTCCTAGGGGCACTTAAAACGCAAGGATTTTTTGTAGGGCACTTAAAACGCAAGGATTTTTTGTTTTGAGAGAAATGAGAGATTTAGACAATAGAAAATCCCAAATTCCATTTAATAATATGTTGTTTTGCAACATTTTTATATTTTGATTAAGGTACGCTTTGACATATAATCTTTCTCCCTCTCTATTATTCTATTTTTCGTCTTTTATATCACACTATAATAGGTTGATTTATCATTTTTATATTTTTATAAATATGTATTTTTTTTTTATAAATACTTATTATTATATAAATAAGTATATATAATAGAAAGTTACAAATAAAAAATCACATATTATTGTGTAGTATGAAAATGATAAATAATATTTCTTTCTATTATAGCATGTGGCTATCTAACGGTCATTTAACGGATTGTCTTATTTTTCATTAAATTTTCTTATTTTTTTGTTACGGTTACATCCATTCATCCGTCCATCTAAATTCTGAAATGATGTGATTTTTGAAATTTAGTCAATTGATTAAACCTCTTAAATCAAATACTTTAAATTTAAATCTAGTCAAATCAAGTCTCTTATCCTCCCTATATTAAAACCAACATCCAATTTCAAATTCAACTTAATCTTCTTATGATCGCCCTTACCAAGTGTCTCACCCTTGTGGTTTTCAACCAAAGAAAATGAAAGAATCCTTTTGTGTAACTTCCAATCATCATCAATAAAGTGTGCTGTGAGACACATATAGTTGAGATTTTGCACGGATATCCATGTATCCGTGGTGAGGGAAATTCGTTGCCCTTGAAGAGCATTTTTTAACTTCTTTTTTTCTTCATTAAACACATTATAGCAATTCGAGGCAATCGTAACACGGGATGAAATTCCTAGCCATCTAGGACAAACCACAAGTAGGGGTGTAAATGGTCCGGTTCGGTCCGAAAAATTTGTGGACCGATTTTATTCGGTCCAAAAATTCTCTCACCCTGGACCGGACCGAACTCCTATTCGGTCCATTCCGATCCGGTCCAATTCAGTCCAGGGGCGGTCCGGTCTGGTCCAGGGGTATCCCTATATAATTTGATAAGCAAATTTTAATCTAAAATTCTGAAATGATTAATTTTTTTTCACCTAAATTTATTATTTTCAGCCCAAGTTACATATTCATCACATATTTAAATAAAAAAATATTTAAAAAATTTACTTTTAATAAAATAGCAAAATAAAAATAATCTTAATAAAAAAAAGGAAAAAAACTAGTCCTTAAAAATCCAAATAAAATAAAAAAAGAAATTAACCCTTAAGACTTGAGATTTAAGAGTCCTTAAGAGTTAAGAGTCCAAATAAATAAAAAATAATAATCAGTCCTTAAGAGTCCTGACTCCTTAAGAGTCTACACAATAGATTCCAAATTTACTAAAGAGTCCAAATAAAATAAAAAAGAAATTAAAATAATCCAAAAATAAAATGGCATTCCAAAATCATTCAAATTAAAACATCTCTCAAGCCTCAGCATTGTAATTTGCATCTAGATGACCCTTCCTTTTTTTATGCTTCCAAATCTCAACCGACAATCAATCATTTTGCGAAAAGAGATTGAGTGAATTAAATTAAATTAAGTTAAAAGAGATTTTACAATTAAACTACAATCATGTAATAAAATTCTTATGATCAAAATTATATAATATATATACACTCATTTTGAAAGAAATCATGTAAAAATAAAATATTTAGAAATCACATTGACTTACCCTTCAATCATTACTTTGGGCATGTAGGTGTTGAATTTGACACCTTCATAGAAATAGAATCACCACACTCCCCAACAATTTCTAGACATAAAAATTTAAAAGAAAAGTTAAAAAAAATTATAACATAACATAGAAGATAAAACAAAATAAATCATAAAAGCTAACAAGCGAATTAAATTTACTTACCTGTACCTTCCAGCTGCTTCTCAAAATCTTCCACATTATCCATTAAAGTCCTAAGACTTATTGGAGTCGAAGAAGATCTAAACCAATTTTGTGCACATATGAGAGCCTCAGCTATTCTTGGACTTAAACTACTTCGAAAAGGGTCAATTACACGACCCGCTATGCTAAATGTAGATTCAGAGGCCACAATAGATATTGGTATTGCAAGTACGTTGCGTGCAATCTTTGAAAGTATGCGATATCTAATTGAATTGGTTTTCCACCAAATTAGAAGGTCGAAATTATCATCTCAACCCTCACATTTGTCAGCTAGATATCTATCAACCTCTGATTTGCTTTCCAAAGAATTTTTTGACTGTAAATGTTGCTCAAATTCATCCTCCATATAGGCCTTATCATCCGATTCCATTCTCTTGAGTCTCTTGGAAGTTGAAGGACTTACATTTTTACTTGGAGAACTTGCGGGCTCATGAGAAGTAACTATATCATCTTCCATGTATGCCTCATACAAGCGGATAAATGCATTTTTTGCCTTCCAACTCAAATCAATGGCCTTCGTAGAATTATCTTTATACATTTTAGTCAAAGCAAAATCAAGATATCTCATTTTGTACCGAGGATTAAGAATAAGCCCAACATACAGCAACATATTTTGATTATCCAAGTTCTCCCAATACTTTTCAAATTTTTTCTTCAAATTTTTTGCCATTACTCCCACCACGGGATTTTCTTCTTCACACACCTTGTTAATATCACTTTGAATCTTCACCAACTCACGGAAAAAAACATTGCAAGTTATATATTCACCGCCTGAGAAGCGTACAGTTGCATCATGAAACAATTGAAGAAACTTCACAAATACCTTTACCTTTTCCCAATCGGTTGCATTGGGAGGCCCTAACTTCTTTGACTTTCTCCTATTCATCACATCATCTTCATCTCCAATACTATTAAGGAAGCCCGGATCTTCTTCCTCCAACCGATCAAAAGCCTTTCTAAATGTTAAAGCCCTCTCTAATATAAGATAAGTGGAGTTCCATCTAGTCTGTACATCTAGGCAAACAGATCCCTTGGATTGAATTTCTTCATCCTCCACACATTTTTTAAATGTGCTTAACCTTTGAGGAGATGATTTAACAAACTTCACAACTCCCCTCACCTTCGCAATAGACTCTTCAAAGTCTTTCAACCCATCATGGACGATTAAGTTTAAAATGTGGGCACAATATCGAACATGTAAAAATTCATGCTCCAAAATCGTATCCCTCCTAAACTTGGTTTTTTTCTAATATAAGAAATAGCTCCATTATTAGAACTTGCATTATCAACAGTGATTGCAAGAATTTTCGGTCGCCCCCAATCATGCAAGCAACACTCTATGCCCTTACCAAGTGTCTCACCCTTGTGGTTTTCAACCAAAGAAAATGAAAGAATCATTTTGTGTAACTTCCAATCATCATCAATAAAGTGTGTTGTGAGACACATATAGTTGAGATTTTGCACGGATGTCCATGTATTCGTGGTGAGGGAAATTCGTTGCCCTTGAAGAGCATTTTTCAACTTCTTTTTTTCTTTATTAAACACATTATAGCAATCCGAGGCAATCGTAACACGGGATGAAATTCCTAGCCATCTAGGACAAACCACAAGTATAAATTGTTTGAAACCTTCCCCTTCAACAAATCTAAAGGGCAACTCATCAAGAATAATCATCTTTGCCAAGGCTTGTCGACAAGCCTCAACACTAAAAGCAACATTGACAAGTCCCCCACTACTTGAACCTCCATCAACTTTAAACCCTAGAATCGTTTGGCCCGGACCCATGATCTTCCTACCCGGAAATTTCTTACATTGTTTTTCAAGGTGATTCTTCAAGCACTTCGTACCCTTTTTATTCGAATCACATGCATACGTTGCTCCACAATAATTACATGCAGCCCTAGGTTTGGTGGGATCACCATCTTCTACAATTTGAAAGTGCTCCCATACGTATGACCTACGTTTACCTTTATGTGACCCAGATTGAATACTTACATCAGATGAGATTGGATTTTAAGGGTGGAGGCATTTCCTGGACCGATTCTGATTGTGTTGATTGAGGCTCCCGCACCTCATTTGTAGAAGCCTCCATCTATAGAATAAATAAACCAACAACAATACAACAACAGTCAATAAAAGAAATTAAAAATTCTGTAAAATGGGTCAACTATCCAAAAAATTCCAAAAAATAAAAAATTCTATAGAATGAAGAATCGGTCAACTCTCAAGCCCAAACTCTTGCATAAACATTAACCACAGACCATCTAGCAATTCCCAACATTCAAAAATATTATTAGAAGCTTGATCATAAGAAATTAAGAATGGCATCTCCCGGATTGCTACAGAGTACAGCCTACGGCTACACGAACCCGAAACCACATATAATATATATACGATGGAATTCCAATTTCCACGCACAATCTCACTAACACAGTTACAACTTACACAAATAATAATTATTATTTCATTTGTAGAGAATCTAGTGAACAACGGATCGGACATGGATTTGCGATGGGTTAACAAGTAAGAAATTAACAAATAAGTTAATAACAACGGAAGAGTTCAAGAGATGGATTAGGAAAATAAAATACCTGTGTTTCGATTTGCGACCGGACGGAAGAAGATTAGTGATGGACACCCGACGGCCAAGGGATGGACGGGTCACGGGATGGAGTCACGACGGCCAAGGGATGGACGGGATGGACTCGCGACGGCAAAGGGATGAGACACCGGATGGGATGGGGGCACTGGGTTCGACTTCCTGGAGGCTGGAGGGCTTGAGGCGGTGAGGCTGTGAGAACTGAAAATCGAAGAAGAAGAAGAAGAAATGAAGAAGAAGAAGACGCGGGCTGCTGGGGTTAGGTTTATGTTAAGTTGTTTACCAAAACGGCGCCGTTTTACTCAATTTGCATGGCACTTAACCCATTATTTGGAGCTAAACGGCACCGTTTAGCTCCAATTAAATTTTTTTATATTTTTGGGCATTTGGCAATTGGCACATAAATTAATAAAAAAATATTTAAATTGGTAATAAAATATATTAATATAGTTATAAATTTTAGTCTATAGATTTAATAAATTAATACTTATAATCTTGTACTATAAGCTATATTAATTTATTAAATAATAATAAATAGTGATAAATTAGTAATAATATATTAAATAATAATAATAATACACTTATTACTTATATATTAATATTATAAAAGTATATATTAATTATTATATATTAATATGTTGGTATATATTATATATTAAGTATGTTAATAAACTATAACTAATAGTCTAATAATCTAATAGTCTAATAATATTATTATATTAGTATATTATATATTTATATGTTAGTAAATAGTGATAAATTAGTAATAATATATTAAATAATAAAAAATTATAATATACTTATTATTTATATTTTTATATTATAAGAGTATATATTAATTATTATATATTAATATGTTAGTCTAATAGTCTAATAATACTATTACATTAGTATATCATATATGTTAATAAACTATAACTAATAAATAATAACACTAATACACTATTACAATTTACATTAGTATATTATATATTTATATGTTGGTAAATAGTGATAAATTAGTAATAATATATTAAATAATAATAATAATATACTTATTATTTATATTTTTATATTATAAGAGTATATATTAATTATTATATATTAATATGTTAGTCTATATTATATATTAAGCATGTTAGTCTAATAGTCTAATAATACTATTACATTAGTATATCATATATGTTAATAAACTATAACTAATAAATAATAACACTAATACACTATTACAATTTACATTAGTATATTATATATTTATATGTTAGTAAATAGTGATAAATTAGTAATAATATATTAAATAATAATAATATACTTATTATTTATAAATTATTACTAATACTTTATCTAGATATACTATAATTTATATTTTTATATTATAACTAGTCAACTACTAGTTTACTATAAATTATAATATATTAATATTTTAAGAATATATATTATATATTAATATGTTATAATATTAATATATATTAATATTAATATTAAAATTTATATATTATTATTTATATATTTATATATACATATATTTAAAAAAAAACTTGTAGAGATTCGGTCTGATCCGGTTCGGTCCAGGGGGGTGAACTCCCTGGACCGGGACCGGACCAGAATTTTCCGGTCCATATCTTTTTTGGACTGGACCGGACCGGACCTCAACTGGTCCGGGAGAACCGGTCCGGTCCGGTCCGTCGGTCCAGTTCGATCCTTTTACACCCCTAGTAAAAAAGTAATAATAAAATATTTAAAAAAAAATGAATAGTGATAAAAATAAATAAAAAATAATAATAAATTAATAAATACTAATAAAATATTCTACAAATGTTTGAATGTCTTGCACGCCAAACGAAACCTCAAAACGAAGAACAATCAAATATAGAGATGAAAATGAGAGGGATTATGCAAATGTAAAATCATAATTAGTATAATATCACATCATTTTATATTTTTATATTTTATTAATTTTTTTATATTACATTATCTATCCATTAGTTGAAATAATAATAAAATATTATTAATTTAATAATAATATTATTTTTCTAATTTATTTTTACAATATTAATACTCTACAATAGAATTTTGGTTGTTCTTTGCTTTTCAATATGTAGGGGTATTCATCCGAATTTTAGATTTGAGAATCCGAAATCTGAATTTAAATTTTCTTTAATTTATTTTTAAAAAAAATTCAAAAATATTAATAAATAAATAAAATTTTAAATTGGACTAGATTGAACAGGCCTAGCCATATGAAAGTTGCGTTCACGGTTATGGTTATGCTTGTAGAGAGATTTTTTATAGGGGTGTCAAAACGTGTTAACGGGTCGTGTTCGTGTCGTGTCAAGACATGTATATTATACTATATAGGTCAACCCTAACCCGACCCGTTAAGCTTATCGTGTCAAAATCTCAAACCCTAACCCGACCCGTTAACATAACGTGTCGTATCGTGTCAACCCGTTATGACCCGTTAGTAAATATTACAAATATATTAATACGACATAATATGATTCGTTTTAACCTGTTTATGTAAATGAGTTGAATATGTTCAAAATTAACCCGTTTGACTTTATAAAATTTAGTATAATTTTATATAAATATTAAAATCACAATATCTATAAAACTAATAACACTAATTGTAAGTCTAAATTACAATCTAAACAATAAAATATCAAAATTAAAATTTTAACAATTTTACTTTTGAGTATAAGAATATAATTGTAATTTTAACTTTCTTAGCGTGTCATAACGTGTCATAACGGGTTAAAGTAGGTCAACCCGCTATCAACCCGTTAAACAATCGTGTCATAACGGGTCAACCCGTTTTGACCCTAAACCCGTTAAGACTAAACCCTAACCCGCTATTATCGTGTCGTGTTCGTGTTGGGTTAACGGGTCGTGTAAGAAATTGCCACCCCTAATTTTTTATCTGCTTCCCATTCTGATAAAGAAATTTGATTTCAATATTAGCTGCACTAATTGGTAATCAATGCAACATAAACAAAATTCAATAATCCTATACAAATCACAGCAGCATTCCACAATTCTACGTATAATTCCACAACTAATTTCCGTAAAATCGGCCCATCACAAAAAATTCCACAATTCACATAAGCATTCCACAATTCCACCAATACAAACACATCTGCAATGCAAAGAATTACTGCAAACAGATCAAACAATGCAAACAGATCTACCACAAATAATCTGCAACATATCAACCACATCTGTTTCACCATAGCCAGGTAGAACGGTACCGAATAAAACTCTAGTATATAAAAGTTAACTTAAGAGATCAATGCAATACATGTATAATTTTATGAAAAAGTTTTAAAACTCTTGTAAACAAATCTAACAAATTATAATATATATTTATATATATAAAAATAAGGTGCGAGATAGGATAAATGTAAGAGTGGTGTAGAGAGATGCGGAGTCCCGCTATCCATCCCTAATTATTATAGAATAATACAGATACGTGCTACTCTCATCCTATTGTATAATATTATATAATTTGATTAATGTTAGAGATAAACTCTAAATACGCAAATATTTTGTAGAATATAAATTCCATAAAAAAAAAATTATATTTTTTTGCGATAGAGTTCACTTTTTTATAAAACGTCGGTACAAAATGTTTATCCAGTAATTAAGACTTTTTTTCAGTTAAGACTTGCTTATATAATTATTACAAAGTAATAAGGTATGACTTCTTCACGTCATTTTTTCTTGGTAGAAAAAGAACACCAATGCATAGAAAGAAATAAAATACCATCACTTGGTCATGTGATAAAGAGTCAAGACTGATAATACAGATACATAGATACAGGGACAGTACATTGCTTTGTCCTGTGAATATGACAGTGACACCCGATGGCTGCCTGCTGGGAGAAAATCACCACTTAAACTCAGATACGCCGCCTGGTTCATTCACACACCCTTGCAGTTGCCACCCACTTCACTCCAAATTTCCTGCATTTTTGCTTAAACATACACTCTTCTCTCTCTCTCTCTCTCTCTCTCACTCTTACTCTTACTCTTACTCTCCCTCTCAGACTCTATCTTTCTTTTGCGCACGCTGCTTTACTAGAATTTTCCATATATTTATAATCTTCTCTATCTCCTACAATTCCTTGTTGTAATGGAGATTTCGGATATTCTCGATAGAACAGCTAACACCACGCTCCCTCACACCGGTTCTGATCTTCGAAAACGCCCCCGGGCTATTCCACAAGTTTCCGGCTCAACTTCCGAAAGTAAAGATCCTGACCCGGGTTATACGGTGAGTGAAACCGGGAAGAGCTGCGAGGACGAGGGGAATCGGAGTGAAGCTGTAATTCAGTCGGAAAATCACGTGGCCAATGGGAACGACGGAGGCGACAAGACTGCAAACGGTCTGGATCGGGGAGCGGATTTCGCGGCGGTGAAACTCGCGTATCGGCCATCCGCTCCTGCTCATCGGAGAATAAAAGAGAGCCCTCTTAGCTCTGACGCAATCTTCAAAGAGGTAGGCCCAGCTTCCTCAACCGCTTTTTCTTTAAAAAGTATATATTGCTCTGGATATAGATAAGAAATGCTTCGCAATTTGTTCACAACTTCTGACTTCAAGATGAATATGGTATACGACAAACAGACTCGTGTTTGGAGGAAACAGACTAAAAGGAAAATCCAAACACCGTCTATATTTTTTGAGTAATTGAATGACGAGCATGTGAATGAAATCGCTCTTTTAATACCAAGTGTTGCTTAACAGCTCCGTGGGAGACAGCATCTTGCTCTAATTGCATCCTTTAGCCAATTCATAAATCAACCTAAATATTGCTAAGCACAATTCCACCACTTGAAAAATACACCACTGCAAAAAAAGGCACATTAGGTAGTGTACTACTCAATCCTGATTCTATAATTTAAATTTTCATGCAGAGTCATGCAGGTCTCCTTAATCTCTGTATAGTAGTGCTAGTTGCTGTAAACAGCAGACTAATCATTGAGAATCTTATGAAGGTTTGTGCCACTCCTTCCTTATATTACTTCAATAAATATTGGTGACATCTGTTAACTTGTACAGCAACATGCCCCCTGGCCCAAATAGTAGTCATGCCAGTTTTTAATTTTTGGTCAAATGTTTCTTTACGGCCCACAATTTTGATCGCTGATTTTTAACTATCATTGCAGTATGGTTGGTTAATTAGGACCGGTTTTTGGTTTAGTTCAAGATCATTGAGAGATTGGCCCCTTCTTATGTGTTGGTAATGGTTATTAAACTTCTGTTTCCTCCTCTTACTGCTTAGGATGACTTATTTTATCACATTTCATATGGGCTTTTTTTAGTCCAACAAGCATCTGACTCTGAGCGTATTTTCATGCTTCTATTGCAGCCTTACACTCCCGATATTCCCACTTGCTGCCTTTATAGTGGAAAAATTAGTACAACAGAAGTATATCCATGAACCCGTAAGTAGTTTGAGTTTCAGTATTGAAAGTAAACAGCCTTCCTACTTCACTATGAAATGGATTTGTACCCATGGAAATATACTTTCCATTTGGATACATGGGGGGCAGCATCTTATATACTGCATTTATATACTTTGTATATGTTTCTTTCGTAGAGAATAAACAAGCAATGTTGAACTCCTGGTAACTTCAAAAGTTAATTTCTACTTTAATATTGCAGGTTGTTGTTTTAGTTCAATTAATCATTACAACAGCTGCGGTTTTGTTCCCAGTTTTTGTTATTTTGAGGTATTTTTTTTTTCATTTATATTAGGATATGTCAACAATGCTGGTGTTCTGATAAATAGATGATGCTCAACGTTTTTGGTACCTAAATTTAATGATCGGAGAAAATACATGTTGTACCCAAACTGTTGCCCATTTTGCAACGTGGTATACAAACCATCACATTTGAGTCATTGCACCTTCAAACTACCAAAAACTTGCAAGTTGCAACTTTGTTAAAATTTGATGTATTTACATAATCTAATATTTATCCAATTTAATTAGACAGAGGATGTGATCTACTGAAAAGTGGTAATTTCAGAATGCATTGAGTTAAAAGTGATAGTTTGGATCCCCCTTTTCCCTTTAATGTTTTATCAGATAGTTGTACACGTAGGAATTTTCCTCGGTTCATTGACACGACATATGTTTAAGTTTCTAAATTCGGTTATGGCTTTAAAATGTGCAGGTGTGACTCTGATGTTCTATCTGGTGTCACCTTGATGCTCTTTGCTTGCATTGTATGGTTAAAATTGGTATCTTATGTGCACACAAACTATGATATGAGAGCACTTTCCAAATCAATTGAAAAGGTAAATGAAATTCCCTTGAATAGGGGAGTCAGAAAGTTTGATTGAAAAGAGCACTTGCCAGTACATATAAAAGTCTTCTGGAAAGAAAATATTTGATTGAAGAGAGGAGACAGGACATCTGTTAATCTTCGTGCCTAAAAGAAATTTGTTAGGTTTCTTCCTAAAACTTAACATAGAGGAACATTCTATATATGTTTCTTGTAAGTTTGTAATTGAGAAAAATGGGCTAGATATTGAGTAAGTATTATCAAAGTAATCCTTAGTTTTCTTTACTTTATTTACAGGTTAATTATATTTTCTTCTCATGGACTACCACCCTATTTTCAATTAATTGGCCTCATCTGCTAAAAAGAAAAGAAAAGAAAAGAAAAAGAACTAAAACTATTGCATAATTGGATTGAAATGTGTATATAAAGTCAAAAATTCCGTTACATTATGTTTCAAACGCACATTATGAATGCCCTTCATTAGATAAAAAAGCAGTTGGTGCTACTCTCGCCTTTTCTCTGCAATGGATGTTTACTCTCAGGTTGCGTTTGGGTAGTGAAGTGATCTCAGATACTCTGTGAATACTAGTGAAAAGTAATGAAAAAGTACCAATAGAATATTGAATAATAGTGAAAAGTATGTGAAAAGTAATAATAAAGTAATGAATAGTAGTGGAGTATTTTGAGAATAGTTGAGAATACTCGGTTAGGCAAACCTAGCCAGTCTCTGCAGAAATCTTATGATGGGTGATGTACAAATGTTTCTTTTCTATCTATTCACCAAGGTCTGTTTGATGTTAGGGTGATGTCCAACCCAATTCTCTGAATACGGATTATCCTTGGAATGTTAGCTTCAAGAGTTTGGCTTACTTCATGGTTGCCCCAACCTTGTGTTATCAGGTAATTACAATTCACGACTTTTGTTGCATTATTATTATAAACTTATGCTCATCCTGATCCATTTTAGCACGCCTTGTTCATGATATTTATGTCCCTTCTAACTTTTTGGACTGTGTTATCAGAAAAGAGACTTTTGTTTCTTGCATGTACAAAAAAGTGTCTGTTGAGATATCTATGACTGGTTGTGGTTGTTGTCAATCTTTTATGATTCTTTCCTGTCTGTTACATTCACAATCCTTTTATGCTAGTCTGTGCTTGTCTGAAGTCTATCCTCACATAGGCTTGCAAGTGTTTTCAGTTTTTGACCTCCTATGATGGAGAATAATAAAGTGATTTCTCCGTAAAAACTTGATTCTGTACTTGCAGTTGTACAAAATATCTAGTTTAACTAGTATAAAGCCTTTGTTTTCTGATTAATGAAGCCTAATTAGTATTGGTGTTCTTTGACCTTCATATCAATGTATTGTTATTATAGACAACCTATCCTCGTACGCCATACATTCGAAGGGGCTGGGTGTTTCGTCAATTTCTCAAGTTCATAATATTTATAGGTGTTATGGGATTCATAATAGAACAAGTAAGTAGCTGTTGGTAATTAAAAAACTACAATTCCTAGTTCTTTTTGTTCTTCAGAAAAATTGGCTATATTCTGACTTGGCTTTGGTGGTATATTGCTGCAGTATATTAATCCTATTGTCAAGAACTCACAGCATCCCTTGAAAGGGAACGTTTTATATGCCATGGAAAGGGTTTTGAAGCTTTCGGTCCCAAATTTATATGTGTGGCTTTGCATGTTTTACTGCTTCTTTCACCTCTGGTGTGTCTTCTCTCCTTTATTTTGTAAGGGCATATATATCTTATAATTTTTCGTAGAAAGCTTTTTCCAGTGATCATCAATATTTTCTCTTGAAAATCTGACTTAGGAATGTCAAAAAGATCTTCGCAGGATTTTTTTCTTAATACTGTAAGACCAAATTCATGAACGAAATCTGGTTTGTGAAATTGTGGACCACATGCTCTGTTTTTTTTTTTTTCTTTTTCTTCCATGGAAAACTTGCTCATGAACTTAGTCTTACACCTCTTGTTACAGCATTGTTTGTTTTGAATTTATGTAATTGATGGGACTGAGTGGTAAGTTTCCTTCCCTTCAATTTTGGCTGGAAAGAAACAAGGAGATGTAGATAACGAGGTGATGTGAATTTACCGTCTTACTTATTTCGAGACTTCAGAACCTTGGCTGTTTTACATTAAAAAATTACTTTTCTTTCAAGAATTTGCTTCTTTAGAGGCAAAACGGTCTTCTTTTGCTCTCTCTCAGATGTGCCTTACTTTAAAATCAAGACAAGATTGCCAAATTTATTTAAGATTTTCATTTTTGTGAGTCATATTATTTCAAGAGAATCTTATGCTCAGATGAAGCCCGCAATCTTAGGTTAAATATACTGGCTGAACTTCTGTGCTTTGGTGATCGGGAGTTTTACAAAGATTGGTGGAATGCTAAAACGGTTGAAGAGGTAGGTCTTGTACCTTACAATATGTAGCCATTTGGTCATGCTTTTGAACAAGTGTGTGCTGAAAACGGTGCTTTTTGCATAACTATCGCGGTTCTGTGGTGTCATCAGTACTGGAGAATGTGGAATATGGTAAGTTTCTCTCAAGATTCAGAGTTTGTGTGACTGGTCACTTATTTAGGTTCTCTGGCTTATTCTTTATTTGGATCTTCTTCGTTCTGTTCTGAATGATCCAGCCCAAAAGGTTGCAAATTTTTAGTAATGTTTAGTTATGATGTTCTTATTTTGACTTTATAAGCAGTAGGGTATTGACTCGAAGAGAAGAGTTTGAAATGTTACTTGAGTCTACACTATTTATTCATCACTGAATCGCCAATATATTTTGGCATTTGAATCGCGAAAAGATGTCGAACCATCCTATTTAATAGGTTCATTTAAGGAGCTATTTGCTCGTGTTTCTTTTTGGTTTTTAATGATGTGGAAGCTCACTTAGGCAAGATACATCCGATCCACCTCTGGGAGTGAACCCTGGAACAGAACTCCACCTGCCAAAACCGTGTATCAATTACTCTATAGGAACTCCTAGTATAGAATCCAACCCAAGATGTCTGAGTCAACGGCTTAACCTAAGCCCGCCCTTTACGGGTTATTTGCCAGTGTTTATGTTTATGCTGTTTTATTATTCTTTTCCTGATGTCGTGATACTGATTTCCAAGTACACTAAGGAAGAACTGTATTACTGATCAGATTTGTTTTCATTACAGCCTGTGCATAAATGGATGATTCGCCATATCTATTTTCCATGCCTGCATAAAGGGATACCAAAGGTACTACCAATCTCACCTAAGATTGTAAAAGGTGCTTAATAAACACATTTTTATGTTGTTAAGTTTTAAATTTTAATGTATGCAATACCTGTAAATTTTTTGTCTGCATTTTCTATAGGGATGGTTGTCTGAGGACAAACTATCTGAATTAGCTCTGTTATGTGTCCACTCTTAGGTGATGCACAGCTTCAGTTCTAGTTACCACAATGGCACTCTTAAGTCAACAGATGTGGCTGATCTTGTCATCAGTTCACCTCCACAGTTTTCTACCTGTTTTTTCAACCAATTTGATAGATACATCCTTTGTATTTCACATGATTAAACTACTGGTATCTTGATATCATATAATTGCACCAATTGTGTTAAAGCTCAGAATGTATATACTCTGACCTATTTTCCATCAGCTTAGTGACCTTGTACCAATGAAAGAGTAGCAGTAGTTGTGACAATATTTGGTTTTAGTGGTCAAACTTGTAATAGGGTAAACTTCAATAACATTCCCACGGATTAATTTAATGCTCTTGGTCCCTCCTGTTAAGGATTAATAATCATAAATTATTTATGTGTTTTCCAAATATTTGTTTCTAATTCAGGGTGTGGCCAATCTAATCGCCTTCCTTGTGTCTGCTGTATTCCATGAGGTATGTTGCCTTTTGTTTTGCCCTTGTCCCTAGTTTGCATGTTTCAAATAACAAGTCTACTTTCAGCCCTTTGTGGCACTAGAAGCTGATCGGAATATGTTATTCTATGTGCATCACCATAGTTGGCAGCTATTATATGCTATAGACAATGATGGTTTTGCTCCTGTCTTTGTTACTTTTGCTTTTTGGCATGGTAACAACAGATTTTTCTTTTGTTTGCTGAAAAAAAGAGCAATGAATTTTTCCTTTCATAAATTTTATGCACGCTCAAAGGTTACTTCTTTGGTGTCTTAATGTTTTTTGGAATTTTCCCATTTATGGGAAAAATGGGAGGGGAAAGTCCAAGCTGCATACAATTATTGTGACTGGTTGACTCGTCATGGTTTTGGGGCAGGTCATACCGTCATAAATCATAATATGATCTTAGAAGCCAAACCAAGAGATAGTTACCTTTGTCCAGTAAAATCTTTAGTCAGAAATTTTGCTTTATGTTCAATTGCAAACACGTGTAGGATTACATATCTTGACAAGAACCGCAATCTTGAAGGGCATAGTCATCCTATTTTTATTGCTTAATTTGTCAGGTTTCTGGTAATTTAGCGGACATGTTTTTGGAAAGAAAGAAGAGATAAATGTTAAAATGGTGCATTGAATTAGTGAGAAGGAAAGAATGATGTTGCGTTGCCACAATATGACCATTTAGAAATTGCAATAGCCGAAAAGTTTTAGCTAGAATGTCCCTCAGGTTGATCTGCCACAGGAGTCAGCACTTCAAAGTCATTTTATGTTTCATTATTTGGTAATGCTCTCTCTCTTAATGATCGAAGAAGCTTGTGTACAAAAACTGAATGGAATTTATGGTTTTTGTGGCGGAATAATGTTATTGCATCTGCCTCAATCTAAACTTTTAAATGATTGCCTTTTAACATTTGTAGTGCTTCAGTCACTTCATAACTATGGTTGAGTTTAATTTTGTTTAATTCCTTTGCAGCTATGCATTGCTGTTCCATGCCACATGTTCAAGTTGTGGGCTTTTATTGGCATAATGTTTCAGGTGAAATTATTATGACTTTTGATCGTATATTTTTCTCTGCCCAATGTTACAAATCATTTACCTCTTTCTTGGAACTTGGAAGAATACTACATCGAAAAAGAACTTGTCAGTTCTCCTAGAGTTAGTCGAGTGCCATTATGGCAAGAGTCTATTGAGACATGAATAAGTTATATGATAATAATAGCTCTTCTTGAATAGGTTCCATTGGTTCTGATCACTAATTACCTGCAAAAGAAGTTCAGAAACTCAATGGTACGTATTAGCTTTCAGGAATAATAATATATCTAAACTTTTTTGACTGAATTTCTTGTGCCATTCAACTTGATTTAAAATGGCCCTTTTCTCCTTGGTTTGTGATCTCTTTTATGCCAGGCGGGAAATATGATATTTTGGTTCATTTTCTGTATTCTCGGCCAACCTATGTGTCTGCTTCTATACTACCACGACCTAATGAACCGGAAAGGGAAGACTGAATAAAAACTATTGACTGCCTCATTTACTCTGGAAGGTAAAGTTTCTGTAGATATGGTGCGTCTATTGTTTGATGAAGGGAGTAACATCATTTCTCGTATGGCATCCCTGCTGGAGCTGGGTGGGTTGGGCTTCATTTTATTATATTCAGAATGCAATGCTGCTTTTATGCTGTGACCATATACTTTTACCTTCTTGATAGGCTTCTTGGTCAATTTAATTGGTCTATGGCTTCTTTTTTTTGATGTTCAATGGTCTAGCAAAGAACCATTGCCATGGTTGTAGTATTGGTTTATCTTGCTGCTAATGTAAATGATTCAGATTTAAAATGTTAATAGTCGAAGGCTTCTGTCTTTCTTCTCTAGATGAAATAAGAGATGGGTAGCAATAGTACCTTTACATATATATCCTGTAGAGTTTACATGAGATGCATTTATTTTAAGCTCTTCCAATGTCAGACAATTTTAACTCTTTATTAGGCAAATTTTGTATTGAAAGGGCAGATGCCCAAGTGCCCTAGAATTAATATGCAAATGATTTTATTATAATTTCTCAATATATAAAAGTGGGCCGGGAACTTCTACAATTGCCCTAAAATATTCATATTCCAGTTCTGAACATTTTAAAGAAATGCAAAAAGAAAAAACAAAGATGGAAGGGAACTACCATGTAGTCTTGATCCTATGTTCTTATGAATTGCAATATATTGTTCCTGAACCAAGAGATAGGCCTCCATTGGCTAAATTTTAACAAAATGGTGCCATTGGCTAAATTTTAACAAAATGGTGGAGCTGATGAAGTTGGACGAATAAAGATAGTAGAAGGGTTTTAAAATCAAGGGTAGTAGTGAATTGTGGTCTTCCATAACAGATAGAGTAGTTTGTCAACTCTTAACTATAGGACAAGCAATAAAAGGGTTGAGATGATCACAATTTATCAACAATCATGAAACATTGTATCGTTACATTGATCTCATATGCCCCATAGGAGGAGGGTGTGCCTGGTTGGATGTTAAATATTTGGGGTTGAAAAATATGATTATGGAATGTATGTAGAAATATGTTGGTGGCTTGAAATCTAATAGCATTGTGTTATTTTGAGATGACCAAAAGGCAGTAGATCGATGTTTTCTATAGTAGAGAAAATAAAATACAAATATTATCTTTTCATAACATTCATATTATCTTGACAGATATAATAGTTTGTCAATTCCTAACTATAGAACAAACAACAAAAAGACTGAGATGATCACAATTTATCGATAATCATGAAATATTGTATCGCCACATGGATCTCACATGCCCCATTAGAAGAGGGTGTGCGTGGTTGGATGTTAAATATTTGAAGCTAAAAAATATGATTATAAAATGTATGTAGAAATATGTTGGTGGCATGAAATCTAATAGTATTTTGTTAATTTTTTTTTTGTTTTGGGGGGGGGGGGATGTTTGGAAAAATGGTCTAATACCAATTTTGATCCTCAATGGTCTCGCAAAGAACTATTACCATAGTTGTAGTAATGATTTATCTTACTGCTAATGTTAATTATTCAAATTTAAAATGTTAATAGTCGAATGCTTCTGTCTTTCTTCTCTAGATGAAATAAGAGATGGGTAAGCAATAGTAACTTTACATATATATCTTGTAGAATTTACATGAGATGCATTTGTTCTAGCTCTTCCAATGTCAGTCAATTTAAACTTTTTATTAGGCAAATTTTGCATTGCAAGGACAGAAGCCCAAGTGCCCTAAAATTAATATGCAAATGATTTTATTATAATTTCTCAGTATATAAAAGTGGGTTGGGAACTTCTACAATTGCCCTAGAATATTCATATTCCAGTTTTGAACATTTCAAAGAAATGCAAAAAGAAAAAATAGAGATGAAAGGGAACTAACGTGTAGTCTTGATCCTATGTTCTTATGACTTGCAATATATTGTTCTTGAACCAAGAGATGGGCCTCCATTGGCTAAATTTTAACAAAATGGTGGAGCTGATGAAGTTGGACGAGTAAAGATAGTAAGAGGGTTTTAAAATCAAGGGTAGTAGTGAATTGTGGTCTTCCATAACATTCATATTAGTTTGTCAACTCTTAACCATAGGACAAGCAACAAAAAGGCTAAGATGATCACAATTTATCAACAATCATGAAATATTGTATCGCCACATTGATCTCACATGCCCCATTGGGGGAGGGTGTGCTTGGTTGGATGCTAAATATTTAGGGCTGAAAAATATGATTATAGAATGTATGTAGAAATATGTTGGTGGCATGAAATCTAATAGTACTGTGTTACTTTGAGATGACCAAAAGGTAGTAGACCGATGTTTTCTATAGTAGAGAAAATAAAACACAAATATTATCTTTTCATAACATTCATATTATCTTGGCAGATAGAGTAGTTTGTCAACTCCTAACTATAGGACAAACAACAAAAAGGCTGAGATGATCACAAAATATCAACAATCATGAAATATTGTATTGCCACATGGATCTCACATGCCCCATTGGGGGAGGGTGTGCATGGTTGGATGTTAAATATTTGGAACTGAAAAATATGATTATAGAATGAATGTAGAAATATGTTGGTGGCATGAAATCTAGTAGTATTGTTACTTTGAGATGACCAGAAGGTGATAGATCTATGTTTTCTATAGTAGAACAAATAAAACACAAAGGAAAATTCTCAAAATATGATGGAGGGATCAAATCCTCCCTCGCCCATGGACCTACCTATATGCTGCAAAGTCTTAGGAGCCCAACGAATCAAGCCCACGACAGTCAGACTCTAGTAGCCAACTCAGGCCATGTAGCATAAATCCCAAACCTTTCAGCACTACCAATAGATAGAGGGAATTCAAATCCTCTCCTAGATAAAAGGAAGATTTAAATAATAATAACCTGAGTTTTATCCCATTTTCTATATATATTAGAGGAGATCCACAATCAAAGTAAATGATTTTTAATCTGGAACTCCTAAATGTGTTATACGGATTATCTGACCAAAATGAAAAGATCACATATTAGCCTCTTAGGAAGAATCTGGCCAAAAATCTCAATTATGGCCAAATTGGCGAGAAAATCACCACCACCCTATGTGAATTTATGGACAGAGCAAACAATTTTGTCAACGTTGAAAAAACTCTGCAGGCCTTAACTGCACCAAAAAAGTTGGAGTGAGTAGGATCAAACAAGGAAGAGTACCCATGGAAGAGATTGAGAAGGATCCAAGAACCGAAACGAACCCACACAAACGAGGTAGGAAATAGGCATTCCAACGTGAATGATGAACTCTAGGGTACAATATTCCAGCGTCAATGTCCAAGACAAGACTAGGGAACTAATTCAAGACAACCATATTCAAAGAACCCAACATTTTGTACCTATCATAATATAAGGGGCATCGTACAAAAGATCACCAAACCTTGAAACGAAAAATCGAAGAGATGCAAGACAATGACGAACTCAAATGCCTAGTCGCCTAGAACTCTTTGTCCTCTAGGCAACCAATTGAGAAGTGGCAAGATCGAGAGCAAATGTGTCAAAGAAGTCAAAACTCGAGAAGAAGAAAAATCACTAGGGAACACCAAGATCAACCCTCTTACCAAGGTCAAGACTGAAATGATTCTCCCTTCGGGAAGATCCGCACCATGGTCGAAGGATTTCCTAGAGGTGACCCCATCTCTTCTAAGATAAAAGCTCATGTACGTAAAGCCAAGTAAATAGAAATTTTCAATATTGAAAGACTGATAAAGCAACCAAAGATACGGCCAATGGCCATAGTATCCTTTAGTGGTGACGACTGCAAGGTGGAAGAATACCCACAAGATGATGCATTGGTAGTGATTATATTAGTAGCCAACTACACCCCACGAAGGATACTTGTTGAAAATGGCAATACGATTGACATTCTATTTTGGGATACTTTTATAAAGATAGAAATTAATTAAAGCGGACTATGTCTAGCACCCACCCCGTTGAAAGGGTTCTCGGGAGAAGTGAAGCAACCTGTTGGCTTGATCATATTACCAATTTCAACAGAATCTGGCCCTATGATGACAAACTTCTCAGTAGTGAAGACCTACTCATCTTACAACACCATTATTGACCTACCAACATTGAACGCTGATTGAGTATTAATCCAAATGTGCAGTCAGTAAACAAATGAAAATGAGTTTTAGTATGGAGAAATATACAACCCTTTGCAGAGAAAGTTAATTGCCTTTTGGAAAGTAGATATATCAGAGAAACCCACTACCTATAATGGCTTTCAAATGTAGTTCTAGGAGGAAGTCTAATGAAAAATGATGAATGCACGTGGATTTCATTAATCTTAATAAGGCCACCCAAATGACAACTTCCTATTACCCTGAATTGACCTAATTGTAGACTTTGCCACAGGACATCAAATGTTTAGTTTGATGGGCATCTATTTTGAATATAATTAAGTTCGAATGAGCCAAGACAACCAAGAAAAAACAACATTCATAACTGACTGTGGGTTATATTGCTACAAAGTGATGCCTTTCTACTTAATAAAATCTGGCACAATGTATGAAAGATTGGTGAACAAAATGTTTGAAGAATAGATCTAGCATAATATGTTGATGATTTGTTAGTTAAAAGAAAAGAGTCATAATAACATGTGGAAGACTTAACAGAAGCATTCAGTGTGTTACAACAATACAAAATGAAATCTAACCCTACAAAATGCGCATTCATGTTGCAACCAGGCAAATTCCTGGGCTTTATGGTGTCACAAAGAAGGGTTGAAACTAATTTAGAGAAAGTCTAGATGATTGTTGGAATGGGGCCGCCAAGGAACCTGACTGAAGTACAAAGACTGGTAACAAGAATAACAATGCTCAACAAGTTCTTGTCAAGATCAACAAACAGGTGCCTATCATTCATATGAGTCTTGTGGAAGGTGCAAAATTAGGACACCAAGTGTGAAAGGGCATTTGCACGACTCAAGGAATATTTGTCCACTTAAGCCAGACCAAGTAGGGAGAGAGCCTGCTCCTATATATGTCAGTCATGCCAGAGGTCTTATATGCCACCCTGATATGTGAAGAAAGGATACAAAGGCTAGTGTACTATATACGCTGAGCTTTAAGGGGAACCGAGGCATGATACCCAAAAGTGGAAATGTTAGCATTTGTGTTAGTAATGGTCGCTCGCTCCTTTTTACTTTACTTCCAAGTGCATCTCATAAAAGTGGTAACAACAACACTCTTATAGAAATACTACAGCAACCAAATGCCTCGAGCCGACCAGTAAAGTGCTCGATTAAATTAAGCAAGTTCAATATTGACTACATTCCTTACATCATAGTGAAAAGGCAAGGACTAGCCAACTTTGTAGCCAAAGTTTCCAACTCCCCTCGTAGGAAAGCCATGGCAAGTTTATGCCTACGACTCATGCCATTTTTTTAGGACGGGTAGGGGTGCACATGGTCATCGAAGACAAAACCAAAACATGACTATACAATAAGGTACAAATTCAAAGTCACCAACACGAGGTCAAGTACGAAGTAGTATTAGCAAGATTCATTGTAGAAAACGTTTCAGGAGCAAGAGAGGTCGATATGAAAGTAGATTTTCAAGTCGTAGTCGACCAAATAACAAGAGAATATATGGTGAATGGTGAGAGGCTCAAAAGACACCTACAAAAAATATACAAACGATAGAATTATCCTGATTACATGTAGATTAGCCGCATCTCGAGAAAGGACAATTCAAAAGCTGATAAGCTGTCGCAAGCAGCATTTGGAAGAGATGAAACGAAATTACTGTGGAAGGCGATCACTTAAACAAAAGAAGTTCTAACCATCGGGCTCGAAATCCCAAAAGAGCATAGAGGCCCCAGAATGAGTGTATGATATAATCAAATTCTTGGTTGCCAAAAAACTCCCAATCAACAACGAGAAAACAAGAAAAGTTAAGAGCAAAGCTACCCAATTCACCATGATTAGTGGCATGTTATATAAGCGGGGTTTCTCGGCCCCTTTCCTAAGATATGTATCAAAGGAAGAGGGCCACAAGAGGAAATACATAAGGAAATATGTAAAAATCTCTTGAAATGAAGAACTTTGGTGGCCAAAGTCATGAGGGTAGATATCTATTATTGGTCCCATGCCCTTAAAAAGTCAAAAAATTCACAAAGAAGTGTGTTGACAGTTATACACCCCAATTCCAAGTAGCATGCTCGACGAACTAATATCAATCACATATTTTTAGCCGTTCACCCAATGGAGAGTAGACCTAGTTGTCCCATGCCACTTGGCAAAGGGAGAGCAAAGTTCATCACTTTCGTTATCGATTGCTTCACAAAATAGTTGGAGACTAAAGCACTAGTGTCTAAATTTCTATGGAAAGCAGTTGTATGCCAATTTGGAATACCGCAGAGCATAATTTCGAACAATGACAAGCAATTCAACTTAGAGAACTATTGGAGTTGGTATGCCAAACTCAGAATCAAGGTTAAATACTCTTCTCTCAAACATCTCCAAGCCAATGGGTAAGTTGAAGCAACAAAAAGGACAATAATGGGCATACTAAAAAAGAGGGTAGATAAGAAAAATGACTCCTGGACCAAAGAACTCCTTGGAGTACTTTGGGCGTACAAGATAATCGTCAAAACCTAACTGGAAAAACCCTTTTTGTCCTGATCTATGGAAGCAAAACAGTTATACTTACAAAATTGGGGATGTCAAGCCACAAACCCAACACTTTAGTAAAAGGTAGAATATCGAGGTAGTAAAGGCAAATCTCGATTTTTTGAAAGAATTGAGGTAGAGATCAAGGTAGCAGCCAATGAAAGGAAGACAACGTAGTGTTTCATTAGAAGGATTAAGGTAAATCCTTTAGAACGGGAGATTTAGTCTTAAAAGAAGTTAGGGTAACCATAGTCGAGGAAGGCAAACTTGATCCACAATGGGAAGACCCTTACATAGTAGTAGTAAGCCATACGCTAGGATTGTACGCCCTAAAGACATCTAAAAAAACGAGCTACATCATCTATAGAATGCTGAACATTTGAAGTACTTTGTATAACTCCACATGTAAATGTGCTAATGCAATAAAAAGTTATTAAGTCCCATATTTTACCTTCACATCTAGCAAACAAAGGAAGAAATGCCTAACACTACGTCTAGTGTCTTCACTCGCACCTGAAGCTTAAAGGAGGAAACAACTCAAAGGAGTATCTTCCTCCTCACTCCTTTAGCATGGCCGAGGCCATCTCGGACCTAACATTAAGTTGAATGTCTCCACTCACACCTGAAAAATGAAGGAGAAAGGAGTTTCTTCATTGCACCTTTAGCACGGTCGAGATCATCTGTCGCCTAACACCAAACTAAGTATCTCCATTCGCACTTGGTGAATAAAGGGGGAAACAATTTCCCTCCTCGCCCCTTTAGCGTGGTCGACATTATCTCCTGCCTAACACCAAGTCGAATATCTCTACTTGCACTTGGTAAACAACGGTGGAAACAACTCAGTCGAGACCATCTCTCGCCTAACACCAACATGAGTGTCTCTACTCGCTCCTGTCGAACAAAGGAGAAAACAATTCAAATTAGTGTTTCTCTCCTTATCCCTTTAGTGTAGTTGAGACTATCTCCAACCTAACACCAAGTTAAGTATCTCCACTCGCACTAGGAAAACAAAGGAGAAAATAACTCAAATGAGTGTTTATTACCTCACTCTTTTGGCACAGTTGAGACCATCTTCTGCCTAACACCAAACTGAGTATTTCCACTTGCACCTAGAAAATAAAGGAGGAAACAATTTAAAGAAGTCTTTCCCTCCGCGTCCCTTTAATGTGATCAAGACCATCTCCTACTGAATATCAAGCCAAATGTCTCTACTCATACCCAACAAAGAGGGAAACAACTCAAGAGTATTTGCCTCTTGACATGCTTCACTAGTGAAGGTAGATGCTACTTTGTAGGGTCTCAGTTAACGTAAGTACCTTCTTTCTCCTAAACCGTGTTAAGTTGATTTTTTTTTTTTGTCTTGCTTGTTATGCTCTTTTTACTGCGTAGTGCTAGGTGAGGCAGCTATATATTGCCGACTTTACTTCAAGTCCATATTCCCATGCATAAGATTATTATTATGTTATTTAAATAAGGCTAGTATGCTCTCTAATCTGTTTTCTCTTGATGTGACACTACAATATAATTCTACATGACTTACTAAAAAAATTAAAAAAAAAAATTCAATAAAAGACATAAAAAGATAAACGAATCTAAAATTTGTCTTCATTTTGTATTTCTAGGCACAATTTTCTTTTAAATATACATTTCTATGTTTTTAAATTTCTTATTAAGCCATGTGACCCTACATTGTGGTGCCACATCAAAGAAACAGTGTGGAGTGAAATAAGCCACGTGGCACCACATTATAGTGCCACATCAAGGAAAAAGTGAGTGAAATAAACTTGAGAGCATTGTAACATTACTTTCGTTATTTTGGCTAAAGTTTCCTGCATCTATACCGTGTATAGACAGTCCTTTTACACAAATCCGTTCAAACCCCCGACTAGTGAAGGAGAAATGAGGACGTTATATGCAACTTCAATCTCAATCTGATCATATTATTTTGGCTTAAACATTATCCATTATTGGCCCTTCAAATCTTTTAAGATTTAAAAACGGATACACCGGTATAGCACAGAGATAAGACTAGGACGAGAGTATGCGATATATAGCTTAACACCAAGCAAAATATAACCACCATCGACCATTTAATGTCAATTCGCACGCTAAAAAGGCCGGCGCTTGATGCATGAGAAACTTGGATCACAAAACACGTAAAAACAACCCACGTTTTTTCTTCGGAAAAATATATTCATTGCAAATAAAAATCAAAGAACATCAATTCACAAACACCTAATATTCCCAACACAAGCATGCAGTCATATAAAGACTTGATAAGACAGATTTGATTGAACTTAATATGAATTAATAGCTAATAAAGAGTGATTACTCCCTCATTTCAGAAAAACCGCATACTACACAATTGGAATAAACCATTAGAGATTGGCAGAGGAACAGGGTTATACAAATTGTAAAAGTAGAGCTACTAAAAGGATATATACATATATTTCCAACAAAATAAATGAAAACATAACTATTTCAAGAAAAAAAAAGGGAAAAAAAAGAGAACCAGAGTACTCAGGAAAACGCAGCAGCAACTCAAAGATTAAAGGCATCTGTGCCCAGCATAATGTGTATAAAAATTTGGGGACAAAGAAAGTGGAAAAGACCTAAAGAGGCATATGAACACATTGGCCAATTCACATTGCCAAGTTTTGGCCCTACAAGTTGAAGAAACATCGTAAGACATCATCAAGTCAGCAAAGTGACCACTTAAACAGGATAAAAAGTTGAAACATTGTAGCCAGAGAATAGAGAAGCCACACAAGGATAACCAACCTGAGAGCCCGTGCCTGGAATCAGTTCAGATGAACCTCAGCTTTTCACATTTGATTCAACTCGTCTGGTTTATGCTAGAAGTGAGCAAATTCAAACCCCAAATCCCCTCAATTTCAAGTCCCAACAACTCAACTCCAGCTTCCTTTACAACTCAACTTCAAGCAACCTATTCCTACAGCATGCATAATAGCACACAAGAATTTGTACTTTTTTACAAAGGTGCACCAAGATAAGCATTTAACATTGATCTCTCTTATCAATTGTCTAATTGCAGGGTCTCAATGCCCCTGAGGGCGCCTTCATAGTTTCGGGCGGTATTTCTCCCAGATGGTGTACGTCTGGGATCTGAGGATCCAACTAGCAAAGTCCTTTGCCCACTGGAAATTCTGCGAGCTGCTCCCGGGCTGGCCTCAGTAGTACGAGAGTGATTGGGATCTGACTCACTCTCAACAAATGCATCACGGCTGCTAGAAACAGCAGCCCGCCTTGATGATCCACTTGGACGGCCCAAATTATTGGAGTTCGATAACTGCACGGTCCATGAATACAGGTCATTAGTTTTAAGATGAGCGAAAACCATTGGCCCATACAATTTCAAAGAAACTCATGCCATATCATATTTCTTAAGCCTTAAGAAATGCAGATGGTAAGAAATGAGTAAGTTCAGCTTTAAGCCTTAACCAACAAGACTAAAACAGGCTTTAAAGAGAGGAATGATGCTAAAATTGAAACGGTTATCAAAAAGTTATACAAGCACCAACCACACTGCCACCTATGGATAACTCAGCAGCAACCTATTATGGCATTCAGTGAACCAAAGAGGGAAGAAAGGCCTACGCCTTTCACTAATTTTATAAGGGTCTCACTGTGAAACTGTCCAAGATAGATAACGCATCAGACAATCAAAGTTCTAGAAACATAGGAGCAATAGGAGAAAAAAGTCCTCGTAACTTACAGGCATTACACATTCCAAACAACTCACCATAACATCATTAGAGATTGTAGAATCATTAACAACTGGACTTCTCTGCCTTGAAAAAGTTCCAGAACTTAAAGCTGGTCCTGCTATTCTCCGCCGTGATGGAATCATTGAAGGCAAAACAGCTGCTCGCCCATCCTCCCCACCTGCAACAAACTCACAGAAGTAAGCAGCATAAACAGCTTACGTTGAAGACTAGTGCAATTTCTATTTACGGCTTGGATGGTGGGAGACCAGATGTCAGAAAACTATGCAAAAAAAAGGCAACCAGGGAAAAGGATGAAGAGTTTGAAATGATGCAAGGATATCAAGGGAAAAAATCTACTGACAGGCTTGGCACTTGAGAAATTAACATGGATAGATGTAAAGAAAAAGCTATATTAGGGAAAAAGGTTATTAAAATCAATGCAAGGAGAAACACTAAGATATACCTATCTGTCTATCAGCATTGGCAATAGCAGTGGGCATTCCAGAACTAGTTCCAGCACCAGCACCCTAAAAAAAACAGGCATTACAAAATGATTTAATGAGCACAACAGACAGAACTAATAGATCACTTACAAGGGCACGAACTGGAGGAGCAGCCATCTGTGATTGCTGATACTTCAAAATAGTCCAGTCAAATACATAATCAAACTGGAAGCCTGTACTAAACAAGAAAGAACAATGAGAAGCTGGAATACCATGATACACCGTATGAACTGGCTTTTGACTTGCAAATATGAAACCATGTGAAACTCAAACTAAATCTATCTTTCTTTGATAAATAATTCTATTAAGAGTGCACATAGTGGCGAACCAGAGTACACAAAATGTATACAGGAGAAAACACCCCACTAGGGAGATCTATTTTAGCAGAAATAACTTCAAACCTTCTCGGATAAAAAGATCACGAAATATTCTTTTCAGATAAGCATAGTCTGGTTTGTCATCAAATCGTAGTGAACGGCAATAGTGAAAGTATGATGCAAATTCTGTTGGATAACCCCGACACAAGGCCTGAAAGAAGCATTAAGTACACCATTTACAATCTGCAGTAGTTGGACATAGAAAACTGAGGCAACCACTATTTACAAACAACTAACCTCAACTGAGGTAGAAACTTTCTTTTCACTGATTTTGTCATACTTCTGTTTCTTAGTTCCTGCTTTCAGTCCTTGCCAAGGGAGACTACAGAGAAAAGAGGCATCACTAAAGCATACAAAGAAACTAATGCAAGAAGCAGAGAAAGGATATGGAGCAACAATCACCTTCCTCTCAAGAAGTACATAAGAACATATCCAAGAGATTCTAAATCATCCCTGCGGCTTTGCTCTAATGAGTTAAAACATCAGCAAAGAAACCATAATTATGAAATCCAGAGAGACACTTACTAGAAATACCACAAACTAGAAATAATACCTCCATGCAAAATGATAAGACAAAACCTACCTATACCAAGGTGAGTGTTCATGCTTGCGTATCTAGCAGTTCCAGTCAAATTCTTGTTTTCTCTGCAGGGTCAATGAACAAATAAAATTAAATTTGTGTCACCCACAATTACCATATTGATAAGGGCTTGACACAGTTAATATATGCTATCCACACTATGACAAAACAAACAAGTCAAAAGAAGGTACAGATGAGGTGCTGGCTTGGATTCAATTATATCAAATTACAAAAAGAAGGAAAGAAGAAAAATTGGGGGGGGGGGGGGGGATGAGAGAGGGACACTAGAAAAGGTTTGCAAATATTAAAACTTTCCATTAACATGCTGTATTTCACAACTATCTTTCATACATTACCTAAATCTTTCCTTTCCAAGGCAATTAGAAGATTTAAGTCCATAAATTGTTTTTTCAACAATTAATAAGAGAATTTTATTCCATGTATATAGGCATAGCCCAGGTACACAAGAAGTATACAAGAGAGTACACCTATATACAAACTAGAGCAACTTAATCCAATCATGAAATTTCCATTCCCTACAAGAGCCTTAGCCCAAAAACATAAAGTGCTAAAGAAAAACCCCCCAAGTTCTTCCATCAAGCATTCTCTATTTTCAAAGCACCTCCCATTCAACTCCAACCATAAGCACCATATCTGCACAAAGGGATCATCTTCCACACACCTACACTATTTTGTCTCCCCACGACACCATTCCAACATGCAAAAAAGTCGTCCACATGCTTAGGCATCACCCAAGCAACACCCGTCCTACCAAAGATCTCATTCCACAAAGTCTTAGCTGCCGCACAAAGAAGAAAAAGATGGTCAACAGATTCATCATCTTTCTTACACATGAAACACCAATCTACCACAAATAGTCTCTTTTCCTCAAATTATCCGTGGTTAAGATTTTTTCAAGAGACCAACCAGTAGAAAAATATGACCTTACTAGGCACCTTAAAATTTAAGTCCATAAAATTTTATATGACATCGAATAATCCCATAACCTAAATCAAACAGACAAAACCAAGGAATTAAACTTGGACTTCATTCTGGAAGTCGCATAGCTTCTTTTATTATTATTATTATTATTTGCTTCAAACAAATGATAGCAATTACAATCTAAGCTGGTTTTGTCTTAATACAAAAGTCCCCAATAAGATCTTGATGCCTGAGGATGTCATCAATAAATATAAAGTCTTTACCACAACCATTTTTTTTTATCAGTGAATCTTTAGCTCAACCACTTGACACTTGCACAGCTTAAGATTAATCCATTTCAGACAGAGGTCTAAGCTTAGGTCAAGGGTCCTCTCGATTTTCAACTGAAACTCAAAGTAACCTTTTAGCAGAAAAAAAACAGAAGAAGATATTTTGATGATTTCAATGGTCAACATAACGTGAAATGACAAATATAGTCCATGCTTTACACCAAATGGATACTATCCATTTCACTTGAAATAGAAAGTAGATCCTTTTACATGAGCTTAAGTGTGTTTTTGCAAGAGAGAACTAGCACAATAAAACTAATATGTCAAACAGGAACCTAAACGTGATATTGAGCGCTAAAAAGAGATTGATATTGCTTCTAAAAAAATACACCTCCCAGAAGATGTTAAAGGTTCAACAAAACTTTTGATAAATTACGGATGGTTCTTGCTGTCTAAGAAAGTAACTGATCCATAATAAGAAAAGGAACAATCAGATAGAGATGAAAAATAAAAATTATTAAAACATCAAATAGTTAATAACAAGAAGAATGGACGGGAAAAAAAAAAATAGAGTGAAAAAAGTGGTCTCTATCTATTCCCAAGGCTGGAAAAGGCAAAGAATCTCTTTGTAAGCCTACTCATTGACACACTCAATAAATCCGCTGATATGGAAGCCTTCCACATCAACTAGCATTGAAAAGTATATGGTGTTTTAACTTTTACTTATTTGTAACTGTAATGGTCCCATAACAACTGATGTGTTTATACACCGATTTATATAAGATGCAAGTTTTGAACTAAATCAATATGTTTGAACAAAACCAATGACTGATTCAAGTAGCAGAACTCTTAAAAAAAAAACTGCAAGGTTTGAAATAAACCAAGCAAAGTATACGAGAGGAGCAAATAGATGCTTTATTTTTTGATAAGTAATAAGAAATTTTATTGATATGAATATAAGTAGACATAGCCCAAGTACATGGGGAGTATAAATAGATGCTTTATACACAGATAATTTAAACACGTTAAAACAAAAGCACACCATTTTTACAATAATCTTTCTTTCCTGTATTTTTCGACACACTAAAATCAGCACAGAAATGCATGTAAAGTTTTCTTTGGTAGAATATCAAAACCCACTTTAACGCAAGGCTCAAAAATAGGAATATTTGGAATCGTGAAATGATAATTCAATGAATTGGGTCATTCAATTTGTTGACTCCGGTAATTCATGAAAATTTGAATCAAGTGTTTATCTTTAATAAAATATATTACAAAAAATATCTAATGCAATTCAAGCATTTAAAGTCATTTATTAAACATAGGACTGTAAATAAGTAAGGCTACTACTTGACATGCTGCTCAAGATTGGCTCGGTCAAACTCAAGTTCGACTTGATTCGTTAATTAAATGAGCCATTCAAACAAAAATTTATGTTCGATAATTTTACCTATAAAAAAATTATGATCGATACTTAAACAATACAACTTGTAGAAAGCTCGGCTCGACTCGTATAAGCTCGAATAATTTTGTATTTATTACTTTTTATAGTATATTATCTCTACTTATAATGAGAATATTTTTAATATCTGAAGAGATTAAAGAAAACCATGCTCCTAACACTAAACATGTTACCTAAATCCATATAAATATAATTACTAATATATGTTTTATATACACTTAATAAAGATACTAGCCAAAAATCAAAATCTGCTTGTCCAAAGTTATAAAATAAAATATAACTAACTAAACTATGTTATCTTAGTGAAGCAGCTCGTGAACAAGCTTAATTAAACTTGCTTGAAATTAAAATGAGCTATTTGTGAAAATAAAATCCAAGTTGATGAAAAACTCTTAACTTTGTTCCAAGAAAAGTTAAGCAAACAAGCCTTGACCATCCACTATTGCTCAAACTCCGCTAGTTTACACCCCTAATTAAAAAGCTTAAAAAGATAACTCATTAACCAACTTCATTAAAAATAATGAATCTAAATAGTTTCAATAAGCATGAAATTCATGTATTTACCTCAATTATTCTCATTTTATTGCCCCAAATATTCTCCAATTACAAAGAAGTTGCATATTCTTTAAATTACAAGATCATAAAAAAGGTAGTATTGCGTGCACAATTACAGATTTTATACAAAGTACTTGTTCATATCCAAATCTTTTCTATTCAACTAAATAAGTAAAGTATGAACTTCAGGTCCTATCCTTTCATTTTTTTGCCTATTTTATTGAATACAATAAACTAGGCAAAAGTTAAAATCAGCTAATAGTTTTATTTTTATCATATAAACGGGTTGACACGCCCCGTTATGAGTCGTGTTAGGGTTTACGATTTTGACATGATAAACTTAATAGGTCGAATGAGGGTTGAGTTATATATTATAATATACAGACCTTGACATGACACAAATACGACCCATTAACACGATTTGACATCCCTATTGAATTGAACTATTTTTGCAAACCTTGCCTTATAGACACAAACTCAGCCAAAATTGAATATGCACAAGTATTCCTCTCACCTGTAAGGAATATGCTGATGGGTTGAACTATCTCTATATTTTTTTGCCAAACCAAAATCAATGGCATACACCTACATGATGTGAACAACAATTTCCACATCAATATTGACATTTTGAAAGAAATAAATAGATACAACATAAAATTTAGTACATAAACCTGATTTGCACGCCTTCCCAAGCCCATCAGAAAGTTGTCAGGCTTGATATCTCGATGAAGAAATGATTTAGAATGAACAAATTCGACACGATTAATCTGCAGTAAGCATAAGAAAAGGCACATATAGAAGAAGAGAAACATACAATTTAATCCAACATTATGCGTAAGGTCTCAATGTAATCTACCATTTGATCTGCAAGCATAAGAACTGTCTTCAAAGAAAGCTTCCTGCTGCAGAAGTTAAAAAGATCTTCAAGACTAGGTCCAAGCAAATCCATTACAAGCACATTATAGTCTCCCTCCACTCCAAACCATCTCACATTTGGAATTCCAGCTGCAAAAAATCAAAATTGAGTTGAAATAAGAAATCAATATTGGAATTGGATAAGCCAAAATATGAAAACAAAGACTTGAAAGAAAATCCAAGCTCCAAAATGATAAAAATGACCAATCAACTGAGAAGGATTAGAAGTTATATTACTTCCTCCCTGTAAGATTCTGTATAACTTTGATTCATATAGCAATTGAGGATGCTTTGTCTTGACATTTTCCTGAATGTTAGAAAGAGCATTATCATCTTAAGAAACCACAAATAACCAAACGCCATTGCAAACAAGCAAACACAAAATAGGTTCATATTAAAGCAAAAAGAGGAAATACATTGGACTCACGTGAATCTGGTAAATGGACACATGATTTAATAATATTCGTTACCAACTCTCAGTTTGTCAAACCAGACAAAAAACTATAATAAAGTACAATAAGCTCGTCCAGCCTCTCTCACTAGATTTCTTCTTCAGAATTACCCACCGTGTAAACTCAATAATAGCAACAAAGAGGATGGAAAATATCTGCTTTTGTACTGACACCGAATAACTTTGAAAGCCCCAAAATAGGCCAAGTAATGCTAAAAATTGAAACCCTCTGCATCTCAACCTAATAAGAGAAACACCATCTTTTTCTCAGCAAGAGGGAAAAAACAGGGGGGAAGAGAGACGGCTGTGGTATGATTTCCAACCGGAACGGACACCTCTCCAGTCTACCCCGATTACTCTCTCGGATCAAACATTTACACTGTCACGCAGCAGAAATAACATTAAAATAAATCATTTAGGGAAGAAATTAATTTCAACATTCACATAATAGAAGAGAAAAAAAAAAAAAAAACCGTCCCAAAGGAAATATAAACGAAAGTAACAAATTGCACAAGTTCATGAATTTTCCATTGGCTTAATAGGTGAGCAATACTCACAAGCTTAATTGCAACGTCTTCGTTACTCTGAATATTAGTACCTGCACCACAATTATATCACCGATTACAGACTGAAACATCAAATTACCACAACAAACCAAAAAGAAAAACAACAATAAACGGACCGAGATAGATCTCCCCGAACGAACCGCTACCGATCTTTCGGCCAAGCCGAAACCTATTCCCAACGCGATGCTCCATTTACACAACGGAAATTTTTGTAACCCTAGCTAAAACTCCAAAACCTATTTTACGGAAAAATATGTAAAAAGAATTGTTTACGCAGAGAAAGCACGAGAATCTGAGCCGAAGGATACAAATCCAATCCTGAAATACAATAGAAAACCCTGAGAAAAAGCTCCACAACCAGTCGAGGGGAAATCGTGCCGAAGTGAACCAAAAAAGAGAGGAGAAAAAAATTGAAGATCTAGGGTTAGAAGCTACTTTCGTGGTAATTTCCTTTCGAGAGTTGATTCTAGGGTTAGATTAGAGCAGATTTCAGACCAGAAACGGAAAAAAGAAAAAAGAAAAAAGTGAGCGACATTAATTTCTTGTTAGTTTCTCAGGCATTGTGGAGCTATACAATCCAGTCACTTTGAACAAACCAAAACCTCTCTCTGGTGCGTCCGTGTGTGTGTGATTCACTGATTCTTCTTACCAAATTGTTCATTTTCTTTTTTGTTTCCATTTCTTGGGAAAATGCTTGGCCACGCGTGTTCGGTACGCGTGGCCAAAGGTCTCTCGGATGAAGGTGGGGACAGCGAGGCTTTTGCGCCGCTGTTCGATGGGGCCCGTGTCACGTGACTTTATCCATCGGGAGCATGTCGGCACCTGATTCGGCAGATAAGTTGTCAGCTGTGCTTTCATGCCTGAGTTTGATCCCAGAAGCATATATTTATTTTTATCTTATTTATTTAATTTTATATTCTTTAAATATTTTCGCTAGAAAAAGAAAAAGAAAAATTATAATATTATTAAAAAATATTTCTTTAATTATTAAATATTGAATTTTTTTTTTTTAAATTATCGAAACATTTAATCCGATTTAAATTTAAAAGTGGACTCATCTCAACTTTATTTATTTTAAATTTATTATGATATATTTGTTTAATTTTCATAAAAAATATAATAAATAATTTAATTTTTTTAAATCTTAATTTAATTTTTTTTAAATTTTAACACAATAATAATCTTTAAAAAAAATATTATAATAATATTTTATTCAAATTTAAAAACTCACCTTAATTTATATTATTTCATCTTTCAATCCAAAACATCCCTTAGCATAGCATCTCTCGTAAGTTGAAAGTCAATTGATGGTTGAATCGTGCAAGACATTTGTGCGAGGGTTCCGCTTATATGCAGTCTGGCTATTTTACTTAATTTAACAGCCCTCCATACACATGGAGCCACCTCAGATATTACATCAAATTCACAATACAATCGGTCACAGACAAAAAAAAAAAGAGCTACACTCATTTTAGGAAAATCGTTCCAGACTCTGCTTCCGGTTTCATCGTTGCACGATGCCATCGGTCCACCACCAGCAGTCCGACACCATAACTGCCAACAAACCTCTATTTATGATAAGCAAAAACTCATCATTCAACACCCAAATACTCATACATCCAGATCCTATTTTCAACATCGCAAATATTCAAAACAAAGAACAAAAAGAAGGGAATAGAAAACGTTGATCAGCTTCATCTTCGCGCGCTCTCTCCCTTGCAAGCTCTCACAAAAAAGAATTTTTCAGTTTTTTTTTATTTGTGGCATTGAAGGCATGCGCTTATTCTAGCACCACGAAGTCCAACATCTCAATTTTTATTTTTATTATTGGACACCACCCAAATTCAACTTGACAAAAAGAATCACCATCTGAATTTTGCCCGTTGAAATACCTATTCTTTAGTGTTGAAGTCAGAAGAACAGTGCTTAAACATAAAGCCTGCTGCACAAGGTGATATGGCCGAATTTGCCCCCTTGCCAAGACCCAATGTTTGCTGAAAACTGTCTAGGAACTGGACATCAATGGCAAAGAAAATCCAGAGATATGTTAGAATAAAAATTTTATATACGTATGGAGATTGAATGAAAAGAATAGTGAGAACAGTGAGGTGATTGTTAATCTGTCTCTCAGACAAATATTGCCTCCCACTCGTATAGAGTTCTGCAAAAGGGAATAATTAGCAATTATGTCTTCAGGATACAACACTATTTATATAGTGTGCAGATTGCAAATACTGAACACTAACATTTTGAACGAAAAGATGTAATAGCAGCAGACATAACGTTTCAGTTAAAAATTATGACAGTTATTGTCTGAACAGTTACAAAAGTAACTGTAATTGACAGTTAATCACAACTGTCAAAATAGTGATCAGACACATTATTTCGCTTAGCAAAAGAATTCTGTCACAACTGTCAAACAATAAGATTGCTAAGTGCGTCTAAAGCGTCAATGCGTTTATGCGTCGCGCGCGCGACGCGCGTGCGTGCGTGCGTGCGATCAGTGCTTCGCACTGGATGACGCTTCTTAGACTGTCTACATTTTTATTTATTTTATGTATAGTGAAATACATTCACTTATAAACCATTAAATATTTTAGTGTCTAACCAATGTGGGATTAAAAAAAAATAGATAATTTAAAATTTGAAATTTGAAATAACATTTGAAAATCAAATTTGAAAAATAATTTGAAATAATCTAACAAGATCGATCTACTCTAAGCTCTTGGGGCTGCTTTTAGGTCTTACACATATTTTCTTTGTCATATCATGGAATAGGAGTAGGCAAAATTTTCAAGTTCCAACTTTCATCCAAGCTTTCTTCCGATTCAGATTCCGATCGAAGTTGGAAGTCGAAACTTTTCCAACTTTGAAGTCGGAGTTCAAAGTCAAAATCGGATGCAATGACTGCTCTGAACTCTGACATTTAAAAAAAAATGAAAAATGATGTCGTTTGTCACATTTGTGGTTTTTCTAAGTTTAAGCCAAACGATGTTGCTCCAATTAAATAGGAACGATGTTGTTTAACTGTCAAGCCTTCTCTTTTTACTTCTTTTTTCCTTTGAACATTTCTTTCTTCTTCTCTTCGCTTCTTCGTGTCTCACCTTTGCAGCACTTCACCCCTTCGTCCCTCGACTCCATTGTGCTCACACCATTTCCCTACTCCTCCATTAGTTGCTTGAGCCTCACACTGTCGTCCACGTCTATCACAACCCTCTAAACTATTGCCAAGCCAAGAGGAGCAATATTATCAATTGATAATTGATTTTACTTTTTAGGGATTTTAATTAAAATTAATTAAATATGTTATTTTTTTAATCTTTGATTTTGGGTTGTGTTAATTTTTAGCTGTATATACTTTTGTAATGAGGAAATTTTGAAATTTTTGTAAAGATTTGGTATTGTTCATGCTTAGACAGTGTGTACAACGTGTTTGATGGAATGTCACAGTGAAAAAAAAAAATTATAGTTGCATGCTTAAATCATATTAATTATTATCAACACTCAACATAAGGTATATTACAAACAAACATATTAATTATCATCACACAAATTTGATTTGGATTTGATATTTGTTTGAGTTTGATGTTTGTGGGATTGAGTTATGTTTGAGTTTGATGTTTGTTTCTTTTTTTTTGAACTAAATAATTGCCCATTTTTGTGTGAGTTTGATGTTTGATTGAGTTTAATGTTTGATAATTTGTTTGAGTTTGAAAATATATGAATACATGAATGTTATAGAATCTTATAGCTCCTAGCAAGCAGATGAACCATTATAGCCGATTTGGGACTACCCCTTTTATCTTGATAAGCCAACAAACCACTGCATGCATATGCGCACTTCATGATTTTATATTTGGATTGAAAATTAAAATTATTGGATTGTATTGATTCTATTGAATCTGTTGATTGTGTTGGATTTGTGTTTGTGTTGGAATTGTGTTTGTGTTGGAATTGTGTTGGATTTTATTCAAAATTCTCTCCCATGACTGTGTGTGCAAGGTATTTATTGAACTGCCACTTTGAGTTTGAGAAATTTAGGTGTTTGTGTGCAAGGGAAATTCCGAATTATAGTCAACTGGTACATGGACATTGGACAGTACCCATACCTATTCTTGATGCAAACAATTGAACAACAAATAAAATCTTATTCCAAACCACAACACTTTGATTAAAAAAAAAACTATTGCCAAAGAATAGAACAACAAATAATTAAATAAAGGTTGATACAAACTCAAAGAATACAACAACAAATTACACAAAAAAAAAATCAAAAACAAATAAAACAACAAAACCAAGCAAAAGAGGCAAAGAAACTAATTAATAACTATTGCCAAACCGCCAAAACTGTTGCCAAACCATATGACAACATAAAAGCCATATAAACACAGTACCTATTCTTGATTTCAGTAATCATGGCCATGAAAACTTGTTCCACATTAGTTGAATTTTTAGCACTTGTTGCCAAATCATATGACAACATACTAATAATGCTTTTAGTTTGCTTTTCTTGTTTTGGAAGCATATATAGATTATTGTGATACCAACTAGGTATATTTACCAAGACCCCATCCATGACCCAAACTCTAGCTAAGGTCATCAGTCAATGCCCTGCCAAGACTTTAAAACCCAAAGTATGTAAAAACTAGTTATTTAACTAGTTAACTATTAATTATGTTATGTAAAACAAGATCAAAAGAACAAGAAAAAAGGAAAGGCTTCTAAATACATGTAATAATATTTAACTAGTTATTGCTAATGACAACTTAAGATACCATTAATTATGTTGGCTCATAGAAATTAACAAGCTACATTGAAATGAGGAAGAAATGACTAAAGTCTAAAAATAATGTAACACTACAAAAACAATGTAAAATTTTTTGAATAATATATTGCTTTTCAATATTATTAATTATTATTGTGTATTTTAGTTTACACTCCATGAGCCAAGAGGCATAATGTATGGTTATCAAGATTCAATTAGGTTGTGTTTATTATATTTTTTTACCAACAATTCATTATCTTTAGTGCTTTACTAATTTTTTTTTTAATTTTTTATTATACTTGAATTTTAGGCAATATCACTAATGGATCCTGTACAATGCTCACATAGTACCAGTGAGACTTCGACTCCATATGAGACTCCGGATGTCAAGACTCTATCGACGTCCCAAGCAATAACACCAAGTCGGACTCGAAGTCGACTACCTAACTCCACTTGAGCACAGACCTTGTGTGCTAGTAGTGAATTTTCATTTCCAATCGACATAGAATTAGAAGTGAAAAATCCAAATCAGTTTATGGAGGAAGAGGATATGTGTCTTGGGGATGATTCGGTTCAGGATCCGGATATATTAGTACACCTTACAGCTGTGAGGCCACCCCATTCATGATCAAATAAAAAAAGATTGTAGACATGAGAACATTTCACGAAGGTTGAGGGTGGAGATCCCAAGAAGCCACCCGATGAGTGCAACCATTGTGGCGTTCAAGTTGGGTGTCATTCAAAAAGGCAAGGTACCGCTTGTCTATCATAATATCTGAACGGTTGCTAGCAATACCAAATAGTGAAGGAGATGGTGTTAAGAGGTTAGTGTCAGACTCAGACTAATCTCATAGGGCCATATGTATGCTACTTGATTCGTTAATTTAATATTAATCTCATTTAATTTTCACTTAAAACTAATATTGATAATAAATTATTAAATGCAGTCGCAGGTGGGTCTCAGACTAATCTTAACTACGAGACTTCTACAACTACTGATGGGACAAGGACACAGACAACGAACCTAGTGATCCCTCAATACAGTGAGAAGATGTACCGTGAGGCGCTTGTGATGATGATTATACAAGATGAGATGTCATTTATCATGGTTGAGAAGAAAGGGTTCCGCTATTTTGTAAAACTGCATGAATCAAAGTTTCCACTTCCATCCCGTTATACAGTGATGCCCAATTATATGAAGATGCATCTGAGAGAAAAGGCAAAGATGAAGAAGATGTTCACCACCACTGCCCAGAGAGTGTCATTTACAACTGATACATGGATGTCTGTACAGAATATCTCGTACATGCGTATCACAGCACACTACATTGACAATGAGTGAAATCTTAAAAAGATGATTATTGAATTTAAAGAAATAGTTGACCATAAGGATGCATCGATAGGGGCGGAGATGGATGATTTTCTGCTGGATTGGAGCCTTCAAAATTTTTTTATGCATTACTGTCGACAATGCCAGTGCCAATGAGATTGTCATCGAGTAGTTTATGCGGAATACGAGAGCAAAAGATGATGTAATTAAAATTACTAGTATGTCCACATTCGATATATTGCTCACATAATCAATCTTATTGTTGGTGAGCATTTTTTATTTTTATTTTGTATTTTATATTATAATATTTTTGTTATTAAAGTCTTCAAAAATAGTACTATTTTTATATTGTTATGATAATTTGAATTTTTCAATTATGAAACGGATGAGGAGATGAAAAATGTGGACGACTCCATCAAGAAACTTTGCAGCGTTGTGCAGTACGCGAGAGCTTCTTCTCAAAGGCTGCTGAAGTTCAAGGCAATAGCAAAATAGGTCAAAGTTAAGTATTCAAAAATGTTGTGCCTGGATGTTCCCACTTGATGAAACTCCATAGATTTAATATTGGATGTGGCACTAAAGTACCAGAAATATTTAAGCGTTGGAGATTGAGGATAGGGGTTTGAGGTATGTCCTGTTAGAGCCTAATGGAATGGGGCTTGGTCCACCAGACATCATGGATTGGCAACATGTATCTGAGTTTGTTAGCTTTTTACAGATCTTCTATGACTTCACGATGCAGGTTTTTGGATCCGCATATGCGATGGCAAACATGTTGTTTAGCGAGATCTTCATGCTATACCACCACTTGAAAGAAGATTGTGCTGACCCGAGTGGACTGTTATCTTGTATGACATTATAGATGCAGTCCAAATATGATAAATATTGAGGATAAGTTGAGAAGATAAATAGATTATTGTTCATAGCGTCCATCCTTGACTCCCGATTGAAGTTGGCAGTGGTAGAATGACGGGCAACTGAGGTTCTCGAGGCAGTGAAGGCAGCATCGTTTATCACAGCGCTTAAGGTGGATCTGAACGACTTATACACCCACTACAATGCTAGTAACCTTGCTTCGTCCTCAGTAGCTGCAAGTACCTCACGTTCGAGTTTGAGCTCAGGACCAGCCACAAATGCCCTTAAGAGTCAGGCCGGTGTAGCTAGTCGATTCTGAGACTTCAACGTTATGACATCGTTTCATGCATGGTCGACGAAAAATTCACTGTAGTGTATGAATGAGATTAATCGATATTTATTAGCAGAGGTCGATGAGTCTAATGAGGAGTTTCAGATCTTGATTTGGTGGATGGCTAATTCCATCAAATATTCGATCATCTCCCGTATTGCTCGAGATGTGTTAGTCGTTCATATCATTACGGCTGCATCTGAATTGGCATTTAGCACTAGAGGTCGAGTGTTGAATGCCTATCGGAATTCATTGTCACCATCAATCGTGGAGGCCCTCATTTGCACACAAAACTGAATCAATGATGTACTTATTGCACTAGAGAGCATTGGCATTGATGCTGTGACCTACAAGCTTGAGTCAAGTAAAATTAAATTAATTAACTTAGTTATTTTTTAATAATTAAAGTAACAAAGTTTATATAATTATTAAATTATTTCAATGATTTTTCTTATAATTTCATAAATCTATTTAAATTTAAATTTATACTGTTTATGATTTTACAGATCTAGTTATCAATCTTAGTATACTTGCCGATGACTGATGAAACAATGATGGTTGCATATATTTCTTTCTTTAATTTACGGTTACTTGTTTCATGTTTGGTTAATATTAATTTTTATTGATAATAATACATTTTAATTTTATCTTAATCTTATGTATGAGTCCGTATAAATTCCAATGACAAACTACTTTGCCGCAACAGATTTTTTTTAGTAACCTCGGGTCCTATTGAATCAGTGATAGTGAATGATTTAATAATTTAACTAGTATTCTGTACTATTTTTTATATTATTCAGTCTGTAGTCTTAGACTATTTTTTGTATTACACTATTAGGTTTAACAATTAGCATTGTAATTACTAATTTGTATTATTTGTTTAACTATTTAAGACTAATTAGTAATGAAATCTCAATAGATAAATAGTTGTGGTAGCTTACATTGGAAAATGAGCCCATTTGGCATTTAGAATTAAAATGGCCCAATTAGGATTATTTGGTTTCAAAGTCGGAGTACAAATCGGATCGGAACTCTGGTCGGAGTTCGAAATTCCAAACTTCGATCGGAGTTTGGAATTCCGAACTCTGATCGGAGTCGAACACCGACTCCATTTCAAAATCGGAGTCAAAACAAGTATTCGACTCCGACGGTTGTCAGAGTCGGAGTTGAAAACTTCGAACTCTGACACCGTTGGAGTTAGAGTACACCCCTACCATGGAAGCCATCATACCCAAAAGGACCAGAGAGAGAGAGAGATATATATATATATATATATATATATCAGCTGATGTGCAGTCATATGATAATTAGATTGTGAAGCGTATGTGACAACTTGTAATCATCTATTGGAGAGCTTTTTTGTGGGCTATTAGCCCAAAAGTTTAGAATAAAATTATAATAATAATCAATATCAAATTAAAATACTACATACCACAAACATGAAAAATTAAAGAAACAACTAATTTTATTTTTCATCTTTTATAATGAAATTATGCTCCATCAAATGTGCCCACTCATATATTTTAATTTTATAATTTTATTTAATGATTTAAGAAGTGACTAGTAGTGAATTTATATATATATATATATATTTTTTCTTGAATAGTTTAGGATGTTCAACAAATGCTTAAGAAAGAAAAAGAAAAAAAAACCTCATTTGTATTAGTGTGTTACATTTAGGGTACACATTTAGTAGGCACCTTAGCATTGTCCAATATATAATACATCACTTCTTATTATATATGTTAGAAAAAAAAAATTGAATTAGAATGAACAGTAAAATGCGATATGATGCAATGACGGTGAGAGACTCACCATCTCAAAATAATTTTTGAGAGAGTTTTTCATGTTACCTATAATCTTAGAGTGAGATATTTTAAGAGTTGCTTCATGTTCATGAAACACAACATAAAATGAAAAGGAACGATAATAGGCGATCGAGTTCATTAGTTCTTTATATAAAATTATTAACTCTAGTAATATAATAATATGAAGAAGACAGAATTATTTGAAACATTGACAAAACGTGAAGTGCCCATCTATACTTTAATCATTCAAATTTGATTGATCGGACATGAACTCAAATGACTCAACATAAAATACCACCCTTATTTGTGAAAAGAATCCTTATATTTTTTGCTTAATTTTTTCGTTGCACAACTTTAACTTAATGCAACATTTGCCTTACTTCGTACTCTTTTAGCATGAAATGAATATTGCATAAGTCATATTGCTTAGGGAAACAAATATTGGAATATGAAATTAAAAAAAAAAGGCTAAAAGGATTAATAAAATCTAATGAATATTTATTAACTCGACTTTCTATTTATAAAAAAGAATAATGAAATCCAATATGCAGAAATTTGGACAATGAAAGAACATTTTTGACACACTAATTAGAATCAGGCCCCTTGACTCATTATCAACAGCTTGTAACTCTACTCCATGACCATTTTTCCAGAAGAAACATTCATTAAATTATTACGAGAAATACAAATAGAAAGGGTGGAAACCCCAATAAATTATATCCTGTTACAATAAATATAGTGCACACTACAAAAAAAAAAAAAAATACAGTGCACACTAGTAATTATATTAAACAGGAGAGAGAATGGTGGTATTAAAAAAGTTTGGTCGAACCCATACACCTCGACCATAATGGAGAAATTGACCTTCTTAAAACGCAATTTTTGTTGCAATTCCATTGGGGGTTGAGGCTACTCCATGACTCTTCCCTTGCATACATTTTCCTTGGGAGAATTGGCCAACTCGGGCAAGCCTAGGGGATAGCCTAACCCTGTACTGGGTTGGAGCCTTGGCAGTGCCAACTTCTTAGTTAAATTTTTTTTGTAAATTGGAATCTCTTTAAAAAAAATAAATTGAAAAGTCTATAGCATCTCACCAAACTAGTCCCATCTTAGGATTAAACATACAATTTTATTAATTATTCAAAAGTGCAATAATAGTACATTCTTGATCCATAAATAGCCAACAAAATATAATACTACTTTAGCTAGAAAATAACAATTGCATATAGAATAAAATTAAGAAATACTAATTTAACTAGAAAGCAATAAACTTGGAAAAAAAAACAAAAAAAAAACAATCAATTGTCAATTTCAAAGAGTGAAGAGAAAACATAGAGAGTTATACACAAAGGATGAAGAAGAATAAGGTTCTTGCATTTCTCAACATATTCAATACTGTACATCCTACCCTATATATATATATATTGCCCGTGCATCAACTAAACGTATCTATACCAAAAATAGGAGCTGGCTAATAAAGGAGAGTAAATTTACAAATAAATGGAAATAATGGAAAAAAGGAAACTCAATAATCTGAACAAATATATTGTGCATAATTGTAAATCATCCCTAATCTACATTTGGGTTCATACAACTTATAGTTTCTTGTGGAGAGGAACGACTTGTAGCATGATCATATGTACTATGTAATAGCCCCTCACAAGATGGAGAATAGAGGTTCACTGTTCCGATCTTGGATAAATGCAACTTAATTATGAAAGAGGGCAAGGCCTTTGTGAAAATATCAACTAGTTGACACTGGGAGGCAACATGGGCTGTGATGATGCTGCCCTCTTGGATCTTATGTTTGATTAAGTGACAATCTAATTCAATATGCTTGGTACGTTCGTGGAAGACCGGATTTGTAACGATGTGGAGTGCAGCTTGGTTGTCACATTGAAGCAAGGTAGCCTGAGGATGTGAAACTCGAAGATCAAGAAGCAAATACCTAAGCCAAGTGAGCTCAGAACATGTGGAAGCCATGGATCAATACTCTGCCTTGGCTAAAGAATGTGACACCACAGATTGTTTCTTAGATTTCCAAGAAATAAGGGAATTGCCAAGAAGTATGCAATACCCAGTAACAGAATGATGTTTATTAGGACATGAGGCACAATCAGAATCACAATAGGCCTTAAGTTAAAGTGGAGAGAAAGAGGAGAGTAATATACCCTCTCCAGGTGCTGCCTTGATGTACTGAAGAATTTTATGAGCAGCAGCCAGATGGGAAGTCGTGTGATGGTCCATAAACTGGCTAAGAAGTTGGACAGCATAACATATGTCGGGCCTAGTGATTGTTAGATACAACAATCGGCCAATGAGTCTTCTATAGAGGCTCGGGTCTAGAAGTGGGTCACTAGTGTTTTTGCTAAGCTTAAAATTCTGCACAAGGGGCAATTGGAGGGTTTGCTGCCGAGTGTTCCTGAGTTAGCCAAGATATCCAAAGCATATTTTCTTTGGCACAAGTGAATACCTTTTGAAGACCTGGCAACTTCTAAACCAAGGAAATGGTGCAAACATCCAAGATTTTTAATCTTAAATTGAGTGTTAAGAAAAGATTTGAGTGATGCAATAGAAGAAGGATAATTACTTGCCACAATAATATCATCTACGTAAACTAGTAAGACAGTGAAAGATGAGCCATCTAGTTTAGTACAGATGATATAATCGGTTTTAGATTGTTCAAACCCAAAGTCAATGAGAAAGGAGGAGAATTTGGAGTACCATTGTCTGGAGGCTTGTTTAAGACTATAAAGGCTCTTAATCAGTTTACATACTTGATTGGGTCCTCCTTTGGTATAACCAAGTGGTTTACACATATAAATCTTCTCATTCAAATCACTGTGGAGAAATGCATTGTTAACATCAAATTGAAGAATTGTCCAGCTCTGTACTGCTGCTACAAATAACAAGACTCTGACAGTAACAAGCTTGGCTACTAGGGAAAAAGTCTATATATAGTCTATACCTTCTTGTTGTGTGAACCCCTTGGCAACAAGCCTTGCTTTCAACCTTTTTACAGACCCATCAGCATGAAACTTAGTTTTGTATACATATTTGCAATCAATTGCCTCTTTTCCAGGAGGTAAATTAGGGATGATCTAAGTCTGGTTTTGTTCTAAGGCTGATAGTTCAGTGTTCATGGCTTGACACCAACTAGGGTGTTTGACGGCTTGTTTATATGTTGTAGGGTCAGAAGCAAGAGAAATGGAGTTGAAAAAAGCAGTAAATGAAGGGGGAAAATTCTGGCAAGTCAGGAAATTAGCTAAAGAGAAAGGATTACTACTAGAGGAAGAAGGAACCTTGGACAGTAACTGAAAAGGTTCTAAATGTGAAATCTGGTGGCAGTGGAATTCCTGCAAGTAGTGTGGAGCTCTCCTTACTCTTTGTGACCTGCGAAGGGGGGGTGGAGATGGAGAACTATGAGTGGAAATTGGGGAATTAGTATTATGAGAAGAGGGAGAAGAATTATGTGAGAAAGTGGCATGTTGATGAGGTGAATTTGTGGAGGGTGCGGTGGTGGTTGGGTAGGGAGATGGAGTGATAGATTGAAGAGGGGAATAATGGGTAGGAAAATCTAGTGTGTCAGGCAAGGGTTTTGTGAAAACAAGAGTCGGATTTGGGAAAGAAGTGGAAAGGGAGATTAGGAAAAGATTGAAAAGGAAAGATGGACTCATGGAAGAACACAGCCCGAGAGATGAAGGTGGTTTTGGACTCAAGATCAAGTAATTTATAACCTTTAATATTAAAGGGATACTCAAGAAAAATGCACATGCGATTTCGGGGATCAAATTTTTTTCTACCTTGGGAAAGAGTGGCGGTAAAACAAAGGGATCCAAACACTTTTAAATGAGCATAGGTGGGTGGTGATTTAGAAAAGAGTTCAAAAGAAGTTTTGTTTTAGAGCATAGGGCTAGGGGTCCTATTGACGAGGTAAGTGGCTGTCAAAACACAATCATTCCAATATTCAAGAGGAAATCCAGCTTGGAATCTTAAAGCACGAGCCACATTAAGTAAGTGTTGGTGCTTCCTTTCTACAACTCCATTTTGTTGTGGAGTGGCAACACAACTTGTTTGGTGGATGATCCATTTGTTGTGGAAAAACTCAGTCATTTGGAATTCTCCTCCATTATCACTTCTTAAAATTTTTATTGTAAGGTTGAATTGAGTTTCAATCATATTGGCAAAAGATTCAATACTGCCTCAGGTTGCGGCTTTGTTAAGAAGGAGGTAGAGCCATGTACTCCGAGTGAAATCATCAACTAAAGTTAAAAAATATTTAGAGCCATCTTAAGCAAGGACAGAATAGGGGCTTCAGAGATTGCAGTGCACAATTTCAAAAGGTATGGATGTCTTATGGTTGTTATGAGGAAAAAAAAGTGATGAAATTTTGCCAATGGACAAATGTTACAAGGTTTTTTATTAGAATTTGAAATGCTTGGCTTGACAATAGGATCTGTAATCAAATGTAAAACAGGAAAGGAAAGGTGACCTAGGCGACAGTGTCATAGGCCAATAGCATTTTCAGTATGTAAGACAGAAGCTGTGGTAGAATTCTTAGCTTTGGAGAAATGAGAAAGTGAGGTCACCAGGGTAGAGGGAGAGACAGCAGTGTTGAGCAGGTGATATAGACCATTCTTCACTTCACCCTTCACAATCGTTGTCCAAAACAAAAGGTCCTGAATAAGGCAAAAATCAGAGAAAAATACTAGGCAGCAAGTGAGATTGGCAGCCAACTTTTTGGCTGAAATTAAATTAAAGTTAAAAGAAGGAACGCATAAGACTTCGGTAAGGTGAAGTGATGGTGTTAAGTGAACGGTGCCTATGTGTGTAACAGGAACATTGGTGCCATTAGGTAGCTTAACAGAGTGAGAAATATGGGTAGTGATGGTAGTGAGGAAAGAAGTACAACAGACCACATGGTCAGTTGTATCGGTATCAATTATCCAAGGAATAGTTGGTGAGAACAAAGAATGGTGTGTGCAAGTGGAGAAACAAATGGAAATACCAGAGATGTGAGAAGTTGATTGAGGGGAATGTTGGATTGAATCTGGTTGGCAGAGGGCTGAATAGTGGTGGAGGACTCCTGTGGTTGAAGTAAAGCCACTAATTACTGGTATGGAGCCTTAGTAAGACCGACTCGACCGTCACTAGGATCCTCAAGGTCAGGTGCAAGTGGAGCAGCTTGAGCAGCAAAGGCATTGGATCCCTAAGATTTATTGAATAATTTGTGTCTAGGGGGATAGCCATGGAGCTTGCAACACTTTTCCATTGTATGTCCAGACATGTTACAATGAGAACAGATTAGTGCCTCAGCGTTACCAGCCTTGAAACAAGTTTCGAAAGAGTGTCCTTTGATCTTGCAATGAGAGCAGTAAGCTCCTTCTTTCTTAGATTTTGGTTGAGAGGAATTTCGGGCAGAGGATGGATATGGTTTGCAAAGGCCATGGAATCGGATGGGGTTGAAGTGGGGGTCATTTAATAATGTCGTTCTTGCTGTTGAATGAGGCAGAAGACTTTGGTGATGGGTGGGAGAGGATCTAAGAGCATGATTTGGTCTTGAACAGGAGAATATGTATTGTTTAAGTCCATCAAAAATTGAAAGACATAATCACGCTGGTAACGGTCTGAGAGTGTTTTCATCGAGCCACAAGTACAAATTGGAATGAGATCATAAATAAGCAATTCATCCCAAAGTGTTTTGAGTTTGCCATAATACATAGTTATAGTGTCAGATTCTTGGAGAAGGCTGGCAAGGGTCTTTTTGAGCTGGTAGATGCGAGGGCCAATCTAGTGGGAGAAACGATTCTGGAGATCGAGCCAAATGTCACGAGCATCGTCAACGAAGGCAACACTAGATTTGATGGAGGGGCTGATGGAGTTCTGAAGCCATGAAACGACCATATCGTTGTAGCGTTCTCACAGAACCAGTCATATTATTTCACTACTATTCATATATATTCTAAGATATTCTATTTAAACAAACCCTAAAAGTAATTATAATTATTATTGCAAATAAAGTTATATAAATAATCTACACATTATGAAAAAAGTAAGTCATTGTTCCTTCAAAAGATCATACAAAAATATTTTTAAAATACTCAAAAATTAAATTTTAGTATTTATAATTTTCACATAATATATTAAACTAATAATGTCAAAAGAGAAATGTATTCTTAAAATGAAAATATTTGAAATAATTATTAATTATAATACTTTTTAGAATTAATAATAACATAATATCTATTTAATATTTTTGATTTTTTTTATTGAGTTACTTAATTTTTTTAATTAAATATTTATTTTCATTTTAAAAAATATTACTTAATTTTTTTTTAGGGGCTTTCTTTCATTAAAAGTCTTAAATAATTGCCTAATTTACTGATGGAAGAGCGGGACCTGCCACCTGCCTTAAATTTTTTTCTTCAAACAATTCGTCGACTAGGAAAATAAACTTCTGGGTTGGGGTGTGATTCAACGGACCAGCTTTCGTTGTTCAAAATCAGACAGCTTTTATTAAAGTCTAGCCTAATTTTGACCATGCTTGTTTAATTTGATTGAAAGCAGATTAGACTGAAATACATGCATGGGTGACTCTTCTTGAGAAAAGATTCATTTTGAATAATTTAAATTTTTTTCCATCGTGAAGTAGAAACCAAATCAAACAATAAACTAGAAAGGGTAGAAAGTATATAATAAAATAAATATATAAAAGAGAATGAGAAGGGAGAAAAGAGACACTTTTAAGATTACATCTTTACCATGTTAAATTGAATAATCATGAATACGTAACATAGGAGGAATGGAGGATGAGACTAGATTAATAATAGAAATACAATCAATCAATAATACTAATTAATATTGATTGATTTACACGATAAACTAAATATAGTAGAGAATAATTAATATTATCGTACTTATTATAAGATTATGAATAATTTCATAATATTCTAACATTACATGCAATATGGGCCGGTGACCCTTCTTGAGAAAAGACTCATTTTGAATAATTTATTATTTTCCTTCGTGAAGAAGAAACCAAATCAAACAATAAACTAGAAAAATTACACCATGTATATAAGATCATGCCATGCACAGAAAAAATTATATATTGTGTTTCAAACCAAAATTAGGAATATTAAATTTTTGCATGAGCTGTAAGAAGCAAATTGAGGAGTTGCGCCTGGAAGCAGTGGTGATGCTACTTGTACGGACTACATGCAGTAGCTGCATTGAGCTATAGGTTGAAGGGGAGATGATTTCCATACATGTAGATGGAGATCAGGTGAATGGTGAGGATGGAGACGAGGTAGGTTTAACCCTTTAGCATGGGATAAGGTAACTAAGGTAAGTTTGACCAGCGACGGTCTTGATAAGTTAGAACTCAATCGAGTTGTGGAGTTAAATAAAACAAATAAAATATTCGCATATTAAATTAGTCTTTGATTTCTTTTATTTTTTCAAAAAACAAGAGATCACCTAAAAAGTGATTAAAAATGTGTAATTTATAAAGTGAAATGAAAAGGAAAAGTAGTGTGATATGTTGCATTTTTCAAAATATAGGAAAATGATCTATACAGTCATGATAAGGTGTGCAAATTCAGTAGAGATTGTAGTATTTATTTTGTGAATAGTAGTAAGATAATTTAGGTTAAGCATTTATTAAATTTTAAAAAATAAAAAAAATTGAATAAAATATATTATAAAATTAAAATATTTTTATAATGTTATTTTTACTTTAAAATATTAAACTTTTAGTTGTTTTTATTCTTTTGTCTAAAATCTTGGAAAAATTGTAAGGATTAATTTAAGAAAGTTATAATTATTAATTTATAAAATATTTATATTTAGATGATATTAATTAAGAAGAAATAAATCAGATGAGATAAAAATAATCCCGTACATCTCCTAAATATTTATTACAACAATATGGTGTTATATTTAATATTAAGGGAGTCGTCCACCTGATTGAGGACCGAGCAAAAAGAAACACATTTGACGTGTTGAAAATGGAGGCGGCAATGCTAAACAATATTTCTTTTTGTCTATACTTTGTTGAAGTTTTGCTACCTGAATTTCATATGAAAAATGAGTAGGAGACCGATAAGGTCAAAGAGCTTATAAAAGGAAGGTTTGGACTCCTTAATTTAATTACACAAACCAGTAATTTATATAGTAATTTTTAACTTAAGAAAATTCTTCTGTTATCTTTTTTTATATATAAAAAAGAAGAGAGGTGAAAGTTAAAATTTTATTTGTGGAGAAGTTTTTTGTGGGTATCGTTAGGGTGAGGAGAAAAAATTGTGTGATTGTAACAATTTTTTACATAGTAGATTTTTTTTTTGAGTCGGTGGTTTTTCTCCTGTTTTGGGAGTTTTTCATGTAAATTCTTGTGTTATATTTATTTTTCTAATTTTTTTGGTATTCTGTCAAAAGTAGATCCTAATGAGGAGAATTTGAAAGGCCTAGATTCCCAACAAGTGGTATCAGAGCCATTAGATTCTTTTGATGGGGTGGAGTTTTGGTGTGGTAGTGTAGATACGTACGATCTAAGGAGGTCTATCTAGGAGATTTGAAATTTTAAATGTGTTTGTTATGACCCTCCAATCTTTCTTGGGAATCTTGAAGTTCTGTTTAGGAAAGATTAGTCTTTTTTAGGAACATAGTTAATAGGTACTATTTATTTTTACGATAAAATTCATCAAAACTATGTCAGGAGGTAGAGTTTCAAATCTTATTAGATTTAAGGTGGAGAAATTTGATAGAAGAATCAATTTTGGCTTGTGACAAGTGCAAGTCAGAGATATTTTGATTTCAACAGGATTACACAAGGCGTCAACCAACCCATGAAGTCAGAAATTTGCTGGAGGTGTGGACAAGCTGGGTACATCAAGAAAAGTTGTCAATAAGAGGTGGAACAAGTTCGACAAGTGGTTCCAATTCAATAAATAGAGATACTGATATGAAACTAATGTTGTGTCTCTCTCTATGGAAAAAAGAGACATATACATTCTTATGGTATGGCGCTAATCCCAAAATTGCCACGATAGAGGATGTGTTAATATTAGTTGTTCTACAAGTTTGCATACGAGCATTGGTTTGTCATTGATGCATGGTGTGTGATGAGAATTCATGTTGATGGCTGATGAACTTCTAGGAAAGTCAAACGTGAAAATTGTACCATATTTTTCAGTAAGATTATTTTCGACATGGGTCAAAGTGAAATAGTTGGAATTGATTTATTCTGAGTGGTTATACTTTTATGGTGAAGCATAATGGCAGAAGTTATGAAGATTCTCATTGTGGTGGAGTGTGGCTGTTGGATCAGTTATAATCACAAGGTAGAGATTGTTGGGTTTTTGCTCCTTGAATCCCACATGGGAAGTGAGTGAGAGAGGGGTAAGGCCAAAGAACTTATAAAATGAGGCTTGAGCTCCTTGGTTTAATTATACCAGTCAGAAACTTATCTAATAATTTTTGACTTTAGAAAAATTACTCTATTGTCCTTTTTTGTATGTAAAAGGAAGAGAGGTGAAAATTAAATTTTTATTAGTGGAAAAGTTTTTGTAGGTGTCGTTGGGATGATGAAAAAAATTGTGTAATTGTAACCGTTGCTCAAATGACTAATACAAGAGGGGAGTGGATTGAGTTATATTATAAAAATTAACACATATAAATCAAATACACAATATAAAATATAAACAGAATATAAAACAGTAAGAAATGTAAAGAGTAGGATAAGAACAAGCAAATTCAGTATTTTTACGAGATTCAGCCCCACTGCCTACGTCCTCGCCTTAAACTACCTCTTGAGGATCCCAAATCCACTATTCAATCTCCTTTAAGTGGAGATAGAAGCCTATTACACTTTTGAACAGCACCGCTCCAAAAAATTCTTGTAGAACACCCTCTACATTTCCAATTACCTCACACTTGGTGATTTAACTATTCCTCGTGTAGAACGCTTTCTACACATACAAGGGTTATACGCACCATCTTATAAATATAATAGTTGATAGTGGGTAGACTATCAAAGTACACTCCTCAACGAGTGAGATAGAAACAATACAGCGCAATCTATATCTCTCTAAAAAAGAATAAGAATCAAGGCTCAAAACTTTAAAAAAGAGAGAACGAGAGTTTTGAAAGAATGATGCAAAATTTAGCAATAGATGTGTAAGTTTTTGTTGTGATTTTTATAAAACTCAAGTGAACTATTTATAGGCAAATGAGTCTTCAATTTTAAATTTGAAAAGATTCACATGTCAAATAAAAATATCTCCTTTTTATATTTGTCAAAGACAACTTCATTCGTTTTTCAAATAAATCAAACCTAGTCTTTTACTTTTTATATATGATAAAATGAACATGATTTATTTTTCAAACCAAATCATTTTCTTTTTGCATATGTCAAAAAAACACACAACTACCTTTCAAGATTTTCAAACAAATTATCTATCTTTTGCATTTGTCAAAAAAACATACAACCACCCTTCAATATTTTTAAACAACACATGTACATGTTAAAGATGACAATCAATCATTTTATAAATTCAAAATTTTTATATAAAAAAAATTTAAATTTTCAAAATTATATTGTTTGATGATGTTATACACATGTGAAAAATATAATTTTCAAAATTAAGACATTTAAAGATGTCTTGCATATGTGAAAAAAGTAATTTGATATTTTATGAGAAAAAAGAGTAATTTGGAGCCTTAATCCATTTCGAATTTTTTTTAAAGATGTACAAAACTAATCTATGACTTTCATTTATAAACTTGAACTCTTTTTTACTTATACTTGATTTCTCGATGTGTTTAGCTCCCTTCATGCATAGACAATTTGAGTTTGAGTTTTAAATATTATTTTTTATCATCAAAATTTATACGTAGATACGAGACTTGAAATCTTGGGTTCAATAGTAACAATTTTTTACATAGTAGATTTTCTATCTGGATCGATGATTTTTCTATTGTTTTGAGAATTTTTCACGTAAATTCTTGTGTTGTGTTTATTTCTCTATTTTTTTTTGATATTCTGTCAAAAGTAAATTCTGGTAGGAAGAATTTGGAAGAACTAAATTCCCAACATATTTAAGTGGAAGGACAAGTCATCATGATCATGAATCATCATGACGAGTCATTAGGATGAATTTAGATATCAAGATAAACTCGATTGAATTGTAATGAGTTGAATAAAATATAATTTTTTTATATCATAAATATTTAAAAATTTAAAAATTTTAAATTATTTATTATATTTTATATAAAAGTTTAAGAAAATATATAAAAATTTAAAATAAAATTATAATAATAAAATAAAATGAATAACCAAACTAATTCAATGTATAAGTGGATTTGTTTCTACGGTCATAAAATGTCTCTCAAATTCTCATGACAAGCATTCAAGTGTTTATTTTATATATATTATTAATCATTTTAAATATTTTAAAAAAATCATAATATTATTAAAAAATAATTTATTAAAATAACAAAAACTAAAAAAATACCAAGAACTAAATTTTAGACTCATCATCGAAACACTTAGCATTTCCCTTTATTTAATAAATAAATCCATTCATCATTTTTTTTATCATTCTCTCATCATCTCATGATGTGATATTATATGATAGACTAATAAGTAAAACATAATAAATTATTTTTAATAATTTAATATCACATTATAGGATGATAAGAGAATGAAAAAAAAATAAGATGATAAGTAGTAATATTCTTATTTAATATACAAATTAAAATTGCAATGGTCAATTTTTCTTCATTTCCATTATGCTCAATTCAAATGATTTGAACATCGGAGAACCATATGGGGTCTAAAATTTAATGGATCGCAATCTATACTCCTCGAACTCAATTCATTTATTAAAATACCAGTTCACAAACTTGAAATTACGGTTGATTATTTAGCAATATCATTATAACACTAGTATAAAATTTGACTCATTTACGGTTCAGATTTTGAGCGAGTTCGAGATAGATTTTCTACAAATCAAGCTTCCTATAAACTATGAGTTGAGCATCAACCATGACTATTTAATGTTGGAGCTGAGTTTGGATAATCTCAACTCTCTTTTAAACTCAACTCGAATACAGCCCTAGGCTACATCCAACATGTGTACAAAATTTGAGCTTACACGTCTTAGAATCTTGATTCCAATTATTATTGAAGCATGATGATCGAGTTCATCATTAGAGTAAGGCTATGCACAATGCTGATATGAAGGTGCAGCCAAAAAACAATGCACAACAATTGCCAAAGGATGCACAATGCAACTAACCCCTCAATCTTTTGGCTTATAGCTTGTATATAATTTTTTATTGTAATGTTCTTTTTAGTATTTTTTTGTGAAGTGTTTTATGTAGTGGACAGTACAATTAAGTGCTAGGTAGCAGACTACGCATTTTCTTTTTCTTGTTAGCTGTCTTAGCAATGACACATTGTTGTATATGTAAGTGCACATAGACAACTTTTGTATTAAATCCATTTTAATAAAAGCAGAGTATTTGTCTCAAATCATTTTGCCATTTTATTTCCTCTGAATTTCTTAAATAGTATCATAGCTAAGTTCGAAATAAAGAACCTTTTCCACGACTTTCAAGTCTTCAAATTCATCTGTATTCCTCAATTTCACCTATGTGGTTAATCCTTATAGACTTGACCATGGTGATAACGCATCCATCCCTTTATTATCTGACCTACTCACCATAGAAAATTACACAAATTGGTCAAGAGTCTTGTGTAGAGCCCTACATGCCAAGAACAAACATGGCTTCATCAATGGGTCATTGCTCAAGGACCCTACTGACCTTTTTCTTGATGCTTAAGAAAGATGCAATGACCTAGCTAGTTATTTCCTAGATATAAAACTTCATTAGCCAAAATCTAAAGTCAAGCATTGCTAATTTAGTTGATGATTCCAAACAGATTTGGGAGGAGTTGAATGACAGATTCATCCATTAAAATGGACCAAGAATATTCTAACTTAAGAAGGCTTTTGTTGCCCTACAACAAGACCAAGACTTTGTAAGTGTTTATTATGGAAAGTTAAAATCTCTATGGGATGAATTGATAATTTGAGCCCACACTTGATTGTGCATGTGTAAAGTTCAATATTCTTCTAGATAGGTACCAACATGACTGTGTTATCCAGTTTTTCATGGGCCTCAATGATTCTCATTACAACACTTGAGACCAAATAATGATCTTGGATCCTTTGCCTACTATGAACAAAGTTTTCTCTGCTATACAATAGCAAGAGAGGCAGCATATTGTCCTCTCTGGCGTGCCTTCTTCTAAAACAATGGCCATTGCCGTTAAGAAAGGATATCCATCCTTTAAATCCATCACAAAGCCTTTCTTTACACAAAAACGTGAGGGACCTTACTACACTCACTGTCATATTCAAGGCCACCTTTTAGAAAATTGCTTTAAAGCAAGAAATGCACAAACTCCTGTTTGTAGTCATTGTAACATGTTGGGGCACGTGGTTGACCAAGTGCTACAAATTGCATAGATACCCACCTGGACATAAACTCCATAGTAAAAGCAAATCAATGGGTGTAGTCTATTTCCAACACTCAAAACTATTCTATACTTAAAACCCACCCGAGTTTGTAGTCCTATTCCAACACTCAAAACCAGAACCTTCACCTCCATTAACAGATGCCAATAACACACTACCAAGAGATGATAATTTTTACTCCTCACCACTCATCTTCATTGATCCAATCACTACCTTTTCTCTCTAGGAAGAACCTGAAACTTCCCCTTCTTCACTAATTTCTCTTGACTCACCCGACTCTCACACTTCTTCACATGCCCCTGATAACTCATTTCAACTCATTGAAACTAGACTTAGAAGATCAAGCATAACTAGGAGGGCACCTCAATACCTAGAAGATTTTCCTTGCCAGCAAGCTTTCTCACTTCAACATGTTCAATCTCAATCCAAAGATTGAGATTTAGGTACTTATTTTTCTTTGTCTAGTTCACTCTCTTATAGCAACCTATTGCCTGCTTTCTCTTCTTTTCTGTCACTATCTCTTCACACAATGACCCACACAGCTATAATGAGGTTGTTAAGGACCATGATTGGTGTGAAATAATAGAGGTTGAACTCAATGCACTGGAACATAATAACACATGAGAGGTCACTGACTTACCACCTGTAAAGGCTCGTGTTGATTGTAGATATGTATACAAGATATAGATATGTATACAAGATAAAATATAGATCAGATGAGAGTATTGAAAGGAAAAATGCTAGATTAGTTACTAAGAAATTCACACAACAAGAGAGAATTGATTACCATGAGACTTTTTCACTTGTGGCTAAAATGGTGACACTTAGAACTCTCTAAGCTTTGACGGCCCTAAACGGGTGACATTTTCATCAATTTGATGTAAATAATGCTTTCTTTCATAGATAGCTTAATGAGAAGATTTACATGAAGAAACTTCTTGGGTATAACAAAGGGAGACTTGATCAAATTTGTAAATTGTTTCGAACTCTCTATGGATTGAAGCAAGCTTTAAGATAGTGGTAATCAAAATTTTCTACCTCACTTCTTCACTTTGGTTTCACTCAGTCAAAGGAACCCTCAGATATTTTCTTGAGATTGAGATAACTCAATCACTTGATGGCATACACCTTTGCCAAAAAAAGTATGTCTTAGATATTCTGGTTGACTCAGGGACCCTAGGATCCAAGTCACTCAAGATACCTATGGATCAAAATCATAAGCTTAGTAAGGACTCTGGAATTATTTTGACTGAACTGAGCATTTACAAAAGATTAATTTGTCACCTCTTGTATTTAACTAATACTAGACCAGATATTAACTATCTTGTTCAGATTCTAAGTCAGATCATGGCAGAACGAACTGATTCTCATCTTGTAGGAGCACACATGGTGCTTAGATACTTGAAAATGTCTCCTGGTCAAGGGTATTCATGTTAGTTTTATCACTTATTCAACTAAAAAGGTTATGTGACTCAGATTGGGTATCATGCCCTGACACTAGGAGATCGACAATAGCTTATTGCTTGTTCTTGGAAAACTCACTGATTTCTTGAAAATTAAAGAAGCAAATAGTGGTGTCTAGGTTATTTGCAAAAGCAGAATATAGGGCAATGACCTCTACCACTACTAAGTTTACATGACTTTGACACTTGCTTAGTGATCTCCTCATTGATCATCCTTAAGTTGACACTCTATTTTGTGATAGTCAAGTTGCACTTTACATAATAGCTAATCTTGTTTTTCACATAAAAAATCAAACATGTAGAGGTGGAGTGTCACTTGATCAGAGATAAAATCTAAGAAGACAACATAAGAATAACTCATGTCTGCACCACTTTCCAATTGGCAGACATATTTACTTAGGCATTCCCTTCTTACTTACTTCAATCTCACTTCAATCTCACCTCTCCAAGATGAGAATAGCCAATATATATTCTCAATCTTGTTAGGGGGTATTGAAGCATGATGATGAGTAAGGCTCTGCACAATACTGGTATGACAGTGCATCCAGCAAACGATTCACATCAATTGCCAAAGGATGCACAATGAACTTGACCCCTTAGTTTGCAGTTGAACCCTCAGTCTTTTGGTTTGTAGCTTGTATATAATTATTTATTTTAATGTCCTTAGTATCTTTTATGTAGTGTCTTATGTAGTGGATAGTACAATCGAGTGCTAAGTAGCATGCACATTTGCTTTTTCTTGCTAGCTGTCTTGGCAATGACACGTCGCTATACATATATAAGTGTACGCAGACAACTTTTGTATTAAATCCGTTATAATAAAAGCAGCGCATTAGTCTCAAATCATTTTGCCTTTCTATTTCCTCTGAAATTCTTATAATTATAGGTTAGAGTATATATATATATATATATATAAATGATTTCCACAAAATCTATTGTTAGTTGAATAATTTTTTAGACAATGTTAAATACTTAGTAAATGTCAAGAGACCCCCATTTTTTTTATATGTATATCACTTTTCTATTTTGGGCCTTGAATTTGGGGAATACCAAAGTTTTACAATGTTTAGAAAGTGGGATAACATGTGAATTTTATGAATAATAATAAGATGATTTATGAATAGTAGTGAAATAATTCAAATTAACTATTTATTAAATTTTGAGAAAAGAAGAAATTTTGAATAAAAATATTATAAAATTAAAATACTATTAAAATGTAATATCTTAGTATTATTTTTATTTTGAGACTTGAAAAAACTGAATGTTTTTATTTAGAAATTTGAAAAAATTGTAAAGATTATTTATTTATTTTTTAAAGAGTTGAAATAAGATTAAATGAAATAGTATGAAATGAAACATGTTTCCAAGTATTCCTAACTAGACAATGTACCATAATTTTGCATTAGGAATACAAGACAATGTACCATACTTTTGTATTCTTAACTTTTTAAGAAGATCCAGTACGGTCAAAATTTTGTAAGATATCCCCATATTGTCATCTGTACAAACTTTAGATTTAGAAGAATGTGCTATATATATTTCGTGGGAAAATGTATTTCTCTCATATATGTTAGATGAGTGTAGATAAATTATGATTCGAATGATGACAAAAAATGGTAGACAACATGGTCAGCGTAGTGCATTATAGTGCATTACGATACAGAACCCTACATCTCTAATAATTTTTTGTTTATTGGGCAAACATTGAAGTAGTGCATCATATTACAAAAATAGGGTCAAGCAACTGTTCTTGGACAAACATTCACGTTAGTCTAAATACAAAATTCGGGTCAAAGTAAATGTTTTAAGTATGAAATATACGAAAGCACGTCGCCCGTCGGACTTATTGTTAGAAGAGAAATGAATTGTACAAATTTTAAATAGATAAATTGTTGAAAAATAAATCTTACCTTAAAAGATATAAAAAAATCATTATTTCTTTTTATTATCATTTAAACCCACTTTTTTTTTTAAAAAGAGACGCTCTTTTGGCTCTATTGTGTGCGACAAAGTTGGCATGCACATCGATAATCTTTAATATATAAAAAGAGTATTGTTAAAAAGCATCTATACTCATTATACTTATTTTTTTATAAACAGTATTATTATGTATACTATTCATATGTAGATGAGTGCGATAAATATATATGCTTTTTATCATTTTTTGTATAAAAATATTCATCGTAACGCTAAAATGGAAGGCAATATAGGCAACATGGACTGCGTCCAAGTTTAACCATCCTTACACGGGCTATAAACTTCAACAAATCCAGAATGTCATTTTCATGAAGACTGGACCAAAACGAGTTGACAAATACAAGTTTTGTTAGCCAAGTAAACAAGATAACATCCTTGACTCAATAGTTTAGTGAGAAAGATGGATACAATTAACTATGAAGAAGACAAAAGGACAAACCAACGAAGGCACCAAGAAAATGATTAGAAAGCAAAGGTAAGTATGCAGGATAATGAAGTGGAAGATCCCATGTTTTATTTCTAGTATGACTGTTACTTATATCACACGGTGTGGGATCACTCTCTCCCTACCTCCTACTTCCCATCCCGATGAGGTTGGGGTGGGTTATGCCACATGAGACGGGGTGCAGGATGGATTCTCAATTTGCTTCGCTTTTTGTCTAATTTAAAAATGGACTACATTTTTTACTAACTTTAAGAATTATTTTTAAGTCTAAAAATGATAAAAAAAGGTACATGAAATAATTATATTTTTGGAAAATGAGGTATGTTTGTATGTTCTAATATTTTCAAGCTATGTTTTGAAATATAAAATATGGATTAGGCTATGTGGTTCGGCTTCTATATATTACATGAAGAAGTGAATGCTTGCATAAAAGTTCATGTCGCAAGTCACATGCATTTGGGTCCATGAATAACAATTGGAAATGACTGCTAATACCCTATAGGCTGAGGAGCAAAAAGAGGAATCTACCTGAGGATTTTTATATTTAAATTTTGTAAATTGAAATTGTAAATATGACTATAATTTTAAAAAAATTATATAGTTTTTAAATTTGCTAGTGTATATTTTGTGTAAGTTGTAGTGTAGTAATTTTTAAATTTGTTAGTACATATATTTTATAAGTTTTAGTTTTTAAATTATGTAGTTTTTAAATTTACTAGTGTTTACTTTATGAATAAGTTTAACAAATTGTAATATATATTTATAGATGCGCTATTTGCAAAATATAAATATATACTTTTTGTAAAATATAAATATATTTATATATACAAATATTTATGTTTTTATTTATATATATATATAAGAGGGGGCTGGGGTAGGGATGACCGCCCCCCGCCCCCTACCTCCTATTTGAGGGGTTAGATGCTGTTAAGGGGGCTAAATGTGGGGTGGGACGGGGCGGGGTAGCGGGATGCAGAGTTCCGCTACCCAACCCTAATTTCTAGGCCTTGTAAACGTTAATAACAAGTTATTAATTAAGCCTTTCAAATAAATTACAAAACAAGTACATACAAATTAAAGTGTTATTACATTTCTTAAACCTCATATTTTGAGATCTCTGGATGCCGTGCAAATTTTTTTTTTAATTTTTTTTTTCATTTCCTAATATCCTTAAATATATATATATATATATATATATTGTAAAAGTCACAATATTATTAAAAAAACACTTCCTTAATTATTCAATTTTGAAAATTTTAAAAATTCATTTTTTTGTTCGTATTAAGAGAAATCTTAAGGAGAATATTTAGCATTTATCTACAAATTAACTACATTGCTACTAATTTAGTCTTTGGTAGTCTTGGATGTTAAATTTGGCAACCTAATTTTCTTTTGCTTTTCATATTGGATAATTTTACCCAACAAAAATCTAAGGTCTAGTTTGAATATTTAGTTTATATGAGATGAGATGAAATGTTTTAAATAATAATGAAGTTTTTAGAATTATGATGAGATAAAATAATTTTGACTTTTTGAGATTGGATAAAGAAAAATGCTAAAACATTGGATAGTCTCGATTGGCATTCAATCGTTTTTTTTTAATGATTTAAGTATTGTTTTTTATAAATGTTATGAACCTTAAAGAAAATTAAAAAAGATAATAAAAAAAAATTGCATAGAAAGGCAATAAAAGAAAAAAGAAAAAAGAAAAGAAGAAAACACAGTGGGCAGGATCTTGGTCGGGAGGGATTCTAAGCGTGGGTGTAAAAGCACACTTTGATAAAGGGGTGCGTGCCACCAATCATTGAATAATAATTATGAATATATTAATAACAAATAATATTTATGAATAATTCAAAAATCTATTATACATAAATTAAAAACTCAAGATATATTGAAAAATTGTTGCCAAAAATATTCTAGAATTTTAAAAAATTAATTTTTTTTTTTTTCAAGTTTTTATTTTTAAAAATATTATTATTCTAAACAATAATTTTTATGTGTATTGGATTGTACCACCCATTAATTATATAGATCGTGTTAGAATTTAGATTATAATCTTTAAATTAAACAGGTTAATCTATATTATTTAATAATCACAATTTAACAATACAACCATGAACACGAATTTCCACCCACATAATGTACTATTTTTTATTATGAAAAAGAATATTGCCTTTTGCTCAATGAAACAAACGTTGGAATATGAAACTAAAACAAGAGAGCATAGGAAGGAGAACAATAATGAAATAATATTTTATTTTATAACCTCAACTTTCTGTTTACAAGAAAGAATAGCCAAACCCAATGAACCAAAATTGGGAAGGAAAAAAAAAAAATTATTTGGCCCACTTAAGCCATCTAAAAAATGAATCAACAAATAGTGAGAAAGATAATAAATTTGACATTAAAATCATGCAGGGGGTAAAAAAAAAAAGTTAGCCCTTTTTGTCCCCCTCATTTGAAGTGTTGTTAATAGAAGTGCTCTCGAGTCTTGAGTCACTCCCCTTCGGTGAATTGGCTTAACTAGCTGCAGGAATAGGGTTCCGGGGACTAATTGGGAGTCCCATGGATGCAAGCCTAGGCGACATCCTAACCTTTGGGCTGGGCCGTGGGGAAGGAATTGGGCCGTATTTGTGTAAAGGTCCAGAAGGCAGCTTTGGTGATAAGTTAACTTGCTCAAGTGCTCTCGATTGTAACTCTGGAGGGTAGTCCCGGACGCACCCAATGCGGGGCCCAACCCCTGTTGTCCAGTTGCAAGACAGGGGCTTGGCTGAGGCAAAAACAGGTGGCACACCCACATTAGTATTCTTATTTGCTGCCATTGTCTTTGTATCTTCTGATTGTATAGATGTAGCACGTCCCATAAATGATTTTGGATTTGGCTCTTCACCAGTAACCTTATATGATATACTGTCATCATCGATTGCATATCTCTGGAGATGAAAATTGGAGAGGTCAGAATCAGCTATTTAATTTATGTATTTGTTGAGTTTAAAGGCATTAAAAATTAAGAATATGTACCTTTACATTCGTGAGATCTACTTGGTTCTCTTCAAGAAAGATGATGAATTCCCTGAAATTCTCTTCTGTAGGGTGATAATGACCACTGTATGGCCAAATAGCCTGAAATATTACGTTAAATGGTTAAAAGTTACATATGTACATAGAAGTTCAACAAGCTGTTAACAAATACAAAAAAAACTCATAAAAGAATTATACAAAAATAATCTTATAAATATACTATATTTTATCTAATCCATTTGATAAAAATAATTTTATAATTTACAAAATCTTATCAAGTGACGTCAATTTATAAAATTATTTTTATAAAATTATTTTGTAATTAGAATATTTCTCAATACATACATATGCATGCATGAAAATTGTACCTCAAGAACCCCATCGTGGGCCACTAATCTTCCAGCTGCCGTTGTGGCACCCCCGGACAGAAAGCTTGAATGTTGAAACACGCCTTTCTTCTTCTGACCCACATACAAAGCTCTTGTTGTACTGAGAACGAATATCCACTTAGATCCTTCCACGGTTTCCAGGAACAGTCCACTTTGTCTGTAAACAAGCTTCCCATTTTCAACTATTACTTCATATGCTTCTCTTTCTTTCTGAAATCCCAACATCAAAAAGGATATTGCACGTCTAAATCAGTGACATATTTTGTTTGATTTTACATATATACGCGTTAGAGAATGAAACTACAGGTTGGTTTAGAAATAGAACTTACTGGTCCAAGATACTTGATGCATTGGCGTTGCATAGGAGTCCTCGGGCATTTCTCTAGGATTATTTCTTTTCCATCTCCAACATCCAGCCTTCATTTCATAAATCAGCATGTTAATATATAGAATCAAGGCATAAGATTCCAAATCTCTCTATTCTATCCAACTGTCAGGCATCAATTAAAGAGAGTAAACGAAAGGAAGGGGGTTTCTAAAAAAACTACTTACCAATAGAAGAATGGTTGAGTGCTCTCACTTTTAAACCACACATCATAGTACAAGTGGAGGTTGTGCCCATACCTATGGCGTGGGTCAATCTGTAGAAAAGATAAAAACAAAAAGAGTCTGATTAGATAACAATAATGTACCCAAGTTTCAATTAAACTTTCTGATTCACATGAGAAATAGTCTGGCCAAGAAATCTTATAAAATAGTGATTTGTCAAACTATAAAATTATTTTATTATAAAATAGATTTAACGAATTAAATAAAATTATATTTGTAAAATTACTTTTATATAATTTTGGCTGTTTGATATTGCTTTATACAGCATCAAAAACCAAAATGGTAGTATCATGATCAATGAATCTGATCAATATATTTTGGGTAAAAGCAAATAAAAGAGTTTGAGAACTTACAGCTTCAAGCCAGTGTTGCAGAGCTAGTTTTTGAGCTTTCTCATCTTTGGACAAGCCCTTTCCAACCTACAATCAGTAATTCTTCAAAATCAATATCCTAAAAATGATCAAGAAGATAATAAATCATGATATGCGCAGAAGCTTGGGATTTTAGTGGTGTATAAGCACCTTGGCTACTCTAGTCTTTGCCCTCGCCCACCGTGACACAGCAGTTTCTGGTTTCTCATCATTGAAGAATGACACAGAACTACGCCTTAGAGCAGCAAAGTCCAAAGCTTTCCACCTACATTACAACCAAGTTCTCAAAACTCAGGATCAAATTAAGAAACATCCAAATTCACAATATGTTTAGATAACGCTGAGATATTAGACTAACCATAGTTCCTCCACAACCACAGCACAATCTGCAAGGTTTCTTCGAGTCCTGTAACTTTTGTAGACTTTTTGGAGCTTAACCGCAGCAGCATCGAGCTCACTTTTGGGTCTCGGAGAAGAAAATACTACCTGTTCTGGCAGAGAAAGTGTTGGAATCGGTTTATGTTTCAATCCATTGCAGTTAATACCCGTATTCTCATTGTCTTGAACAAGACTCTTGAATGAAAGACCAGTTTCGAGAACAACATTTTCGGGTTTGCAATCGCTTAAGCGGCTTAAATGATTAGTTCTCGTATTATTACAACAACCCGACAGGCTCAAGTTTTCTGAATCAGTTTTCTTAAAGCTGTCTGTTCTCAAAGTCGCACGTCCACCTATGGGGCTCAAGCCGATGTATGCCAAACCCATATGTTGGGAGGAAAATGAACGCCTGCCCAAAATGATTAAGACATTCATATTAGCCCCAAGAAAATGAGATTATACAAAAAAAAAAAAAAATAGAAGGAATCATTTTCATGCCTCGGGAAGGCAAAGAGAGAAAGAAGAAACAGAAACACCATTACTAAAACAGATAAGAAAATCTACCACGAAGAGTAATGGTAATTTACCAGCAAAATAAGTATCAAAGATGTCCTCGTTCTTTGAGTTCCAACCGAATTCTAATGGATGAATCAACGAAAGAACCCACTCTACGTACAAGCTGCTAGATGAGTATGACCCTTGAGTCTTAACCAGTTAAGGTTGCCTGGCTTGGCTTGTATAATATATATACCTTGAAAAGGAAACAATATTCCTAGTAGTTGACCTTCAAACAACGCGTTTAGAACTAGAAAAAGAAGCAAATTTGGTTCAAAACCACGAGTGGTTGATCTGATATATTATTCAAAGATTGCTCTTCTGGGTACGCTTTTGAAGGTGGGAAACTCTTTTATGAGGGTCGTGTAACGTGTTCTCAGCTCCCCAGAGTACGGACCAATATAGCGCCAAGATATGAGTTAAGATTGAGATGGACGGTCAAAGAAAGTAACCCCGCGAGCTTCCATGAAAAAACACGAATCTCCAGGAGTTGGGATTTCGTTTTGTGTTGATCTCATTAGCAGTCAACAAGTCTTGGGTAATGGCTTTGGTCATGCACGCACGCGGCCTCCTGGAACTTCTGCAGATTTTGGTTGCATACTGTTGTCGCACGTTCTGCGTGTTTTCTCACATATCTTTATGGACAATTCTGTCAGCAGAGACAGAGACGGAGTTACTACAGTATCGCTTGACTCTTCTATTTCTGCACAGTGAAATGTGCATTACATACAGATTCGCGTTGGGTTTCTTATAAGTTTTTCTTAAATTTTAGTTAAAAAGATATTTCTTATAACTTTTTTTAAAGTTTATTCATCTTCAAAAAATTTATTATATTATATATTACATTTTTTTATTCTATTAAAATAATATTATTTTAATTATTTTTTCTATTATTTTATTTTACATCTTTAATTATTTTTAATAAAATATATTTAAAAATTAATTTAAAAATAAATAATAACTCTCAAAATATAAAAGAATCAATATAGCATTTCCTAAAGCATCTTCTGTTACGACTTACGAGAATTCGAACGTGGGCTGTTTGTTGAAATCCCTAAATTATAGAAAGAAAAAACTTTTAAAGAGTTCAATGCGGGATGGCACTTATCTTTAAGAGTTTAAAGTTTAAACCCGTTTAGACTTCAGATATTTAAATGTTGTTTGAATAGTTACGTCTTCTCAAAATCTCTTATAATTTATTTTTTATAAATATTATTGAGATATAAATTTTTTTTTATAAATTCCAAATTTTCATTACAGTTAGCTGCAAAAAAAGAAAAAACATAAAAATATAATATAATTTTTTTAAAATTTTAAATAAAAATTATATTAAAATAAGTTTTCTAACTTTATAATATTTTTACTCAATTCTTGCTCTCAATTTTTTCAAAATTTAGTAGAATATTTTTGAGATTTCACTTTAATACATAAATTATTTTATTACTATTAACTCATCTTATTTCATCTAATTACCCAAATATTTCTTAGAAATATTTTCAAAATTTTTCACAACTTTCTTTCCAAACATCACTAGAAAAATAAAACATTTTTCAATTTCAAAATTTTAACTTCTTGATGTAATCAATATATAAGAGCATTAATTATGTATTTAATATTTGTATAATAGAATCCAATAAATCTCTACAATAGATTAGACAAATGCAAAAGGAATGACTTTAAACTACAATAAAATAAGAGTTGCTTGTCAAATTTGATAGTTACTATAGCTAGACGAAAAGTAATAAACGATTATTTCTCTCTTCTAATTTCTTCTCTCCGCAACTATTTATCTCACTGTAGCTGCAAACAATCTCGCATGATATTCGGTTCATACATTTCGGCCTCCTGGGTATATAGTTTCGATTTACAAATTTGGTTGATAAAAAGCAATTAAAAAAAAATCTACTACTTTTACAGTACTTTAAATTACCTCCAAATAAACTAAATTAGTTATTGCTTCTAGCATTAATAGAAAAAATTAAAAGAAAACATAAGTTTTGACTAATAGATAATATTATATGATTATTAAAAATATAAGTTTTGGTTTTTTTAAAAAATATTATTAAGTTAATAATATTTTATTATTATTTTGACTAATAAATAAATAGTTCAATATAAAAATAAGTTGGAACAATCAAATGTAAAATCATGGTATATGATGCAAATTTTACATTTAATACCATGATTTTACATTTACAGATGCATAATCTTATAAGAATGCTCTAATAATTATATAAGTACAAAATCTAATACGGTTTTTCTAAACTTTCAAACAAAATATTAAAAAAAAATAGAAAATTTTAAATTTCAAGACAAATTATATTAAAAAATTACATTCAAATATATATATTTTTATTTTATAACATTTTTATTTAAATTCTTTTCCCTCATTTCTCAAAAATTGCAAAACCATTTTAACTCAAACTCTTTTAATATTATTTACAAAATTCTAGAATATTATAAATTTCGAAACTAGCCTAATTAGTCTAATGGAGAATTGAAGAGGTTTTGGTCTGTAGGATAATCCATTATTTTCTGTGAAGACCTCCATTAGGACATGACAATATCAGTGGGAGAAGATATGTTCCATGCTGTGCATATTATCGGGGTCAAGCAAATGAACGTGGATTTGTCAAAAATCAGACCAGCTATGCGTGTTTGATTTGATTGGCATTTTCGATTATGATTTTTCCCCTCTGTGTGCTTTTCAAACTTGACTTTTTGGTCTAAAGCAGATTAGACTGAAATACAATATTGGTCATAGTTTTAAAAAAGTTTCATGTGGGATAGATTTTATTTATTTTTATATTGTGAAGTATAAACCCAAAAATAAAAAAAATTATATACATTAGACAACAAAAAATAGCAAAATAATTACTTAAAATATATACGAAAATAACAAAGCTAAAAATATAAAAATTAGGACCATAAATATTACACTCCAATATGTTTAATATATATATATATATATGTATAATCCAAAAGAGCATCGAATTTATTGAGTTTGAAACCCAATTTAAAAGTTTTATATCTGATCCAGAATGTGAAAAAAAGCGCATGAATTGGTGCTAATGTTATTGAAAGTCTAGAGGCTGTAAAAGAAATGATACCATCAATGTAGAAATACTGGATAAATCACAATTATATGATAACAATGTAACATTGATAAGTGTCTATTTATAACAAAAACATGTTTTTTGTTTTTTAAAATCTAAACTTTAATTTATTGAAAAAATATGTAGTTATAATGTGTTTAAGAGTCGTGGCAATTTTTTAAATTAAAGTATGATTTTATATATATATATATAAATAGCAATTTCCTCACAAGTCTGTGAAAGTGCTGATATATAGGACATATTTTGAGTGAGTCGTCCACGTGATTGAGGAATTGATGGAAGTGAACAAATTTGTATACACTGTAAACTTCACTGATTGAGGACGACACAACGTGATCACCATCGGTCATGACTCATTCAATCAATATACACAGTGCTGGCTTTAATAGAGATATCTTTATTTAAAGGGTTCTTTTGCAATTGCAGGGGACCATCTGCTTTTGGCTTAGCTGTTCATTTTTTTAAGCAAGAAAATTTTATTAAATTAATTAAATAATACGTGTAAAGGGGGTGTGATTCCCTAATAACACTCCAAAATAATAAATTACAATATATAAATAGTAGACAAAATAAATAAATTTGGGATCAATTTCTTAATTTCTACCTATATCTTATAATAGAATGTCGTATTATTATAAAAAGATGAAAAAAATGTGTTCCCACAAATGCGAAGAATGAAATCACCACTAGTGGTGATGGTTCTCTTCTAAAAGTGGTATAGGTGGTGTATGTATTATTACTTGTTGTTTGGAAATGATGGTTAGAGAGGTCTATTATTCCTTTTTTTAAGATCACCAATTAGAAAAAGTGGTAATATAGAGTAGCAGTCGGAATCTGTGCCGAGTTATCGATGGAGGGCCAATGCCAACGCTTGTAGTGCGTGCATTAGGAAGTGAACAGACGGCTAGGTCATAAGGATCTGAGGTCACTAGGGTCGCACGTAGCTTCCAAAGCTTTTCCAATATGTGGTTGCACGTGAAAGATGCACACGACAAGGATCATGCGTGCAATGAACGCATTAAATAGATTTGAAATTTTCTTCTAGGAATATGAAGATTGATGGCTGAAGAGGTTGAAAAGACGGCACACATTAGTTGGAGGTAGTTGGTAAGCAATAAATCAACAAGTTTCTACTTGGAAAAAGTTAAAGAAAAATTCGAACAAAATGGTAAAAGCTACAACAGGAAGGAAAAAGTTGGCTATGGGTTTACATGATCAATATCAAGCATTCCCCAATCTAATGAGACTGCTTCTTAAGCCAAGTGGTATGTACCATGTTTGCTTTCCTCTCGACATGTTAAATTTCTTATCTTATGTTCTTCAAGGCAGCTGTAGCATCTTCCACCAAGCAACTTAGCATCGTATTTTGTATTTTGCATTGTCTTATTGTATTTTGCATTGTCTTATTGTATTAACAACTTGACTCGAGTCCCCTCTAAGACAACATTAATTTACAATTCCAGCTCCATGCACAACAATGCAATTGTTACTAAATCCCTTGCTTCTACAGTAGATGCTTGGGAACAAAATGAAAGAGACTGCCTTAGAGTGAGTAGAACATCCCCTTCTTATGTCAGATCATTATTCCAATGCCAATTCTATGATATATTATTCTGATTGTCACATTCTAATTTACTTTGAGTCAATCTAGAGGTGGAATTTTTCATGATATATTGTTATTCTATTCTTTGTATAATTTTTTCATAATATTACAATTAAAAAATATATATTTAAAGATATGAATAAGAAAACCAATTGATCTTGTCAGAGCGTCTCTCGTGCTACACCAACAGTGGGTGTAGCACGACTTACTATAAACAGTGAAGTTATATATGAGATTTTATATTGCAAGAATTTCCTGTCAAATAACATTGGATTTTACTCACCATCATCATATACGTAGGTCTTGTTTGGATAATGAATTGATCTAAACAATATATATTATTTTATTTAATTATTATAATTTTTAAATTTTAAATTTTAAATCAAATATATTCAAATTTTTTAAAATCACATAATATTAAAAAATAATATTTTAATAATATTTTATTTAACTTTCAATTTTTATCTAATCTCATCATTTAAACTCTACTCATTAACCAAACCTCCCTTAATCTAATTAATATATTAGGAATTGCATGTCAAGGGAGCTACTCGTGGCTCCAAGTCTCAAAGTTGGACTGTTGGCTTTTTAGCACATGCATGATGCTGCACCCTTTCATGACAAGTGTTCGAGATTTATACGCACGTACATTTATGCTTTTTGTTGCATTTTTGGAGTAGATAGCAATTGAAAAATACAGACATTTCCACCTAATGTGATCACACCTCTTGAAAATCAACCAATTCTTTAATTAAGATCAGTTCCTGGCTCATCCTTAAGATCATTCATGCCGGCAAACCACCTCAGTAATTTTTCTACCATTCTTGTTGGGGTGTTACCATCACTTCTTTCTTCAAAAAATAACGTGAAATTAGTATTAATTTCTGAATCACATGATTCAAAATTATCGCGCATCTATATATAATGGATCTGGAATTAGTGAATCATAGTTTTAATATATTAGTATATACTAATCAATCTTATGCTAATAACATGTTTCTCCATAAACAATTGCGATGTTGCTCTTAAAAACACAATTGGGGTTTTCTCATTTTTTGTTGAAGTAAGATATTTGAAATTTAATATAATTTTACTAGAGTATGTTTTGGATTAAGCTAATCATGTTACATACTTATGATGAGTTCTCGTGCATTTCATTTGAAAAAAAAAATTTGTTAAAAAATAATTCTTTTATATAAATCTAGAATTTATTAATTTTCTAAATATATCAAACTTGTTGAGAGCATTTTTATTGGATTTGGCTAACAATCCCTAAAAATGATCTACATCGGAATAGGCAAAAGACAAATATTTTGCTTGCTAGCTACTCTGCGTTTGTATGGTTACTGTTCACTCTCTATTAAATAATTTATAATAATTTCTCTCTCATTTTGTTGCTACATAACAGTTATACCATTAATTATTATTTATATGTATTTATATATTGGCCTATAAGGTCAAGGTGCTTGGCCGGTTCATACAATTTACAATAGTTTGAATTGTAAAATATGAGAAAAATAAATTAGAGAAAAATATTAAATTAATAATATTTATTGTTATATTAGCTAATAGATCATGAATAATTTAATGTGAAAATCTTCATTGAATGGAATACACAAAATGCAGAATATGTGATGTTAATCAAATTTTAGTTTTGTCTTTGTCAAAACTAATGAGAAATATTGTAATTTAAGACTAGACAATTCATTTCTTCGAATTATAATTATTATTTTTTTGAAGAGAAATTATATTTAGGCCTAGTTTGGATAGCAAGGTCCTCATAACTTATCCCATCTTATATTATCTCAATATCAAAATACCACAATTATATAACACAATTACTTTTCAATTCCAAAATTTTAAAATTCTCATTTAATGATTAAAACTTTCCTCAAACTTTCAAATAAAATACAAAAAATAATTCAATTTTTTCATATATATAAAAGATATTTTAATTTTATAATATTTTTGTTTAATTTTTCCTTTAATCCCATTTTTTAGAATTCCATTAAACATAGTAGTTCAGATAATTTCATTAGTCTTCATAAGTCATTAATTACTATTTCCATCAACAAAAATGTTAACTGTTGATATAAGTGTATACATTTGAGTATGGTTGCTCAATATTATTATTCTCCACTCAGATATGCATTTGCCATCTTTTGTAATGATCCAGTTTTTGTTCAATTTGCACTGCTTTTGGGGTGCAAATTTATTGCGTGGGCAGTGGTGTTGACGAAACTCGAAAATGGCTTGGATCGAAGAGTGGACCGAAGAGTCCATGCACTGGACATAGTCCTGCGTTCATCGCACGGTGAGTGACATACAAGTTTATTCTATCGGACAACGTGGACTGACGGCATAGACCCGCTAGCTATATCAAGGGAGTACTTGTCTCTTGGAGTGAAATTTAATTTTTACAGATCTTATAAATTCTTAGTCATTTTATCAATATATATGTAAATATATTTTTCATTTCCATTTTCCTTAACTAAAATAAAATAAAATAAATTAAATTAAATTAAAATCGCAAGAAAGGTTCACATTTATCATTAAATCCCATCACTTTTTCAAAGTTTTTAAAAATATGTTCAATTATTATTATTATTTAATTCAAACATCCTTTTAATGAGTATCATTACATATGGTAAGAAAATAAAAAAACAGAGAAATATTCTATTAAAATGATCTCATGCAAGCATGTCCTTGTCTCTAATTCTCAATCACGTGTTACTAAACTGAGGTAAGACATGGTCATTGCATAAATTCACATGACTTATTGACAAAATCCCGAGATCATGTCTATAAGTTGGGTTAAGGAGAGTATCAATGGCAATCGGATGATCAGAGCCTGTAATGATAATGTCGTCAATGTAGATGAGGACATAAAGCACCACAGTGGAGTTTGCAGAAAATAAATAGTGAGCTATTAGGCTATCGGAGCCAGTTTCGGGCCATATCCGGATTGTCGAAGCTGATAAACATGAGTTGGATGTGACGTGTCACGAGACTAGGTAGGAGTTTGTGTCATGAAAATGGTTTCTATTCAAGAACCTTTGCAAAAATACATTCAGCATGTCAATTCGATTTAGAGACCATGAACCTGCCTCCCCTCCCCAAGTGTGCGAGTGGAAAGAAATATCTTCAAGTGTGCGAGTGAAAAGAAATATCTTCAAAGTTTCAAAGCGAACGTCGTTCGTGCACTGAAGTGATTTTAGATGATTTGTCAAACAATAATAAATAAAAATAAAATATTAAATAATAGTAAATATTAAATTACTCCACTATCTAAACACAACCTAAGACTCCCATTTTAGAATTAGAGGGATCTAATTTGTGCCATTGATGTCACGTAGGTATTGTTGAAGAGAAAACCTTCTACCAGGTGTTAGCTATAACATCCAAATAACGGAACCCAATAGCTACTTGCCACGTATTACTACAAAGAGAACTTACATGAGAGCTGGGTGAGACATTCCGCAAAGAAGGAAATGGATTCGAAACACCCTCTCTCCCCAATACTTCTCTCTTCAACCTAGACCATCTCTCTTCTCACTCACTCTCTTCCCATTCGATCTCCACTTAATGTCGACTGTAGTGAGCCCTAGTAACTAAATCAATAACTGCTATAACGAAATAGTTAAGAGAGAGAGAGAGAGAGAGAGAGAGAGAGAAGAGTCAAGAAATGATTGTGGTTCTAGAATTACCTCATTTCAACTCATGACCTGTACTTATATTACATTGTTGACGACGATAAATAGGATTAAACGACTGTGTTAACTCTTTTGATAAATCCTTATTCAACAACTCGTCCCTCAAAGATAGACGACTTGCTATTACTAGAGTTCATTTAAAGGAATTAATAGAACGACAACGTATTATTTACTTACATCTTCTTCTTTCTAACGACATCATATTACAAACTAACTAACATAACTACTTCATTTTTGTTCAGTAGCAATTCTTTAACTTTGTTAAAGCTTCTTCCTTCTCAGGTACATAACAAATACCCCTTCTCTTTAGAAAAAATTGCCCACAAGGTGGGAAAATTTTTCACGCATCTGTCAATAAGACCCTGAGGTGGATTCTTCTAAAGGTGTCCCCTTCCACTGAATTAACACTTATGTTAGTAGCCTGTTATTAACCTTCCTTGTCCTCCTTTGCAAAATCATTTCTGGTTCTGGTATCAACTCACCATGGAAATTAAGGGGAGACAAAGTGACAAGTGGTGAGACTAATTGATCCAACTTCTTCTTTAAGTAGGAAACATGAAAGATAGGGTGTAACCTTGAAGATTGAGGCAATTGCAACTTGTAGGCCACCTTCCCAATTCTCTCTACAATCTGAAATGGCCCATAAAACTTAGAAGATAATTTTATTGAACTCAAAATTTCAAGTTTAATGTAAATCTACACATGGATTTTGATGATAACAAATGAATCTAAAGAATAAAGGAGTCTCAAGTTCAAGTTGTCCATACAATATAATCAAGCACATCAAGGAAGCAAGCATGAGCAAGAAGGGAATAAGTTCACATTAAAATCATAGAATAATATTGTAAATCTCTTAAAAGTTCAAAATTAGGATTAAGACTCAAAATTAATATTTTATCATAAAGTATTAAAATACATTTTCCACATGTGCATGAATATTTTGAAAATTAAATTTAAAAATTTTGAAAGATGATTGATTGTCATCTTTCACATGTGCATGACATGATTAAAGGTTTGAATTTTGAAAATATTAAGATGATTGATTGTCACCTTTCACATGTGCATGTTTTATTTGAATATTTTCAAAAGTGATGGATGCTTTTCTTGACTTATGCAAAAAGTAGATGTCTTTGTTTGAAAATTTTGAAAAGTAAAGTGTGCTCCTTTTGTCATATGCGAAAAGTAAAAAATTAGATTTGAAATTTTTGAAAAGTAAAGTGTGCTCCTTTTGTCACATGCAAAAAGTAAAAAGATTAGATTTGAAATTTTTGAAAAGTGAATAATGATGTCTTTGACATGTGAATCTTTTTAAATTTGAATATGAAGTCTCATATGCCTATAAATAGATCATTTGAGAGCTTCACATTCACAACACCAAGAGCATATAACATTCATTTAAAGCTTTCATTCTCTCTTCTCTAAGCATTGAGCTTTAACCCTTATTCATTTTGAGAGATATACTTTGCGCTGTATTGTTTTTATTTTACTCATTAAGGAGTGTTTTCTGATAGCCTACCCACTATCAATTCTTGTATCAGTAAAAGGGTATGTATAACTCTTGTGTGTGTAGAAGGTGTTCTACACGGGGAATAGTTAAATTATCAAGTGTAAGGTGATTAGAAGTGTAGAGGGTGTTCTACACGGATTCTTTGGAGCGGTGCTACTCAAAAGTGTAATAAGTTTCTATCTCCACCTGAAAGAGATTGAATAGTGAATTCGGGGATCCTCAAGGGGTAGCTTGAGGCGAGGACGTAGGCAGTGGGGCCGAACCTCGTTAACATACTGAGTTTGCTTCTCTCTTACCCTTACTCTTTATATTTATTGTTATTTCATATTTGTTTATATATTATATTATATATTTGATTTATAATTGTTATTTTTTTAAATACAACTCAATTCACCCAACCTCTTGTGTTAGTCATCTGGGCAACAAATTTCAAGTTCATTCTAACAGGTAGGGATTGCTGCCTATAAGGTTGTAGCCTTAGAAGACTCATTCTCCAACATTAAACTCTCTCTCAGTCCTTAACTTATTAGCTTGCATCTTCATTCTATTTTAAGCAACTTGCAAATTTCTTCTTAACACAGCCAACATCTCTTCTCTAGTTCTCAAGGCTTGATCCACTTATTGGTTTGTAGAAAGTCCAGGGACATAACTCTGTAGCTTGGTTAGAGGTCTACCATATATCACTTCATAAGGAGTCATTATTGAAGAGATATGATATGTGGTATTATACCACAATTCTGCCAATGTCAACCAATCCATTCATGCACTTGGTTTCTCAGCTATAAAGCATCTCAGGAACTGCTCTAAGACTTTATTAACTGCTTCAGTTTGTCCATCACTTTGAGGATGGTAAACTGAATAATAAGTAAGATTACTCCTTGTAATCTAAACAATTCCCTACAAAATGTACTGGTAAATGTTGTTCATTTGTTAGACACTATCGTATTAGGCATTCCATGTAATTTAAACACATGGTCAAAGAATATTGATGCCACCTTTGTAGCTATAAATTGGTGTTTAAGTGCCATAAAATGTGAATATTTTGAAAGTCTATCCACAAAAATCAACACTACCGAATACCTCTTTGATATTGGCAGACCTTCTATGAAGTCCATAGATAAATCTATCCAAACACATTGAGGCAATGGCAAGGGTCGTAACAATTTCAGGCTATGAATTGTTTCAACTTTACATCTTTGACAAATCTCACATTCTCTAATAAAAGCCTTCATCTTTTTTTTTTTCAACCCAGGCCAGTAAAAATCTATCTAGCTCGATGTAGAGATTTGTGAAATCCTGCAGGACCAGCCAATCGACTCAAATGGGCATAACTCAGCAACTTATTCTTCAATTTTGGACAATCAGGAACATAAATTCTTCATTTTCTAAACAAAACTTCTTGCTTAAGAGTGAACTTATCATCATTAGGAGAACCTTGTGACAACAATTCAATCGGTTTCTTGGCCACTGCATCACTAGCATATGCTTGTTTCAACTCATTTAATCAAAATGGAACAGGAAATGATATTGTAGAAATTGATGCTTCATTTTCATGCATATCTCTTCTTGACAAAACATCGGCTAATTTATTCCCCACTCCTTTCTTATACTTAATACAAAATTCATACCCCAAAAGCTTGGAAATCCATTTTTGTTGAGTTGTTGTACCTATTTTCTACTCCAAAAGATACTTCAAACTCAAATAATTAGTTCTAATGGTAAAAACCAATCCAAGCAAATAAGGCCTCCATTTTTTAATGGCCAAGACCAATGTAAGTAACTCTTTTTCATAAGTGGATAAAATTAGATTTTTACCCTTCAATGCCTGACTTAAAAAGGCTATAGGTTACCGATTTTGTATTAATATAGCAACTATACCTACCCCACAAGCATCACATTCAATCACAACTCTTTGACTAAAATCAAGCAATGCCAAAATTGAGAGATTTATGATAGCTTTCTTCAATTCTTCAAAGGTTGCAATGTCTGAATCATTCCACACAAATGCATCTTTTTTTAGTAAGGAAGTCAATGGAATTGTAATCTATCCATATGATCTGATAAACTTCTTATAATAGCCAGTTAATCCCAAAAAATCCCTTAAAGCTTTCAGATTTTTAGGGATTGACCACTTACTCATTGCCTCTAATTTCCTTGGATTAGCCTTCACACCTTTCTTGGAAATTATATGACCCAAATATTATATATCTGAGCAAGCAAAATAACATTTAGATTTCTTTGCATACAACTAATTCCCCTTCAATACTTCTAAAACAGTTGTCAAATGCAAAATATGGAATTCCAAATCTTAACTATATACTAAAATGTCATTAAACAACACAATAATAATTTTCTCAAGAATGAATTGAAAATAACAAGGAACTCATAATGCCCTTCATGTGTTCTAAAAGTTTTCTTATATTCATCTTGAGGTCTCATTCTTATTTGATGGTACCCAGATCTAAGATCAAACTTAGAAAAAATACTTGAGCCAAACAACTCATCAATCAGTTCATCAACTATAGGAATGGGGTATTTGTCTTTAACAATAGCTTCATTCAACTATCTTTAATCCATACGCATCCTCCATAAACCATCAGCTTTTCTAACTAGCAAAACAGGTGAAGAAAATGGGGATTGACTAGGTTGAATCACACCATTTTTAAGCAAGTTAGCTACTATGTTTTCAATCTCTGTTTTCTGAAAGTGTAGATACCTGTAAGGCCTCAATGGCACAGGAATTGACTCGTCTTTCAAGACAATTTGATGGTCTCTTGATCTATGTGGAAATAACCCCTTAGGTTCCTTAAAAACCCCATCAAATTATTCTACCAATTTTTGAATATGTGCAAGTAAAGGAAGCCGGTTTTCTTTATTATCTACAACAACCAAATGTAGCCAAAAACCCCTTGAACCTACTTTTGAAATGGTAGACAATTCCTTATCATCAACAAATTCATCCCGAGCTAATTTTATTCCCTTCAAAACTACTTTTCTGCTGCCTTGAGAAAACTTTATTGCAATTGGGAAAAATTAAGTGGTATGGACCCAAGAGAATGCATCCATTGAACCCCCATGACTACATCACAACCTCTCAAATCAAAGGTAAAATAATCCACTACAAATTGATTACCTTACATTATTAAAGGTACAGCCTCAATTTTGCCCAAACTATGGACAATTACCCCATTGGCCACACGAACCTTAATAGGTTTGCTTCTATCCACTATTAAACCACATCTAATTGCTACTGTAGTATCCACAAAATTGTGGGTACTACCTGTATCAATCAAAACAACCACTTTTTTCTTATTTATTTGACTTAAAACACGCATAGTCTAGTATCAGTCACTGTGTCATCTTCATCTGTTTGAGCATTTTGGTATTCTTCTATTTCTTCACCAAGAACATCCATGCCTTCCAAGAGATAAATTCTTGGCTTAGTGCACTTATAGCCCGGATGATATTTCTCAACACAAAATAAACATAAACCCTTCTTACTCCTTTCTTTCATCTGTAAATCAAAAACCTTCTGATAAGATAACTTTGTAGTTCGTGTTTTCTATGTACTTGTAGTCACTGGCATCGACAGTTGAGGATTAAAAACATTAGTGTTACCACCGAATGTCTTTTTAGCAACCCACACATATTTGTTTTGGATCTTGGCCAATCCAAATGCCTCATTAAGGGTTAAGTGATTACGCATACGAATTGGCAGCCTAATTTCATCCCTAAGTCCACTCAAGAAACACTTAGCTTGTTTATCTCTATTACCCCCCTAACTTTGTTAGATAAGAGTTCAAATTCTGCATTATGCTGTCACAAGATGTGTTTGCTTCAATCTTGTCAATGCCTCCATTGGATCATCACAAGCCCTGGCCCCAAACTTCACTTGAACAACTTTTGAAAATTCTTCCCAAGAAGAGAATGCTTTAGTCTCATTGGCATCTTGATACCAGATAAGAGCCTCATCATCCATATGGAATGATGCCAACAAAATCTTCTGATTATCTGGAATCTGATGAAAGCCAAAATACTGATTGGCTCTACACACCCACTATTCTGGATTTTTACCAAAAAAGCTTGGAAAATCAATTTTGACTGCTTTCAACAAGGATCTATCACCTCCATCACGAACATGAACTTCTTTGATATTTTCCACAAGAATATATTCATTTTTAGCATGATTACAATGATCATTAGATCCATTACATAAAATCTTGGATATTTGCTCCATAATATCCGCGAACCTATTTTCTTGCATTTCCTTTTCCAACCTTGTCTTTTCTTGCTGCTGAAACAGAATTGAGATAGTATCTTCAATCTGCTTCTGCTGTCTTTCTTGCATAAAACAAACTTGATTAATGGCATCGAACTAGTCTCCGTCATTGTACTGATAATTGAGACCAATTGTAGTGGGCCCTAGTAACTGAATCGATAATTGCTATAATAGAGTAGTTAAGAGAGAGAGAGAGAGAGAGAGAGAGAGAGAGATAAGAGTTGAGAGATGATTGTGGTTCCAGAGTTGCCTCATTTCAACTCATGATTTGTACTTATATTGCATTGTTGAAGACGTTGAATAGGTTTAAACGACTGTGTTTAACCCTTTCGATATAATCATTATTAAATGGCTCGTCCTGCAAAGATACACGACTTGTCGTGACTGCAGTTCACTTAAATGAATTGATAGAACGACATTGTAATAACCCAAATTTTTAAAAATAAAGCATTTACTGGAGAATATTTTAAAGGGATTTATTGGAAGGATATTTTTTCCATGAAAATAGGATTTGAGACTTAGATGCATTCAAATAAAAATTTTGGATTGACCTTTGGGAATTTTAGCAAGGTGTCAACCAGAAAAATTCAATTTGGATCTAGAAAGAAATAAATTTTTGAAATTTGTGGTAGAAATTCAAAGAGAAGTGATAGAACAAAACATCAAACACTTGGTGTGCCAAAATGAGTTTTCTAGTTGATCTGTTGAGTTTTGGTATAATAATCATAACTCTTTCATATGAGGTCATAACGAGGTTATTCTAATTCTTATAGAACTTTAAAAGAAATATATAGAACTTTCATGTTTTGGGATTTTGAAGATAAGGAATGGATTAAGGACTAAATCTGATGTGAAATGGACAGACGGGAATGAGAGTTAATTAGTAACCGACTTAGATGAGTTGTCTTATGTTCGGCCATATGACGAAAATTGTGATTGTCTATCAATTTTTTTGAATTCTTGACATGTGTAGGAACATGTATCAAGTTAATAAGAATTGATTTTAAAAGACTTAGTGGGTTAGAAAATAAAGGAAACAAATAGAGAACTCGGATTGGATGTTCTCAGGTGAGTTTTAACATATTTCGGTAAATTAATCATATCTCTCTCATCTTATCTTGTAATGAAATGATTAAAAATCTTATAGATCACTAAGAGGATAATCTAAAACTTTCATGTTTTGAATTTTTAAAAAATCGAATTATATCAAAGAATTATTTGGGATGGAATGTGACTGATCTGTTGGAGAGGCCAAATGGCCGGATACATCCCATTGGAACATATTATCATGCTATTTTGTCTCTACCTCACATGAATTGGTTTTACTTGAGCCATTGATAATTTTCAATCTTTTAGATGGCTTAAATCAGACTATTGGATGGATATATTATCATTTAACCTAAGATTTAGAGGAAATGATTGGGGCTAAGTGAAGATGGACAAGTGTACATGGTCTTTGGAGTAGCAACCGGTCACCTCTTTTCTTTTGGGTTTGAGCAACGCCTCTTATACCTATATATATATATATATATATAAGACTCTTTTCTCTTCTCGTTAGAGGGAACACTCGACTATAGTGGAAGAAGACAAGAAAAATTCACCTAAATACAGTTACACCACTGGAACACCAAAGAGAAGGCAATCTAGAGGCCTTAGAGGAAGGATTGCCTAAATCTTAATCCTATCATCCAATCAAGTTTAGGAGAAATTTGTAAGTACATATATTAACTTAATCTTGGCATATAATAAGTGGTTTGGTGATTGGATTATATTTGATATTTATTTAAGTTTAATCTTTATTTATGTGTTAAATTGAAACATATTGAATTTTGGAGTGGTTTTTATTATGGAAAAATATTAGGAAAATTATGAGACTTTATAAATACATGTTATAATGTTATATTAAGAGGATTACATAAAATTATGAGGTCTTGATTTGAAAAAAAAAATGATAATATAACTCTAGTGAATTTCGGCCTTAATATGATTATTATCGGCAAATTTGACGCATTTTGGTAAATCAGACATAACTTGCTCGTTTAATATTGGATTTGAATAATTAAAGAGGCTATAGAAATATAAGAGAAATATATACAACCTTTGTGTTTTTACTTTTAAGAGATAAAAATTCAATAAATGATGAAATTGAGATTGAAGTGACAGAACCGAATTTAACATAGTAAACATTTTTCGTTAAGTTTTAACGTTACGAATTTATGTGACGTAAGTGCATGTATATGTGATGTATGTTCTTGGGATATATTTTTATATGTCACATGAATTATGAAGACATAAAACATGCATGTCATAAGCCTAAATTATGTGTATATTGCATTTTGTCACATACATATGTCATTATAAGTCATAACGTCTGTTTTAATAAAAGTCTATGTTACATGTCGACAAGTAAGTGTCGTCATAAATCATGTCAAATTTTAAAGAAATAAGAAAGGATATGACATGACCCAACCACAGATAATAATAATGACATTGCCCAACCACTGGTAATAATAGTGGCATGACTCGACCATGGGTAATCATAGTGGCATGGCCCAACCACGAGTAATAATAGTGTATATAAGTAAAAATTTATAAGAACAAGAATTTTAAGATAAGAATAAATGTTGCCCAAATGACTAACACAAGAAGGGGGGTGAATTGAGTTGTATTTAAAAAAATAACAATTATAAATCAAATATATAAATAAAATATAAACAAAATATGAAACAACAATAAATATAAAGAGTAAGGGTAAGAGAGAAGCAAACTCAGTATGTTAACGAGATTCGGCCCCACTGCCTACGTCCTCGCCGCAAGCTACCCCTTGAGGATCCCCAAATCCACTATTCAATCTCCTTTAGGTGGAGATAAAAACCTATTACACCTTTGAGCAGCACCGCTCCAAAGAATCCGTGTAGAACACCCTTTACACTTCCAATCACCTCACACTTGGTGATTTAACTATTCTCCATGTAGAACACCTTCTACACTTCCAATCACCTTACACTTGGTGATTTAACTATTCCCTGTGTAGAACACCTTCTATACACACAAGGGTTATACGCACCCTCTTACAAATACAAGAGTTGATAGTGGGTAGACTATCAAAATACACTCCTCAATGAGTGAGATAGAAACAATACAGTGCAAACTATATCTCTCAAAATGAACAAGGGTTAAAACTCAATGCTTAGAGAAGAGAGAATGCAAGTTTTGAATGAATGTTGTATGCTCTTGGTGTTGTGAATGTGAAGCTCTCAAATGATCTATTTATAGGCATATGAGACTTCATATTCAAATTTAAAAAGATTCACATGTCAAAGACATCATCATTTACTTTTCAAAAATTTCAAATCTAATCTTTTTACTTTTTGCATGTGAAAAAAGGAGCACACTTTACTTTTCAAAAATTTCAAATCTAATCTTTTACTTTTTGCATATGACAAAAGGAGCACACTTTACTTTTCAAAATTTTCAAACAAATACATATACCTTTTGTATAAGTCAAGAAAAGCATCCATCACTTTTAAAAATATTCAAATAAAACATGCACATGTGAAAGATGACAATCAATCATCTTAATATTTTCAAAATTCAAACATTTAATCATGTCATGCACATGTGAAAGATGACAATCAATTATCTTAATATTTTCAAAATTCAAACCTTTAATCATGTCATGCACATGTGAAAGATGACAATCAATCATCTTTCAAAATTTTCAAATTTAATTTTCAAAATATTCATGCACATGTGGAAAATGTATTTTAATGCTTTATGATAAAATATTAATTTTGAGCCTTAATCCTAATTTCAAATTTTTAAGAGATTTACAAAATTACTCTATAATTTTAATGTGAACTTGCTCCCTTCTTGCTCATGCTTGCTTATTTGATGTGCTTGATTCTATTGTGTGGACAAATTGAGCTTGAGATTCCTTTATTTTTTGAATTCATTTGTTATCATCAAAATCCATGTGTATTTTTACACGAAACTTGAAACCTTGAGTTCAATAATCTCCCCATTTTTGATGATGACAAATGCTTGATAGAACTTGAAACCTGTATGAATACTTAAGCTCCCCCTGAGAATGTGCGTTAGTTTTTCAAGCAAAAATATGAATATAATTCCAAACATATATAACAAGTTTAGCAATTTAAACAATGTTAATGTTCTAGTCTAAAACTTCTCCCCCTTTTGGCATCATTAAAAAGAAATCATAATTAGCTCAATAAGATATATTCCTACAATAACCAATAGACAAATAAAACGCTGCGTTAGTAGAGACTGTAGAAGTTAGAATCACCCGTGTCCGACAAAACCTACAAACGTTGAAGCCGAATTTTATCATCTCGGTGCGGAAGAAGATTTAAATCCGCTTGATGTTATTGACGAATTAGATGTTCCAGAGATTTGAAGTTGAATAATTAAAATTATTCGTGTCCGACAAAGACAGCAAAAGCTGCAGGCCTAGTTCTGGCAATGCGGTGTGGAGCCATGCATGTCCGACAAAACCTGCAAATGTTGGAAGTCTAACTCTGGCAATTCGGTGCGGAGCCATGCGTGTCTGACAAAACCTGCAAAAGTTGGAGGCCTAGCTCTAGCAGTCAGTGCGAAAACAGATTTAAATCCACGTGATATTGTTGAAAAATTAAATATTATCGAGATTTGAAAGTTGTTGTTTAAAAGACCGTTTTCACCTATCGGATACTCAAATAAATTTTCACCGCATTCATTGATCCAGTTTCTGTTTATTCAAAACGATAGAGTGGTGGAAAAAATTTCTTCTGATAATCTTCCGGATTTGAATCAGGAACCGTCTCAACCAATCATTTTATCTCATGAGGTTGTCAACACCATGATAGAAGCAGAAATGCATTTTTCAAATAGAACTGATTCTGAGGTTGTTGCAGCATCAAGAACTTTCAGTGCTCAATATGCTGCCTCTGTTACGACCATGTCTCGGAGATTACTAGCGAGGGCAAATGAGGTTGATCGACTTAACAATCAAATATCTGTTCTGCATCAAAAGCATGCAAATAAAGGCAGAAAGAATAAGAGGTTAAAGCAAGAAAATAAAGATTTGACGGAATTAGCTCGTGTTTTGAAACTTCAAATAGAGGAATCGGAACGAGTAAGAGTTCAAGCACAGAGTCAACATCAGCAGATAATGGCAGCGTTTCACGAGAGAAACAGGGACAATTATAATTAATCTCACTAGCTTAGTTCGGTAACTTTTGACAATATGCATCCAGCATATCTTGTAAGCTTGCTAAGTAAGATTTGAAGAGATGACAGTTTGTCTTCTACTTATTTCCATCTTTATAAAAGCAATCCTTAGCTTTATCTAATTCGCATCAAATTTTCTTTTCATTTTTGTAGTTCATCTTCATTCTCACTTTACAAAATCTTAATGGCTCATCAATTCTCCTTCAGTGCTTCTCGTGAAAAATCTATTTCTGCATTTGTCGTAAGTGCCATGAAGCAGCAAAACACTGATTTGGCTAATAAATCAGATCATGATGTCATTTACGAGCTTGTGGGTCTCGGGACTCGATACTCATCTTCCATTGTTGCTTTTTCCGCTCGGATGCAGTCCAAAACCCGCGAGATAGAGAAGCTTAATGAGAAGATCGATATTCTTCAATGACTTGTTCAAGAGTCTAACAAAAAAATAGTAGACTTAAAACAACAGAATAAGGATTTAAAATCCTTACTTGCCTCTGCATTTCGATTGCCTAATTCTTTAGACAAGGATGGCATGATGATTTATGAGGAGCAAATGCATTTGAATGATGAGGCTAAACGTCTCAAGTTTCTGTAGGTCATTTGAGATTATGGAATAAAAGTATCTAGCAGATATTCATGGCATGTATAATTCCTATTTCTCTTCTAATCATGGATAGTTTATCTTCTGGTAGGGGTTTTGTAAAAATTTCTGCCAATTGATAATATGTACTAGTGAATTCTAATACAATATCGCCCTTCTGCACATGATCTCTAAGAAGATGATATCTAATTTCAATATGTTTGGTTCGAGAATGTTGTATTGGATTCTTTGAAAGATTTATAGCACTTGTATTATCACATTTGATTGGAATGTGATTGTACATAAGTTTAAAAACCTCAAGTTGCTGCTTAATGTAAAGAACTTGAACACAACAACTGCTTACAGCAACATACTCTGCTTCAGTAATATATAAAGCAACATAATTTTCTTTTTACTAAATCATGAAACAAGTGTATGACCTAAGAAATGACATGTTCTACTAAAATCTTTTAGATCATCTTTGCAACCAGTATAATCGGTATCTGAATAACTAATAAAATCGAAAAAAAAATGTGTTTAGGATACCATAACTCTAAGTTAATGGTACTGGCAAAATATCTAAAAATCCACTTGACTGCAATCAAATGAGATTATTTTGGAAATGATTGAAAACGTGTACATAAACATACACTGAACATAATATCAGGCTACTAGTTATCAAATATAATAAACTACCAATCATACATCGATATACCTTTGAGTCAACTAGTTTACCGAATTCATCTTTATCAAGTTTAGTGGATGGGCTCATTAGTGTTCCAGTTTCCTTAGCACATTCCATCTCAAACTTCTTCAGCAATTCCTTAATATATTTTGATTGATTGATGAATATTCCACTTTTTACTTGCTTAATTTGCAATCCGAGAAAGAATGTAAGCTCTCCCATCATGCTCATTTCAAATTCTTCCTGCATAGTCTTAGCAAAACCTTGGCACATATTTTCATTAGTAGCACCGAATATTATATCATCAACATAAATCTGAATCAAAAGAATATCATCATTTTCGTATTTAATGAAAAGAGTTGTATCAATTTTTCCTCTTCAAAAGCCTTTTTCAATCAAGAAACCACTGAGTCTCTCCTACTACGCTCTAGGAGCTTGTTTGAGTCCATATAGTACTTTTGTGAGTTTGAATACATGATTTGGAGAAATATGATTTTTAAAATCTAGAGGTTGCTCAACATATTTTACCTATTCCCACGATCTTCCCTTTCGAGTTGTCTCCAAATGTCACGTGTCCTTCTTCTTTAGATCTAAGATCAAAGAACTTTGTCTTGTCTCCCGTCATGTGTCTTGAACATCCACTATCTAAAAACCATTTATTTTTACATGTAGAATACTGCATGCATACCTACAAAAGCAATTAAAAACAATTCTTGGTACCCAAGTTCTTTGGGTCATTTATTTATTAGTATTAGAAGAAACAAGATTTTTAGGTACCCATATGACCCTAATAATTATTGTATGTTTTCTTCTAATAGGACAAACAAGATAATTATGACCATTTTTATTACAAAAATTGCAAATAGCATGTGACATATATGAAGAACTTGAGTAATTATAATAGTATCATTTTTTAACAAAATTATTTTTATGAAAAGAATTTTGAATATTGGACTTTGATGTAGAAGGATTATCAAAGAAATTTTTATAAGATTTGTATTTTTGTTTTGGCATATATCCCAAGCCTGCCTTGTCAAAAACACATTTTTGACTACCAAGAAGTTTTTCAAAATTTCTTTTTCCATTCGTAAAGTTTTCAATAATATTTTCTAAATCAGTTTTCTTTTTTTTCAACTCAAGATTTTCATCATTCAAAACAATACTTTCTTTTCTTAAAATATCAATTTCGTTTGTTAAACAAGAATTTTTCTTTTTCAAAACAGTATACTTGATACCCAATTTTTCAAATTCTTCATATACCTCTTCTAAAACATTTTGCAATTCTTCATATGAAGGATCTTCAATATTATCAAGATTTATTACCTCAATGTCATATTTAGCCATAAGACAAAAATTTGCTGATTCTCCATTGCTTGCTTCACTATTTGAGCTACTTGAATCATCATCCCATGTTATTTTCATTGCTTTTTTTCCTGAATCTTTTTTGGAAAACTTTTTGAAAGATTTCCTTAGAGGAGTTTTATTTTTCTTTAAGAACTTCTGAATTCTTCTTGTTATCATCGCAACTTCTTCATTTTTGTCGTCATTTTCCTCATCTTCATCACTTTCACTTTCATATGGAACAGCTTTAAGTGCCAAGCTCTTCTTTGGCTTTTCTTCTTCTTCTCCTTTTTTCAATGTGTACTCATGGGTGATAAGTGACCCCGATGAGTTCATTCACTTCGAGCTTCTTGAGGTCTCTAGTTTCAAGAATCGCTGTCATTTTTAATTCCTAACGTTTTGGTAGAGAGTTGAGAATTTTTCTTACTATCTCCACTTTGGAATAAATTTTGCCAAGAGCTATCAAGCTGTTTATGATGTTAGTAAAACGAGTGTGCATACTAGAAATAGATTCATCATCATTCATCTTAAACATTTCATATTCATGAGTAAGAATATAAATTTTTTATTCTTTGACTTGAGAAGTTCCTTCATAAGTAACTTCCAAGTTATCCCAAATTTCCTTTGCTGTAGTGCAAGTCATTACTCTATTAAACTCATTACCATTAAGAGCATTATATAATAAATTCATAGCAGTTAAATTCAAAGTATAAAGTCTATCGTCTTCACGATCAAACTCTTCTTCTTCCTTTTTGACCTTTACTCCATCAATCACTTTTGTTGGAATATAAGGTCCATTTACAATGCATTTCCAGATTTCTCGACCTTGAGCCTGAAGGAATATTCTCATTCTAACTTTCCAAAATGAGTAATTGTCTCCGCAAAAGAGTGGAGGCCGACTGCTGGATTGACCTTCACCAAATGAAGCTGCAATATTAGCCATAAGATCTTAACTCAAAAGATAGTTAATCTTATAATAGAGCTCTAGCTCTGATACCAATTGTTGCCCAGATGACTAACACAAGAGGGGGGGTGAATTGAGTTGTATTTAAAAAAATAACAATTATAAATCAAATATATAATATAAAATATAAACAAAATATGAAACAACAATAAATATAAAGAATAAGGGTAAAAGAGAAGCAAACTCAGTATGTTAACGAGGTTCGGTCCCACTGCCTACGTCCTCGCCTCAAGCTACCCCTTGAGGATCCCCAAATCTACTATTCAATCTCCTTTAGGTGGAGATAAAAACCTATTACACCTTTGAGCAGCACCGCTTCAAAGAATCCGTGTAGAACACCCTCTACACTTCCAATCACCTCACACTTGGTGATTTAACTATTCTCCGTGTAGAACACCTTCTACACTTCCAATCACCTTACACTTGGTGATTTAACTATTCCCCGTGTAGAACACCTTCTACACACACAAGGGTTATACGCACTCTCTTACAAATACAAGAGTTGATAGTGGGTAGACTATCAAAATACACTCCTCAATGAGTGAGATAGAAACAATACAGCGCAAACTATATCTTTCAAAATGAACAAGGGTTAAGGCTCAATGCTTAGAGAAGAGAGAATGAAAACTTTGAATGAATGTTGTATGCTCTTGGTGTTGTGAATGTGAAACTCTCAAATGATCTATTTATAGGCATATGAGACTTCATATTCAAATTTAAAAAGATTCACATGTCAAAGACATTATCATTCACTTTTCAAAAATTTCAAACCTAATCTTTTTACTTTTTGCATGTGACAAAAGGAGCACACTTTACTTTTCAAAAATTTCAAATCTAATTTTTTACTTTTTGCATATGACAAAAGGAGCACACTTTACTTTTCAAAATTTTCAAACAAAGACATCTACCTTTTGCATAAGTCAAGAAAAGCATCCATCACTTTTGAAAATATTCAAATAAAACATGCACATGTGAAAGATAACAATCAATTATCTTAATATTTTCAAAGTTCAAACATTTAATCATGTCATGCACATGTGAAAGATGACAATCAATCATCTTAATATTTTCAAAATTCAAACCTTTAATTATGTCATGCACATGTAAAAGATGACAATCAATCATCTTTCAAAATTTTCAAAATATTCATGCACATGTGGAAAATGTATTTTAATGCTTTATGATAAAATATTAATTTTGAGCCTTAATCCTAATTTCAAATTTTTAAGAGATTTACAAAATTACTCTATGATTTTAATGTGAACTTGTTCCCTTCTTGCTCATGCTTGCTTCTTTGATGTGCTTGATTCTATTGTGTGGACAACTTGAGTTTGAGACTCCTTTATTTTTTGAATTCATTTGTTATCATCAAAATCCATGTGTAGATTTACACGAAACTTGAAACCTTGAGTTCAACAATAAAAATTTCATGCATGATATAGGTTTGTAAATCTTAATTCATGCATGAGCCACATGAAGCATGTCATAAATGCATACTCTAATTGTCTGACTTGTATGTGATTATTTTATGATGTCTATGCTTTTATTAAATTACGTGTCTACTTACTGAGATTTCCAAGGAAATCTCACTCTTGTATATTTCTATTTTTGGAAATATAAAATTATGTTACAAGATTGATAAATGAGATAAGGGAAGGCTCGATGGCTTAAGGAATTCAGATGAGCCTAGATGACCATAAAGTTAGTCTAGATTTTAAGAATAAATTATGTCAATGACTGATAAAACTAACTGGGTTATATATGTAATGATACCATGTTATTATAAGAATGGATGAGGAAGATATTATGGTTTTAGTTCACCATGTAATCATTAGAAAATTTTTATTCAAAACTCTTCCTCTGCAATTTCAATAGATATGGGAGTGAGTAGCCTAGTGTTACTTAGTCTGACACTTCAATTTGTATTGAATTACGAATGTAAATTGGAGGAGTTACAAACATCGTATTATTTACTTACATCCCCTTATATCTAACGACATCGTATTACAAACTAACTAACATAACTGCTTCATCTTCGTTCAACAACAATTATTCAACTTTGTTAAAGCTTCTTTCTTCTCAGGTACATAACATCGACTCTCAATCTGTCGAAACCCTTACGTCACTTAGTCCATTGACCCTCCCTCCATCGAAATCGAGTGCTGCACAAAGGAACTCAAGCATCGAGGAACCACTGCATCGAAAGAACTCTAAGAAACACCCATACAATTCCTACTTAGGGTTTCAGTAATTTACTAATTTTTCTAATCCCTAATTTTTGGTTGTTTATTTTTGTAAGGTTTTTGCCAAATCAATTTCGTGGAAAAACCCAATCCTGTGGTTGTTTTGATGTGTGCTCCCTTGACTCCTCCTTTGAGGAGTGAAGGTATTTTTTTAGCATAATTTCTATTGTTGTGAGCATTATTACGGTTAGAGGCTTCTAGAATTGTGATTGAAGAATCAATTTTGTTAAGGAGATATTTTTCAAGCATTTTGTTATTGCTTGATTCTGTGGAGATGAAACTCAAAATTAAATGATTTTTGTTATTCTAGTTATTGCTTGATTCTGTGGAGATGAAGCTCAAAACTAAATAATGCAGTGGAGATGAAGCTCAAAGACTATGGCAAGTACTAATAAAATTGGTATTCTAGTTATTGCTTGATTCTGTATTGCATTGTTTTGTTTCTTTATTTCATCAAGTTAAATCAATCTTGAGCCAAATCCTGATGAAGTTGAACGGTAAAACAACAACTTTTTTCTTTATTATAGGCAGTAAAATAGAAGCTTTTTTTTTTTTTGTTTTGCTTTGTATTTTAAAAATAAAGAGGACTTGGCCTTAATTTGTTTTAAACCACTCTTGATTGAGGAAAATTATTGACAAGTTGAAAAATTTTGGGATTAGAAACCCAAAATCAAAACTCATGTAAAAGCTGCCTAAAGGAAAGAAAACTATGCTAGTTTCAATGGAATTCAAAAACCTGTGTAACTAGCCTAATTAGTTATTTTGTAAAACATTTTAATGAGATATGCTTGAAATTTGGCTGATGTTATTTTGTGTAGGGGGGCTGTATGAATGGTTTAGAATAAGTTTTCATATAAAGTGTTATACAATATTTCAATGCACATTATTTCAATGTTATTCACATTAAGCTTATTTTAGCAAGTGAGTGCCCTGAAACAATGCTTTGTTATAATGCAGTCTAACAGCCTAAATCTACAGACAACGATTTTCTTTCTCTTTCCAAGGATTGATATGTATCGAAAAGAATGCATTGGGTGGATGCCCGGGAATCCTCTATACAGGAAATCTCATTGAACAAGTTCAAGTTCTTGGACTTTAGGGCAAAAGATGAAGCTGGATTGGAGACTTGTGTAATACTTTTTTTTGTTAATTTGACTGAGACTTGTGATGTAATTGTAATATCTTATATTTTTGGATCTAGGATAGCATTAGCAACCTGATTGGATCTGAATAAACTTGAAATTGTCATTTTAGAATGTGTTTCCAATTTGTTCATGTGCATTTTGTATCTGAGTAAACCGAACATGTCATTTTGGATGGTATCTCGTGATCATTCTGGGTACTTAATAATGCAAAGGGATTGATCTTTGGTGATACTTGAAACTATACATAATTGGATTTTAGGGTATGTGTGTGGACGGCCCTTTTGCTTTTCTTGCTGGCCATCCTGCGTGCATGCTCTATTATCAATAGGTTTACGAGCCTTGTTGGTGAATTGTTTGGTCTGTTAATTGCAATGCCATCCTTTATGACTTTAATTTGTTACAGTATAGCTTCATGACTTTGTTAACAATTTTAAATTCAAATAAATACGATAATACTAATCTTGATCTTAAATTCAAATAAATACGGCAATACTGATCTTGATCTTAAATTCATACTGATTTTATACAACTAAGGTTATACGTCCAAAATCAAAAAATTGCTCTTCAAAAGATTGAACCACCAAATCAGCATTCCAAAAGCACAAAAAATTGAAAAAATACAATAAATCTTAAATAATCAACTTTTTCACATCTTCACAAAGTTAGAGTTTCCACCACTTTGTTTCTTGCCACTGGAAATCTTCACATATTCAACTTCTTTACCTCCAAGTCGTCTGACCTATAGATATAAAAGCAAGTCTAAATTGAGAATATTTTTCTAGCATCATTACATTATATATAAAGTGAAAAGGTAAGGATTACCTGAAAAGGTAAAGTCTCTCTCATATTACACATTTTTAAAGCCCTATTTGCCTTCTCAATGACCCAGAGACCAGGGGCCACGGATAAAAATACAAATTTGAAATTACTAATTAAAACCCATCTTAAGTGAATCTACCCCCGCTCGAACTAGAACAGGAACAGCCTCATGAAAGCCTCCTCAATGCTCTTCTTCTGCTCCTTCACTTTCCTTCTATGTTCACTTCTCCAGCCTTCTCACTCCATAGAAATGCTTGTAGATGGAGTTTCAGAATGGAAGAATCCCACTATTCATATAGGAGATTCCAAATTCATCTACGGCATCTACTCCATCTCCATCACTGCCTCCCAAATTCACACCACCTCCCATATCTAATCCATCTCCCAAATTCAAACTATCTCCCATATCCAAACCATCTCCCATATTCACATCCCCCACATTTTCATCCTCAATAATTTCATTTACAACTTGTGGACAATTTTCAATCATCAGTATCTCAACATCATCACTATCCAAACTCCATCCAAAATCCTTCATCTCAACATAAAACAATGTAATCAATAAACTGGCATTATAAGCATATTATTTCCAGAATACACAAGCATTTTATTTCTACATTATAAGCATTTTATTTGCAGAATACACGAGCATTTTATTTCTTAAGTGAATTATAAAAGTTGCATTAAAAACTGTACATAATTTAAGCATTTTATTTCTCAAGGGTTTTAAGCATTTCTTAAAGGAACAACGCAAAGGAATGTTAAGCATTTCTTAAAGGGAGGTTTGCTAATTTTTCGTGGACCATTCAGCCAAGCTAAATATTAACAGTTTAAACTTGGCAAACCACCAACTTCTCTTAAGCATATTTTTCGTTAAGCATTAAGCATTTAGCAAACCTCTCTCTCTCTCTCTCTCTTTATTTTTTGATAGAAGCAAACCTCTCTTAAGCATTCAGGATCTTTATGAAATCCAGCCAAGGTATTAACTCCAAATCAAAACCATTTTATTTCAGCCAAGCTTTGCACTCCAACAAAATTTAGCAAACCTCTCTTAAGCATCTATTTCTCAAGCATTTTATAAGAAATTAATGAGAAATTAGCAAACCCAAACCGAAACCAACAACAAGCTCCAAACCAAAACCAATAACAATTATCCAACAAATTTTACCATGATTTAGAAAAACTCCTTCGTTGTGCAGATAGTGAAAAATCAAGCCAAAACCCTACAACAAAACACAAAAAAATTAGGGATTATAAGAATCTAGGGATTACAAAAAATTAGGGATCAAAGAACTACCTAAGTAACCAGGGATTGAGTTTTGAGTTTCGTGGTGGTGATGATGGTGACGCGAGGCCGAGGGCTGCCGTTCTCTTACTTTTGATGGGTCTCTGAAATTGGACAGGGCTCAGCAAATGGTGACCGTTCTCTTACAGGTGCGGAAGTTTGATTTGAAGGAAGTTTGATTCGATGAGGCACAAGAGATCGATTCGATGGAAGGAAAGAGTCTGATTGAATGGTCATGCTCAAAGGCGTTCTAATGGTATCAAATTGTGGAGAGGGCAGCTGCGACTTGGGACTCTAGGAGAGGCATTTTGTGAAAAACGCAGCATTTCATTTCAATGATCCCATTCAATGATCCCAAGCAACGCGCTCCATTCCGCTTGTTAAGAAAATGCATACATGGGAATATGCTATTGTCTCCGACAAACACCATTTGTAGGTGTCACCTCCCCAATGATGTTCTAATTATTTAAACATGTAAATCACTACAACATATATAAGCTCTTTGGAACAAATCTTTTATCCCAAAAGACACTAATTTTGTTCCAAAATACATCTTGGAATGAAATAAAATCGTTTCAAGGTCGTGACTACAAAATTGTCCTGGAATGTATTTAGGGACGAAAAGAACAAATTTGTCCCAAAAAATATTTTTTGGAACGAAATCTAAATTTCCCGTTCAAACGTTTGAACGACAATTTTTTTTTTTTTTTTTGGTCATGAATCAATTTCGTTCCAAAATCTAGTTCAAATGGCAGACTTACAAATTAAAGACCTTTGGTATGTTTGTTCGACCCACAACAACAATACGTTTGAACAAATAGAGTTGAGCAAACGCTCAAACGGTAAAATTTGTTCGGCATTGAGTTATCCGTTCTATCAATGCATTATGAGATTGAATGAGATTATTGTTTGAACGTGTTCGAATGGTATCAAATGGTCCTATTTGAACGCGTTTCAGTGGTATCAAATTGTGGTCCTGTTCGAACGGTACCAAATTGTGTTCGAACGGTCAGGGCATAAATTGGTCATTTTTTGAAGTATTTAATAACTTCCATTCGAACGATTTTTGGTAGTTTGAACGGTTGGTGATTTGAATGAACCCAATAATAGAAAATCAATTAGACATTCATAATATTTAAAAAAAATACATTACTCACAAAAGCAATATAATAAGTGCAAACTAAATAATAAAATAGTTCTAACATTCTTTGTACATAATTAGATCTGTAAAAAATGCACATAACGTAAATAAGTTGCTTGGAGGCCTAAACGGTTGCATTAGCTGCTGCATTTAGACTTGTTGGAGTTGCATCTCTCTCCTGATCTATGCTTGTTGTTCTTCATGTTATTTCATGCACATCTCTGTGTCTCCTTATTTTGCCAATTAAGCCGTTGCAAGCCAATCGTACGGGTATTTTCATGATGCAACATTGCAAAATATGCAACCATTTATCAAACAATAACATATGTGTAATACAACAATGGTACAAAAAATTGGTCCTAGCTCTGAGCAGTTAAATAAAAGTATTATTAATTTAACTATTAAGCATTTTAATTTAACTAACAAGTATTTTCATTTTAAATATAAGCATTATAAATTTAAATATTAAGTATTTTAATTTAAATATAACCATTATTACTTTAAATATTAAGCATTTTATTGTCCAACTAATTTAACTATTAAGGATTTTAATTTTAAATATAAGCATTATTTAAACAAATGCTAAGTATTTTAATTTAATATTAAGTATTTTATTTTCCAGTTAAGTATTATTAATTCTAATATTATGAATTTAATCTTTATTAAGTCCTATGTATTTGTCATTTAATTTACAAATAGTTATTTTAATTTAGATTGAATTATTATTAAATCTAATATTATGTCTTTTAATTTACATTTAAGTATTATTAATTGTAATATAAAATATGTATGTATAATTATTATACTCTTAACCAACTGTATTATAAAGAGTTTGAAAAATCAGTGGGAAATAAGTTATTTGTATTTTATGCAAGTTTCGATCTAATGATATTTACCAACGTTCTAACGCTTCGTTAACCATTTGAACAATATAAATTACCGTTCAAACGATATGCAAATAGATTCTATTCGTCTTAACAATAGAGAACAATATTCCACAACAAGCATAAAAACAAGCAACAATATCAAAAATAAATCCAGTAAAATGTTGAACAATATCATTAAAAACAAGTTGGAGGGTGAATGAAGAGCACACTTGGGTTGAGGGCGATGAAAAATCAGAGGATGAATAATATCCACACAACCTCCACAAAAAATCAGGAACTCACCAAAATTAATGAGAGAATAGCGCAAGACTGAAAAGGAGGATGCAAAATGAAGGATTTAGTGAGTGAAATAATGGAGAATGACGCTGAATTGAAGGGGAAGGGTGGCTAGGAGATGTCGAGGGCACTATAAATGTATTAGAATACTTGACTTTTCTTATTTTAAAAAAATTTTGAATTTTCAACACTTGACTTTTCTCGCTCTACAAGATTATGGTGACCATAGTACCATTCAAACAGTACAATAGTACCTTTCGAACGCCATTACACAATTAAGTATTTGATGGGATAAATTCCCACTCAAGTTCTTGGAGCGCCCAAAAGTGACCAATAAACATTCGAACATCGCTGTATAACCGTTCGAACGGAAATATGGTCAGTCGAATGGGTTTTTTTAATTTAGGTTATTTTCGTTGTACCTTTTAAATTTAATTAACATTATACTATAATCTAATTACACAAATTAGATGATAATATAGTTTATTAATATAGTAATATCATGATCTAATTAATGAATATTTAGTATCATATATATTAGAATAATTAACATATAAATAGTATGATATATATTCCACACAAATCATATATTAAATTATATTAAATACTAATATATTAGACTATAATATTAAACTATACTAAATACTAATATTAGACTATATATACTATAATATTAGATTATACTATAATATTAGACTATACTAAAAACTAATATATTAGACTATAATATTTAAATATATTAAACACTAATATACTAGAGTATACTATAATATTAGACTATACTAAATACTAATATATTAGACTACAATGTTAGACTGATATATTATAGATATTTAAATATAAGCATTATTAATAAACTAATTATATATGTGTTATAGATAACATATCAGACTATACTAATTATAAATATATATCAAATGGTTTTCAAAAGAAAAAAAAAATAGAACAAAAATAGATTTATGACAAAACCGTCCGAACGGTTTGCTAAGACTATTCAAACGGTTTGCTATATATAAGTCAACTTTCATACACTTCGAAAAAAGGAACATCGAGACCCTTCTGTTTAATTATTGCTATATATAAGTCGGCTTACTTATTGATTTAAATTATTCCTATTATTTAATTGATAAGTTTCTTATAAATGACTAGTTAATATAAGTATGATTCTGAATTAAAAGAAATATCTATTTATCATCTCTAGTACGTATACACAACACACTTCACTGTTTCATTTTTTCATATTTCCTATATTAAGTATGTATTAGTGTATGGATCTTAAGTACAATAACTTAATTATTTTACAAGAGTAAAAAAAATCAAATTATAAAGATAAACAATAATTAAAAAAATCATTTTAAATTAAGTAAAATAGCATTTCTCCAATTACCATTCGAATAGTAAAAATAACATTCAAACACTGACTACGTACCTTTTGAATGGTGTATTAGTACGTTCGAACAGTAAGTAATGTCCCACCAACATTCTGTCATTTACCTCACCATTTTTGGTTTGATCATAAGTTACATAGGTTCAAACGGCTATAACATGAACGTTTGAACATTTTAGCTTGACGTTCGAACGGTATGACACTATGCACGAAATTCTCCCACATAATGTGCCAATTTTTTGTTCGACCAGATATAATTTTCGCTTAACTGATTTTTTTCTTAGCCGTTCGAACGAAATAGCTTGGCATTCAAACGTGTTAATTATTAAGGACGAACTTTTTCATCCCTAATTGTGTCATTTCAACGCATAAACCTTCTACTCGTTTTTTGGACACGATTAACGAAATTCGCTCTTAAATCTTATTTTTTGAGATGATTTTTAGTTCGTTTCAAATCAAAATTGTCCCAATATCCCTTTTTTGTTGTAGTGTTAATGTTAAGTAGAAGAAAAATGAGGGGGAGAACTCTCAGTACACTCCTCCTCATATAACCAATGTCATGAACAGTGCATGACACTGTTCATGTGAGGGGGAGTGTCCTGAGTGTGGCTACTCCTCAGCATTGCTCGGATCCATAATATTCTCATTAAATCATAGAATCACGTGTTAACGCCATCAATACTCCAAGAGTGCTTAAGAATTTTTTTAGGAGAAGTTGTTATCACACAACAAATCCCAACCATCCAATGGTGAGAGAGAAAACGACACCACATGCACTTGACCGAAGCGCCCTCGACTTGAGAATAAAGAAGATTGATGTATAGGGAGATTCACCACTTATCATCTTTCAGACAACTGGTAATTGGAAAAACCAAATATCAGAAGCTCATTCCCTACCATCAGTATCTTCCATGACATCTTGAAGGAGTTCTCCTCCCTTTAAATCTTAAGGCTGATTTCTAGAAGCATTTGTAATAAAGTTTTGAATTCTGTTTCATTGACCATTTCGATTAAGGTATTAGAATGAAATATTTCAATACTGGTCAGTTTTGGTATACCGTTTTGAGATAGATATTATATGAATAAATTATATATATAATAACTATATTCTAAAATAAAACTAATACAAATCTTAAAAGTATACATGCCTGATAAACTTAATAATACTTCTCAATAGTTTATACAAGTTCCAAACACACGTATTTATAAAATCTAATACAATATCATAAGTTCTCAATCACACAATTAAGAGACATAATTATTCATCTTCATCAATAAGACAATAAGGATCAACATTTGTAATGTTATTCAAAATATTTCTTCAATATCATCATCATCATCGTCAAGATCAACACCAACATTATCATCGTCCTACAAATTTAGTGAGGCTAATAGCTCTTCAATACTTCCTTAATCCAAATCTTCTCCATCAATAAGTTTTTATTCTTCATGACTCATTCCACCTCAAGTCAATATTTTAAAGGTTGATTAGATCCAAAGAATCTCTTCCCCTTTTTATGTTTCTACCAAAATAAAAATCACATATAAGTGAAAATGTTACATATTTTCAAAAAAAAAAAAATTATTATTTTGAAATTTTTTTTACCTCTCATGCAGCTTCAAGTTATAATGAACAAATATTAGAACATTCAAACCTTTATACTATAATCTATTTATCTTACTAGAATGAATAAAGTCAAATGTACTCTAAATTCTTTCATAATTAGTTGTACTACAACATTGACTTAGTACGTGAAATGTAAACTTTTGAAGAGTTGGAACCTCAATTTATAATTAGTTACCATGCAATTATAGCAAAAAAGCAATAATAAATTATTACTTAAAATTAAATAAAAGAATTAAAATATAGATTCATACTAATTAACAAAGGGTATTGAGGTTACCTGTACTAACTTTTATAGTTTATCAATAAAAGAAAAATGTATGGGATCACAAAAATTCTCTAACATCAAATCTATACAATGAGTTGCACAAAGAGACTAAAGAAAGAACCATGCTTCTGCTATAACTTTTTTTTTGCATCATTATAACTTGCATCATTGTCCGTTATGAACTGCACAACATTCTCAACCCAAACTTCTTGAACAACTTCATAAAAAATGTTAAATATTGTTTAATTTTTTTTTCTAAGGTCCGATGTATCAATAGATTTCAAAAATATTGTACTTTTTGGGCAATAAACTAAAAAGTTAATTATTAGTTGTTACCTCTAATATGTCCAATCATATGCCATTAGTGAACAACCACTTGCCCCCAAGATGTTTTAATATCTAAGAGATAATTTTGAGCCTCTGTCACATAATTTTTCAACAAATTCCTCTCAACTCAAACAAAGAAGGACTATTGAATCCTGGTCTGATGGTAGTTATGACATCTATAACTAGTTGATAAAACTTGGATTGAGATGTATTAAATGGTAAATTAGTATCATACTACCAATTTGCTATAGCCATATTTAATTTATCAAAAATTTCCTTTAAACACATAACACTCTTCTTTTTTTCTTTTTCTTTTTTTGAATTCCACTTTCATTCTAGAAACATCAAAAGTCTATTACAATTTCTCAAGCTCAATACAATTTAACAACTCATTCGGGCCCTCTTCTAACCAGACAATTTCCTCAACATAGCTAAGAGCTAATTTAGCCATTACATGTGCTACTGGTTACCATTCCTTGAGATGAACTAGAATTTCCACATCTCTGTATCTCGAAAGAAACGTTTGAGGTCTTCTATAATCTGTCCATACCATAAGGAGTTGAATCTTTACTTTTAACTTCATTAGCCACCACTTGAGCATCACCTTTAAAGACTACATTTCTGATACCCAATTTAGAGACAAGATTAGTAGCCATTTCCAATACTAAAAGCTCAACATGAATCAGGCTTGTGACAAAATACTTTGACCATCCAGCTGCAACAATTAGTTCACCCTAAAAATCCCTTATTACAATTCCACCACCCATAAGCTTTCTTGTTTTATTAAAAGTTGCATCCCAATTAAGCTTATAGTAGTCCCTATTCAGTTTAGACCATACCATACTTCCTCTTCTATCACAATTCGCACCATTACCTCCCTGTATAATACTCTGAGCCTGTAAAAACTTTTCAATTCTAACCTTGCACTTTTCCATACATACATAGGAGAAGAGCATTTGTCCTCAAACACATAGATGTTCCTTCGAATCCATAGCTTTCTGAACACACAAGAGGCCATTTCTAACTCAGCCTTTGTGTGCTAACTAATCAGAAATTCTCATATATGCATGAAATTTAAATCCCAACAACTGTTTTTTCTGAAAAGGGCTGCTCCTATTTGACCACCCATCTCAAGCCCCTATATAGTTCCATAGCACATGATTGGAAGTCTCTGCTTCTTGTAAATAGATAGGGCAAGTCTTAGTCTCAACCATTCTTCTCTTGGCTAGATTACTTCTAGTTGGCAAAATTTCATTGAGGGCTTTCCATATAGAAACTTTGACATTGTTAGAAACATTTAATTCCCACAATTGCTTCCAGCCAATCTGAATTGCATCTCTAGCAGATCCTTCCCCAAGTTGAGCTTCCTTCAGTCTACACTGTAGATAATAAGCCAATTGGACTGAAAATAAACCATTACTTGAAAAACTCCAGATCATAACATTTTCAGAGCCTTTCTTACTAATACTTAACCCCTTAATAATTCGAGCCTCTTCCTTACAGAAAATAGAATCCACCATCTCCTCCTTCCATCCCCCTAAATTACTCAATAACCCATGAACTTTTGCCTCACCATCTAGCAGCTTCACAAGTGATTGTATCCGGTTATAAAAGGCATAGGAAGCCAATTATCCTTCCAAATTCTGATTTGTTTACCATTCTCCACTCTCCAAATCAGCCCAGCTCGAATGAGATCTACCATACTTCATATGCTTCTCCAAATTAGAGAACGAGAATTTCCCACCTTTGCAAAAAGAATATCATTGTTCTTAAAATACTTGTGTTTCATTATCTTTGCTACCAAAGTATTTGGAGACATGAGAATCCTCCAAAATTGTTTAGCTAGCATGGCATTATTAAAATTCTCCATGTCTCTAAAATTCATTCCACCCTTCACTTTGCATTCCCTAAACGATCACATCTCTTCCAATGCACTTTCTTGCTGTTGTTTACTGATCCCCACCAAAAACTTGCCATCATCTTTGAGATTTCTATGCAAATCTTCTTTGGCAATTTGAATACTGACATGGCATATGTGGGAATTGTCTGAACCACTGATTTTAATAGAATCTTCTTCCATGTTTGAGATAAAAATTTGGTTCGCCATGTGCTAAGTCTCTTTGCTACTCTATGTTTTATATAACTGAAAATAGAATAATTTGCTTTTCCTTCCATGGAAGGTAAATCCAGATATGTTTACACATCCCCACAAACTTGAGCCTCTATTCTCCTTACCAGATCCTCTCTAGCCCTTATTGGAGTATTTGTGTTGAAAAATAAAGTGGTCTTCTGCATATTAAGCTATTGACCAGAGGCCCTTTCATAAATTTGTACAATATCTTCCAATGCCCTCCATTGACTCCTTCCTACTCTACAAGAAATTAAACAATCACTCACAAACTTTAAATGAGTGATACTTGTACCCCCGACCCACTCCTACTCCCTTTATCACTCCATTTAATTAAGCTTTTTCTAGCATAGTAGTAAACCCTTCAGCACAAAGTAAAAATAGATACGGGGATAAGGGGGTCTCGTTGTCTCAAGCTCCATTTTGGCACAAAAGTTCTACTACATTCTCCATGCACCAGCACAAAATATTTAACATAAGAGACACATTTCATTATGAGATTTATCCACTTGTTACTGAAACCCATCTTTTTCATAACTACTTTAAAGTATAGCCACTATACTCAATAAAAAGCTTTTGACATATCCAATTTAGCCAGGTTTATCTTCCCTTTTTGCTTATGTTTTATATAGTGTAATAACTCTTAGGCAATCATTATAATATTCGTTATGAATCTCCCAAGAATAAAAACACTTTGATTAAAAGAGATCACATCTGGAAGTACCTTTTTCAATCTATTAGCTAGAATTTTAGCAATAATTTTGTAAATGACATTACACAAACTTATTGCTCTAAAATCTCTATCACTAACAAATCTCTCCAATTTTGGAATCAGGACAATAGTAATCAGATTAGATTCATAGCCTCTGAAATCTTCCCCTCATTTAGAAACTCCAAAACTACCTTAGTCACTGTTCGACCTAGGGGTGTAAATTTAAACTGGAAAACCGGCCCAAATCGAACCGGACCATTTCTATTTATTTTTTCTATTTTTTATTTTTTTAGTATTATTATATAACGAGCCTATAACCCGCGCAAATGCGCGGACCATTATTTATGTTAAATTTTACAACTTTAAATAATTTATTATACATAACCAATACTATAATTTATACATTATTTTTAAAATATTTTCAAACCCATTTGATGACCCATAATATGTGTCACTAGGTTATCATATTTTTCTACAATGAAAATGACTGTTTTTACTAAAATTACATGTATTCTTCTTTGATATTTTTTTTAGATAGTTCGTTTCTTTAATACTCCACTAAAATTATGTGATCCAGCAATATAAAGTAAAATTTAGCCGTGAAAACCCATAAAAAAAAACGATCACAAACAAATATTGGGTTAATATCTTGTTCGCATCCATAACCAAAAATTTAACTCAAATTAAAAAGAAGCCCTACTAAATTAATTACATTGTTCTCCACATTTCCATGTATTTATTAGATAAAAAGGCAAAGTGTTTAGTTGCTCAAATGTCTAACTGCATACCTGGCCACTAAATAGCTAGTGGAAAAATCTTAGACAAAGGCAATGCTTGTATATCTTGTTGCCAGTACATTCTTCAAATTCTCCATCACATGGACATCAGCAAAAAGCAGCACTCTTTATGCTTTTAGTAGTAACTGTTAAACCAAAAAAAAAAAAAAAAACCAACTATGGAAATCAAGATTTAAACAAATTATGAGAACATATCTCATAACAAAGTTGAGAAATCAATAAAGATAGCATTTCGTCAATATACAAATCTCAACACCAAACCCAACGTGCATACCACATTCTTTTTTCTTCTCTTTTTATTATGTTATTTTTTATAAATTTATTATAGGAAGATACCATAGATATTAGTATATTATTTCATTCAAATTCAAGAGTAATCAAGTACAACTATTTATTTCATTCAAATCCTGATGCAAAGAGTATTTCTAGCTTCAAATTTTGTATGTCTCATTCCCACCATAAATTCTCTATTTCTCTATTGTTTCTAAGTGTCTTCGTAGTTTTTTTTGTTTCTTGATCTTTTTTTTTTTAAGTTCCAAAAGGTCTATAACTGTTATAGGACTTAAAGAAACCTTGCAGATTGTGCATGGTTGTGGAGGAAAGCAAGAAGTTAAAACATAAAAACTAACCTTTGATATGGTTTCGTTCCTCATTCCTGCCAGAAAAAAAAAACATTAGAAGTAGTAAAATTAAAAACATGTTAATCCAGAAACAGAGTTCAATATAAAGCAGAGTGTTGGCCTCAATTGATCAAAATATAAACACCTTAAAAATAGATAAAAAGTTATACATATATATAAAATGAAGCATTCACATAAAAAAAAAACTCTACTTTATCAATAAAATATTTTATAAAAAAAATTAAATTACATGTTTTAAAACGTTTATTCATTTCACTTTTTCTTAATTTATACATTACTCAAAAATAGGGAGATTGACCACACAAAAGTTTGCACCTGACTGAATATAAAAGAATGCTAAGTTAGTTCTCACTCAACTACAGCAAATTATTATCAAGTCGATAAAACTTGTTCTACCATCTGTAACAGAATATTTTCAACATAAATAAAAAAGTAATAACATTTCTAAATCTGTAAAGAAAGGAATACTTCCAAACAACTATAATGAATAGCTATTGCTTTATTTCACTAACCTTGCCTTCCTTTCCAGGTTTGTCCTTCCTTCTTGCAACTTTTATCCCACAGATGGGCCTCAATATCTACCTGTCCATCTGGTTGACGAAAATTAATAATGATTAATTCAACATTTCCGATGGTACTCTTAAGTGGGTTGCGCATTGTTCAAGGAGAAGAACAGAACGTTGTTCCTGCGTTTTCTGTTGTCAATGAGAGTGCATGAGAGTGATGGAAGATCGTGCAGGGAACTATCGGGGTTGAGAACGTAACTTGCTCTGTTCTCTTGCTTGAAAACAGAGGCTCTCAATTCCAAATACACGAATCACATTTTTTCTGGTTCATCTTTTCTCCCATGGAATCCAAGTCTCTCACGGGCTTGAAGTCGCTGCAAATGTGCAAAAATAGTGCAATCCCAAGCGGTTTTTCCATTTCCCCCTCACGGACTTGAAGTTGCTATAACTATTCAGAAACGGTGCCTTCCCAAACGGTTTTCAATACCCATTTTTTAGTGCTGCAAATGTGTAGAAATGGTGTGATCCCAAGCTGCTTTTTTCATTTCCCCCAAACGGACTTGAAGATGCTATAACTGTGCAAAAATGATGCTTTCCCAAACGGTTTTCAATCCCCTTTTTTAGCTATGAAGCGGTGGAGATCCGAATTAAAATTTTAATTCAGACTTATTTTGGACTTATACGGGCTGTTTGCCAAGTCGGATGTATTGATTTAGCTTTATATAGATAAATAGATATGTTCTATCTTTTATATAATAATATAAATTATAATTATATATGAGATAATGTAGATATTTTATAGAATAATTTTTTTTAAGAAGTTTTTTAATGTAGATTTTTTTTACTACAAATTTTGCTAAAACATTTTACAGAGCAATTTTTATTTTATAGCAGTTTTTTTTTATTTAATTTTTTTTATATAACGATTTTTTTTTACTAAAATAGATTTTTGTAATGGATTACAATCTTTTTAATAAAACAAAATTTTCAAACAAGTTTTTTTAAAAAAAAAAAAACAAATTGGTTTTTATAAATTGACATTTTATTAAAATCGAAAAACCGGATCATAACTAGTAATCGGTTTTAAGAAATGTAAAACCGATGATACCGGTTTAGTTCTTAATTTTGTTCAAAATTAGACCAAACCGGACCAGTTATACCCCTAATTTGACCCACAATATCCCAATTTTCTTGAAAGAAATACGATTCACACCCATTCGGCCCCATGGATTTTAGAGGATCCATCTCAAATAAGGTCTGTTTACTTTAGAATCTATGAACTCTTTATCCATGGCCTCATAGTTCTCCCTACTAACCCGAGCCCCCAGGCCACCCAATCCTTTTTCTACCATTGAAATAGAAGGAGAACTTGTGCTGAATAAATCAAAAAAATAATCCACAAAAGCTTCTTGTATACTAACCTAATTATTTCTCCTGCCATGCCTTGAATCCTCAATCTCAAGGATATGATTTTTGCACTTTCTCTAAGCTGCACAGTTGTGGAAAATATATGATGTTTCGATCCCCATTTTTGTACCAGTTTTTCTTTGCCCTTTTTTCTATTTTAAATCTTCTTGTTGTAATAGCTAGTCCAGTTCTTGCTGAATATTACCAACCAGAGATACATCTCAATCATCCTCTTCATCCTATGCCTTCTATAGTGCCTTTGAGCCCTCAGCAATTCTTTTTTCTCTCCTATTTTTCTTGTACTATCTCTAGTGATACTAAAAAAGGCTTGTGATCGGAACTCCTTGCCACCAAGCCTTATACCTGAACGCTAGAAGGTCCCCCATTCAAGAAAGAATTTACAAAAACTCTATCTAACCTCTCCTTAGTGTAACTGCTATCATTATGTTTATTTGACCAAGTAAAAGGGTTTCCCACAAAACCCACATCGATAAGAGAGTTCAATTCTACTGCTTCCCTGAATTTTCTAATTTACCATTCAGGTGTCAACCTACCACCACTTTCTCAAATTGAGTCAAAATCTCATTAAAACCCCCCATTATATACCAAGGCCTATTTTCAGGATTAAGTTTAGAAATCAAACTCCAAGCAGCATCTCCTCTACAAGTTTCAGGGGCAACATAGAAACTCGTTAGTAAGAATGGGCCAATCATTCCAATTATAGTGATATTGCAACTAATATGTTTGAGGGGGAAAATATGGACTAAAAACTTAACACATTCTTTTCATAACAAAGTCAATTCCCCACTCATTCCCACTAGGTTCAGTACAAAACACCCATAAAACCCCAGTGTTCTTCTCACTCTTTCCATACCATCAGAACCAAGTAATGTTTCCATAAAAAATACTACATCAAGAACTTTTTCCTTCACCAATAGACAAAGGTCTTGAACTGACTGAGGGTTCTAAAGCTCTCGACAGTTCTAACTAAGGCCTATCATAGCTCTTGGCAGGGATGGGTAACAACCTCCATCGATAAGACCATAATATCATCTAAATCCACCAGATTCTCAATCATATCACATTTTTTGTTGTCCCTTCCACATCTTTGTCTAATAAAATAAAAGGGTATTTCCTCCTTGGAGAACAAGAGGAAGAAAATTGACCTTCAAAGCCCTTTTCCCATGCACGTCTCTTCCATTTACCTCCGATCACCAAAGCTTCTGAGGATGACACCCTTGGTGGCTTTGACTTCCTTGTTGCTGAGACCCTCGAGAGCTCCCTTACGGGACTAGATATCTCTTACTCGAGAGACTTCCGAAGATTAGAGTGATTTGGTTTTTGCTAGGCCCCTTTTTGCATCCATTTTCTTACCCGCTTCGTCGGCCCAGTTGCACTTTTACTTGACCCATATGACATGAGAACATCATTGAGCCCATAGCGACTTATTGTTTTAATTTCCTCTTGTAAAGACCCCATAACTGCAACATCCCCTTCCTTATCCGATGGGTTAGAATTCAAAAGTTTAAAGACCTCCCCATTCCCTCCACTACCCAACGTCTTTTGATAACATGAACTAGTCGAATTAACAGAAACCCCCTCATCATTCGCCAACCCATCCTTCCCCATAACTAACTTTTATCTCGACTAACTGCCTCCCTTTTCCCGTTGAACCGCGAGTTGCATCACCCTTTGTCCTACCTCTTTCCATTGTCACCCTAACATGAATATGAGTACCTTCTTCATGGATCGTAAGAGATCTTGATCTGGAATGTTCACTATCCCAATTCATTCCATTTCCTTTTCTATTACGCCCATTGTTTGCACACAGCTAGGTTCTGAATTGCATCGTTGAGTTATTCCTAGTGTTTGATTGAATTGCATCACAACCGTCACTATTGTGAACTATTCTGCCACACTAAAAACATATCTTTGGCAATTTTTCATACTGTAATTGAATCCACATATCAAATCCATTACATTTCATAGTGCATCCCCTGGTCACTGGTTTCCTCACGTCCATCTACACTAGTATTCTAAGAAACCGTCCCATATCCATTTTAACATCAGGAACATCCACCTTTGGAACTTGACCAATCGAACCCCCTATTTGCTCCCCAATCTTCCCTTTCATACACCCCATAGGAAGAGTATGGAATTGCATGCTAAAGGACTCTGAATTGAAATCCAATAGATGTGGGTGCACTTTCATATCCACTGGTTTCAATACAAGAAGATAATTGTCGAGGAACCAAGGTCTTCTCGTATACACATGATCTCTATCCCTTGAGTTTTCAAAGTGATAGCAAAGGTGTTTTCCTTAATCCCATTGAAATTATCTGGGTTATTGACCTTCCAAGTCTTCATCATATTAGACCTTAGAACTTCGACCCAACCTTCTGTTCGGTAAAGACTGATCCCACTAGGCTACGACTCTCGCAGACCTTCAATTTGTCCCAATCCATGTCTTCAATCACATTTGGTTTGCTTTCTTCCTCATCCAAATGCAAATGATTCCACGTTGTGTTAAGATCCTCCATCGTAAACATTCAACAACACTCACCAGATGTGGGTCACACACTTTCACACGAAGAAGCAAAGAAAAACCTCACCTCTATTGCACCCTACCAGAGAGAGAGAGAGAAGAAAACTTACACTTTTCAGTATCCCTTTAACACATAGCACTCTTAATAGAAGGTTAAGACCAATGAGTTATTCTTGGAGTAAAAGCTTATTTAATCCCCCGTTGGCTTTCCACCTACTTTCTCTTTTCCCTTCCCCTTTGAACCATGAATGTGTCCCCTATCATCATTATTAACATCAGCATCAATACCATTATATGATAAATTTACATGGCCTCCAATGCATGAGTTTATTTTTCTTTTCTTCTCTTTATTTTTTCTTTCATTTCATTGACCAACTTTTTCATTTACCATTTTATATTAGCAAAGACCTTGACAAAAGTCGTTTGTTGCAGCGATCCTCGACTTCACGTACTAATATATAGTACAATGATTTCTCCTTATTGGCAGGATATTATTTCCTGCTTTCAAAAGTAAAGCTTTCACCCCACCATGAACTAGAAGTCTCACATTGGTGTACAAGGAGTAAAGACCATAAGTGTTCGAGAGAGTGGAGCAGGGACAAATTGACCCCTTTGTGAAAGCTCCTGTTTCTCTTATGCCAAAAACTCCATGTCGTCATTACAAAGAGCTCCATGTCCTCCTTTTTTCCCTTAGTATGGATTCGGTATAGTGCATCTACGAAACAATTGCAATGGTCCAAATCACCTAGTGTCACCATAAGTGACAAACGACTCCAAGCTTCGTGCAGTTGAAGGCACCTCACCAAAGAATGATATGCATCCTCTGTTCAGAGATGACATAACTGGAACTGGTCATCTAATAGGAATTTATAATTCTTCAAATTACTTTGAGTAGGGAGACTTTCCTTAAATGCTCGCCACAGGAAAATCCTGACTTGGTGAGGGATCTATAAGTTTCAAAGGCTTTTCCAAACCTTTGTCTAACTACTCTAAAATTCGCCGCCTCTTGGTGATGAACTCCTGAGGAACCAATAAGTTGATTTTACACTATCTTTTTCATCTTGAGCCTCCCCCCAAGCTAGCTTCTCGTCTTGGGCATCAAAGCTTAATCTCAGCTTCGTGATCGTATCCACAATCTGAGGAGAAAACAAACTCTTTAGTTAGCACATATTCCACCATTTTGGTGTCTGTTGAATCCAAGGTTTCAAATTTTGTATCTACGTGTAAATTTTGATGATAACAAATAAAACAAACTCAAGTCTGAAACTCAAATTATTTACGCAATGGAACGAAACGCATATCAAGTATAAAAGAACAAGTCTACAAATGAAACTCATATATTATTTTTGTACATCTCTTGATAAAATTCGAAATTGGATTAAGGCTCCAAATTACTCTTTTTTCTCATAAAACATCAAATTACTTTTTTCACATATGCAAAACATTTTTAAATGTCTTAATTTTAAAAATTATGTTTTTCACATGTGCATAACATCATCAAACAAAATAATTTTGAAAATTATATTTTTTTTTATAAAAAATTAAATTTATAAGATGATTGATTATCATATTTAACATATGCATATTTTATTTGAAAGTCTTGAAAGGAGGTAGTGTATTTTTTTGACAAATACAAAAGGTAGATGATTTTGTTTGAGAATTTTAAAGGGTGGTTGTGTGTTTTTTTGACATATATAAAAAGAAGATGATTTGGTTTGAAAAATAAATCATGCTCATTTTGTCATTTATGAAAAGGAAAAGATTTGATTTGATTTCTTTAAAAAATGAATGGAGTTGTCTTTGACAAATGCAAAAAGGAAATGTTTTTATTTGAATTTTTTAAAAAGTGAATAGTGCTCTTATTTGATATATGAATCTTTTCAAATTTGAAATTGAAAACTCATTTGCCTATAAATATCTCACTTGAGTTTTGCAAAAATTACAACAAGAGCTTACACATTTATTGATAAGTTTTGTATCATTTTTTCAAAACTCTCATTTTCTCTTTTCTAAAGTTTTGAGTCTTAATTCTTATTCTTTTTTAGAGAGATATAGGTTGCGTTGTATTGTTTCTATCTCACTCATTGAGGAGTGTACTTTGATAGTCTACCCACTATCAACTCTTATATCAGTAAGAGAGTGGGTATAACCCTTGTGTGTATAGAAGGTGTTCTACACAGGGAATAGTTGAATCACCAAGTGTGAGGTGATTGAAAGTGTAGAGGGTGTTCTACACGGATTCTTTGGAGCAATGTTGCTCAAAGGTGTAATAGGTTTCTATCTCCACCTAAAGGAGATTGAGTAGTGAATTCGGGATCTTCAAATGGTAGCTTGAGGCGAGGACGTAGGCAGTGGGGTTGAATCTCGTAAAAATACTGAGTTTATTTTTTTCTTACCCTACTCTTTACATTTCTTACTACTTTATATTATGTTTTTATATTATATTATGTATTTGATTTATAAGTGTTAATTTTTATAATATAACCTAATTCACCACCCTCTTGTGTTAGTCATTTGGGCAACAATTAGTATCAGAGTAACGGCTCTATTATAAGATTATTATTTATTGAGTTAAGATTATATGGCTAACATTGTAGCTATATTCGCTGAAAGTCAATCCAGTAGTCGGCCTCTGCTATTTTGTGGAGATAATTATACTTTCTGGAAAGTTAAAATGAGAATATTCCTTCAGTCTCAAGGTTATAAAATATGAAAATGTATTGTAAATGAGCCTTATATTCCAACAAAAACTGTTGATGGAGTAAAGGTCAAAAAGGAAGAAGAAGAGTTTGATCGCGAAGACGATAGACTTTATACTGTGAATGTAATGACTATGAATTTTCTATATAATGCTCTCAATGATAATGAATTTAATAAAATAATGACTTGCAGGACAACAAAAGAAATTTGGGACAACTTGGAAGTAACCTATGAAGGAATTTCGCAAGTCAAAGAATCAAAAATTTATGTTCTTACGCATGAATATGAAATGTTCAAAATGAATGATGATGAATCTATCTCTTCTATGTATACTCGTTTTACTAATATTATAAATAGTTTGACATTTCTTGATAAAGTTTATTCCAGTTTGGAGATAATAAGGAAAATTTTCAACTCCTTGCCAAAACGTTGTGAATCAAAAGTAATAGCGATTCTTAAAACTAAAGTTCTTAAAAAACTCGAAGTAAATGAACTTATCGGGTCACTTATTACCCATGAGTACACATTGAAAAGAGCAGAAGAAGAAGGAAAGTAAAAGAAGAGCTTGACACTCAAAGCCGTTTCTCATGAAAGCGAAAGCGATGAAAATGAAGAAAACGATGACGAAGAGATTGCAATGATCACTAGAAGATTGAAGAGATTCTTGAAAAATAAATCTCCTCCAAGGAAACCTTTCAAAGAATCTTCCAACAAAAATACAAGTAAAAATGATTTATTAATTTGTTATAAATGTAAAAAGCCTGGACATATCAAAGTAAATTGTCCCCTGCTGAAGAAAGATCGATATAAAGGCAAGACAGTAATAAAAGCTACATAGGATGATAATTCAAGTAACTCAGACAGCGACGCAAGCAATGAAGAATCTGTAAATCTTTGTTTCATGGCTAAAGATGATCTTGAGATAACAAATCTTGAAAATCCCTCTTAAGAAGATTTGCAAAATGTTTTGGAAGAGGTATATGAGAAATTTGAAAAATTGGGTATTAAGTATACCACTTTGAAAAAGAAAAATTCTTTTTTAATAAATGAAATTGATGTTTTAAGAAAAGAAAATATAGTTTTAAAAGATGAAAATGATGAACTGATAAAGAAAGTAGCTAATTTAGAAAAGATTGTTGAAAATTTCACAAATGGAAAAGAAATTTTGAAAAATTTCTTGATAATCAAAGATGTGTTTTTGATAAGGTAGGCTTAGAATACATGCCAAAAGAAAAACTCAAACCCTATAATTTTTTTTGATAAACCCATTAAATCAAAACCAGATTTTCAAATTTCTTTTCCTAAAAAGAGATTTGTCAAATAAAGACATTATTACAATCACTCAAGTTTTTCAAGTATGTTACGTGTATTTGTCATTTTTGCAATAAAAATGGTCATAACTATCATGCTCGTTCTATTAGAAGAAAACATACAATGACTATTAGGGCCATATGGGTACCAAAAAATCTTATTTTTTTTAATACTAATAAATAAAGGACCCAAAGAATATGGGTACCAAGAAAAATCATTTTAATTGTTTTTGTAGGTATGCATGAAATCTTCCGTAAGTAAAATAAGATGGTTTTTAGATAGAGCTCAAGACACATGACAGGAGATAAAACTAAATTCATTGATCTCACTCCTAAAGAAAAAGAACGCGTAACATTTGGAGACAATTGAAAAGGAAAGATCGTGAGAATAGGTAAAGTTAGTAATAAGTCTTCTCTCATAATTGAAGATGTTCTACTTGTTGAAAGTTTAAAACATAATCTTTTAAGTATAAGTCAATTATGTGATAAAATATTTACAGTTACCCTAAAAAAGGATAAGTACATTATTTTGAATAATTATAATTGCAATATTTGTTTTATTTCTCTTAGAAACAATAATGTTTATACAATTGAATTTGAAGAAATTACCTCACAAGATACTATTTGTTTATCAACTCAACATGAAAATAGTTGGTTATGGCATAGACGGTAAGGTCATGAAAATATGGAACTTATTTCCAAACTTTCAAAAAATGATCTTGTGAGAGATTTGCCAAAAGCAAACATTTTTAAAGACAAAATCTGTGATGCATGCCAGTTTGGTAAACAAACAAAAACTTCTTTTAAAATCAAGAAACATATTTCCACTACTAGACCTTTGCAATTAATACACATGGACCTTTTTGGACCAAACAAAGTTACAAGTCTCGGAGGAAAATATTATGTATTTGTGATTGTTGATGATTTCTCTAGATATATTTGGGTCATCTTTCTCGCTCATAAAGATGAGATACATAATGCCTTTACCAAGTTTTGCGAGAGAATTCAAAATGAAAAGGGCTATACTATTTAAAACATCCGAAGTGATAGGGGGAAAGAGTTTGTCAATAAATATATTGAGTCTTTTTATGATAAAAATAGTTTTCTGCATAATTTCTCTGCTCCTCGAACTCCTCAACAAAATGAGGTATTAGAGAGGAAGAATAGATCTCTTTAAGAAATGGCACGGACAATACTTAATGAAAATAGTTTACCTAGTTATTTTTGGGCCGAAATCGTAAGTACTGCATGTTATGTTATAAATAGAGTTATGTTAAACTCTAAATTAGATAAAAACCCCTTATGAGCTTTAGAATGAGAAAAAGCCTAACATTGATTACTTTCATGTATTTGGATGCAAATATTTTATACTCAATGACATAGATAATTTAGGAAAATTTGATGCAAAATCTTATGAAGGTATTTTTCTTGGATATTCAACAAATAGTAGAACTTATAGAGTATTCAATAAAAAAACTTTGACTGTACAAGAATCTATCCATGTAGTATTTGATGAATCTAACCCTCTACTCTCCAAGAAATCTTTGATGAAGAATCAAAAGGTACAAATAACACAAATAGTCTCAATCCTGACAAAGAGAATACTATGGAAGAAGTCCAACATGGAGATATCAGGAAATATCATCAAGATTTAGTATAAGATGCAACCAAATAGTGGAAACATGTGAAAGATCGTCCAGTGGAACAAATTCTAGGAGAACCTTCATGAGGTGTAAGTACTCGATCATCTCTTAGAAATATTTGTAATCACACTACTTTTTTATCTCAAATTGAATCCAAAAATATTGATGAAGCACTTATCGATGAATCATGGATTCTAACTCTGCAAGAAGAGCTAAATCAATTTGAAAGAAATAATGTATGGGTACTTGTTCCTAGACCAAAAAATCATGCTGTTATTAGAACAATATGGGTTTTTAGAAATAAAAAAGACGAGTCTGGAATCATCACTAGAAGCAAGACTCGACTTGTAACCCAATGTTTCAATCAAGAGGAAGGAATCGATTATGATGAAACGTATGCACCCGTCGTAGGATTAGAAGCTATTCGAATGTTACTTGCATATGCATGTTATAAAAATTTCAAACTTTTTAAAATGGATGTTAAAAGTGTTTTTTTAAATGGTTTTATAAATGAAGAGGTATATGTCAAGCAACCTCCAGATTTTAAAAATCATATTTCTCCTAATCATGTTTTTAAGTTCGCAAAAGTATTATATGGACTCAAATAAGCTCCTAGACATTGGTATGAGAGGGTTAGTGGTTTCTTGATTGAGAAAGGTTTTTCTAGAGGAAAGATCGATACAATTCTTTTTATCAAATATGAACAGGATGATATTCTTCTAGTTCAAATTTATGTTGATGATATAATATTTGGTGCTACTAATGAAAATATATGCCAAGATTTTGTTAAGAGCATGCAGGAATAATTTGAAATGAGCATGATGGGATAACTTAATTTCTTTCTTGGATTGCAAATCAAGCAAGTAAAAAATGGAACATTCATTAATCAGTCAAAATATATCAAATAGTTACTTAAAAAGTTTGAGATGGAAGGTGTGAAGGTAATTAGAACACTAATAAGTCCAGCCACCAAACTTGATAAAGATGAAAGTGGTAAGCCAGTTGACTCAAAGGTCTATCGAGATATGATTAGTAGTTTATTATATTTGATAGCTAGTAGACCTGATATTATGTTCAGTGTATGCTTATGTGCACGTTTTCAATCATCTCCAAATCAATCTCATTTGGTTGCAGTCAAGTGTATTTTTAGATATCTTGCCGGTACCATTGACCTAGGGTTATGGTATCCTAAGCACATTTCTTTCGATCTTATCAGTTATTCAGATGCTGATTATGTTGGTTGCAAAGTTGATCGAAAAAGTACTAGTAGAACATGTCATTTTTTAGATCATGCATTTGTTTCATGGTTTAGTAAAAAGTAAAATTTTGTTGCATTATCTACTGCTGAGGCAGAATATGTTGTTGCAGGCAGTTGTTGTGCTCAAGTTCTTTATATGAAGCAACAACTTGAGGATTTTAAACTTATGTACAATTATATTCCTATTAAATGTGATAATACTAGTGCTATAAATCTTTCCAAGAATTCAATACAATATTCTAGGACCAAGCATATTGAAATTAGATATCACTTTCTTAAAGATCATGTGCAGAAGGGCGATATTGTATTAGAATTCACTGGCACACATGATCAATTGATAGACATTTTTACAAAACCCCTACCAGAAGATAGACTATGTATGATTAGAAGAGAAATAGGAATGATGCATACCATCAATATCTGCTAGATATTTTTATTCTATTATCTCAAATGACTTATAGAAACTTGAGATGTTTAGTCTCATTATTCAAACGCATTTGCTCCTCATAAATTATCATGACATCCTTGTCTAAAGGATTAGACAATCGAAATGCAGAGGCAAGCAATGATTTAAATCCTTATTCTGTTGTTTTAAGTTTACTATTTTTTTGTTAGATTCTTGAACAAGTCGTTGAAGAACATCGATATTCTCATTAAGCTTCTCTATCTCGCAGGTTTTGGACTACAACCGAGCGGAAAAAGCGACAATAGACGATGAGTATAGAGTTCCGAGACTCACAAGCTCATAAATGGAATCATGATCTGATTTCTTAGCCACATCAGTGTTTTGTTGCTTCATGGCGCCTACAACAGATGCAGAAATAGTTTGAGGTAAAGAATACCTCATATCTTGATTACGATAAGTATTGAAGGAAAATTGATGAGTCATTGAAATTTTGTAAAGTAAAAATGAAGATGAACTACAGAAATGAGAAGACGATTTGATGCGGATTAGATAAAACTAAGGATTGTTTTTACAAAGATGGAAATAAGTAGAAGACAAACTGTCATCTCTTCAAATCTTACTTAGTCAAACTTATAAGATATGCCGGATGTGTATTGTCAAAAGTTACCGAACTAAGCCAGCGAGATTTATTACAGATTGTCTCTATTTCTCTTGTGAAACACTGTCATTATCTGCTTATGTTGACTCTGTGCTTGAACTCTCATTCGTTCTGATTCCTCTATTCGAATCTTTATTTGCAAGCTTTTGATGCAGAATAGATATTTGATTGTTAAGTCGATCAACCTCATTTTCCCTCGCTAGTAATCTCCGAGACATAGTTGTAACAGAGGCAGCATATTGAGCACTGAGAGTTCTTGATGCTGCAACAACCTCAAAATCAGTCTTACTAGAAAAATGCATCTTTGGTTCTATTATGGTGTTGACAACCTCATGAGATAAAATGACTGGTTGAGACGGTTTCTGATTCAAATCCAGAATATTAGATGAAAATTTTTCTGCCATTCTATCGTTTTGAATAAATAGAAACTGGATCAATGAGTGGTGTGAAAGTTTATTTGAGTATCCGATAGGTAAAAATGGTTTTTTAAACAGCAACTTTCAAATCTCGATAATATTTAATTTTTCAACAACATCACGCAGATTTGAATCTGCTTCCGCACCGACTGCTAGAGTTAGGCCTCAAACCTTTGCAGGTTTTGTTGGACACACATGGCTCAGCACCAAATTGCCAGAGTTGGACCTCCAACCTTTGCAGGTTTTGTTAGACACGCATAGTTTCACACCGAATTGCCAGAGCTAGGCCTGCAGCTTTTGTTGCCTTTGTCGGACATGGATAACTTAACTTATTCAACTTCAAATCTCCGTAACATCTCATTCGTCAATAACATCAAGTGGATTTAAATTTTCTTCCGCGCCGAGATGATAAAGTTCGACTCCAACCTTTGCAGGTTTTGTCGAGCATGGGTGGTTCCAACTTCTACTCTTTAACGCACCGTTTTATTTGGTTATTGCTTATTGCAAAAAAAAAAAAAATCTTACTGAAGTCAATTGCAGTTCCTTTTTAATGATGTCAAAAGGGGGAGAAGTTTTAGACGTAGATGTTTTAGATTTTTAACTCTGTTATATATGCTAGAATTATATTTATCTATTACTTGAAAAACTAACGCATATTCTCAGGAGGAGTTTAAGTATTACTGCAAGTCTCAAAATTCTACTAAGTATTTGTCGTCATCAAAAAGTGGGAGATTGTTGAATCTAAGGTTTCAAATTTTGTATCTACGTGTAGATTTTGTTGATAACAAATAAATTTAAGTCTCAAGTTCAAATTATTTACACAATGGAGCGAAGCGCATATCAAGTATAAAAGAACAAGTCTACAAATGAAACTCATAGATTATTTTTGTACATCTCTTGATAAAATTTGAAATTGGATTAAGGTTCCAAATTACTTCTTTTTCTCATAAAACATCAAATTACTTTTTTCACATATGCAAGACATTTTTAAATATCTTAGTTTTGAAAATTATGTTTTTCACATGTGCATAATATCATCAAACAAAATAATTTCGAAAATTATATTTTTTTTTATAAAAATTTGAATTTATAAGATGATTAATTATCATATTTGACATGTGCATATTTTGTTTGAAAGTCTTAAAGGGAGGTGGTGTATTTTTTTGACAAATGCAAAAGGTAGATAATTTTGTTTGAAAATTGTAAAGGGTGGTTGTGTGTTTTTTGACATATGCGAAAAGAAAATGATTTGGTTTGAAAAATAAATCATGCTCATTTTGTCATTTATGAAAAGCATAAGATTATGTTAGATTTCTTTGAAAAATGAATGGAGTTGTCTTTGACAAATGCAAAAAGGAAATGTTTTTATTTGAATTTTTTGAAAAGTGAATAGTGCTCTTATTTGACATGTGAATCTTTTCAAATTTGAAATTGAAAACTCATTTGCCTATAAATAGCTCACTTGAATTTTGCAAAAATCACAACAAGAGCTTACACATTTATTGCTAAGTTTTGCATCATTTTTTCAAAACTCTCATTCTCTCTTTTCTAAAGTTTTGAGCCTTAATTCTTATTCTTTTTTAGAGAGATATAGGTTGCACTGTATTGTTTCTATCTCACTCATTAGGGAGTGTATTTTGATAGTCCACCCATTATCAACTCTTGTATCAGTAAGAGAGTGAGTATAACCCTTGTGTGAGTAGAATGTGTTCTACATAGGGAATAGTTGAATCACCAAGTGTGAGGTGATTGAAAGTGTAGAGGGTATTCTACACGGATTCTTTAGAGCGGTGTTGCTCAAAGGTGTAATAGGTTTCTATCTCTACCTAAAGGAGATTGAATAGTGAATTCGGAATCCTCAAAGGGTAGCTTGAGGTAAAGACATAGGCAGTGGGTTGAACCTCATAAAAATACTGAGTTTGTTTTTTCTTACCCTACTCTTTACATTTCTTACTGTTTTATATTCTGTTTATATTTTATATTATGTATTTAATTTATAAGTGTTAATTTTTATAATATAACCCAATTCACCCTCATTCAATTCACCCCTCCTTTTATGTTAGTTATCTGTGCAACAGTGTCGGGATCAATAAGTTAGGAAACCAAAGATAATGAGGAATGACTCTCCCGTTCTATCGAGACTCGATGGCCTAGCCCTTAAGATCCAATAATCCCTCTAAATTTCTATCAAACATTTGTCCCCCACTCTCCATAAACAGCCTTCCTTATGGATCTTGGTGGCCTCCCAAATACCATGCCACGCATGGGAAGGACATTGACTAAGCTTGGTTTAAAAAATATGATGTTGAGAGAAATATTTTGCCTTGTAGACATGGTGCAATAGAGATGTCTCCTTATGCATGATATACTAGCTTTGTTTGGCGAGTAAGGATATGTGAAAATCATGGAGGTTCTTGAGTCCCATGCCCCCCATTGCCTTTGTAGTAAACATACATGCCCAACTCATCCAATGGACCTTCCTTTCTTCCTCTTTTTGCCCCTACCAAAACCTTGCAATGTGTTTACTCCTTGAGTGAAACATGGGATTGATAGTTATGAACAATGAGCTCATATTATCACAAAATAAAAATGGTGGAGCTTTCAATGGAATTTAAAGATCACGAAAAAGGAATGTTATCTAAGTAATTTCAGTAGCTATTTGTGCCATGGCCTTGTACTCCGCTTCCAAGCTTGAGCGAGAAACTGTAGGCTATTTTTTTGTACTCCACGAGATGATGTTGCTGCCAAGATAGGTACAATAACCCGTTGTAGATCGCCTGGTGTCTGGGCATCCAGCCCAATCAGCATTCGAGAATGCATAAAGTTCCAATGAGATTGATTGTTGAATGTGTATCCTTTATGAACTGTGCTTTTAACATAGCGCATAATTCTCCTTACCATTGTAAGGTGATCTTGTGTTGGAGCATGTATGAATTGAGAGGCATAATTGACACTAAACGAAATGTCAGGCCTTGTCAAAGTTAAATATTGCAAAGCACCAACAAGAGATCTATACATATGAGGATTGCAAAGAGTTGTGGAGTTCATGGTTGTTTTAAACTTTTTCTGTCATTGGAGTGTTAATAGGTTTGCAATCCTTCATTTGTGCACATTCAAGTAGATCAATGGCATACTTTGATTGATGTAGCACAAGTTCATCTTTGACATGGATAACTTTGATGCCTAAAAAATAGTGAAGCTTGCCAAGATCTTTCATGGCAAATTCCATGTGCAATTGAGACACAAAATCATTAATTAATTGATTTGATGAACCCGTGAGGATGACATCATCCACATATAATAGTAATGTTAAAGTTCCATTAGAAGAATAATTGATGAAGAGGCTAGGACTAGTTGTGCTACAAGAAAATCCAGTTTCTGGAAGAAATGAACTGAACTTATCAAACCAAGTCCTTGGGGCTTGTTTTAATCCATAAATTGCCTTATGAAGAAGGCACACATGATCAGATTTGTCATTACTTATAAATCCCGGTGGCTGCTCCATAAAAACTTTTTTTTTGATAAAACTCCATGAAGAAAAGCATTCTTCACATCAAGTTGACGAATGCTCCACTTTTGAACCACAACTATGGATAGAATGAGGTGAATAGTAGCTGGTTTAACCACTGGAGAGTATGTTTCCATGAAGTCAATTCCATCTACTTGGTGGTAACCTCTTGTTACCAACCTTGCTTTTAAGCTTTGGAGAGAGTCATCTGGGTTTATTTTGGGTGTTAAAACCCATCTTGAGCCAACCATATTCATGTGGTATTGTCTGGGAACCAGAGACCGTGTTTTGTTATGTTGCAAAGCTGTTAATTCTTCTTCCATAGCTTGCTTCCATCTCGGATGTTGAACAACATATTTAATTGTTCTCGGAGGTTTTGGTATAGCATCATATCGATGAATCAATGCATATTTGGAATTAGGCTTATAAATGCCTGATATTGATCTTGTCTGCATAGAATGAGAGGATACATAAACCATAGAACTCGAAGTTGGTTCAACTATAGGCTGATCAGTGTCTTCATTTGCTGTATTATCTTCTAGTTGATATAAGGGATGGAAGACATCAGAAATTGTATCTGAGGGTGGAGTTTCTGCACCACAAACTAAATCAGAGAGAGTTAGTTGTTTGTGTAAGGGTGCATTGGGAGTAGGATCTTCTTGACATGAGTTTGAATATGTGTGTGTAGAGGATGTCATCGAGTCCCATTCTACAAATGTAGTCACCACACAATCTGATGTGGACTTGTTACTAGACTGAGGCTTATAGTGTAGATTTTCTTCATCAAATGCCACATGCCTTGAAATAAAGGTTTTTCAAATAGGTGGATAATAACACCTATAACCTTTATGTCGATCACTATTGCCCAAGACCACACAAGGAAGTGACTTGGGATCAAATTTACTTGTTTTGTGGTCCCAAACATATGGATAACACCTTGACCCAAATACTTAAAGAGAACCATAATCTGGTGTTTTGTTATACAACCTTTAGAAGGGTGATTCCCAATTTAATGTAACTGTAAGAATCCTATTTATCAAGAACACAACAGTGGTAAAGGCTTCCACCCAAAAATATTTAGGGACATTAGCATGCAACATCATAGTTAGATTCAGTTCTCTAATATTTGGATGCCTCTTTTCAGCATAACCATTTTATTCAGGTATATAGGGGCATAATACTTGGTGCAAAATTCCTGATTTGTTTAAGTGAGAAATGAATAAATGGTTAATAAACTCACCCCCTCCATCTGTTTACACACTTTAATATTTATTTCAAATTGCCTTAAGACATATCTCTCAAATATTATGAATTGATTGTAGAAATCAAATTTCTGTTTTAATGTAATAAGCGAAATAAACTTGGTAAAGTCATCCACAATAACAACATAATAGAGAAATTTATTAACTAAAGCAATAGGGGCAGGTCCCCACAAATCGATATAGAGTTTTTCAAATGGAGTAGATGAATGTGAAATAGAAACTAAAAAGAAAAATTTTGACATCTTCCATCTTCCCTAACTGACAACTCTCGCATAATTTATTCTCATTCTTATTGGAAACTACTTGAATAAAACCACTATTTTGAAGTCAGGTAACAATAGCTGCTTGAGGGTATCCAAGCCTTTGATACTATAGATCCTTGTTAACTGCTCAAAATCTTGAAGAGAAAAAAGCAATTGGTGATGCCCGAATTGTGTAGAGATTATCTTGCTTGAGGCCCTTCACTAGTACCCATTGTGTCATTCGATCATTGATCACAAAATGGTCATTAGAAAAGTTACAATTAATAGGATACTTTGTTGTCAATTGACCAATAGAGAGCATATTTTTTTCGACACTAAAAGAACATTATTACGTTTAATGCTGGAAGAACCTGACCCAATAGCAATTTCTCCAATATGAGTGATTTGTAAAGACTCTCAATTTTCAATCAAAACATGATCTGAACCAACAGGTTTCAAGTTTTGTAAGATACCTTCATGAGAAGTCATGTGAGCTGAGGCACTAGTGTCAAAAACCCATCCTTCATTGTTGTTGTCATAGTTGATGTTGAGAGCAACAAATGCCTTAGGAACATTGTTGGGCTGAATAGAATTGTTGAATCCATACCAACAGCGTACGGCATTGTGGCCTTTTTGTCACAGATTTGATAATAAAAATCATTTTTATGCTCCCGATTGAAATTGGTGAAATCAAATGAAGTCTCTTGAGATTGCTGTTTGATAGTAGCATGTGTTGAACCCAATGTTTCAATTATCATATCTACGTATATAATTTGATGATAACAAATAAAAAGACTCAAGCTCAAGTTGTCTACGCATGAAGGGAGCTAAACACATCAAGAAATCGAGTATGAGCAAGAAGAAGAACAAGTTTGCAAATGAAGTTCATAAAGTAATTTTGTACATCTCTTAATAAAATTCAAAATTGAATTAAGATTTAAAATTAATCTTTTCTCATAAAGCATCAAATTGCATTTTTTACATTTGCATAACATAATTAAAATGTTTAATTTCAAAAATTATTTTTTCCACATATGCATAAATATTTGAATTTGTAAGATGATTAATTGTCATCTTTGACATGTGCATGTTTCGTTTAAAAATCTTGAATGATGGTTATGCTTCTTTTCATAAATGCAAAATATAGATTATTTTGTTTGAAAATCTTGAATGGTAGTTGTGTTTTTTTTGACATATGCAAAAAAAAAATGATTTGATTTAAAAATAAATCATGCTCATTTTGTCATGCATGAAAAGTAAAAGATTATATTTGATTTTTTTAAAAAATGAATGAAGTTGTATTTGACAAATGTAAAAATGATATTGTTATGAAATTTAAAGAAAGGAACTACTATTGCAAAAGAGAAATAAGAAATTCTCTCTGAAACTCTTAAGAACTGAAACTTTCTTTCTCTCTCTATTTTTTCTTATGAATTTCATTACAACCGAAACCCCTATTTATAGGCTTTGAAGTTACTATGCAAGTCACTATGCAGAATTTAAAATAATAGTGGTGGGGTCATTCACATAATTTAGTGGTGAGACAGGAGGGCGGCTGTATTTCGTTCGTTCATTTCACTCCCCCTTGAATGACCGCCAATAAGGAATCTGCCTCGTTAAAACCTTGCCAAGTAAAAATCCAGTGGGAAGAAAAACCAATGGCGAAGGAAAAAGAGTACAATCTTCTTATGTATCCACAAGTGCTTTAAGATTGTCTCATTAAAACCTTGCAGAGGAAAACCCAGTGGGACAAAACCTCAGCGAAGGAAAAAGAGTACAATCAGTACATTTACTTCCTCTGAAAAGTGCATGACAAAAGATCTTTGAGTCTTCGCATTCCAATGTTATGCACAATCTTCTTGAATGTGGAAGTTGGTAACGCCTTTGTGAATAAATCTGCCAGATTATCACTAGATCGTATCTGCTTGACATCAATTTCACATTTTTCTTGAAGTTCATGAGTATAAAAGAATTTCGGTGAAATATGTTTGGTTCTGTCACCTTTGATATATCCTCCTCTGATTTGAGTGATACAAGCAGTATTATCTTCATATAAGATTGTTGGGCTATTATTGATCATCGAAAGTCCACACTTTTCCTGGATATGTTGAATAACTGATCTCAACCAAATACACTCTCGACTTGCTTCATGAATAGCAATGATTTCTGAGTGATTTGAAGAAGTAGCAGATAGTGTCTGCTTAACAGATCTCTATGATATGGCAGCATCTCCATAAGTAAATAAATATCCAGTTTGAGATCTACTTCTGTGTGGGTCTGAAAGATAACCTGCATCTGCATACCCAATCAATTCTGGACTTGAACCACGTTGATAAAATAATCCCATATCAACCGTACCATGAAGGTAACGAAGGACATGTTTGATGCCATTTCAATGCCTTCGAGTTGGTGCAGAACTATATCTTGCAAGCAGATTAACTGAGAATGTAATATCTGGTCGAGTGCAATTTGCAAGATACATCAAAGCTCTAATTGCACTGAGATATGGTACTTCAGGATCAAGAATTTCTTCATCGTCATCACAAGGACGGAATGGATCTTTTTTCACATCAAGTGTTCGAACAATCATTGGAGTACTCAGAGGATGAGATTTGTCCATATAAAAATGCTTTAGGACTTTCTCAGTATACATGGACTGATAAATAAAAATTCCATTTGGCAAATGCTCAAGCTGCAGGCCGAGACAAAGTTTTGTTTTGCCAAAATCTTTCATTTCAAATTCATTTTTTAAATATATAGCGGTTTTTGAGATCTATTCAGGAGTTCCCACAATATTTAAATCATCAACATAAACCGCAATAATGACAAATCCGGATTCTGATTTCTTAATAAAAACACATGGGCATATAAGATTATTCTCAAATCATTTTTTCAATAGATATTCGCTTAAGCGATTATACCACATGCGTCCGGATTGCTTCAACCCATATAAAGATCTTTGTAGTCTGATTGAGTACATATTTCTAGATGTACTTGTAGATGCTTCAGGCATCTTATATCCTTCAAGGATTTTCATATATATGTCATGGTCTAAGGATCCATATAAATATGCAGTGACCACATTCATCAACCGCATTTCTAATCCTTTTGTAACAACCAGACTAATAAAAAATCTAAATGTGATTGCATCCATAACGGGAGAGTATGTTTCTTCGTAATCAATCCCGGGTTTCTGCAGGAAACCTTGTGCAACAAGCCGTACTTTGTATTGCACAATTTCATTTTTCTCATTACGTTTTTGTATAAATACCCACTTATATCCAACAGGCATTACACCCTTTGGTGTTTGGACAACAGGTCCAAATACTTCTCGTTTTGCTAGCGAATTTAATTCAGCTTCAATAGCTGTTTTCTATTTTGGCCAATCATTTCTACGTCGACATTCTTCGACGCTTTTTGGCTCACTTTCTTCATTACTTCTGGTAATGTCAAGGGCCATTTTATATGAAAATATGTTGTCGACAACAGTTTTATTTCTATCCAGAATTTCTCCAGTTTTCATGAAATGTATTGAGATCTCATTATTTTCAGGTACCTGTTCCTCTTCAGGGGAAAACATTTCATGACACACCTCTTCAAGAGGTCCCTTTTTAGGAGATTTATACTTTTCAAGAGTTTCCTCTTCAGGAGGTTTTGGAATAGAGGATTTAAGCTCTTTAGGAGTACCAATTATATTTGTGGCCTGTATTGTGGGTACGTGTTCTTTAGGAACACCAAATTCATTTTGTATTCTTTTCCTTCTAGAAATTTTGTCTTTTGCACCAATAGGTCTTCCACGCTTCAGGCGTATTTTAGATTCACCTATTGCTGCTTTAACAATTTGTCCTTCAGGGACTTCAATCCTTGCTGGAGTATTAACAGCAGGAATATAAGATTTTACTACACCTTTAGGGTCAGTAAATACATCCGGTAATTGATTTGCAACATTTTGTAAATGAATAATCCTTTGAACTTCTCGTTAACATTCATTTGTAGGAGGATCAAAATGAGACAGGGTCTTATTATCCCAAGTAATATCTTGTCGTGCTTCAGGCACCGACTTTTCTTTACCCATTAACGAAAAATTTAATTCTTCAAAATGACAATCCTCAAAACGTGCTTTAAACATATCCCCTGTAAGGGGTTCAAGGTATCTAATAATGGATGGAGAATCAAAACCAACATATATCCCAAGTCTACGTTGAAGGCCCATTTTTGTACGTTGTGGAGGTGCAATTGGAACATATACAGCACATCCAAAAGTACGAAGATGAGAAATATTTGGTTGTTGACCAAATGCAAGCTGTAATGGAGAATATTTATGATATGCAGATGGTCTAATGCGAATTAGAGATGCTGCATGAAGTATAGCATGTCCCCAAACAGAAATAGGTAGTCTTAATTTCATAAGTAAAGGTCTAGCGATTAGTTGAAACCTTTTGATCAAAGACTCAGCTAAACCGTTTTGTGTGTGTGTGTATGGGCAACAGGATGTTCAACATCTATTCCTATTGACATGCAATAATCATCAAAAACTTGAGATGAAAATTCACCTGCATTATCCAATCGAATGGTCTTAATTGGATACTCAGGAAATTTTGCTCGTAGTTTAATTATCTGAGCAAGAAGTCTAGCAAATGCAACATTTCTAGTGGAAAGAAGACAAACATGTGACCATCGACTAGATGCATCAATTAGAATTATAAAATATCTAAATGGTCCACTTGATGGATGAATAGGCCCACATATATCTCCGTGAATCCTTTGTAAAAAGGATGGAGATTCAACAATGACTTTTGAGGGAGATGGTCTAATAATTAACTTACCTTGAGAACATGCAGAGCACGGAGATTCATTAGGTAGAAATATCTTTTGATTCTTTAAGGGATGCCCATGCGAATTTTTAATAATTCGTCTCATCATTATAGAACCTGAATGTCCAAGGCGATCAAGCCAAGTCATAAATACTTTAGGGTCAATGCACTTCTGGTGCATTACTACATATGATTCAATTGTTCTCATTTTTGTATAATACAATCCAGAACATAGAGCAGGCAGTTTTTCTAATACGAGTTTCTGGCCCGATACTGTTTTAGTAATAAGAAGATGCTCTTTACTGCCTTCATTGGTCGTTTCAATATGGTAATCATTACGACGTATATCTTTGAAACTCAATAAATTTCTTCTGGATTGTGAAGAGAATAGAGCATCATCAATACAAAATTTGGTGCCATTAGGCAATACAATATAAGCTCTTCCAGAGCCCTCAATTAAATCCGATGAACCTGATATGGTATGGACATAGGCTTTACTTAGTGTTAGATTTTGAAAATATTTCTTTTCTTTGAGAATTGTGTGAGTTGTAGCACTGTCAGCCAGACATATATCTTTATCATTCAACTCAGAGATAAAAAGCTCATCAATGTGATCCATGATTCTACAAAATATACAAAACTTTTATTACTGATAGAAAGAAAATACATTAATTGAGTGGAACACTTCCATCTCCAATTAAGTGTTCAATACTACCATCAGGATGATTAAAGAAATCAGATACATCAAGATGAGTAATGTCTACATCTACTGAATCTAATAAATCATCTGATGGTTCTACTAAATTTGTTTCATGCACTTTATTCTTTCCTTTAATAGAAACTTGATATAAATCAGCTAAGTGCCTGGCCGTACGACAGGTACGTGACCAATGTCCAGTCATTCCACATCTATGGCACACCTCTTCACTTTTCTTTGAAGAATTATTCTGAGGATTTTTACCCCTCTCTGAATTGTACCACTTCTGGTGATATGGTATATTATAATCCCTTTTAATGTTGTCATTTTTGGGACCAACATTTCTATAATTTTTCCTACCACGTCCACGCCTCCGATTTCTTCTAAAGGATGCACCATTCACTTCTGGGAATGATGCAAACTTATTACCATTCACTTCAGGGAATGATATTGAGCCAGTAGGGCGTGACTGGTGGATTTCTAATAAGAGCTCATTATTCTGCTCAGCTACTAGAAGACATGATGTAAATTCAGAATATTTCTTGAACTTTCTCTCTCGATACTGCTGCTGCAGGAGCACATTCGAGGCATGAAATGTAGTAAAAGTCTTCTCTAGCATATCTTCATAGGTGATTTTCTCACCGCATAATTTTAATACTGAGCTTATTTTAAAAAGTGCGGAATTATACTCACTAACACTTTTAAAATCTTGCAACCTCAGGTGCATCCATTGAGAACGAGCTCTTGGGAGGATGACAGTCTTCTGGTGTTCATACCTCTCCCTTAAATTGTTCCACAAAATATAGGGATCTTTTACTGTGAGATATTCAGTTTTCAATTCTTCATGAAGATGGTGGCAAAGGAAAATCATTACTTTAGCACGTTCCTGTAGGGATGCTTGATTTCCTTCTTTAATAATTTCTCCCAGGTTCATTGCATCAAGATGTATTTCAGCATCAAGTATCTAGGATAAATAATTTTTCCCAGATATATCAAGAACAACAAATTTCAATTTTGTAAGATTTGCCATTTTCTACACATATAAATAATAAATATGTGTATCTCAGAAAATATATTTATAAATTCACACAGATAATCATCAATAAAATATATCAAAGATTTCAAATAATATATTCAAAAACTTACAGAGGAATAAGGCTACTAGCTTCAGAATTGGTAGAACCGTCGTGCTGATAACGTGTTATGAAACTTAAAGAAAGGAACTACTATTGCAAAAGAGAAATAAGAAATTCTCTCTGAAACTCTTAAGAACTGAAACTTTCTTTCTCTCTCTATTTTTTCTTATGAATTTCATTACAACTGAAGCCCCTATTTATAGGCTTTGAAATTACTATGCAAGTTACTATGCAAGTCACTATGCAAGTCACTATGCAGAATTTAAAATAATAGTGGTGGGTTATTCACATAATTTAGTGGTGGGACAAGGGGGCAGCTGTATTTCGTTCGTTTATTTCAGATATGCTTTTATTTAAATTTTTTGAAAAGTAAATAGTGCTTTTATTTGACATGTGTATCTTTTTAAATTTGAATATGAAAACTTATTTACCTACAAATAGCTCATTTGAGTTTTTTAAAAATCACAACAAGAGCTTATACATCAATTGCTAAATTTTGCATCATTATTTCAAAATCATCATTCTTTCAAAATCCTCATTCTCTCTTTTCTAAATTTTGTGCCTTAATCCTTATTCATTTTGAGAGAGATATAGGTTGCGCTATATTATTTTTATCTCACTTATTGAGGAGTATATTCTGATAACCTATTCACTATCAACTTTTGTATTTATAAGACGGTGCGTATAATTTTTGTGTATATAGAAGATGTTCTACACAGGAAATAGTTGAATCACCAAGTGTGAGGTGATTGCATGTGTAGAGGGTGTTCTACATGGATTTTTTGTAACGATGTTGCTCAAAGGTTTAATTGGTTTCTATCTCTACCTGAAGGAGATTGAATAATGAATTTGGGATTCTCAAGGGGTAGCTTCAGGTGAAGACGTAGGCAGTGGGGTTGAATCCCATTAAAATACTGAATTTGCTTCTTCTTGCCCTTACTCTTTATATTTCTTGCAGTTTCGTATTTTGTTTATATTTTATATTGTATATTTGGTTTAAAAGTATTAATTTTTTAATATAACCCAATTCAACTCCATCTTATGTTAGTCATCTGGGCAACAACGTGATTAGTAAGAGAAAAACCTTTACCCTTTGAAGAGAAATTACCTGACTGTCGAGGTCCTTTGTTGTTGAATTTTGAGTTGTTTTTCTAGCCATAAAAAATAGTGTATGCACCAAAATCAGGGGAATGGAGGCTGATGCGAGTTTCATAACTTTGTAGAAGTGGGACTGCTTCAACATAGGTTGGCATAAGAGGTCTGAGCATAGATGTAGTAAAGGGCTCATACATTGCCCCCTCATTAGCAAGGAGAACACCTTCGTTTTTTCATCAACAGGGAATCCAATAGCCGAGAGACTATCACACACTCCTTTGAACTTATGGAGATAGTCATTCGGCATCATTTCAAGGTCTTTTTTCATGTGGTTAAGTGGCTGGGTAAGTTGGAATTGACGTTCTTGAGAGGATTGTGCATAAGCTTCTTTGAGTGAATTCCATACATGTGCCGATGTGTCTAGACCAATTATGATGCCAAGTGCCTCCTCAGACAAGGTTCCAATTATCCAGCCCCTCAGTAAACGAACAACAATCCTCCATTTGATAAATTCTAGGTTTGCAGCTTGATGAGTTGAACCCTTTTGAAGTGGAAGTACAGCTTTAGGGGCTACGGCCTCACTCGTTAGGTATGTCACAAGTTCTTGGCTCTCGGCTAGAGCAAGTACTTGCTCACGCCAAAAGGGATAATTTTCTGCTTTAAGTCAAAGTGTGACAAAATTGCTCACATTCAAAGGTATTGAAGACATGGTTTGTGGAAGGAAGAAGAAAAAACCCTCCTCACAGTGTTTTAGTACTTCTGATACCAAGAAGAAAAATAAAGAGAGACGATGTTGAGAAGTCTCACCGCACCTTTAATGGTGGGAGTGTGTATAATATTTATATTGAACATATACAACTGTTTCAAGGAAATGAATCAATACAGAAATTCTATAAGGAAACAATTATCAATTTACAAGGAAAGAAATCAGCTATGTATGAGCTGTCTAAGTCTTTAATCTGATTGAAGAAAATCTATTTGCACAATTTCTGCTGAGTTCTCAGTTGCCATCTTTAGCATGATTTTCCTTACAATTGTGTCTTCCATATTTTGCATCTAATCTGTCGAGTCTTGCATGCTATCAAATACTTCAGTAAAGCTACCTCGCTGGCAGCTACCCTTGGTGCTGCTGGCCATCCTCTTTCATCTCTGAGATTATCATATTCTTACTAGCTAGTCTTGGCTCTAACTACGAGTCCATTGTGACATCCCTCATTACTCGCTTGAGTCCTTCTCCACTCCTTAGGTTTACAGTTATTTGCTAAACCATGAGTCAAGAATTGTTCATCAAACCTCTAACCTTCTTTCAAGTACCTCAATGGCTGCTCATGATACCTCAACTCACCCAGCACAACCTACATCTCAACCTAGTCGAGGTAGAGGAGGGCAGAGGAGGGAGAGGTCATCGTGGATGGGGTGGATGTAAACGAGGTTTTTCACCATTTTCCAACAAGCCGAACAATTGGCCCTTATGCCAAGTTTGTCACAAGCCGGGTCACATGACCTTGATAGGTATCCCATCATTCAATATCCACCACCATCATTCAATGCTCACTGCACAACCTTACCACCATCTGCACCTCCCTCAAATGCTTGGTATCCCAACACAGCCATCTCCAACCATTTCACCTCAAATTTCTCCAACCTCAACCTGGATTCTTTGTCTTAACACGGCTCCGATCAAATTAGAATTGGTGACTGCTCGACACTCCTAATACAGAACATTGGCACTACTCATCTCAACTCCAATTCTGGCAAATTTCTCTTTTCTCAATTACTTCACGTTTCTTGTAGTTCATCAGTTTTGCTTAGATAATTTCATATTCTTTGAATTTCACTCTAATTATTTTTTTGTGTGAAGGATTTATGCACCCGGGCAACTCTTCTTCTAGGCCACGTTAGGAATGACCATTATGAACTCCCAACTAATATTTCAGCTACTTCCTCTTCGCATGTTTTGGCTACTACACTTCAAGCTCATTTGGCACACAGTCTTCTACCTTTACTTGGCACACAAGACTTGGTCACCCATCACCTCGCACCACCTCCTTCACGAAAAACAATTTCAAGCTCCCGATCACCTCCTATACTACTGTGTCTCCTTGTCTTAGTTGTCCCTTAGTTAACTCTCATGTTCTCCCTCATCCCCCTTCTCCTTATGGATTTAGTAAGCCATTTTTTTACTTTTTCTTGATGTTTGGGGACCGACACCTATGCCGTCCTCCAATGGATGTAGGTACTATCTTTTTATTATTGATAATTTTTCCAAATATATATGGCTTTTCCCACTTCAATCTAAGTATAATATTTCAACCATAATGATAGCCTTTTTACAATATATAAATAACTTCTTTCAATCCAAAGTGGCATCCATACAATCGGATTGAGGGGGAGTATTCTGAACCCTTAACCAAGTTTTTCAGTCCCAAGGAAACCATTGTATCACTTGTCCGTACTCTGTCCCTTAAAATGGCATGGTTGAGAGAAGACACCAGCATATTGTCGAAATCGGTTTATCCCTTTTAGCCCATGCTTCGGTTCCTCACAAATATTGAGGAACCGAAGCATTTCAAACGGTGGTTTTTTAATTAATTGAATGCCCACTCCGGTTTTACAAAATCAACCTCCCTTTCAAACCCTCTTTCATACCCCTCTTAATTACAATTTTTTAAGAACCTTTGGATGTTTATGTTGGTTTAACTTGAAATCGTTCAATCGTCACAAGTTGGACTTCCAATCCAAACCATGTATGTTCATTGGCTATAGCTTAGATCACAAAGGCTATCATTGTCTCCACATACCTATAGGCCGAATTTACACCTCTTGGGATGTGCAATTTCCAGAAGCCACTTTTCCCTTTCTGAAACCAGCCCAGAACCCATTCCCGCTACCAACATCTCTCTATCTAACTCACATTTGCCTATCACTCTCATTCGGCCACATAGACTGACTCTAACCCTACTTAATCCAACTCACAATCACAGGAACATAACCCATTAACTAGACTCTAAACTAGTCCAACTCACGGCCCCCACCCTTTACTTTCCCAAGCCTAACTCACCCCACTCCACTTAGTCCACCTTATAGTCCCTTACTTAGCCTGACGTCCCAATCTTTCCCTTCCGTTTGCAACACTCATCACATGGTGACCCGATTCAAGAATGATGTTCATCAACCCCTTATTCGAACCAATGGTACAGTTCCATGGACAAAACCAAAACCCTTCCTTCACCTCTTGACTTCCACCTTGCCTACCATACCTGAAGAGCCAACCTTATTTATAGAAGCTTCCAAATATTCTGAATGGCGTCTAGCTATGGTTTCTGAGTTCCAAGCATTACTTGCCAACTAGACCTGGTAACTTGTCCCACCTTCCCCTACCTTCAATGTCCCTTGGTTCCAAGTGGGTATTTAAGACTAAATAATATGCTGATGGCTTCCTTGAGCATCGCAAGGCACACCTTGTGGCCAAACTCTAAAGGGTTTCATCAGTAAGCTGGTTTAGACTTCATCGAAACATATAGTGTTGTGATTAAACCTATTACCATCCGTTTGCTCATCTCCATTGCAGTTTCTACTTGATGGCCCTTGCATCAGTTGGATATCTAGAATGCATGCATGCATGGTGACTGGGAAGAAGCTATGTTCATGCAACAACCCCTAGGCTCGTGAATCTTGATTATCCTCACCATGTTTATAAGTTATGAAAATCTTTAAATGGCCTTAAACAAACCCCTAGGGCTTGGTTTGCGAAGCTGAGCACTCGTTTCACACCTCTTAGTTTTCATACATCAAAATCAAATTTTACTCTGTTCATATACACTCAGTCGAATCATTTTGTTTTTGTATTAATTTATGTGGATGACATTATTGTTACTAGTTCTAATTTCATAGTTTATCTCTGATTTGTTGGATGCCTTGCATGTTTCTTTTCCTGTTGAGGACCTAGGTCCCCTGCATTATTTTTTAGGAATAGAAATCACACGTACTACTGACTCTTTGCTTATGTCCCAATCAAAATATGCCTCTGATTTGCTCAAACAGACTAATATGTAAAACTCCAAACCTGTGTCGACACCTATGTCATCTTCGGTTAAGTTGACCGTCATTGATGGTTCTTCATTCGAAAGCCCTCAACTTTACCGTAGTATTGTTGTGAGTATTCAATATATGGCATTTACACACCCAGACATTTCCTTTGCAGTTAACAAAGTGTGTTAGTTCATGCATTGCCCTCGTATTTCACATTGGCAAGCCATCAGACGTATCCTTAGATATATGCGTCTTACCTAGCATTTTGGTCTTAAATTTTCTGCATCATCTCCTTTTTCTTTGTCTGCCTACTCTAATGCTGACTTGGCCGGATGCCTTGATGATCGTAAATCCACTAGAGGGTTTTGTGTGTACTTAGCTCTCACGTAATGTCTTAGGCTCCAAGAAATAGTCTACCATAGCCCGATCCTCCACAGAGGTTGAATACAAGGCTATTGTAATTATCACCTGTTAGCTTATCTAGTTACAATCCTTTCTTAGTGCGCTTGGTATTTTCCTTTCTAATCCACCTATTCTTTGGTGTGATAATTTTGGCACTACGTACCTCCCTTAATCCTATCCTACAAAGTCGTACTAAGCATGTTGAGCTAGATTATCACTTTGTTAATGACCATGTGGCTAGCAAAACACTGAACATGTCCTTTGTTTCTAGCAAAGGCCAAATTGCTAATATTTTCACAAGCCACTCTCCACTACGCGCTTTAATTTATTGCGATCCAGCCTTGCCATTGCATGAGTGTCCCTTAGATCGAGGGGGAATATTGAAACACCTATTGAAGCATTATGTACAGATGAAGATAACAATGCATTCAAGACAAACAAGATGGACACATTTAGCACAACAAGAGACAAAGCCCTCAATAAAAACACATACATTGTCAATAAAAACAATGCCCTGCTACAACACGCCTTTGTAATTCACAAAAGGACTTGCTGATTGTCCTCACCACGACAACCTTGTTGATGTGTCACCACAGAGTGATCTATGTAATATGATTCTATTATCGAAGCTATGTGTAAATGTTGAACAGTTTGCTTGTAACACTATAACATCCCAACCCGTAACACTATAACATCCCAACCCAAAACGTGAGATTTATTTTATTTTTGTATCTAGTTAATAAATAATTTTTTTTTCATTCATAATATTTTAAGAAGGATTATCTTCCTTTTTATTTGTTTAAACTAAATTATTTTAAATTGAAACACTTTAACTATCTCAGTGTTTATTTTCTTGTTGAAATTTTCTGTTAAAATTTCATATGTGCGCGGTTTTAATTCTCTGTGGATTTTCGAAATTAGACTTCTATTTTTTCCATTCGATTTTCAATTACAAACCAACTCAAACTTTCTTATCCTTAGTATTTTAACCCTCGTAGAAGGGATTCGTTAGCCAACTTCAAACTTCAATTTCCTTTATTCACGCCTCCCACTATTTGCATATCTCCTACCTTTCTGTTTGCTCTAAGGTTTTATCTGTTTCCTTACATGTATTCATATGTTCATTAACATTTGTCTTGCCTCTAAAACACAAGATCAAACTCACTTGATAGTTTTCTTTCTCATCCCTAGAGTTTTATTTTGGGTTCTAATGTTAACCTCAAACACATGCATGCGTCGACCATCCTCAACCCTAGTCTAAGTTGTCGCCACTCCACCTTCATCACATAGCCACGGGCTTAAAACCATGGCAGTCCCAGTGTTACACCACTGTCCGACCCCTCACATTCCTTTCCCACTCTAGCTCACGGCCTCCCAACGAAACCATGTTAGCACCACTATAAGCAGCCAACAAAACCCTGTTTTTAGTCCCTCAAAATAGAGCAACTCCATGTAACAAAAGCTCCAACAGATAGCGCGTATTTTCCACCTTTAGCCACCAAACTGCACGTCGAGAACTGTCCAACACCCCTTCTGTCCATCGCATTTCATGTTGAGCTTCTCCCTCATGCTTTGCTCTCTCGTCATCCCTGTCCCTTCTTTCCCCTCGGAGTCTCTCATCTTACTCTTCCCTCTCATCTTACTCTCTTTCTCTCAACTCTTTGTCATTGCTCACACCACCCTCCAACCACCCAACTCCGGTTATAGCTCTGTTGTCCTTGTCGTCGAATCCATGGTGAGTCTTCAAGAGTCTTCAATTCTCTTTCCTTCCCGGTCAATTGCATCTCCATTGCTTGTTCATGTTTAAGATTTTGAAAACCAAAAATACATAGCTTTCATTTTGAGTCAATTTACCTTGTTGCCCTTAATATGAAAACTACGGTAGCATGTTGTGTTGCACTTGGTGATGTTTTACGATGGGCCTGTTTATAGGCTTGATTTTTATTATAAATTTTCCTATTTTAACTTGGGTTGGGCTTAATATTCTAAATCGGGTTCAATTTGATTTGAATGTATATGTTAGCCTTAAAGCTTTATTTTTTATAGAATGGTTGAAGGATTTAAATTATGTTAATTATTATTAATTTTATGAATAGATTTCAATAATAAGTAACAAGTACTTAATATTTATTTTGTAACACTTTAAGTCCTTTGTAGGGAATGAATTTTAGTGTTATTGTTATAGATTTTAATATATATGCTATTTAGAATTTTACATAAACTAACACGTTGAGAATATTTTTAACTATATATATATATATTAATTTAGTAGAATATTATAATACATATTTCTAGAAACGTTAGTACTAATTCATACTTTATATAGGTAACATTGAGTTTTGAAGGAGAATTTAGAAAGCAACACTAAGAGATAAGTAAATTTGATCACAAAATTAAGATCTTCACAATTAGCTTATATTATTAGTAAAGCCAATTTTTTTATAGTCATTTTCATATACTCCTTATGTTATGCAATCATGTCATTTAGCATCATGTTCAGATTCAGCGAGTATAGGCATGGGACCAGTGCACAATCTTGCACGTAGGGTTAAATCTGTTGATCAATCAGTTCAGTTAAATTAGTTAAATTAATTTAATTCAGTTAAATTAGTTCAATTAATTTAATTCAGTTAAATCAATCAGATCAGTAGTTAATTCAAACCAATTAATTAAGTTAGTTAGTCACTTAATTCAGATAGTTTCAGTCATACATAGTATAAATATCAGCATGTATAATCATGTTTTTAAGTTTCAGTATGAAATTTAAGAAAATTTCTATGATTATTATTCTCACATTGTGGTGGGTTTCTTAACGAATTATCGACTCATTTTAATTTATTTTTAAACCATCTAAGTGAAGAGGATGATCAGTGCGAACAGATGGACTAAGATTAGATGGAGCAGTTAAATTCAGACATTTATTGTTTTATTATTAAATCAGTTTTATTAAATCAGAAATCTTCTAGTTAATATTTAGAAAGATATTTTATTAGAACTTTATTCTTGTAAAATAAATGTTATTTAGTTTTGTTATGAAAATGAGATTCTTGTGTTAGATCAAAAATTGTAGAAAGATTTCATGACACTTCTTAATTTACGAGAATGGATGTTACAAAAACAATGAGAAAAAATCAATGAAAACAGAGTTTCAGAAATCTTGATTTCTGCTATGCATTTTGTCGAGCACGTTGAGTGCACTCTTTTCTATCTTACTTATATTTGTTTCAGCAAATGTATGCGTGGACTTAAAAGACCACCTGCTTGCCTTGACTCAACGAGTTCGAAAGGTAATTCCCTCCAAGATTACAAAGTTGAGAGAGAGAGAGAGAGGGGTTACATTTATGTCCAAGTCTAAGGTTGATTTGGATTGCAAGATGAATTCAACTCATTTCAAATTCATTATTATATTTTTTTAAATTTTTATATAAAATATAATAAACAATTCAAATTTTTTCAAATCTCAATTCAATTTTTTCAAATTTTAAAATAATAATAATATTAAAAAAGTAATCCTAGAGGAAGTGGTTTTAGGGAGTTAAGGATGAGTCGACTTTAGTTCAATTTTTTTTTTCCTCATTTTCAACCATGTTTTCAATTCTTATACCAAAAATAAATTAATAGAATTCATTAGATCCATAAAAATAATGTTGAAAATAAATAAATTTTTTTTAAACTAAAAACAAAGTTGAAAAAAAAAAGAAAAAAAAATGTTGAAAACAAGACTGAAAATGAAGACTTTTTTTTTCTTCTCATTCTTAGCATTATTTTCAATTCTTATACTAAAAATAAAATAATAAAATTCATTATATCTATAAAAAGAAAGTTAAAAATAAAAAAAGTTTCTTTTAAATTAAAACTAATTTATTTTCAACTCCTTAAAATTGATTTTCCTTAAAATTTTAGTCATTGAGCATTGAGTGTGTGGAGTGTATTATATAATAGGGCTGCTGTGCGTAGCAGGCTTTTTGAAAAATTAAGAACTAAAATATTAAGAGCCAGACAAAAACATCTTCTAATGTTTTTTAAAAATTTTCTTATTCATACTTTTTTATTATTTTTAAAAAATTATTATAAACATAAAAAAATTATATAAATAAAAATTTACATTAATGTAATTTTATAACAGTCATTAAATTTATTTTATAATAAAAATAATTATATATTTTTATTATAATAATAAATTATATCATTTATAAATTTATTTATTTATAATTTTTTATGACTATAAATGAAACCCTAATTAATAATAGTGAAAATCGAAAATTCCAACGCTCGGTAAAGAGGTGCCTAAAGAACAAACAGTAGAGTTTTCGCTACCTGCAACAACACCTTCGGGGCAGAGTTCAGAAGGGAGGGAATTACCTAAGAACAATCTCTCTCTCTCTCTCTCGGAGAAGTACTTATGTTACAGTTAAGCTCTCGTTTTATTTAGCCTCATCGATTTCGATTCCGAAGAAGTTAATTGTTTTGGGTGTCCGAACACTTTATGGCGAGGCTTCTTCGGAACGCTTCCTTCTTCAGACGCTATCAACATATTCCGGAGGTCATTCTCTTCACCCGTTTGTCTACCATTTTTAGAGCATTTTTTCGTTCCATATTTATTCAGGGACTCTGTTTCTTACTCTCTATTTGATCACCGAGCAAGTGTGCGTACTTTTAAGAAATGAAAGTTTGGAGAGATTGGAATCTAAGGTTTAGGACCATTGAAGTTAATGGTCCTCATGCAAAGGGGCCGATTGCAACTGTTTGACGCAATGGAGTTCGGTAGCTTGTTTCTAAGAGGCAAAAGAAAAAATGTAACATGTTCAGTTTTAACCTTTTTGGGACCTTTTTTTTTTTCTGGGAACAAAATGGAAAGTTTCATATATGGGCATTTCATTTTTTTTCCCGTGTTTTTGGTCATTGAAAAAAATACATATGCTTTGGTTGGGCTATGTGTTAAGGTTTTGATATAATTGTTTCGTCTCTTTATTTGCCTGTTTTATAGTTTCCAGGTTTGGTGCATTTGAATCTTATTTAAGTTCATTTATTTCTGGGATTTGCTTATCTGCAGGGCTTTAGAAGAGGCATATTGGGGACATCTTCTCAGTTTTACGAATTTTCTACTAGAGGTGCTGAAATTATCTGGCTGTTGACAGAACCATAGTTTGGGAATTCTTAAATTGGTGATTTAAGTCGTTGAATTTTATTTCAGTACGTTTGGCATGTCATAAGAGATAAGAGAAAATTGGCATGCATGGAGAGTTCTGGCTTTTATTTACTCTGCTATACACTGATGAATGGTGTGTTTTGATGTGGGATGTAAATTGATTTTGGTGTTATGGTTACATATAATGTGAATAAAAAAATTCAATATGCATTTTTCAAAATCGGAGAGGAGTTAGTTCGCTAGAACTCAGCCATTTCCCATTTTGTTTCATACATTAAATAGTGGATCGTTGACAATATCAATTTCTATCTCCCTGAAGGCCGAAGGAAGTCTAAGTCGGATGGAAGTGATTCCAGTGAAGATAATATGTCTAAGAAAGATTTGGCACTACAACAAGCCCTAGACCAGATTACATCCTCATTTGGAAAGGAGGCTATCATGTGGCTTGGTTCCTCTGTCCCTTTGAGGCAGGTCCCAGTGGTATCCACAGGTTCTTTTGCTATGGATATAGCACTGGGAACCGGTGGACTTCCAAAGGTATCTTCTTATTTCCATGAAAGTTTATTGAGCTCGACATTTTCCAGTTTAATAAAAATCTTCTTTCATGAAATGTGAACAATTTGTTTTGGTAATTAAGAAATGGTTTCTTAATTTTCATGTTTATTTTCCCTTTGTTATTATCAGCCCCTTTCCCTTGTAGAGGCAGTATGCTATTTATCGTTCTTGAAACTATCATCGTTACAATTTTTAGCCCATTCAGATCATCATAGACCACAAGAATTTCTCCCTCCTAGGAAATATGGAATCTCATTCACCACCCTCTCATACTAAATATGGGGTATTAAATTGACTGAAGTTGTGGTACCTACATACAATTAGAAAGTGATGAATGGGATCCTGCAGTGCTTAGGAGGGAGAAGTTCTTGTGGTTTATGATGGTTCCTAGGGGATCTAGTTGTTATTGACCAGTCTTTTAGAGTATTTAGATCAGATGTGACTTGAGCATTTGTTCGGTTGTTACATTAATCCTCTAATATTATTTCATTTTCCTTTCAGTTACCTTATGTAGAGATCTCTTTTCTTCTTCCAAATACTACATTGCATGTTCCCATTCTCTCTCTTTCTCTAAGACACACACACATGCACAATGTGTGCATATGTGTGATATGAGAACATACAGATCAAACATTTTATTTTATCTTTCTGATATGTTTTACTTACAATACACCTTTATTGGATATCTGCAGGGACGTGTTGTGGAGATATATGGTCCAGAGGCTTCTGGGAAAACTACTCTTGCTCTACACGTAATTGCTGAAGCACAAAAGCAAGGAGGTTTTTGTTATATGCTTCTATAGTCACTTTTTTAACTGCATCACTAATAATAAGTGGGAAAAGTTGTGGCTTTTAGAGATCGTTTACCATATGCAATTACAGTTGTGTTAAGTAATTTCTTTTGTAATTTTGACAATGTGGGTGGTTGGGCTTCATGTCAAAACATGATAATTCTGTATGAGGGACATTTTCCCCCAAGGTCTCATTTGTTTTCACAGATGAGATGAGATGAGTTAAAATAAATGTTGAAAAGTTAAATAAAATAGTGTTAAAGAGTATTTTTTTAATATTATTTTTGTTTTGGGATTTGGAAAAATTGAGTTGTTTATTTTATTTTGTATGAGAATTTGAGAAGTTTTAATGATTAGATAAGATGAGATGAGATGAAAAGTTTTTTGAAAGTGAACAAGGCCAAAATTTCCCTCTTTGCAGATGGTTTCTCTGTGTATTCAAGTTAAATTATCACTTTGGTGGATAATAAGTGAAACAGCTATTTTGGCTGTACAATTTTATTCTGTCCATGCCATTTGTCTGGCCTCTACCTTCTGCCCCCAATTTTATCTTTTTGCTAATTTTATAGTCAAAGAAACAAGCTTTTCTTATATTTATTAGATTCTTATGTTATAGGAGGCCTAGCCTCTCCTATTGAATAGTCAATTAGATGCATATGCAGATACTCATTTTTTTTTTCTTTTAATAAAAAGGAAGATTTTCGTAGTAAGTCATGAATCTTGTGTCACATAAGACTGGTTTTTCAATTTTGACCATGTTTAGATATAATAACTGTTGTGCTTTTAATGATTGTTCCTGTTTAAAAGAATTATTCTATAGCATCTTTCAAGGAAAATGAAGTTTGTTTAATGCCATTTCTATGTAGGTTACTGTGTGTTTGTTGATGCTGAGCATGCTCTTGACCCGGCTTTGGCCCAGGCTATTGGAGTAAAAACTGACAAGTTACTTCTATCACAACCAGATTGTGGTGAACAAGCTCTCAGCCTTGTGGACACCCTAATTCGAAGTGGTTCTGTTGATGTTGTTGTTGTTGACAGTGTAAGTAAGATGCTCAGTTCAGCTCACTTTGCTTGGCATGAGATCAGTATTACTTTTTTGATTTGGCACTGGGTGTTTGAGAATAGCATCCCCACTAATCCCGGGGTGCACAGGCCCTAGACAAGGAGTTTCCCTCAGGTGCATCTCGGGTAATTAAGAGGAAAATCTCCCAGTTTAATGGCCCCTAAAATTGTTTGCATCCAAGGGGGATTTGGACCTTAGACCTGAGCGGAGCACACTCTCAAGCCCAAGGCCTTCACCACTTGAGCTAACCCCTAGGGATTACTTGGCATGAGGTCATTATTGGTAGCTGTGGGAACGTGCTTGTTACTATCTTACGCAATCTTTTTGTGATATCATTTTTCTTCCCATCTCTAATTGCTTTATCTGAAACACCTTATCGGCTCATTAGGCTTTTCTTGGAAGATTTCTTTTTCCTTGAACCGCATGGTAACATATATGTCATAAACATACACATGATGGTTACTGATTTAAATTAGTTTTTTCATTTCTAAGTTATGCACTATTTTATTTCTACCTATATACAAAGGTATCCACTATTTTATTTCTGCTCTGACAATAATAGATGTATTTATGATAACAGGTTGCAGCACTTGTGCCTAAAGGTGAACTTGATGGTGAGATGGGTGATGCTCACATGGCAATGCAGGCTAGATTGATGAGCCAGGCTCTTCGCAAGTTGAGCCACTCTTTGTCACTATCACAGACTATATTGATCTTTATAAATCAGGTATCATTTTTTATTGTACTTTAGCATGATGATCATTTTTTATTTTCTATAAACCGTGGGTAGCCCAAGTGGTAAGGACGAACGTGTGTGCAGGAGCCCCATCTGATTCCCCCTGGAGTCAAACTGAGATTTAAGTGGGAAGTAGTGGCAGTGGGTTGCTGTGCTAGTTTCCCCAAAATTTAGGTTCCATGGGCTAAGGGCTTTGCCATGGGTGGTTCCCTCATCATTAAAAAAGAAATTATTATACTCTAGCACCCAGTTGTATAATTTTGATTGAGCGAGTTTGAGATAAGAGGCATTGGGTTAGTTGTGCTTGGGCTCACAATGGTATGAGGTGTCACAAATGGCCTTAGCTGGGACAGCCTTGGACCTGGTCAGCTTGGGGGAATATTGAATACTTTTTTTCCTTGGACACCAGGTGTGAATCAAAAACAAAAATATTTTTACTTTCTTTTTTTTTGGCATTTTGGGTTTCATTTCAAATTTGATATGCGATAAGAATTTTGTCAGGAGTGGAACTTGGGAGTTTGACATGGGGAGCAAACTATAAAATAAATTCTGAGTGGGGCAAAGTTAATTTCTATGGATTTTTTTATTAACCTAAAAAATTATTATGGAATTTTTTTTTTTTGGTGGGGGGAGGGGGGTTGTTCCCAAACACTGCACCCAGTTCTGCCCCTGGGTATCGTTGAGCTGGGCATTACTAACCTAATTTTGTTTTTCTCTATTATCTTCGATCACTTTGTTCATTTAAGGACCGGTTTTGGATCCTATCAAAAAAAGAAAAAAGGGCAGGTTTTGGAATTTATATAAATTCTATGAGAAAAACTCTTAGAAAAGGAAACCAATTTTGACTTATATGAGATTGTTAATGACTGGTGTGTTGTAAATCAAATTGAGCTAAAGGATATAATAAGCTACTTTTGGTTTTTTCAATGATGGGCTATTGCCATCCTGAGAAGTGAACTATAGTACGTGTGATGTGTCATTAAAAAAAGAAAAAGAAAAAAAAAGGAGGATTGATTTTCCTGATATCTATTGAAAGATCATCATGCATGTTTTATGATGAGACCTACCTGATGTGATTACATGCATCTCCAGATAAGATCGAAGCTTTCTACTTTTGGAGGATTTGGGGGGCCCACAGAAGTTACCTGTGGTGGTAATGCCTTGAAGTTCTATGCTTCAGTGCGCATTAATATTAGGAGAATAGGGCTTGTCAAGAAGGGTGAAGAGGTATGATATTTAATCTATTCTCAACTATGAATTTGAAATTGTAGAGGGTGTTATGACCTGTAATTTGGATTCTATTCTCATGTGTAGTAGTATAATTTCACCATAAGATGTAGACTTGAGCAATCACAGCAATGTAGCAATAGTCTCAAAATGAAACAATCAAAAGGGTATTGATTGTGTGGTGTTGCTAATCACTCTATGGATAGTTTGTTGAATTGAATGCTGAGTCCCTAAAATATTCTTGGGATTTGAATTTCTGTTTTCTTCACTCTCACGGTTTCAGGCACTCAGCTGAGAAAGAATGCTAAAGATCTGATGCTGCTTTGTTTAACTTTTGTGCAGTACTATGCATCGTGTCATAGTGTTCTTACTATTATTTAAAGGTTCTTGTTTTAAATATATCCTGATCTTTTCCTTTGCAAGTCTCATTCTCAAAACATGGGGAAAGCCAGAAGTAATTCGAAATAGTCCTTGTTTGAAATGGGTTTCATTTTGGTACAATTTTCTTGCCATTAAGGCATCCTTATAATGTTTTTTTCTTTTTCTTTTTTTTTTTAATTCCCCAGACTGTAGGAAGCCAAATTCTTGTGAAGATTGTGAAGAACAAGCTTGCCCCTCCATTTAAAACAGCCCAATTTGAGCTTGAGTTCGGCAAGGGCATCTGTAAGGAAGCAGAGGTCATAGACTTAGGAGTGAAACACAAAATTATCTCAAAGGCTGCTTCATATTACAATTTTAATGGCCAGAATTTCCATGGGAAGGACTTGTTTAAGAAGTTTTTATCTGAGAATGAGAGTGTAAGGGAAGAACTTACTTCAATGCTCAAGGAGAAGCTACTTTATGCCAAAACAGAAGAGGAACAAAAAACAGAGGCTACAAGTGGAGATCTTACAGAAGAAGTTGTTTCACCTGATTCTACCGATGAGGAAGCAGTCGCTGCTCTTGAAGCCTAAGTGGAAATTTGACCTTGAAGCACAGCTGGGGGGGTTTTTCTCCTTCTTAACCCCCAGGTGGGCTTCGTCGATCCCTGTGGTCAGCCATTGCCTTATCCCTTCAATGGTTGGTATGCTCATTTTTTTGTGGGACACTGCTTGGTTTTACCATTGGGAAGGCATAGATTTGGAATCACATGCTATTCTTTCTTATAATCATGTCTTAAGGTTTTCAAATTGTGTTGTAAATTAAATGTGTTTGTAATGAAATATAATTTGGGTCAAAAGACTATTATACCTAGAAAAGGAAAAAAAAAAAAAAGAAGAGAATCCCTCAAATTCTCACTTTTTTAACCCTTAGTGAATAATCATTTGACATCAAAATTTCAGTAGCCTGATTTGGTAATTAAATATGATTACATCACAACCAAAAAATGAACGTCTGATCGAGTGGATTAAGGTTTCTGCAGTTCTGGTTATGAAGCTTTTAAATATGCTCCCTAGAAGAACCATATAGTTTTGATAAGATAACTGAGGAAGAAGATGCCAAAGACTGCAGATTTGAAAACTGTCTGCATGTGGAAGATTAGGGATAACATGAATACAGAAAAGGTATGTGAATTATTCATGTGCATGAGATAATTGATCCCAAAAATATTAACAGCGGCACCTTGGACTGTATGTACATGTCCATGCAGCATGTTGACCAGCCCTCAAATATGATCAAACAATCTGGTGATCTCAAAACATAGGGGGCAGTTGAACATTGGGGTTGGAATTTGGATCATCCACATGGGTGTTTCTGGGGCGTCTTTTGATCCGGTTTGCCGAGATGCATTTTTTGGACTACCCTTTTGGTTTTAAGGGTTCTTGCTTCGGCCTAGAAAATTAGCAGGCTGTTGTTGTGTGAAGCAGCAGCTGTGGTTATGAGAAATGCTTCATATAATTCCTTAGACTTGTACGTATTTACAACTCATGACTTTAATCTAAAACATGTGCAACGTAGAAACTGAAAAGTATAGACACTAGACACAACAATACAACTTGATTTCCTCCGGTTTTAGCTCTCTTTGTTCAGTGGTGTGTACTTGCTTGCAGTTGCAGATTTCAGTTCACTACAACAAACGTGACTATTACCGGCGTTAAAATTAGTAGGTAAAATTAAAATTTTCTACCGGAAAAAGCCATCCTCGGCGATTACTGTAGCGCCGGAATTTCGCCGGAATAAAAGATGCAGGTACAATTCTATTGCGGGCACTGGCGTGTCGCCAGTGTTGTTTTAGTATTTGCGGCGAATTTATGCCGCCGCAAATACTCATATATTCGCCACAAAAAACGTATACGCCTGATTTGATTAAGGCTTTTTGCGGCGAATTTCTCCCTGATTGCGGCGAGATAAAAGCGCCGCAAAAAGTATTTTACAAAATTTTAAAAAAAAAATACTGGTGAACCAGTTTCACCAGTATTTTTTTAAGAAAAAATCTATTCATCCTCCTACTATTCACACAACCTCCACACACCACATATTATTTTATTTTATTTTTAATTAAATATTTAATATATAAATAATGAATAAAAAAATTAAATTAATTTAAAAAGAACAAATTCAAAAAAAAAATATTAAAAATATTTAAAAAATTAAAAATAAAAATAAAAAACGATGGTGTGTGGAAGTTGGGAGGTTGTGTAGAATTACTCTTTTTTTAAAGGGCTGTGCTAGATACAATCCATTAAAAATGGATTCCTTTGCAGTCCATATAAAAATAGACAAAATTATCCCCCATTTTATCACGAACTTTACCACAATACCCTTTACTTTCTAAATCAAAAATCAGCCCAGAAGATCAAGGTCATGGCCTTCAAAGCTCTGAAAATTCAGGCTGAAATGGCCGAGGAAGAAGCTCCACTCAATTGCATGGCTGCTACTGTTGAACAGGTTCAAAACTATCCCTTGACTTCTGCTGTACCAAGGTTTTCCCCAACGATTTAAAAAAGAAAAGGGGATTTCCCAAGGATTTATGTCCTATAATTCTTTCACTTTGTGGAAATATTATTGCAGAAAGTTTCAAATATTTGAAATTATTGGATTTGCAAAGCTCAGAGTTGACCACTGTGAACCTTTCCCGTTCATACAACAATACAAATTTATGTTTGGTTAAAGCTTAGAGTTGCAATGCTAACTACTTCTTTTTCATATTTTCTTTATTTTTCAGTTAAATGGATTATGCGATTTAGATTGGGAGATTACTGGTTTCTGTGTTTATTTAGAAAATTCCTTATGTTTCATGGAATCCAAAAGGGGATGACTGTTTCAAGATCCTCATAGAGTCACAAAGACATTGCTTTAGTTGGTAAAAATTGAAATCCAACACGCTGCGTTTCATTTACTTAATGAAACACTGTATTTTAGTTGGCCTGCATTGCAGTCCACATTTTGTGGACTGCAATAAGATTTATCCGCCCTTACAGTTAACCATATTTCCTAGTGGAGAACAATATCTAATTAAGAGAGTACAAAGTGATGATACCTGAAACAAATGAATTCCAGTAACTAAGGCTGCACTTGCAATAACTGGATTATTGTCAACTATTGCTTGTTTCAGGTAACGTTCAATTTGGGTGAGAAGGGTTCCTTCAGTTATCCGGCAAAGCACACGGATAGCATCCACCCGATACATGTCAGTCGTGCTAGTCATTTCCTTCATGAGGGAGCTTGTCACAACAATAACCTTTTAAGAATGATAAACCATTTAGTAACTATTCTTAAACACAAGGGTTTATATATAAAGGAGACCCTTTATGACTAAATGGACAAACAAACAAAGAAGCACACTTTTTTAATCGATAAAAAACAAAGAAGCAAAATAAAAATAATCAAACAGGGAAAGTAACCTTACAGGACTATATTCATAATTATTTAATACAAGATTCGATGAGATGGCTTAACAGAAGCAAAGCTATTGCTTTGAAAATTATATAGCTTAAAAATATGAATAAGCTAACCTTACAGGACTACACTCACAGTCTAAGGAGACAAAGAATCAAGAGGAAAAAAGAATCAAAAGAAGGAAAGAACATGAACTTGCAAAATTCTGGATCGTGTCACTAACAAAATAGACCAAATAGAAACAACTAATTTTCTAAGATAAATAAGTGATGACTATCAAAAACAATTCCAGATCCATAGATAAATAATTTTCTAAGACTATCAAAGAAGAGAGCTGGAAGAAATAAAATCGAACAATTAAACTATAACAATGTTATCACAAATAGTTATTTCTACTGGCAGGAAAAAATAAATTATTTCTGTATAATCTTGATCTCTATTGTTATTTAAATATAATGAGAAAACTAAACGAATTAAGAGAACTCTATTTTAAACAAAATGTCAGTGCCGCAAACTAAACATATTAAGATATCAAACAGAGCTCCACACGACATATATATAAACAATATAACAATATCATTCTATAACAATAAGCAAGGCAAAACTTGTGCACAACATGCAAAGATTACTCAAACTACAGTAAATAAATAGTAATTCAACAATATCATTTTCTAGCTTGCTTAAAGTAAAATAAAAACTCTCTAAAAGCATTCATTTAAATAATCCAAACATTAATCATACCTGCTCTTGAGTTTTAATCTTGTCTCTCCCACTGCAAAACATATGGAGCAATCCTGATAAACTGAAAAAAAAAATGGGGAAGGAATTTTACTAGCTAAAGCAAAATCCTATTGCATACAGCCAATACAACAAATTTGCACTTGAATATTTACAACATACAACCAATCCTATTGGTGAATCAACAACATGTAGTGCAGCAACATGTATATGACAAAAAGGAAATACAAAGTAGCCACCATACATGGTGAATCACTTCAGCCCAACAATGTATTCTCTGGCATCCAAATTAAGGCTAAGATCACCACTGCCACCTATAAAAAAGACATTTCCCAAACAACAACAACAATATAGAAATAAATCTACCATAAGTCATGAGTATAGAAATGTCCACGTATATATAAATATATATTTTTTATAATATGTAACAAGCCAGTATCATATAACATGGCAGTATCATATACTATCCATTCACCTAAAAAATTAAAACAGAGATCAAGTAAAGATACAAACATAGTCTAACAAACATAGTCTAGCACACTCAGTATGAATACAAAAGTATATTAGCATAAACAGAATGGAATAAAATACATCAGGGAGTACAGACTCAGGAAATACATACATCATGAATTAACTACTGCTGCTTCAACCTGCTTTCTCTGCATCCAAATTTTTTTAAAAAAAAAAGAGAGATTAAATCCTATATAATCATGTATCATGTATTTATTAAGAATCATAAATTATATATGCAATTAGAAAGAGAAACAGATATATTAAGTTAGATATGTTAAATACCTGATTGAAAATGCTAAATCAAAACCCAAAATTAAAAAGCAAGAGAAAAAATCATGAAAACACCTGATTGCTTCCAGTATCCTGTCAGCTTCATCTATCATTGGGCACTGTAAATCCAAGCTGGCTCATGAAAACACCTAAATGCCTAATACCCCATTTGACAAAATAGCCGAAAAGATAAAAAACAGAGGTTAGGAAACCACTATTGAAGATTTCATGAAAATAATCCGACAAATAACTGGACAAATGAGATTTAAATTCACAGATCAATCAGTTTTGCAAAATAAGTGCATACTTTTGACCTACGATTACCCCACGGTATGAATTCCATACCTGAGTTCAATATAATGGCCATTGACGAAGTAATATGTTAGGTTTAGGTCTAAACCCAATCCTAATCTCCTTCTTTAACCTGCGAAATAGATCTTGGAAGAGGAAGATCAAAGTGCTAGGAGAAACAGGAGAAGGCACAGGAAGCAACGGGAGAAAGAGAAGGAAATCCGAGACGCGTAGATTAGAAAGACTCACCTGCCAAGCGAGATGGATATGGAGACGGCGATGGCCCGGTATCGACGAAAGGGTGATCGCGATCGCAATCGCGATTTTGGGTTCGAATGTCCGTCGGAGGTATTGCGATCGCGATCGCGAGAGAGAGAGAGAATAGGTTTGGGGGAGGGGGGCAGGGGGTATTAGGCGTATCTAGATTTTTAAAGACCATTTGCGGCGCTTACTTTTCGCCGCAAAAATATAATAAATCGCCGCAAAAAATAAAATTCGCCCCGTTTACATTAAAACGCAGGTATTAAATTTCAAATGCTGAGAACAAGTTTTAAAACCGGCGAATTTTGTTGTGGGATTCTCAAAAGTGCCGTTTTAACCCCATTTTGTTGTAGTGGTTGCAGCGGATCGATCTGATTTTCGAGCAATATCATATACAATGAGCAATGGATAATAGGGTTGGCAGATTAAGGAACCTTGGATTAAAGATTTATTATTATTATTATTAGATCTAATTAGCATTATGAGATCCTTCTATCTAGCTAGTATTCGAAATCCCCACTTCCAATTTTTCCATTTGACAAATTGGCTAATTCGATTATAAAAGTTTGTATTCTTGTGTTTATTTTTAATAAAATCTTGCTTTGAAAAAGAAAATAATAATAGAGTTGTTTTACACAACCTCTTCAACCTCCATATATTAACATTTTTTAATTTTTTAATTTTTAAATATTTTATTTTGAATTTATTTTTTTTAAAAATAATTTCATTTATTTATTTATTATTCATATATTAAATATTTAATAAAAATAAAACTAATATATATATAGTGTGTGTATGAAAATTATATAAATAATAAGAGGTTGAATAGATTTTTTCATAATAATAATGGTGAGAAAAGTAGATATCACGACAGAAAATTTTCATTTGAAAAATTAAATGTCAACTTCTAAAAGTGGGGCATAAAAGAAAATGTTAGTTTCTAGGAGTACTGCTAGGGATCCTCGGGAGAAATCCCCGCCACAACCTCGTGGCTGACGTGGTTATTGTTACGTCAGTTGCGTAATTTTAATAAATAAAAAAGAAGAAGAGGGAAATGAGAAATAGAAATACGAATGAGGGAGGGAAATCATATTTCAGCTTCCATTTAAAGCTCACGAGAAACCCATCTCCGCCCAAGTCATTTCTGGTCTTCGTGTTTGGTCGCTGTGCATGGTCGCCATGTGTGGTCACCGTCTCCGGTTGTTGTCGCCGTCTCGGTGTTGGTCTCGCCGGTTGGTTTTTGCTTCCATTAGATACCACGACAGAAAGTTTTTATTTGAAAAATTAAATGTCAACTTCTAGAAGTGGGGGATAAAAGAAAATGTCAGTTTCTAGAAGGAGTACTGCTAGGGATCCCCGGGAGGGATCCCCGTCACAACCTCGTGGCTGACGTGGTTACTGTTATGTCAGCCGCGTAACTTTAATAAATAAAAAAGAAGAAGAGGGAAATGAGAAATAGAAATACAAACGAGGGAGGGAAATCACATTTCAGCTTCCATTTGAAGCTCACGGGAAACCCATCTCCGCCCAAGTCATTTCTGGTCTCTGTGTTTGGTCGCTGTGCATGGTCACCGTGTGTGGTCACCGTCTCGGTGTTGGTCTCGCAGGTTGGTTTTTGCTTCCATTTTTTTGTTGTTTTTGTTTTTGCTTCTGCTTTTTGGATTTTGCTTTTTTATTTGCCTCCAAGCGTCTTCGCATTAGTGCTTGAACTTTATTTTATTTTTTATTTTTTTTGTTACAGTGCTAAAACCCAAAAATGAAAGACTCGATTTTTGGCATATACTGAAACCCAGAGGTTTTGAAGACTCGATCTTTGGCATATACTGAGACCAGAGGATCTTTTCTCAAGACCTTTTCTTTTGGAGATGAACTATAAGAGTAAAAATATGCTTTTGAAATTTTCTGTGTTTTTTATGTTTTGTTTTTCTTTTATTTTGTACAAATGAATGATGTAAGAGAACTTTATGAGCTTGATGGAATTTTCTGCGGTTGTAAACCCCTATTTATCAATTAATTTTTTTTTATACAAATGAATAATGAATGAATGCAAATCACATTTACATTTTTAAAACAGGTTTTTCTGTATTGATATTCGTTGTAGAGATTCATCTAGTCTCTGTTTTTGGCGTAAGAAACGCATTTTCAGCTAGCTTGTTTATGTGACTGGGATTAGTGATTCAGCTTTCTAACCAATTAATTATTCTTTTCATTTCATAAATTTGTGAGTGCTTGGAAAGTGTTAGTTTTGGGGGAGACAGATCTTTTATTTCTTCTCTCAAGAGGTACATCTTACAGGCATGCGGTGTTATTCGAACATCATGATAAAGTAATTTTATAAAAGTCGCAGGAGAGAATTTCGGTTGGCTTGAGTGGGGTTTAATTTTTTGAGAATATATGTTTGGATTTTCATTGCAGGATAATAATATATGTTTGATTTCAATGTCATTGCCATCTCAAAAAAAGCTGAAAGTGCATCTTAAGGCTGGCTGTTTTAAACCCAATGAAGCTAATATTTCATTATAACTACAGCCAATATGGCATCTTAAACTTTCCCTGCACTTTCTAGTTTGAGTGAATGTGAACAGAACAAGCATCTTACTTCTTAGCATAAGCTCATGGTTCTGTTGCCATGGAGCAAGTAAATTGATCCTCTATTTTAGTTTGTAAAACTTTGCAACTACAAAGCATAAACATACACATGCCAGCCAAAGCCTATCTGATTTTTTAATAAATCAGAACATTGTGCACCCTTGTTCGTGTATAAATGGATTGAAAATAGGTGATATGGCATACTCTTTTGGTTAGATTTTGGGCTAGGTATTAATTATGGTTTCAACTTTGTTGTTTGTCCTTTAAAGTTATAACATACAGTGATTAGACTAGAATGCGACCCGCCAAATATTTTTCATGACCTTTTATTTATTTAGTTAAAACATACAAGCATGTCTTTGTAGCTCTCTTTGTAAAAAATTTGATCCGTAATGACATCCATTGCATATTGTTGACAGATGCAATTTGGGCTTGATGGATCACAATCAATGTACTTTGAATTGGATGGATCACAACCGTTGCAATGATGACCCTCGTTTGATGGATGGGTTCATAGTGATATATATATATATATATATATATATTTTGTATAGTTAATGTATTTAGACCCCATGAATGTATTTGAGGCAACTTTGTTGTGGACCGAGTCTTTTTCACTTTTTAAAATATCTTTGAGGCAACTTTGTTGTCACTTAAATGTATTTAATATATATTCTTGTTATGGATTGGATATAGGATGGACTATGGAAGAATGCATATTTTGTGGATATAAATGTGGATAAATGACATGGAATCATATAGAAGACAGATTCTAATTCAGTTGGTGCAGCCTGTGTACTATACATGTGGGTTTTTTTATCGATTTAATGTATTTTTGTGGATTGAATGTATTTCAAGGTTTTATTTATGTAGTTAATGTATTTTTGTGGATTGAATATATTCCAGGGCCTTCTTGTGTATTTAATGTATTTTTGTGGGTTGAATGTATTCTAGGGGTTTTTTGTGTGTAGTTAATGTATTTGAGGCAATTTTGTTGTGGATGGAGTATTTTTTTATGTATTGAATGTATTTGAGGCAACTTTATTGTGAGGCAACTTTCTACTTTACCAAGAGAAGGAAGGTTTTGTTTAAAAAAAAAAAAAACTTTTGGCATGCACTGATTCTGCTATACATACCTTTAGGCATTTTAGTGGAATAGGTTGGTGGTATAAACTTGTTTTGTTTATGCCAGAATATTGGAAGTTTACAGTTTGATTAACGAGAATGAAGGTTTTGTTTTAAAAAGAAGCGTGCAGATTAATGGGGAGAGAATACTGGATTTTGTAAGTCTCTTTGTGGATTAACATATTTCTCTATTCAATTCCAGAAAATCATTTGTACACAAGTTCCAGAAAATCATCTAATGTTAATGTCCTCCTTGGTTAATCCATGCATGTATCATTCTCCTAGAAATGAACAAATTGATATCCCGTTTGAGTGTACAGATTGATGTGTACAGTTTGGTTAATTTGTACCAAAAGATTGTTTTAGCATAAGGCCACCAGGTGTACAGACTGATGTGGAGAGAAATAGTTAAAGCACAAAGTAAACAAAATATTACTTTTCATTCATCTCACAAATATTACAACAAATGAAACACAAAGTAAACAAATATTACTTTGTGTATATCACAATCAGTGCATGCTTAGCAACCACATACCAAAATTAAAATTATACAAGAACGAAATATATAGCGAATGAAGATCCTTGTCATGTCTTCTATTCCAAAACTCTCCAAATCCACCATCTGAAAGAAGTGCCACAATGCCATTCAAAATACTTGGTGGAGTGAATCTGATTGATGTACTACAAATATACAACAAAACATCATTAGCATAAACTTACATAAATACTGAAACGTTGCCAAGTAAAAGCAGTCATTTTTTCTTTTCTTTTCTGATAAGTTAAAAAGCTGACATAATATCAAAACTCTATTCTCACTAATAGAGAAAAATCACCTAAGTTTTACTAAACTTCACATTATTGCTGATGACTTTGCTCCTTTGTAATCCCACATCGGTGGGATTTGTAAAATGGGACAAAGCATGAGGTTATAAAATGAGGCCTAGCCTCCCTAGTTAATTACACCAGTCAGAAACTTATCTAGTAACTTTTGACTTTAGTAAAATTTCTCTGTTGTCCTTTTTTGTATGTAAAAGGAATAGAGGTGAAAGTTAGAGTTTTACTAGTGGGAAAAGTTTTTTGTGGGTGTCGTTGGGGTGAGGAGAAAAATTGTGTGATTGTAACAATTTTTTACATAGTGTATTTTCTTCTCTGGGTTTGGTTGTTTTTCTCCTGTTTTGGACTTTTCCACGTAAATTCTTGTGCTGTGTTTATTTCTCTATTTTTTCTTGTTATTATGTTAAAAGTAGATCCTGGTGGGGGGAATTTGGAAGCCCAGATTCCCAACAGTGGTATCAGAGCTACTAGGTTCTTTTTACAGGGTGGAACTTTGGTGTGGTAGTGTGAATACGTATGGTCTAAGGAGGTTCTATCTAGGAGATTGGAAATTTTAAGTGTGTCCATTGTGACCCTCCAATCTTTTTTGGGAACCTTGAAGTTCTGTCTAAGAAAGATCAGTCTTTCCTGGGAACTTACTTAGTGGGTACTATTCATTTCTATGGTAAAATTCATCGAAGTTATGTCAGGAGGTAGAGCTTCAAATCCTATCAGATTTGATGTGGAGAAATTTGATGGGAGAATCAATTTTGGCTTGTGGCAAGTGCAAGTCAAGGATATCTTGATTCAATCAGGATTACATAAGGCGTTGAAAGGTAGACCAGTCCCTGAAGTCAGTAGCGGTCAAAGCACTACTGGTGAAACAAAGAGCAGATTTGGAATGAGCGATGAAAATTGAGAGGATTTGGATTTGAGAGCGGCAAGTGCAATTCTTCTGTGCCTAGCCAAGAATGTTCTTGCAAATGTGCATGGAATATTCACGGCAAAGAGACTCTGGGAAAAGCTCGAAGAGTTATATCAGATGAAAAGTGTCTCGAATTGAGTGTACCTGAAGGAGCAGTTTCATACACTGCGGATGAGTGGAGGTACGACTATTTCAGATCATTTAAGTGTTCTCAATGACATTGTCTCTGAACTAGAATCTATTGGAGTTAAAATTGATGATGAGGATCAAGTCTTGAGGCTGATCTGGTCTCTTCCATCTTCCTATGAGCATATGAAGCCTATTTTGATACATGGGAAGAAGAAAATAATTTTTTTAGAGGTTACCAGTAAACTTTTTTCTGAAGAAAGAAGGCTAAGTAGTGGAAGTAATGGTTCACTTGAGAACTTAGTAATGGTGACAACTGGTGATTGGAAAAGAAAGAACTCTATGAAGAAGAAAGTAGTCTGCTGGGTGTGTGGACAACTTGGGCACGTCAGAAGAAATTATCCAAGAGGTGGAGCAGGTCCGGCAAGAGGCTTCAAATCAGTAAATGGAGATACTGACAATGAAACTAATATCGTGTCTCTCTCTACAGAAGATTATGTCTGTTAAAAGGAGACATGTACATCCTCATGGCATGTCGCTAATCTCAAAGTTGCCATGATAGAGGATGTGTTAATATTAGTTATTCCACAAGTTTGCATACGGGCATTGGTTTGGCATTAATGCAAGGTGTGTGGTGGAAATTTATGTCGATGGCTGATGAACTTCCAGGAAAGCCAAACGTGGGAGTTGCACTATAATTTTTCAGTAAGGTTATTTTTGACATGGGCCGAAGTGAAATACTTGGAATTGGTTCATTCTGAGTGATTATGCTTTTATGGTAGAGCATGATAGCGGAAGCTATGAAGATCCTCATTGTGATAGAGCGTGACTGTGGGATCAGTCAAAGTCGCAAGGTGGAGATTGTTGACTTTGCTCCTTTGTAATCCCACATCGGTGGGATTTGTAAAATGGGGCAAAGCATGATGTTATAAAATGAGGGCTAACCTCCCTAGTTAATTACACTAGTCAGAAACTTATCTAGTAACTTTTGACTTTAATAAAATTTCTCTGTTGTCATTTTTTATATGTAAAAGGAATAGAGGTGAAAGTTAGAGTTTTACTAGTGGGAAAAGTTTTTTGTGGGTGTTGTTGGGGTGAGGAGAAAAATTGTGTGATTGTAACAATTTTTCACATAGTGTATTTTCTTCTCTAGGTCTGGTGGTTTTTCTCCTGATTTAGAGTTTTCCACGTAAATTCTTGTGTTGTGTTTATTTCTCTATTTTTTCTTGTTATTCTGTTAAAAGTAGATCCTGGTGGGGGGAAATTTGGAAGTCCAGATTCCCAACAATTGCTAGTACTCAAAATTTATTGCTCACAAAGAAACGTGCACACATCAAAGAATAAAAAAATTAATTAAAAATTCATGTAAAGCAATCATATAAAAACTTCTTATAATTATAAGTAAAAGAACGAACAGAGAACAAAACCAAGCAATAACACCCCACATGTGCTTGATTAAGCATAAAAAGCTTGCATGTACAATTCTATTTCTCTAACAAAAGATTTAAAAATATAAACTTCATTAATATCCATTAATAGTCTATGGAAACTACAAGATAGTTAAAGAGTGAATGAGTTGAATAGGCAAGATCTTACTGCAAATTATTCTGTGACCCACTAAAGGTTCCAAACACATTTTTAGACTGGTTGATGGCTAGCCTTATATTAAGGTATGGCCAGTTGAGAAAGAGGGAAAAGACAAAGCGCAAGCATAAACACATGACAGGACACAGATATGCTAACTACAAATATTAACAAAAAAGTAGCAATTATAGGGGTCATCTGGCTATATTAACAACAAAACAACTTCAATTGCATATATTCAAACTACTTGGAAACTGAGTCAATTTGAATTTATGTATTAGAGTCAAAACCAAACCCAACAAGTTTTTTGCTATTCAATATCTTCTCAACCAATATTACACACAAACAACATGGGAAATCACATAAGTTTTACTTAACTCTGTTCTCATTAGCAGAGAAAAATCACATAAGTTTTGAGTCAAAACCAAACCCAACAAATTTTTTGCTATTCAATATATTCTCAGTGTTGCATTCAGACAGTATAACTTGATTCACCAATCAATGCTTCACAATTCAAACATCAACCTCAAGGTAGAAAGCAATTGATACTGACCTCATTTCTCGACACTTTCTTTGGCTTCTGCACCTCAACTCCCAACAATAGCTTGTAACCATAAAAAAATAAAATACTCGTTGAATAAGTACCGCCTCGAAGATTCAAGAGCAATGATTGATCGCCCAAAATTTTCCTTCTTTCCTCTCTTTATCAAATAAATTTCAGGATTTAGGGTTAGAGTTTTGGGGCTTTGTGGGAAGAGGGTTTTAGATCTAGGTCAAAAAAACAAAGGGGATTCGAGGATGGAGCTTCGGGGTGTCATGTGACCATTCACGTCCACCAATCCCAACAGTCCAATTCATCCTATGGTTATCTACTTGCACTTAGTACTTGTTTTTTCCATTTATTTAAGAGTCTGAAGGAGTCAAGAGTCTGGTGTTTGACTCAGTCCATTATTATTATTATGTCGTGGGCCGTTAGGCCACCATTACATTATGTTATCATTTTCCGTATTCTTGGGCCATTAGGCCATTATCATCTTCTAGTTGTTACAAGCAATTAAGTCCAAGGTCTATATATTGTAATTCCGATTGATTAATGAGGATATCCATTTTCCTTGAGTCCATTATTAGCAGGCTGGAGGTTGGCCCCTCGAAGAGCCTTATTTTAATTGCAGGATACCTGACGATGGTATCTAGAGCCAGGACGACTCCATGGCTGATGGAACTCATCTGTCTCAACTTTTGGAGGCACTTTCTCAATTGCGAGTCGAGAATGCTTCAATTCGTGAAAACTAGAACCAATTATCCCAAGCCCAGACCAAACAGCAGCAATTGTTGGAAGAAATTATTCAACAAGTTGCGAGTTTAGCCATTAGTTACAATACCTTAACCCAATCCTTGACTCACCTCCCCACTCCTACGAAGCCCGATGACACTGACGACAGTAACCCACCCACCTCCCCCCCCCCCCTCTGAACCATCACAACCCACTCTTTGAAACACCGACTGGAATTCAAGGCCGTGCCATGCGGTTAGATTTTCCAAAGTTCGATGACTTTGACCCCACTGGTTGGATTTTTCGTGCAAAACAATTCTTTGCCTTTTACACAATACCCAACCCACAAAAACTCCAATTGACATCATTTCACATGGAAGGAAAGGCACTTACTTGATTTTAATAGTTGGAGGAAGCACATCTGGTATAGACTTGGGATGCATTTGTCGATGCCCTTCAACTGCGATTTGCACCAACTCCGTTTGATGATCTAGTAGTTGAGTTTACAAAGCTTCGGTAGACCTCCACAGTTGAAGACTATCAGTCCCACTTTGAATTACTTTCAAATCGCATCACCAACCTTGCTGAAGAATTCCGGGTCAGCACCTTCATAAGTGGACTCAAAGATGACATCCGCACCATGATCATTATGTTTAAACCATCTGATTTACCTACTGCATTTGGCCTGGCTAGAATTTATGAAGAAGAAGTATGCAGGTGTTCCCCATCTACTAGGCCCAATTTCACCACATCTCCCACAACTTCAGCCCAACAACCTACTAGTTTTTCTAGACTTCCTTCTTCTCGTTCACTGCCTCCATATACACCTTCTCCATTACCTGCACCTCCACCACTTCCTAACCAGCTCCTTCTACCATCTCCAACAAGACCCAATTTACCCATTCAGCGCATTTCTTCAACTCAAGTGCGGGAACAACGTGAACGAGGCCTCTATTATTATTGTGAAGATAAATGGTCCCTTGGGCATCATTGCAAGACACCCAAAGTGTTTTTGCTGGAAGGATTGAGCACTGCTATTCGCCGAGCCTTCTCCAACCGCTTTCGATTCCTGATCGCCCTTGGAACGATATCAGCATGGATTTCATTGAAGGACTTCCTTGCTCACGATCCAACAATGTTAATATGGTTGTTGTTGACCGTTTAACGAAATACGCCCATTTCATTGCTCTCTGTCACCCCTACTAGGCTCACACCGTTGCCCAAGCCTTCATTGACAATGTTTTCAAGCTCCATGGAATTCCCAAAACCATTGTCAGCGATCGTGATCCCATTCTCTTGTCCCATTTTTGGTCTGACTTTTTTAAGTTGCAGCACACACAATTGAACTTTAGCACAGCGTACCATCCGCAGAGTGATGGCCAAACCAAAATTGTCAACCAATGCTTGGAAGGCTACCTTTGTCGCTTTGCCCATGATAAACCACGTGATTGGAGCTCTTAGTTGCCGCTTACTGAGTTCTGGTATAACATGACGACCCATTCCTCCACTAAGACTTCACCGTTTGAAACTCTCTACGGGTTTTCCCATCCTGCTATCCTCCAATATGTCCCTGGCACCACTCGAATTTCCTGTTGACTCTGTTTTGAAGGATCGGGATGCCGTCTTGCAGCTTTTAAAGGATAACCTGCGTGAATCTCAAGACCGGATGAAAAAATTTGCTGATCTTCGCCACACGGAGCGGGCATTTGAGACTTCCAATTGGGTTTATCTGTGCCTCAAGTCGTATCGCCAGCTCTTAGCATCCCTTCGTCGGCATTAGAAGCTTGCCCCTCGCTTCTATGGTCCTTTCCAAGTGGAACGTAAGGTAGGGACTGTCGCTTACCAGCTTCGCTTCCCACCGGAATCCCGGATTCACCCCGTTTTCCATGTTTCTTGCCTCAAGAAACGACTTGGCGATTCCGTCATTTCGACTTTGCACCTTCCTCTCGTGAACCTCGACGGCTCTCTTCATCCCGAACCCACTAAAATCCTCGATCGACGCTTGAAGCGGCTCCATAACTCTGCTGCAACTGAAGTATTGGTGTATTGGTGCAATGGCGTGGCCTCGACGACGATAGCGCTACTTGGGAAGACCTTCGCGATTTTCGATTGAAATTTGGAAGCCTTGTGGACAAGGTCCTCGAAGAAGGGGGGTTTGTAATGTGACCATTCACGTTCACCAATCCCAACCGTCCAATTCATCCTATGGTTATCTACTTGCACTTAGTACTTGTTTTTTCTATTTATTTAAGAGTCTGAAGGAGTCAAGAGTCTAGTGTTTGACTCATTCCATTATTTATCATGTCGTGGGCCGTTAGGCCACCATTACGTTATGTTATCATTTTCTGTATTCTTAGGCCATTAGGCCATTCTCATCTTCTGGTTGTTACAAGCAGTTAAGTTCAAGGTCTATATTTGTAATTCCGATTGATTAATGAGGATATCCATTTTCCTTGAGTCCATTATCAGAATACTGGAGGTTGGCCCCTCGAAGAGCCTTATTTTAATTGCAGGATACTTGACATGGGGGGATGGAGGGTTCATGGGGATGGCTTCGGGAAGAAGAAAGATCGCACAAAGGGGATTCCAAATTCGTAGAGAGGGGATGGGTTCCTGAGGAGAGGAATCATTTCGCCAAGAAGAAGAGAGAAAGAAGTGCCAGAGAGGGAAATCAAAGAAAAAGAAACGATGTCCTTTTTCTTAATGTGCCACTGAGGATACGAAGCCGCACCAGAGTTATTACTCCGGTTTCGTATAGCTCCTCTTTTAGAAGTGGGATCCACACATTAAATTTTGAGTAAATATATAAGGTCTCGGTATTGGAGTCCCTTTGCGCTCTTATAGGAATTTTTAAATAGAAATCAAAATTAAAAAATTAAAATAGTCACATTTATTTTATTTTCATACATTTTTTTATTGGTTTTGTAAATAATAAAATAAAATACAAAAAAAATATAAAAAAATTTTACACTATAGAGGTATAAAGGAGCCCCACTACCGGAGTCCCATAAAATTATCCTTAAATTTCTGAAGATATTTGTTCACATGGAAGTGTAGTATTAATCTATACGTGCACCAGGATCATTAAATAGACTAATTAATTAAGATCATAAAAAAAAAAAAAAAAAAGCTATCAAGATTCAAACTGTCGGCAGAGAGTTGGTATAAGAAAAATATCGTAACCCTCAGCCTCATATATATACCAATGGACTAAACTAGACACGTATTGGGCCCCTCGTCTAGCTGATAATTGCTGTTAACAGAACTATTTTCGTTCATACTTTCTTTCCTTTATATTAATAAAGTATTATGAATAAGAGAAAAAAAAAACCTAGCATTATTGATGGGTCATCCACGTGAGCATGTTTTGAACACTATAATAAAAATCATGACTATTTCAGCAAATCGGATGAAATGGGAGTAGCAAACCGGATGAAATGGGTACTCCCATTTCATCCGGTTTGCTGAGATTCATTTTTATGGACTGGCTATATACTCTGGTGAAGGTTGTAACTACTCACAACTGGTGACTTTAAACTTGAAGCATATACGAGGTACAGACTAAGGATAGACAAAACATTACAGCTGGATTCCTCCTATATTTTTAGCTCTCTTTGTTGCGTATGTTTTACCTGTTTGCATGCAGTTGCAGACTCTTTTTTTTTTTTTTATAAATTTTTTGTTATTTGAAAAATCAAATGTCAATTTCGAGAAGCGGGATGATCCACAGACTTCTTAAAATACTTTTTTTTTCTTTTCACATCATTAATTTGGACTCTTAACTACTTTTTTTTTTAATTAAAGTAACAATATATTACACAACCATTAACTCAATACAAATACAAAACGATAATAACGAATTAAGATTTAGTGTTAACGAATTTTAGATCAAAACTTATTTATCCGTTATGAAACGATTATTTAACGAGTTGATAACGAGTCAATACGTTTTGACCCATTATGACACGTTAAAAAAGTTAAAATTAAAATTATATCCTTATATTTAAAAGTAAAATTGTTATAATTTTAATTTTGATATTTATATTATTTAGATTGTAATTTAGACTTGTAGTTAATATTATTATTTTTATAGATGTTGTGATTTTAATATATATGTAAAATTATGCTAAATTTAATCAAGTCAAACAGATTAATTTTGAGTATATTCAATCCATTTACATAAATAGATTGAAACAGATCATATTATGTCGTGTTAATCTATTTTGTAATATTTACTAATAGATCATAACAGGTTGATACGACATGACACGTTATACTAACGGATCGTGTTAGGGTCTGAGATTTTGATACGATAAACTTAACAGATCGAGTTAGGACTGACTTATATAGTATAATATATATTTTTTGACATGACACGAATACGACCTATTGACACGATTTAATAGTTTTACTTTTCTTGTTTGACTTCTCTTCAACTATTTTTGTGACCTAATCACATATCAATATATGAAATGGAAGTCATGATATGGGTTTAGGCTCCAATACGAATGTTCGTAGGAACACCTACAGAAGTAGTGGGTAGGTGGCTTAAGGCGACTAATATTTTTCTAATAGCTGTTTGATAGTCTAACAGTAGGGCTGCTATAGTTTTCTCTCTATATAGATCGTGAAAAATGATAAACACTATTTTTTATAATATTTTTCAAAACATATGATATATAATGAAGGATATTATTATAAAATATCATATAAAAGTAACACTATTTTAGAAAAATATCTTATTTTGTTATAAACGATTATAAACGAAGTCGGCAGCCGCCCCCCTGGCCCACCACTAAATTATGTGAATGACCCCACCACTATTATTTTAAATTTGCATAGTGACTTGCATAGTAATTTCAACGCCTATAAATATGGGTTTCAGTTGTAATGAAATTCATAAGAAAAAATAGAGAGAGAAAGAAAGCTTCAGTTCTTAAGAGTTTCAAGAGAATTTCTTATTTCTCTTTTGCAATAGTAGTTCCTTTCTTTAAGTTTTATAACACGTTATCAGCACGACGGTTCTGCCAATTCTGAAGCTAGTGGCCTTATTCCTCTGTAAGTTTTTCAATATATTATTTGAAATCTTTGATATATTTTATTGATGATTATCTGTGTAAATTTATAAATATATTTTCTGAGATACGCATATTTATTATTTATATGTGTAGAAAATGGCAAATCTTACAAAATTGGAATTTGTTGCTCTTGATATATCTGGGAAAAATTATTTATTCTGGATACTTGATGCTGAAATACATCTTGATGCAATGAACCTGGGAGAAACTATTAAAGAAGGAAATCAAGCATCCCTGCAGGAACGTGCTAAAGCAATGATTTTCCTTCGCCACCATCTTCATGAAGAATTGAAAACTGAATATCTCACTGTAAAAGATCCCTATATTTTGTGGAATAATTTAAGGGAGATGTATGAACACCAGAAGACTGTCATCCTTCCAAGAGCTCGTTCTCAATGGATGCACCTGAGGTTGCAAGATTATCAAAGTGTTAGTGAGTATAATTCCGCACTTTTTAAAATAAGTTCAGTATTAAAATTATGCGGTGAGAAAATCACCGATGAAGATATGCTAGAGAAGACTTTTACTACATTTCATGCCTCGAATGTGCTCCTGCAGCAGCAGTATCGAGAGAGAAAGTTCAAGAAATATTCTGAACTTATATCATGTCTTCTAGTAGCTGAGCAGAATAATGAGCTCTTATTAGAAAGCCACCATACACGCCCTACTGGCTCAATATCATTCCCTGAAGTGAATGGTAATAGGTTTGCATCATTCCCAGAAGTGAATGGTGCATCCTTTAGAAGAAATCGGAGGCGTGGACGTGGTAGGAGAAATTATAGAAATGTTGGTCCCAGGAGTGACAACATTAAAAAGGATTATAATATACCATATCACCAGAAGTGGTACAATTCAGAGAGGGGTAAAAATCCTCAGAATAATTCTTCAAAGAAAAGTGAAGAAGTGTGCCATAGATGTGGAATGACTGGACATTGGTCACGTACCTGTCGTACGGCCAGGCACTTAGCTGATTTATATCAAGCTTCTATTAAAGGAAAGAATAAAGTGCATGAAACAAATTTAGTAGAACCATCAGATGATTTATTAGATTCAGTAGATGTAGACGTTACTCATCTTGATGTATCTGATTTCTTTAATCATCCTGATGGTAGTATTGAACACTTAATTGGAGATGGAAGTGTTCCACTCAATTAATGTATTTTCTTTCTATCAGTAATAAAAGTTTTGTATATTTTGTAGAATCATGGATCACATTGATGAGCTTTTTATCTCTAAGTTGAATGATAAAGATATATGTCTGGCTGACAGTGCTACAACTCACACAATTCTCAAAGAAAAGAAATATTTTCAAAATTTAACACTAAGTAAAGCCTATGTCCATACCATATTAGGTTCATCGGATTTAATTGAGGGCTCCGGAAGAGCTTATATTGTGTTGCCTAATGGCACCAAATTTTGTATTGATGATGCTCTATTCTCTTCACAATCCAGAAGAAATTTATTGAGTTTCAAAGATATACGTCGTAATGATTACCATATTGAAACGACCAATGAAGGCAGTAAAGAGCATCTTCTTATTACTAAAACAGTATCGGGCCAGAAGCTCGTATTAGAAAAACTGCCTGCTCTATGTTCTGGATTGTATTATACAAAAATGAGAACAATTGAATCATATGTGGTAATGCACCAGAAGTGCATTGACCCTAAAGTATTTATGACTTGGCATGATCACCTTGGACATCCGGGTTCTATAATGATGAGACGAATTATTGAAAATTCTCATGGGCATCCCTTAAAGAATCAAAAGATATTTCTACCCAATGAATCTCCGTGCTCTGCATGTTCTCAAGGTAAGTTAATTATTAGACCATCTCCCTCAAAAATCATTGTTGAATCTCCATCCTTTTTACAAAGGATTCACGGAGATATATGTGGGCCTATTCATCCATCAAGTGGACCATTTAGATATTTTATGGTTCTAATTGATGCATCTAGTCGATGGTCACATGTTTGTCTTCTTTCCACTAGAAATATTGCATTTGCTAGACTTCTTGCTCAGATAATTAAACTACGAGCACAATTTCCTGAGTATCCAATTAAGACCATTCGATTGGATAATGCAGGTGAATTTTCATCTCAAGTTTTTGATGATTATTGCATGTCAATAGGAATAGATGTTGAACATCCTGTTGCCCATACACACACACAAAACGGTTTAGCTGAGTCTTTGATCAAAAGTCTTCAACTAATCGCTAGACCTTTACTTATGAAATCAAGACTACCTATTTCTGTTTGGGGACATGCTATACTTCATGCAGCATCTCTAATTCGCATTAGACCATCTGCATATCATAAATATTCTCCATTACAGCTTGCATATGGTCAACAACCAAATATTTCTCATCTTCGTACTTTTGGATGTGCTGTATATGTTCCAATTGCACCTCCACAACATACAAAAATGGGCCCTCAACGTAGACTTGGGATATATGTTGGTTTTGATTCTCCATCCATTATTAGATACCTTGAACCCCTTACAGGGGATATGTTTAAAGCACGTTTTGAGGATTGTCATTTTGACGAATCAAATTTTCCGTTAATGGGTAAAGAAAAGTCGGTGCCTGAAGCACGACAAGATATTACTTGGGATAATAAGACCCTGTCTCATTTTGATCCTCCTACAAATGAATGTAAACGGGAAGTTCAAAGGATTATTCATTTGCAAAATGTTGCAAATCAGTTACCGGATGTATTTACTGACACTAAAGGTGTAGTAAAATCTTATATTCCTGCTGTTAATACTCCAGCAAGGATTGAAGTCCCTGAAGGACAAATTGTCAAAGCAGCAATAGGTGAATCTAAAATACGCCTGAAGCGTGGAAGACCTATTGGTGCAAAAGACAAAATTCCCAGAAGGAAAAGAATACAAAATGAATTTGGTGTTCCTGAAGAACACGTACCCACAATACAGGCCACCAATATAATTGATGCTCCTAAAGAGCTTAAATCTTCTATTCCAGAACCTCCTGAAGAGGAAAATCTTGAAGAGTATAAATCTCCTAAAAAGGGACCTCCTGAAGAGGTGTATCATGAAATGTTTTCCCCTGAAGAGGAACAGGTACCTGAAAATAATGAGATCTCAATACATTTCATGAAAACTGGAGAAATTCTGGATAGAAATAAAACTGTTGTCGACAACATATTTTCATATAAAATGGCCCTTGACATTACCAGAAATAATGAAGAAAGTGAGCCAAAAAGCGTCGAAGAATGTCGACGTAGAAATGATTGGCCAAAATGGAAAACAGCTATTGAAGCTGAATTAAATTTGCTAGCAAAACGAGAAGTATTTGGACCTGTTGTCCAAATACCAAAGGGTGTAATGCCTGTTGGATATAAGTGGGTATTTGTACGAAAACGTAATGAGAAAAATGAAATTGTGCGATACAAAGCACGGCTTGTTGCACAAAGTTTCCTGCAGAAACCCGGGATTGATTATGAAGAAACATACTCTCCCGTTATGGATACAATCACATTTAGATTTTTGATTAGTCTGGTTGTTACAAAAGGATTAGAAATGCGGTTGATGGATGTGGTCACTGCATATTTATATGGATCCTTAGACCATGACATATATATGAAAATCCCTGAAGGATATAAGATGCCTGAAGCATCTACAAGTACATCTAGAAATATGTACTCAATCAGACTACAAAGATCTTTATATGGATTGAAGCAATCCGGACGCATGTGGTATAATCGCTTAAGCGAATATCTATTGAAAGAAGGATTTGAGAATAATCTTATATGCCCATGTGTTTTTATTAAGAAATCAGAATCCGGATTTGTCATTATTGCGGTTTATGTTGATGATTTAAATATTGTGGGAACTCCTGAAAAGATCTCAAAAACCGCTATATATTTAAAGAATGAATTTGAAATGAAAGATCTTGGCAAAACAAAACTTTGTCTCGGCCTGCAGCTTGAGCACTTGCCAAATGGAATTTTTATTCATCAGTCCATGTATACTGAGAAAGTCCTAAAGCATTTCTATATGGACAAATCTCATCCCCTGAGTACTCCAATGATTGTTCGAACACTTGATGTGAAGAAAGATCCATTCCGTCCTTGTGATGACGATGAAGAAATTCTTGGTCCTGAAGTACCATATCTCAGTGCAATTGGAGCTTTGATGTATCTTGCAAACTGCACTCGACCAGATATTACATTCTCAGTTAATCTGCTTGCAAGATATAGTTCTGCACCAACGCGAAGGCATTGGAATGGCATTAAACATGTCCTTCGTTACCTTCATGGTACGGTTGATATGAGATTATTTTATCAACGTGGTTCAAGTCCAGAATTGATTGGGTATGCAGATGCAGGTTATCTTTCAGACCCACACAGAGGTAGATCTCAAACTGGATATTTATTTACTTATGGAGATACTGCCATATCATGGAGATCTGTTAAGCAGACACTATCTGCTACCTCTTCAAATCACTCAGAGATCATTGCTATTCATGAAGCAAGTCGAGAGTGTATTTGGTTAAGATCAGTTATTCAACATATCCAGGAAAAGTGTGGACTTCCTATGATCGATAATAGTCCAACAATCTTATATGAAGATAATACTACTTGTATCACTCAAATCAGAGGAGGATATATCAAAGGTGACAGAACCAAACATATTTCACCGAAATTCTTTTATTCTCATGAACTTCAAGAAAAAGGTGAAATTGATGTCAAGCAGATACGATCTAGTGATAATCTGGCAGATTTATTCACAAAGGCGTTACCAACTTCCACATTCAAGAAGATTGTGCATAACATTGGAATGCGAAGACTCAAAGATATTTTGTCATGCACTTTTCAGGGGGAGTAAATGTGCTGATTGTACTCTTTTTCCTTCGCTGAGGTTTTGTCCCACTGGGTTTTCCTCTTCAAGGTTTTAATGAGGCAATCTTAAAGCACTTGTGGATACATAAGAAGAGTGTACTCTTTTTCCTTCGCCATTGGTTTTTTTTCCCACTGGGTTTTTACTTGGCAAGGTTTTAACGAGACAAATTCTTTATGGGTGGTCATTCAAGGGGGAGTGTTATAAACGATTATAAACGAAGTCGGCAGCCGCCCCCCTGGCCCACCACTAAATTATGTGAATGACCCCACCACTATTATTTTAAATCTTCATAGTGACTTGCATAGTAACTTACATAGTAACTTGCATAGTAATTTCAACGCCTATAAATATGGGCTTCAATTGTAATGAAATTCATAAGAAAAAATAGAGAGAGAAAGAAAGCTTCAGTTCTTAAGAGTTTCAAGAGAATTTCTTATTTCTCTTTTGCAATAGTAGTTCCTTTCTTTAAGTTTTATAACATATTTTATATTATGTCTTGTGAAAAGTATTATAAAAAGTGTTATGTGTATCATTACCCATAAATGACTACAAGCTATTAGACTTGTTGCAAAGAAAACAATCGTTGCAAATAGCTTAATTTTCGTTGCATGATTTGTTACCATTATCAGTTGTTACACACGAAAATATTGCATTGGCAAGAGTCAACCCTTACGAAATATTTTAATTTTTGCAATTTGAGTTTATTGTAATATTTTGAATTTTGTTTCGATTTCGATCTAGTATTCGGTTTATTATACCATTCTATTCTGTTTTGTCTCTAATTCTGACTCATTCAAGTCTGTTTCAATCATTCTAGTCAAATCTCGGCCATTCTGATCGGAATTGACATTCCCGTCTGTATTCCGTTTTGAATTGTTTTTTGTAATTTTCTTATATTTGAATATATATTCTAAAAAGTTTAAATTCAAATGATATTTAATTAATTCAATAATATAAAATATATTTATATAGTTTTAATTTTTTATAATTTTAAATAGGTCCCCTCATTTTATTTTTTTAATGTCATTTTATTTATAATTTATCTATTCTTTTTTTTTCTCAATTCATATTTGTATTTTGTTTTAACATATATTCATTTCATGAATTTTCAATTCATCCATATATGTACACATATACATGTGATACGAACTTACATATTGTTGTCCAGATGACCTACACAAGAGGGGAGACAAATTGGGTTATATTATAAAAATTAACACTTATAAATCAAATATACAATATAAAATATAAATAGAATATAAAATAACAAGAAATGTAAAGAGTAGGGTAAGAAAAAGCAAACTCAGTATTTTTACGAGATTCAGCACCTCTGCAAAATTATCTATATTTTGTATTTGTCAAAAAAACACACAACCACCTTTCAAGATTTTTAAACAACACATGTACATGTTAAAAATGACAATCAATCATTTTACAAATTCAAATCTTTATGCATATGTGGAAAAATAATAATAATTTTTGAATTTAAATATTTTAATAAAGTTATGCAAATGTAAAAAATGCAATTTAATGCTTTATGAGAAAATATTAATTTTGAACCTTAATCCAATTTCAAGTCTTAAAAAATGTACAAAATTACTTTATGAGTTTCATTTGTAGACTTGTTCTTCTTTTTGCTTATGTTTAATTTCTTGATGTGTTTCGCTCTCTTTATGCGTAAACAACTTGAGTTTGAGTTTTGAATTTATTTATTATCATCAAAATCTATATGTAGATACAAGACTTAAAATCTTAGATTCTACACATATATATATATATATGTATTTATTCTGTTATTTGTTAGTTTATATATACATATAAATATTTATATACAGTATATAATTAGTCCCAAAATGGTATACTGGAATACATCAAAATTAAAATATTTCATTCTAGTATTTAAATCAAAATAACCACCAAAACGAAATCCAAAATATTGGTTTATCGTCCTAAGTACTTATATCTTCTCTATAGTATATACGTTCGTTGTTATTATATAAGCTACTTGATGATAGGTTTCCGAACTTATTTGTGACGAAATTAAGGTCGTTGAAAATATATTTGTTATCATGGATATAACTTCTATTGCAAATAACTATGTCTCGCGAATGTATTTTGTTGTAAATAGTTTGACATGCATGAGAGAAAAAAAACTACAATATCACACGTTAAGGATATCACGATGATCTACTCAAACATTAAATAAGGATTGATTAACATGTTACAATAACTAAAAATGCATCCAACATAGTTAATTTACAAAAATATAATAGATTTATTATTGATAAAAACATTACATGAGCAATGAAGACAAGAATTCATCAAGCAGTAGTACTAAGATCAATATAAGGTACTTAACATTATTGAATAATTATATCATGTTATCAAATACATTAAAAAAGGAACAAACTTGCATTCAAGCTCTTACAACATTAATTAATGCTGCGCGCTCGAAACAACTTTCAAGTTACAGTAATAGAAACTAGATTATATAAATGAATGATTTCATAGATTCATGAACCCATGCATGCAGAATGAGTATATATTAATGAACACTCAACATTATTTCAAACTAAAAATATTTTCGTAGTCCAAAATGTAGCAATTTAGTTCACTGCACCTACCAGAGACGACATAAGACACAATAAATAAGACATGAAAAGTTTTAAGCAAGGAAGTATGATTCAGAGATACATATTCAAATTATTTAGAAAATATATATATTGAAAGCAATCTAACTAAAATAAAATATGAGTTCTAAATGGAAAGAAAATAAATTACAACATTATTCCAATATAAAAGCAACATTTGTTGCTCATTTGGTCTTTCCTCTCAATTATCTGTAATGTAGAAAATATAGTTACTGCAATCCTAAAAGAACAGCTACAAACAAGGATGAAAACATGTACGCCCTTGTAGTTTAAAAAGGCATGTCACTTCTTAAATTATTACGATTTTTCTCTTTGAATCGATAGTAAATAAAATTTTGGAAAATTAAAAACAGCTAAAACACTGGTATTAATCCTAAACCATCTCAACTTAACTCATCAGCCATCGTCTTAAGACCTTGTTTGGATTGGAGAGTGAGTTGAGTTCATTTCAACTCATCTCATCTTTCAATTCAAACGAAGCGTCTTAGCCCAAAGGCATAAAACTTCAGTTTAAACGTCTAATACTTGTTTTTGCTTCTTACACTAATATTAAAGTAGTTATTTTTTTGTCAAAAAAATATTAAACTTCTTTATTCATTTTCAAACTGATGAATGGGTAAGTTTGGATTATTTGAGCAGTCGAGTAAAACATCAAATTACTGTCCAAAATGAAAGTAAAACATCATTACTGTCCAAAATGAGAGTTTATAGAAGAAAACAAGATCTTCTACTACTAGTCTACCATAATCAAGGAATTTTCAGAGATTATATTTCTACAATTTCCTCCGCAAACTAAGTAATATAATGCAATGATGCATATAATATCCAACCTGGTAGTCAACAACTAATTCTAAGAGATTATAGTCAAAACGAAAAAAAGGCCAAGAAAATTTAACAAACTTTTAGCAAGGACATAAGTGCGTTTTTCCTGTAATTCCATTCAGGTTTAATGCTAGCTTATAGATTGTGTTATGCTATTCAACAACCCTAAACTCTTTGTACAGAACTCGGGAAAATACAAAGTTATTAATCAAGAAGATTTGTACAGATTAAAACTTTGAAAATATGCTTAAACCAAGAACAGAACAAGAACTTAATTAAAGAATCAAAGAATATAAAGCAGTAATTGTTGGGTTTGGCGGAAGCTCACAAATAATATGGAGACCAAAATTTAACGTGATTCATCCAATTTAGCCTACGTCCAAAGATATAGAGAGGAGTTTTTCTATTAAACAACAAACCAACTATTTACAATGGTTTCCCTCAACTCTCACAGCTTCTAATCTCTCCAACGGACCTCACCTCAGGCACTCTTTCTTATTATAATCTTACATGTATTTATAGGGGAAATAAATATTGTGAACATGTAAATGACGGTGGAATTCCGGCGCCTACATTCTTGAATGTTTAGCCGACGCCTACCTTCCAACTGCTACTGACAGTGCCTAATTTCATCTTCCAGAAGCCTCTAGCTTCTTCCTTTGCATGTTGATATCCAACAATCTCCCCCTCAACACCAAACGGAGGATATCCTGACACTTTTTAGTTCAAGGTACTTAACCTGACTATGTCTTTACATAGCTCAAGTTTTTTGATGTGACTACCTTCGTTAACATGTCCGCTGGATTCTCTTTTGTATAGATCTTTATAAGTTTCAACAGCTGTTGCTCCATTACTTCACGTATTCAGTGATAACGAATATCGATGTACTTTGTCCGTGAGTGATACATTGAGTTTCTACTCAGATCAAGAGCACTTTGACTATCACAATAGATTCTGTACTCTTTTTGACTGACTCCCATTTCTTGGAGGAACTGCTTTAGCCACAACATTTCCTTTCCTGCTTCTGCTATAGCAATGTACTCTGCTTCTGTTGTAAATAAAGCTACACATTTCTGCAGTTTGGACTGCCATGATACAACTCCACCTGCAAATGTGTAAATATGTCTTGATGTAGATTTTCTCCCATCAAGATCACCTGCCATATCAGCATCTGTATAGCTATCCAATACTGGGTTAGCTCCCTCGTAGCACAAGCACAACTTTGATGTACCTTTAAGGTACTTGAGAATCCACTGTACTGCTTTCTGATGTTCTTTCTCTGGAATTGAAAGAAAACAGCTCACAACTCCAATAGCGTGAACGATGTTAGGTCTGGTACAAACCATGACATACATTAAACTTCTTACTGCTGAGGAGTAAGGTACTATGTCCATTTCTTGAACCTTTTCCGGTGATGAGGGACACGAGCTCTTACTCAATTTGAAGTGATTAGCCAGTGGAGTACTGACTGGCTTTGCTTTCTCCATGTTGAACCTTTGTAGTATTTGTTCAATATACTTTTCCTGTGACAGCCATAACTTCTTTTTCATCCTGTCACGAGTGATCCTCATGCCCAAAATCTACTGGGTAGGTCCTAAGTCTTTCATATCAAAAACTTTGGAGAGATCTGTCTTTAGCTTCCTGATAATAGATGGATCTTTTCCAATAATCAGCATGTCGTCAACATAGAGCAGTAACATCACGAAATCACCTTCTGAAAGTCTCCGGATGTAAACGCATTGATCTACAGCAGTTTTCTTGTAGCCATGACTCATTATTAATGATTCAAACTTCTTATACCACTGTCTGGGAGCCTGCTTCAAACCGTAAATATTTTTTTCCAACTTGCAGACTAAATGTTCCTTTCCAGGAACTTGGAAGCCTTCTGGTTGCTCCATGTAAATCTCCTCATCAACGTTGCCGTGAAGAAATGCTGTCTTCATATCCATCTGTTCAAGCTCCAAGTCAAGACTTGCCACCAATTTGAGTACTACTCGAATTGAAGTCATTTTCACAACAGGTGAGAATACCTTATCAAAGTCGATTCCTTTCTTCTGCAGGAATCCTTTGACGACCAAGCGAGTTTTGTGCTTCACTTGCTTTCCATCATTTTTTAGCTTGAACACCCATTTGTTTCTCAGTGCTCTCTTATCTTTTGAAAGTTTCATCAGCTCATAAGTTTTTTTGTAACGAGTTCATCTCATCCTGCATAGCCTGCATCCATTTGTCGCTATCTATATGAAATATTGCCTCCTAGAAGTTTTATGGCTTCCCCTCATCTGTAAGAAGAACATAATCTGATTCTGGATATTTTCGAGACGAAATAAACAATCGCCCTCTAGAGGATCTATCATGCTGAGGTTGATCACCTGACAATTGTGGAAACTCTGTAGTTTCTGATGGAGAAGGCAACTGCACCCTCTGCTCAGTACTAGTTTCTCTGTCGTCAGCATCTTCTTCTTTTTTTGGGGAAACTTCTTGTCTATTTTCAGTGTTTGAGGCAGACTGAAGTGATAGTGAACTAGGAATTGGTTCTGGAGCACTTGGAGTTGTTTGTTCTGATCCAAACACCTGATCTTCATGAAACACAAAGTCCCTGCTTCTGATGACCTTCTTCGCTTTTGGATCCCATAATCTGTATCCAAATTCTTCATCTCCATAGCCAATGAAAATACAAGGAGTAGACATTTTATCAAGTTTCTGTCTTTTCTTATTGGATACATGTGCAAATGCTTTGCACCCAAATACTCTTAGATGAGAGTATGAACTCTTGCGGCCTGACCACACCATCTCTGGGACTTCAAACTGTAGTGGAACTGATGATGTTCTGTTGATCAGGTAACATGTTGCTCTTACTGTTTCACCCCAGAACGGCTTAGGCAACTTTGTCATACTCAGCATGCATTTGGTTCGCTCCACAATGGTCCGGTTTATCCGTTTTGTTACACCATTGTGTTGTAGGGTGTAAGGGACAGTCTTATCGTGTCTGATCCCATGACTGGAGCAGTATTCTCTGAACTCTTGAGAAGTGTATTCACCTCTATTGTCTATCCGGAGGCATTTCAGCTTCTTGCCTGTTTTTCTTTCTATCATGGGATGGAAGTTTTTGAATTGCTCAAAAACTTGATCTTTCCTTTTTAGGAAATACACCCACACTTTACGTGAAACATCATCAATAAAAGTAACAAAATATCTATTACCTCCAAGTGATTCAACTTCAAAAGGACCGCAAACATCAGAGTGCACCAAATTTAATAACTCTGATCTTTTTCAGCAGATGTATGGAATGAAACTCTATGTTGTTTACCAAATAAATAGAATTCACAAGGGTTGAGGGCAATACCTTTATTTATTGTGATCAATGCTTTCTTTGCAAGCATAAACAACCATTTTTCTCCAATGTGGCCAAGTCTCCGATGCCACAAGTTTGGTGATGTATCATCTTCAGCTACATTGAGACTGTTTGCACATATCTTAGCACTTAATTTGTACAAAGTGCAACAGATATGTCCCCGTGCAACAACCATTGTTCCTTTCTTCAATTTCCAAGCATTATTGCTGAAGATGCTCTCGTAACCCTATTGATCAAGGGTTCTTATAAATATTAGGTTGAGCCGGAGATCGGGTACGTGCTGAACGTCATTTAGCACCATAGTATAGCCAACACTGGTTTTTATTCTGACGTCTCCAATGCCCACAATCTTTGAGAAACTTGAATTTCCCATCCTGACTGTACCGAAGTTTCCTGCCTTGTAAGTACTAAAGAAATTCTTACAAGGAGTGGCATGATAGGATGCTACTGTATCTATCATCCATTCTGTTTCCTGGCCTGAAACGTGTAAGCAAGATTCTTCACCAGCGAAAAAGATTACACAATCTCCAGAAAGCGTCACTGCGGCTTCGCCTTCTTCGTACTTTGACTGATTGCTAGGCTGATTCTGCTCCTTTTACAGTTTTTAGCGTTCTCTTTGAAAGTGGCCTTCAATGCCTTCCTTCTGTTACAAAGGCATTTGTCTGGTCTCCTCCAACCTCCTTTCGTCTAGCCTCTTCATTAAACAAGGCGTCTATCACCATTGACACTACAAGCTTTCCATCTGGAGCTGAATTACTAAGTGAGACCACTAGCGTTTCCCAGCTATCTGGTAGGGAACTGAGAAGTAGTAGAGACTGCACTTCGTCTCCGAGCTTAAAGTCTACGGATTCAAGTTGATTTACAAGATTTTGAAACTCGTTGGTGTGTGCGGCCACTGAGATGCCGCTTTTGAGTTTCAAGTTGACAAGACGTCTCATTAATAATGTCTTGTTCCGAACAATTTTTGCCTGGTACATGTTTTCCAGCTTTTTTCACAGTTGATAGGCATCTGTTTCCTGTGTAACATGGTGAAAAATACTATGATCAATCCACTGCTGGATCTGACCAATAGTTTTCTTATTCAACTTATGCCAGACTTTTTCCGCTATATCAGTTGGTTTTATACTTTTCTCTTCAATTGGATCGAAGAGATCTTTACAATTCAGGAGATCTTCCATTCGAGGTCTCCATAGTGCGTAGTTTGTAGATGTTAGCTTGATCATCGCACCTGCTCCTGAGTCCTCCATCAGTTCGACTTAATCTATGATTTGAGTGACCTTTTTTCAATATTCAGAGTTGAATCTCAACAAATGGAGCTCACTGTTGCGTCCAGAATGGTGGAAAACCTTGAAAACGACTCTGGTCTAGTTCCAAAACGATCGAAATTGTTTCGGAAAACTGAAAAATAAGAAAACACGAAATATTCCTTTTGAAACGGAATATTCTCTGATGTTAACAGAATATTCCTTCCATCCACCAGAATATTCTTTCACCAGAATATTTCTATTGTCACCAGAATATTCTCGCCGGCAACATAATATTTTGATGGAATATTCTTTCTCCGATGGGTCGCTGGAGCAGGTCACGAACCGGGTCAAACAAGTACGGGTCGGATCACCCGTATACTGGGTCGGATCACCCGTATACTGGGTTGGATCTCTTCTTCCTCCTGTGTCTGGCGCGTGCGGCGCATGCTGCGTGTGGCCGGTGCTTGGATTTTACTTGCCGAAACTAGGTCGACGTGTGCGGCGCGTGCGGTGGCTGCCGGTGTCCGTTCTAGACAAAATTTTCACCATAATTTTCGTCTTGAGCTGAGAAATCTGATGGTATCCTTCAAACTTAATTTCGATCAAGTTTTAAAATGAGTCTCTCACGAAAATTCACAATGTCGGCCTCCTACCAGCTCTGATATCACTTGTTGGGATCGGCGGAAGCTCACAAATAATATGAAAACTGAAATTTAACGTGGTTCGGCCAATTTAGCCTACGTCCACAGATATAGAGAAGAGTTTTTCTATTAAATAACAAACTAACTATTTACAATGGTTTCCCTCAACTTTCACAGCTTCTAATCTCTCCAACAGACCTCACCTTAGGCACTCCTTCTCATTACAATCTTACATGTATTTATAAGAGAAATAAATAGTGTGAACATGTAAATGACAGTGGAATTCTGGCGCCTACCTTCTAGCTGCTACTGATGGTGCCTAACTTCATCTTCCAGAAGCCTCTAGCTTCTTCCTTTGCGTGTTGATTTCCAACAGTAATGAAAGAGAAAAATAGAAAAAATGCACAAGATTATTTGCAAAGAGTTAGTATTTGTTGGCAAAACTTGTTATTTGCAATGAGTATTGATGATCCCGTTGCAAATAAGTTCCCATTTGCAACAAACTTATTCATTGGAATTATAAGGATAAGTAGTTGTTGGCACTATGTATTCTTAATTGCAAGGAGAAATTATTGTTAGCAATATGAATTCATATTTGCTGCAGTCATCTTCGTTGAAATACTAAATCTCATTTGTTGTCCATTCCATTGTTTATTGTTAATAGCAACAAGAATTTACTGTTGCAAATCCAATTACTTGTAATGAAAATACTTTTAATCGTTGCAAAGTCTGTATTATTAGCTACGAGAAATAGGTTGTTGCAAAAGCTGCAATCTCTTGCAGTACTGAGCCAACTATTTTACGAATTTGAAAAAGCGATGAACTTCTCTACACACAAACACACACACACACACACAGAGGCCTGTACCAGCTTCTGATCAGGTCCTCGTAAATGGAGACAACATGAACTCGATTGATCGAAGGTGGGATTTGACTATGTATATATTGATATTTTGTATTAGTATATTATCATAGAATGCATGCCACAATATTGAGGGTTATTTAATTTTTTGGGGGTTTGACTTTTTAAGGTTTTAGGATATTGTTAGGATCTTTGGCTCGATGTTCAAGTTTTCGAGGCTGAATTCTGCTATCTTTTCTTCCGAATATCTAATTTCAGTTATTTTTTTTTCTTATTTGATAATATTTTTTTTATCATTTAGGAAATGATTTTAAACCCGATTTAGGCTGTATTTTTGACAGATTATTTCTTTTATTCTGTATTTGATTTTAGCATGATTGTTAGAATTTTGCTAATTTTGTAAAATTCTGAATCAGACTATTTTTGGTTTTACAATTCGGTTTGTGGATTTATTTTTTATATTGCTTGATTTCATAATTTTCAATTAAATATTAGAGGTGTTTTATCTATATTTTTGGGTGACTTTTTGTGTTGATCTTCTCTATAAATCATCTGTTGAAACTAGCTTGCAGAATAATCGATATTTTGTCCGACGTCAATAGTAAATGTATTTCACCTCATCTTATCCCATCATATCGTTATAGTTATCACAAATTCTCACACGATATAATAAGTAATTTAAAATTTTCAAATATAATATTAAAAAATAATATTATAATAATATTTAATTTAACTTTCATCTAAAATCATTTCATCTCATTTCATTATCTAAACCACATCTAACTCAAGCCTGATTAGCGCGCAGGATATGCAGGTTGACCACAAAATGACAAGTTTATATATGAACGCGATCTAAGTTAATTTGAGTTTGTGTTGATCATGAATTGATCCTCACCTAATTTGTGTTGATCATGAACGTGATCCTGACCTAGTTGACCATAGCGAATTATATATTATTGTATGCATGTCATGTCATCCATATATATCAGATGCGTGTATCGTATAATGAATTTCCAGTCCTAATTAGCTCATCATGATGATATGCTACGTCATTATATATATATATATATACTCTTAACATGATATACTGTCTGCATATATGGTAATTTATTTGTAGTTGATCGCGATCATCGTGATCATGTAACAAAAACGAAACCATATATTCATGTTTATGATTCATGAATAAGTACTTATAAATTAATTAGTGACCACCACCTTGCTTTTTCTTTAATTTTCTTAAATCTAATAATTATAGATCTATATTTATACAAACGCAGTTAATTAGAACCATAAATTAAGACCATTTCTCCGTTTCGACTAAATAAGAAATGGTCCAAATTATTATATTAGGTAGTGTATATATTATGTGATCTAGAAGATCAGGTACTGTTTCGCGTGACTTTCAATTGGATATACATGTAAATTGACTAAAGATAAACCAACACCATGGTTTTGATCAGCAAGTTCTTTGGAACCCATGGAACTACTCGCGCGGAGATTGGCGGTGGTCAAAAACGCCGTCTCTAAAGACGATATATAACATACAGCTCGCTAGCTACTTTTCTTTTCTTCATGTCCAGGAAGATAAATGGTTGACCTAACAGTACCATCATGATATATAGCTAAAGGACACAAATTAACAAAGGCAAGGAAGCATATAATAATAATAATTACATTAACTATGAACCGGCTAGAAAGCTACGTGCGTACTGCATGCGGTTATCTTTTGACAATAATATTGGACAGTCTTTGAATATTGCATGATCGATATATGAATGATGTATTTATATTGGTCAGTCTTCTTAAAGAATCGCAGTCAAGATGGGCGACGAACATGATATATATATTATCGTACAAGAAATTACAATACTATATGTCATTATCTAGAACGACCCACCAAAAAGGAATTAAAAGAAAACATTAAAGATATGCATGTGTACTGGTCAAGGGATCAGCTTCATTCATGTTCCAATTGGGAGGATTTTCTAACTCGTACAACATCATGAGTTGATCAAATATTTAAACAAAATTATTGCACGTTTGCAAAAATTGATGTGCTAATGACGCACTATGATTGAGAATTGATTGACTATATCAAAATTGGAAGGCTCTGCATGCAGAGATGAGTGGATGCGATTAGCTGGAAATTCAAGCCATCATCGAAGAGTAGTAATACAGTTACATTTTATTCACCACTAATTTATACCACTCAAAATCTATTTATTTTGTTATTTTTTTTATAAGTAATTTTTTTACATTCTTAATTATTAAGTAATTTTTTTCTTTTAAATTAAAATTAAAAAAAATGATAAATTAGTGGTAAATAAGATGAATGTATATCATTGAAAACGGTCGATCAGTACGTATCGCCCGCCGCCGAATTGATTAAGAGGACGCAGTTGCGTTGAAAACTATGAGTGGGACCCAGGGCTTTATTGGTTGTCATGGTGCCAAGTCAGCAACAACCCTTCTCACTGCTTGCCTGAAGCCAGCCTCGTCCCATAATTCGTTCACCTACCAATAACGAAAAGTTGATCAGTATAATTTTATGATCAGCTTTTATCATTTGATTTGGAATATTCATATCTTTACTAATTGCACGTTCAAAGACAACTATATGTATAATTTCACAAATTTTATGATCAAATCATCAATATAAAACATCATATTTTGAACTGGAAATCAATATCTAGATCGAAGTGTTTAAAAGCCATGCATGCATAAAATATTTTATTTTTATTTACTGTTTTATAATTAATATATGTATTAATACTCACCTCATGAATTCTTAATGTCAAGCTTATGCTAGTAGAAGAGATTAATTCTATCATCTGGCCGGTACTGCTCTCCATGGAAACCAAGCTTACGTTCTCAACCTGCTTCAGGAATTCCAAAATGCGAATCAACATATCCTCCATTGGACATTCACCTCTTACAGTCACTCGCAATTCAACTATGCCCTCTTCTGTGGTTGAATCCAAGTGTGAAATGATCCGAATGCCGAGTCTTTCGTTCGAGGAACTAGTTTCCTCTACATTAATGGCTTCTTTGGCAGGCAAAAGCTGCGCCGTCAAAAGCTGGTTTCTTCGAGTAAGCTCTGCAATTTGGGCATTCAAAGAACTCAAGTATTCCCTTGTTGTAGCAAGCAGTGATGCTTTGTCTTTCTGTTCAATCCCCAATTATACATGTGCCGTCAGGGTCAATTTTGGATCAATACACAAAAATAAATCTCAATATGTGACTTAAGAGATGTAAAATGAAAGTTATAGTACCTTGGCTCCTGAAGGAAGAAGTGATCTCAATGCCTGAAAGCTTTCACCGAGTTTCTCACGCCTCTTGCGCTCCGAAATCATATGGCGCAGCTGAGTGCTTGTGGGGATGGTTGCTTGCGAACATCGATCTTGATATCTCAGAGAATTTAAGCTCCTAACGAATGCAATTGATTTTTTGAGCATGCTTTGCCTGTCGAGATTCGTTCTCATCTGGGTTGTTGGTCTTAAAGCAGATTCATAACTCTCAAAGGCACTAGATTTTGAGATTACCCTATGATTATAGGGCAAAATATCATTTTGCTGGGGTTGATGGGACAATGTCGACGAAGAAGGATTTGAAGATAGAACGGCGAGGAAGGCTCTTGCCACTGCAGCATTTTCAGTCTCCGGAGTTGGGAATGGAATGTTTCGAGCTCGTGCAAATGCTTGCATGGCTTCTTGGCATGGACTAGGTGTTGTTGGTAGTTGAAGGAATGAAGGAACCTCTGATCTGGGTGTTTCTGGAAAGTACTGGGCATTGCTTGGAATGTTGAATAGGAGGGATGAGCACTCGGGGCTATCCATTGATGGTGATGTCAAGGACAATGATGAAGAGGATGAAAGTGGATTTTGATGATTTAGACGCCAAAAAGGCTCACTAATTTGTGGAGAGAAATCCCCTGGAAACAAACTCCTCATTTCCTTCTCAATGTCAACCTACAAATTAAGAAAATTTAATTGCAATCGCTTTGATCAATTTATATATATTGCAAAGCTTTTATCATGATCTGTGGATTGTGATCATGTGGGTTTCTTACCTGAGACACATGGGCAAAGCCTATCTCAATTTCTCCACTCCTACACCCCATAAAAATTGCCGTCTGCAATCAATTAACGCAAATGAATTGCATGTTGTTAATTAGTATTTCATTCTCTAAAATATATATATGAAGATTTAAAAATTATAACAATCAATTAAACATCAGATTGTGCTTCAGCAACGCAGACCTTAATCCTTGCTTCCTGTTGACAAAACACAGTAAAAATAATTAATAAGCTGATATATGAAGGAAAAAATGCATGCAATATCACATTGTTAATATTGTCATGAACTGAATAATATAATTACCTGATAGAATTGTCGCTGTGCTTCGGTTGATGCCAGTTTCTGAAGCTCCAATTCTTGGATTTCTACATACGGAAGACTATTATTGAAAGCAATTCCTGGAACGCGTCTGGCATACAACAAAAGGCCCATTTAAATCGATCAGTTTCAGCGAATTAACATGTTCTAAAATATCCAACATCACATGGAGTACTGGCCGCATTCCTTAACTTACCCATTTTCGACGATAAAAGTTGATTGCCGGTACTCGTCAAAAAGCCTCCGAGCTTTACTTCCTGAAGAAGAACTAGGCTGATTGTTCTCTTCATAAAAGAATCCATCCAGGAAGTATAAACAGCTGCAAATTAAGAATCAACATCTCAGCCACCGGAATCGACATATATATATATATATATATATATATATATATCTGAAAAGAAAAACAAAATAGATCAATACTTGTATGGGTGACGAAAATATGACCAAAGGCAAACGTAAGAGCAGCCAATAGACTGCATTATCAACCGGAAGAAGTCATCACGGCCGGCTTCATCGAGCAGCTGGAAGGTGTTGTCCATCGTGGGGGTATGTACGTACGTACGTGGCGGCCACTAAAACTGCTGCATGCTATCCCTTAATTAGCCGCGTCTGTTGACTGTTCTGATGATCTGCAGATACTGATTGCTAGCTTCATGATTTAAAACATCCTGTGCATGTCTTGTTTTCTTTTTTTCTGGGAAATTGAGAATCCGCTGAAAGGATTCGAGGAAGCTTATAGGAAGCTTCTGTAACACATTGTTGGGTTCCTAAATCATGGGATGGATAGAGATCGAAGCCCGAAGGCTTAGGTTTTATAAGTGTGAAATCGGCCTTTTCTGCTAGTGAGAGAGAAACAGATCATAGAGTTTTGAAAGTCGATCGAAGAAGAAGCTACCATTGCTAGCTGTAATGGGGAAAGTAGAAACAAAAGAACACGTGACCCCACCTTTCTGTTAAGGGTCAGAGAATTGCCTTCGTTAAGTGAGAACTTGAAAAGTAGTAGAGAGAGAGAGATGGGGGTATAAGCGTAGTGGTCAAAGTCCACCCTCACGATGGTTTGAAATGAGTCAAGGGAGGAAGGCACAACGTCCTTTTCCTTTAAGACTATGATAATGATCCAAGTTCTTTATTTTGAGGAAGAGTATATTGGCAGTAAGAGATTATATAAACTGGTTATATATAATTTTTTTAGATTTATTTATAATAAAAATAATTTTATAATTTGATCAATTATATCATACTAGCTATATCAATTTATAAGATTAATTATTTTATATAATTTATGTATGGTTAAAGTATTTCCATTTTAAGAAACCGTTTAAGATCAAAATATTTCATTTTATTTTATTATTATAATTTTTTAAAATTTTCACACAAAACATAAGAAATAATTTGATTTTTTTAATTTCAAACAATAATAATGTTAAAAAATAGTATTCTAACAATATTTTGTTCAGCTTTCAATTTTTATCTCAATTTATTATCCAAACCACAATTTAATTATAAAGACATGCCATACAAATAAATTTATAAAATCAAATAAAATCTCGACTTTTTTGTATAATCTAAAAGAAAATAAATTCAATCAATCAACATAATCATGTAAATTAATTTAAAATAAATTTAATTTTATAAAAACTAATTCAAAGAATAAAATAAGGTCAATTTTTATGAAACTACATTTAAGATTTTTAATTAATTTATATGATTATATTTGTTGATTAAATTTATTTTCTTTTAAATTATGGAAGAAGTCATATTACGAAATTTGTAATTCAAATTTCACGAGTGAAAAAGGAAAAGTAGTTGATGATTATTAATAAATTACATGCAATGAATCCACGTGCAACCTAATATATATGAGAAATTCTAAACATAACTGATCCACACATCACATAATATATATTTTTTAATTTCTTCTTTTATAAAATATTTAGCATATGGATGATAAGTGAAAAACATCAATTATTTAAAAATAATAAATTGAATAAAAATTTAAAATAAATTAAAATAAAAAATAATAAAATGTGATATGTAATATATAGGCTTATATATAAAAAAATGTGATATGTGGTATGTAGGCTTATATATATATATATATATATATATATATATATAATTCTTGTGACGTCAATGGCTAGTGATCATATTGCTGGCTAGCTGCTGAATTTTCAATTGACCTTTTCATCAAACGTCTCCCTTTTTCTCGGAGCCCCCAAAGCACGTAACTAAAAATATGCAAATCAATTAACCTGCCCATCAAACTGCCCGACCGTGCGTAGAATTTTCTTTAACTAATGAATGAATTTATAAAGGCTATGAATCCTAATTAATTAAACTTAACTTTGATTTGTCAAAGGTAGTTTCATTTAAAAAAAAAAAAGGCTATGAATACAAACAAGGGGTAAAACTCATCTTTGACCAATAACATATGATTGAACTAAAAATCTTTATAATTATAGTATTTCACACCATAAATCCTATTTTTCCTCGATCTATTTATAATGGACAATATATATTACTTTTCATCCTCAATTAATCTTCATTCGTTGTCCCACTAATTTATGAGGTACATTTATAAAGTGATTTTTATTTCAACCATTTAAATACAAAAAAAAAATCAAAAAATATAATTGATGATGGTAAAATACAATTGAGACTTAAGTATGACGTCGTTGATCTCAAAAATAAATTGTAAGTGAGAAATATTATATGTAGTTTTAAATTGTGCTCTCAAATTATTATATCCCACTTTTTTTTTTTAAAGGAGACTTCTCAAATTATTTTCCAATTTAATTAGATTTCAAAGGAAGAGGGAAAAAAAAAAACCGTCAGTACCAAATGGGTGCTTAATTATATTACGTCAAAGCTGACAGAGTCATGCAAATATGTGTGAAAGAAAATTAATTATTTTTTGTTTGCATTCACACTCTCGAACATGACCCCCATCAACTTGAGCTAGCTAAGATCGAACATGGCCCCCATCAACTACCCCCATCAACTTGAGCTAGACCAAAATAGAAACGATCGACGAGGCACTCTCCTTAACTCCCTCCCTCTCACGTTTTCTTTCTTTCGTCTGCTAGCATTTTATTAAATTTGCTGACATGAGAGATAGAGCAAAGCTTTGGTTTCATCTCCTCTTTTTTTATTTTCTTTTTGCCCACCATTTTTGATTTTGTTGGTGATAATGATTTTTGATATTTAGGACTTTTGAAGGTTGGATTTGCAGGTATGAAGGCTTCAGACGCCCTAAGATCACCACGTGTGGTGTCGCTATTCTCCCAATCCGTCGATCGTGTTGTCGCCCGAAAGTTTTGCTAAACAGCGAAGCGCTTACTTCTTATGCACGAGGATTGGATGAGAGTGAGGTTTCATTATGTTTTTCCTCTAGTGGATCCAGCTTGCCAAAAATGGTTCAAGGTAGATCCAGGACACTGTAGCTTCTTAATCTTGCGGCAAATAACTCCTAGAGGCCCTCGTGCTACTACAAACAACCTTATGTAAAATTTTCGTTTTTGTTTTTGTGTTTTAATTTGGTTAGTTGGTTTTGTATATTTTTGTTTTGTATGTACAGGAAAAATTGTAAAATGAAGGAATGGTTTCTCGGATTAATATTCGTGTACTACAATATATAAGATTTTTTGCGACATTTGATAAGTTGCCGCAAACTTTAAAATCGTCACAAAAAGTTTTAAAATCGCTACAAAAGCCTCAAAAGTTATTTGTCGCGTTTTGAATATCGCGGGTTAACCACAGCTATTTGGGCGTGACAATAAATTTAATTTCTCGCCGCGAATGCCTAAAAAACGCAACAAATGTTTCTATTTGCGGTAGAATTTAACTCTCAGCTAAATGAAACGCAGCAAAAATTCTTCTTTGTTGTAGTGATGGAATCTAAGTGCTCTGCTCCTGTAGAGGATGAGATAACTATTATCGTTTAGACAGTAGTTAGTTTCTACAAACTTTTTGTTTATGGAAAAGAAGCCAAACTCTATTTGTAATTAGTTGATTTGTAGACCGAGTTTGTCTCAGTTTTTGATTACATTGTAAGCTTCATAGATTTAAATGAAGTAATCCTATTTCTTCAAAAAAAAAAAAAAACTAAGATCCCCAAGCATCCAAATTACCATACTACCCTTAAATGTAATAAATGACGGTACGGCATACTCTAGCTGCTTAGTTTGCGTTGCGTTGAGATTTGAATGGCAGTATACGCGACTTGAAAACAACCAACCCCCGTCCGAGGTTTAGGTCTCTATAAATTGAGATATGCCTTTCAAACCAATAAAATCTAAATTAGTTTTTTACTAAAATGATTTGATGAAATAAGTTTGGCCCAATTTACCTTTAAAGTAAAGAAACCACTGTGACATGCATACCAGGAGAAGATGCCAACGGATTTAACGGTAGGAAGAACCATTTTAGAATTTAATTTATTTTTATATTGTTTTGGTCCAATAATAATTATTTTCTTTTATTAATTTTTGGTATGTTGTTGAAGAGTACTTATAAATAGAAATATTCTTTTTTGTTTTGTTTTTAAATTAAATGGTTGATATTTATATTTTTTATAAACATATTATTAAACAGGGCTATTTATTATACTCTTAGAAAATCTAGTCCAAAGCTGACTCATCCTCAACAACTAAGTTTCTAAACATTTTTATCTCTAATGATCAACGGGTTTGACATCTTGTTAAAAATTCACTAATATATACTGTTTGAAAAATAAATAGACAAAATCATTTTAAGTAAAAAAACTAATGGAGATTTTGTATGAATTTTTGGTTCTGAAACAGAGCATAAGTTTGTGAGTTTGTTTTTTCATAAAATCTTTTTATATATAATTGTAACACTTTTCGTGTAATTTAGGATGATAAAATAAAAGATGAAGATCAAGAACGATATCTTTCATTTAAAAAGATCGGCACCAAGTACATTTAATGTAATTATTTCTCTATAAAGCTTAACCGTGTGGCCAGAATAAAAAAGGAAATTTAATTAGATTCCAAAACAAAATATATAAATAAAAAAGAAAATCAGCCAGTCAAAAACTCAAATGTGAAAGCAAAATCTAATGCATGCACATACTAGAACACAACCCCACCCCATTCCGCATCCCCTACCTATCCCAAAACACTCTCAAAGGGAAAGAAATAAGAAATCAAGCACCACTAAGGGGTGGGAGCTTGCGGCTCCTCGCCCTCGCCCTCCATTTTTTTTCCTTTTTTTCTCTCCTCTCCTCCCACCAGATAGCATTTGGGTTTTTGTTGTTGGTGTTTCTGTTTTTTTCAAGTTTACTCGCTGGTTCTAAATGGGGTAGTGACGGAACCATTATCTGGTGTCCTTCGGCCACCACGTGCACCACAAGGGAGCCTATTGGCCGCCACCTACTTTCTATTTGATGGGTTTTGGATCCTTCCTCGCATGGGTTGGAGCTCTCGAGTGTCGGCATCCACAGTGGTGGAGCCATGTTGGGGTAGGGGGGGGCCATGGCCCCCCTCCCCACGGGCCTCACCTTTACTCCTAAAAAAATTAAAAAATTAAAAAAATAATATAATATATATTTTTTTAAATAAAGAAAAAGAAAATATGTTTAATTTTTTTTTATAATTTTGTAGGATAATATTAATTTTATTTTGTGTTGGCCCATTCTCTAAAAATTATCTTGGTTTCCTTATACAAAATTAATCTAATTTAAAAATAAAATAAATCTCATATAAAATAAAATAATATAATAACATGATGACATGTTTTTATCATAGATAAAAAAAAATTTGAATGATTTCTAATGTATTTTTAATATATTTTTAGTATGATGACATGTTCTTATCATACTATATACTTTTTTAATACATAAGTTGTATTAAACATATTTTATTTTAATTATAGATATTTTTATCGAATTATTTTATACCGCATAAAAAATTGTATACAAATAAAATAAAAAATATTTTATATATTTTATTTTAATCTTGCTTGGCCCCCCCTTAAATCAAATTTCTGGCTCCGCCACTGGGCGTCCATATCGCGTAGCTGCTCCATGAGGAGTCTTTGGGTGCTACTCCATGGCGACAGCGACAGTCCGCCTAGAACTCACTTCCGTAGCGTGTGCGGATCATGCACATCTACTGTCCTTCTAGATCTCGACGTTGTTTGTGTTTGAGGTTTTTTTTTTCAATGTATTTTACTTGTTGTTATGTTGGTTTTGTCAATAAATTGGAATATGCTTATTCCTAAGTGGTTCCCTTTCCTCCTTGGAGGATGGGGGTTTGCTACCCTCCCTTTCTTAAGACGATGGAGGCGGTGATTCCCCTCCCCCCCTCTTCTCACCCTCCCCTCCCTTCCCTTTTCGTTGCAGAATGGAGTTGGTTATCTCTGTTACAACTCTTAGACAATTCACAAATCGAGATATAGGTGCTAGCTTGTAATCTCTATAGGTGTTGTCGCTTGAGAGATTTTGAAATTTAGACAAATGTTTGCCACAAATGTGTGCGGGGGCACTACAGATCAATGAGTTAGTTTGATTTGTAATATGGGTTATGTCTTGTTTCTATATGTCACAATTATAACTTCAATTATTGCAACACAATGTAGTCTTTGCATAAAAAAAAAAAAAAGAACACGACCCCACTTAGCCCATTTAGCTAAGATCTATGGGTATCTAGATTCCAATGATACTCTTGATTAGAGTTTGTTTGAATAGTGAGATGAGATGATTTTATATAAAAATTAAAAGTTGAATAAATATTATTAAAATATTATTTTTTTAGTATTATTATTATTTCGAGATTTGAAAAAATTGAATTGAGATTTGAAAATATTGAATTATTTATTATATTTTGTATAAAAAATTATAATGATAAGATAAGATAAATTGACTGTAATGCCATTGCTAGGTGAATGTTTTGTTTCTTACATCTCACCGGCAGAAGTGACAAGCTCATTATGTACTCTAATCCGTTTTCGAAGTCCTTGACATTATTCGATAATTTAATTATATGTCTATTTATTTTATTCAGGGCCGGCTCAATATATATTGAGGCCTTAGGTAGAATTCAAGTTAGTCATTCATAATTATATATAATTTAATATAAATTATTATATGGAAATCAAATGAGATTTAATTTAAATATTTAAATAAATTATTTTTAAATTTATATTTAATACAACAATTGGTATAAAAATAAGGCATTAATGTAAATTTTGTGCCTCAGTTTAGCACGATTTTAAAAAGAGTTATTTAAAAATCTAAATAATTCATTGTATTATATTAAATTTAGTATTATGGGGTCTTGCACACATTGAAAAATATAAAAATTATTTAATAAGATGGTTTTTTATTCTTTTCAAAAAAATTAAAAAGAAAAATATTTAATCATGCTTTTATTTTGAGAGCCTTGCATAGAGTGAAACCTTAGGTAATGGCCTAAATGACATTATCTTTGAGCTGGCCCAAATTTGACCAAGGCGATACTAAAAATATCAATATCTTTTGATATGGGAATATGGGATACAATTGCTCTTTCAGAATTACTTGAGTTTTAATATTATTTTGAGATTAACTAACCTTAATATTTATCACTTTTACGAAAATTCCATGCAGTAGAATAATCTTTGGACAATGATGCATGGCCCGTTGCTATTTACTGCTGCCCTAAACTGCTAGTTATAATTTTTTTTTTTGTTCTTTTTTTTCCATAATTTTTATTTTTTATTTTTTATTTTTTATTTTTTATTTTTTATTTTTTTAAAAATACATCAATATACTTAAAATCATTTCTTTAATCATTAAGTAAAAATAAATAAATAAAAGTTTAGTTTGAAGAGTAGTCATTTGGAACGGTCATTTGGAGTGAACATTGTAGAGTTTTCTATCATTGTTTTTGAGGAATCAGGTCCTCCATATATAAAATAATAAAAATTTTACTCATCATATCTATATTATACATCTAGAGAAGAAATAAAACTACAAGAAAAGATAAGAAGAGATAAGGTAAGTTGACTCAAACATCTAAAAGGAAATGAATCATTTTAGACTTCTTAAAGCAAGTAGGATTCAATCACTCTAAGTAAGAAAAAAAATATTTATATAAGGATGACATCTCCAGTGGGGGCACTCTATGACTTCTCTACACATAGACTCCACCATATAGTACTTCAAAGGATCTTCTTGCAAAGGAGGCATAATCTTTTTGCAAAGGAGGTATAATCTTCAACCTCTCAAAAGTCGAAACCCTACATCTCCCTTTGTACCGATAGATACATGAGACTATGAGAAATTATAAAATTGCCCATTATAATGGGTTTCACTCCCAAACAATCTTTGGACATAGGTTTTCTTTATTTGCTTAATTATTATTTATTTCATGAATGAATGCGAAGAGCATCTTATTGATGCCTGAATCATCATCATGACTCGGGGGTGACTCTTTTCTCCATTTTGGCATGTTGTACAATTTTTTACATTAACAATTGGCAACTTCTGTAGGATTGATTTCTTATTCTTTGAATTGAAAATAGGAGTAGGACGATTCCACGATTCACAAGATCGTCTCCAATGAGCCAGATAAGTTTCCATTCAAATGAACCTTTTGCTTGTTATTTTTATTTTGTTAATACTTTTGCTGCAAAATGAAGAAAAGAACAAAAACATGTGCAAATACATAGTGTGTTGCCCACATTTGACATTCATTGTGCACAGGAAACAAATTGTAAGGGACATTGGTCTAGTCCCTAAACACTAAAGTCCTCATGCTCTCATTTTCTTGTGATGATCAAATTACACTTTATCAACTTTCTTGGTATTGTCTTGTTTATGGCAATGAAGGATCCCTAAACTTATGGAAGTAGAATGTTTAGTGGTAAAATTGATCAAGATGATGAATTAGGGTGATCTAAGTGATGAATTTGTGTAATTCATGCACTATGGAATGACTTGATAACATCCTTTGGCATTGAGGCCTCTTGGATGATGTTTAGGGATTGTAGAATGAAGAGAGGCTTGGGTTTTAGTGGTTGCTAAGGAGAATTTCGAGATTTGAAAGTTGGAATTAGGGTTGGAATGTTTTGGATAAGGTAAGTGAAGGATGAATTAGGGTTTAGGGCAACTCCTAAAATTTAGGGATTTGAGTTTGTTGGCTAGGGTTAGGATTCCTAAAGTGTAGGAATTCCTATGGGAGGCTAGAGATTTCGGCTATGGGGATTTTAATGCAGGAAAATGATTTTCTAGGAATGTATTTGGATGAAAAATAATGATATAGAATGATGGGGGCTTAATATGTGATTGGTGAGAAAGTAGGAGAAAATATATGAACATTCAAGAAAATCTATGATCAAGAGATGAATAAATGATAATCAAATGAGTTGAAATGAACAAATACTCATAAATTGATAGATAAATGAATCATACATATTTACGAATTGCAAGATGATGATCTTTTTCACGTGATTAATGAATTACACCCAAGAAGCCCAAGTGCAAATGCACTAATATAATCTCTAAAACTTACAAACCAGTCCTCTAAAAAAATATGCCACATGATGAAAAATAAAATGTAATTATTTATGACAATTAAGAACTACTTAGAAACCCTATGGACCCATTTAAAAAGATGACTTGAATAGGCCTTATGATAGGCCTCTAGCATGGATTGGCCTTTGGTTGGCCCATGAACATAATTGACATGCTGCTAGCATTGCCCAACCAATGGGCCTAGGCATTATTGTTGCATGGCTAGAATGGTCCAAGCATGGGACTAGGCTATGAGGTTGGGCACATGGCCCAAGCATGGGATTAGTGCTGGCCTGCGTGTGAGCTACGTGATGGGAGTGTGTTGCATGTAGGGCTGGTGTGTCAGAACCCCTAATATGGTGGCCTCGGGCCACGCCTTGACACCGCCCATGATAGGCCATGACACTACACTTATGGGCCTGCTTGCGTGTCTTGGCTCCAGCCTTGATACGCAGGTGGACCTTAGCGAGGCTAGTGGTATGCCCTCACAGGTATGCCATCTAACGCACGACACCAGCCCGCGCCTTGCAGGCTGGGCGAGTGGCATGCACACTATGCATACCATCTAGCTCGTAGCTCCAGCCTACGCTTTGCAACATGTAGCACCTAGATCGCCAGTTTGGGCCATGCATGACCATCGCCCTGGCCACCTGCCCAGACCATGCAAGATCACCGCCATTCCCCTTGATTGGGCCACACCATAGCAGTACGGCATCACCTTATGCCCACCATCAAGCTTATGTATGGCACTCTGCCATACCCACCATCAGCTGATCTCGCACAGCGCCATGCTCGGTACATCATCATACTCGCACGCAGTGCCATGCCATGGCCCACCTAGCACCATGACATGCACACCATCAGACGCCATGCAACCAAACATGCAAGACAACACACAGACTAGCCCGACCATGGGTCATGCCACACTATGCCATACCTAGGCCATGCATGCCACGACTACATCCATTGGGGCACCACCTATGTTTATTTACTTTATGTTATTTGCTTTTATTTTATTAGTTATTTTATCAGGGACCTTTTGGGAGTTTTTAAGTTGTAAGACTCAATAAATAGGATCTTAGGCATTTCATTTAGGATCTTTTAGGACATTTGTTATTTTGAGAGAACTTTTGAGAGAAAGTGAGTGGCCAGCCACCCTATGGTGGTTTGGATTATGTTTGGTGCTTAGCCACTTGGGTTTTTTGGGGTGCAATTCGTGAATCCCTTTAAGAGGTTTTCTCCTTGCAAGTCGTGAATAGGAGCAATACCACATCTATCTTTGAGGTATTTTTCACTTTTGGTGTTCTTGTGTTCTTTGATTTATTTCTTAGGATTGTTTGATTATTATTGGAGTGATCACTTGTGTGAGGCCGAATTCACCCCATTGGTGAATTTGAGAATTGTATAAGTGTCTTAGAGTGATTCGAAATTCACATCCCTTGTGAATTTAGAGTAACTCAAGTGAGTGACAGAGAGTTGTGATCTTGGTTGTATTAAAGAAGTTATTGATTGTATATTGAAGTGAGGAGGCTAAACCCTTGGTGTTGTGTGGTTGGCGTGTTCTTGAGTTGTGCTTGAGTGTTCAATCATTTTATTGCTTAAGTCGACTAGGAACTTGACTTCATCAGCAATGCTCGAGTAGTGGTTGGCTCTGGAGAGATTATTGTGCTCGATCAACCGTCGAGACTTGGCCATGGCGCCAGTAGTGACGTGGAGATTTCTTAGCCGCTGGATGTTGGGAGATGAGGATCGAACGAGGTGTGGATGCGGGACAAGGAATGTCTGTTCTTTCCAAATACACGAGCTCTTGGTTTGAAGGATCTATGTAAGAGGGTTCTATGGACATCAGGGGGTATGATCCGATGGAAACATCGGTGGTAGTTTTTAAATTGCAATGGATGTGCAATTCGTGTAGAGTGAGAGAGAAGAGAGAGAAAAGAGAGAGTTTCTGAAATGAGGGGGTTTCTATTAAGGGTATCAAAATGGTTTAAATCGACCCGTTATTTGATTAACCGACTTCAGGTCGGAAAAACGACTTGGAAGATAACGGGAAAAAGGGTCGGGTCGAGTATCAGGCATTACGTTCAGCCCTACTTGCAATTAGATAAAGTTAAATTACTTTATTTTTGGGAAACAATTCCATTTTTTAAGTTGGTGGGATATGTGCTATTTTCAACTTTTGTAATTTGACAATTTGACACATTTTTTTAAAGATAAGGAAGTGATATTTGGGTTTCTTATATCAGTTTAAGGGTTTAAGAATTATTTAAAATTAAGAGAAGTTTTTCAAATCTCTCAACAATTGGAAAGTATTTTTATGAACTTTTATTAAACTTTTAAGGGTAAAAGAGTTATATTAATTTAACGGACAAATATATTTTGAGAGGAGGGAGTACATTTCAATTTTTAATGAGCAATTATTCCCTCAATCTAAAACAAAAGGTTAAGGTCTGTTTGGATGTTGAGTTAAGTTGGTTTTTTTATAAATAATAGTGAATTAAGATGATAGAATGAATTTTATGAGATTCATCTAAGATGAGGTTAGATATGTTTGGATGTTAAGATGGATTTAGATTTATTTATTGAAAATTAAAAAAAGCGTGTGAGTTTTAAGTATAAAGAGGTGTTGAGTTAAAAACAATTATGAATTTTACGTGTAAAATTTTTTTGAGTTGAGTGATGTTTATCTATTTGAGAATTATATATTTGAATATTAGGATAAGTATAAAACACAATCCAACTGAAATAAACTAACTCATAATTCAAGGAAGCAAACGAAGCCTAAGAGATCCCCCAAATATATCCTTACAACAATATAATTTATGGAAATACAAATAAAATGATATTATCACACTTTTCATGTTGGGATCTATACTTATAGGAAAATATTTTAACTGTAAAAGAATCACATAATAATAATTGTTTAAATTGATGTAATTCGTCAGATCACAAAATTATTTTTATTATAAAATAAATTTAACGAATCAATTTGTGAGATTATTTTATGTAATTTTTTATAGATATAATATTAATTTTTTTATAAAAAAAATTTATGAAATTTATACATTTAAAATTTGTATATATCGATCTTTAATAAAGTGTATGAAATGATTGCGGATTTTGATACAATTCCATTAGAAAATTGGGATTGAAATTTGAAAGTTAATAGTAGATAATGATGCACTGAAGTTGATTACCTAAGAAATTAACTTCATAGAGCTTCTAACTTTGTATTATGTGATTAAAAAAAAAAAAAAAGACAAATGCCTCCTTTCTATTGTTTGTTGGGTTCTCCCTGACAGGAAGACAGAAGTCAGTATATTACCAGGATGATTTCTCTTACCTGGTTCAAGCATTTCGGTGCACCATCTTATTTTCTATGAAAATGTGATCCATCATCATTCATCAAAGAAAGATGAAAAGTTGGGGGAAAATGAAAATAAGCCCATTTTTTTTAATATGAAAAATGATAGTAATGATTATTAAATATGTTGTATTCATATATATACTTTTTTAATAGCTAAGGAATTTACATTTTTTTATATTTTTTTAATGGTTAAGAGTTTTTATATTTAAAGAAAAAGAAAAAAGAAGATAGAAAAATCTTATCTATTATCTCATATAACATATTCAAAAGCACTAGGAACAAACAATGCACATTAGCGACTGACAAACGTTAACTGATAATATGTGATATTTAATGTTTGTTGTGTGCTTCATAATATCTGTGAGCTAAAAAATAAAGAAATAAATCCAAAACTGAAAGAAATTGATTCAAAACACTGTGTTTATCATGCCATATCAGTTTGCGTTTGTCTGCTGCATGTTTGTAATATTTATCATTAACATTGCTCTTACATATTATATAGATGATAAAATAGAAAATATTAATTAATTTAAGAAAAATAAAATGAATAAAAATAAATAAAGATAAGTGGAGTGCATGTTCGAGATTCTGAAGTTTTTGCGGCGAGCGAATCAGAGAGGCTGTGAGTTCACTTTCTCTCGCTTTGGAAATGGAAATGCTTGTACATAATTTCAACCCAGTCATTCCAAATTCACTATTTTTCAGAGAAACCTCGTCATCTGGATTTTCCTTTAACCAAGTGTGAATCATCTCCTCAGGCAAGCACTGCTGCTGTGGAAACTTAAGGATGGACTTAGCTGCACAAGAACCCGGTAACAAAATTTATTAGCTCATTCATGAATATCGATACGTGAATGTATTTGTGCATGTATTCCCTTGTGTGTTCATGAGATTTCTTTCTTGGCTTTTTGGCAATGATAATCCTTTATGGGAATTAATTAGTCTTGAAAGTGAGCATGACTCACTTGCAAATGATAGCAAATGCTTGCCCTTTAGATGTTAATGAATTTATATTATAGATTATTATGTGATACCTAAAGTTGTAACCAATGGTTTTCAAATTTGGATCCCTAAGTTTGTGACTGAGTTCAGGACCTACTACCTAGGGTGGAAAAACATTAGACACATGAAACGAACCCACAGGATTTTTAGTTTTTCGAGTGATTTTCTTAGATGAAATTAAGGCCTAGTTTGTTTTCATAGATAAGATGAATTAAGATGAGATAAAAGTTAAAAATTGAATAAAATATTGTTATAATATATTTTTTTAATATTAGTTTTATTCTGAAATTTGAAAAAGTTATTTTGAGGTTTGAAAAAATTGAATTTTTTATTTTATTTTATATGAGAATTTGAGAAAGTAGTAATGACGAGATGAGATGAGATGGAATGGGATGAGAGTGTTTGTGAAAGTGAACAAGGCAATGTTCATTAAAAATAATATCGGGCCCATGTCTATTTTCTCCCACTCTAGACCATAGATTTCAATCAAGAACTCTAGGGAATTTATATGCACAGTTTTCATGCTAGATTTTGTACGAAGAAGAAGATGCATGCAGAGTGATTGATGAGAATCCAAGAGATTGAGGGTTACATCTTTGTTTTATTCGTGATTTGATTGTTGCTTGTTCACGTTTGTTACTTTTATTGTTAACTTACCAAAAAAAGGATTGAGGATTACTAATGTCTGATGGTCTTTGTGCTTCATATAAGTTTGTAGGGATGAATTTGTTGTGGCTTTGCTGAGAACCAACAAAAATGCTGCTTTATTTTTATGGTGATCCTCCTGCTTGGCTTATAAGTTGCTAGTTATCTATAAGCCAAATGTGTGTTGGCTAGAAGTTTAGAAATAATTATAGCGTTCAGCTTGGTTTTCAGGTTGGTCATTATAGTTAAAATCTTGTTTATTTCTTTTTCTTGTCCCAAGTTGTTAGAGGAAAGCTTTTAGATTTATGAGCAGCAATGGGTCTGTTATACATTCTTGGTTTCTGAAATTTAGACTCAGTTTCAAGCTTGTCCTTGAAATTCAAAATACTTCAATTTTGTTACTAAAAATTTAAAAGGCAACATTGTTAATCCTTCATCTGTCAAACCATCATTGAAAATTTACATGTAACTGACAGAAGGTTGTTGTACTAGTACATCAGCCTCCCACCAGTTACATGTACATTTTCAATGCCAGTTAACAGTTAAAAGAATATCTATGGCACCACACTTATAGTTGGAAATGATATGTACAATTGATGGGTGAAAATAAGGACATTGATACCTTTTAACATCTTTCAGGGATAAAAATTGAACCTAAACCAAAATTTAAGGATAAAATATATTTTAGCTAAAGAATTTATTCTGATTAATTTAGTGCATTTTTTCAGTAATTCAGAAGAAAATCACAATACCAAACAAATATGGTGAAAAACTTGTTGGCGTATTGCATGAAACTGGATCTCCAGAGATTGTAATCTTATGCCATGGTTTTCGGTCCTAAAAGATTGGTGCTTCTAACACTCAAAGTGTTTTCTTCTTTGTGTTTTAATTAATTTTTCTTCCTCTGAGTTTGATTATATGCTCTCATACTTTATATCTTCCAAAAATCAATAATGTTTTGCTGATTATTCTTGTTTTTTCTCTTCAAGATTTTGATTGTTAGATGTAACTTTGTATACGTGTTCAAATCCTATTTACGTGATTAATATATTTTTACTTATCATATATGTGTATGTATATATATAGGCATTCATCATAGCTTGGCTTCATTCTGGGAAAAGTTTTAGAGCTTATGTCTTTCTGTCTCCAGGAAAATAAGACTACGGTGAACCTTGCTATTGCATTGGAAAATGAAGGAAAAAGTGCCGTCCACTTTAACTTCGCTGGGAATGGGTAAGTTGGTAGAACCTCGGGATGTTAACACCTTGGGTTTTAGAGATTTTTTTACTTTTACATTTTTTTTTTATCTTGTAATGTTTGGACAGTCTCTACAGAATTCTATGTGGTTTATGCATAGCTACTGTAGTAAGGAAGAGGCATTTAATTCGTAATGGTGGATGACTAGAAAATGTGATAAGAAATGTACTTGAATGCAAATTCTGACCCTTCAGTTAATGATGTTCTTAGCTCGTCACATTAATCAGAAAAGCATTTAGAAAGTAAATCTCAAGCTAATACAAAACTCTCTTTGAATTGCATCATTGCCTTCATTCATAGTTTTATTTGCTGACAAGCTAGTGCACATAATATTGGGTGTTGCATGGATTCATTAAAAGTAAATAAACTCGGAATCCATTATCTTAACTTAGTGATTGGTTTTCAAAGATTTTTTTTGTCTTACACTTCTAGTTTCCATGTTATCTATGCTGTTTTATGATGGTACAAGAAAATTCCTAACCAAATGAGAACCCGTTTGTTCTTAATGTAAGAGACAATAACTTGGATTGATGAGCTCATAAACCCTGGGCCAGAAATTTTGAGGCCTATGTACTGTAGATAAATGAGAGTCAACTGTAGTTATGTTATTTATGTGGGCTTGTTCCTCCATTTCAGTCATGATACTCTTTTGGCACTTAATACATGTGGTACATGGTCCAGTTTTAAATGTCAATCTTGGTATTTCTTACACCCAACAATTTCAGAGGTGTGGATTTGATGTTCTATTATACTTTTACAGGGAAAGTGAAGGTTCCTTCCACTATGGTAACTATTGGAGAGAGGTCGATGACTTGCGTTCTGAAATCCAACACTTCTTTACAGCAAACCGTGTTATAAGGGCAATTCTCGGGCATAGTAAAGGTATGCTGGATTATTTGTGATTGTCAGTCTATGAGATTTAGTCTAGAATCGAAGTTTAGTGAGGAGAAAAAAGATATATAGAGATTTTTTTTCCCTCAACTGGAAGAATTCCCAGCAACACTATCTATTCTCTCCCATTCATCATAATCATTGACTGTAATAATGTTCTTTGGATAAAACCCAGACCAAAATAAATGTTTCTTCTAAATGTTGTTTGGTGATACTACTAGTGATAAATGGGAAGCATCGGGCTGAATTTCATGGGTGGTAATGGGTGGTGGATGTGGTGGTGGCGGCAGCTGCAGCAGTGGTGTTAATTGTTCACTTGGCAGTGGTATTGATTCTTTACACCCTTGCAGAGGGATGGATCAAGGAGGGTGGGGTGGATTTTTCTGGTGGTGGCTTTCAATCATGCATAGACAGACGCTGATAATTGTGCTCCAGTTTCTGCTTCTGGGATATCTCTATAGTAGGAAATTTGAATAACTTCTACATACTTCATCTTCTGAAATGCATAGTAGATAAACTTGGTCTGGAATAAAAACTTGTTCTAAAATTCACACAACGAAACAATAAATTTTCAATTTGTGATCTTCTGATTCAAGATCATTAGTTTAAATCTCACAAGTCGCTGTTACTTATGTAAATGTATTTTCTAGTGTTTGCCCTACGCTCTGTTCATCTTTCACTTCTGTATGAGTGTATGTATTGGCTTAATTACGTGACGTCTTATTTTAGGCGTAGTTTCCACTCTTGAAAGCCCTTAAAATTGTTAAGTGTTCACTGGAAAATTGCAGGAGGCAATGTGGTATTACTGTATGCATGTAAGTACCATGATGTCTACAAAGTTGTCAATGTTTCTGGCCGTTATGATCTGAAAAAGGCATTGAGAAACGCCTGGGAAAGGATTTTATGCAGAGAATTAAATAGCATGGATTCATTGATGTAAAAAATATACAAGGTACCTGTTAGTTTATATCCTACATGATCATGCATACTTGACCTTCTAAAATCTTCCAGTTTCATGTTTGCTTCATATGCTTTCCTACCTCAACATTTCGGTTTGATAGGACATTCTAGTTTCAATGAGGAAGCTACATCCAAAACTGCTTAATTTCTGCTGTTGGGATTTTGGAAAGAAAATGATCACTATGCAAGTGAATTGAAAACTTAATTTGACTTACAAATCAATGCTTTGTAGGAGATTTTATTTATCGGGTGAGTGAGGAAAGTTTAATGGATCGCCTGAGTACAAATATGCATGAAGCATGTCTTCAGATTGACAAAGAATACAGGTGAGGAAAAAAAATTGTCTGGCATTTTGCTTTTTCCCATTCTTTGATTTTTCATTTACCAAGTTTATCATGTCCTATGAAGACAAAATATTTTTAACATGTTAATGTGATAACTTAATTACTTGGAATATCTCTTCTTTCTTTTAAGGAAAACTATGTAACTTTATTGAAAAATCCTCAGTTATGGCGGACGGAACCTTGTTAAAGATTATAGCATCAGCCAATCCAAAACAAAACCATAAAGGTCATCTTCCCTCTATCTGTGCATCCTATAGTCAATGTTTACAAATATAAGGGAGCCCAATTTTATTAGTTAACAAAATGCCTCTTGCCTAATGTTGAAGCTCCTACTCCTGGGTAAAAATCTCGGGATCCCTTTTGCTCCTATCTTGGCCAATTAATCCGCCACTTGATTCACCTCTCTAAATAAATGCTTCAGAGATTGAACATAATGCCTTGGCTCGGCAACTTCACCTCAAACTTCCATAAGAGCCATGGAAGTGAATTCTATCCTTGACTGCCAGTCCACAATCACCTTGGAGTCCATTTCAACTTCAACATTACCATCCTTCAATTTTAGTGTACAATATGAGTCCGTTCTGAAGGGCTAAAACTCCGCTCTTTTATTTGTTCTCTTTTCATAACACTCAGAAAAAATCCCAACTAAATTTCCCTTTTGCATTTCGAGTTAGCCCACAACCACCATACCTCCTGGGTTATGGAAGCAATATCCATCTAGTATCCCACTCAATGGTCGCCTCCAATACAAAATTTTCATTGTTGTGTCTTTGATGCTTTATAAAGGAAGATCAAATGGAGGAGCTGCATGCACATCCCTATAAGTTGGGAATTTAACCTTACATTGGACATGGCTTCACTTAGGATTAGTCTCACTTTTAAACAAATTGCTTCCTTTGTTTATTTTCTTCCATCCATTCTTACTTCACATCTGTGTAACTAAAGTGACCAACTGATTAAAGAGGGAAGAATTCAGATTTTGGAATATTTCTTCCTGCTATCTTATTTTGCTATAATATTGTGTCCTAGACAATAGAACTTGGTTTTTTTTTTGTTGGGTAAGGGGGGGGGGGGGGGGGGGGCTCTCTTGACCATTCAAATTTTATTGCATTTTGTTTTTTTGTATCTAATGTCCTATTAACTGTTTTCCACTTTCTTGGTTCCCAAAATTTATTACCTTCTTGATACTTTCTTTGTTTGAAACCTGAATAATGATCCATGCTTATGTAGTAGACTGATTAGCACATGCTGTTGAAATTTGTTTTGATGAATAAATGCTTGCATCAAATGGGATTGATGCCCTGACCTCTTTGAACATGATGCACTTAAGGGGAAGGGAAATACCTTCTAGTCCTGAGAGGAGAATAATGAGAAAATCATTGAACCTTATAATACTTCTAAAAAACTTAGACCAGGGTAAAACTCTTAAACCTCAAGCCTTTGTACCTGTTTATTGTTTGCCTTTGCTACTAGAATTTTTTTGTTGATCCTTTTGCATAATATTAAAAAGCGTGTTTTACTTCTACTGGTGTGCCCTTTTCCAAATGGTGTTTTATTTTTATTTGGTATAGGAAAACTTTGTCGATCACAACATACATATGCATTTCTGACCGTCATTGATATGTAATAAGTGCATTGTATAGAGTCACAAATACCCTGTTTTTCTTTTTACCAATTCTCTTTACACAGGGTCTTCACCATCCATGGATTGCATGATACAATCGTCAGGTCTCTAGATGCATTTGAGTTTGACAAGATCATACCTAACCATAAATTAAATGTTATTGAAGGATGCGATCATGGATACGTTCACTATCAAGGATATTTAGCCTCAATTGTTTTGGATTTTATAAAGGACGCCTCTGTGACAGAATAAGGTGGTACCACTAGTTAAATACTTTTGTTCCCACCACCATATCCAATCCTCTTTTATTTGTGTGAAAGATGAATGTGGCATTGTTAACCCAATGTTTAGTCATGGCCTAGGTGAAATATAAGGAAAACGCTACTCCATTATTACCGCTCTGGTTGCCCCATGGTCAAGGGCTGTCATTTTGCATGAAACAGAGGAGAAGCGCCAGAAGCTTGACATTGAAGAAGTCAACATTGTTGTATTTATTAATAATTGTGGACTACTATTACGTTTAGTCATTGAGCCCATAATGAGATGGACCACTTTAATAGACATATATGGAGGCTCCTACTCTCACCCTCACTATAAATAGAGCTAGTCCATTGAGCTCTAATTCATTTTTGCACTTTCTCCCATTTGTGTCTTGGGCAAAAAGAAAAGAAATGTAAGAGAGGGTAGATAGTAATTTTCTTCATAGCTAGGTATTCTTCTTATTTCTTGCAAGAACCCTAAACCTCCATGAAAAATCCATCACAAGCTATTGGAGGTATGGACTCTCAATTTTATTGAACACATGCTTAGATTATGAGAAGAGATTATCACATCTAGTGATTTCAACAAACATTTCAAGAATGATGCTGTCATCCAGTTTCAAATCCCAAAAGTTCAAGCTTCAATTGCTGCCAACACTTGGATATTTGTTAGTGGTTCTCCCCAAACAGAAGAAATTGCAAGATATTCACACAGCGATCAACAACCAACTTGGGCCAAATAACTTGGAAAATCTAAGGAAGCTTTTGAAGCAGTTTCAAATTCAACAACTACCTACTGCTGCATAACCAATGCAAGAAGATGATGATGAAGAGGTCTCGGGGAAATGGGTCCGGCGATTTGAGGAAGGGAAGGAGGCAACAGGGAGTCTCTGATCTAGGATCTTGTTGGGATAAATAGATACTCATGATTTGAAGCAAGCTTCTAGACAATGATAAATTGACTCATTTATAGTAAGTCATGACTACGAGAGAATTACTGCAGATTAGTGCATTTATATTTGCAAATTTTCTGAAGGTAATTTTGTGATCTTATTGTTCTATGTTGATGATATGCTAATCTTTGGAAAAGATCCATCCATCATCAGCCAACTTTTTGGTGTTGATTTTTCATAATTCTCCCCCTCAACACCAAGTAGAGGATATTCTGACATATTTTAGTTCAAGATATATAATCTAGTTATGTCTCTATATAGATTGATTTTTTCACGTCTGATTACCTTTGTCATCATATTTGCTGGATTCTTTTTAGTATGGATTTTCTCAAGCTTCAATAGCTACTACTCTACTAACTCGCGTATCCAATGATGGAGAATATCAATGTGCTTTATTCGAGAGTAATTTATTGAGTTTTTACTCAAGTCAAAAGTACTCTTAACTATCACAATATACTTTGCACTCCTTCTTATTGATTCTCATCTCTTGGAGAAACCACTTTATCCATAACAAAAGTAGATTACATTGATATAGTGGAAGCAGATAAGAAAATGTTGTAGCCAAAGTGGTTTCTCCAAGAGATGAAAATCAGTCAGAAAAAGTACAAAGTATATTGTGACAGTTAAAGTGCTCTTGACTTTTGTAAAAACTCAATGTATCACTCTTGAACAAAGCACATTGATAGTCGATATCATTGGATATGTGGGGTGATGAAGCAGCAGTTGTTAAAGCTTGAGAAGATCCATACTAAAGAGAATCCAGCAAATATGATGATAAAAGTAATCACACGTGAAAAACTCAAGTTATGTAAAGACAACTAGATTATATACCTTGAATTAAAAAAAGTTAGGATATCCCCTATTTGGTGTTGATGGGGAGAATTGTCGAAAAATCAATACCAAACGTCGACGGAAGTTTCTTGAAGAAAGTGGAGTTGGTGCCGATGGAAGAGGCAGCCATAATTCTTGAATATTTTCACCGTCATTGATCATGATTTTTCTTAAACCAATTTATTTTCTCTATATATACATGTATCAATTGCAAAATTGGTTGTGTGATTCTGGTGAACACAATTTATAAACAAATTGTGCTGAGAGAGTTGAGAAACTGTTGTAATATTTCATTTCTAAATCAAAATCTCGTCTCTATGGACTTATGCTATTTTGGCTGAACAATTTCTCGGTCCCTGAAGGCTTGTGAGTGTCCATTTATCGCAACATTGGATTCCAAATCTTCAAATCGGTAACACTTGTGGCCCGCTGGCAGCTGTCCCATATGGGTTCCAATTTTTTTTTTTTTTTCAAATTATTTATCAATGGACTTCACAAAGCTAGTACGCCTTAAACTTGCATAAATCATCTTTTTTATATATAAAGCTTTTAATTTTCAATCCCTTGTTTGTAGACGTTTCTGCTGAAATTATTCTTTGGAAGAACAAGAAATCCGTTAAAAGAAGCAAGATCTTGTTGAGAAGTCTCTTCTTTCAGAAATGATTGTTGCCTGGTAAAAGTTTCCAGGGACATTCAGTTTGGTAGAACAATGAGGGAATTCCTGCTAGCATAGAATATTAGAATTACTCAATGGCCGTTGAGTTGGATAGGTCTTTATCCTGTGGTTTTCAAGAATTAAGGATGTACCCTGCATCCTCCCATATGCGTATATGTAAAATGTTTTTGGCTCTGAACGTCAACGATTAAATCAAGCAAAATACTATTCCATTCATCTAAGACAACTGAATACATAAATCAGAAACTGCATCAGACCAAATTCCATTAGTTACATTCATCCATGAATTCTGAGTAATCCTTAAAGACAACAGAAAAAAAAAAAGGAATGAATAAAAAACAGAATAAATAATCCCTTCAACACAGCATTCAGTCCGACTTGGCCTGGTATTGGTTATACGGTGCGTTTCCAAGAATATAAGTGGGAAGAGATCAATTTATCCTCAATGATTGACCTTATGTTGAACTGTTCTTGGAGGCTGAGAATTCCTCAAAAATTGACTTCAAGATTTCTAATTGAATCTTGATCCTTTCTTGTCATTGTGTTTGTTCTTGTTCCGTGAAATTGTGGGTTTTTCTCGTTCTGGGCAGAGGATTGAAGGCGGTCCTAACACAGTACTAGATCATCCATCTTTTATAACTATTTGAACCTCTGCTTCAAATAACCAACAAAGTAAAACAGGAGAAAAGAAGGGTAAAAAACTAGGTCTCCATTGATCATCCATCTTTTATTACTACTAGAATCTCTTGCATCCAACCAGCAACCAACAACCAACAACCAACAAAGTAAAACAGGGAAAAAGAAAGGTAAAGAACTAGGTCTGCCATTAACAATGCTTTTTTTTCCTATTAAAACTTGGTGTCTGGAAACAGCGTCCAATAAATAAAAAAATAAATGAAAATTGTGCAAGAGAAGATGAACTTCAAAGTGATTCCTCAATAAAACTTTGGCGAATGATATGCAGCAATTTATTACATGTGTCCTAGCAGTAGCAAAATAGAAAGAAAATCTGGTGATAATGTTATGATCATCTTACTCCTAGCACTTGCCACTTACAGCTTGAATAAGCTAATTTTAGAAAACAATGTTTGTGCCCCAGCAGCAAAATTACATCAACCGTTGACGATTTAAGTTGATGACAATATGTTTGACAAGCTCTCCATTAACAAGCATTTGCTATCATATTTGTAACCATCTCGCAAAATGCTTGACCTTGGTCATTAACGAATTTTCTTCAGAATCCACAATGCTTAATCCTCTAGGAAATAATGGAGGATTAAACTCTTCTAAACTACATATTTTGATCATTGATATCTTCACGACCACTGTCATATATTTCAAGATATGCTTCTTCCCCTTTGTCCTGAGTCCATGAAATAAAAAACTTAGATAAAACTAGAATTCACCCAACATAAGGAATTTAATCTGAAGAGATTTGAATAAAGGATCCTACTACAATAATATGCAAGACCCTGACACTGCAGAAAACTGCTAGGTCTATTGGGTTGGAGGAGTCAAGTCCAAAGTGACAATTTGACATGAGGCATTTTTTAGAAATTCATACAGAGAAAACTAAGTGCTCAATTACCTCTTCCATGTCATCATCAGAAACATTGGGATCATCCAATCTTGAGTACAAGGGTTTTGAGTCATCAATGTCTTTCCCATTACTCAAATCTTCCTGAAATCAACAGCAGAACATATAAATTCCTCATAGAAATTCAAAGATTTCTTTAGCTAAGAGTTTTTGTTCGTAAATATCAAAATGTGTCTTGTGAAGCAATGCCACTAGTATACCAGTTCAGATTTCACCAACTCAATTCTCTCATTTAAGTCTGAGATGTGATGCTTAAGAGCCTGCAAAAATAGGAGATCAATTCAAAGGAAGCGTAAATCATGAAATTTATTGAAGAACACGGGGCCAGAAAATTATTATAATGTTACCTCACTCCTTTGAAGTTCAATTGACCGAGCCAATGCCTGCTTTTTTGTCAATAGATTCTTCGGTTTTAGTCCTTGAGGCTGAAGATAGTTCTTCCCACGATATACGATAACCGCATACCCTTTGGTAGTTTTATCTAAAGATACCAGCACTCCACCACTCTCAGCTTCCAAGGAAATGGCAATGTGCTTGACTTGTTCAAACCTTTTTCCTCTCACAATTATCTTTACCAACTCACGATACTTCCAATGTAAGTGCATGTTCTGAATGGTACCATCGTAAACCCCTCGCCTCCCTGAAACAGAACACACAGCTTTTGACTCCTCCTAAATACCATAATCAAGCAAAGAAGTAAAGTGGCAATTACATACCTAGAAGCAGAAAGGGTTTCATGCTCAAACCCATCTTACGAAATAAAAATCTCTCCTCATCAGTTATGGTTTCTAAATCAGTTGGGAGATCTGCTGGTTCGAGATACTCCTGCACTTTTGCTAAAGCCTTCTCAGCCTTCTTAAGCTTCCATTTTGCCTAGGATCATTCAGAATTAGGTATACATCAGAGCTTTAAAAGTTTTAGAATTTTCTTTCCAGACAGTAGTGCTGGAAAAGGTTTTTGTGTCCTAGAAATTTTATATTATATTTCCCTAAGTCTTATTGTAACTTACAAGAGCTAGTTTACTCTGAAGGTATCTGACTAGCAAAGCATGTCTAGTCAAAGCTGAATCTCTGATCATTTTCTGAACATCTTCACTAGTTGGCTGGTTTCCCCAGCGAGATGTTGCTGCCTTGGTTTCAGCAAGGGTTCCAGCCACCAATGGACCATTGGAAGCTTTGGCCTTTGACTCAATTAAGTCCAGGGCCCTTTGTCGTGCATGATCTTCCTTGTCTTGTTGGAGATCAGCTAGTTTCCGCCTCTCTTTCAATGCCTCTGTAACAGCTGGAGGCAAGAAATCATTACCCCTGTAAAAAACAATAAATTCCTTGTTTCTGGAAACCAATGTGCCCCCTGTCAATTTCTGCATGCATAGAAATGCAACTTTCAAAAGTAGGAAAAGATTACCATGAAGATTAGGGTAGCTCTGATTGCTATAAAACAGATGCGAGTAGAACAGAGAAGTCAGACCAACAATCTTCAAAGCTTGAAAGCAAGAATAAAATGAACGGTAGCCTGCCTTTAAAGATAACATAACTATACAGTTGACTACCATATATTGTGCACTAAAAAATGTGTGGCAGCATCTTTTTGCTATCAAATCATGTCATAATCAGATTCATAAAACGTATGTTTGCTGGAAATTTATGAAGAGATGGCATAGTAATTTTAAGCAATTGAATGCATACTTTCTCAATAAGTCACATGAAAATGAAAAGATAGAGTATGCCACTTATGCTTTTATGTTAATGTGCAAACTAATCACAACATACAGAAGTCAATCAATGGCACAGTAAATAAACCACTCCCAACTTATTAAGTCTCCATATTGAGCATTTTTCATCAATTCCAATCTCTCCATTCACACAAACAAAACCTCACAATCGGAAATTGAGTTGTGTTGCACACTCAATACAAAAAATAGCAGACAATTGCATCTAATATGTTAAAAAAATATAATCCAGATGATCAAATTCACATGTGAAGTACGATAATTATCTTAAAACAATGCAATCTGCTCAACGATACTTGACTTTCTACTCTAATGGTCTTTTAAGCAAGGTTGGAAACCTAACATCTATCTAAAATACTCCATATACAAACAGCAGGAATGTTTCTGAGCTATTTTATAACCAATAATGTTTCTGAAGTGTTACCTTCAGTTCTTCTGCCATCCTCTCATTCCGTGTATTCAGTACACCACGTTTGATGGCTATCTTTGCAATAGCACTTCTGTCCCATAGCTTTACCATAGCCCTTGCAAGACCTTGCAGTTCTCTGCTCCTTCCTACAAACATTAAGCAAATTCAAAATATTAAGAAAACATGATTTAGTTAATACGACCATGAATATGTACATTAGGTATTACGTACCTAAAGCAAAATGTGGAGGCATTGCTCTAGCAAGCCTACGGATGAATGTCATCTCCTTGTTTCTTAGACAATGTCTTAATCCATAAGGAAGGAGTCTGAATGGAGGTCTATATCCAGAAACCACTGCAGGAAGCAAGTCTGCATCCACAGGCAATGGTTCACGACCTGTCCAATCAGTAAAGCGTGGACCCAAATCATCTAACAAATGGTCAAGATCACTAAATTCTGTCAGTTCTTCTTCAGATAGATCCTTCAAATACTTTGAAGAATCAGGGATAAAAGGTTTTCTATCTCTATATGCGTCTACTCCCATGTTATGTATAGCGTCACTACCAGCATCCTTTGAATCTTCCAACATATTTATGTTAGGCTGGCTTTGTTTGGTATATGATTGTACACAAGGAAGTTTGTAGGCTATTCCCCTGTACAACACAACAGAACTGCCTGACCTCCATATAACCAAACCTCCCGTTTTAGCCTGATAGAGGCACAAAGATAGTTACGAGATGCTGGAAGATTAATTTCTCCACATATCTGATTATCAAAAGAATAAAACACAAGAAGACAGGAAATGCGTATATCATTTTCCTATTAGAAAAGGAAAGAAAGCCATGAAGAATATAGATTTTTGAGTTCTATCATTACTTGGGGTAAAAAACATCAAAATCATGCTACAATTTGAAAATGAACATATATATAGAACCGTGCGATTCTGATAAGCATAGGCCATTTAACCCCTAGGGGTTGGCTTTAAGTGGTAGAGGCCTTGGGCTTAGGGGTATACTTCTTGGGTGCAAACAATCTCAAGGGGCATCGAACTGGAGGATTTTTTTCTTGAATTAACCGAGATACACATGCGGAAAACTCTTTGCCAAGGGACTCTGAACTTTCGGAATTAGTCGAGACACTATTCCAGACACCCAGTGCCAATAAAAAGAAATAAAAAGATAAGCATAGGCCAAATTCAGAAGTGTGGAAGCTCTAAAATCATCAAAATAGTTCCACATATACGGAAACCAAAAATGTGCAAACACTGACCTCTAAAATCTCATGGGTCCTTTTCATGTCAACCGCAAGAGGCCCTTCAAATCTCAACTTCACCACTTCATGAGACTTCCACTTTTCATGCATAGAATCCACCAAAGCCTGTGTAATTCCCGCAACGCCAACCTTTGTCCTCTCCGGCATCCTCAAAGCTACATTCCTTAGTCTCCGCAGCTCATGTTCCGGAAGTGTTCTCTCAGCCAACTCCGTACTACTCCTCCTCCTCATACCAGATTCCTCTCTCTTCCATGGTAGCCTAATTGAGCCACTATTACCATCCACAGAAGCCACAATCTTTTCCAAATTCCCAGCTTCCCCAGATGGCTTTTCCTTCGAAGAAACTGCATTTGTGCCAATCGATATCTTTGTCTCCTTGCCTTTTTTAACCCCAATTGGAATTTCGGCAAACATGCCACCTTCTCTCTTACACTCGCCATTACGAACAACGTCTTGTTGACGAATTTCCACACTTTCATCTCTTTCAGCAGCTCCTTTAACAACACCATTTCTCAATGGCCCGCCAGACCCATCAGAAGTTCCGTTTTTTTCACGACGCTTTTGGGGGGCTTCACGTTCAGTATCAATTCTAAAATTCTTGGCATTACTTCTATGAACCCAAGGAGCCGGAACAAACACGTTCGATAAAACAAAACTCGCTGGCTCACTCACCGAATCTTTATCATCAGCTTCTGATTCAGATACGGAAGTCCCAGAAAAGTCTCTGTTCTCATCTTGTTCCTTCTGGTCTAGCTTTTCTGGTTGTTCAGGTTCCTCCCATGGAAATTTCTCTCGCGTAGAATCCAATTTGATGGACCATTTCTCCCTGATTTGCTCAAAGAAGCTCGGCCTGGGCTTCCTCTTCGTGTGTCCGGTCTCGGAAGATACTAATCTGGTTCTCCGAGATTGAAGGGCATCAACCTGGACCGTCTGCTCAGAACAGGAAATTCGGAATCTGACGAGGTTTCTGGGGTTTCTCAAAGAATGGTTTTGGGGTTGGATAAGAAGGTTGTAGAAAGAAGGGGATAAGGGGCAAGTGCAAACAGATGAAGCAGAAGAAGTGCGAGAATTCGGTGACAATGGTGGAAGCGCCATGGTGTTCGTGCAAATTCTTTAAGCTATTTCTAGGACAGGATTTACTCCTATCTCCGAGTACCCGACTCATACGACATGTAGCACGTATGCATTTCTTTGCTGAAGTAATTTCCAATGTTAAACGACCTGCGAAGGTTTACACTACTACAGCGAGTAATGCTATACAACCTTCACACACTAATAATTTTTAATTTTTTTAATTTTAATTTTTAATTTATTTTTTATAAACTAATTTAATTTATTTTTTATTCATTATCTATATATCAAATATTTAATAAAAAAATAAGTATAATATATGAAAGTTATATAAATAATAAAAAAATTATGTAGATTTTCACTCTCGTTGAAATAGTCAAAATCAAACTTTTTAGCTAATTAATATGGCATAATTTTTTATTTTATTTTTTACTTATTTCATTCACATCTAATTTTTACATGAAATTATCTATATATTATATATATAATAATAAAATAATATTTATTTACCTGTTTTGAATTTTTTTTATAATATTTTTTCAGTCTATCGATTATATGTTATTTAGTAATAATATCATTGCTTTCAAAAAAAAAAATGTTGCAACCAAATCACGGTAGAAAGTAAAGAAGAAAGGAAAATAGAAAAAAGCGAAACACAAGTTACTGTTAGAGTGGAAAAACACACGGGAAGAAAGGAAAAAAAAGAGAGTTCGACAGAAGCCAAAATGGAGGGAAGAGGGAGAGGGTTCGCACGGAAGAAAATAATTTTTTTTTTTAATTATGCTATAATTTCTATCAATTTGACCTACAACACTAACTTACTTCAGAAAAATAAATTCCCTTTTACATTTACATAATTCAATGCAGCACATTTTGAAACTGTATTAACCAAACATTCTATTTTATTTGCATTTAATGTAGAGTGATGTTGCAGTTCGAATTAGTGTAAAAGGAGATTTTACATCAATCCAATTAAAATTTGTCACGTTAGTCTTCCATCTTAAGAAACGATGGATTGCAAATCAGAGGATAAGAAATCAGACCTACCACTCTCCTGCGATTTCCCCCCCTGCCCTGCTGCTTCTTCCCCAAAGTCTCAGACCATAGTACAAAATTATACTCCACAAATTAATATAAAAAATTTATTTTTTCTTCCTGAAGCTTTCTCGAGAAAACTTCTTTCAAGAATCTACTGAGTAGCTTTCGATTTTTTTAGATATATCAAAACTTGTATGTGTAACATGGAACAAGCAACCAAATGCAATAGGAGTTGCATGGAAGATAGCCTCACTTCCATCTAAACCATTTCAAAAAATCTTAGGAATGAAAAATGGAGCCGTAATCTAGCAAGTTACAAAGAAGCAAAAAAGAAAATTTAGAGAGTAAGGGGGGCATTGAATTCTTTATTGTACCAAAAATGAGAAACCATTTAAAGAGCGAGGGGGAAATTGAAGTAAAGTAGAAGAGAAAAGATTGAAAATTTGAGCTTCTAGAGAGAGAGAGAGAGGCTTGCAGGCAACGGGGTTGGGGAGAGAGAATAAAATAAAATCAACTGAATGTGAGTGTAAAGAATAGCTTACTAAGTCCCTTACGTGTCAAATCCTTATTGGCCAAGTGCAAAATAAGTTTTTACACACATCTGGACTACAGGTTTCCCAATCTATTAAATGCTCTAATGAAGATGAATTTTCCTTTGAGAGTCGATGTTATTTTAGCTTTTTTATAACAAAAAATATTAAGAGATGTATCTTTTATAGTAAATTTATATATGTATATATTTTATCGATATAGTTTCTCTATTTTCGAGCTGAATAACCCAGCTAGCTTGTTTAAATGCTTTTATAAGCTTAAATACGCGAGCTTCACACACACACACACACACACACACACACACACACACACACATATATATATAAGAGTCAAGCTTGAGCTGATCAGCTTAGCACGGGTTTGAACCAATTTTTTTTCTTAGAAATAAATTAAATTTATTTATGTATCACGAATTCGAGTCTTTTTAATAAGGTTCTGTTGTTTAATAATATATAGAAATTTCTATGTATTAATGAACGTAAATGATACAATAAATTCAAGTATTTATATTAAATAAGTAACAAATTTCTTAATCTAAATAAGAAGAGACTCATACTAGAAAAACATAAATATATTTATAAATATATATAATACCGCGTATGCATGGTATATAGATCATAATCTATTATTTATTAATACACATGCTTAAAGTTGGTAGCATTTTGAGGCTCCATAATACGTGCAGCAAGGTAGCCTTCACAAAGAAAGCTAGCTAGAATTGCATTTAACATATATAGCTTACAACTTAACTGAAAGTGCTAAAACAGAATGACAACACAAAGCTGAAGTAATACAACTTATAATAAGACATAAGAACCATGTTACCAGCAACAAACTCAAAGCCAAATTAACCATTAAACGGCCAGCTAGCACAAGATCATCAAGCTGAGATCCAAGACATCATGAGCTAGACATGAGAAAGGGAGCGCAATCCAACTAACACAGCCATTGCAGTAACAAAAGCATCTAGCACAAACAACCACACATGCAGCACTACATGATCGATATTTAACAAGTTGCGCGCAGGAGAGGCCGACTTGATCTCCACCCTTTTGCACTGCACAACCAGCACAAACATTATATATCCATATACTATATAATTTTTTTGAAAAAAATGCCCCCCAACTCCCCACCTGGTTCCGCCCCTACACCACCTAGCCATTTGGGTAATTACTAAATGACAACTAAATAATATATAGCAAAGAGTTAAATTTATAAAGTAAAATATATATAATACATCAAATTACAGAAATAAAAATCTTGTTTAAAGTTAAAATTCATTGAAGGAAAAATAATTTATACAATTCAGTTCTTATTAGTTAATTCCTATTAATTAAATATTGAAAGCCTTTAATTAGTTTCCAATTTCCAAACACTTGCTTCATGCATTTTCTCAAAATAGCCCTTTTACTTTGCAGGGATGATATAGAAATAATTCCTAATTTTGGGGTTGTCCCTCTCTTCACTTAAGCAATAAAATTTGTGAGGTTTCTAAATTTTAACACAGAAAAAAAAGAAGGGTAAAAAAGAAATTATATAGTCATGTAAGATCAGGTACATATATAAAATTATCAAGTTACTAAACTAAAACCAGAACAACTGCATGCCACTGTAATAAGTACAAATAAAAAGGATATATAATAACCTTATTTATTTTCCCGTTTAACACCATCTTTAATTGCTATTGAAAATTCTTTGTCCTGGTGACAGTATCATTTTGGGATCAAACCGAGCTTTTCTCTCCCGAAAAGTTTCCCACTTGATGCCAAAATGCAGGTTTTTCCATTCTTCATTTGTCTTGTAGTTGGGAAGATACTGCTTAACCTCGATGCCGGCATTATAACAAAACTTTAGTATGTCTTTGTTTTGTTCATCAAACATCTCCAAGGAATCAAACCCACTTGAATGCAAAAACCCAACAGTGTAGAAAACATCTTCATCTGGTGTAACTGCAGACATTCTGTCATCCCACCTGTAGTTTATATTACAATATATATAATTAGTAATTTAATCACTATAAAAAAGCTGAAAGTCTACTTCTTTCAATATTATCTCGATCGGAGCTTGATTATAATGTAAGTACTATGAAATTAAGTAATTATGCAGTATTTAATTAAAAATTCTACTTACTTGTTTCGGTTCATGGGGTAAACAAGGACAAGTCCCGTAGTAATGTTTCGTTTAAGAACAATGTCCTTGAAAACACCAGAGTTGAAGTCTGAGATATGGGATTTTGGTAGAAACAGATTCAGCCATGGATGAAGATTATCAACCCATTGTCCAACTTGTGGCGACTCAACTCTTTGCTCTTCAATCGGCACTCTTGTCAAAAAATCTGCATACGAGACGTCTTTCTCGGACTTATATCCTGGGATGAAGCTCAACATTTGGAACAAAACTTGTAGTTCCTATAATAATATTCAGATGGACGACCAACAAAGAGAAAAAGAAGATATTAGTAAGTACGAAATTAAACTTTTTTTTTTTTTATAATTTCTTTAATTAAATAAAATAAAAAGTCGTGTCTAAATTAAAGAGATTTTTCAACTAGTATTATTGTAAGTACCTCGTCCACGGAATAATCAAGAGTGGAATTATCGTCATAATATTTGGCTATTTCTAAACAGTAGATGATGCCATATTTTGTAACTAGAGAACTGATTCTGAAGTGATCCTTTGATGGAAAAAAGGATGTTCTCTGGTGATCGAGGGGGTTCATGAGAAGAAAACCTTCTAAATAATCAACTGCAATTTTTTGCTCATCCCTTCCATTAATTGAAATCAAGTGTTCTTGGTCTCTAGCAAATGCTGAGAAGTCGTTGTAAAGCATTCGGACCCACTTAACCTGCCAAAACAGCGGTCATTAATGCATGGCACATGTCAAGAAAAAATGGCCCGAAGTTATAATAACAAATCACGAGATAATTTACAAATACCCTTTAATTTACCAGAAAGTTTGAAAAATAATATATATTTACTCTTGCATATTTCCGAATATAAATTTTATATGTTTCGAGATTTGCCTTTAATTACAAATATTATTATATATTAACATGTCTAAAGTCTATAAAGCCCTAATAAAACATGATTTACAACCACGATTTTTGACATCGAATTTTAACACAAAAAGCCTAACAAAACCTAACAGTGAACTGCTAATTCATTGTTCTAATGATGCAGAACTGATCTTCATGCGTACTACTCGATCAGTAGATAGTGGTTGTCATGTGTTGCATGAGCAACCTTTATAGTTTCTTAAATTTTCATTTTATTTTACCAGCTTATTGGGACACAAATTGAAAATTCTTATTCTGAAAGGCCGAGAAATGCCAATTCGTGTTCCTAAAGTAATAGAGCGGGCATTTTTTTTCCCTTTGGTGGTAATGCTTCCTTATGAAATTAGATTAAATTTATAAAGAGAAATGTTTTATGTTTTTGAAAAAGATCATACAAATATTGATTCACAGATTCACAGACTAGTATAAATTTATATGGTATATCAGATTATAAAATTATTTATACTGTAAAGTAGATGTGATGTATCATATCAAATCGCGCTAGCTAGTTTGTAAATTAATTGCTTTTGTATATATGAGTTTACTTTGTGGATCTAGCAATTCGGACTTTTAATTAATACGTCCCAATGTCCAAAATTTATGCCTAAAAAAAATTAGCCGACCACCGGCCATGCTGTTTTATGAGGGTTGGACATTCTTCTCATTTTTGAGCTTGAAATTAATTAGGAAATATAGTGAAGCTTTTTGAGGAACTCTATTTTTCTTAGGGGAATATCATTCTTCATTTTAAGAATTGAATAATTTTATGGAATATAAATAATTAATTTCCCGTCACAAACTCAACCAAACTATATAATTCAAAAAAAAAAAGCTAAAAAAACTAGAATCAGATTCGAAATCGGTAAAGATCAACAAATTCAATAAACCAAGCAATTGAACAAATCAAATAGAGCAATTCTGACAAATTTGACTAGGTGTATCATTCTTAATAATTAAAAATACAAAATAAAGCAAGGCAAACGTCTAAAATGTGTATTCATTCATGACTAGTTTCAAAGAATATGATATACATATAGATAGTTTCAATAAGCATGCAATTCATGCAATTAACCCCATTATTCTTAAATAATTCTGATCAAAAATGAATTTACTACAGAATATAACCGGCCAGCTTCCTCTCCTAATTTTTTATTCAATAAATTAAATTAAAGAATACGATGTTTTATCTTTCAATTACTTCTACCCTTCTTAATGAAGATAAGGGTGAAAAAGTTAATTTATATTTAGTTTCATCATATCTTCGTAAAAGAAATGAAAAAGCAAATCATTTCTCAAATATAATAAATTAAATACAATTATGAATCGGTTAAAGTTGGTTCAAATAGGTCTAAATTGACAGATTGAAGAGATTTAATGAAGGATTAAGAACCGCACCAAGATTTAATGAATTCGATTTCCAACCGATTTAAATTGAGTCAAATAAATCAATCGGTCTAAGTCTTAGTACCCCTTATTTCAAGTCATGATATATCACTACAAGAAAAAGGGTATATAAAACTAATTAATTGCAATCAATTAGTCTTATCCCTTATTTCAAGTCATGATATGACACTACAAAAAAAAAGAGTATATAAAACTAATTAATTGCAACCAAAAAGATTATTTACAACGAAAACAATCTATTTGTGACGAGAAAAATGGGTTTTTAAAAGTAGCTAATTAATTTCAACGAAAAGAACATTTGTAACCAATTTTGATTGTAAATAATCATTTTGCTGTAATTAATTGGCTGCAAATAAACAATTTTCTTATCGTATATGAATCGACCTTTCCACAAATAGTTATATTATTTCATCCAAGATGTCTATTTTGTATACAAAACGTACCCCAAGTAATTGTATCCTAAATTCTTAATTATTAATTATAAAATTAGTAGTCGAGATCGATGGATTGAACCCTAATATCAAAGTATTTTGAAGAATCCAAGATTTAATTTCTTGATCCAACGGCCTCAACCATATATTGTATAGTGCTGATCAAATAATAAGGAAGATGATTAGAAATTAGCATGATTAAATTGATGGAGAGTGGGAACAACGGGAAATTTTTAGTATATATGTAATACAATATATATATATATATATACACGTGGGTGTATGCACACACACACGTAGGTACGTATGCATACCCTCTTTGGTGCTGACTGCAACGCAATTCTTGCTCTGACTATAATCCCAAATTGGCCTAAACCTCCAAGAACTGCATAAAAGACATCGGTGTTTTTTTTCGGGGAGCATGTCACAAAATCTCCTTTCCCTGAATCAAATCATCATCACAAACCTCATAATTAAGAAAAAAAGGCATATGATCATATATGTTGTTAATTTAATTGTATAACTCGCTTTGATGCATGTGTTTAGAAGCTGATAGCTACGTACGTACGTGGCATGCCTCTACTCTTAATTTTAAAAAGAAAATTGAACATTAATTTAACCAGCCCCGAGTTTAATTGCGACAGGTTAGATTAATGTAATGCTATACACCATACCAACATCCATACCAGTGATGACATCCATTTCATAGACATTACTGATCTGAGGACCGTAACGGAAGGTTTGCCCACTAATCCCCGCATTGGAAAGTGTCCCCCCAACAGTGAGGTGCAAATAATCTGTCCAAGATAAGGGTGCAACCCCATGTTCAAGTGTAGCATTCAATACATCTATCCAAAGCTGCTCTCCCCCAACATCTGCATACCAACTTGGACTCATTGATGAGACATGAACCTTAACTCCATTCCCATTTCTATGTTTTTTTAAGGAATTCATATTCACCACAACCCCATTTCGAGCCATTGCCTGTCCACGAACAGAATGACCTTGCCCTCTTGCAGCTATATTAAATGGATCAGAAGCGCCATTATTACCGTCTGCAAATTTGATTAAGTTTGCAATATCATTGATGGAAGTTGGATAAAGAACAGCAGATGGGATCTCTTTAACCATATTTCCGTAATCACTCGAGGCTAATTTGATGGCACTTGGGTCATCTCGAAGCCTATCTGCGAGATGGAGATTTTGTAGCTTGGGTGGCAGAATAGTTGTGTTTGAGTTTGGCTTTCCAAAGGCACTGGACATCAAATGGCTGCTTAGATGTATGAAAACAAGGGGAAGAATATATGTCCCATTTCGAAGGCTTTCACCGACCATTTTCTGAGAGAGGAAGAGTGGCCGAAACGATATCTATATATATTGATCAAGAAGGTCTTTTGGTGGTAGTACTGCTGTTTGCTGTGGTGGTGGAAGAAGAGTAAAGATTGGGGTATGTATATATAGGAGGAAGGAAGGTTAGTACGTACTGGACATCTTGGTTGTGTAATGGTAATATATTACTATTAATTTCAAGGAGACGGTTGCAAGATCTTCGATTTATTTTTCCAGCGTCATTAAAATCTAACACCCTGAAAAAAATCTTGGACTAAAATATACAATATCTTGGACCAAAATATAGATTTGAATCCTACATCTGACACCAGCAAAAAACAATTTATATATAACGACTTTGGAGGATACGCAATATGGCAGCAACGTCGTACGTTGCACAGAAAAGTCAACTTAGGTTCATAATCTCGTGTTGTTTTCGAATCTTGGCAGATGAGAATTGGTCAAAATTTAAGATATCATCCAAGGATCTTTGAGATTTCCTTTTTGATTTGGAGGAATTCTCATCGATCAAGACGTGTTCATGTTTATCTTAAACCTGAGATCATTCATCCAAGTTTTAGATTTTGTGCATCTGTTTCTAAAGAGCCCTACAATACCTAATCGATGGAAGTCAAATTTTGGGTTTGAATGATATTGCACAATTAAGGTCCTATTTAGATTTAGAGATGAAATGAGTTAAGATAAGTTTAGTTTATTTTTTAATATTATTATTATCTTAAAATTTGAAAAAAAGTGTATTGGGACTTAAAAAATGTATATTGAGATTTAAAAAATGTGTATTGGGATTTGAAAAAATTATATAAAATTTGTATTTTGTATCAAAAATTATAAAAATATATTAATAAAATAAAAATGAATTGAAATGAAAATACAGGAAAAGAATAAAAGAAACAGAAGGATATTCCCAATTATAAGTCAAAGTTCAAAGTCTACCGGAGCAGTAGTTGATTCGGCAATTGCGGAATGAAATAAAAATATATAATATATAAAGGACATGCATGAGTAAATCGAATTCTCTAAATAATATTGCTGCATTTGAAGAATTAGAATCAAATAAATTCTTGTATTACCTTATTCCTCTATAAAGGTTGGCTTATAAAGAGACTAATTTAATTATAAATACGGGCCTATAATCCGCAAACAGTTATTTATGCAAAATTTTATAAATCGGTATTTAAACATAATGAATATATAATCATTGTAATAACTATTAAAAATTAAGAATTAATAATAATTGATCGAAATATAAATATCTTAAAAATAGATAATATATCTAAAATGAAAAAAAATGAAGCATGCACATAAAAAAAAAAAAAGTCTACTTTATTAATAAAATATTTCATAACTTCACATAGTACTCACAAAACACAAATAACACCAAATAACAAATTCTAACCGCTGAGAAAAACAAAAAAAACCAAATTCTAACCAAAAATTTGAATTTTATTTATCTATTACTGAAGGACAAAAAATGTTACTGTTAGACAAAAGACATAAATAATATTATACCGTTACATCTAATTAGGCAAAACCAAAAACATGATTTTTATTTATCCGTTGCACGTACCATAGCGTTATAAATGCACATATTTATAAATATTTTTATTATTTTTATTACTGGAATAATTTCAAAAGTATTATTTTACCCAGGAAAAAAACGGATTTGTCTTTACAAAATTAGGAGGTGATAGTTGAAGACACAAGAAATTAAAAAGACAACAGAGTGAGTGAGTAGTGAGTAGTTAAATTTCTAAAGGAAAGTGAGAAAAATTAATAATATGAAAAGAATATAAGAACATTATTTCAATAGAGAAAACAATAAAAATAATTATATAAAAATAATTCTACTAGTTGATGTGGCTAATTTGATGTAGTTCATCAGATTATAAAATTACTTTTATTGTAAAATAAATTTAATGAGTCAAATAAAACCACATCAATTTATGGAAGAATAGACAAAATTATTGATCTTTAAGAGCATATTTTACGTTAGTTTTTCTATAAATTTTCTTATTGTAAACTGATTAGATATAGAGATTTTTGAAAGAAGAGTAAAATTTAGAAGAAAATCTTAAGAATGATGTTTTTTAGTCAATTTATAGGAAAGTTTACAGAAAAACTAATGTAAATGCTGATCTTTAGAGATCAGTTTCTTTGTTTTCTCAACATATAATAAGCCATTCCCCACATGAGCTTGCACCATAATATACATGCAAACTAATGAATCTAAAGTTTCAATTTTGCTGATCAACGTCCTTCAATTATCACCATTCCTTTGAAATCGATCTCATCTTCTTCATGTATTTTTCCCTAAAATGTTTCTTCTTCCACATCATCCACATGATTACAGATTAAACAAAAAAACAAACTTTTGGAACACAGCAAACAAATTTGATGGAGAAAACCACACGTTTGATTGTACATGATTTTGTGTACCAAATAGAAGATAATTGTCCTTAATGGATCGTTCTTAAATTACATTTCACCAGATTAATTAATCATGTCTTTTGATTGAGAAATGATATTTGCAGTCATTGAGAAGTGTGCAAGTACAATGTAATATTTAAAAAAAAGTGAGTAAATACAATATCTATGTGAAAAAATTAAAATGAATAATGTTAAATACAGTCATAAATTCTATAAACAATGTGCCTTTCTTTTAAAAGAAGGTGGAATCTAATATTAAAAAAATTAATTTTTTCATATACATCTTATACTTAACACATCAATTGCCGTTAGGAACAATTGAGGTGATATTTAACCATGGAAAAGTAAGAATTTGCCATGGAAAAGTAAACGCGGACGTATTTGATCACCTTAATTAACCACGTCGTTGATCTACATCCGGTCTTCGGTACCATTATATGTATGTGTATGTGTGTGTATATATATATATATGCGTTTCGAACTTATGTTCAATGATATGGACCTGCTACAAGATATTGGTTTCATTTTCCAGCCTCGTTAAAATGTAAATCCTATATATCATCTCAAGATCTTGGACTAAAATCTGAAATTTATATTTTCAACTACTCTCTGACACCATCAATAGATGATCGTGCAGATTCGAAGCAACCTACATCGTGATCATGATGTGCAGAAGTTTAATTTCATTATTCATGACTAGGGCCAATCAAGGACCAAAACTATGGACCGTTAGGAAAACTACAAAACATCTCATGTTGTTTTCAAAATTACAATATCATCTAAGGATCTTCAAGATTTCTTTCTGATTTGTTGTTCTCATTGATCAAGACATGATTGTCTTCAGCCTTGAATATTCATCCACAGCAAAGTAAGAATTAATTCGCCAATTGCCGTCCAACAGCCGCAGTAATGGTACCAAAGGATGCAGAACGACGTACAAGACCTCTATAATTTGATGACGGCATAAATTATATTTTTTATTTTTTGGCAATACATCCGTTTAATTATTTTTTGTTTAATTATTATTAAATTATTTGTATTATTCTTTAAAATATCTGTATTTTTAAAATTAACGTAATGGGACCGGGGTAGTTTCATCAGCCAGCTCGTTTAAAGTAGTAGTGTGTTGTGTAAAGAATTGGGATTTTTTTTATATATATTGTATATACGTATCATTTTCAACTTCATAAATATTGGCTTATTTTTAGGCAATCGTTCACATTTGCAAGCGACAGATCAGACGATTCACCATGGCATTAATTAACCTTTAGGGGGATGAATATCGAGACCAAAGCCTGCGTAGTTGTTTTCTTGCATTTTGCTACTTGGAACTTTGCATGCGGCATGCATGTGTGGACGACCTTTTTGCCTAAAACTTGAAATTAAGAAAAAAGGTATGTGTTGACTTCTAATGATCATGTCTCCTTTTTTATTGCACCAGACTATGCTGAAATATATATATATAGGTGTGTATATATATATATATATGCATATATAGCTGCAGCAATATTGCTGCATGGATTTCGGTTATTTGATGTGTTCAATGATCGATAGGGACATGAAGATCCTGCATAGATTCATTTTCCTAGCTCATTAATATATATGTAATCTTATGATCATCACAAGATCTTGGACTAAGATTTGAAAATTACATTTCAATCCTATGACACCAGCAATTGTTGATATTGCAGATTCGAAGCGCGACCCATGCACCTGCACAAGTCTTTGTTATTCATATTGACCGCTGGGGCCTATATACCAAGGACTAAAACAATATCTATTAATATAGACCGTTAAGGAAGGGACAAAAATAAAAGATGATTTGATCATGTTGTTTTCAATAGATAGTAAATGTTGTTTCCGAGTAATTACTCGATCTAATTAGGATCTACAAGATTTTCTTTCTGATTTGGAGTTGTCATTGATCAAGACATATATTGTGATCTTCAGCCTTAGAGATTATTATTCGTGATGATCCATATTGGAAAACTAAACAAATTGATTCGCTGCCCACAGCAAGATCACGCGGTTAATTAATACATGATAAGAATGCATATGCTATTTAAAAGAATAATGCTACTCATCATACTGTAATCATGATCCCATGACTCGACGTTATACATGACTCGACCTAGGTGGCTTTGCCATACAACAAATCATTTGGCCTTTTGGGAATACATTAATTATAATTTTTTTTTGTGCTACATAAAATTGATTTTTTGAGACAAATCAATTTATCTCAAAAAATCCAATTTTTGTTCCAAAATATTTTTTAAAAAAAAATTATCTTAATTTTGTTTCAAAAAACCTGTCTCAAAATATTTTTGAAAACGAAAAGTCTCAAAAAATAACTTTTAGAGATGAAATTCTGCTGGCCTATCTGAACCTGTTTGAATGATTTTTTTTGTTTGAGATGAACCTTTTTCATCTCCAAAATCCATTTGAATGTAACCTGGTACGTTCAAACCGACACTCATCATTTGAACAGTAACAAATTTTGATTCGAACAAATGGACATACTTAATACCGTTCGAATGAATGCAAAGCTTATCCGTTCGAACAAATAATTTTTTAAAATTATTTTTGTTTGAACATGAATTCTACTTCTCCTAACATTAATTTTATTTTATGGAATTATGTTTGTTCAAACGGGGTTTCGATGGATTTAGTGTTGTTCGAACAAATATTTTCCTGTTCAAATGAACGTACTTACTGTTTTGTCACTATTTGTTTGAACGGGCTATGTTTTGTTCGAATGGATAAATAAATTGTAATCTACCGTTTGAATAGTGTATTTTTCATTTGAACAATACTATTCACACTGATTTACATTTAATTAAAAAGGCCATACTAATATTACAAAAATATAATTGAAATATCACAGTTGTTTAAATGTTGTTTAACAGACTAATAAAAAGCCAATTAAAGAAAAAATTACGTTCTAAAATTATGGTTGTAGCATAGAGTTTTGGGATATCCTATACCATTCTTCAAACATTATTCAATTGTTTAACTCCAGTCTTTCTTCTATTCTCGCCTCTAACTCCACTACTTTATCTAATTGAGACAGCAATTCTAGTTCCTTAGACCTCAATCGTTCTATTATTAATTATTTAATATTTTCTTTAATTTCTTTGTTCTTTTTACTATTCTTTTAGTTTATCTCCTTGTGGAATCGATACTCCAAAGTTGTGCTACAACTATCACATTATTCTTTGGCGTAATCAAATTTTGGCGATGTTGCCAAAGAGACAATAGAAGAATTACTAGATAGTTTTTCTTTTCAGCAGTTTGTAAAGACGGTAACTTAGTTCCCTCTTTTAACTTACTGCATCTTTATTTTATTTTTGTTTTCGTGATTTTTTTTAGTGATGCATTTTTCTTTACCTTGCATGCACAGGTATAGAGACGTCTTAGATTAGTTTGGTTGTAGACTTGTGTTAGAGTCAGAATCTAGTTTTTTTAATCATTTGTTTGATAATTCATCTATTTCTAAATAAATGAGTAACCACGAGGATCAACCCACTAGAACTCTTCAGGATTATCTCCACCCTACACGCACATCCACACCATCATGCATTATGTTTCCAGCCAATAATCGCAAACTAGATTTTAAAATAGGGATTATACAATTGCTTCCCACTTTTCATGGCTTGAAAAATGAAAATCCATATGTGCACATTAGGAAGTTTGAGAAAGTAGTTGCGACTTTTATGGTCAAAATGCAATTGATGATATTGTGATATTTAAGTTATTTCTTTTCTTTCTGAAGGATAGAGCTCAGAGTTGACTCAAGTATTTTTTAATAAATAATTTCCTTAACATAAGACCAATGTTTTAAAAAGACAAGTCTCCATCTTTGTACAAAATGATAGTAAGACTTTGTATTAATCATGGGAGAGATTTGAGGAATTGTTGAGTGTGTGTCCTCACCATGGGTATGAGGACTGGCGCTTAGTGAGTTATTAAGGGACTTACACCTAGAGAACGCCAATTTATGGAGATAATGTATAATGGTGAGTTCTTATAGAAAAGTCCTGATGAGACAATAGAATACCTCAATGAGCTTGTTAAAAAAGTTCACACTTGGACTGGATCTAGTGTTACTGGGAGCACATATAGGTCACGATCTACACAGAACCCAAATGGTGTGGACTTTACCATCTCAGCAAAGATGATTACTTCGAGACTAAGATTGAGATGCTCACTAGGGGGTTAGAAGTGTTAAAGACTAAGAACTTAAAGTCAACACATGTGACTAATCATATAGAGTCTTTTAGACCATATTTTGTATGTAGCGGGATAAATCACCTTGCCCAAGAGTGTTCCACATTTGCTGAGATGAGGGAGTGTGTGAAGAACAATATAATGTCTTAAGTATGAACAAGAAGCCTTTTGTACATTTTTTCTGAAACCTACAATCCGGGTTGACGTGATCATCCCAATTTTAGCTAAAAGTAAAAAAACTAACAGTTTGCATAACCTCCTAAAGCATACCCTACACCATATCATTCATCTCCCTCTTTTAGGAACCCCTTAGAAGACACTTTCTTTACTTTTATTGAGGCACAAGGTAAAATTAATCATAAATTTAGTTTTTTAATTACGCAGGTTGTTGAAGAAGTCAAGGAGATAAAAAAGCAGATATCCAAGTTGATGAGCTCCTTAAGTGTAAATGAATGTGGTAAGTTCCCTTCTCAAATTCAATCTGCACCCCATGATTAACATATGACACAAAATAATTTGAAAGATATGAATGTCATTATGACTAGAAGTGGTAATTCCTTACACATCCCAACAATGGAAAAAATAGAAAATGTTGAAAACGATCAAGATAGTAGAGATGCCGAGCCACCCATGGAACCTTAGGTAATTAAGAGTTCGGTTAAGGTACCATTTCCTCAAATTTTAAAATCAAGCAAGCTAACTTTAGATCCTAGTAATGAAATCCTAGAGAATTTCAAACAGGTAAAAGTTAATCTTCCTTTTTTACATGTAATTAAACAAGTGTCTGCTTGTGCAAAAGTTCTCAAAGATTTGTGTACAGTTAAAAAGAAACACCATGTCAAGAAGACAGCATTCCTGACAGTAAGTTAGTGCTCTAATTGAGTAGCGGATTCCCCATAAGTACAAAGATCCTGGTTGTCTAACCATTGCATGCAACATTGGAAATCATGAGTTTGGGCAATCATTGTTAGATTTAGGGACTAGTGTGAATTTAATGCCTTATTTTATTTATTTACAACTGGGGTTAGGAGAAATCAAACCAACTTCTGTGATATTGCAATTGGCTGACTATTCACTCAAAGTACCACGGGGTGTGGTAGATGATGTTTTTATCTGAATTGATAAATTTTATTATCTCGTTGATTTCCTACTCCTAGACACTAGTTCTATTGTTGACTCTACCTCTAAAATTCCTTTAATTTTAGTAGATTTTTCCTTGCCACTGTTATTTCTCTGATTAATTGCATAAACGGTTTGATGAAACTCTCTTTTGGAAATATGACTTTTAAGTTAAATATTTTCCATATTGAAAACAGCTAGAAAAGGATGATGAGTACCATCAAATATATATGATTGACTTACTCATAGACAGGGAAGTTCTCACAACTCATGATTCTGATTCTCTTAGGTATTTCATTGTTAATTCTGAGTTTAATCCTATCAATGATTCATATGATGTGGTTGATATTTGTGCAGCTTTCGATACAACTCAGGATCATGGCACAAAGGCATGGCAACCAAAGTTTGAGGAATTGTCTAAGAAAAGTGAAGAACAAGTTTCTTCAAGTGGAGAAGCACCAAGAGTTGACTTGAAACCTTGCCACCTACTTGTGGAGCTCGAGCATTGAGCTTATTGAGCCAACAAGCATTTTAATTTTGACCTAGGAAAGAAAGCTCCAGAAGTGGAAGACATTCCACTCGCAGATCCAGTCTATTCACCTCGACCACACCATGCAATCATTTTTTTTTTGTTCCCTTTCTTTTTGTTTGCTGTTGTTTTTTGTTTTGTTTTTGTTTACAAGTTAGTTTCATTTTGTCATCTTTGGTGATTAGCGAGCTGCCCATGTCACACATCAAGTATATTCTACCATTTTCAATACTCTCCATTCAATTTTGATTTTTAAAAAATTGAGAACAATGTTTCATTTAAGTTGGGGGTGGTGGTGTAAATTTGGCACTTAAATGCTTGTTAGAACTCTGTGACATTTTTTCATGTGCCAATTTTTTTTTTAATTTGCATCACACATACATTCTTTTCACATGTGTACTTATTCTCATTCATAGCCATCTTTGTGAATTCACCAAACCCAACATAATCATTTTGTTGAGGCACTCACAGAATCTATATTGCACTCATCTAAACTTTGTGGTAAGATGGTGGTTTGACACATATAGTTAGATAACTCTTTTATTTAAGTATTCGTATAAATTTTGGGAGATGATTGAGAACTTACAAATGCAGAAAATTGTGATAAACGTTCATTGATTTGTTAAATTGGGTACTTCTTTTGAGAATATCATTACATGGTTGGTGATATGATGGCTAATATATTTGGAACATGAAAAATGTCAACTTACAATTAATGTTTAAGTCTTTCAAACTAACCCTTTCAATCATAGACCCTTAATAGCCAATTTTGGGCCAACAAACACATATAGCTTTTTTCTTTTCACATGCCCACATTATCCATACCACTCCACATTGGAGTATAGCCTATATATTGTTTCTTACTCTTACTGCTTCCAAGTGTGTTCTACGTATAAAATTTGCATTTTTTTCTTTTTTGAAAAGTGAAAAAAAAAAGACAAAGGGAAGAACATGAGCTACAAAGTGTTCAATGGAGTGAGCTACAAAGGTTGGGTAGTAGAAATGGCAAAAATACCAAAGTGGTATACATTTGCTCACCAAATTGTTGATTATCAATAAAAAAAAAAAAGGAAAGGAAAGGTATTATTATTCTGTGGTCTGAAAAGTTGAAGAGTACATCAAGTGAGGATTGGTCTAATGAAATGTTTAATAAGATTCCCTTGGTATGTATTTAAAAGTTTTTGAGTCATTTTCATCATTTTCTTCATATAACCCCTAGCCAAGCTACGTTGTGTTGATCGTTCTGATCCTAAGTAAGCATATGGAAAAAGTGGTGAAATTCTCATCTATTAGTGTTCCTATCATAAGATCAATATTTGTTTGTTACTTGTACATAATTGCCTAATTCTCTATGAGAGTGTATGTACATCCCTTATCAACTCTATAGAGAGAACCCTCACACAAAACATTTTTATACCCGTGAGTTATGGAGTTGAACCTTTTACTTGAGATATTCTTAATGTTGCATATGTCAGGGCTTCTGGTTAGATGTATATAGTTTGGAACACACGCACACACACTCTGTGGATTGCTATAGGTGGATTGCTTGTGATATGGTTATTGAATTTTTAAGATTGTTTTGATATGTGAATCTAGAAAGTTTGTCTTGGTGGCCTCTGTGTATGATTTTTTTTAGTCTCTTTCGTTATTTTGGCATGGAAATTGTTAAGGACTAGCAATGAGTAAATTTGAGATGTGATGAGAGCGCAAAAGTGCACTCCAAATATCCTATTTTTGGATTAAATGCTAAAATGTGCATTGGAATAATGAGATATAATTTATAGTATTAAATTTAATTTCTATTTATATTGAGATATATTTTAACATAATTTTATAATATTTTAAATTTCAAACAATATAATATTGATAAGTGAGAGATGGTTTAGAAATTGGGCTACATCATTAAGAGCCGCACGAGATTTTACTAGGCATTTTCACTTCTGCATTTAAGTGAAGGCTCCACTCAATTTCTACTTTTGGACTTAATCACTCATTAAGGGACCCACACGTGGACCTCAAGAGTCTTAAGTTGCACTCATGTGTAATTGAAACACCGCATGGTCTTAACTCATGAAATAGGTCCCATGGCAATTCATTTTGTCTTACACTTCAATTAGGCCCACATTTCTCCATTCGGTCTATTGAATGGTTTTACTATTAGATACTTTGATTATCTATATATTTATCTTGTTTCATTGTGATTTTCGAATACATTGAATGCTTAAAAAGTTCATGTGATATTCGAGTTTGTTTGTTAATGTTTTAACTATCAATTATTCATGCTCAATCTTTAGTGATTAAATTTCTTGGTCTTAACTACTAAATATTCCAGTTAGACAAAATCATTATTCTAGTTTAACTTAAGTAAATTCATCATAGAAAATATTCTAAAATATTAGACAAATCCTTGAAACCTTAGTTGTTCTCCATATTGATTTATTTATCATTTTAGTTATATTTTGTTATTTTAAAAATCTTCATCTCATTAATTTCCTCCTCTATTTGATTGCATGTTCCTTTTAATAATTTGTTTTCACTATTTAAGTTTATTATTTATCATATAAGTCAATCTTTATGGATTCAACCTTTTTATGTAGTACAACACCTCTATACTTACAGGTAAAACTCCTATAAATTTTTGGTTCACGATTTTGAGTCAAAGTTTAGGCATAACAGTAGATGTCACCAAAACCACCGCACAATTCCTCTTCGTGAAAATCTCAAAGGTATAGACCCTTGAACATCCCCTATTAGCTGTAGATGGGTTATGAATACCCAAATTTGTAGGGGTCAGATTTGTAATCCAATCCGGCCCATTGTTTGCTATTTTTTTTTCAAGACCAGTTAGTTTCGAGCTCTTAGGAGTGAAGTTAGGATTGATTTGGACCGTATGGATTGGTATTATGTTGAAAATCGCAGAATGGCTAAGTCGACTTAGCCATTTCTCTTTGGCAAGATTTCGTCTGAACGGACGGAAATCTCATTCGGACAAAACATAGCCAAACAACATTTTGGGCATCTGAATGGATAGGGTAACGTTCGGAAAAACACGTCCAATCAGACATAAGCCTCGTTCGAACAACATTATCTCCCGTTTTGAATTAATCTAGTTAGCATTTGAATGCGGTATTATCCATTCGAACGAATAAGTGCCAAACAGATAACTTTAGGCAATTTTGTTTTAATTTAGGTATTTTAGATAACTAACCCCATTCTAACTTTTTCCATTGTTGTTATATGATCAACAGTTTAATAATGGCAAGTAGCAGAAGAAAGCGTAAGAGGGATCAGATCGCCAAGAATAACGTATCACCTCCTTTTGTTGCTGTTGGTCTTGTTGCTGATAGTCCTTATGGAGCGTCTGATCTTGTTGCATGACTTCTAGGACTTGGCCTTATGAGGGATGAATCATACATGACATCTTCATTGAGTAGGGATGACACCGATCTGCATGTAAAGGACGAATTATATCCCGATATGATTTGCAAGTTCTACCATGCCTTAGGAGAGCACCAGCAGATCAAATGTGCTACATCTTGAGGGTGCAGGGAGTGAATATTACTTTCTCTCCCTGCATGATTGTTGAGATTCTGGATATTTCACACGTGCCCGATAGATATCTTGCACCATCTGTTATCCTAGCACGAGCTACACTGATAGCAGCGACTACACCAGCTGGGGCGGACACAGAAGCCACATCCTCATTGCCAACTGAGGCAGACACAGAGGCCGCATCCTCATCACCAGTGGCGAACTTCACCCTCGATGAGCTGGTTGACAGTTCAGATGAAAGCGATAAGGATCAGAAAGATGTAACTGATGATGGTTTTACAAAAGATTGGGTCTGTCAGCTAGTGCAAGACCCTGTTGCTCCTCCATATAACGGCAGGAAGGTGATCTGACAGGCCAACTTCACAACATTCTTCAAAATGTTGAATCTGATAGGAAGACTCTAGCCTCAGGACAGAGTGGCACGTCAATTGATGCTACTACTAGTACTATTGCCCTTGTTTAGAAACAACCTACTCACTACAACAAAATTGATTTTTTCCCACAAGTTCTTTTTCCACAATATGAGCTCATGGAAAATACTTCTTATTGTGGCAAATTTCATCTATGGGGTAAAAACAAAATAAAAATAAATTTTGCCACGATTTCACATCCCCCCGATTTTGAGATCGTGGGTAAAAAAACTATTTGCGATGACACGAAGGTATTAACTTTTTTACACGAGATACGTCAAACTACCAAAAGGTTGTTCATAAAACTTACCTTTTGTGGTGACATTTTCTCACGACAAATAAGTATTCTGCATTACCCCTTAGTTTATTTTTATTTCTAAAAACAATATAATTATGTTGACAAAATATTATTTTTATTATACTTTAAAGTTGATTTTATTTTATTTTATTTTAAATTATTTTTAAATTAGTTATATTGCGTTTACAATTTTACTTAGATGATTTATAGATTTAATATCTACCGTTAAATCTAGGTTAACAAACCTAAATCTAATGGCAAAGATTAAATATCTAAAAGGGGAAAAACCCTTAGCTCCCCACCTTTTTCCCATTCCCACTCTCCTCCCCCTCCTCCTCCCCCTCCCCCTCTTTCCCTTAGCTCGTTGACACCACCACATCTTCCTCCTCTAGCCCAGTGTTAAACCCCATGGTCTCTCCCTCCCCAAAGCTTTCTTCCCCTCTCGGACCTCCCTTGTGCACCACCTAGCTCCATGTCAGCCCAGCCTCGCGTCTTCGCCCAAGAGTAGGCCAAACCACCTTGTGAGATCCCGGATTACATGTATTTTTATATATTGTTTTATTCTTGTTGTTGATTATTTTAATAATATATATCAGTTGTGTTCTATTTATTTAAAATAATTGTTTGAACTATTAATTAATTAATATTAGTTTTACGTTGTTTTCCTTATTAATTTTAATGTAAGGTAATTATTTTAATGATTGAAATTTAATTTTCTTTATTTTATTATGTAAGTTTATTTGATGTGTTTTCGTTATATTAATTATCGTTTTATAAATAAATTGCGCTTGGGTTTAATTTATTTTATTGTTGGTTTTAAATATTTTATTTATTGATATTGAATTGTATTGTATTATTTTCAGTCGGCTTTTATTTTTATTTAATTCGTTGTGCTCTTTTTCTAATTGGACTTCTTTTTCTTTTTTTCTTTTTCTTTCTTTTTCTTTTTCTTTTCTTATCTTCTTCCTTGCTTTTCGGCCCCAGACCCTCACGACCCCCCTCCCCTGTTTCCTCTCTCTCGCCCGTGTCTCTTTTCCCCACCCAGCGCCGCCATGCACCACCGCCTAACCCAAACCCACCCCCACACACCGGCGAGTCCAGTGGTACCGGAGGTGTCATCTCCGGCCACCCTACCGCCCCTCCACGGCCACAAATCTTAAATGGGTATTTTGGCTTCTCTTGCATTTTTCAGCCACCGCCGACTAACCATGACGTTGGCGACCTACCAGCAATCTCCCATCACCCTGGCGAGCATAACCCACCACCTAGAACCACCTAATTCCGCCATTTACTCCTCCACCCAAAATGGGTCCTTAAATAGGTTGTTCTTCGCCGCGCCGCTGTCCGGCCACCGTAGACCTCACCACTGCCACCAAAACACTCCCCTACCTCAGCAGACCATCCCCTTAACTCATTTTTCCCATACACGGCCCCACCTTCCCTGTACAACCCCAAATTCAAAAATGGGTTTCCACCCATTTTGAGCCCGATCCGCCACCTTCTGATAGTTACACTGCCATACCACCACTTTCATGAGATTCTCCACCCTTCATTGAGTATTTTCCTAAATTTTGGTGTCACACCGAGCACTCTAGCCCAACGTATAAAGTGACCGCCACAAACGTTGTGGACCGGCGCTTGCTCAAGGATCCATGTTTTACCCACTATATGTACTTTCCAAATGAATTTTAAGATTTAAATATATTTTTTTGCATCGACAAATATTGTATTTGTTTAACGTTGAGATTTATTGGTTGATGTTGGAATTTATTAATTATTGGTTATTTTGCGTTTTGTAGAATACATTGCATAATGCGTGGTTGTTGTGTATACTTGGTACTTGGATTTTAATGTGAGCCGTGATTTTCGGATTTATGAATTTTAATGATTTTTGACTGAGTCATAATGGGGACGGAGATACGTAACGCCCGTTTGGTCATTGTATGTGTATTTCATACCAGGGACGGCAATACGTAATGCCCACTATAAAATGAGTGTGTATGAGTCAGGACGGCGATACGTAATGCCCATTATAATTAGTGATGTATGGATGTCATATTGGGGACAGCAATACGTAACGCCTAATATGATTGGTGTGTGGATGTCATGACAGGGACGGCTATACGTAATGCCCGTATGACTAGCATGAATATGGGGGTAAGCAGAATGGTGGTAAAGTCTCGCCTGAGATACCCGCCTATTGTGTTAATTGGTTTTATGTGAATCATTTTCTGGGAAAATGGTTGTGATTTTTTAAAGGATGTAAGTGTTTCTTTTTCTAGAAAATTATGGATGTTTTCATTAGAATTTATATTGAACTAAAATGGGATTTTGGCGTGTGTTTATTTAATTTATTTTGAGGAAGATGATTTTGAGTTTCATGCATATGGTATCGTGTTCATGCGTTTTGTTGTTGCATGAATATATTTTATATCTTGTTGTTTGTTTGGGTTGTACTTACCTGCGATGCCATTTTTGGCGTCGTAAATTTTGGATGCAGAGATCGAGAAAGTTGAGGCTGAGTATACGGCTCCACTGTTAAAGTAATTATGTTATAATGTATTATCATGGGAAATGTTCCCTTTTGATGTAAGTATTTTATGTTTTGATTTTCGGATGACTGTATTAAATCTCCTGCTAGAGAATTTATATTAAACTGGTTTGTAAAATATTTCTAAAACATTCTAGTATTTAGATATTGACTTTAATTATCCGCTACTTTTATTTATGCATGTCACGTGTTCACACACTTAGCAATTGACGTTGTGGGTGCGTAACCCGTGTTGTCAGCATCCCGAAACTTCGATTCTCGTGTTTATTTTAAGGAGAATTTGGGGGTGTCACACTCCTCCTCTGAACCTCCCTAGCTCCCCCACAATCTCCCTCTCTCATTTTCGAATCTTGGAACTCTCCTTCACAGGTTCTCTACCGCTGTCCAAGACTTGCCATCGTGAGCCACCATCACCTCCTCCAGACATAATGCCGCATCACCACGAGCAACTTAAAGACACAGCAACACCTCCCACATGCCCTCCTTTGCTGTCAAAGCCCTTAAGCATGGTAAAACCCTATCTTTATATCTTAAGTGCTTTATTGTAAAGTAAATGGGCAGGTATAGCATGTCGTTGATTGCTTAGACAAATTTATATTTATAAATATGTAGTATTTGATTGTGGGAAGAAAGTTTAACCCTAAAGGCACATATTTGGTCCCTGCAAAAATGAAGGTTTGCATTTCTTTTGAAATACTTGGTTGTGTAATCCACTAATTGATAGTTATTTTGTTGATAGTAGTGAGTAGGTTCTTATAGTTTTCCCTGGTTCAAGTGCTTCTCTAAAAGATTCTTATCATAGTCATAGGTTCCTTTGGATTTTATCTCCTATAGAACATGGATATTTATATATAGAATCCAATATATATATATATATGGATTTTTTTTAAAAACAAAGGTGCAGATATCTATGATAAATCATGCCAACTGTGAGATCTTGTTATTTTATTACCTTGTATATTATAAGTGTTACTTGTTAAATTAATATTGGATCTATTATTTTTGTTACTATTATTTGGATATTTATATGTTTAAACGTTTAGTTATTTTATTTTATTTTATTTTATTTTATTTTATTTTATTGTGGTGTATTTAATTTATGTTTGGATTTCATATCTCTTATTTTTTATGTTGGGATTTATTTTAATGTGATGGTTTATTGAATTTAATTATTTTTGGTTGGGCTAGCCTTTTTGTATTTGTTTTGTTGTTGGATTATGTTTGTATGTTCATTTATTCATGTGGGCTTGTGAGAGGTTGTTGTGTGTGTCTAAGTGGTCTGTTAGGCCATATGTGAGTGTTTGGGAGGGCCTAGCTCGAGCCCATGATGAAGCCTAGCCCTAGCGCCTGTTAAATGGCGTCATTTTGGCATTTAGAGAATTGAACCCCTAGGGTTCCATCGCATCCCAAGTCTTCGGCCCACTACTTCTTCTTCTTCCTACTTTTATTTTCTTTTTCTTCTTCATTTTTGCTTTGCTGCACCCGTGACCTTCAAGCCCCAACACCACCTTCCTCTACCACCCCTTTTCAGCCGCGTGTCCGTCACTTCGTAGCCCCCATATGTAGCCCCCAGAAACGCACATTTCTTCCTCCCTAAAACTACGAGCTCCCATGGTTTTCTTCCCTTTTTTTTCATCTACAAAAGCCAGACATCCTAGCCATGGCAGTTATGCATGCATTGGTTCAGCTGATGGGTGCAACGCGGCAAAACCGAGCCTTCGAAACCTATCCCAAAACCGAGCTTCACTCTTCCCTTTGACACGAAATCGAGTCTTCTCATTTTCAAAACACTGTCCCGAGGTGTCTTTAGACTATTTGTCGTGCACTGTTGTGCTTCGCCACTCACTACCTCTAATTGGCATGACCACTTACCCCAAGCCACCTTACTCAAAAGTTAGTTCCCTAAGCCCAAGAAAATTATCCAACCCGTGAGTAGAACACCCCAAGCCACCTTACTCGAAAATCAGTTCCCTTGTTCAGCCGCTAACCCATCGCTATGCCTCCACCCTTAGCAATGCCTTGATGAGCTGATTTGGTTACTAGTTTATTTTCTTGAAAGTATATTTGATATCATATTTTTACTAATGCTTATTAATTCATGTGCGACGTAATGACGTGCTCTCCAAGTTATCTAGGATCGTATTTTGTCACTCACGCATTCTTTTAGAAATTTATCAGAATGCGTAATAAGTAGTTGTCCAATGTAATCTAGGGTTTTATTACATAATATTATGTGCTAACGTTTATTTGTAGCTTGGTTGGTTGGATTGGGTTTCGAGCCCAGTGAAGTGGTGGTTAATATTAATAATAATAAAAACATGAATAGATTGGTTGGGTCCGAGACCAAAAAATGGAAGATAGAATCACCCCGTAATTTGTTTGGTTGTGAATTGAAAATTTGATGTGATTATATTGATATCATGTTTGCTTTTTGGGTGCTATTGACATGTCACCCAATAACTGCTTATCATGCATACTCATCATTATTTATTTGTTGCAAGCGCTTAACTGTACTATGTTACCATGTTGATTGTTGGAACTTCGGTGATGGTGTTGGTCTTAACATGTGGGTGCGTATGTATCATGACCTCAAGTCGAGATGTGGCATTATATCGGTGGAACATTATCTCGACGGAGCTTCTCTGATCACTTGGGAGCGTCATAACTGACGTGACCTCCCCTGGGTTGTAGCTAGGCGACAATAGGATCAGACGAGACAGTAATGCTCTCGTGTAGACTATGTGGCTTATCTGCTGGCTGGGATTAGAAGATACTTGGTCCCGGTAGGCATCAGGCGCGAAGCTGGGCATCACTCGTACGAAGTAACTCACAAGATCATTACCCATGGTGTGACGAATGGAGTCTGAATGTATGGATGGTCTTTAGAGAAGATCATGGTGTACACTTAATAAAATAAAATGGTTTGTGTTGTAGGCCAAAAATCAGATTTTTGGCGTATAAATGCATTCCTTTCTAAGAAATGATTGATTGTTTTGTTTAGTTGTACTTGGTTCAGAACATGTTGATTGTCTTGCTTGTATGTTGTTTTCTATGATACCTAGAGTGTTATTTGATTGTTACTCACTGAGATTTCATTGTCTCAAGAGATTTTTCTCTCACCTGCGGTTCCATCTTATAAAACCGTAAATTTTGACGCAGGAGATGAGCAGGCTCCATTAGAGGAGTGACATGTTGATGACAACTATGATTGTGGGATTCATATCCCATAATGTTGTTATTTATTTCTTTATTTCTTGCTTTTCTTTCATTGGATAACTATATAATCTCCTCTTGGAGAATTAATTCTTTTGGATTGTAAACTTTTAATTTTCTAGTACTATATTTTATGCCTTTTATTTTCCACTGCAAATTTAATTTGCACACCTGATGTATATTGTACACACACTTGAAGCACTTAGTGATGAGGTGCATGATTTGTGCAATCATCATTTCGGTGTTACAAGTCCCACCAAATCACACGTGGAAGTCGAGAGCGCCACACCAGCCTTATTTCTTATATGTATTATTCAATTTTAAGGGTCTAGAATATCCGAATATGCACAATGTGGCTTCTTAATGGCCATCATCTAAACTAATGCATTTGTTAATGCACTTATTTCAACTAGCTATTGCAATTCAACAACTTTTTTTTAATATTTTTTGAAGTACCTAAATTATTAATGCGCTTATTTTGATGCACCAAAATCATATAATTCTCATTAATTTACACTTCAATTTGGTAATTTTTTCTAATAGCTCCCAATAGACATTCTCGTTGACATAATATTCTTAAGAGTCATACCAAAACTTGGATTCAGGTAGTGATATTCTATGCTGATTTGATAACAAAACTTGGATTCATGTAGGTTAAGGATAATATAATCATAAATATCCAAAAGAAAAGAAAAGAAAAATATCATAAAAAGTTTGTGAAATCCTATTTCTTGCTAAATAAATTTTATAAAAAATTCATTACCAAATCCGATATCATGCACTGGAACCACAACTTGATCACATGGTAGTAGTGTATTTTAAACAACACCAATATAATTAACAAACCAGTCCAGAACCACAGCTCATATGCACAAAACAAAACCACAACATGGATGCACAAAAAAGAACCACAACTCAAATGCACAAAGTAAAACCATAACTATTATGTGCAATAAAATGCCACTGCACTAAAAAGGCTTCTTTAGCCCTCCCATTACAAGAGAAAGTCACATAACTACAATCAACATCCCTTCTATGATTAAAATTAATCCAAATAACTAACTTCTTATCTCACTTAACAAGAATAATATAATAAATATTAAAGTATGCTAGCTGTTCATGGAAGGCCATTAGATAGTTTACATGAAAAGGTAGTTGAGAACTTAATGTGTAATACCAGGACCCTGGGCCCAATTGGCAACACTGGCCCAGAACTAATTTAGCCAACCAAAGACACCAAAACAATGTCGTCTTATGTGAATCTCCTTTTTCTACAAGCGATTTTCTCCCCAGGCAGTTTCCTATTTTAGTTTTCTCCATCTCCAAATATTACTCTACCAGATTTCCAACATCCTCACACCACTACAACCGGGTTATCCCTTTTAAATTTTCTGCCAAAAAACTCTCTCTATCCATATCTCTCATGCTCTCAGTTATTCTCTCCCTCTCTCAGAATCTCCCCGATCACTGCAAACCACTAGTCCATCGCCATGATCTATAAGAACCTACTTCACCCACCGTAAACCAAACCATGCACACTGTCACTGTCGCCTCCCTACATCACCGCCGTGACCCAGCCGTAAACCCATGTGAAATCATCGTTGTGCAACACCAAAAGGGTCTACATATTTAATTCCCAAAACAGAGCCCCTTTTTCCTCCAAACGACAAGCCTTTCTTTGCCACCTTTAGGGTCACGATGCCACTTCCATCAGCCATAGAATTTGCCTAAGAACAAGCCACCATAGCCTGGTCGATGTACAGAATCGTCATCCACCACCCCATGCCATCATGCATGCCATGAGCCACATAGAAGGATCTTTCTCCATGAGCTCCTTACCCCACCATTGCCCGTGCCAAGAACCACCTAGCCAGCCACAAACTACTGTCTGAGACTCTTAAACAGCCAAAATCAGTAGTATGTTTAGCATCATTACGGTAAGCCTTGCCGAAACTTCCCTATCTCTCACGTCGATTACCCTCACCATAATCGCCCTCTCTAACTAGTCTCTCTTTCTCTCAGTGGCTCTGTGCCAAGTCAACCACATTTAGCTAGCCAAACTCCGTCGTGAGTCCTTTCTTCACGGTGAGCCTTCGTCGTAGTTGTGACTGAGTTCCATTCATACTTTCTTGCAAGTTACGATATTTTCTCTTCACGTACAGAGCACAATAGGAAGATTAATTGTATAAAATTACATTTTTACTCTCAGTTATAAAAACATGGTTTTCAAGTTATAGTTTTTCAGTCGGTTGTTACTACATTCAACTTCATGGGCTTGTTTTCAATTGGGTTCCTTTTTATTTTTATTGTGTTTTGTTGAATTAATTTAGAATTAAATGTTTTTGGGTTTGGCTTGGTTTTCAAATTATTTTTGGGCCAGATAATTTTTTATATCCGTGATTTTTATTATTTAAGCGGGTTGGGTATTGTTTTCTTATTTAGGTAGGTGTTTAAGAGATATTAGCTCGGAGATATTATGTGAATATCGAGGTTTTAAAAATTGATAACATTTTAGGGTTTTTGAGGAATTTAAATTTTTAAAAAAATAGGTTACTTGATGTTTCAGGTTTAAATATTGATAAGGGTGTTAATTTCATATATTTATGGAGATTACATGGCACTTTGATAGGTGATGATAGATTTTCTTTTAGCACTTTTGTGGAGAATTTCTAAAGAGTTAAAAAGTTCAAATAAGTGGGGTTTCTATATTGGCTTTATACCAATTGTAGATTGAAGTTGACTTTTTGAAAATTATTCATATTTGTTATGAAATGAGAACTGAGGAAAAATAATTTGGATTAGTTATTTGCATCACTCATGAAATTTGTATGAAAAAGAGAATATTAACTAACATGCAATATGTAGACATGAGTTTTGTTTTGCCATGTTATCTCTAAAATTTGAAAAATAGTGAAATTGAGAATCTGAAAAGTTATACATTAATTTATAAAGATGCTCTGATTGTTTCATTTTACGGGGATGATTAGAAAATGTTTTGAAACTCTATGTTATTTTCATAAGGCTATGAAAACCTTTGGCATGATTACTAGTTTTGTATTTACTCTGCTCATCTCTGTCCCAACTCTATTTGGGTTGGAGCCAACTTATCTATCTATGAGTGCACCCATTTCAAAACTAAAGTGGTTTTATGTGGACTTTCTTATGTACACACTTGGGGCTCCGATAATGATTAAGAGAAAAGATAACCGTTGTCTCTACCCGGTTTGATCATCAGGATTAACACAACCCTACCACGGAGGTTAAATATGGTCTCTGTTTTGTGAGATACTCTGTTTTGATATGATGATAATACTCAATTTTGTTATGCCAAAGTACTATAATTTTTATATGATTTAAAAACCATCGCTCTATTATTCTTGAAATGTGTTTTGTTCTGCATGAAACTCTAAAGAATATTTTTTCTTTGCATTTTGTACTTTGTAAATGCTCATGTCTGCACTCTAGCATCTGTCCTCTACTTATTGAGTTGTTGATAGCTTACCCTTTATCTCCATAACAATTTTCAGATGAGTTTGATGGTACGGCTGAGGATCAAGATTATAGAGCATGGGCAAGATGTTTTAATTATAGTTGTTTTGAGCATGGAAAGTCACTAAGAGTATTCGTGAGTTTTATTAAGGAAATTTGTTGTATTATGATGTTTTGAGAAACTGATATTATTGAAGAAGTTAGTTTAAATCATATTGTTTATACGATATTGGGATTTTGGAGTTTAGATTATACTGTTGTATTGTGAGCTCAAGTGACAGGAAGTAATTCTTCGACTCTTTGCAGGACCCGAAAGTTACATAATGGATTTTACAAGATTCATTTGATTTAAATTTACTTTGCAATTAATGGGAATAAAGGCTCAAATCTGAAAAATGCTTAACGCTGGTGCTTGGGACAATTTTAGGCATCTCGGATAGGCTAAATAATTTAGGAAACATGCCCCTTTAAATCAACTTGTGGTCCCTCATTATAAAATTGTTAACTTATCGATATACTTTGGACTCTCGGGTTGGGTAGAATTTAACTAAGAGGGGGACAACTTAAATGGGCTATTTTGAAATCCAAACATGGCATAACATGGGTTTAGAAATACTTGGACAGCTTTCATACAATAGCATATCATGCACAATTAGTCACCTACTCCTAATAGTAACCTATGCCATAAATCTAATGACACAAGTATAATTAAGTAGCATAGTTAACACACATGATTTAATTAAACATATCATAGAAAATAGCAAGAGGTACTCATTAAGTAAACTTAAAACCTTTAAACACCAAAGTTTATAGTTTAATCACTAAATACCCTTTCAAAAGCAAGCTTTTAAAACCATGTAGAACCTCAATTTCTTTTAAAATACAAAACCTTTAATGCCCAAAAACATAACACACTTGCACCACCCAGTTCACATACACTGCACCTTCCACATACACATAAACCATTTCGAGAGTTACCCATGATTTGAAACAAGTTTATTTACAAAAACTCAACCAATTTAAATATCCAAAACATGACACTATAGTGGCTATCTTCAACATACACAGCTATATAAAAATCTGAAAAATACATTGCATGCAAGGCATAAACTAAATAAATTCCACAATGACATTAAAAGAGGTAAAATATGAAAAAGAAAAAAGCTTTCAACCAAAGTAATGGTTCAGTTAACTTCAAGATAACAACCCAATCAAATGAAGTTCAAGTTAGGGTTTATACTCGATTTAGCTGAAGGCCGCTTCTTTTTCCTCTATATTTTTTATGCCGTAATGACTCAAAAAGAAATAGTACTAAATTGAGGCTTTACAATATTTGCTTCATAGTTCACCATGACAATGGCTCCATTCCAAACCTCTCATAGAAGAAAATGCTTACAACAAACATAATAAATGAATAGCCATGAATTTAAGTTTTTACTTGGTGCTTTTAAGACATCTTTGGGCTCCAGGAGAAGCCTTAACTTGTTCTGTAATGCCTCATTGAGAGAATGCTTTGCACATTTTAATAGCATGGATATTGCAAGCATTTTAATGTGAAGAGAATGCTCTACACATTTTATACAGCCATCATCTAGACTAAAGCATTTGTTAATAGCATGGATATTACATTTGTTAGTACTTGAGAAGCTATGTAACAGTCGGGTGCATGGTATGTGAGTTGAATGGATGATGGTTGGGATTTGTGTGTGGTATGTGTTAAGAGAATTATTAATTTAATATAATAATGGTGAAGGTTGAGTTTTGTGGAATTGTGAAGGAAGCTTATTAATCTTTATGTATCGTCATTGTGTTGGAATGTGTTGGTTGTGATATGGTAGTACGGAGGAAATTCTAAGTGCATGATTATGTGTAAGTTGGGCTTGGTTTATAATTGAGTTGTATTGAGATGCTTGAAGTGTTGGATATGAGCATATGATGTGTGGATGGAGATAGTGTGTTTTGTAGTGTTGAGATTGAATGATGGAGTTGTGATGAGCTTAAAATGTATGATAGTAGGGGGATTAAATTGTAAGGCTTATGGACGTTCAATGCGTAGATCTCCCCATTCCCTTTATCTTTCCTAGATTACTATGTTTATGTGATTGAATGTGTAGAATGTGTGTGGAAGCTTGAAGCACCATTATATGGTTGTATAGTGGCTGGATAGATTTTGTACATTGAATGTATTGTGTGGATGAAGCTTATAAAGTTAATGATTGTCTTTCATATGTATGATAATTGATATGGATAAAATAATGTATATTGAATATTGAATATGTCGATTATAATGAACTAAGAAGAAGTTATGTGTTAGGCGGGTATTGAATGAGAGTTGCAGATGCTTTCAACATATTTTAGAGTTTGTTTCTTAACAAGGTCGTATACATCTTTATATATGTCCCTTTGTTACATTTACTTGGTCACAAGTTTATACTTGTTAGAAACTTATGGCTCAATATGTGGACTATATTACTGTTAGAAATATTAATTTTTGTACACATGTATAATTTAATGTGATAAATGCTAATTTTTCTTGTTATATTCTTTACACAGTTTGAAGATGATGAAAAAAGATATCATTTGAAACTTACGTATTCATTCAAGATCAAAAAAGCAACTAGACAAGTTTTGCCTAAATAATGATATGTTGTCTTCTATATTTTATTTATTTTCTATTTCTTTCTCTCTTTGTTTTCCTACTTGTGAACTGCATACATGTTATTTGTGATGATTAGTAATTTAGTTGATATTGATTATTAAATGTGAAACAATATCCTTTATTTTTACAAAAAAAAATTTTTTTTTTTTTTTTTTGAATTCTTTTACTATTTTGCACGAATACATCTCGTGGCAAATACTTTTTCTTTGTCAGAAAAAGTTTTTCCCACCAAATGTTCTAGTGGGTAATACTAATACTCACAAGAACCTTTCATAGTAATTTATAGTAATTCCCACCAAAGATCTTTATAGATATTTCCAAAAAATCAAAATCCACAAACCAAATTCGTAGCAAACAGTACTAAATTCTACGATATTTGAGATTATTTGCCATGAGTACTTCTATTTTCCCATGAATAGTCTTGTGGGAAGAACTAGCTTCTTCCCACTAGTTAAAGCGTTCATAGGAAAAAATAATTCATCCCACCAACTTTATTCCACGAACATCCCACGACACAATTCCGTGAGAAAAAACTATTTTCCATAGAAACCATACTTTTACCCAGCATAACTCTTCTTGGAAAAAACCATCATATCTTATAGTAGCTAGATTTAGCTTGGATCAGGTAGAAGCAGTGGTGGACAAAGTGGCACGATGCCTACTAGTGGAGTTCACTAAGCCCCTCGTGACTAGACTCAAAGATGGTGTGTTTTGGTAGATTTTAACTAAATATTAACGTACAAAGAAAATGTCGACGGGCAAGCCTAGAAAGGAATATTTAAATGCTAATTTCATAGATGCTTTGGAGAAGGGTGATTTAACATTGGTTGGAGGGGTGATAAATTCCCCTAGCTAAAGTAATAGCTATAGTGATGAAACTTTCACAAAGGAACATTTGGACAGAGCTGTGACTAATATACACTGATTTGACTTTTACCAAGTGGAGCAGGAATTATGAAAAGGATAAGGAGAAATAAATATAAGATAAATATGCAAACCTTCACAAGTTACAATTAGAGTAAGGAGTCACAACATAGAATAGATCAAGAGGATACAAAGGGAGTTGGCTCAACTCTTGGAGAAGGAAGACTTAAAATGGAGATAACAAAGACCAAAGAAGAATTGGTATCAACGTGGACATAGACATACCAAGTATTTCCATGCTTGTTCCAATCAGAGCAGAAGAAGAAATGTCATTTTGCATACTAGTGACTCTAACAATAGATCTTTAAAGAAGTTAGAAGAGATAGAGGAAGCTTTTACGACTTATTTTAAAGATTTATCTGTCACAACAAAGCCACCCGCAACTGAAATTGCAAGGCGTTTGAAGAATATGGAGAGTAAAGTAATTGCAAAAATGAACGAGAGCATCTCTAACCCAATTACCAGATTAGAAGTAAAAAAAAAAGCATTAAAACAGATCAATGGCCCCACCAAAATCACTAGGCCTAGATGGCTTTAATGAATATTCCTACAAAAATCATTGGAGCATAGTAGGAGAGGAAGTATGTCATGTTGTGCTATGTGTTCTAAATGGTGATACCTTATCTCATTCTTTGAATTCCACCTATATTATTTTGACTCCTAAACTTAACTCTCCTATGTATGTTAGTAACTTTCGTCCAATAAGCATGTGTAATTTTTTGTATAAGATTCTGTCAAAAGTTACTGTTAATACAGGAGAAGAATGTGTTAGATGCTATAGTTTCTTTAAATCAAAAAGCAATTATCCCTAATAGGCTCATCTCTAACAACATAATGATGGCCTATAAAGCACTTCATACTATGAAGACTAGACAAAGGGAAATAACAGGAAGGATGGCTCTAAAGTTAGACATGTCTAAACCCTATGATCACATAGAATGGGCTTATTTGGAAGTTTTCATGAAGCAGTTAGGCTTTAGTTAGAACAAGATTGCTTTGATAATGGGGCTTGTCACCTTAGTTTTTGATTTTGTATTGATCAATGGCTACCCAGTGGATAACTTTTGACCTTCAAAGGGTTTGCGATAAGGAGAGCCACTGTCTTCTTATCTTTCTTTATCGTGTGTAGAGAATCTCATCACAATGCTTAATAATGCTGACAAAAAGGGGGAGATAAGAGGAGTGTCCATGGCAGGGGGTGACAATAGAATAAATAATTTGTTATTTGTAGATGATTGTGTGTTGTTTGGAAGGTTGACAAGGGATGAATGGGATATATTGTAGTCCATTTTATACAGTTACGAAAAAGCCTCAGGGCAAGTTCTTCATAAGGCAAACACCTCCATTTTCAAATCAAACATTGGGGAAACATAAAGGAGTTGCATCTTAAAAACAACAAGGACAAAAGCCTGTAGTAGTTATGAGAGGTACCTGAAGTTACCAGCAATGGTAGGAAAGTCAAAGCTCAACACATTTAGGTGTATCAAGGAGAGGGTGTTGCAAAAGATAAATAACTGGAAAAACAAGTTTCTATCTCAAGCTGGGAAAGAGGTCCCATAGAGGCAATTTTACAATCAATCCCAACCTATACTATAAGTGTCTTCAAGCTCTCAAGAAGGATATGTAGGGAACTAAACACAATGTTTTCTAGATTCTCGTGGGGAAGCAAAGATGGAGATCAAGAAACTAAATGAAAAAGTTGGAAAAAGATCAAAGTATCTAAAACAAAAGGAGGGAAGGGTTTTAGAGATTTGAAGAGTTTCAATCTAATCTTACTTGCCAAACAAGACTGGAGGGTGCTGGAAAATCCAGATTCGATTATTGCTCAAGTCTACAGAGATAAATATTGTAAGCAACGGCACATACTAGAGGCCAAGTTAGTGGGGCACCGTCAATGATATGGAGAAGTATATGGGAATTAAGGGATTGGACTTCTTAAAGAAGGGTTTAGGTGGAGGGTAGGGAATGGTCATTAAAGGGGAGCTAACATGGATGATTTATATAGAAGTATGCAGGGATTGTATTTAAAGGAATGTAAGTAGGACTCAAGAAAATAATTATTTGCGACGATAATGATTATTTATGATAAAAATAAACACATTTTAGTAAATAGTCATTTTTATAGAAAATAACTGACCAGCAATAAATAATTTTATTGTTGTAAGATTTTGTCCATCATTAAAACTGCAATAAGCATGCTGTATATATATCAAGACAGAAATGGAACAAAAAAAAATTAGAAAATGACTAAACGATTTAAAGGCCGATCGACAAAATTTAGCTCAAATGATCATACATAGGTAATTAGGTAGGTTTTCAAACCCATTAAACTCAAAAATACTTGGAACATCAAAATATTTATATATGTTGCAAAAAACAAAAAGAAAGAAAAAAAAACAACCTAGAGGTAATTATAATTAGCTGAGTAAAGTATGTTTATAATTAACAAATATATATAAAGTCATGATCCACGCACCTTATCAATATGTCGAATATATATATATATTATAGTTTTTACATCAAATCTGCAAGTACAGTACCGACCAGTAATGCAGATACAAAAAAAAATGAAATAAGCAAAAATTAACGCAAATATATTTAGTTAATCAGGGAAAATATTGCAAATCTAAAAATGATGTAGCCCAGACCCATGCCACGCCCGGCCCAGGCCCGAACCGCTTAAGCCCAGCCTTAGGATATGCGAACGACGTCGTTTTCCCTCAGCAGGTTAGATCTTTTCCGTTTCTTCTCCTTTCTTTCCTTTCTCTCTTTCTGCTTCCGACAGTTTCGCATCTCTCAACCACTACTCTCAATCGGATCACTCCGTATCTCCCCCACAATGTCTTTTTGCTCCTCACGGTTATAAATTTCAGAAATCACTCTTCAAGACGCTTTCACCTCTTTAGCCAACGGTTTGCTCTCTATTCCTGTGCTGCGACTTCCGGAGTTCCGAACCGATCATGCTTTTCCTCTTCGCACGCCGGTGAGAATTCCCTCTCTAATCATCCTTTAATGTTTTCGACCCTTTCTTCTTCCTATCTAATTTCGTTCTGCGCCATTTTAGGTCTTAGAAATTGTGGGGTTTATTTGTGAGCTGTAGAATCGGGTGCTTTGGGTTTTCTTCACTGGAGATGCCATCGTTCAAAGGTAGGAGTTTAATCTCATCTTGATCTTATCCTAATTTTTCTCTTCGAATTTCTGGTACTTGTAACATTCAGACTTTTTAATCACCTACAACATATTGTAAATTTCCTCTGTTGGCCTCTGTTTTCATTCCTTGCGGATTGCTTCTCAATTTCAAGTATGGTTCAAGATTTTTTTTTTATGGATGTTCTGTTAAGGGAATTATCTAGTATAACCCGTTAATTACCGAACCTATTTTTTATAGTGAATACTGAGGGATGTTTTTAAGTATTCAGTGACACATTGGTTGTTGTTTTCCTTTTGTACTACTCCAATTATTGATTGAGAATGTTTTAAGTTAATACATGATAGTTGGGGTTGATGAATAATGGCTAGATATTGTTGAGAAATTCTTAATCCTTGTGGCTGTGTGGGTTACTATCTTTGCTGGGTTAAGTTAAAGAAATTTTTTTTGGTTAAGGGAGTTTGGTGGCTGGTAGTATGGGGGAAAGGAGACCATTTTGGCGTATCCTCGAATCAGCCAAGTTGACTAAGATGTAGTTATGTACATATTTAGGGCTGATTGCGTTGAAAGAGTGAAACATACTAAAACTTAGTTTGGAACATTAAAATTATAATTATATTTTGGAGGGTTGTATAATTAGTCATTTGATACTTAGTGAATATGTTATGCGTAGGTGACGAGAATCTTAGAGATCGGACTTAAAACTTTGACTATACGTCTCAGGAGTCAGGTAAGCGGGGCTTCTATCCTAAATTTACATAAAAAGAAAATTTGTTTGAGGTTGGTTTTATAAAATGTGCATGTTCTGCTTTTTAAAGAAAAATGTGAAAAACAAGCTCAGTATATGTTTTATGCATTCACTCATGAAAATTTATACGATAGAGAAAATTTTCTTTTTGACATGAAATGTGTAGACATGAGCAATATTTGACATGTTTCTGAACTATGCATAAGAGCGAACATTAATTTTGATGTTTTCTTGTACATGTAAAATAATACGTTTTGTTGTGTTTTTGGCTTATATGGAAATGGATAAGAAAGTGAAAAACAAGTGGCTTAATATGATATGTTTATGGAAAAATCTTTGGCATACTTATCTGTTTGTCTTTATTTATGAATATGGTTCTGATATGATTATATAGATTCACATGATATGGTTGGTACCACCATGATATGATATGATAGAAGTGCAATCACTTTGGAAACAAAGTAATCATTTTTCGTATTTCTTTTCTATGTGCACACTCGGAGCTCTGAGAACGAATAAGGGAAAGTCTCACAATATGATACCGTCTGGTTTGGCCACCGGGGATAGTACAACCCTACCATGGGAATTAAACATGGTATATGTTTTGAAAACGTTGATGAGATGTTACAGTTATCTGTGCCAAAATATTTTGGTATAAAAAGTTGGTTTTGTGTATATTCTATGAAAAATAAAGGTTCGCTCATTTTTTGGTTGGTTTATAAGTTTTGGAATTGTTTCCTTTGAATAAAAGTTTTTCCGTTACATGCTTAAGAATTTTATTAAAAATACTCATGATTTACATACTAGTATAGGTGTTTTGCTTACTGAGTTGTGGATGAACTCACCCCCTTATCTATATACATTTCAGATGAAGTGGAGATCTCGACTGAGGACCAAGGTTAACATGTTGGGGCCAGGATAAGCGGTTACCTTTTGGTTGAAGTGAAGACGACATTTATTGTTTTGTTGTTGCGTTATTTAGCATGAATAGATCCAAGTGTTAGTAGTATTTTTTATGGGGAGTTTGTGGACCTTATGTGATGGCATTATTTTTTTAAATGTATGAACTTTGTGGATATTTAGGATTTGATTGTCTAAAGATTTGGAGATGAGGAATTATTTGTGGATTATTGATAAAATATTTGAGATAGTATTTGTAGATGAAAACAGGTCAAAATCAAATAGGTCAAAATCAAACAGGTTGATTTTCAGGACTCCCTACGAGTACGGGGTGTCACAGCTGCTACAAAAGAGATCAAAGGACAACCTTAGTATTTTTGCATCTAATCGGCCTAATACTATGGTTTAATCGTTAGTGAAAATCCTGTGTCCTGGAGATAGTATGATTTTGGGATCAAACTGATTCTTTCTCTCTTGAAATGTCCTCCATTTGATACCAAAATGGTATTCCCATTCTGCCCTTGTCTTGTAATTGGGAAGATACTGCTTAACCTCAATACCTGAATCATAACAAAACTGCAGGATGTCTTTGTTCTGTAAGTCGATGGCTCCCCAGTCGTCAAACCCACTTGAATGCAAAAATCCGATGGTGTAGAAAATTTCTTCATCAGGTATAATTGCAGACATCCTATCATCCCACCTGTAATAATATAGTTTCCAACAATTTTTTTGAGATTAATACATGTTTCGAAATGGGTGCCTTACGTACGCGCACATGCATGTAGAGAGTATTTAAAAAAAAAAAAGAATGAGAAAACATATCTAAGCTGTAAACTAAAAAAAAAAAAGTCTCTATAATCTCAACCTTGTCTGATGATTAAGGTGCAAAGTGTTTAAACTCATGATAGCTAATTGAGGGTGCAAAGCGTGTCTTTTTTTCTTAAAAAAAAAAAAACATACTTGCTCCGATTCATGGGATAAACAAGGATAGGTCCTGTGGTAATGTTACGTCTAACAATAATGTCGTTGAAAACTCCATAATTGAAATCTGAGATACGCGACTTCGGCACAAAGAGATTTAACCAGGGATGAGGAACATTCCATAGTCCTTGTGACTGCAGCTTTATCTCTCCACTTCGAACTCTATTCAGAAAATCCACATACAAGACGTCTTTCTCATACACAAATCCTGGGATGAAGCTCAATTCTTCCAACAAAACTTGGATTTCCTATATTTCAAGGAAAAAAAATTCATCACCTCTTCTTGAAGGTAACTTTTTATAAGGTATGCAGGCTAGTTTTGATGATCATTATGTGATATATTTACCATTTCCATAAGGGCAAGATCAGTGTGATCGTCATAAAATTTGACTACTTCAAGACAGTAAAGGATGCCATGTTTGGATAGAAAGGAAATGATTTTGGAGTGATCTGATGGTGAAAAAAAGGATGATCTCCAATTATTTGGATGAGGACCTTGGCTTATCAGAAGTGAACCTTCCAAATAATCGACTGCGTTCTTTTGCTTCTTTCCATTTATTGAGATCAAATGCTCTTGGTCTCTTGTAAATGCAGAGAAATCACTGTAAAGCATTCGAACCCACTTGACCTGCAAACAAATAATTCACCACAAAATAATCACGCACTGAACAACGAGAGATCCAGTAATTTGTATTAGAATATGATTAAAATAATTAAATTTAATACTTCTGATGAGTTAAGATTTCGGAACATATAATTTAGCTGTTGTGTTTGGGTAGTGGAGTGATTACTACTTATATTCAATATCTTATCATTACTTTTTATCACTTTTTTACTATGATTATCTAAAATCACCCACTACCAAAAAAAAAATGAGTATTTGTAAGAATTATTTATAATAATGATGACTATTTATGATGAAAACAAACTTATTATAATAAGAAATAATAACTTTGATAGATAGTAATTGGCTACAAATAAACAACTTTCTTATCCTGGTACCTCACTATCCAAACGTACTCTTAATATGGCATTGAAGCCAAAATCTTATTCAAACCAGACTCCGCACTTTGCCCTCTTTAACATGATCTTGAGATGGCTTTAGGCTAGCTTTGTTTCTGATGTGCAACCAGAAGTAGTAGTACTTCCACCAAATATAATTACTTGATCATCAATCCTATATATGTTCTTGATGGTTTGGAAAAAATCATGTATACGTACGTGTGTGTAGTTGGTAGGTTATTTTTTCAGACTTCATCATGATCATCATCAACAAAGATGTAACATAAATATAAGATATTACTGAGTTGAGGACCATCTCATGCATGAAATCGACATTAGGCTGGAAAGTGATCAGAACGATATATAAGGCAAATCTAAGTCTATCTATCGATCTACTTTGTACATACCCTCGTTGGTGCTGGCTCTAGGGGAATTCTCGCTCTGACTATAATCCCAAACTGCCCTAAACCTCCAAGAACCGCATAAAAGAGCTCCGTATTCTTATCTGGGGAACAAGTTACGAAATCTCCTTTCCCTTAATCAAACAAAAGCAAGCCAAAAATCTCGTAAGCAGGGACGGAACTAGGATTTGATATTTGGGAGAGGTGGATAAAATATATAGTATATATGAATATAAATTTTTTATTTACGCGTGATTATATATAAAAATAATAATCATATGTTATAAAATTATATATAAAAATACATGTTTATAAATCACTTTTTTTTAATTTTTGCAATTTGTTAGAGCCCATTACAAAAAAAAAATGAATGACCTTAAGATTTCTCCTACAAATTAAGCTCGACAATGATCTTTCATAAAATAAAATTCATCTATTATCACTTATAAAGTGAAATTATTGACAATTTTTTTTCAATATAAATTAGCAAATGATATGTAAAAAATTCATATTTTTAGTCATCTACATAGTTTAGATAATCTAAACATATCTTAAAAATTTAATTGTATCAGCACATCAAGCTAAAGTGAGAGAAAAATTAGGTAAGTATTAAAATTTAAAAAAATAATTTTAGTAAAATTTTTAAAATTCTAAGAATTGGGAGGGGCAAATTTGTTGTTTTTTGATAAATTGATATAAAAATATAAAAAAAATTATATATATTTATATACAATATATAATTTTTTTTTAAATTTGGGAGGGCGGTAGCCCCCCCTTAGACCAGGGGTAGGTCCGCCCCTGCTCATAAATAGACCTAATTAATGGCTGCATGCATGCAGCAGCTAAATATAATTTTGCATGAACAATAAGTATTAGCGAAAGGGGATTTCGTAAGAGCAATACTACTAGTCGTCTTTATTATAACCATGATATTTTCATCATTTAGTACGGGGTTAGCATGAATTATTTATTACTTTATTTCAATATAGAAAGACTTCATACTAATCATAACACCGCACGCACACCACTTGATACGTCATGTGGATATATGGTGTGTAGTATAAAGGATTTAGAATAAGAAAAATATTTTAATCACAAAGAAATTATATAAAAATAATTTTATAAACTAACATTATTTATTGTAATTTGTCAAAATATGAAATTATTTTTATTATAAAATAAATCTAACAGATGAGATAAACTTATCTTAAGTTTTTATGATTATAAGGTAAGTTTTTATGATTATATTTGTATAATTCATTTGTAGATGTAGCAATCCTCAATTTTTTTTATTTAAAAAGAAAAGAACAGATGAAAAAAAAAGGATATGGAAAAGAAATTCATACCAGTGATGACATCCATTTCATGGACATTGCTAATCTGAGGACCGTAACGGAAGGTTTGCCCACTAATACCCGCATTGGAAAGTGTTCCCCCAACCGTTAGGTACAAATAGTCTGTCCAAGATAGCGGTGCAAATCCATGTTCAAGTGTGGCATTCAATACATCCACCCAAAGCTGCTCTCCCCCAACATCTGCATACCAACCCATTGACGATGATGCTGCAGATGAGACGACCTTAACTCCATTCCCATTTCTATGGATTCTCAAGGATTTCATGTCCACCACAACCCCATCTCGAGCCATTGCTTGTCCACGGATGGAATGGCCTTCGCCTCTTGCAGCTATCTTAAATGGAGGAGAACTACCGTGTGAAAATTTGATTAAGCTTGCAATATCATTATTGGAAGTTGGATAAAGAACTGCAGATGGGATCCCTTTATCTATATTTCCGAAGTCGGTTGAGGCTAATTTAATGGCTCTAGGATCATCACTCAGCCTATCTGCAAGATGGATATTTTGAAGCTTGGATGGTAGCAAATTTGTCCATGACTTTGGCTTTCCTAAGGTACTGGGCATCAAATGGCTTACATATATAAAAAATATGACCATAACATATGTTGCAATTGGAACATTTTCTGCCATTTTTGACACACAGAAAGGAAACTAGTGAGAGAGGAGGAGTTGGTTTTTGTGGGGATATTGGTGGAAGAAGAGCAAAGCATGGTAGAATATATACGAGAGAGAGAGAGAGAGAGAGAGAGAGAGAGAGAGGAAAGCTGCATGAGAATGAAGATGCATGGAAATCTGGTTGCAGGGAGGAAAATCTTTGGTGTTTGCAGAGAAAACGACGTAGTGGCCTGCTGGTATGCTTATTCAAATATACGCAAGGACAAAGACTTTTGGATCGATTCATTGTTTTTCTAATCTTCTCGCTTTCCTTCATTATTTACCACCATCGACGCTAAATAATATTGCACCTATCATGGGATTAAAAATTTACATTTTTACTACATTTTTTGTGTTTTTATGAGTCGGGTTGTGATCGTGTTGATGAAGATTATTCAAAGCCACCCACAGAAGTCTTCATTCTTGTGGGCCTCCCAAGGACCACGACTTCTAATATAGACCATTGGATCATTATCTCAAGGTCAAGATTAGTCAAGTTTTCTCATTTGGAATCTTACCAAAGCATTTTTTTAAAATTAGAAAATGGGTCGTTTCCCACTCCAGGCAGAGGAAAGTGGTCAAAATTAGGTAATCATCAAAAGGATCTAGCTTTGAGATTTTCTTTTTGGATAGATTGGGTGAATTCTTATGAAACAAGGCTTGCTGATCAGAGGTTCAATGGACGTCAAAGTTCAAACAAGATCAATATTTTTCTTCCATCATCTAGATCTTGTTCAGTGTTTGTGCTTATGATCCAAGCTGGCTTACATGCATGGTACATTCGTGCGCGGAACATGTCAATTTGGCTTTGAATTACAAATATTCCCAGCCTATTTTTTCTAGAAAAATTATAATATTTATCAGCTAGCTAGCATATATATTATTTGTAATTGACGGACTAAAACACACCCTAATATAGAAACTTAATTACCACATGATTCAAATCATCTGATTAAATGATGATTAAATATATGATATCATGTTTAAGCCTAACAGATCAACAATTATATATGATATATTTTTCCATGCAAAAAAGGAGAAAAATAAATTTATGTTTTTTATTTTTACTATTATGGACATATTTGTGTATATATATATATATATGTATATACACGGACTTTTGTGACTAATTATTTGAGATGAAGAAACTATTTGCGACTCATTTTGACCATAAATAATTATTTTATTGAAAATAATTAATCTTAAATAAGTAATTTTTTTGTAATATATAAAGCATTAACTTTTGAATTAAACTATCAATACGGGGATTAATTATTAATTATTAGCAAGTACTAAAATAATATGCTATATATATAATAGCCAGGCTGTAATATTTACCTTAATCTCAAACTTCAAAGACAATTAAAAGAAGTATACGTCGTAATATCCTGTAATATTATAAATTGATCCACATTTTGCATTCATTTAGAAAAATATAGCAAGAAAACAATTAAAGTCATGCCCCGCGCAGTGTAGAGTACAGTACGCCAGAAATAAAATAGTACTGGATTAGCGGCTCTAATTAAATGGTTTAGGTGTCATTTGAATAGCGATCAGTTAAAATAAAAGTTGAAAATTGATTAAAATATTATTATAATATTATTTTTTAATATTATTATTATTATGAGAATTAAAAAAAGTTAAATTGTTTATTATATTTTGTATAACAATTTTAAGATTAAAATGTAATGATAGATCATAAAATTAGATGAGATTAAATGACAGTACACTTTCAATACTATCCAATTAAACCGAACCTTACAACGATCGATCTTTTTTTCCCTATAATATTTGCTTGCAAAATGTTGTAGAGAACTCAGAACAAGATCATATTATTATGATCATGATCAGTACTTATGGAGAATAAGTTCACAAATTAGATGCATGACGATTGTGATTTGGGATTATTAGAGTAAATTAGAAATTATTAAACTGCCGATTCAACGGACGATCTTTGACCTAAAGATCTCGTGCGTAGGGGGGGAGCTGTCGGATAGCAAGACCCCCCACCATATGCATGCTAATAATTAATTACATATGTGTCCATATTCTATTATATATTATTATTCGAAACAATGTGTAAAAATTGAGAATAGTAATTAATGTCAAATATATATCATGTCATTGTAATAAGCCCCATGCATGCATATTGATCACCATGTCCAATCCATACGTAACCTCCCTAGCCTTAAAAAAAAAAAAAAAAAAAAAGTAACTCATGCCCAAATAGTGATAGTTAGGCCCTGATCTACCTAACCGAAAGCATAAAATAAATGTCGGTGGCGCCATATAATATTTAATTAATTGGAATATATAACTGTAAAGCAAAAGGAAAAGGTATAAGAAATTGATCATGATCTATATATAACAATGCTTCAAGAATTATATTATTTGTATGGTGGTGATCATGCGTACGTAAACACCGCGTAGTACGTAAGTACATGATTATGATCTATTGTGTGATAAGTACAATTATTACTACTAAAAGAAAGTAAAATTACTAGTACTCATGTTGTGCTATGTTAATTAATATGACATACTTTTACATTAATAATTTATTTCAAATGCACTTAATAAAATAGATTACAAATTATAAAGGAAAAATATTAAAGTCTCTCTCCAAAGTCACACCCCATTATATATTTTTTTTTTAACTTAATAATTAAGTTTTTTTTTTTAATGATGTTGTTGATTAATAGTCGACATTAATTTGTAATCTTTCATTAGTGGTTGTAGATCCGCTCAATTAGAAAGTTTTTCAGATTTCAAAAGTCTATCATTAGCGAACTTTCGAGATTAATGGTCGACATTAATCAAAAAAGGTCATTAAAAGACAAAATTAAGGTCACATATATGTCGCATCCGTATTATGTATATAGGCGACCAAAATGAACTTTGATATATATATATATATGAAAACTATATCTCACCAGAAAATGTTGTAAAATTATAATAAAATGTTGAGGGTATGAACTTGGACAAATTAAGCTGGTTTCGTTTATATTAGGACTAGTAGTATCTGGAATATCGAAGTCATGATGATTGAGGAAATTTCAAGCATTTATTAGCTTAGTAATTATATTGTCTGCAGGTGAAATTATGATGGTATTACAAGCACGTACATTAATTAGTGCTCGTGCATGCATATATATATATATATATATATATATATATTAGATAAAAATAACGTGCAAAATTTATCTAGTTTAATTTTTAACAAAAATTAAAAGATTATTCATAATTAAATGGATGATAAATAATTACACGTTTTCATATATTATAAAAAAAAGTATTAATAAAAATAATAAAATAGTCTCATAAATAAATATAACCTATAATTTTATCAAATTTGTTTGAAATAATTTTAATTGAAACTTTAATAAAATATTTGTTTAAAATATTATATTTTTATAATTCTAAGATGATGATTTAATATTTGCGTCATTTTGCACAACCTCAAAAGAGAGGACATTAAAATACATATATTTTTAGTCTTTGAATTTTTCTAGATCTACATAAACTTGAATTATCCACAGTTTTTTTTAGTTATGTGATTATTTTTAAGAAATAATATAATTTTAAAAAAAAAAATAAATTATGTAGTTTATAATTTATATAAAAGAATGTTATATTATAATTTATAACATGAAATTTTAATCTTAAATATATAAATTTATTAGATCATATATATTTCAATTAAATATCAAACATATATAATATATTAATTATATTTATTGTCTGTTATTACTAATTTAATATAATTATAATTAATTGTATATACCATATATTTATCATCTCAAAAAATAAATAAATAATAAATTTATTTTAAAATTATAAAATAATTTTTAAATAATGAAATTATTAATCATATAATAGGAATAAATCTTCATGAATAAAATTAAACTCTCTAATATATAAATTAACATCTCTAAGTGAGGATTGTATTGTTATATTGTTATGAATGATTTATTTATATATATTGTTATATATTCTATACTATTATTATGTCATTCTATACTATTATTATTATTCTATATTTATTTTACATAAAAAACAGTTTTAAATGAAAAATTTATCATTATAGAAAATTGAAATGGTATAATTAAATTTAATATCAAGAACATTATTTCAGTGATTAATAGAATTAATATATTGTACTTAAAATAATATTTTTCATTAAATATAATATTTATTTTAACAAAAATGGATTGAAAGTGTTAATTTTAACAAAAATAAAATAAAATTTTTTATTAAAATAAAATTTTTTGTTAAATAACTATTATATATATATATATATTAATTATGTCATACTTCTTCAGCGTCTATGCGGAGCACTCAGAGATAAGGGAGGAACTCACGTGGACTATTCTGAGATTCTGGAAATCTTTACGGGGATTTAAACCTACCAGCATCCAACTCCACATGCTACATCCAATTAAGATAATATACTTCTCATCATCTTACAGTTATTAATTTATAGCATCATAATTTAAATTTGATAATATTTTTATAAAACAATATTATTTTTGTAAGTTATTTTATAACTATGCTTAACTAGTGCACAGCCAAATTCATGTCATTTTAATGGCCGCCTGCATGTACGTACGGCAAACATATCCCTGCGTACTAATTTTTTTTTTTTTAATATTTTTAATTTCATCCATTCACTAGTTTTAGATATATCTCGGTGTATTTATTGTTGCCTGTAAATAGCATTTAATACAAAATCTATCAGTAATCACATCCATATAACGTATCCGCCTTTAAAATAAAAAAATTCTAGGAAATATCAATCCATCCATTCATTAGGTACGTACGTATGTGCATAGACTGAGGATTTATAAATAATAGTGAAATATTATGAGTTATATTATTTTTTAAGGTTTTGTTTGGTTTTAAAAACTATCTAATTAGTTTGTTTTATTTCATTTTATTATTATAATTTTTGAAAATTTTTAAATAAAATATAATAAATAATTTATTTTTTAAAATTCTAAAATAAAAATATATTTTGACAATATTTATTCAACTTTAAACTCATGTCATCTCAATTCAACTCAACTTACTATCTAATCCTCCCCTATATTTTGGAAAAGAATGAAGAATGTTTTTAATAAAAATATTACAACATTAAAACATTGTTAAAATATAAATTTTTAATATAAATTTTATTTTGAAATTCGAAAAGTTTGTATTGTATTTTGTATTTGTTTAAAAGTTTAAAAAAGTTGTACTAAATAAGTAATTATTAGATGAAAATATTGTTGAAAATTTGAAATTAAAAAGTATTTGTGTTTGAGTGTGCAAGGAAATTATGATAAGTTTTGGGATAAGATAACTAGATGAGATGGGATCATCTCACTTCCAAAACAATCTATATACTTGTAACATTGTTTATATAATATAAAAATAAAATAAAAAATAAATAAATCAACATGAGCATATGCATATACAATAAAAACCTTTTGTTTAAATGTAGGGCCTACCAAAGAAAAAAATGAACTTTTCACACTTTTTCATGATGATGAGATCCATTTTTTATAAAATGATTGACGAAAACTTGTGCAATGAAAATTTGTATATAACATTTTTCTAACCGAAAATATGTGACAATTCATATCATGAAAAACACATGCTGGTGTGTGGGATATAGCCATAGCAGGTGGCCAAGATCTCAGCCACAGCATGGGTAGCCAAATCTAGAAATATCACAACAAGAAAATTTGATTTTTATGACCAATTATTTGTAATGAAAAAATTATTTGTGATTTTTTTTTATTGTAAATTATCATTTTGTTGAAATTAACTTGATGTAAATAAACAGTTTTCTTATAATCCATCCTGATGCTTGTCACAACTTCTTGCAAGAGGAACATGAGCAAGGGTCCTATATCATAAATTAAGGAAAGAATAATGAACTACTTAAAATAATAATGGAGTTGGATAGTGAATTGAGATGAGATAAATAATACATTATTAAAATATTACTTTTTAATATTAATATTGTTTCAAAATTTGAAAAAATTAAATTGTATTAATAAGATGAGATATTAATATAAAATATTAACATGCTTATTATATTTTATATGAAAATTTAAAAAAATTATAATAATAGGATGAGATATTGATGTAAGATGAGATGCCTCCCAATCCAAACGAGGATAAAAGCTCGATCTCTAATATATATGGAGGCTGCTAGGCACGTAAGTTATGTTTGTTCAACACGATGACGACTGATGAGCACTGAGTTATAAATCTTTGAGTTTGACAAAACGACACTACTTGTCTAACTCGTGCTTTGATGCTGTCTGTACTATGGGAACCTTCAACAAGATTTGAGAGATCGAATAGACCGATAGCTAGAGATCTAGGCCCTGTGTTCGTCATTGTTAATCATGATCATCTAATTCTACTATTCCGTAAACAGCCCTGTGTTCTTCATTGTTAATCATGATCATCTAATTCTACCATTCCGTAAACAGCGTTTTTTACAGCAATGACAGAGTACCTGGATCAATCGAAAGTTCTTTGAAGATTGCAAGCATATATAAATGGGTGCATTTATGGGAATAAACCTTCTTTGGATCGAACCTGGGGATTGCAATTAGCATATATCATTTATGGGTGCATTTAGCCTGGAGATCTTCTTAATCATGTCCATTTGCTATATCGTTTTATATAATTTTCTAATTATTAATAGTACTGTTCAACCATTAATACTGTTCAAGCTGCTAGCTAGCTCTAGGAGTTTGCAACTCTTTAATTGGCATCTTTCATAACCTAGCTAGCTCCGAAGCATTAAAATTTCATACTCGGGCAGTATTGTTGATTCCATCAACTCTTCATTAACCGCTTTCATTAATATGGACCTTATTTAGAAGTGTCAAGATGGATATTTCTTTTATATATATATACTCATGATCGATTATGCAACCTACAACAATAGTTCAGAAGATTATTTCCATATAAGAAGATTTTTCTTACCATATATACACACAACTGTCTGTATATGAGGTAAGAAAAAGACATGCAAAACGTGTTTTCGAAACCCTACTAATAGCAGCTTCCAGAAAAACAAAATATATATATATATATATATATATATATTACTGGCCATAAAAGCCTAGCTAGTCTATGACAGTGGAAATTAGTGCATGCCTGCTATATATATGTGCATGGTCGGTACACTTTTGAAATTTCTTGGCATAACGATCCATCTGTCAGTCAATCAATCAAATCAAAATAGTTGATTTATGGGAGTGTGAAGTTAAAGTAGTTCCTCCTTTTATGAGTCCAAGTCCACGAGAAAGATTCGTTGATGTCCTGCATAGATACTGTACGTATAACATGATCACTGAGATCTGCAGCTTCCTCTCTTTCTGCAATGCATCATGTAAGCTTTTTCTTGGTTTCTATTTTCTTTCTACGCATTGTCCAGTGATTTAAGCCAATGTGTAAGCTGTACTCGAGTCTCGATCTGTTTTTTAGTGAACTACAGATCACTCTTTCGTCTTTGGTCAAGTTGCATTAATTTTGTCCCTGGCCTACGTATCATGACTACTGATTTTGCTGGACAAAATTCATAAAAAGTTTCAACTTTTAAAGATTTGATTCGTTGTTTTCCTAACTAGTGTTTTTATTTTTTGGTTGTTCTACTTTATATGATCCGCGGTCAACTAATGCCTTTTTTTCACGTCCATGATAAAAATCTTAAAATAGAATTATTCTCTTGCGGACTCGTACGTGCCGATCAAATGTCCTAAAATACAAGATCTTATTTTCATCGTGATCATTCTGTTAAGGGAAAATCTGGAATCAGTCTGTCCGATCTCTATTGAAAAACAGTCGCCGTTGGCTTTGGCTACTGTGGGCGACACCGCCCAAACTATCGTGATTGGCGACCTCCGAAGACATCACCCCTATGACGGCAACTCCCGGCGACCTCCAAGGTGCCTCATGCAGCCTTAAACCCGAAAGGGTTCTTCACCGAAGGTCGTGATAGGAACCTCGGTCCAGTACCGATCACCTTAGGGGTGCTCTTTACGTTGTTGTTCCCTCCAATGACCGAGATGGACTCCAATACTTAGTAAAAATCAAGTAGGCGCGGGAAAGGGTGAAGTGAGGCTATGATTTAGTGGGGTTAAAGATTAAATGTTTGGGCTAGTTGGCTAGGTTTTGTGCAATGAGGTGCACGGCTAGGGGTTAGGATGGCTTGGGCGAAATGGTGGGTTGCTAGGGCTTTGGGATGGCCGAATGTTGCTTAGGGCAACACTAGGGTTTCAGTCAAGGGTAGGAGTGGTCTTTTGGCTAGGATTTTGAGGTGTTTTGGTAATTCCTATAAATTAGGAATATGGATGATAGGGTGATTTGAGATAGGCAGCAAAGGGGTCTAAGGTTTTGGCCGAGTTTGTGGTATTTTGGGGCTAGATTTGATTTACTCAACCTTTTGATTAATTAACCAATCAAATGAGAGAATGAAGAGGTGTCTTGGTGATCTGACTATAGGGTTTCGGCAATGACAAATATGAGTTGGCCGAATAGGGTATGGATATGGTAAGTTGTTGGTGTTTTAAATTTGGAAAGTATTTGAATTGGTGGGAAGTAATGTGGCCGGTTGGTGGGGGCACTTGAGTGGTCAAGATTGGCTTGTTTTGGTAAGGGAATATTTGTTAAGAATACTTTAAGTATTTATGTGAATTTTGAAGATAATTGAGAGTTTACAAGTACAGAAATTGTGATAAGTATTTATTGATTTGTTGAATTAGACAATTCTTTTGAGAATATCATTACATAGTTTGTGTTAAGATAGTAGATATACTTGGGATATGACGAAAGTCAACTTAGAATTAACGTTTGAACCTTTCAAGCTAATCCTTTTCATCATAGACCCCTAGTAGCCAATTTTGAGCCAATAAACACGTATGACCTTTTCTTTTCACACCTACATCATCCATACCTCTCCACATTGGAGTATAGATTATACACAAATTTTTTCTACCATTTTACTTCCAAATGTGTACTAGATATGAAATTATCATTTCAAATAAATAATAACAAAAATGGCAAGAATACTAGGAAAAATGGCATGGTGCTAGGCGTGTCCATCAAATTATTCATGAAAGTGTTCACACTACAAGAAAATTGGCTTTTTGCGATATTAGATTTTGTCGCAAAGAGTAGAAAAAATGCTGCAAAAAAGTATTTGCAGCAAAAATAGTCGAGTAGAAAAAATGCTGCAAAAAAGTATTTGCAGCAAAAATAGTCATTTTGGCTGCAATTAAAATGCTACAAATAGCTTTTTTTTTTTTGTAGTGTCATTAGATGGAAAAAATACCAAAGTGGCAAAAGAAGAAAGAAAATCATTCTTAGTCAAAAAAATCTGAAAAGTTTAAAAGTACATCAAAAGGAAAGTATGGTCTACTGAGATATTTAACAGATTCCCTTTTATGTATACTTGAAAGTTTTTGAATATCTTTCACCCTTTTCTTCTTATAAGCCCCAAACCTAAGTCACGTTATAGCTTTTTGTGTTGATTATTCTAATCCTAAGTATGTTTGTGGAAAGAATAGTGAAATTCTCATTTATTAGTATTCCTATCATAAGATTCATGTTTGCTTGTTGCTTATATATAATTGCCTGAATTTTCATGAGAGTGTGTGTAAACATTTTTTCAACTCTATAGAGAGAATTCTCGCACAAAAACATTTATATACCCGTGAGTTATGGAGTTGAACTTTTTGCTTAAGATATTCCTAATGTTGCATGTGTCGGAACCTCTGATTTGATAAAAATAGTTTGGAACACATACACAATCTGTGAATTGCTATATTTGAATTACTTGTGAAAGAGTTATTGCATTCCTAAGATTGTTTTGATATGAAAATTGGGAAAATGTGTCTTAATGGCCCTTATGTGTGATCTTCTTTGGTCTTTCTCATCATTCATTTTGCATGAAAATTGTTAGGGACTAGCAATGAATAAGTTAGGGGGTGTGATGAATGCACAAAAATGCATTCTAAATACTCTATTTAAATGCTAAAATAAAAGAGAAAATAATGATATAACTTATGTTAATAAAATTAATGGATATTTATTTTGAGATAGATATAAGCAAGATTTATTACATTTAAAATCTCAAATAAATACAAAAAGCAACACATGAGTATAATTCATGAAATGGTTCAATATCAATTGATTTTGTCTTACACTTCAAAATATACCATATGCATTCACATATGGCATCACAAAATGACACCTCATGCTAAGCCTCATATATCCCATTAAGTTCCACATGCAATCTTCAAATAATAAATCAATTTCCTTATTTTCTTCATGGACTTTATTTTTAATTGTATTTGATGGCAGCCACATGGGGAAACTGACTCAAGCAGCCACCATATTCGATTTAGATGGACACACATGGCACTTCATCATGAAATTAAACCGATATCAATTAATTCAAATAAGAGAAGAGCCACACAGTTCATACACCTCAATTCCGGCCACTACACATTTACTTGGAAGAAAATTCATACACGGCAACACATGGAAATTCCAACACTTGGACTCCACTTGCAAATCACTTGGAGCATGATAAGCCGCAAGAGCAACTCATATTCACATGGATCTAGCTCTTGAATTTAAATTCAAGAAACTGGCGCCACTTGCATTTAATATTCACTTGAACTCAGCAAGACAACGTCTGAAACATTTGACCAAGAATTGGAAATGAAATGAAGAAGACAGCCGCATGCTATAGCTGAAAAACAAAGACACAAGACAGCCAAAACCAGCAACAATGATTGAAAAGCAGCTGAAATAATTGACCCAAGTTTGAAAGTAAAACACAGCATGAAATTTTCAAGAGAAGATACAAGCAGCCAACAACTCCATGCAAGTGGTACACGACAATTGGCCCAAATCTGAATGCATATCAACTTGCATAAGAAAAACTCTATAAATAGATGCGGCTGAGGCGTGAAGGAGGATATATAATTTTTTGGAGAGCCATTTGGTACGTTGAGAGAAAGAGAGAAAACCAAAGAAAATAGAGAATCCATGACTGGCTCTATCATAGTATCCCTTGGAGAATTTTTGTTGCACATTTTCGATATGTGTAACTAGATTCTCAAAGAGGGCTAAGGAAGAACTTGTGTATGTGATGGTGTTTGTAATTTATTTTTGATTCATATATTTAGTCTTTAAATAGTAAAACTCTTTTATTCTATCATTCTCAATTTATTTGTGATGTTTTTTGTCTTCAAATAATTATCAAATCTATTTCGTTTATGGATTCAGTCATGTGTTTTCCATTAAAAGGATTAGTTCTATGATTATGTTTAGAGCAATTGATTGTCTATATTGATTTAATTTTCTACTGCAATATTACTTCCTGAGTATATTGTCGACGTTGGATTTTCTCAATAGTGATAACAATTTTTGTTCTTGAATCGCAACGAATGATTTTGCAAAAGATTACATTTGATTTAAATCTGGTTATTAATGTTATATCTTCCGATTGAGAATCTGAACATAGAACTCTCAATTGAGTTATTAATGAATTAAGAATAAATTTGAATACCAGAAATACGCAAGGAATTTCCTACACTCTACTTTTCATCTCATTTTTATACTTTTCAAATTAGTCATTCAGTTTTAATTTACGTCACACTTCAAAAATCACTTTTTGCATTCTTCTAAATCTTTTAGTCAATTTTGTCGCTATCTTTCAATTTCTCAAGTCATCTTCCTGTGGAATCGACACCCCAAAACTATACTACAAATGATCGCATTATTTTTTGGACATAATCAACTTCCTACAAGTATCAGGGGCATCCATCAAAGCAACCATTCTCCGATAATAGTTCAATATCCATCTCTTCTAAACTCTTGACTCGACACATGGGTTTTGAGACTTCTTACAAACCAACTATTTTGTCTTGTTTTTTCTTTTCTTTTCTTTTTTTGTAAAAATTCTCCAAGCAAGCATTTCATTAACGCAAACATCTTGATTTTCATTTCCAGATATAGGCGAAATTAAATATCATCGACGATTGCTCCAAAGCTAATATTCATGCAATTTATCAAGATTAGGCTTCTTAATAATCAGCTATATCCATATCTATTTTAGAAATCCATATTTTGCGTACTTGTTACAATTTGGGTGGAGGGCTGTTTTTGGCCCGAATGCAACACGGCTGGTCACCAGCGTTTCCCTTATTAATAAACTAAAAATAAAAAATAGATGTGGAACACACTGATTCACGAATTGCACTCTTTAAAACCCAAGTGGTAAGCATCGAAATCCAAACCACTAGGTGAGTGGCCGACCTAACACTTCTAGAAAGTAAATCCAATTGTTCAAATGTCCAAAAATAAGAAAATGAAACCTAAAAATCCTATTTATATTGTCTTACAAGTTGGAAATACTCAATAGGTCCTTTATTAAAAAAAATAATTACTAAACTATCCAATGCAATAAAATAACATAAAAATAAGATAGATGGCGCCATTTGCATGTAGTGGCCATGGGGTGCATGGCTCCCAAGGTGGGCTAACGTACTGCATGGTCCACGGTCAGGCTTGTCTTCATGCTGTCTGGCTGCATGGCGTCTAGTAGTGCGCGGAACATGGCGCTGTGCAGGGCCAACTGATGATGTTCATGGCAGTGTGTCATGCATGGTTCCAGTGGTAGACACAAGGTCAAGCCACGTCGCTCTGAAGTGGCCTAGTCAGGTTTCTTGGGCGATAGTCCTACATGTCCCAGGTTGGGTGTCGGGATGATGAGCATGCATGGCCCAAGCTAGCGGTCCAAGCACTGGCTGCATGGCATGGTCTAAGGCCGCACGCTAGATTATGCCAGGTCCCGCGTGCTGAATGGCATGCTTTGTGACCATGCCACTAGCCTACTCTACAAGGCGCAGGCTGGTTCCACGCGCTAGATGGCATGGTTGTGAAAACTCGCCACTAACCTCATTAAGTGGTATTGTGGTGTGCAGTGATGCGTGCATGATAGGGCGCAGGTGCACACGCACATGTGCACATAGATGGATGCATTGTGAGGCGTGCCTATGCGCACGCAAAGCTGTGCGCATGCACTGTGCGTGGCCAGTAGCCTCGCTGGGCGCCTATTGCTCGTCAAGACCTAAGCCAAAACATGCTTGAAGGCTAGTCAAGGGACTGTCCTGGCCCTCTAAGGGCTGTGTCGAGGCATGATCCTGGGTAACTCTCCTAGGGGTTCTGACATTTCCCCTCCCTTCAAGCACATCCTTGCCCTCAAGGATCAAATAAGGATACCTCGTCGCCATGTCATCATAGTCCTCCCAAGAGGACTCCTCCTTCAACAACCCTTGCCATGAAATCAACACTTGCCACACCTTCCTCCTACGTCTCCTCCATGTTACTACTCGGTATTCAAGCACCTCTTTAGGTTGTAAAAGCATCATTCCTTCGTCATCAAAGTTAGGAAGGTCATGCACTATCAAGCTTAGGTCACTGATCCTCTACTTCAATAAGGTCACATGAAACATTGGATGAAACTTCATTGATGGAGGAAACTCTGGTCTGTAGGCCATATCTCCTAATCTTTCCAACACCTTAAAGAGCCCATAATATCTCTTGGAAAGCTTCAGACTCATCTTTTTCCTCAAGGTTTTCTGGCTAAATGGTTGCAGTTTCAGGTAAACATAGTCACCAACCTCAAACTCTACAACTCTTCTTTCCTAATCATAATACTTCTTCATCAAGGTTTTCTAGCTAAATGGTATATGTCACACTTGGCTACTCTTGCCTTCACTTCCTTCTTGAGTCCCTCTCAATAGAAAAAATTCTTCAATCTAATGTAGATTCTCAACCAACCTGAATATCCCCCCCTATTTACTACTGTGAAAACGATCAAGGATTTCCCTTCTCAAATTAGGCACATTGGGAACATACACATAACTCTTGTAGTAAATGAACTCATCTCTCACCTTGTAGTTTACTACCCCGCTACCTTGAGCCTCAATAAGCTCAATGATCTCCAAGGCACGGGCATCCATGTGTGTGGCATCTCTAATCTTGTCTCATATCCTCCATTCGACCCCACTCAAGGCCATAAAGTTTGGTTCTTCTTTATCATACACGGTCCACATCAAATGTGTGTCTTCCATCAGTAGGGTCGAACATGTCCTCACTTCTTTGGATGGTAATGTTGTCCACATGTGCTTCTTGATCCCCATCTTGAATTCCATGGACATCTTCTCATAGTCATTAATCAATTTTCTAAGGCCCTTGAGCCACACATTATTGAGCGCTATATCAAGTCCCACAAGTGCTAGGACATGCAAATCCACTACTAGTTTTACTCCTTATACATTCATCTTAACATTCTTCACTATGGCTTCACATCTAAGCTTATCTCCATTTGCCACCTTCACTTCAAATGGTGGTATAGGGCACAGCTCCACTCCAATTTTGTGCACAAGGTTTGTATTAATGAAGTTGTGGGTAGACTCACTATCCACCAACAAGGAGACTTCATTTTTTCTTATTTATGCCATGACCCTCATAGAAGTGGGGGTTGAGAGCCCGGATATGGCATGCAAAGAAATTATGGCTTCCTCTTCCTTTTCAAGGGTTTCGGCCTCTTCTACTTCCTCTTCATGGCTTGAAGTTTTTTCAAATGCATCTTCATCAATCATCACAAACACGTTGGCTGAACCACACTTATGCTCTCTATCCCATTTTTCACCACATTTGAAACAAAGGTCTTTCTTAATCCTCTCTTGGACCTCTTCTCTTGATAGTCTTCTCACTTCATTGGGTTTCGATTTAGAGGTCCCTTCACTGCTCTCCTTACCCTTCCAAGGAATTTTGGTTCGCAAAGGTGTGACAGTTTTGCTCCCCCCTTCCTTGGTTAGGCGTTTCTCCATGGAGAACCTTCTTCATAAATTTCGGCCATCCTCATGGCCACTTGAATTTTTATGGACTGCCTTAGCTTCACTTCTTTAGCCAACTATGGCTTCAAACCATCTACAAAAGTTCTCACAAGCGTCGCTTCAGACCAACCTCTAGCCATGGTTAGGAGTTGTCTGAATTTCTCAACATAGGTTTTCACTTTGCCTTCTTACTTGAACTTAGCAAGTTGGTCATGATGGTTAATGATGGGTGAAGAGTTGAATTGAAAGAGGAATTCCTTCTCAAAGGTTGTCCAGTCAAGTATTCTTCTTTCCTTATCATATTGATCCCGGATCCACCTCCACCATTTGTTTGTTTTGCCCCCTAAATAATAGCAAGAGGTTGACACCATCTCATTTCTTGGAACATCATAGGTGTGGAGAAAGTGGTATATTTTATCTAACCACTCATAAGGATCACCTCCACTAAACATTGGAAATTCCACCTTAGGTTTTCGGAGTCCCCAATCATAAGCCTGATTTCCCCCTCTTTCACTCACATAGTCATCCCGTTGTCTCATTTCTTCTTGGCCTCTTCCTTCACGTTGATGATGCCCTATTGATGCTCGGTCATCTTGCCCCATTGCCCCATCTTGGTTCACATCATTTACGGCCATGTTGTGTTATCCATAGTAGGGTATGTCCCACCTCTCATTTTGAGGTGGTTCATATCTGGGTAGCTTCATCCTCACACCTTGAGGTTCTCCCAAGTTGATAGGACTTCTTGGTCGATCACCACCATCACGTAGCCATCTCTCCACTACAACATTGGCATTCTCCACATGACCTCCTTGTCCGTACACACGTTTTGGGGGATCACGCATATTCTCATACACGCTAGGATCGGTGTCTTCCACGTAGTATTCATCACCTCTAGCTGGATTCGGGTTTAAGAGTAGCCTACCATCATGTCTCACGGCCTCTCTTCTTGCAAACCTCTCATGGTTTGCATTAGCCACCCGTTGCAAGGCTTCAATACTTCTTCGATTCTCTAGGGACTCACGGGTTTGGTTCTTCATTGCCTTGACCAAATTGGCAATCTTAGTGTTGATCTCTTTAAGGGACTTGTTCACTTTCTCGGCTTGTCCCTCTAAAGCTTCAAGTCGTTCCTGATTGGAACCATCGTGACCTTCATTGCTAAGTCCTACACGGCTTATTCTTGCACACTGACTTACAACTGACTTGGACACGGTGTTGCAACAACAAGAAATGGGTGGTAAGGCTTGGGCGACAGCAAAGGTATGGTTTGGGAGAAGCTTGTGTTCGGCTACTCAAGTCCAACCTTGAGTTGCCCACCTTTTAGGATGGACAACCCCTCTTGTACACTTCCGACCTTGGGTCCTCTACCTTTTGATGGTAGCCGACCCCTTCAAGAACCAACTCGTTCACTACCTCAACCCCTAAACTTCTTTCAACAATTTCAACAAATAATATGCAATAAAAGTAAACAACATTGAGGACCTCCGTGGTCCTCCCAACAAATTGACAAGAGATCAAGTTAATGCATCGTTTACCTCGTGGAAAAGTGAAAATTTCTCAAGAAATCATCAAGTAAGAGTCTCGGGATGAGACTCTCAATGAAAGCATCAATTTAGGTTGATAGAGACCTCGGTCAAGTCCTGATCACCTAAGGGGTCTTCCTTGCGTTGTTGTTCCCTCCAATGACCGAGATAGATTCTAATGCTTGGTAAACATCAAGTGGGTGAGGAAAAGAGTAAAGTGAGGCTATGATTTAGTGGGGCTAAAGGTTAAGTGTTTGGGCTAGTTGGCTAGACTTTATGCAATGAGATGCACAGCTAGAGGTAAGGATGGCTAAGGCAAAATGGTGGGTTCCTAGGGTTTCGGCCAAGGGTATGAATGGTCTTTTGGCTAGGGTTTTAAGGTGTTTTGGTAATTCCTATAAATTAGGAATATGGATGATAGGGTGATTTAAGGTGGGCGGCAAAGGGATCTAGGGTTTTGGCCGAGTATGTGGTATTTTGGGGCTAGATTTGATTTAGTCAACCCTTTGACTAATTGACTAATCAAATGAGAGAATGAGTAGGTGTCTTGGTGATGTGGCAATAGGGTTTCAGCAATGAAAAATATGAGTTGGCCAAATAAGGTATGGATATGGTAAGTTATTAGTGTTTTGAATTTGGAAAGTATTTGAATTGTTGGGAAGTGATGTGGCCAGATGGTGGGGGATCTTGAGTGGTCGAGATTGGCTTGTTTTGGTAAGAGAATATTTGTTGAGATTAAGATAAAATAGGAAAGGATAATGGGGTTGAGTGGCAGGCTAGGGTTTGTGAGAGTGAGGGGCGATTTTGGCAAAGTGGTAGGTTAAGGTTTTATGGCTTATAGTCGTGTGGAGACTTAGGGTTTTGGTGATGTTGCCGGGGGCTGCTAGAGGCAAGGGAAACACAACTTATCCAAGTGATCAATCAAATGAAAATTAAACACTCAAATAAAGCAAGAACACGCCAACTCCTTCAAGAATACTAAGGGTTCGGCAAACACAATTCCTCCAACACTCCAATACTTCTTCACTCACTGACGAGTGCACAAAAATGCACTCTAAATACCGTATTTAATTGCTAAAAGAAAAGAGAAAATAATGATATAACTCATTTTATTTAAAGTAATAGTAATTTATCTTGAGATGTATATAAGCATGATTTAATTTAAGTCTCAAATAAATACAAAAAGAAACACATGAGTTTAATCCATTAAATAAATCTCATGAATTTTTACTAATTACCTTCAACTTCAAAGGAGGTCACTTGAATTTCCATACAATTTCTCATTTCATTTTAAAAAGTCAAATTTTCTTCTAATCCCATTTTCCTTAATTATTTAATTTTCTTTTCTTTTTGGCTACATGTGGTAGGCGGCAATACATGAAATTTCAACACATGGGCTCCACCTAAAATACTTGGACGAAAATTCATTTCACTTGGAGCATGGAAGTTAACACATGGCACCTTGAAATTTCTCTAAAATGGAAAGCTAGACACATCTACATGAGAAGACACTTGGCACCAACATCCACTTGCATGTATATTTTCATGCCAACTCAATCACATGCAAAGCTCAAGTGAAGCACAACAACAATTCAAATAATCACAAGTAGCCGCATGAAGTGAAGTGAATGGCAAATAAGACAACCAATGAAATTTCACTAGGCTTGGATGGTCTTACACGACACCTTGAAATAAAGACATAGCTGGCTGCACACAATGAAGTAAGCTAAAATTGTTTCACACGACAACTCCACTCATGTATAGCTATACAAATCATCATTACCTCACTCAAGTAGCCACACATGAAGCTCAAGAGGGAATAAGCGCCCACATCAACGTGAAATTCAAATAATTCATGAAAGAACACTTGGTTTTGTCATAATTTCAAGTTTGTCAAATTGTATGAAGGATGCCTATAAATAGATGGGGTGGGACGTGTATCAAAGGATGCTTGGATGGGGGGAAAGCCTTCTCAACCCTTGAAAAAATGGAGGAGCATAACAAGTGTTGTTATTTTATTTCTCTCTTGAAGAATTTGGTTGTTCATCATATGGATAAACAACTAAATAAGGGCTAAGAATGAACTTGTGTGTGATGGTATTTGTAATTTATTTTTTATTTATGTATTTGGTGTTTAAATATTAAAACTTTTTTTTCCTATCATTCTCAATTTATTTGTGATATTTTTCGTCTTCAAATAATTATAGAATCTATTTCGTTTATGGATTCAGTCATACTTTTTCCATCAAAGGATTAGTTCCATGATTATGTTTGAAACAATTGATTATCTATATTAATTCAATTCTCTGCTGCAATATCGCTCCCTGAGTATATTATCGACATTGGATTTTCTCAATAGTGATAACAATTTTTGTTCTTGAATCGCAATAAATGATTTTTCAAAAAATTACATTTGATTTAAATCTGGTTATTAATGTTATATCTTTCGATTGAGAATTTAAACATAGAATTTTCAATTGAGTTATCAATAAATTAAGAATAAATTTGAATACCAGAAATATGCAAGAAATTCCCTACATTCTACTTTTCATCTCATTTTTATACTTTTCAAATTACTCATTTAGTTTTAATTTACGTCATACTTCAAAAATCACTTTTTATACTCTTCTAAATCTTTTCGTTAATTTCATTATTATTTCTCAATTTCTCAATCCATCTCCTTGAGACGCTCCCAAATTCTCCTTAAAAGAACACGGGAATCGAGACATCAGAATGCTGACAACTCGGGTCACACACCCCAACGATAAGTGTTAAGTGTGCGTACAAAGCGATAGTGTAAAATTAAAACACACAGTGGACGAGTTAAGTCAATTACTAATTACTAGAAATTTTTAGAATTATTTTATAAAACAGTTTAACACAAATTCTCCAATAGGAGATTTAATACAGTCATCCCAAAAACAAAATATAAAGATACATAATTATCAAAAATGGGAATAAAAATTCTCAAGATAATAAATTATAATACCATACTTCAGCAGCGGAACCGCCTCCTCAGGCTTAGGTCTACGACGCCAAAAATGGCATCGCAGGTAAGTACAACCAAAACAAACCACAAGATATAAAATATATTCATGCAACAATAATACGCATGAACACGACACCATATGCATCAAACTCAAAATCATCTTCCTCAAAATAAATAAAATAAACACACGCCAAAATCACATTTTGGCCTAAGATAAACTCCAATAAAAACATCCATCATTTTTCTAGAAAATTATATACCTAAATCCATTAAAATCACAACCATTTTTCCAAAAAATGGTCCACGTAAAACCAATAATCAAAACCTGCCACTTTCCCAAAAAATGGCCTAAACAACCATTTTATTAATCGTATGCACCATGGTCTCCCCTAGGGACCATCCACACACCCTGTCTCTCATCATCATACCGAAAGTAACGACCAGACATATGACTTCGGAACGGGTGATGCCTAACTAACCGCGCCCAGCACGTACCATGACCAGACATCCCCTAGTCCCCGCCAGCAGAGGGGCCACGGAGTCGGCACAAGAGTGTTACCATCACGTCCGATCCCGTCATCACCCAGCAACAACCTAGAGGACATCACTCAGTATATTCCGCTCCCGAGTGACCAAAGGAGCTCCACCGAGATAATGTCTCATCCCGACTTGGGGTCGTGATACACACGCACCCGAAAGCCATTAACACATAAAAACTCAGTTTTCAAATCCAACACATGAACATGCATGCATTATGCAATGTATACGACATCACACAAAATAACCAGCAACCACTAAATTCCAACACCAACCAACATATAGATGTTAATTTAAAAATACATTTAAATCCTAAAATTCATTTGGAAAGTACTTACAGAGGGTAAAAACATAAATCTTCAAACAAGCGTCGATCCACAGTGCTCATAGCGGGTCACTTCATACGTTGGGTTAGAGTACTCGGTTTGACACCAAAATTTAAGAAAATACTCAATGGAGGGTGGGGAATCTCATGAAACTGGTGGTGAGGCGGTGCAACCACCGAAAGGTGGCGGATCAGGCTCAAAATGGGTGGAAACCCATTTTTGAATTTGGGATTATACAAGGAAGGTGGGGCTGTGGTTGGGGAAACGGAGCTAGGGGGTGGTCGGCTGAGATGGGGGAACATTTTGGTTGTAGAGGTGAGACACACGGTGGCCGAACGGCGACGCGGAGAAGATAGATACATTTAGAGACTCATTTCGGGTAGAAGAAGAAGGGAGGATCTGGAGGGTCGTCAGAGGTGACTAGAGGGTTGCCGGAGAGTGGGGAACAAGGTGGGGGTGGTTGGAGGCCAAGGTAGCCGGTGGTGGTGCTGGAAAATGGAAGAAAATTCATGAAACTCATTTTTGAGTAAGAGGCCGTATGGGAGAGGTGAGGCCGCCGTGAAGCACACCAATAGTAGGGGAGGCTCGCCGGTGTGTGGGGTGGGTTTGGGCTAGGCGGTGTCGCTGGACGGCAACACACGATGGCACTGGGTGGAGAAGGGAGAAACAGGCGAGGAAGAGAAGAACATGGGAGGGGGAGGGGTCGCACGGTTGGGGGGGAAAAGCAGGGGAAATTAGAAGAAAAAGAAAGAAAAGAAAAGAAGAAAAAAGATAAATGAGAAAACGAAATAAAATCTAACTAGAAAAATAACACAATAAATTAAATAAAAACCAACTGAAAATGCTACAATCAATATTAATAATATAAAATATTCAAAACCCAACAATAAAATAAATTAAACCAATGCGTAATTTAATTACAAAACAATAATTAATATAAAGAAAACACATCAATTAAAATCACATAATAAAATAAAGGAATTTAATTCCAATAGTTAAAATAATTATTTCACATTAAAATTAATAAGAAAAGCAACGTAACTCAATATTTAAACATAAAAATAACGTCAAACTAATATTAACTAATTAATAGTTCAAATAATAATTTTAAAAAAATAAAACACAACCAATGACATTATTAAAATAAATTAAAACAATCAACAATAAGAATAAAATAATACGTAAAAATACACGTAATCTGGGATCTCACACTTCTTGCGGAATCGACACCCTAAAGCTATACTACAAACGATGGCGTTAGTTTTTTGGGCGTAATGACTCACTCACACTCAACACTCTTGAAGAATCTGAAACTCACAAATGGTGTGGGTTTCGAAATCCTCTAGGGAAAAAAAAAACAAATTCTCAAATCCATCAGTGAGGTGAATTCGACCTCACCACTCAACTCACTCAACAATAACTCAATCAACAAAACAAAAACACCTTAACACTTGCAAACCCGAAAACTCAATTATTGAATAATCTCAAAACTTTTATTAATAAACTAAAAATAAAAGATGGATGTGAAACATACCAATTCACGAATTGCACGGTGTGATCCTCTTCAAAGGGATTCACGAATTGTACCATTTGAAACCCAAGTGTTAAGCTTTAAAATCCAAATCACTAGGTGAGTGGCCGGCCTAACTTTTTAGTAGCCTAACTCTTCTAAAGAGTAAATCCAATTGTTCAAATGTCCAAAGATAAGAAAATGAAACCTAAAAATCCTATTTATATTGTCTTACAAGTTGAAAACCCCCAATAGGTACTTTATTAAAAAAAAAAATTACTAAACTATTCAACAATAAAATAACATAAAAATAAAATAGGTGACGCCATTTGCATGTAGTGGTCGTGGGGTGCATGGCTCCCAAGGTGGGCTAACGTACTGCATGGTCCACGGTCAGGCTTGTCTTCATGCTGTCTGGCTGTATGGCGTCTGGTGGTGAGCGGGGCATGGCATTGTGCAAGGCCAACTGATGGTATCATGGCAGTGTGCCATGCATAATCCTGGTGGTAGGCATATGGTCAAGCCACACCGCTCTGAAGTGGTCCAGTCCGGTTGCTTGGGCGGTGGCCCTGCATGGCCCGGGCTGGGTGCCAGGGTGATGAGTATGCATGGTCCAAGCTAGCGGTCTGGGCGCTGACTGCATGGCACGAGTTGGGACTGCACGCTGGACGGCATAAATGGTGTGCATGATACTGACCTGCTCTGCAAGGCACGGGCTGGTGCCGCATACTGAATGGCATGCCTTCTGGGCATACCACTAGCCTGCCCTACAAAGGGCGGGATGGTGCTGCGCGCTGGATGGCGTGCCTGTGAAGTCACACCACTAATCTCACTAGGTGGTGTTGTGGTGCGCAGTGATGCGTGCATGATGGGACGCAGGTGCACATGCATGCGTGCGCGCAAGTGGATGCGTTGTGGGGCGCGCCTATGCTCACGCAGGGCTGTACGCATGCACTGTGCGTGGCCAATAGCCTCGCTGGGCGCCTGCTGCGTGTCAAGGCCTGAGCCAAGGCATACGTGCAGGCGAGCCAAAGGACTGTCCTAGCCCTCCAAGGGCTATGTCGAGGCATGATCTTGGGCAACTCTTCTAAGGATTCTGACAAGTCGTCAGGGGTTGCCGTCACAGGGTAAGGTCGCCGAAGGTCGCGGGTCACGATGGTATGGGCAGTGTCACCCACGGTGGTCGGCAGCGGTTCCGCCTCGGTTGAGGCCGAACGCCTCCTTTAAAATCATCTTCATTTTATTTTTTATTGTGTTTTTTATTGTATTTTCTTTATTTTATTTTTTTATTGTGTTTTTTATTGTGTTTTTTTAATTTGATTTTTTTATTGTATTTTCTAGAGTTTTTTATTGTGTTTTTATTGGGAGATATTTTTTAGTGGAGATCAGACAAACGAATCCCTAGCGTCTCCCTTTTTTGAATTTATAAATTTCTCCCTTTCATTAATTCCTAACCTTTTCTTCAAGCTATTCCAACAAGCTAGTTGGGGATTAATATCAATGATATAGGCCATCTCTTGATCATGTTTCAATACAAGAATAGTTCCATTCACATCTTTGCCTATTTTCCTAGAAGAATAGTCCAATCTTATAATATCTACATATTATAACGATCAAGAATTTCTTCCCCCTTAAAGATATGAGATATTATTTATTATCTTCCACTACTCAGTCTAAGATATTGCATGCATGTGATCACATGTCATTTTGAAGTTATCAATATATATAATTCATACTTTAAAAAATAATACAATAATTCATCATCACTTATATATCAACTTAAAAACAATTAAAATATCAATAAATATATAAAAGGCAGCTTTCATATCTTCTATATATATAATGTCGCTATAAAAGGAATTTCTTGGTTTAACGTTCGTCCATTAAATTTCTTTATTTCTCTGTTAACTTGCCGTCTGTATTGATTGCCTCGATTGTCTCGGCATTTATTTAATTTATTTCCCACTCTGTAACTCCCATATGCATGCACCAAAAATTCACTCATTCATGTATGGTAGGCGACGTTCCCCGATTTAATCTTGGTTTTCGATTCATAATTGGCCATTTAATACTGTTGCAATATATATGCTACTCGTATTATCAAGTCACAGCCAACGTTGAGAGAAAAAAAAAGTCACAACCAACCACGAGAATCACCCAATGCCGAGTCCCTCATGCACGACGGAAACATCTCAGCCTGGTCAGCACCTTGATTCGCCCTGAATCACCACCGAAAGCAGCTCTTATACCCACCACCCAAGTTCATAGCAATACCTCTGTTTTAGTGACCTGAAAACAGAACAACCACGTTAGCCGCTATAGATGTAAATCTCCACCATTACCACCCAGAAATCCCCTCAACAGAACCCCACGGTCTTGCAAAAAAACAGAATATTTTCCCCCGTGAGTAACAAAGCCACCGCAAGTCAGCCCCTACCGTGCACTAGCTCCTTGTATAAACAGCCGCAAGCCTCTATTTTCAGCCACCCGAAACAGAGGAATGTTTTCCTGCATGTCGACCACGATTTTGGACCACCCCTCAACCATCACAGACAGTGTCGCCTGGCACTCTAAGCCGTTCCAGGTTTGCGATGACCACCTCTCGGTAAGCTCAGCATGCCATGCTCCATCTCCTCCTTTCTTTTCGTTTCACACCACTCTCAGACTTGCCCTCACATTATTCTCTCTCTCTCTCTCTCAGCTCTCCACCGTTGCTCGCACCACCCTATGGCCATCCAACTCCACTCAAAACTATGTTGTCCCTGCCATCGGATCAATGGTGAATGTTCAAGCACTCTTTTTCGGTGCGTTACCTCCCCATGGTTGATACGTTTGTGTTTTGAGAGTTCTAGAAACCAATAAAAATACGCGGCTGCCCTTTTTGAGTTAAATTACATTTCATTAATACTTGTTTAAATTACATTAATGGCCTTAGTGTTTATTGACAGATTGTACTTGGAGCTAATGGCCTTAGTGTTTACATTTGTGTTTTATGTTATTTTTGAAAGGATATTTAAGACTTGTATCCTCTCTTCGATCGGCTAAAATATTGGCATATTGAGTTTGGTTTTAGTATTCTAGAAAAAATAAATATTTATACAATCATGAATTGAGTAATCATTACATAATTTTTATATACCTCACGATTATATGTAATATTGTTCAAAAAAAAATACTATAATATGTTAAGTGTGGGTTATTAAATAAATATGTGGGCTCAGATTTTATTTTACAAAGAATTTTTCGTATAGAAAATGTTTAAGGTCTTAAATTATGTTATTAGATATTAATTCTTACAATTTCCAAACTCCAAATAGGGCATAACCTTAGCTTGTATAGTTTATATGTATTATTAATTTATTTTCTTTTAGGTAAACATGCTTTGGATGTTATTCTCTACTAGTATATATGTATGCACATGTCAATAAGGGTCAGAAGCTAAGGGCTGGCAAGTCAAACACTCTAAAGGTCAAGTCACCTCATGTAAGGATTTGAAAGAAGAGGCACCAAATGACTAAAAGGGGACTTCTTCATGGCTTCTTCAACTTCAAGCTTCAGATAAAGCCTCTTGAACCAACAGTCCACTAGTTATTCATGTACAGTGAGATGTAAGAGGCCATGAAAGACTGTAAACAAATATACTATAGTTGATTTCCCTTCCCAAACATCCGTGGACGTAGGCAACATATCAAATCATATAACACTGCCACTGTATAGCTGCACCGAAACACCATCGAGAGCTCTAGACAACACCAATTGAAACCTAAGTCACCATAGTAGGTTGGAAATGATTTGTCCTCCCCTCTGACTTGTTGAATGATTTCTTCCACATCAACATATATATATATATCAACAGATCGATTTTCCTTGGTCAATAATGCCTATTTAAAACTGTAAAAAAGTTCACAAAATTCTTTCAGAACCCGTAGTTTCAAGGTGAATATATAAAGGGTCCTTTGGGGAAAGATCTCAATCTCATCTCAAAATGTCTTATAATTTTCTTCTCAGTCATTGCTCAAGCATACATTTTTTAATTTCAAATCTTTAATTTTTTCATTACAACCTTTTGAAACTCCCAAACAAAACAAAAAAATAGTACTATTTTTTTTTTAATTTCAAGTTAAAAATTATATTCTAATAATATTTTAATTCTATGATATTATTAATCATTTTTTTCTCTCCTTTTCCAAAACTCAATAAAATATGATCTTAATTCAAACAATTTTACTTGTATTCACAAAACATTATATATTTCACTACCATCAACAAGTTTCTTAACTTCTCTCATTTTCCAAACACATATCTCCTGCATGAGCAAATAATAATCCATTATTAAAGTGAATTAATCGGGTACCATACATTGTTTGGATTTGATGGTCGACCTCAATGAGAGCTTTCCTTGTGGAGAATTGTTGTTGTTTTGAGCAGGTACAGCATTGTTGACCTTAACATTAATTAATTAATAATTGTCTCCATTTTTTTATTTTTAACTTGTTCTCAGTTTATCTATATATCGTCTTAAGGAATTCTTCACCAATACATATCATCTCATGGGCTTGACAACTAACCAACATTAATTCTTGCTTGAGATCAGGAACTCACCGAGCAACAAAGGACCGTACGAAGCAACAATGCTCGCCCATACAACAAAGACCAACCACAAGCACCAGCTGTAGGGTCACCAACGAGTGCCGCTCGGGCACCTATCTTCACTGGAATTGACTGCCCTAGAGCATTCACTCGAGCATGCCAAATCTTCATTATCACTAAGGCAAGGTCAATCTCAAGCCTCACATGTCGGCAATAAAATGAGAAAAAATTTCAATAGCAGGGTTGAGCTACATTAGAGCATTACAAAAATTGAATTCTTACCATATATCATGCCACTTAGCTTAGGTTTGCAAGTTTCAAACCCGTGGTTTCGATTACTTGCACTAACCAATTTGATTTTTGGTAAAAACTTATTAGAATATGACAGAACAAACCTTTAGCATCTAAATCATTGTGGCCGGCTTCAAACAACTAAGCCTAGCATTATGCAAGCTATGCTCTTAACAACCAAGGCTCATAAAAGCCTTTGTCATAACTTGTGGAAGAGCAACCTCCCGCGTCTAAATGGTTGCAACAAAGTAAACCTCTAGTGTCCAAATGGTTGCAGTCGAGCAAACGTCTCATATCTAAACAACCAAGCCTAGCAACATGAAGGCCAAGCCCCCCACCACTATGCCAGTCGAGCAAGCCTCCCGCTACCTCAACAAAGCAATTGAGCAATCATCCTACTACCTCAACAAAGTAGTTGAGCAATCTTCCCACTACCTCAGCAAAGTCATGGTCGAGCAATCTTCCCACTGCCTCAGCAAAAAATGTATGCGCACATGCAATCGTAGCCATAATTGCCGCCAATGGGTCACCTCAATAAATGAGCTTCTGAGCTCCGTAAGTGCCTCATGCAGGTTATCTTCTAGAACTAATCGACAAGCTTGACAATTGTTTAAAATGGACTCAGGAAATTGATGGGCTCTCCACCCACTTAGTGTGGCATGACACCAAACAAACTCTAACACTAACACTAAAATAATAGTGCAACCTTGAAATCTGCAAACAACCCACACTCTTCACTAATGGTCAATATTCACAGGCAATTATCAGTCGTAGCTTGATTATTTGGCAAACACTCCGACATACCATCATGCCAACAAGCTTCTCAAAGGCCATTACAAGGGATATACAAGTCTTCTTGAGATCCGCTCTCAGAGATCTTTATTGCATCTACTAGTGCTCTACAACTCATGGGGCTCCCTCTCCACAAAAGGAAACATCTTCTTCAACCTCCCCTCAATTTTATTTCCTCCACTGTATTGAAAGTTATGGGAAACCATAAGAGACTGTAAAATCATCAAACATATATAATGAATTTTGCATCCAAATAATCTGTGGGCATAGGCTTTTATGTCAAATCAAATTCTCTCTATCTCTATATTTACAATTTCTATATTTTATTTATTGTTTATTTCGAATGAGCATCCGAACACCATATCAAATTACTAGCCATCATCGTGGGCTATTCCACCTCAGTGTTGGACTCTGGTCATGACGAAAGAATGCATCAAGTTTTCTATCAATAAAGTTTCTTCTTATGCCAGCTCTTGATTAGTCTTCTTATCTTATCTAATCCCATTTAAGAAATCATTTAGGCCTAATTTGTTTTCATAAAAAATCTCATCTCATCGTTACAAATTTGTCAAATTTTCGTACAAAATAAAATAACAATTCAACTTTTTTAAATTTCAAGACAATTTTTCCAAATTCTAAAATAAGATTAATATTAAAAATATATATTATAATAATATTTTATTTCATTTTAACTTTTATGAAAATAAACCAAACCTTAGTCAAATCCCCCCCCCCCCCCCCCTCCTTTTCCTCTCTTTTCTTGAAGCAATCTATTTCTCAATCTTTCAAGCTACAGGGAGTGAAAAACGAAATATAATTTTCCCCAAATTTGACTTGGCAGATTTTCAATTGCTTCTCAATCACCAAAAGCAATGGAAATAAGATTTTGCACTATGCAAAGCACATCCACGAATATGGAACACATTTGGTAATTGCAAGTGTACCATCACTAGCCATATATATATATGGCGGCCCTTTTCTCTCAGATACAGCATATTCAAAATCAAGCAGCCGGGACCTTCCTTCCCATTGCAGTTTCCGGAACATAATGCATGCCATTTCCCTTTATTTTCTTATTTGGTATTTTTAAAGAAGTAAATAAATAAAGGAGATTCAGAATTTTCTTGGTAATTTTCCCCTCAATATGTTGTAAGAATAAACAGGGTGAGTTGAAAATAAAAATCAAAATAGCCTACCAATGGCTTGTTCCTACCCTCTTTTGAGGGCTTTGAGTAATCATGCTGGTAGTAAATTGGGTTTTCAATGACAACAGTGAACTTTAAAAAAATTTCTCCATTTCGAAAGTTACGGTACATGCTTCATTCTTAAAGTTGTCGTTTATTCAAGGGAAATCTTGTTAATATATGTTCCTTATATGGTTTAATTTACAAAAGTGATAAGACACATTATGTAAACCTTACAACATTTAATGTTGTTTATGTAAAAATTTTGGGCATATAGATCCCGGATGAGCATTTCACGTTGTGTCCATTTTTCTCTGCATTAGGCTAATCTCATGCATGCAGGAAACGACATATAGCAGAAAGGACACAACAAAATGGACACAACATAAAATCTCCAATTTTCCAACTACCATAGTAAAATATTTCTCAGATACCATGTCGCACTTCATCATCTTTCTTCTGCCACATTGCAGAAACGACACAACAAAAAACTAATATGGTGGTTGATGGAAATTGCCTTCATTCCCAAAACTACAAAACATAATTAACTAACAATGTCAAAATCACATTCTCCATGTAAAACTAATTATGGTTGGAAAAATCTCACACTGTCAACGGTAGAAAAAAAGTCAGACGTAAACACCTGAAGCAAGCAGCAAGAACAAGGACCCAAAACCCTGCCACCAGAGATATTGGTATTTAGAATCAACAATAAAACAAGATTTCGATATTATATATCTGTAAATGATGGAAAATATAGTGAAAATCACACATACCAGGAAGACAGAAGCCACTGCTCCTGTGATAAGCTCCTTGGTAAGGCTTCGGTTCCGCCTAGAAGAGGTTGCTTCATAACTGCAAGTAGAAAAATGCTGTTAACATCTTGCCAGAAAGAAGAAATGAAAAAAAGCAAGACCCGACACTGTTTTTAGTGTAAATAAATAAAACAATGATGCTTTAATATGTCTTTCCATAGATGATAGACGATGATCCGTTATAATGCTTGACAATGCAATCGACTAGTAAAATAAAATAATATAGAAACAACAAAATAATAGACTGATATTTTGACAGGCGCAGCAAAGGTCGGAGTACTTAGCAATTATGAAGTTGAAAAACAATATAGAACCCAAAATATGAGAAACCATCTTCAGGGCCTGTTGGATCGCTTCACTAAAAGCTATTCAAACTAAACATCACCAGTAACCATAACAAAATGACTCCATACTTGTCAACACTAGCATTAGAAATCTCCAACATTCACATGAACTTAAGAAGAGAAAAAGGTCAATACAGTGTTCAAAAGGCAAAGATCAAGTGATTCTAGTCCAAGCGACTCAAGAATTAAGAAAGTTCTCAAAAGGCAAACTTAAAGAAGTGAAAATTTACTAAAACGAAAGAATGAAAAACCTAACTCGGCTAAGCAATATAGCTGTCTTTGACTGGAAGAAACAACAGTTTGCTAAAGAATAGTTCCATACATCACAATCCTAACATTAAAAAACAAAAGGTTCGGTAGTTTGATAGTGCAATGTGTCAGTTTTGGTAGTTGGATGGCAAAAGTGTAAAACTCATGATACATAGTTTGGGTGTCCAAATGTACTTTCTCAAAAAAAAAACAACAACAACAGAAGAAGAATAGGCAGCACCTCCAGGGATACTAATATCCAAGTACCAAATTGGATATTGAATGAATGAGAACACAATTAGAAACGGTTCATATTACATCGTATACTCGCTGGGTCAAACAAAAAACAATCTTAACATGATTTACTCCCACCAAACTCATGATCTTTCGCATTAAATCCAAAAACCTCCATAAATCTTCAACAGAAAATCGTTTTCCAATCAGAATTATATTGAAAAGACGAATATTCAGGGGATCGGATCGAGATTACATGAAAAAAGAGGCAGTGACCACGAGACCGATCGCGAGCATGAAGACCGACAGAGTTGGGTACCAGGCGTTCGGTATGGGACTGGTAATCGGTTTCGGCGCCTTTAAAAAAAAAACAACAGAAACTAATCTAAGAAATCGAAAACAGAAAAAACGAGCCGGGGGCCCGGGATAAAGAAAAACTAGGAAAAAAAAAATGCAGAAAAAGATCGAGAATGAAGTGTTCTAACCATGGAGTTTGGAAGACGATTTCGGTTGTTTCTCGCAGATTGGATCCGACACACCGTGAGAACTCAGAACTCGGGCGCTAGAAACTAGTCTGTTGTTCAATAAAATATGAAACCTTGATCGGCTTGCTCGGATAAATCTGACGGTTTACAACTTGCCACGTCATCACAAAAATGCTATAGCCTATGCATCACTTCGGTCCGGAGAGGTTACTCAGGATCCAAAAATATTATTTATATGTAGTTTGTGACTTTCTGTACTTTTTATGTCCATATTATATATAAATATTATTTTTATATATTTTATAATTTAACTATTCATATTTTTTATTTTTATTTTTATTTTTATTTTTATTTTTTCATATTTTATATTTTTTTAGAATTTTATTTTTCCTATTTCAATTAACGTGATATTATTTTTATATCATCAATTTCATAAAAAATTAATTTTTTTTATGTAGATTTTATATATATATATATTAAATAATTATGCATCGATTTACTGTATTTATATTTTTTATTTTTTTAAGGAATAGAATAAGAGTAAAGCTTTGGTCCAAAAGGCTTTAAAATCTCAAATTACCGACAGTTAATTTCCTAATGGCACGGAAACACTTTCCAAAAACAAGATGTGAACCCGCCTGCACCAAATCATTTTCTCAAAATTTGCGGCTTCCCAAGAGCAAAGGGAATCAGAACTATTTTACAAAAGAAAATGATACACTTATCATCCTCTATAACTCATTTATTACTTTCTTTAATTTTGTTTTATTTTTTTTACTTAATAATTAAAAAAATTATCTTTAATAAAATTATATATTTTTAAATTTTTTCCTATTAATTAAGGATTTTGAAAAAATACTGAAAAGAAAATAATAAAAATAATAAATACATATAAAATAATAAAATAATAATTAGATTATAAGGATATCACTACCTTTTTACAAAAGCAGGAGTAAAATCCAACAATAAAGATTGTAGCAGTATTACTATTGTTTCTTCAGTTTCGAGGATGTTGTTTCCTACCATTTGCATTCTCTTTATATGTTTGCTCTTATGCTCTCCCTCTTCCTCATCCCTCAATCTCACAATCCCTCACCAATACCCTCACTCTAAAGCTATTGTCCAAGAAGTTCAAAGGTAATATAAACTCCTAGCCCAAAACTCGGCTTTTACTCTCTAGGCTGCCAAGATTTAGTTGCAATCATAAATATCTCAAATATTCTCGTATGGGCTTTCTCCATTACCCATCTTTTTATAGGGAGCTTGTTTTGGGGATCCCTCATTTTCTCACTTCCTTCTGTATTTTCCATCAGATTTCTCCCACAATCTTATCGTATGTTCATTTTTTCCCTTTGCAACAGTGTCAATACCTCTCTCTCTCTCAGAGACAAAGAATGTCTCTTTTGGTCTCACAAGTTCATCTTCAAGTGGGATTAAGGGGACCTGACTGATTTATGAGGCCTCTAATACGATGTTGGCTGCTACAACTGAGTCTCATTCATAGACTCCCAATTTTTCCTTTCTCTTATGGGTTTCTAGCTATGAGAAAATCATGATTTTGTACATAAATATTCATATTTTGTTTTGAGAAAGTCATGATTTGGTACATGCATATACATATTTTATTTTGAGAAAATACCTACGTGGCATCAAGACGTTAGCTATCTACAAAATAAGATTTTAAAAACCTCTGAACTGAAGATTTACTCATAGAGTAATGTTATTTAAAGAAATTTTGTACAAGTTTTGTTTGTTTTTTTTTAATGTTGGCCACATTTTTAGGTTTGTGCAAAATCTGTACATTTAAGATTTTTATATATTATTTTTTAATTGAATATGTTTTGAGATTTATAATATTTCTAATTAAAAATAAATTCCTCTTATATTTCTAATTAAAAATAAATTCCTCTTATATTTCTAATTAAAGGATTTGGGGTTTGGAGATGAGAAATACAAATATTATTTACATGTAAATATGTTGTGGTTTTTTTATATTTTTAAAAAATGTTTTAAGATGTTAAAAAAATCTTGTAAAATATTATTTACATGATTTTTTTAACATCTTAAAACATTTATTACAAAAATAAAAAAATTATAATATTATTTAGAAACACTTATATAAAAATCATGTAAATTTTTAAAAAAAATTAGTAGGAAACAAAAGTAAGGGTCCCTAGTATTGTTCATTAGGGAAATATTTTACTTAAAAAATTATGTGTAAAAGAGAGGACTCTTGCATTATTCTCCAATCTTGTTTGGGTAGGAGAGTCATATTGAATGCCCTTAAATTTTTAAAGCCCATCCCACCATTTCCTTTAGTAGCACTCAGCTTTTTCCGTGCAACCCAATATATTCTATTCTTATTATGTCATTGCCCCCACCAAAATAGAGTCATTAAGCCTTCCAACTACTGACAAAAATTTTCTAATAACTTGAAACAACTCATAATATATGTAAGAATGGACATAGCTACAGCTTTTAACAATGTTTTCCTTCTCCTTTGTGAAAGTAATTTTTCTTTCCAATCTTGTAATTTCTGTTACACTTTATGTTTAATTCCGGAAAAGCTCTCTTTTTATTATTTCCACCCATTGGCAATAACCCTAGATACTTGTCATATTGTTGAATACTACTGACATTCCAAAAATTCATAATCTCATATTGCCTCGAAGAACACATATTATTGCTAAACACCATAGAAGTTTTTGGTCTATTCACCTACTGCCCAGTAGCTCTCTCATATTGCTCAAGAATACTTTGAATCTTTCTTGTCTCATTCATATCAACTTTTTAAAAAAGAAGACTATCATCTACAAATAGCAAATGATTAAGTCTTGGTGCTCCACGACAAAATATGATCCATTTGATTTTCTTGGCAATTTCAACTTGCTTTAGTAGGTTGATAAGGCCCTCAGTGCACATAAGAACAAGGTATAGAGATAACGGATCCCCCTGCCTTTCCTTTGAAGGTCAAATATAATATGTGGGCTTCCCATTGGTCAAAACAGAAAATGACACTATTTTAACACATTTCATAATCAAAGCTACCCAAGACTCATGAAATCCCAACCTTCACAAAACATTTTTAGTAAAATCTCACTCCATCCTATCATAGTCTTTACTCTTATCTAACTTAAGAGACATACACCCATATTTACCATTTCTCTTTTAGAGAAGATAGTATACCATTTCATAAGCTACTAAAAACATTATCAATTATAAGCCTACTCGAAACAAAAACACATTGAGATTGGGAAATTACAAAGGGTAAAACAAGCTTCAACTATTTACTGATTTTTTTAAACTAAGTTTTAAAAAATATTACAAAGACTTATGAGTCTAAAATCAACAACAAAATCTAAATTTTTCTTCTTAGGAATCAAAGAGATAAAAGTGAGATTGAGAGATGAAGGGAATACACCAGAATTTAGAGCTTCCAAAACTGCTACAAAGGCATCCCTCCTCATTGTGCTCCAATATTTTTGATAAAAGATTGGCAGCATCCCTCAGGTCCAAGTGCTTTGGTTGAATGCATTTGTTGTAAAGCAATATACACCTCTTCAATAGAAAAATGCTACATCAATTTCCTATTCATTTCCTCGATAACTCTTCCCACCAATCCTTCCAAAATATCAAAATCACCACTTGGAGAAGAAGTAAAAAAAATATCCTCAAAATATTTTAGAATTATCTCATATCTCCCATCTCTCTCCTGCTATATACCATTTGTATCCCAAACACATTTAATCTTATTTTTCTTTTCCACCTTTGTGATGCTTTTGTACGAGAAAACTAGATATTTTTGTCACCAACTTGCAATCAAAGAGCTATAAACCTTCCCTCCACATTATTTCTTCTCTTTCAAGCCAATTTTGTAACTCAACAAGCGCTTCATTGAGCTATTCAATTCTAGTGCAATGAGGATCTGAATTTTGTATAGCTTGAAGCTTTGCTCTACATTGGTTGATATTCTTTCTAACATGCCCAAAGCTATTATTGTTCTAATACTGCAATTTTTCACCACAAAACTAGATCTTCCCAATCACATTCTCCATCCATGTAGTACCCGATTAACCATTTCATGCATTTTTAACCACTTTCTCATAATCATCTGGTTCTACCCACATAACTTCAAAACAAAAGGATCTCCTCATATAGATTCTATGAGTATGGCCGTATAGATTCAAAATAATAGGAATATGGTCTGACTAAGCTGCCACATAATGGATAACACTAGCATTTGGATAAAAAGATTTCCACTTAAGGTCAGCAACACATCTATCTAATCTTTCACTAATACTATGAATCCCACCTCTTTGATTCCACCATGTATAATGCACTCTAGAAAAACCCAAATCAACCAAATCATAATCATCTAACATTTCTTTAAAATCATTCAGTTGCTTCTCAAGTCAATAGGAGCCAAGCTTAATCCATGGAACCTTCAAAGTGCAAATAAGATTCCATGTATCTTCACTAGGGCCCATAGAATCAACAGCCAAACAATTTTTGAAATCCAACGAAAATGTCCATTTTTCCAACTCCCCTCACACCCAATTCGTTTCTTGCACAAAAAGCACTACGAGATCTTCCTTCTTGACTAAGTCACGAAAAGCACGAATTGCCTATGGGTTTCCAAGCCCATAGCAATTCAAACTTAAGAGTTTCATAGCTTTTGGCGAGGCTGGTTATCAACCACCACTAATAACAACTCCAAGTTATTTTCTTCCTTCAAAAAGGATGGTTATCAGCCATCATCATAGACTGAACACACCACTTCACATCCCTTTACATCGTCAAAATCCATTTTCGATTTCTTCCCCCCATGATTTTTAGAATTTTGAGAATCCCCAATATCCAAACTTCTCTTTTTACAAAGTGATTGAGATGGAAAATCAGAAATCATATATGCTTACCTCACGCCCCTCTTCCATTTTAGTCAACCTCCATCATGTAGTGGCTCTAATTTTAGACTCGCAACAGTATACTTAATTTCCTCTATTTCAGCCACATTCGGCATTCCTCCTTTGCTCTCCCCATTCTATTTATATAAGGAAGACTCCTAAACGAAAGTCGTGGCCTCAAACAAAGCCCTTTCTAATTCACATGGACATGGGTTCTTATCTGGCCCATTAACAACTTGGCCTAACTTAGAGTTTAAAGAAAGTGAGAGGCCCACATCAGTCATCAAGTCCCCTTCACCTGATGCCTCCCCTTCATGCGTCCCTTCATGAATTCTAGATTGAACACTCATTCCGACATCAATATCACCAACTTTGATGTCAGTATTTACATCCTCAGACACCCTACACAATTTGTACACCAATAATGTCCAAAGTTTCAATCTTTATCCCAACCGTTACCTTACTCACAAAGTTGCCCATCAAAATTCTAGTCACTGGAGCTAGGTTTCCTCCAACACAAAGCTTGCTATGCACAACCATCATCACAATGAGATCTCAATGAAAGAAAATCTTATCTTCCTTTTTACGAAAATCTCGCCCTCAACCAAGAACCAAGCTGTGTTGAACCTTGCAAATTAGTCTCAACTAGTTGACAAAGATTGTGATCATGGACAATCCATCTACACTGAAAGCAAGGCTTTGGAAGCTTATCATATTGTATAAGAACCGAGATTTATGGTCCATTCATAGTAATTGACCTTCCATGCATTAACGACTTTGTCAAATCAATCACCACCTTCATTCTAAAAAGTGAACTCCACCCCCACATCACCACTCTACATCCACTTCTTTAGCCATCGCAATTGAACTCCCAATAGTCTCACCACAATCCCTTTTCATACAAGCGAATGAGAGATTATGTAATTGTATCTAGAATGCAGCTTGATTAAAATTCATCTTCAATGGCTTTATAAGCCCATCAAATGGTTGAATAACAAAAATAGAATTGTCAAAAAACCATGATCGGCCACTTTCAATATGTTGCTTATCGACATGCATTGAGAAGTTAATAATAAATACATTATGACCAGCTTCATGAAAATTAGTAGGCTTACTGGTCGCCAAATCTTAGCCATGGTGGATTCCAGAACTATCTTTTCAATCGTCCAATCAGTATAGATTTTACCAACCAAACTACATTCTCCTTTCTTCTGTCCTTTCTTTAATACAGCCTCCTTATTTTGGTTAGAGCATCTTCGTCCTCCGTAAGTTTAAACTTATTCCAAATCTCTTCTAAACCCTCCATCATTGCAACTAGAACCAAGGCAAAAAAAATCTAAAACTAAAAACACCACCTCAGTTTCTCTCATAGAAAGAAAGCTAAAGGAGACTACGAAGATTAGGATTTATTTTGTCTTCATACATTTATGTTCAAATATATCTCAATGGATCCATAAAATATAAATATTAAAATATAAACTCGAATTATCTGATATCACTTCAACATTTAAATGCAGTCTGATATCCCTGACTAACTTTAGGAAGGTGTTGAATATGTTCCTATATTATTTAGGGGATAAGTGCTAACGGTTGATAATGAATCTAAGCAAACATAACCTGAATATAGGCTCAAGCATCATGTATAACTTGAAGTTCCTAATTTAGATAGTTATAAGATGTCTTGCACATGCAAACCTTGGACCTCCCTTAACCAAGGCATGGTTAGAACCATGCTGCAATAATTTGGGTGATCTAAAGTCGAACAAAGATAATGGAAAAGATACAAATCATAGCAACAAAACTAATAACATTTTACCAAAATGACAGCATTAGTAACTCTTGCATTAACATGTGCAAAGTTCTTTGATATATAGATATTAAGAACATGCCTTTGTTAAGCTTTTTTGATAAATTAACTTATTTTTTATTAAAGGTAGTATTATAATAATTCATTTAAGGAATATGAACATTACATCATCAACCAAAGACAACAAGATGTGATAACTAGTCAGTATCCAACTTTATAAGTATTTCAAAAAGAGTGTCAATTGATAAATTATAAGACAGATACTAGAAACTAATGACACCACAAGAGTTGTAAGAGTGCAAGTTCAACTCCCAGATGTGATGAGTCAAAATCGAGGTGCCAAACAACTCCATCGCTAGATAAATGTTGTTTAGGGAAATTCATTCCAAACATAAGAGATTTTACAAATGTTAAAAGTGTTTCTTTCTCTTTATAATGCCATTACATGGTGGGCTTGTCAGCATGACTAGTTTGATGGATTCTTGTAACTACCAGCTCAATAACTCTAAGCTCGTAATATTGATAATTTTATTGAGCATAACTTATATTTAATGGTTCATATTGGATAAGCGCATGAGCTAAAAATTACTGAGATTAATTAGGAGTTTTAATCAAGCTCAATAATTAGGTTAAATCTCATTTATTATGAACGACTTATACTCCTTTTAGAATTTAAAGATTAGACATTTCTATTTCAATTTAAAATCATCGTTGATTGAAGTCTCCTACATAGTTTCGATCACTGCTAATCCCATATTGAGTGAACTACTAGATTATGTTTTTAAATTCAAACTCTCTTTTTGAGTAATCATGACCTTATTGCACTTGCGGCATCTTATTTCAACGGGGATATAACTCTACAAGTTGTCTTTACATTAAAACTCTTTAACAACTACCTTCTCAAACAATAAGTCATGCACGTCTCCACCTTCCACTAGAATTCATGCTCCTATAAAACTCTCCTACAATTCTACAAATCATCTTCATATTAAAACTCTTAAACCAACTCCTTATATATAGGCTTAGCCACATGCACTTTACGTGTATCTCATTCTCTTTAAACTCCAATGTGGTTTTTGGTTATCCAAAATCCCGTAGGTAGGGGTGTAAAAAAAAACCAGAAAACCAGACTGGACTGGTCCAAACCGGCAGAATTGGTCAAGTTTTGGTTCGATACCGGTCCGGAATCGGTTCCCGTAATATCCAAACCGGTGGATACCGGTTTGGTTCCGGCTATAAACTTCTTAGAATCGGACCGGTTCAATATAATATATATTTTATATCAAATTTTTTAATATTATATGTAATATAAAATAATATTTTTTATATTATATATAATATTTTATACATTAGTATATAATGTAAATTAGTTACAATTTACATTTTATGGTCTAATACTAATAGTCTAATACTATATTACTATTAGTAATATATTTTAAGTCTATATATAAATTATTATACTAAATAATTACCTATAAAATAATGATATAGCATTAATACTTTTTTTATAAGAAGTAATATTAATATTATTAGTATTATACTAATACTATCACTATCAATGATATAGTTATAAAAAATTGAACTTATTATAAGAAATACTAATATATAATTATTCAAATCACTATAACTAATACTAATAATTTAATAGATTAAAATATATTAATTTAAAATCAGAAAACCAGACCGAACCAGACCGGAACCAGTAAAACCGGTACTACCGGTTTTAAGGGATAACTGGTGCGTAATCGATTTTAAAAAATACAAAACTGGTAGTACCGGTTCGGTTCTAAATTTTGTCTAAAACTGGACCGAATCGGACCCGTTACACCCCTACCCGTAGGTACTTGATCTAGTCCACCAGCATCGCTCATATTTTCTCTCTCATTTTTATGAAAATTCATGCATGATTTTGTTTAAAGATTTTATGTATTAAATTTATGAAAAATCAAAATTTTATGTAAAGAAACATGTATCATGGCATTTTATGATATATGCAATTTTATTTGAAATCTATGATATGATAAGGTACAATTTCACTTGAAATCTATGATATGATATGACAAATTATGACGAGTAAGATTATGATGAAATATAAATGATAAGATACATAACGACCTATGTTATGATATGAAAAAGATACCATATGTTATGGTATGTTGCATGGCCACATTGTATATGCTAGTAGTGTAACCAGTGTATTTTCCTTATGTATGAATCTCACAAATTATGACCATGATAGAATCAAAATTTATTTAGATTCGCAAAACCTAAATCACGGTGGTTAATAGTGGGTAACTTCTTATGACAAGTAAAATATAAGTTAGTGTCACTATATTTATATATGTTTTTTTTTTTTATAACAATCAGAACTTGCATTCGTCATCAAGCTAAGTACATATTACATAGTTGCTTGTAGTTGAAATTTAGAAACATACCAAACAACTAGAAAGTATAATTACATGGCTTCTAATTCTATAATTTGGGAGACAACATTTGGAACATAGTCTCACCAAACTGAAATATTGTGAAGAAACCAAGCATGCTAATCCATTAGCTACACTGTTAGCCACTCAAGGTACATGTTGAACTAGAACTTTTGGCATTTGACTCATTTGATCCATCATAAGAAAAATTTGATGATGCTCTACAGCACATGACTCATTCGAATTGAGGATGGATTGAACAGAGTAAGAAATCTGATTCCACATTGTGTTCAGGAATGCCCATTGGACAACAAAGCTGAAGCCCTTTTAAAATGGCTATCAATTCGATTTCTACAGGATCCTATACAACATTCTCTTTCATACTCACAGACATTATCACCCTTCCTATTGCATCTTTTAAAATTAAACCAACATCTAACCTAGATTGATATGCAAAAGTGGCCCTATCAATGTTTAACTTCAAAACTGAAGGTGGAGGTGGTTTCCATTTATGAGTGCATATTTTTCAAGAAAACCCTATGTTTATTATGTTTGTTGTATGATGTGTTGTTTATTAAGTATTTTCATCATTTTTATGTATTTTTAAGTTTTAACCAAACCAAGTGTTGATCTTTATGAGAATGGGTCCGCAAGACAGGACTTGGCCTAGGTAGGCGAGGTAAAGGCCTAGATAGTTTATATTATGCTTAGTTGTATGATTTAATTTAATAAGTTATTTTGATAAAGCATATGGGACTTTATTAATTTTAGATAATTACTTCCGCAGAGTCTATTTTGGATTTTAAGTACAAAATAAAGATTGAATTTATGTATTTTTGTGATCTTTCGTAGATGACGCTTCACTAGTAAGAAAAGTTTTTAAGCCAAATTTAGTAGCACACCGGTTCTTCAAAGATTTTAAAAAATTATTCAGAGCCCATGTTGAAAGATTCTATTGACTTTTCAAAATAAAATGGAAGGAACTATAAGTATTTTTAACTTTTACTATTTATTTTGTTAATGAAAATTAAGAACGATAAAGTTTAGATACATGCACATCAAAATGCACCTACTATGTGAAAGTATTTTAGCACATAAGATAAGGAAGTTTCTAGATATGAGGCTAGACCTTTAATTTTAATATTGATAATGCATCTTGTTCATGAGGAAATAGTCTATATAGTTTGTAAAGTTTTAGTTGAAGAAATTAGGAATGAATTTAGTGGATTTTGAAGTTATGACATTGATTTATGTACAACGTATGATATTTCATGATGATTAGTGATACTTTTATACTCTACAGATAACGCAATTCTATCACAATATTAGTAGTAAGATTTAGGACCTGAATTTTGGAGTCTTTGGTTACGATTTGAGGTTATTATTTGAGTAGTCCCAACAATTCTTAAGTCAAAATATTAACAATTTTTATTGGGCCTATATTATATTTAATGTGTCATATTAGATAGCCCACCATCGATAAATTACTAAAATTAATTAGGAGTTTTAATTAGATTCAATAACTAAGTTACATCTCATTTTTTGTTTATTAAACAAGTTTCACTCTTTTTAGAATTTGAAGATCATCCATTACAAATTTATTTCATTTTAAAATTATCAGTGATTGAAGTCTCCTACGCAGTCTCAATCATTACTAATCCTATATTGAATGAACTATTAGATGATATTTTCAAATTCAAACTCTCCTCTTAAATAATTGGGACCTTGGTCGAACTCGTCATCATCCTATTCCAGTGGAGATACAACTCTACAACTCTCCACCTTCCACTAATTCATACCCTAATAAAACTCTCTTACAATTATACAAATCATCTTCACATTAAAACTCTTAAGCGGACTCCTTATATATGCGTCAGCCCCATGCACTTACGTTTATCCCATTCCTCTTCAAGCTCCAGTGTAATTTTTCCTTATCCAAAAACACGTAGAGAACCTCTAGTCACATCGCTCATGTTTTATCTCTTTCTAGTTCATGTTAGAAATATTGGATTAATGTTGCAAGATTAATAGCATGATTATATATGTAACCATTATATGTATATACGGTAAACATAATGTCTTTTATAAAAAGATTATGCATGTTTGCTCTTTATTAGAAGCTTATTTGTATGTATCATGAGTCATAATATCATGATTTTATGCATAAATCTTGTGTTAGATGCAAGACATGAATTAAATATTTTATGAAAATCTATTATTTATGTAAGGATTTATGCATTAAATTATTAATAAAAATTCTTAATTTTATGAAAGGAGTTATGCATTAAAATAATGAAAAATCATAATTTTATGTAGAGTTAGAGCACTTTCATTGGCTTAGGCAAATTCATCTTCAAATTTTAGCAAATATCCTATTATTTTAGCCAATATCTATTATTTTACATTTGCCCAATCAATTTAAATTTAAGGTGCACATTGGATTAACTATTTATTTTCTATATAATAATAAAATATTATTAAATTAATATTCTTTCACCTTTGTTGAATAAAATAATATTACTTTAATTTGAATTCAAGGTACTCTAGTATTTTGTTAGATAAACTAATAATATTTTAATTTTTAGCCAAGCAATTATTCACTTTCCATCTTTGAAGAACTACTATTCACATTTGCTAAATTTTTTTAAACTTGATTAACCCAATGTAGCCTTTTTTTTTGTGTTGAAATCCTTTAAATTTTAGCCAAACACCTCATTTGGTTAAGCCAATGAACATTCTCATTAGATTGACTAAAAGTGAAATCCAATATATTTTTAGCCAATAAGCCTTAAAATAATGCCACATTGGATTGGTTAAAATCTAAAAAAAAAAAAAAATGGCTTTAGCTACAATAATGCTAATGCTTATTCCATCTTTAACAATCACTTTATATTGGACAAATGCATATTATATTAATTTTTTCTCTCTTATTCATACAAATTTCTATTTTATTAATTTCTTTAACATATAGCAAATGTTTCTATTCATGCAAATGTTTATTTTATAAGTAGATTTTTATAAAATTATTAATTATTAATGATTAATTTAATTTAAATAAAATATGATTATTAATTAATTTTTTAACCCATAATTTAATTAGAATATGATCATTAATTAATATATAATAGGTGGAATAGTATAATATGATAAAATAAAATAAATTAATAATTACAAAAAGTTAAAGATTTTTTAATTAAGAATTACTTATTACTATATAATAAATAAATAGATAATTCAATATAAAGATTTAATGTGAATAACTAAAGTCAAATTATTGTTATATTATTTTATTGTTATATAATAATAAAATAGCTAATCAAATGTGAGGACTTATATAAATAAAATAGTAAAAACCAAATAAACTCCTCTTTCATTAGCTAAAATTATCTTTTAATTTTGAACCATTCAAAAATATTTTAAGGATTCAAATATTTATAAAAAGCCGTGCATAATTTTATATAAAGATGTACGAGTTTTTTCAAAGAAAAATATATTATATTTAGTAATTTCATAACACTCTCTTTGTCAGTTTCAGTAGTGAAAATGGTAATATAAATATATATATATATATATATAAATCAGAGGTTGAGAAAGATGAAGATTATGGACAAGTCCCTTAATTAATATATAAAATTAAAACTAATTACTCCTTCTCTGTCTTGGTTGTTTTCTTTTTAGCTAATGTCTCCTTAATTTATATCTTCTGTGGGGTTAGCCTTAAGCCTCTCTTCTCGCTTCTCACATCTTTTTTTAGTTGTTTCCTTCTTTTTATGTCATTTCTTAATTCTTTACAAACCTTTGGTTCTTTTATTTTATTTTATTTTATTTTTTGAAGGAACCTTTGGTTCTTCTTAAACTTCGTGTTTGTCATCATGCAAAAATTTTTATTTATCGTCACACACACCACATATCATAATTCTCTTTTTTTTTTTCTTTTTTTTTAACAAATATATAATATATATATATATATATAGATGATAAATATAACATATTTAATAAGAGCAAAATAAAATTAAAATTAAAAAATATAAAATATAAAATATTTTGGTAAAGAAGGATTCTTCGTATACCTTAATGGCCTAATAATATATTCACTCTTGACCCATCAAAGCTGTTATCAAGAATTGTAAAATATTATTCTAACAGAATTAGAATCGTGTTAGTCGGTCCGGCCCGGCTCTTACTTTTGAATGTGACCGCTAATTCATTTATTTTTTTAAAACATTTTATATCTTTAAACATTGTAAAAATATATACAAAATTATTATGAATAAGTGTATTCTTATAAGATTGACTATAATTTTCTTTTAAAAAATCTAAGTTTAAATAAATTTGAAGTGATATTATTCACTTTTAAATATAAAAGGTATTTTTATTTCATTCTTTTATTTTTAAGATAAAAAATTTTGATATATAAGTAAATTTATATTTTTTTAAAAAAAATTTTAACCAATCCAAAATAGTCTAAAATGCGCTGACAGTCAAACTCAAAATCAAACCCAAAGACAAACTAGCCTTTTCTATAAAATTAATATAATCTAATATATTTGTAAATAATAAAAACTAATTGATTACGGAGCATTTTTGTTTAATCTTTTTTGGTAATTTTTTTTCTTTGGTAAGTGAGTTTGTGCAAAATTCACGTAGTTAGATGACGTTCACATTGAACATCAACAACCCAAAAAGGGAAGGAGTGGTTGGGCCACTCGGTGTAATAATGACGTTCCACACGGAAGTGTGAACAAGCTGACTGTAGTCCTGCAGAATAAATAAAATAAAATAAAATAAAATAAAAAATTATTTACTGTTATAAAATTAAAATAAAAATTATTATTACAAAAAAAATATTTAAAATATTTATTTTTTAAAAACTAAATTTTCTCTCTTCCTTTCTTTTTTTTTTCTTTCTTTCATCTTTCTTTCTATTCTTCTCTTTTTCTTCTTCTGCTTTATTATACAAAATTAAACAAAAACATTCATATTTATAAGTATAAATTACTATACAAAGTTATTGTACACTACAAAATTTTCAAAATAATTGTCCTACCTATTTGAAAACGGAGAGCAAGTGGGAGAGGGGGGTCATTCACTGCCCCCAACATTATTGTTTCATAACACTTTCCTTTGAATGACCACCCATAAAAAATCTACTTCATTAAAACTTTGCTAAGAAAAAACCTAATGGAAAGAAAAACCAATGGTGAAAAAAAAAATTACAGTATTCTTATATGCCTCCAAGTACTTTAAGATTGCCTCATTAAAACCTTACAAAAGAAAACTCAGTTGGACAAAACCTTAGCGAAGGAAAAAAAGTACAATTAGCACAAGTTTTCAAAACATTTATTCCCCCTGAAAAATGCATGATGATAGATCTTTGAGTTTTCGCATTCTAATGTTCTGCACAATTTTCTTGAATGTCGCAGTTGATAATACTTTTGTGAATAAATTTACCAGATTATCACTTGATCGTATCTTCTTGACATCAATTTCATATTTCTCTTGAAATTCATGAGTATAAAAGAATTTAGGTGAAATATGTTTGGTTCTGTTACCTTTGATCTATCCTCCTCGGATTTGAGTGATACAAGCAGTATTATTTTAAAATAAAATTGTTGGGCTATCATTGATCATAGGGAGTCCACACTTTTCCTGGATATGGTGAATTATTGATCTCAATCAAATGCTCTCTCGACTTGTTTCATGAATAACAATGATCTTTAAGTGATTTGAAGATGTGGCAGATAGAGTCTGTATGACAGATTTCCATGATATGACAGTATCTCCATAAGTAAATAAATATACAATTTGAGATCTACTTCTGTGTGAATCTGAAAGATAACCTACATATGCATATCCAACCAATTGTGGAATTGATCCACGTTGATAAAATAATCTCATATCAACCATACCATAAAGGTAATGAATGACATGTTTAATATCATTTCAATGCCTTCGAGTTGATACAGAACTATATCTTGCAAACAAATTAACTAAGAATGTAATATCAGGCCAAGTGCAATTTGCAAGATATATCAAAACTCCAATTGCACTGAAATATGGTACTTCAGGATCAAGAATTTTTTCATCGTCATCACAAGGACGGAATGGATCATTTTTCACATCAAGTGACTGACCAATCATTGGAGTACTCAGGGGATGAGTTTTGTCCTTATAAAAGAATTTCAGGACTTTTTCTGTATACATGGACTGATGAATAAAAATTTCATTTAGTAAGTACTCGAGCTGCAGGCCGAGACAAAATTTTGTTTTGCCAAAATCTTTCATTTCAAATTCTTTAAATATGCAGCGGTTCTTGAGATCTCTTCAAAAGTTTTCACAATATTTAAATCATCAATATAAATCGCAATAATGACAAATTCGGATTCTGATTTTTTAATAAAAACACATGGGCATACAAGATTATTCTCAAATATTTCTTTTAATAGATATTCGCTTAGGTAATTATACCACATGCGTTTGAATTGCTTTAACCCATATAAAAATCTTTGAAGTTTGAGAGAGTACATACTTCTACATGTACTTGTAGATGCTTCAAGCATTTTATATACTTCAGGCATTTTATATACTTCAAGCATTTTATATCTTTCAGGGATTCTCATATATATATATATATATGTCATGGTCTAAGGATTTATATAAATATGCAATGACCACATCTATCAACCGCATCTCTAATCCTTTTGTAACAACTAAATTAATCAAAAATCTGAATGTGATTGCATCCATAACGGAAGAATATGTTTCTTCATAATCAATCCCGGGTTTCTACAGAAAACCTTGTGCAACAAGTCGTACTTTGTACCGCACGATTTCATTTTTCTCATTACTTTTACATACAAATACCCACTTTTATCTCACAGGCATTATTCCTTTTGATGTTTGGACAACAAGTCAAAATACTTCTCGCTTTGCTAGCGAGTTTAATTCAATTTCAATAGCTGCTTTCCATTTTGGCCAATCATTTTTACGTCGACATTCTTCGACGGTTCTTGGGTCACTTTTTTATTAATTCTAGTAATGTCAAGGGCCATTTTATATAAAAATACATTGTCGACAACAGTTTCATTTCTATCTAGAATTTCTCCAGTACTCATGAAATGTATTGAGATCTCATTATTTTTAAGTACCTGATCCTCCTCAGGGAAAAATATTTCATGAAACACCTTTTCAGGAGGTCCATTTTCAAGAGATTTTGGGATAGAAGATTTGACCTCTTCAGGAGTATCAACTATATTTTTAGCATGTATTGTGGGTATGGGTTATTTAAGAACACCAAATTCATTTTGTATCTTTTTCTTTCGAGAAATTTTATATTTTGCACCAATAAGTCTTCCACACTTTAGGCGTGTCTTAGACTCACCTATTATTGTTTTGATAACTTGTTCTTCAGAGACTTCAATCATTGCTGGAGTATTAACAGCAGAAATATATGATTTTACTACACTTCTAGTGTCAGTAAATACATCCGGTAATTGATTTGCAAAACTTTGTAAATGAATAATCTTCTGAACTTCTAATTTACATTTATTTGTAGGAGAATCAAATTGAGACAGGGTCTTATTATCCCAAGTAATTTCTTATCGTACTTTAAGCACCAATTTTTCATTACTTATTAATGGAAAAGTGGATTCGTCAAAGTGACAATTCTCAAAACATGTTTTAAACATATCTTCTGTAAGGGGCTCAAGATATCTGATAATAGATGGAGAATCAAAACCAACATATATTCCAAGTCTACGTTGAGGACCTATTTTTATACGTTGTGGATGTGCAATTGGAACATATACAACATACCCAAAAATACGAAGATGAGAAATACTTGATTGTTGACCAAATGCAAACTGTAATGGAGAATATTTATGATATGCAGATGCTCTGATAATTAACTTATCTTGAGAATATGCAGAGCACAGATATTCATTGGGTAAGATAATCTTTTAATTTTTTAAGGGATGTCCATGTGAATTATCAATGATTCGTCTCATTATTATTGATCCCGGATGTCCAAAACAATCATGCCAAATCATAAATATTTTGGAGTCAATGCACTTCTGGTGCACTATCACATATGATTCAATTGTTCTCATTTTTGTATAATACAATCTAGAAGATAAAGTAGACAGTTTTTCTAATACGAACTTCTTGTCCGATATTATTTTAGTAATGAGAAGATACTCTTTATTGCCTTCATTGGTTATTTCAATATGGTAATTATTACGACGTATATCTTTAAAACTCAATAAATTTCTTCTAGATTATAAAGAAAATAGAAAATCATCAATATAAAATCTGGTGCCGTTAGGCAACACAATATAAACTTTATCGTAGTCCTCAATTAAATTTAATAAACTTGATATGGTATGGACATAGGTTTTGTTTAGTATTAAATTTTGAAAATATTTCTTATCTTTAAGAATTGTGTGAGTTGTAGCACTGTCAGCCAGACATACGTATTTATTATTTAACTCAGAGATAAAAAAACTCATCAATGTGATCCATAATTTTACAAAATATACAAAACTTTTATTACAAATAAAGAAAATACATTAATTGAATGGAACACTTCTATCTCCAATTAAGTGATCAATTCTACCATCAGGATTTTTAAAGAAATCACAAATATCAAGATGAGTGATATCTACATCTGCTGATTGTAATAAATCATCTGATGGCTCTACTAAATTTTTTTCAAGAATTTTTTTCTTTTATTTTTTTAGATGCTTGATATAAATCAGCTAAGTTCTTGGTCGTACGACAGGTACGTGGCCAATATTTAGTCATACCACATCTATGGCACACCTCTTCACTTCTCCTTGAAGAATTATTTTGGGAGCTTTTACCCCATTTTTGAGTTGTACCATTTCTGGTATTACGATATATTATTATTATTCATTTTAATGTGATCACTTCTGAGACCAATATTTCTATAATTTCTCTTACCACGTCTACGTCATCGATTTTTTTGAAAGGATGCACCATTCGCTTCTGGGAATGATGCAAACCTTTTACCATTTATTTCAGGGAATGATGTTGAGCTAGTAGGTCGTGACTGATGACTTTTCAATAAAAGCTAATTGTTTTGCTCAGTTACTAGAAGACATGATATAATTTCAGAATATTTCTTGAACTTTCTCTCTCGATACTGCTACTGCGGGAGTACAATCGAGGCATGAAAAGTAGTATAAATCTTCTTTAGTATATCATCATCGGTAATTTTCTCACCGTATAATTTTAATATTGATCCTATATTAAAAAGTGTAGAATTATATTTACTAACACTTTTATAATCTTGCAACTTCAGATGCAACCATTCATAACGAGCTTTTGGGAGGATGACAGTCTTCTGGTGTTTATACATATCCCTTAAATTATTTTACAAAATAAATGGATCTTTTATTGTAAGACATTCAATTTTTAATTCTTCGTGAAGATGGTGGCGAAGGAAATTCATTGCTTTAGCACGGTCTTGTAAGGACGCTTGATTTCCTTTTTTAATTGTTTCACCCAGATTCATAGCACCCAGATGGATTTCAGTATAAAAAATACATCCTAAATAATTTTTCTTAGAAATATTAAGTGCAACGAATTCCAATTTTGTAAGGTTTGTCATTTTTTACACATATAAATAATAAAATAAATATGTGTATCTTATAAATATATTTATAAAATCACGTAGATTTTAAATAATAATCAACAATAAAATATTTCATATTCATATAAAAAACTACAAATAATATATTGAAAAACTTATTTGAAAAATAAAACCACTATCTTTAAAATTGGTAGAATTGTCATGCTGATAACGTGCTATAAAATTAAAATAAAAACTATTATTGCAAGAGAAAATATTTGAAACTTTTATTTCTCAAGAACTAAATTTCTTTTCTTTTTTTTCTCTCTTTCTTTTTTTCATTTTTTCTTATCTTTTTCTTATTCTGCTTTGTTGTATTAAATAAAATAAAAACGTTTATATTTATAAATATAAATTACTGTATAAAGTTATTATGTACTACAAATTTTTTAAAATAATTATCTTATCTATTTAAAAATAAAGAGCGAGTGGGGGAGGAGGAACCATTCAGTGTCTCCACATTATTGCTTCATAACGTTTACAAATTTTATCTCATTTTTTGACGGCTCATCCGAAATGTCGTCACGAAAATGTCTGTCAATGATGTCACACTTGTACTAACCAGGCGGACCACCTTTCAAATTTTAGTAAATGTACCTTATCTCCACGTTTCAGCCGTGCTACATTAATGTTTAAACGGAAGCGTTTTTTATCGGAAGATTTGTACCGAATAAGCCTAATTTGTTTTGTAAAGTTGGTTTAACTCGTCTAGTCTTATTTTATACTTTTAATTTATTTTAATTATTTATTTTAAATTTTAATTCATCTCAATCATTCATTTTATTACTATTTATAATCCATTTTATTTCATCTCTAAATCTAAATAGGCTTTAGATCTCTAGGAAAATATATATATATATTTTTTAAAATTTTGTTACTTTGTAATTAAGTATTTGTTTTTTAATAATATAATATATTTTTACTTTTCTAAATATTTAAAAATATATAAAAAAATGAATAAAAAAAATTTAAAAAAACAATTACACTATTCGATACACATTCGAGCTCCGCTCATGTTTAAAATATGTTAGTATATTCACTTATTTAATATTTTAATTTGATATTTTATGTATTTTAATTATTTTAATATAATAATTAAAAAATTATCAGTGTATTAATAATTTTTATATTTTTTAAAATAATAAAAACGAAAAATAAAAAATAAAATCTTGCCCAGCAGTCAAAGTAAGCATCGCCCTTAATGTTTTGAATTCATTCCATAATCTTTGTAATTTAAGTGCGTGTCTGGAATTATAGTAAGAAATATAGTTTAGGATAATACTATATACAGTCATAAAGTTATAAATGGCGTACAATCATTTTAGAAAAAAGTTAACTTTTTTCATGTGGGTCTTATATATATTCATTTTTTTCTAAAGCAACTGCACGCCACTTGTAATTTCATGACTACATCTATCATTTTTTTTATAGTTTATAGTTTTAGGGATTTATAACTTATAGCTTAATTAATAAAAATTATAATTTAAAATTATTTACTATTTGATAAAAATATATTTAAAATACTTTTAAAATTAGTTGTAATATATTTTTTTAAATACATATTTATCTGTGTGAGTTTTTTGATAAAACTTCAATTTGACACTTTTTAAAAAGTTGAATTTCAACTTACTTAACCGAATGAAATAATAAAAATGATTAATTAAAATAAAACAAAATGAGTTGAGATAAATTTTCAGTACAAGTAATTGATAAATAAATTATTCTTATATTGTACACCATATTTATTTATTTTTCTTCTTATCAAATATGTAAAATATGGATGTTGTGAAAAATAATTTTAATTAGTTAAGTAGGAATAAATTTTAAAATAAAAATATTATAACTGTTTGAATATTAAGATGATTTTAGATGTATTTTTGAAAAGTTAAAAAAATTATATTTTACATATAAAAAAGTGTTAAATTAAAACAATTATGAGTTCTACATATAAAGAAATTTTTAATTGAGTTAAATTTATGAATTTAATAATTAAATATTTCAATATTAAATTAAATTTAAAATTAGATTGAACTAAATTTAATGTATATTTAGACTTGAGGTAAGAAACGTAACTTATGGTTTTTGGGCTTATAATTTATAATTTAAATAATAAATTTTATATTTCAAAAATTATTTACTGTTTGGTAAACATATATCTAAAATACTATTAAAATTAGTTATAATAATTTTTTTTAAATATACAATTATCCACATGAATTTTTTATAAAAATTTTAAATTGGTATTTTTTGAAAAAATTGACATTCAATTTTTATAATTTATTAAAGTACTTTTTATAAAAGGAAAAAGATATTTTGTCCTCTCATTTTGACATATCAATTTAACATTTCATGCATTTTAAAATTTTTTTTTAAAATTTTTTATTTCACTTTATGATTAAGAAAGTGACTATTAGTGTATTGATGTTTTTTTATATTTTTAAAAATATTTAAAATGAGAAAAAAATGATGATAAAAAATAGAAAAAAAATCATTTTTTTGTTACTTTTCTTTTCATATTTTTCAATGTACTTAAATATTTTTAAAAAATATGAATAATATCAATATACTAATAATCATTTTCTTAATTATTAAATAAAATAAAATATATAAAATATCAAATTAAGATATCAAAATGAAAGGATATAATAATATTATCTTTTATAAATTTATCAAATATATTAATTTTTTCTTACTAATTTAAAAATATTTTTTTAAAATTCGAAACCCAAGTCCAAACTTGCTATTAATCCAACTTACAAACGGGCCTCAATCATTTAACAAACTTTATTTCTCTTATTTTATGAAAGCTCACTGGAAATGTCGTCATTAAAATGTCTGCCAATGACGTCACGTCTCACGTCGCTTATGCTAATCAGACGGACCACCTGTAAAATGGACCTTATCTCGAGCATTTATTTGTGCCAACTATATTCACTGGTTAAATTTGGAGGGGTAGTCATCCTCACATTATGGAAAAAATTTGGATCGGTTCGCTCCGAATCGCTATCATTTTAGTGGACATTTATTTTCCCAATAAAATATTTATATTGTTTTTGTTTTTAAAAAGTCTCAAATATACTTTTACAAAAAAATAAAAAAAATGAATAAATTAAAATTCATATTAAAATATTAATTTTTAACAGTGATTTCCATTTAAAAAAAATGAGTATGAAAGCACAACTTAGAATTATATCTAACGTTATTTTATTTCTTGTGATTGCTTTTCTGTTTAAATTAGCAAATCTTTTTTGTTTATTTTGACCATTAAATTAAGATGAAAGTTTTTATAATCTTGATTATATTAATTGTTGATATTTCTTTTAAGATTCTAATTTGTTACCTTTCAATTTCATGTTCAATTTCAACTTATTTTTGTATTCCCATCGACAATGGTATTTAAAGTAATTTATCATCACTAATATTTATGACGTTTACAGTCAGCTTCTATCTTTCCTGTTTACGGCTATGAACATCGAGATTTTCGTCTCATATAATTATATATTTATATTAAGACTCCTATTATATAAAAATTTCAATATCCAAAACGTTATTATATTGAATTTAAGGATTTTGATTTGATCATATAAATATTTATTTTGTGTATATGAATATGATAAAAAGGCAGATATGGATAAAATCATAATTACTTGTTAAGATAAATTTAAATAATTAATTTATATTTTTTCATCAATTTAAACTTTAATAATATTATATATAATCGTAGAATGTATAAACGCTATACAAATATTTTGAAGAAATGTGTAATTTATTATTAAAAAATTAATTTTTTTTACTAATGTAGAATCTGTATTTACTCATTTTTTTAAAAATAATTATAAAATATTTATACATTCTATAATTACAAATATCAACTTTTTTTTAACTTTTGAAATATGTTGTTTTTATTTGATATTAGAGTATAAGTCTTAATCCAAATTATAAAGTCTATCTTATTTGATGAAATATTTCACAGAATAAGCTTATTCATTGACGAAGAGAATGCGACACACATGAAGTATTAAAAATATTAAATCTAGCTTTTTTTTATAAGTAATTTAGATTTTTAAGATAAGTAATGATTTAAAATGTGCGGTTGATTACGGGTATGCTTTTTGCATGCGGTTTGTTCTTACGGTTTACTCATCAAAGTGATTAGTTTAGGAAAAATGTCACATCTTATCATCCTTTTATGATCTCTAGTCTCGAGTTTATAAAAATCAATGTGTGGTCAACAGGAGCCAACTTTGTTGTAGATCACCCGCATTCACATTCTAATTTACTCATTCTTTTTTTGCATGTGGCCTGAAATGTGTAGGCATTCCTTCCTCGTTAGTAGACAATCTTTCTTTTATTATTTGTTTTCCAAATTGGTTCCAAAAGTAAAGCGTTGAAGTAGTGCCAACCAATAAATAGGCGATATTAAGGCTTAAAAATAATGATAGGTTATATTAAATTCTAATGCTACAATGACACCATGGAGCACGAGGATCGATGAATGCTGTTTCTTTTAACAATCCCCTACGCTGACTGTACGGTATTTAATTTTTCGATACATAAGAAAAGATTTTTTTTTTTATTTTTTTCAAATAAAGCTAAGTGTATTCTTTAAATATAAATATTATAATTAGATTTACAAAATACATTATAAATTAAATAAACGATAACCTATAACTTCTAATATATTAAGAGAGCTGCTATGACCACAAAGCAATCTCATACAATCAATCCTACGTAATTTTACATAATTCGTTAAATCTATTTTATAATAAAATTAATTTCACAATTTGATGAATTATATAAAATCACATCAATTTGTAAGATTTATTTTGTAAAATTTTTTTGTGGTTAAAACATTTCTCATATAGTTAAGTGATTGACATAATCTAGGTTTGAGTTCAATCCTCTTCAGATTTTCATCTAAGAGATAGTTTAATTCTGTCTAAAATAAAGTTATCAACAATCCATCCCTTTCTAAGACGAGATAGGAAAAAATCTTTACGAACATAAAGTTAAATGAAGAAATATTCTACGAACCAAAAGTCTTAGGGACAATATTTTTTAAAACAAAATACACAAAAAATACAAACAAATGAAAAAATTGAAACCAAAGATCCGATTTTCAACTTTAGATAAAACAAAAACCAACACAGAAAACTTGTAGCTAGGAGTGGCGCCTGGGGGTACATGCGTTGCTCCTGGAGAGTGGCGGTCAAACAAAAAAAAGGTAGCGGAGTCTTGGTCCCTGCAGCTCCGCACATGGCAGCAAAAAAATCACTCTAGAGGGTGGCACTTGAAATGTAATCTCAGGCTATGGAGAGCGCGTGATGAACATGCTCCGCTCCTCACAATCTTGTATCAGCTGAAAGATTGGAATCCTGGAAAGCCTATGGTGCACATGTGTTGCCCTGGACGCTAAAAGGCTTTAGACCACCGTTTGCCAGTAGCACTCTAAGGGCTCAAAATAAGCCGGCGTTCTTGCAATAGCAACTTAAAAAAAGAAACAAAAAGAAAAGGTGAAAAACAGGAGCAGATGAGGAAGATATGAGGAGGTGGGATGAAACAGAAGAAAAAAAAGAAGTAACTAAAGCGAAGCAACAGAAAAATGCAAAAAGAAATCTAGAAGAACAGAAAAGAATGAGAAAAGGGAAGAGGAGGCGGAAAAGAGAGGAACACAAGGAAGGAGAAGGGTTTTCAAATAATTTTTTGAGAGAGTTTTTCCACTAAAAAATTAGTTTTTTTTTATAATAAATAATACACTTTTACAAATTGACTATACGACATTTGTACATTCTAAAGGTATATAAGTTTATAACATTACTCTTAACATTTAATTAGAGTTTAGAAAAATAATTATTTACAAGATTATTTATAAGCATCTTCTAAACATTAATGATGGAAAAACCTTACACCCAAATCTCCTAATTTATTTATTTATTTAATTTAAATGTTTTTTTTTAATTTTATTTTATTATAGAAGTAATATATTTCACCTTAATTATGTGCTATGTTTAAAGTACTGATATTGACCTAATCAAATGTTAGTGCCTAATCAAATTGTAGCTAAATAGTTTAAAAGTGGTATGCATTGAAATGAATAAAAAATATATAGGATCCAATCATTATTATTAAAATATTTAATATTATATTACTTTTTTAATTTTAGAATGTATAGTCCAATATAAATTAATATTTCTAATGGTTTTGATATCAGCCAAAATCTCAAATTTTAATTAAAATTTAAAGTTAATAATAACTTGACCATTGCCATGCTCTTACATGTCATCTTATATAAGTAACAGTATTGGCAAAACTCTATCCTTATTTTATTTTCGAGTTATAAAATATCAAATATTTTCATTTTATTGCCATCCAATATGCCTATAAGGATCTGTAATTATATTAAACTATTAGATTAAATGTCATATTTTAAAATAATAAATATAAAGATCGATAAATATAAAATTTTAACACAGCTGACTTGGGGTCAACTTTTTGTTCCAATTTTTATTTTCTCGACAGTCCTCTCTATAATTGGTGCAGACTGATGCTCTACCTCTTCGTTAAACACGTCGGCATTAAATAATCCCATGTCACATTTATTATTATCTTTCAATAAAAAAGGACACAAAAAAATCATAAAAAAAAAGACAAAAGTACTTCGATTAATATATATGTATATGGAATCAGTACGCTGCCCTAACAAGATACCATCGCCATTTCTGCTATAGAGCACGGTCTCAGACTCTCTCTCTCTCTCTCTCTCTCTCTCTCTCTGTTTGCTAAATCTAAGAAACGAAACCTGCAAGAAAGCTATGTCTTCCATCTGGGCTTTCATGGCCAGTTGGTTCACACCCACCTCGCTTTTCGTCCTCCTCAACCTCATCATCTTCACCATCATTCTCACCTCCCGTCTCGGTTCTCAGACAAAACCACAAGAACAGCAACATCACCACCACCAGCAGCTTGAGAAAGCTCCCTCCTTTCTCAACCGAGTAAGGTCGTTCAACTTGTCTCTTTACAAGTTCGAGCAACCCAACGCTGGAGACCCAGTCACCGAGTTTTTCCAACCCGCAGGCGTTCTCGATCACGTCGAAATCCCGTACCAGAACCCGGATCCCCCTCCGACGACACAACTCGCCAGGTCTCCTTCTCTCTTGGAACGCCTCAAGTCCATCAACCTCTGCTCTCTCTACCGATCCGACTCGTCCGCAAGGGAATCGGAAATTCTTCACCCCATGGAGCCCGACCAAGGCACTCCGAATCTGAAAGCGGACATTGACAACAAGGTCAAGCGAAGCAACTCCGACAATCGCGTCGGAGTTCCTGAAAGACCGGCGGTGGAGAAGATAAAGAAGTCTGCGAGCGAGAAGTCCGGGCTAGGGAGTTCGGAGGCGATCAAGACGATGAGAGCCTTGCCGGACGAAGAGGTGGACGCAAAGGCGGATGATTTCATCAACAAGTTTAAGCAGCAGCTGAGGTTGCAGCGCCTCGACTCTTTTCTGCGTTACAGGGAGTTGCTGAACAGAAATAATTAGGATCTTCGATTTTTGTTGCTTCTATTGGCCGATTATGTTCAGCTATGCCCCATCACCACCATGGGAATGGTATAGGTATTTCGGTCATTTAGGGATATTACTGTATGTTAATCTAGTCCTATCGGATGTGATTGCAACTTAAATATCAATGTGAGAAAAATGTATTAAGTAATGTTTGGACAGTAAAGTGAGAGAGGAAATAAGATACTTTTGAATAAAAATTTTAAAAAATTATTATTTAATATTTTAAATTTTAAATTTTTTTTTATACTTTATATAAAAATAAAAAATTATAATGACGAAATAAGATTAAATAAAATGTGATCAGCTTTAAGCCTAAATTTTTAGAATTAATACCCCAAAACGATTGTTTTTTTAAAAATTTTTGACGGGAACCTCTTTAAAGAATGGTCCTTTGGACCCATTTTTATAGAGTAAATCCTAGTCTTGTACTTCGCATTTCTCATTTTTGAAAGTTTTTCTCTGCAAAACAGGATAAATTCTTGATTTTTTACTAGGAAATGTGGTCTCAAAAAATTATTTACACTTGTAAAGTGTTGAATGTTTTTAAAAAATATATATATGAAGTGTTAATTTTAGTATTCCATCTTCACGACCAAAACCTTTCCTACTTTAAGGTATTCCACCCCTTGGATTCCAAATGAAATATTAATATTCTACTTGCATTGAGATTTGCTTTGACTTCGTGTGGCCCTTGTATGGCTGGCGTGCATTGTGTGGCAGGTGAAAAGTCTGCGCTTTCACGTGATATGTGAAATTTATTTTTGGATACAAGGTATTTTATAATTTGTGAAGTTATTTTCGTGTTTAAAATATTCAGAGACTTTTCTCTAGAAAATAGATAAAATTACAAATCTTTTTTTTAAATCTTCTCGTTTTTTTAATAAAATTGTTAAACTACGATCTGCTTTCTAATATATTCTTCTTATACATATATATTTTTTTTGATGGAAATGGATATTTCATTGCATAGAGGTAGATTCTTCTTATATTAGTTGTTTCATTAAGAAAGAGGTACGTGTGTATATGCATTTACATTGAGATAATCTCTTAAAAACATTTACAATTTCCTTTCCAAGTTTAAAAAATAAAAAACCTTTCAATTTTTAATTTACAAAATATAAAAATCAATATAATTTTTTCAAACTTTAAAATAAAATTTGTATTCAAATAATTTTTGGACTTAATAATATTTATCTTCAAATTATTCTCTTCTTTTTCAAAATTTAACAAAATATTTTAACTCAAATTAATTGATTATTATTCTGAGAAATTTTGCTATTATTTACAAAATCATACTCTAAAAATCCAAACAAGTCCTAAAGTATTAATTTTTTTTATAAATCATTTTCTTAATCAATTTACATGTATATTGACTCACAAATCGTTTTTTCTCAAAATCATGGGGTGGTAAATATTATTTCCGCATAGGTTGTCGAATTGTGATCAAAATTATAAACCCAGAAAATGTAGTTGGAAAGAGATTTGAGTTCGAGTCTTTGCCCTTAACTTGATGTTTAACCATACAAAGGTTTAGGGCTGGCTTGTTTATACATAATCAAATTATCTCATTTACGGCAGTAAAAGGATCAGTCTGTACAATTGCTTAATCGATACTTGTCCGATTGAATTCAAATTGAATTTGACTCGTGAAAAAAAAAACTTTATAAAAGTAGAAATCTATTTGATTAGTAAATGATATAAATTCGATTAAACTCAATTCAATTCGATTAAATCTCGTTAATATTCGCTTATTTATGATCGATTCGGCTCGATTAGAACTCGTCCATAAATTATTAGGTATATATAATTTATTTTCTATATGTTAGTATTCACACACACACATATAAGCTTTTATACATATTAACTTTAATAACATAATCATAATTATCTTGATAAACCAATTAAATATATAGTTACATGGTATGTAAACCAATTTCTTAGTAGTAAATATTTTATAAGGGTAGTGCTAGATATAGTCTAATTTTTGGACTCCTTTGCAGTCCAACTTAGAAATAGACAACAAAAAAAACTCTCATTTTATTAAAGATTTGACTAAAATACCCTTAAACCAAAATACCACAAAATAGAACACTCTCAAATTAGTTTCCTTTGTTCCTTTCTTTTCATGTATTTTCTTATGTTCAACCGATACTTAAAAATAAATAAATTAAAAGACACCTTAATTATATCTTCAAGAAATTTGAAAGAGATCTATTCTAACAATTCAAAGCATCTTCAACCAACAATTTAACCAAAAGAGCATAGGCAAAAAGACCAGTTATTGTAACAGAGATAATGCCAATCCTTGTAGACCTTCCCTGTATTTTCTAAAAGCGCTTCATAAAAATGATGCTCAAGTTCAAATAATATTGCGCACAATTTGAAAGGCAACTAGACACACTGGAATTAAATTTGCTTTTAGAAGTACTTAATTTTTTTTGTTCAAACCATTTTTCATAAACCAAACAAAGGTGAAGATTCAAACCCCATCAAGATTCAAGACCTTATCTCAATGTGAAGGTGAATCAAACAATGACTCATCTATTACATAAGAGTTTATAGTTCACTGATGATCCCAACGGGCTACTTCGAGGGCTAGGGATTTGGGGGGTTGGGGAGTGTAGGTGGGGAGCAACATATGGGATGTAGAGTTGGACGACGGCAATTCGTTCTTAAGACGACGACTGCAATGGGGTGGGGGTGGGGGTGAGGCGAGGACGATTGCGATTGTGATGGCCAACATAGAGCTACTTTGCAAAGGGATGCATGAAGTCGGGCGATGGCTATGGCAAGAAGGCAAAGTTTGGCGATGGCTACGGCGAGAGGGCGACAGGCATCGCTTGTTTGGGGGGACGATGGCTAGGGGTTTGGGGGGAGGAGGGCTAAGGATTTGGGGGGCTCTGTTTCAAGTTAAGGGACAGATTAAGGCCAAGTGACACAGCTCTCATTAGAATGAAACGCATCGTTTCATCTATGGATTGTATTGCAGTCCATTTATGTGGACTGCAAATAGAATTTTTCATTTTATAATATGTAATAGTTAGTATATAAGATTTGGTAGTTTCATTATATATTATAATGTTTGACAATATAAAATAATGTATTCATAAAAATCTTATAATTTTATAGTTGAATATAAGATTTATTTATTAATTAAAATTTTCATTAGATTTATTATTTTTTAATTAATTACTCAATTCATTCTAAAAATATATAAGAGTACAAATAAAATTCGAGTAATAACTAGATTTGACTAGACTCGATTTAGGATTGTTAAAGAGTATAGACAAATATCGATTAATAACTTGACTCGAGTTCGTGTTTGATCAGCTCAAATCTAAACTTAGCTTGACTTGATAAACTCTTAGCTCGAATTCAAGTTATTTGAGTCTAGCTCAGTTTGATAATCCAAAAACTCGACTCGATTCGGATCGATTATAATCTTGATTCTCATATCATCTTAATAATTATTATAATTTTTTTAAATTTTTACACAAAATATGATAAATAATTTATTTAAAAAAATTAAAATAATATTAAAAAAATAATATTAAAAAAATATTTTATTCAACTTTTAACAATATATCTCATTTGTTCTCATCTAAAATATATAAACAAACAAGATCTTTAAGGGTTTTTATCAATTCAAGGTGGAAGAAGAAGCAAATTATTGTTGTAATTATTCTGTATTTATTTATATAAGAATAATTTCTTAAATTGATATATATTTTTTAATGAAATTAATATAATTTTATAAGATATATCAAATTATAAAATTATTCTTATTATAAAATAAATTTAAAAATTAGTAATATCATATTAATTTAAAAATTTCTTTTTATATAGTTTTTTTAAATATTCACCATTATCTTATCAATATTACAAATTCTTTTGGGGGTAAGTAATGATTGGAATCAAGATCTGAATTTTTAATTCCAATTTTAAGAGACATGCTAGGGAGAATTCACATTCAAGAGCACTCATTCACATGAACAGTGATATGAACAGTACACATCACTGTTCATGTGAGTGAGTGCTCTTGACGTGGCTTGTCCCCATCATTCTCTCAATTTTAATGTAAAGAAAAGCTGGCATTACGTGCTGCAAAACAGAACATACATCCTATCGACATCAGCATCAAGGTGTCTTTGCAAATAAAAAATACCTTTTGTCTCTATCACTTTTAAAAAAGCAGTATTTTTGGGTATCGAGATTCCAGGCATCCCTAAGGCATGTTCGCTGATTCTGAATGGAACATGTTTTTTATGGGAAACTTTTAATCATTATTCTTATATTGCACATTATATCTAATTTCTCACTCTTTTAATTTTGTTTTATCAAATATGTGATTTATAGATGATGAATAAAATAAAATAATTAATTTAATAACAATAAAATAAAAATAAAAAATATTTGAGAATCTCGTAATTTATTTGAGATCAGTTTTTAGAAAATGAAAAAAACAGTTTGGAAAGTGAATAATTTTTCTTTGAGATTATAACTTAGGGAATAATCTTTTTTTAAGAAATATATTATATTGAAGTATGCATTGGCTATCAAGCCTCTGGTGTTTTTTTTTTTTTTGTATGACAAGAGAGAAAACTTTGTTAATAGATGGTAAGAGACCCGATCCATCGATAAAACCTAATTTATTTCTTGCTTTCAAAGAGAGAAACATAGATTGTGACGACAAATGATAGTTGCTTGTAATCAAATTTTCACTGACTAATTAACACCAGGATGATCAGCAGTCGTGATGTACTAGTGGAGACTACAAGGATCAGATATAACATTATCAGCAAAAGGAGCAGGAACGTGACCATCCATGATCGAGGGGAAACCAGAGTATACCTAACCCTACTTTTCTTCTAATAACATGTTAAACTTAATTTCCAGAAAAAGTGAAATTAACTTGTATTGATTCATCTCTGTGATTACAAAGCATAGCTGCCTTATATACATGTCTGCAAGTCACTCTAACGGCTAGTTACGCTACTATATTCGATTAACAGTTTAAATAGAAAGTTAACGAATTTTCCATATGTACACGTGTAAAGAATGAGAATATAAAAGCTATACATTCTAAATCTTAATAGATCTGTCTGCAACATGGTTCGTTTTCCTAAATGAATGATAAAGTTATACCACCATCGAACGGGCCGTTAATCTAGCCTCTTTCCAGTATCTCTGACTATGCCAAAGAACATGCACACCTTTCTCGCACTACTTAACCACTAGCTTAGGTTCCGTTTCAACCTCTATGTGATTAATATTCATTTTTGTGTGACTTGGGAAATATCAAAAATTATGGTTGAAAGTGATAGTCTACTATGAATTGATGCTCTAAATGATGACAGCTTGACACATTCACTATTGAAAGTCTTATATCAGGAAATAAAACAGCTTAATCATTGTTTTGAATCTTGTACTTTCCCTTATGTTTATATAGAGAAGGAAATATAGTGGCCCATCATTTGGTTAGGAGTGCTGTTAGTATTGATAGTTTTGATGTTTGGTTGGATTATGTTCTAAACTGTGTTTTTCAAGCGTTATGACTTGATAATTATCTGTAATTACTTTTCGTTTGATTAATGAAAGTATCTTTGGTATAAAAAAAAAAAAAATATTAATATTCATTTTAGCACATAAACTAAGGCCATGAGATAGGACTCTTATTTCTGCAATATTATTTGAATTAATACCATAGAACCTGACAAATGCAAACATCATATGACCATTCTTATCTCGAAGAATCCCTCTGCCTCCACTTCGACTTGGATTGCTCAGACTACTGCCATCAATATTAAATTTAGCAAATCCTTGAGCCGGGCGCATTTAACTTCATTATCTAATTAAATAGACTTTTTTTGGACAGGCATCTTCATTAAACAGAGTTACTGAATTATCACCCAATCGGAGCATTTGGTAAAGGGCTTATATCGAGACCAGCTTCGACTTCCGTAGGTTTGCAGACAATATTGTTCCATGCCATCAATTTCTTTTTCTTAAATATTTTTGCCATACTTACTACCCCATAGGAAATAAGCAAAACTCTGATTTAACTTGTGTATCACACTTAGAGGTATGTTAATAATCATATATAGTTAAAAGATGTATTGGAATACTGGATAACACATTTTATTAGCACAAGTCTACCACCCTTCGAGAATAAGGATGTTTTCCGAGGCAGAAAATGCTATTCATCCTGCCTGTGGAGACTTCGATGAGATTTTGAGTTTTTTTTTTTTTTATATAATTTTTTTACTTGTTTTTTATGTTTTTAAATAATGTTGTAATTTTTTTTATATTTAAAAAAGATATTTTAAGTTGTTAAAAAAATCATGTAAAAAAACATACGCCCGTACCCTTAGTATTAATATTTTTATAACTTTTTTTTATATACATCCGTATATTTAATATTAATATAAATATATATGATGTAATCTTAATTTAATGAATTGTAAAATTTTATCGTTCATTCTTATAGATGCAGGCATATTGTTGAACTATTTAAATTTTTGTATTATTTTTATTTTGTATTTTTTAATTATTTCATATATTCATATTAATTATTGCACGATTTGAACATCTTATTTATAATATATAATAAATTTAAGATTTTTTCAAATTAAAAGAATTAACTCCAGAATATTTACCTGTTGTTTTTTATTTTATTTTTTAATTTTTGTTTCTGTCTTTTTGTGTGAGACGTGTTCTGCTCAATCATTTCTTTTTTTTTTTAGTCTTGCTGAGTAAATTGTCAGACTCATGCAGGTAAGGTAGGCCACCTAAAATGGAGTCAAAGGGGAGTTTGTCCAGTACGTGTCCATATCAGCCGGTGTCCTACTATTTCACTTGTATTGGCCCAACGGTCTTTGTAAATCATTGCTCTCTTCTATGTCTGCAGGAAGGAAGTCTTGCTTGGGAGGTTTCGGCAGGTGGTAGATCGATGCTTAGGTTAGCATGGAGTTGGCGAAGGAAGAAAGAAAATCTAATATAATAGACCTATAATATCATTTTGAGTGGTATAGTAATACTCCATATAATTTTAATTTAGGCTGTACACTTGACCGGTTCTGATTCGATAATCTCAATTTTGACCTGATCCAATTAAGAAGAGCATGTCGATACGCTATAACCGTTTACCCAATAACCAACTCAAAATTTTGCACAATATGATGCGACTTCGAGCCCTAATCCAAACCACATGTTATCTTCTTCCTTCCATTCTTCTTTACTTAAACGGTAAGGAAATTTACCGTGTTCCAAATACCAAACCACAAGTTTCCGGCACAAATTTTTTGGCCATGCATCAAATCGAGAGAAAAGAGACGAGATGATAGGGAGGAGTTCTGATTGGGTGTTGAGAGAGAGACGGTGACGACTCTGTCCCTTGATCCGGAGCCAGCCGTGATAGACCAGAGAGCAGCACCTACGGTCGCCGGAGCCGAGCGACTGGAAAATGCAAACCAGGCACTCGTCGGGCAATGTGGAGATGTATCCATTCCAACGAGGTTAAAACTCTATTGAAAGTAAAATTTGCACTTCAAGAATCAAATCCCAGCATCATCAGTTCATCGAAGTACAACAATTGCATTTGCGATTTTGCCAGAATCACCTACAACTCAGACGAACTCCATATGTTGGAAAAGCCCTCATAGGGTTCAACCTCTTGAATGCAAGTCCATTGTTTTGAAGTTCTTGTACGAAACGGATTGTCGGAGGAAGAAGAATGAGTGGGAACGTTCTAGATTTGGCAATGGTTGAACGCGTTTTGGAGGTTTTATCGGGTAACAGAATACCCACTTCCGAATTCATGTGTTATCAAGTCGGGTTTTCGGTTCAGAATATTTCAAGCTAACGAGTCGGGTCGAGTGGGCGATTAATTTGTTCAGTCTTAGTTTTAAAGTATGTAAATAGGGAGGTTTATTATTAAAAGAATTATTTTTTTCATATGCATGGATACTGTATTTATTTGCATTTTTAAAGAAATTGTGCAGATCTTATATATTTTATGATTGTAAATATTATTTTTCTATTATTTTACCTTATATTTTGGATTATTTATAATAAGAAAGATATTTTATTTACAAAATAATTTTGTTTTAAGTTAATAAAAAATAAATTCACAAAACGGACACGACTTTCAAAACCAAGTTATATTATGAAATTCAACAAGTTCTAACGGCATGAATTAAGATGTCGATTTCTTTTTGTCGGCCACTCCTTATGGTAGCATCAAACGTACGTACATGTTGTCACTGCCCTAATTAGTCACTGTCATAACAATTGGCATCAAACTTCGATCTTATTTATGCTTGATTTGTTTAGGGAAAAAAAAATAAAAATTAATTTTTTTAAAAATTCATCTATATATTTTTAAAATTTTTTATATAAAATATAATAAATAATTTTAATTTTTCAAATTCTAAAACTATTTTTTTTAAATCTCGAAACAAAACTAATATTAAAAAAAATATTTTATAATAATATTTTATTTTTTTTAACTTTTATCTTATCTCATCTTATCTCGAAAAATAAATAGAGCCTTAGGGTTGAAAATCAATCTGATTAGTTTGACATTTGTTTTTGATCAACCACCTTTTGATTTGTATAAATTGACCAAACTGATCGATTAAGAGTATTAGTATTGATTTCATCAAAATAAATCATTAAAATTTAATAAAAAGTATAAGTTTGCACACGCATATTTTTTTTTTATCATATTTAATCGAAAATGGAAAAAACAAAGTAGAAAGAATAATATAAAAGTACATTTTACTTAATTTTTGAATGGTAACTCATCAAATTTGATGAGTTTTGATGAATTACTATTTAAAAGCTAAACAAAAAGTCATTTTATTCTATTCTGCTCATTTTTTTTTCTCATTTTTGATTAAATATGATAAATTTTTTTTTTATGTATATGTAAACTTGTACTTTTTATTAAATTTTGATAATTTATTTTGATGATATCAACGTTGATGTTCTAAGTGGGAGAAAACTAGTCGGATGTTTTGGGCTTTATGATGGAGCACCATATATTTATCACAGACTCACAACCCTCCAATACTCTAACATAACAATTCAAGAATCCTCACTGGCAATATTAACAAAAGGAAGAGACCTAAAATCTTGCAAAAACTTACTGGCGGACTTTTATTGGAAGAGAAGAATCTTCTCAATCTGGAAATTATTCTATCTCAACGAATACATGCTCCGAGAGAAAGAGAACTTTTGGACAACAGGGCAAGGTGAGACTTGTCGGTGTACGACCAATTGAATGGCGCCCAGAGAGAGGTCTAAGAGTGAGATATGAGAAAGAAATGGCATAGTGGAGAGAATTGAAGAAGAAGTGGGTACTTGAATTAGGGACTAAGTGCTAACAAAACAACGTCATTTTGTGTATTAAAGCAAATAATGTCATTTTCATTTTCTTTTTTTATACAAAATGACATTGTTTAGCACATAATAAGAAAGTTAGATACAACCGGCCTGTGTAACTGCTGGTAATTGCCACATAATTTAAACAAAACGATGTATTTATCTTAACTTTACAGCAGGCGAGGAGATGAAAATTGCCACACGGCATGCATGATTTCATCTTTAATGAAACATGCACTACAAGAAAAATGAGTATTAATGATTAATTATTTACAATAAATTGAATTATTTGCAATAAAAATATTCATTAAAGTTGGAAATAGTCATTTAACTAAAAATAGTCATTTGGCTAAAAATAACTAGTTATAAATAAACAGTTTTCTGTATTTCATTAAAAGTCAAAACAAAACATTTTAGATATTTCTCTTCTTTACCACCTTCTCCTTCCATATGACCCTTCTCTCATCTATTTCGTCTACTTTTTCATTCCCTAAGCCCATGCATCCCTTTCTCTCTAGCCATAATACCATCAATGTCCTTTCTTCTTTCCTAAGCCCAATGGCTTTTGGGGGTGGGATGACCCCAATGGGCCCCGTCCCTTTGTACAAAAAAATACTTTTAAATATTTATATAAACACTAATATAAAATAATAATTACATAAGTATTTTAAATATTTATAAAAATATTTATTTAAATTCTTTTTGAAGAGTTGATTCAACACATTGCATTACCTTGACCTTCTAAGCCAACTTTTATATAAGAAGTAAAGGCAATATCATAGTCATATTTAAATAATGTGGGACTCAATTGGCCTAAGAGGTCAAGACAATGTAATGAAATTAATACAAATCTAATGAGTTTAAAAACTATATCATTAATTTTTAAATTTTTGTTGTGCCTAAAGAGTTTTAATTTACAATTAAAATTATGAGATAATTTGGGTCTAAAAATATTTTTTAGAACTAGAAATATTTTTTAGTCCCAATGGGCCATGGGCAGCATTGGGCTAGGCTGGGCAGAAGGCAGGGCAAATAAGGTGTCTAGGGTGGGGGGTCTGCCCTCGTCTTACAGGGAAATGGTTCCAAAACCTTCCCCTGCAAGGTGTGGTGTGGGACGGTGTGTGGGGAAGGGTCCACAATAAGGAACAAGCTATTCAGGACTTAGGCCCAGCGTTTGAGATACCCTACCAGAATTCAATTGACAGATTGGGAATGAAATAATCTTACAAGCTCAACATTTTTTGTATAATAACAATAATAATAGAGTGTAGATCTAAAGAAATTTTAATAAAGGAAATTTTATAAATTGACGTGAATAAATATGGTATATTATATTGAAATCTAATTTTTACTATAAAATAAATCTAAAATATCATATTAAGTCACATTAATTAGTAAATTTATTTAAATAAGATTCTTTTATATATGGTATGTCGTATGACACATTTTTCATATCAGAACTCTATTTTAAATTGAAGGCAATTACGTAAATTTCAAGAGAATTAACAAAATAGCGCTCTTCGGGCCAATTCTGACTTACAAAGGACAAGGGAGACTTGAACTTGGAATTTGGGAATAACCCTGAATAAGATTTGCAGGTCAGCTCATTAATAATAATAAAAATAAAAAGATTACAAGGAGGATATGGTTTTGGATTTTCTAGAGTCTCGACTTAAATTCTAAATTGATGTCCATAACGCTTATTGTGCAAGTAATACTGCTCAAGAAATTCATTTGATGACAGAAGCTTTAGTAACCAAGCAACCTTCTTTTCGGACCATAGCCCCATTATTATGAGATGGAACAAAAAGGAAATAGGTGAGCAGGGGAGAGATAATCTGAGAAGAAAAGAAAAGTTATTTAGATATGAAGCTAACTGGAACAAAAGGATTGCTACAATATGGTTGATGTGAGCTGGAACAGACAAGGGAGATGGTAGGGTTCTGCAGTTAACCTGGCAAAAGAAAAACTGGAGACATGTAGGGAACTTCTCACAAAATGGAGTGATAATTTTGCAAAGAAGGAAAAAAAGGAGGTGCAAAGAAAGCTGGCCAAATTGACAGAAATTCAGAAAGCTAATGAAGGTCTCAACAATGAAGAAGTGAAGGCACTAAAGAAAGAGATAGATAATAATTTAGCTAAAGATAATTTGAGATGGTAGCAAAGGGAGAAGCATATGTGGCTGCAGAATGGGAACAGAAACTCAAAATTTTATCATAATTTTGCCAACCAGAGAAAGAAGAATAATGCAATCTAGAAGATCATCAAGGAAGATGGACATAGTAGGTGACAGTGAGATTTCAGAGGTATTTAATCAATTTTATTTGAATCTATTTTCCTCTCAAAATCATCAACAATTGATGAATGTTTATGTAATTTGCAATCTAGAATCATAGAGAAAATGAATAGTAAACTTTTGCATTATTACTCTGATGAGGAAATTAGGGATGCTTTATTTTAGATGAATCCAATCGACTCACCTGGGCTTGATGGTTTATCTCCCATTTTTTTTTTTTTTATCAAACTCATTGGAATATAGTGGGGATGGATTTTACTAAAGCAATTTCTGATATTTGAAACTGTGGTGCTAGCTTAGAGGCTTTAAATGAAACTTTCATAGTGTTGATATTGAAAGTGAAAAATCCTAAAGCTATGTCTGATTATCGTCCTATCTTTCTTTGCAATGTTATCTATAAAATGGTTGCCAAGACGATTGTTAATAGGCTTAAAAATATACTCCCCTCTATAATTTTGAAAAATCAATGTGCCTTTGTTCCCAGAAGGCAAATTCAGGATAATGTGATGATTGTTTTTGAGATTCTTCATTCTATGGCAGTTAGGGGGAGGGGTAAGCATAATTATATGGCTATTACACTCGATATGAGTAAAGCGCATGATAGGCTGTAATGGATTTTCTTGAGAAAAATATGGAGAAACTAGAATTTGATTCGAGATGGATAAGTCTTGTTATGAGGTGTGTTTCTATTGAACTCAAGGTTTCAAGTTTCGTATAAATCTACACATGGATTTTGATGATAACAAATGAATTCAAAGAATAAAGGAGTCTCAAGTTCAAGTTATCCACACAATAGAATTAAGCACATCAAGGAAGCAAGCATGAGCAAGAACGGAACAAGTTCACATTAAAATCATAGAGTAATTTTGTAAATCTCTTAAAAATTAGAAATTAGGATTAAGGCTCAAAATTAATATTTTATCATAAAGCATTAAAATACATTTTCCACATGTGCATGAATATTTTGAAAATTAAATTTGAAAATTTTGAAAGATGATTGATTGTCATCTTTCACATGTGCATGACATGATTAAAGGTTTGAATTTTGAAAATTTTGAAAGATAATTGATTGTCATCTTTCACATGTGCATGACATGATTAAAGGTTTGAATTTTGAAAATATTAAGATAATTGATTGTCATCTTTCACATGTGCATGACATGATTAAATGTTTAAATTTTGAAAATATTAAGATGATTGATTGTCATATTTCACATGTGCATGTTTTATTTGAATATTTTCAAAAGTGATTGATGTTTTTCTTGACTTATGCAAAAGGTAGATATCTTTGTTTGAAAATTTTGAAAAATAAAGTGTGCTCTTTTTGTCATATGCAAAAAGTAAAAGATTAGATTTGAAATTTTTGAAAAGTAAAGTGTGCTCCTTTTGTCACTTGCAAAAAGTAAAAAAATTTGATTTGAAATTTTTGAAAAATAGATGATGCTGTCCTTGACATGTGAATCTTTTTAAATTTGAATATGAAGTCTTATATTCCTATAAATAGATCATTTGAGAGCTTCACATTTACAACACCAAAAGCATACAACATTCATTCAAAGTTTTCATTCTCTCTTCTCTAAGCATTGAGTCTTAACCCTTGTTTATTTTGAGAGATATAGTTTGTGCTGTATTGTTTTTATTTTACTCATTGAGGAGTGTTTTCTGATAGCCTATCCACTATCAATTCTTGTATCAGTAAAAGGGTGTGTATAACCCTTGTGTGTGTAGAAGGTGTTCTACACGGAGAATAGTTAAATCACTAAGTGTGAGGTGATTGGAAGTGTAGAAGGTGTTCTACACGGAGAATAGTTAAATCACCAAGTATGAGGTGATTGGAAGTGTAGAGGGTGTTCTACACGGATTCTTTGGAGCGGTGCTGCTCAAAGGTGTAATAGGTTTCTATCTCCACCTAAAGGAGATTGAATAGTGGATTTGGGAATTCTCAAGGGGTAGCTTGAGGCGATGACGTAGGCAGTGGGGCATAACCTCGTTAACATACTGAGTTTGCTTCTCTCTTACCTTTACTCTTTATATTTATTACTGTTTCATATTTTGTTTATATTTTATATTGTATACTTGATTTATAATTGTTAATTTTTTAATACAACTCAATTCACCCCCCCTCTTGTGTTAGTCATTTGGGCAACAGTTTCCATAGTGACTTACTCTCTTTTAATCAACAGTTTCTCCCAAGAGATCATAATCCCATTAAGGGGAATCAGACAGGAAGATCCTATCTCTCCCTATATTTTTTTGATAGTGGTTGAAGTGTTTAGCTCTCAGATTAATAAAGCTGAAGCTGATAGGTAGATCCATGATTTTAGAATCAACAAAAGGAAATTTAGTGTGAATCATCTGTTCTTTGTAGATAATAGCTTACTATTTTGTAGAGCTAATGTGAATGAGTGGGTTGCCATAAACAATATTCTAAGGCTATATGAAGAAGCATCTGGCCAGCAAGTTAATAAATCTAAATCCTCTATCTTTTTCAGTGCCAAGACTAAGAAGAATACCAGGGAATATATATTGAGTATAGCTGGGACTAAAGCTATATGTTCTTATGAAAATTATCTAGGATTACTAGCCCTTGTTGGGAGATCAAAGGGTAAAGTTTTTAAAGGTATCCTAGATAGGATTAGAGGTAGGTTAGGCAATTGGAAGACTAAGTTTTTAACCCAGCTGGAAAAGAAACACTTTTGAAGGTAGTGGTTCAAGCTATTCCAACGTATTGCTTGGGAGTGTTTAAGTTGTCAAAATCTCTACTGAAGGAGATAAATAGTTTGATGAATAAATTTTGGTGGAGTAACATGGAAAATGAAAGAAAGTGCACTGGGTTGCTTGGAATCAAATAGGGAAGCCAAAAGCTGGTGGAGGACTTGGGTTTAGAGAGTTTGAAAGCTTCAATCTTACTTTACTAGCTAAGCAAGGTTGGAGAATTCTCCATCAACCAAACTCCTTGGTAGCCCAGATAATGAAGATCAAATATTTCCCTCAATCAGACTTCCTTGATGCTAAAGTGAGAGCTAGGCCATCTATGATTTGGAGAGGATTGTGTGCCGCAAGAAATTTAATTGAGAAATAGTCCATTTGGAGAATTGGAAATGGAAAAGATATCAAGATATGGAAAAGTAGATGGTTTTCGAAACCTATATCTTACAAAATTCAATCCTCCATCCAAGTGATTAATGAAGAGGCCAGAGTGCATGAATTAATAAACTGGAATTCAAGAAAGTGGAAATCTGAATTTCTGGAAGAAGTTTTCCAGGAGAAAGAAAGGATGATCATAGCTAAGTTGTCAATTAGCATGCATGAGATAGATGATAAACTGATTTGGTTGGGCAATAAAAAGGGTAAGTTTACAGTTAAAAGTGCCTATCATATTCAGAAAGAACTCTTAGAGAAAGAATGTGACGTCCATAATTTACATCTGGGATTTAACGTAAATTAAGGTGTCTGAATAAGTAATACTTAGCTATTCACACTCGTACATAACAAAAATAAAATGCATATATCATGTAATTCGCAGCGGATCTAGTTTTAGATATAAAACTTTCTAAAGATCACATGGAAAATATACTCATGACATTCACGTCATTCATTAATAGCTTAACATTGTACCTTTTTACATATACAAGGCCCAAATGGTAGCAAGTTAGCTAAAAAAATATATTACATTCCTCCAAAAGACTCTCCTTCACTTCACTCATTTTTTTTCTTGACGTCGGAAAATTCTCTCTCATAGTGAAACCTATCCATACTAACACTAAAGTCTCGCTGGAGTTGTTGTCCCTGTGGAGTCACGTAAACCTCACACATGGACAACGAGTCATCTAGTTCTAATGTTAAACAGCATCCTGTGCGTCGCCCCTCTTTAGCAAAAGTGGATGCGTCAAGGCTCTAAACTCTTGTAGGTTAATTACTGATAGGAGGTCCGAAGGAAACAAAAGAAATGTTCATATAAGGACTATAGTCGGAGAGTCCCTCAGGACTCCCCAAAGTCTCCAACTTCATCTGGGCTTTCCCCTTACTGGTCATTGAATCCTGTATATAGTTGATATGCACAAAAAATATAGAACCACAAAAGAGTGAGATTTCCTTTGAAATCTCAGTAAGTACATAAGCAGCTTAAAAGAAACAGGAAAAAAGCAACTATGATATTATCACCACTTAATGACTAGGAAAATTTATCCGAAGATATACATCATAAGACCACTGTCTAACTGGTACTTTTCTTGGTTCAACCGTATATGTAATCTTTTATGGAATTACACTGTTTCCTTAAAATTTCTTATTCTTTTTTATCACTGATGGGTGTTATGTCTCGTCGTCTCCATCACATATACTTATTAATCATCCGGGCGTTACGTCTCGCCATCCCCGTTGTGATGAGTCTTGTGTCAACCTTCCGGGCGTTACGTCTCACCGTCCCCGTCTTGACACAAAACATATACATATATCACTGTGGGTATTACGTATCGCCGTTCCCACTATTCAGATCAGTCTCACGGGCGTTACGTATCGCCGTCCTCGTGAAGACCGCACACTCTTATAATACGACAGACATTATGTATCGCCGTCCCTGTCGGTACGTCAGTCATCCGGGTGTTACGTCTCACCGTCCCCATTACGACGTGACTAACTTATTCTTATATAACCTTTTCTATTTGAAACATCGATTTTATTTCAGGAAAACCCTGAGTATAAGCAAAATAGGGCATCTCGCTCGAGCGGGTGTCGAGCGATCATCAAGCGAAGTTACTGGTTGGAACTCGCTCAAGCGGGTGTCGAGCGAATATCAAGCGAAGTCACGGTTCGAACTCGCTCGAGCAGAGTATCAAGCGATACTCTAGCGAGGGGTCATATTTTGCCTTCGCTTAACCCACAGGTCGAGCGATGGTCGAGCGAGATCATGGCTCTAAGAGTTTTTCTACTTAGAACATGCCATTCGTTTTACTATAATTTATTTGGCTTCTTAAAAACTTAAATCTAAGTTCTTAAAATTTTATTGAACATTTTTACAAGACAATTTAAATCAAACCTTACTTATGTGCCACTTTGTCACTTAATCATGTTTTTAAGAGTTCAATACTAGTAAACATAGTTCAGTCACTTCAATAAACCATTTTCATGCTTAAGTTAAGCTAAAATATGGACTTACAAATTCTTCAAAGTTCAAGAGAATGGATCCAACCAACTTCTTGCAAGCTTTTCCCCAAACTCAATCACTTAGCTCACAAAGAAAATTTTTAAGGGTTTTGGAAGGGTTTTTCTGGAGTTATCTTCCAAAAGGAATGTGTTCTCTCCTTTTAAAGGAACTTAGAAAGCTCTCAAGGGTCTATTTATAGGATGGTGGTCAACCAACATGAGGGGGAGAAGAGGGAAAAACCCTAAGGTGCACTAGTTGTCTGTTTGCATGGGTGATGAGGTGTCCACCTAAGCATATCTTATGATGAGACTTAAGCCTCCCAAATCCTAGGCTTTGCAACTGGATTAGTCATCTAGGGACTCACATTTGAGATATTTTTGTTGCCAATTTTGATCCATGGCTGAGAACTGAGCTAAAGGGATAAGAGGTGAGGTGGCATTTCACCTAACCATACATGCACCTTTCATCTCCAGCCCTTTCCTTATGTCACACGCCCCTCTCCAGATTTTCCCACTCATTTGGTTATTTCCTAACTCCCTTAAGTCTCCATTTAACAAGTTCTAGAAGGTCACTTCTTAGTTTAGTTAGGGTAGAGCCAAATCTGACCCACTCAGTTACCTATCAACTAAATTTTAGCTCCCCTTGTGTTTCCATCACATTAACTAACCAATTAGCTTCCAAATCAACTTTCCATCAATTTCCAACTATCCCTACACATGTCCTAATTCCATAAAATCTAAAAACCAATTGCTTAATTAGTTACGTGTCTCAAATTAGTTCACTTCATCCAACTCGAGTTCCATTTAAGCCCATTCCAAAACTATGCACTTGCTTCCAAAATAAGTTATTGATCCCTTCCGAATCTTGAAATACTTAAAACATATAAGTTTTAGATCTATCTCTCAATGTTATATACCAATTAGAATCACCTCATTTGGACCTCATATGAATATCTTATACCCATTTCACTAAAACACGACAGATTAATCCAAGAATGCATAATTCCCAGTACCAAGTGTTATCTCATATTTCTCAATTAAATCTCCCACTCTATTTTCCTAGAAAATAAATAAATCAAATAAATTTCCTTAAAGTAATTTCCATAAAATAATTTATCTTAGAAAATTTGGGTTATTACATCCTCCCCTCCTTAAAAAGGATTTCATCCCCGGAATCGCTAAGATATAAATAATTAAGGGTTTAAGGAATCTACACCTTGGTTGCTAGCAGCAGTAGATTCTTCTGAAGAGGTAGGTACTCTTTCCTCATTAAGCAACGAATCTTGAGAGTAGTAAAATTTCATGTCTACATCTGGATCATAATACATATTCACACTCATTTCTTGCAATGCACGTAATCTCTCTGCCTTTGTCTTTTCTATTATGGGTCCCTCTTCACATTGATGTTTTCGATCTTCAGATCTATCAGATGACTCTACTATGACAGATTTTCCTTTATCCTTTCTTCTCAAAAATCTTTTTTTCTGCTTTTAACCATTTTCGAGTGAGTTGTCTTTTCTCACCTGGTAACGCTCTTCTACTTACAGGGTTACCCTTTTCGTCTATGTCCAAAATATGGGTTTTGTGTCTCTCACTTTTATTTAAACAGCTCAATCTCTCAGCTTTCTATTGCTTCAGTTTTTCCCTACAGAATCTCTCTCTAATTCTTTCAAATCTTTTCCTTAACTAATCTACAGGGGTGACTGACATACGTGCATTTCTTTTTGAAGCCATAATTCTGAGTAAGGTCAAATATTAATGAATATTTAATATAAAAGAAAATACAAATATCATACAAATGTCATATAGCTGATTCAATTTATGACGCATATTATTACAACTACGTTTCAAACAAGTGGGGATAATTAACTTTCATTACATCCTCACGTTCCCAGGTGGCTTCCTAAAAAACAGGATTGTTCCAGAGTACTTTTACTAACACTATGGTACGATTTCGATGGGTTTGTTCTTTCTGATCTTCAATTCGTATAGGCCACTCTTTATAAGTTAAATTGGGATGCAAATTATTAGGACGCGGATCCATTAGTGCCATTGGCTGATTATTCAAACACTTTTTCAGAAAAGATACATAGAAGACGTTATGAACTCCTTGCAAATCATCAGGTAGGGCTAGGTGGTAAGCCACTGGACCTACTTTTTCTAGAATTTCATAAGGTCTGATATAACGAGGACTCACCTTCCCTTTCTTACCAAATCGAATAACTCCCTTCAGAGGCGAAATCTTCAAGTACACCGAGTCTCCCACTATAAAATCTAAAGCCCTTCTACGATTATTTGCATAACTCTTTTGTCTACTTTGCGCCGTCTTTATTTGATTTCTAATCCTTGTAATATGCTCTTTGACTTCTTGTAAATACTCGGGTCCCAAAATGCTACTTTCACCCACTTCATCCCAATAAATAGGAGACCTACATTTCCTCTCATAAAGTGCTTTATATGGCGCCATGTGTATAGTAGATTGGAAACTGTTATTATAGGCAAATTCAAGTAACGGTATCAGACTTTCCCAATCTTTGTCAAAATTTATTACACAGGCTCGCAATATATCCTCCAAAGTCTGAATAGTTCTTTCTGTTTGTCCGTCCATTTGAGGATGGTCTGTGCTACTAAAATTTAAATTGGTACCCATCATTTTCTGTAAACTTTGCCAAAATCGAGACGTAAATCTAGGATCTCTATTCGATACTATAGTCTTGGGTACTCCATGCAAACAAACTATTTCCTTCACATAAATTTTTGCCAACCTTTCCATAGAATCCGTGTTGGAGATAGGTAAAAAGTGAGCACTCTTCGTCAATCGATCCACTATTACCCAAATCGAATTTTTCCTTGCAGATGTTCTTGGAAATCCTACCACAAAATCTATGGATAGATCCTACCATTTTCATTCGAGAATTGGTAGAGGTTGCAACTTACCGGCTGGTTTTTGGTGTTCAGCTTTTACTAACTGACACACTGGACACTTGGCTACAAAGGTTGCGATATCCTTCTTCATTCCTTCCCACCAAAACTTTTCTTTTAAATCTTGATACATCTTAGTACTTCTAGGATGAGCAGTATATGGTGTACCATGAGCTTCTTTCATCAACCTTTCTTTCAATTCTGGGGTATCCAGAATGATTTTCTTTCTCCCAAAGTATAGCATCCCATCACCGAAATCATAAAGTGCGAAGACCCTCTTCCTTCCAGTATTTGCTGTTTCATTTTCTCCAGCTTAGCATCCTTTTGTTGTTCTTCCTTAATTTCCTTGTCCGTTAAAGAAATAATTTCTTGAATCTCCATTAGCTTGAGGTCTTGTGATAATCTGTCTACCAGAATTTCTCGCATTAATGCCAGCACTGATAACTCTTCCGTTTGAATTTTCCTACTCAAGGCATCGGCTACCACATTAGCCTTTCTAGGGTGATATTTGATTTCGCATTAAAAATCACTTATAGTCTCTATCCACCTTCTTTGTCTCATATTCAAGATTTTCTGACTAAAAAGATACTTGAGACTCTTATGGTTCGTAAATATTTCACATCTTTCTCCATATAAGTAATGCCTCCAAATCATTAGAGCAAACATTACAGCTGCTAACTCCAAGTCATGTGTGGGATAGTTCTATTCATGGTCCTTAAGCTGTCGGGATGCATACGCAACTACTCTTCCTTCTTGCATTAATACACACCCCAATCCCAATTTTGAGGCATCACTATATATCACCTAAGGTTTATGAGGTTCTGGCAAGGCTAAAATTGGTGCTGTAGTCAATCTCTTCTTAAGCTCTTGAAAACTCCTTTCACATTGTTCACTCCAAACGTACTTAGCATTCTTCCTGGTCAATGCTATCAGAGGTGCAGACAGTTTGGAAAATCCTTTTACAAATCTTCTATACTATCCAGCTAATCCCAAGAAGCTTCGTATTTCATGGGCATTGGTTGGTTGCTGCCATTCTATCATTGCTTCTACCTTTGCTGGGTCCATGGAAACTCCTTCACTTGAGATAATATGACCCAAAAATTTAACTTCTTGTAGCCAAAATTCACACTTACTAAGTTTGGCGTACAGTTGATGTTTCTGCAAAATCTCCATTACTACTTTTAAATGTTCTTTATGATCCTCGTCAGTCTGAGAGTAGATCAAAATATCATCAATAAAGACCACCACAAACTTGTCTAAATATGGTCTAAATATCCGGTTCATCAAGTCCATGAATACCGCGGGTGCATTCGCCACTCCGAATGGCATAACCAAAAATTCAAAGTGCCCATATCGAGTTCGGAAAGCCGTCTTACGTACGTCTTGCACCCTGATCTTCAACTGATGATAGCTAGACCGAAGGTCTATTTTTGAAAATACAGTTGCTCCTCTTAATTGATCCAACAGGTCATCTATCTGTGGAAACGGATATTTATTCTTAATCGTGACCTTATTCAATTCTCGGTAGTCTATGCATATCTGCATTATCCCATCTTTCTTTCTCACAAACAGTACTGGTGCTCCCCATGGGGATGAACTGGGCCTGATAAATTCTTTCCTTAAAAGTTCCTCAATCTGAGTTTTCAATTCTTCTAATTCCACTGGTGCCATTCTATACGGAGCCTTTTGAATTGGAGTTGTGACTGGTTCCAATTCAATAACAAATTCTGTTTCTTGATCAGGAGGCAGTCCTGGAAGATCCTCAGAAAACACTTGAGGAAAGTCTTCCACAACGGGAATTCCTTGAATACTCTTAACAACTTCTGAGGAATTTAACACAGTTACCCAGTAGCCCTTTGTCTCTTTGTTAATACTTTTCTTTATTCGTTTAGTAGTTATTATGGAGGAAATTGCCTTTAATATTTCCCCCTTGTAACAAAATTTCTCCTCCATGGATAAGCCAAAAACTATTTTCTTTTTACAACAGTCAAGTTTAGCATAATACTTGGTCAACCAATCCATACCTAAAATTAAATCAAATTCCATCAAATGGAATAGTATTAGGTCAGCGACTAGCTGTGAACCTCCAATTTCCAAGGGGCAACTTCTTACCATCCGGTGGCATCTTGCTACCTTTCCATTGGACATGACTACCATAACCTTTTGGGCCAAGAATTCCGTTTCTAAGTCACACCTTTGGACACAATCATATGAAATAAAAGATCTTGTGATCTTGTCGCTCCCGAATCAAACAAGGCATAGACCATGCATTGCTTCAACTTAACCTTACCTAAATAAAATTTTATTCTACTATTATTATTATTACCACTCCCAAAGAATCCATTCATTGACTAAAAGAGGGGACTTAGAAATTTACCAGTAATAACATTAGTATCTATAGTCTCATCTGCCTCCATGTCTACTTCTCCAGGCGTGATGAGATAAACTTTAGCTTTCGTGGGAGCTTTTGCTTTTCCTCCAGGTAGAGCTATTCCCTGAGGGGTATTCTGAGGGCAATCCTTGATCAAATGTCCTATCTAGCCGCATCTGAAACAAACTCTAGTATCCACTTGAAATTCTCCCTAGTGTCGACGCCCACATTTTGCACATTGCGGAAATAAAATCGGCACATTTTTATTAATTGCTATTCCTTTTCCTCTATCCATGGATCTAAAATTTGGTTTCCTCCTAGAATCTTTTCCCCTAGAAAATTGAAATCTTCTTTTTTCATAGGCTTGAGTTTGCACCATAACACTCTTCTGTTCAGCTTCTGCTATGGCTGCTAAATTCACCAGTTCTTGATAGTTCTCAATTTGCAAACATGCCACCTGCATACGAATTCGTGGCTGCAGTCCTTCCTGAAACTTCTGCGTTCTCATCTTTTCAGTAGCTACCAAATGCGAGGCAAATCTTGCCAATTCCATAAATCGCGCTGCATACTGTTCCACCGTCATGCTGCCTTGTATTAACGTAGTAAATTCTAAAGTTTTCTGCCGCTTCATAGATTTCAGAAAGAATTGATCATCGAATTATTTCTTGAACCTTTCCCATGTGGGCACTACATTTTCTCCCAATTCTAACTTTAACAACTTTCGTTTCGTGTCCCACCACAGTCCTGCTTCTCTCTATAGCAAATGTTCCGCATACTACACTTTCTGAACTTCAGTGCAACTACTGACTTTGAAGGTACGTTCCAGGTCTACAATCCATTTGTCTGCCTTTAATGCTCCTTCCGTTCCGCTAAAGGGCGGGTATCGGTACGCCAGAAATTTCTCATACGGACACCCTTGAGCTTCTCTTCTATTTTCATTCTGCTGATGATGACGGCTCTGCTCTATTTGATTTTTCACCACTTCCGTCATTTGCCGAATAGCTTCAGCTATTGCCTGGACTCCTTCTAACGGGGGGTTTTGCGCCACTTGTCCCTCTTCCAAGGGTGGATTTCATGCCATCTGCCATTCTCTCAGCGATGGGTTCGGTGCCGTCTATTCTTCTCCCAACGGTGGGCTCGGTGCCATCTGTCCTTCTCCCAACGGTGGGTTCGGTGCCATTTGCTCTTCTGTACGTGGAGGGGTACCAGAGAAGGATTTTGGGCTACCACGTCTACTCGTTTCAAAGGAGGACAACCTTTTGGCATATTGTTTTCCTGAAACATACTCAACTTTACCATAAGCTATACTTGCTTTAGAAACTTCCAAATTCCTAAAGTCCAAAAAATTCATCCATATTACTTTAAATTCCAATCTGATAAAGATTCAAACCTATTCTTGTGCCATGTGATCCATTTCTCCTAGGACACTGTGGATTTTACCCAGAGACGTAATAGCCCTGATACCACTTTGTGACGCCCCCAATTTATATCTGGGATTGAATGTAAATTAAGGTGTCTGGATAAGTAACACTTGGCTACTCACCCTCGTACTTAACAAGAATAAAACGCATATATCATGTAATTCGTAGTGGATTTGGTTTTAGATATAAAACTTTCTAAAGATCACATGGAAAATATACTCACAACATTCACGTCATTCATTAATAGCTTAACATTGTACCTTTTTACATATACAAGGCCCAAATGGTAGCAAGTTAGCTAAAAAAATATATTACATTCCTCCAAAAGACTCTCCTTCATGTCACTCATTTTCTTTCTTGATCTCGGGGAATTCTCTCCCATAGTGAAACCTATCCATACTAACACTAAAGTCTCGCTGGAGTTGTTGTCCCTGTGGAGTCACGTAAACCCCACACATGGACAACGAGCCATCTAGTTCTAATATTAAACAACATCCTGTGCGTCGCCTCTCCTCAGCAAAAGTGGATGCGTCAAGACTCCAAACTCATGTAGGTTGATTACTGATAGGAGGTCTAAAGGAAACAAAAGAAATGTTCATATAAGGACTATAGTCGGAGAGTCCCTCAGGACTCCCCAAAATCTCCAGCTTCATCGGGGTTTTCTCCTTGCTGGTCATTGAATCCTGTATATAGTTGATATGCACAAAAAATATAGAACCACAAAAGAGTGAGATTTTTTTTAAAATCTCAGTAAGTACATAAGCAGCTTAAAAGAAACAGGAAAAAAGCAATCGTAATATTATCACCACTGAATGACTAGGGAAATTTACCCTAAGATATACATCATAAGACCACTGTCTAACTGGTACTTTTCTTGACTCAACCAAATATGTAATCTTATATGGAATTATACCGTTTCCTTAAATTTTCTTATTCTTTCTTATCACTGATGGGCATTATGTCTCGCCGTCTCCATCACATATACTTATCAATCATCCGGGCGTTACGTCTCGCCATTTCCGTTGTGACGAGTCTCGTGTCAACCTTCCGGGCGTTACGTCTCGCCGTCCCCGTCTTGACACAAAACATATACATATATCACTGCGGACATTACGTATCGCCGTTCCCACTATTCAGATCAGTCTCACGGGTGTTACGTATTGCCATCTCCGTGAAGACCACACACTCTTATAATACGACAAGCGTTACATATTGCTGTCCTTGTCGGCACGTCAGTCATTTGGGCGTTACGTCTCTCCGTCTCCGTCACGACGTGACTAACTTATTCTTATACATCGTTTTCTTTTTAGTAGTTCATTTCTTATTTATACGAGTTTTTCACTTATAAATTTTTCCATTTGGAACATCGATTTTATTCTAGGAAAACCCTGAATCTAAGAAAAATAGGGCATCTCGCTTGAGCGGGTGTCGAGCGATCATCAAGCGAAGTTACGGGTTGGAACTCGCTCGAGCGGGTGTCGAGCAAATATTGAGCGAAGTCACAGATAGAACTCGCTCGAGCGGAGTATCAAGCGATATACTAGCGAGGGGTCATATTTTGCCTTCGCTCGACCGACAGATTGAGCGATGGTCGAGCGAGATCACGGCTCTAGAAGTTTTTCTACTCAGAACATGCCAATATTTTTACTATACTTTATTTAGCTTCTTAAAAACTTAAATCTAAGTTCTTAAAATTTTATTGAACATTTTTACAAGACAATTTAAATCCAACCTTACTCATATGCCACTTTGTCACTTAATCATGTTCTTAAGAGTTCAATAGTAGTAAACATAGTTCAATCACTTCAATAAACCATTTCCATGTTTAAGTTAAGATAGAATATGGACTTACAAATTCTTCAAAGTTCAAGAGAATGGATCCAACCAACTTCTTGCAAGCTTTTCTCCAAAGTCAATCACTTAGCTCACAAAGGAAATCTTTTAAGGGTTTTGGGAGGGTTTTTCTGGAGTTATCTTCCAAAGGAAATGTGTTCACTCCTTCTAAAGGAGCTTAGAAAGCTCTCAAGGGTCTATTCATAGGATGATGGTTGACCAACATGAGGGGGAGAATAGGGAAAAACCCTAAGGTGCACTAGTTGTCTGTTTGCATGGGTGATGAGGTGTCCACCTAAGCATATCTTATGATGAGGCTTAAGCCTCCCAAATCCTAGACTTTACAGCTAGATTAGTCACTCAAGGACTCACATTTGAGATATTTTTGTTGCCAATTTTGATCCATGGATGAGGAGTGAGCTAAAGGGATAAGGGGTGAGGTAGCATTTCACCTAACCATACATGCACCTCCCATCTCCATCCCTTTCCTTATGTCACACGCCCCTCTCCAAATTTTTTCACTCATTTGGTTACTTCCTAACTCCCTTAAGTCTCCATTTAACAAGTTCTAGAAGGTCACTTCTTAGTTTAGTTAGGGTAGAGCCAAATCTGACCCACTGAGTCACCTATCAACTAAATTTTGGCTCCCTTTGTGTTTCCATCACACTAACTAACCAATTAGCTTCCAAATAAAATCTCCTTCCATTTTCAACTATCCCTACACATGTCCTAATCCTAGAAAATCTCAAAACCAATTGCCTAATTAGTTACGTATCTCAAATTAGTTTACTTCATCCAACTCGAGTTCCATTTAAGCCCATTCTAGAATTCCCCACTTGCTTTCCAAATAAGTTATTGATTCCTTCCGAATCTCGAAATACTTAAAACATATAAGTTTTAGATCTATCTCTCAAAGTTAATTGGAATCACCTCATTTGGATCTCATATGAATAACTTATGCCCATTTCACTAAAATATGACAGATTAATCCAAGAATGCATAATTCCCAGTACCAAGTGTTATCTCATATTCCTCGATTAAATCTCTCACTCTATTTTCTTAGAAATAAATACATCAAGTAAATTTCCTTAAAGTAATTTCAATAAAATAATTTACCTTAGAAAATTTGGGCAATTACAAAGAAAGAGGCTAACAATCCTCAAATAATCAAAGGAGACTAGAATGGACGAAACTGTGGTAATTGCAGAAACTGAATGCTACTAAAGTATTTCTTTGGGGACCATGCTTGGAGTCCCTCCCTAGAAAACTAATTTTAATGAAGAGAAAAACTATATATTCTCCCATGTGTCCTAAATGCAATAGAGATGTTGAAACTGTCAATCATGCTTTTTGAAGTTGTAGCTCGGCTACTGATGTGTGGAATCAAAGTATAAGGGAGTTACAAAAGATGCCTAGCTCTGAAGGTAGTTTTAAAGAACTTTTTGAAAGAATTAGCTTGAAGTATATCAAAGATACTGTCGAACATTTTGCTGTCTTAGCTCAAGCCATATGGGGTAGAAGAAATAAAATGATTTTTGAGGATCACTTTATGCATCCTAATAGTGTAGTTATCTTCGCACTAACCTCTTTTGAAGAGTACAAAATGGCTCAGTTGAATCACAAACAGAAAAATAAACTACACACAACAATCAGCTGTAAACACACAGAATGAAGGCAACATGTATTGGAGCCCTTCCTTTCTTGGAACATGCAAAATTAATTGGGATGCTGCCTTCTACGAGGATCTCGAAAAAGCATGGATTGGATTGATTGCAAGAAATCACCAAGTAGAAATCATAGCTACCAAAGAGATTGTTGTTAACACTTTCATGGACCCCCTCCATCTAGAAGCTATTGGGGCCAAAGAAGCTGCAGTCATGGCCAATCAATTGAATGTTAACTCTGTGATTATTGAAGGAGACAACCAACAAATAGTTCAAGAACTCAAGGGCAATACCGAGAGGTGGGACAATGTTAGCCTGCTGATAAGAGACACTAAGTTGCTATTATCTACAATTAGATGGAAAGCCATGTATGTTTGTAGAAATGGGAATCAAAATGCTCATTGTCTAGCAAAAAAAAGTTTGTTTGCTAGCTGAATGAGAGTCTAACCTGGTCTTGTACCAGTGATGTATTCTCCCTTATTTTTCTTCACTTTAATGATAATGATTTCTCCTTTCAAAAAAAAAAAAAAAGAAATTCATTTAAGTAACTATAAATGTTGAGAGGTCCAACTTGTTTGTCTATATAAGAGTTTAATAAGAAAGTTTAATGATTTGAAAATACGTAGTATTATTTATAGGAGTATGATGGTGTTGGATCGTTGGTAACTGAGCTTTAGAGTTTATCATAGATAACCCTCAAATTTAGCAGGATAGCTTTCCTGATTAATCGGAAGTGTTATCTATTCTCTAAATTATCTGACGCGTACCCATAGGTTCAATCTCTAAGCTTATAGATCACTTCCAATCTTTAAGGCCTTAGACTTGGGCCAGTCCAATACGTGGGCTTATTCTTCTGAGGCTCTAAATATCCCTTCCAGACTCCATAACATTGCATTGCTCAAGAAACTCATTCAAGTAACTATAAATGTTGAGAGGTACTCCCGTAATAAGAAAGTTTCATAAAAAAAAATTATAGAATTTGAATTTGAGGGGGATAATATCCTGTAATTTATAACCTACCGCCATTATGGAATCACCTATATAATGTGCCTATAGCCATGGTTGACTTGATTATATTATATGATTATTAAATGAGTTAATTCTGCGCAATCTCGTAAAACCCACAGTCGACTTGCATAATCAGTATAATAATTTTTTCATATATATATACTAGGCACACGGATTAGGAATTTTCAATTTTCAACAATTGTAAATTTGTTAAACTTACGTCAGAATTGATGCATGATATTTTTTTATTCATTTCATTAATATCTAGGTCTAAACAAATCATTAAATATTTACTGACGGAATATTTCGACTTCTTGTAAATCAATAATATGGTTATTTTGAAGACTAGATTGCACAAAGGTATAATGTATTGTTCAAATGATGTATCAAATAATAGCCAAATTGAATTGAAAATGAAATACCCTATAAAAAATATGAGTATTTGTAACAAATTATTTACGATAATAATGACTATTTACGATAAAAACAAATTCATTCTTGCAAGAAATAATCAGTTTGACAAAAAATATCTGATCACAAATAAAGAGTTTTCTTGTAATGACAATTATGTATATGATATATTTTATATACTATATTGAGTCAAACTAATTTGGATCTACTTAAGGTTTACTCTAATCTTATTATTTCGTGTCACATTAGTATTGAATTTGTTAGCGTGTCAAAGATTTGCATTCCTAATAAGGCCTTGATTATTGTATCAGATTATGAGATAATGATAGTGCACTGTACACAATCATCTACCCTTCTCTGCCCTCCCAACGACTAACAGTATTGTTATCGAGGAAATATTTCAATCTCTTAGATGAAATATTTCAATCTCTTAGATCATGAACGTGTTAAAATGATTGAAAAAAAAAATTTAAGGTTGGGCCGGACAAAATCTGATATGGATAAATAGGCTTATAACTATTAACAACTATCTTGAAGGAATTTAATAAGATTTTTCGTACTTTTAAATCTCTCTATATAGAGCATGATTTCAAATGGTAAATTTTTGTAAATGGGGATTCGAGAATTTAATTTGAAGAAATTGATGATGCATCCAATTACTGCATGTTCCTTTGTCCGATTTGCATGTTCGGTGAGAAAAGGACACGTCAGCCAATGCTTGTCAATTGTTTGTGTGCCATTTTTTTAGGCATATATAAATATATATCACAAGATAACGAGATTCAAGCAATGATAAATAAACAAGAGTCAACAATATATATATATATATACACAAGTGTTATCAAGACTAAGTTGAAAGTCTACTTACAAAAACTTAACGAATATAATAGAAAAAATTTGAAAAAATATTTTACGAAATATTAGAGAAAGATAAGGAGAAGCCCTAATATTGAAAATGAGTGTGAGTGTTTAATGTTTGAAAAATGATTTTCTCATGGCCAAAACCCTAGAGTCGAATCCTATAATGGACAAAACCCTAAATTTTTCTTCATGTCATGGTCGTGGCCAACTTTTGTCTCAAAATTTCGTGTTCATGTACTTAGAACAAGAAAACATTTTGGATTTGTTCTTCCTGTTGAAGAAAAACCTTAATTTTCCTAGTGAAAGTGTGTGTTCATGTGGAAAAACCCTAAACCGAAACATAGTGTGTTCTTCCTCTCTTTAGTTGTGTGTGTAGCAAGAAGAGTGGGATGATTTTTACCTTTGTGTGTCCCTTGTCCATTCGAAATCGAAATATTGTATTAGAAATCCCTGGTGATTTTGAAATAGTGGTGTTTGCCAAGTAAGAAAATGAAAACTTCAGATTGTACAATGGTGATGGTCGAATACTATAGAAGGAAATATAAAAACTTTGAGGAAAAAGGCCTCTTTGATTCGGCTATTCCCTGTAAAGTGACCTCCTTTCTTATATGAAATTTCAAGAATTTTTTGCATGGATGTCATTTGGCAAAAAGACTCTTTTTCTTCCATATGATGAGATTATATGGAAAATCCAAAAGTAGATATTGTTTGTGGCGTGAAGCTCCTCCCAACCACAACCCTCTTGTTCTTACTTCCATCTTTGTCCTTCTTCACTTGTCTAGATATAATGTACTTGGTGGCATAAAGATAAAAGTCCGAAACCCTAATCTTTGTTGAAATCCTATGTGTGTATTATTGCCATATGAGAAAAGCGTGTCTGTTGTGCCTTGAGCATGCTAACAAATTTAGGTCTTTTCAAGTGTCTTTTTGCCTTTCCAAGGTGTCTCTCTTGCTTGTGCGATTGGCCCCCTCTCTCTTTTTTCTCCAAAATTCTCTTCCAGAACATGGCTTTTCCTATTTCCAAGTAAGATCTTCTTGGAACTTCAAAGGTTTCCTTTCGTGCTTGAAAAGTGTCAGCTAGAGAAATAGGGCCATGCACGTGGGTGAGTAAACCCTAATCCAAAATTCTCTCCCCCTTTTGCCTCTTCCATTCACTTTTTCTAGAACCCTTAGGCATGTTGGACAAGTATCATGCTTGCTACTCTCCTAGTTTTCAAATGATGAGTTTCTAGAAAAGAACAAAAATGCTACTCTTAGCCATGTGGTGCCTTCGCCTCCTTAGAGATCAATTTGGGCTTTCAAACCCTAAATTCCTCCTAGTGGTCAAAATCTACATAGGCCTTTCCCTATACTTTCTCTTGTAGGCTCTTCAAACTTAAAACTCCAAAGCCCAAATAAATAAAACATGGCTTAAGGCATCCTCACACACCTAGTCAGAATTCAATAACTAAAATATTATTTGAAGAAAAACATGAATGGGGACTTGAAAAAGTTTGGGATGTCATAGTAGGGCACTCCAACTTCAGAATTATTGGTGCTTAGCCCTAGTCCTACAATTGGAGATGTACAATAGATCCAAGGACCAGATCGAGCATCGAGAGACATTTAACGCTCACATGACGCTCTAGGGGATGCCATAGTAGGGAGATTGGCTGTCAAGTTTTCCCCTTGACACTTAAAGCGCTAGTTAGGGAATAGTTCGAAGCCATGAACTTGAGCACCATTGATAGTTTTGCAGAACTGGACAGACACGCACCGACAAAATTCATAACCATTAGAAGAAGAAAGCGATCGAATACCTATCTCCACTACCAAACAACGGGAGGACAAGAGCCTAAGCGCTTATTATTCTTGGTTCAACAAAGAGGTAGAGAGTAGGCCCAAGGGACCATCTCGGGTAGAGGTCATGAAAATGACAATATGAAATAAGAAGGACAATGGAGCATCATGCAGGAAAACATACTCAAGATTGAGCGTGAGTGATGCCACTAGCCCCCACTTGGGATGCAACGGAGAGGTAGAGCGTTCGGACATTCAACACAAAGTTACATACTCTGTAGATGACAGTTATTATGCAAAGCATCCTAAAAATCCAACTATTAGTATACAATAAGTGTAGGGATATATGGGTGAAAATAATCTTTTGCCAAAATAACTAAAATCAACCTAATATTTTGGATTAAACCTTAAGTTTAGATCATTAGGTAGCTTAATCTTAGTACAAAATATCACGTCTCCAAATCTAAACCAATTTCTTGGTGCACTTTATGGCACGAAGGGTTAAGCCTAGAAACACCAAAATAAAATCAAGTCTCATGTTCTACTTCTCCTCAATCATCTTGATCCACTGATTCATTGGGACCATCATTTACCCCTGACACAATTTCTATCATTTCAAATGAATGATAATGGATCCACAAAAGGTGAGACTTACTTGAAATCTTAGTAAGTTAGACAACTAATGTGCGAAAGATAGATTATGTATAATGAATGATTAACATGAAATGCATGTAATATAGAAAAATTGTATTGGTCTCCCATTTAGATTTCTCAAAAAATGAACTTTGATGCATACTTTCTTATAAAGAACACAATTTCACTTTCATCATCAACACTTAGTTTTTTTTATTTATTTATCAAAAGTCATATTAAATTATTGAATTAACATAATATATGGTATTGTCACAATTTTCCATAGACATTGTGAGTACCTACAAATGACCGTAGCACAACTCATGTTGAAATCACATTATCTGTAGACTCGTTCTCAATGCATTGATAACTTAACATAATAGCATAAAAGTTATAACATTTGCACTAACCAACATTAGATGTCATAATATATGCGCTCGCTCTAGTATTCTTTAAAAAGAACCCATTTGAAGTCCGTAGATTGTTCTTCATCAATCTAAGGGTTGCCACCCCACAATTTATCACTCCAAAATGGACTGGAAAGTCCCACTAGAATACTTCCCCATCTTAACTTTTGGAGTCGTGATAAAATAATTTTTCATGCCATACTTTAAAAGAGAAGTCATGATATGCATGTATGTGAAAAATTCTAAAAATTATAGTTGTATGCAAAATGGAAAATATGAAACATACGATATGAAATTTCATGCTAAAAAATGATAGTTATAAAATGAATGCGATATTTATCAATAAATCATATATAATCATTGATGAGGATGCAAAATGTCATATTTTTCTTCCCTAATGTTTAATCTTTGATACTAATTTGATGCCTCATTGTACTTATTATTCTTATATTTTAATTTAGGATGCGAATAAAGGCATTAAGTGAAAATGAAGCTAATTGAGTGATTTTGGGCAGTTTTGATATCACTTCATAATCTGGGCATAACTCTCTCATTCGAGTTTCAATTGAGATGATTCAAGATGATATGGAACACCAAGGAAAAAGATCTACAACTTTCATGTTTTGATTTTTGAGAGATACTAGCTGCATCAAAGTCGAAACGGAATCCAAGTTGCTACACTTTACTGCCATTGGTCCACACGGATTCATTTAGAGATAATTAAATAGCAGCCCACATGGTTAGACTTTGTTGAACCGCACAAACAATTAGTAAGCCTTCCATTTGAAGTCTAACTTGAATTTACAAGACTTGCACGTCGCAAGGACATACTTGAAGACATAAGCATCAATTAAATTAAGCAAGTCTTCTCAAATTGCATGACTCTATGCATGGCTCGTACTAGGATTTCAAAATAGCGAAATCGAATGGCTGGGCTTCAACAATTAATTGAGCCGCATGGATCTATTGGACTTCAATTCACCATTGTTCATGGGCCTCACACTTGTTAACAAAGACTTGCACTTAGAATCAAGGGAACACAAGACAATTGGGCAGATTTGAAGCTGCAACATGTATATATATATATATATATATATACTGATATCCTTCAGTGCCATAAGGGGGACTTTTTGGAGGAGCTCAGCACCGTTTTTGATGACACACACAGATCCCTCTTTTCATATTTTCATTTTCTCCTTAAAGTTTTCATTATGGCTCTACGTGACAAAACTTTTGTAATTGGTCAAAGGAAACAAAAATCCTGGAATCAATAAAACTGTGAGATCTAATTTGTTTTTATTATTCAATTTATACTTTGAGTATCGGATATTCTTCTGTGCCTATTTTCATGATTACCTCATATAATTACTAGGAGGCCTATTGGTTTATTATTCGTTGCAATCTAGTGTTAGGTTAGATATCAAATCTATAATTGTTTGATCCATTTAATTTATGAAGCAATTAAGATTTAATGATTTACTGAATCAGAAATTATTAGAACTTAAGAAGAACGCTCGACTAAATTAAATACGATTGTTTGTACTTGTATTATTTAGTTTCACCGATCTCTTTAATTCTTAAGACTGCTACTAGATTAAACCCTTAGTACTTGTTTTGAGTTGTTTAGTAGTTAGGGTTAATTAGAACATTTATTTTCTAATTAACTATGGCTAAGAAGAGATACGAAAATAGTTCTAACAGTGAATATTCAAAGTATTAATTGATATATATTTGCCTCGATAATCAGTGGTAAAATTTTGATGGTGGATGTTGACTTAGACCAATGTTTGTTCTTTTATTTGATTTTGATACTTTAATTTGAATTATTCCTTAGTTGTTCTTCTTAAAATTATTTTCGTTATACTCAAATCCCCATATCCTTGTTCAAGTAGCATAAAACTAGGCTAAATACTCTCCGTGGGAACGATCTTTATTCACACTACTACATGTTTTTTTAGAAGCATAGGTTTTATTTTTTGGTTGTCTATGACAACACACCAATCATCAAAGTGTAAGTTATTGACCAACTTACAACTTGTTGAAGTTGGAGGTGTGATAGCAGTTGTGATAAAAATCGTGCTAAAATAGAGTCTATACTAACTGAAGGAAGATAAAATTTTCAAGATAATGGAAAATTATGAAAAATAGCTAACTTTCAAATATAGCTACTAAATCCCTAAATTTTGCACTATTTACAAATGATCTCCAAACTCAACCAAACTGTATAGACTTCATATTTTACACATTCTAAAACTATCTATATATGCCTTTAGAATATCAAAAGTCAAAGTGATCATAGTCTAATTGAACACAATCCATAGTACGTACTCTAATTGATGCCTAGGTAAAATTCCGACTATTGATCCACATGAATGCATGCATGATGGGGGCCCAAGTCGTATGCCCCAATTTTTCTCCAAAAAAATAATTCTATTTTGTCTTCATTTGTGTACATTTTTTTGAATAAATTGGTGGGGAGTAAATATCATCATTTTTTCAAAAACATAATTCCAAACACCATTTTGTCTTCGTTTGTCAACATTTTGTCTCCAAAAATAATATTTACCCCCACCAATGCATGATGCAGAGAAACACCAAAGTGATTTTATGCTTCATTGTACCCTGAAATCGAATATGCTTGTAACCTTGTGCAAATCTTTTTGAATAAATTGGTGGGAGTATGTATCATCTTAATGAATGTGACAATATGAATATTAATTTATCAAAATTTGCTATTTTCCTGATGGCACTTTTGTCAAGCTTGCAAGTGGTGTTTGGAATTAGGTTTGTCATTGATAGGGAAGAGTCCCTATCACAATGTCCAATTTGAAGGAAATACGGTTCATCTTTCTTTTGTTGTAATTAAAGTCGACGGTGCTTGGCATTATTCAAAATATGGTGTAAACCATATGGTTAAAGGACCTTCTAGTGGTCAGATTCATGATTTTTGTGATAAGTGAGAAGTTCGAGTTTGTGGGTACCAAGGGACTCCACCCTTTTTGCTTTACTAACAAAGGTTCCTATCATGAAAAAATAGACTTTGATGTTCATGTTAGCGACTATACATACCATGATCAGCATGCAAAAGATGAGCATTTGAATGCTTTATTAGAACATACATCAAAGTTGAAGTAAGCTCTTTACAACATTCAGTTGGAATAACATTGGCTAGAGGCTCAAATTGAATGCCAGACAATAGTAATTGATGCAATGAGTCGAATAGCAGTTCACAAGGCCTTTTTTTGAATCAGCAACACTTATTGGTGTGAGTGTTTTGCAAGTTTACCTTCTCCACCGCTTACTTGAGCAAAAACTTGGGATGTCTAGAGTTTAGATTTGGAAGTTTCGTAAGATATTTATCATTTTGAAAATTTTAAAGCCAAAATATTCCATCACATTGTTGGTTTCCATTTTGTTACTAATCCAGGAGAAAGAACAAAAAAAAAAAAAAAATGTAAAGAGATCAATTTGCTAATTCTTTGATGACATTTTCTTATGATCGAGGATGTCCTTGAGGCATAAATACATCTATTTTAATTTTCAGTCCAACCAAGGATGTTGATTGGATTATGCATTAATAATAATATGAGTATGACCCCGTTGTTTCATAGAAAAAGAAAAGAATGCATGCATGATAAATTTTTTAATAGACAATTAATCACTATAACCCTTAATAACATATTAAAAGCTTAATCTTGAACAATTTCATCCCAACACTTAATCATGCCTACTAAAATTCTCAAATTCTAACTAAATCTTAAGCGATACATGATATGATCTTTTCATCAATGACATGCTAGAGTTAAATCATCATATTCTAATTAGAAGGCTTTTCCAAATGCCACATCTCAAGCAAAGTAAAATAAATCATTTTTCTCAAATTAAGTATTAGCAAAATTCAAACCATACATGGTTTAATGATAAACACAAGATCGATATTAAAACTATTATGACATGTATGGTTGGTTATTCCACGGTCATCATTGCACCTTATGTAGGCTGAATTGGCTAAGGAAAGAGGGAGAGTTTCCATGTGGGAGTGGAGAAAGGGTGGTGGAATAAATGTATGACGTAAAGGCATATCATCATGCCATCGGATAAGGAAAAATTACCAAGGAAAATATTTTTTGTATTCATTTAGATTATCTATCTGGCTATTGTGCCTAATTTAAGGCACACTTGAGTGGCCTTCTTAGGAGGTAGGCAGTGGAGTTTGGATAGTGAAGTGGTGATGGCATAACAACTAAATAAATGAAAGCTTTTTAAGAGTGGTTACCAAGATGCTCAAGGGTAATTTCGAATTAGGCAACAAACTTTTGGGGTTTTGGCTAGCATTTTCAGATATCAATCTTGGTCAAAATCTTATGAATGAAATGATGGGTCAAATGAAAGTACTTCTTCTAATAAAAATTGCATAGATATGTTCGAGCTAGGGGAACATTAGTCCATTGCACATGGGCGTCGATTAGTGTGGTTTAGGGTTTGATATATCATTACCCTAAATGACATGTACAAAGGTTTATCTCAAATTTTACCATGATCTAAAAATGATGGAATTGGATAATCAAATAAGAAAATCTTAAATGCTAAAAATGATCATAAATAAATAAGAATAAAATTCAATTTAAAATATGATTTCTAGATCACTAATCGTGTGGTGATCGATCAATGCTTTTAACGGCCAAAATTTTAAACCCAATTTAATTCTTTCTAAAACTCTAAGGATCATGGAGGTGAGGACTAAGAAAAACCTCGAGGTAGCAACAATCGTGCTCAAAGGACTGGAAAATATTGCATGTATCACAACATAAAGGGACATCGAATTGAGGATTGCCATCCCTTAACATTATAGATAGAAGAGTTGTTGGAAATTGAGTCCCTCGGAAGACTAGTTGCCTTGCATTCCTTTTACCAAATTGACATTCCGAAGAAAGTGGAATTGAATGGAGACTCAAGCCCCATAGCATGGGTGGAAGTGAAACCCATTGTGATAGTAAATGCCACCTAAGTCACTTGGCCTCTGTGCAGGGTTATAGTATGCTAGTTTGGTATACCATGACTTATCAAAGAGCTCCCAATGTATATGTTGGCTTATCAAAATACCATTAAAACTCCAATTGGGGTGGCCTCATTCAGCTTAAACTACAGAAGTGAATTGGTAATCCCAATGAAGGTAGGAATGTCGAGTTACAGAGTCTAGTACTTTCAGAAAGGAAAGAGAGGAGATAAAGGTAAGGGTGGTGGCCAACAAGAGAAAAATGGAATAAGACTTCAATGGAAGACTAAGGCTCAGATTGTTCAAAATATAGGACCTAGTTTTGAAGGAAACTTGGGTAACCTACCAAGAAGAAGGGAAGCTCGGGCTGGAATTGAAAGGACCACATTAGTCATAACCTGCCACCAACCTAGAGCCTATTGACTAAAGGACATTGAAGGAAAATAGTTATGGTGACAATGGAAAGCAAAGTACTATAAGAAGTATTTCATGTAAAAATTTTCCATGTAAGAACATTTTAGACACCTCATGTAAGCCATCTCAATAAAACTATTTTATGTCTTAGCATGCCTTAATATTAATTATTATTGCTTTAAAACCACACCCCTAAAGCCAAGCTCTGCGCTCGCATGATAATCAGAGGAAACAATTTCTTTAATCATTTCCTTCTCACAATCTAGTGGGGTCAAGCCCCTTGCTCACCTAGATCTGAAAGCTGAGCTATGTGCTTGTACGATGATCACCATCTAGCATGGTCGAGCCAGTCTCTTCCCTAACTCTCAAATTCGAGCTCTAACTCGCATGGTGACCAAAGAAGGAAAACACTTCATTAACGGTGTCCCTCCTTGACATCTAGAGTAGTCGAGCCCATCTCCACATAGCTTTAAAAATTGAGCCTCTGTAAGTATTTCCATCCTATTCTTGCATGGCAATCCTAGAAGTGGAAAACCCTCTTAAGCATACATCTTCAAAGTGAAGCATCATCGAACCCCCACTATGGCCAAATAAAAGAATGCCTTCCCAAGATGCTCCTCCTTTCTGAAATCAAATAATCAACAAGGAGGTCGAGACAACTTCAATAAGTAATCCAACGAGTGGATGAGACTTGTTAGGGTGGGATCCTGAAGGCCCAAGCCCATACAATATACTCAAACTGAACAAAAGTTGAGTAAAAGACAAAACAACAAGGGGCACACATGGGAAATAAGAAAAGGTAATAAAGCACGAAAGTCACATCCATTCCTTAAGATCAATTGCAAAAGTTATTTTCAATACAACTAAAAAAGTTTTCAATACAACTATAAAGGAAAAACACAAATTAACAATTTGGAGCTAGAGGGGGGAAAGGTACCAGGCATCACATCCTTGCCTAAACTTAGATTGTAATGATGATGTTGGCTACTCTGGATTTTTTGTAGAATACCTATGTGCCAAGAAGTATAGGACTTTGGGCACCCATCGAGTGCATAATCAAATTAGTCAATGCCAATTAGTGCAATCAATTTGTCTAATTCTAGTGGTGTAGAACCCTCAACAACCTTTCCTATAATGAATCTGTTGGGAGCTAAACTTGAAGGCAATTAATGAGAGATTGAAAAGGAGAATATAATTCCAAAGAAGGATAACCCAAAAATAACCCAAAAATATCTCTAAAGGCTTGTACAGTTCAAGAGAAAAATATAGGGATAGTGTGATAAGAGCAAATAATTTCTATAGAACACTTAGAAACTAACCAAATACATATATCTTACAATACTATATATCTCATCATATTCTTGGTTATTTTAAACGTAAATTGAGTTTCATTCTCAGGAATTGTATCCAAACATCAAATTTTTAAGAATAGAAATGTTGAAGGGGATTGGACATTGCATGAACCAAATATGTCATTAGTAGTATTTATAATTTATCACAAAAAACCAAGCAAAGTAGCCATGCATAAGAAGACAAAGGTTGGATTAAAGCGTTTCTCCTTCCTCTTTTTTTTTTTTGTTTCTCTCAACACAGAGAGAGGCAAAAATTTTCTCCCCTTGCTCGCTTCTCATTTTTTTCCTCTTATCCCTCATTCTTAAGATTCATTTCATTTTTTTGTTATATTTTCCTTATTTTCACACCTGTCATCTCATGCAATTGACCTCCACTCTTTTGACATTGCCAAGAAAAGTTATTAAAACAACAGGTGCATGAGAGTCAGGTGTCACTTAACCATTGCACATACTTTTATGTCAAAAGGTTAATTATTGTTGATTTAATATTTTTAATGAGTTACTATTGCATGCATTATTGGGATGGCTGTTTTGACTCTTTACCTCTTGCTTATCTATATTTATTAATTACGATTTACATATATAACATATATCACTCTCAAGATTCTGGATTTCTTGTTCTTTAGATATTCCAATTCAACTGATAGATAAAAAAGAAAAAGGTTATAAAATTGAAAAAACAAGGATTGAGTTGCGCTATAGATATGAATGAGTATACAAGAATGATTTATTTGACGAATAAAATATCATAGTTATGGAAATGGGTAGTAAGTGTATACTACCCTATAACCACTTGTTTATTGCTCTCAATTTATATATTTATTTGTATCATTTTCTATATGTATTTCTTTAACATCCTTAATGATTAAGAATTTTCTTTTTTTAAAAAAAATAAAACTTCACTAATAGTTACTTATTTAATTATTAAGTAAAAGAAAAACTTTAAAAATAAAAAAATAGTAAATGAGTAGTAATAGAATGATAATGCTATCTTTTTCGTATGGAAATACTTATTTGGAAGAAACAAAGCCCTACTTAGGGCATTAAAGGACCAAGTTTGTTGCAAACCTCTCGAGATTGACTTGGTCATGCAAATTTAAATTGGCTTGATTAATTTTTACATTAATCGAGTAATGCTATAGATTGCACTATCATCCTACTTTTATCCTATTAAGTAAAATATGGCAGATTCATCACCCTTGGGTAATGAAGAAGCATCCAATAAATGATGATTCAATGGTGATAAATATTTTACATCTTATTTAGTAGGATGAAAGTGTGATAATAGTGTGGTATATAGAAATTTTCATATTAAGTATTCATGAATACAAAATAATGATAAAGTATTAAACGACACAATTAGTATAAAACTCACCTCTAGTTTGTTAGGCTTAGAGTATTAATTTACACTCTATGATATGAATATATCAAGTAGTACTATTTAAAAAAAGAGAAGAAATTATTTCCAATACTATAGTATTGTTTGAATCTTTATCAATGGAATTTATAATTATATAAACTAGATAAAGATCCATTTGGGAAAAATCAAAGTTTAATTTTTAACATTTGTAGATAAATTCATATGATATAATATCAATAATCTATTTTGTCAAAATAATATTATTTTTGAGTAATTTGAACTCGCGCGAGTTTGACTTGTAGTTTCTCTCTCATTATAGTCCGAAGCCAAACATAATGTCCTTTATTTTCTCTCCCCTCTATGGCTTCTTGCTTCTTTTCTCTTATCCTTCCTTCTTAAGTTTATTTATTGTGTTCGCTATTTTCTTGATTCGCACATATCTATGTGATTTTTCAACCACCAATCACTTGATACCACTAAGAAGAGTCATTAAAACAGTAAGTGCATGAGATTCCCGCCTCACTTAACCAGCGCACATACTTATTATATCAATAGGGTTATTAATGGCGAGTTAGTATGTTTTTTATGAGTTATACTTGCATTAATGGGATGGTTGTTTTGACTCTCTATCCCTTTCCTTTCTATATTTATTTATTTATTTATTAATTTGGATTTACATATACAACATATATCACTCTCAATAGTAGATTTCTTATTCTATAGATATTCCAATTAATAGAAAAAAGAAAAAGGTTATAAAATTGAAAAAACAAGGATTTGGTTGCGCCATACATATGAAAGAGTAAACAAGAATGATGTATTTGACAAATAAAATATCAAGGTTATGGAAATACTTGTTTGGAAGAAACGAAGCACTACTTAGGGCATTATATGACCAAGTTTATTGCAAACCACTCAAGATTGACTCGGTCAAATACAAGTTGGCTTATTAATTTATACATTATACTCTCATCCTAATAGGTAAATTAAAATATGACACGTTCATCTCTTGAATAATAAAGAAACATCTAGTAAGTGATCATTTAATAGTGATAAAAATTCCACATTTTATTTAGTAGAATGAAAGTGGGATGATAGTATAAGGTATAGAATTTTTCATATCAACTATTCATGAAAACAAAATAATGATAAAGTATTAAACAACACAATTCGTATAAAACTCACCTCCACTTATACAAACTTGTATAAACTCTAATAAGTTTGTATTAGTTAGGCTTATAGTATTAATTTTAAACTTTATGATAATATCAAGCACTATTAAAAAAGAAGAGAAGAATTTATTTCCAATACTATGGTATTGTTTGAGCCTTTATCAATGTAATTATTGATATTAATTATATAAACTAGATAAAGATCTATTTGTGAAAAATCAAAGTTTAGTTTTTAACATTTGTAGATGAAGTTATATGATACAATATCATTAATCTATTTTGTCAGAATAATATAATTTTTGAGTCATTTGAAGTTGCATGAGTTTGACTTGCATTTTCTCTCTCATTATAGTCCAAAGACAAACGAAATCCTCCTTTATTTTTGCCCCCCTCTATGTCTTCTTGCTTCTAATTTCCTCTTATCCTTCATTCTTAAGTTTATTTATTGTGTTTGCTATTTTCTTGATTTGCAAGTATCTATGTGATTTCTCAACTACCAATCACTTGATACTACCAGAAAGAGTAAGTAAAACAAGAAGTGCATGAGATTTGCGCATCACTTAACCAGCGAACATACTTAGTATATCAATAGGGTTATTAATGGTGAGTTGATATGTTTTTTTATGAGTTATTCTTGCATTAATGGGATGACTGTTTTGACTCTCTCCCTTTCTTATCTATATTTTTTATTAATTAATTAGGATTTACATATACAACATATATTTCTTATTCTTTAGATATTGCATTTCAATTAATAGAAAAAAAGAAAAAGGTTATAAGCTTGAAAAAACAAGGTTTGGGTTGCGCTATACATATGAAAGAGTATACAAGAATGATGTATTTGGAGAATAAAATATTAAAGTTATGGAAATACTTGTTTGGAAAAAACAAAGCCCTACTTAGGGCATTAAATGACCAAGTTTATTGCAAGTCACTCGAGATTGACTCAGTCAAATTCAAGTTGGCTTGATTAGTTTATACATTAACTTAGTAATTATATACACTATAAACTCTTCCTAATAAGTAAATTAAAATAGGGCAGATTCATCACCCTTGGATAATAAAAAAGTATTCAATGGTGATAAATGGACCACATTTTATTTAATGGTATAAAAGTGGAATGAGAGTGTGGTGTATAGAATTTCCCGTATTAACCATTCATGAGCACAAAATAATGATAAAGTATTAAATGACACAATTAGTATAAAGATCACCTCCACTTCTACAAACTTGTATAAACTCTAATAAGTTTGCATTTACTAGTCTTTTAGTATTAATTTTAAACTTTATGATATGAATATATCATGTACTATTTAAAAAAAGAGAAGAAATTATTTCCAATACTATAGTATTGTTGGAATCTTTATCAATATAATTATTGATATATAATTATATAAACTACATAAATATTTTCTGAAAAATCAAAGTTTAGTTTTTAACATTTGTAGATTAAGTCATATGATTTGATATCAATAATCTATTTTGTAATAATATAATTTTTGAGTAATTTGAACTCGTGTGAGTTTGACTTGTATTTTCTTTCTCATTATGGTCCAAAGCCAAACGAAATCCTCCTTTATCTTTTTCTCCCCTCTATGGCTTCATGCTTCTTTTCTCTTATCCTTCATTCTTTAAGTTTAAAATTTTTTTTTTCTATTTTCTTGATTCGCCCGTATCCATGTGATTTCTCGATCACCAATCATTTGATTCCACCAGAAGCGTCATTAAAACAGTAATTGCATGAGATTCACGTGTCACTTAACCAACGTACATACTTCTTATATCAATAAGGTTATTATTGGCCGTTAATATTTTTTTTGAGAGTTACTCTTGCATTAATGGGATGGTTGTTTTGAAGATCTCCAACCCTTTATTTTCTATATTTATTTTTTTAATTATTAAATTACTAGTAAGAACAAAAAACCTTGGGATACTAAATGAAAAAATTCACTCGATAAGCTCATGCTCAAGACTGACTGGCTCAAATTCAAGTTGGGCTATCTTGGTTGATTTATTGACCGTTCATAAATATAAAATTATAATTGTTTATAAAACAATACAATCCGTATAAAATTTAGCTTTTATTTCTAATATAATAATTCTATATAAAATTGTGAGATGCATAAACATTTCGTAACTGCTTTAAAAAAGACTAAAATTCGCTATTAAAAAATTAATTTTTTTTATATGGGTTTAATATTTTATTCACTTTTTTTTTTTCTAAATGGTTACGTGACAGTTGCATAATTCACGATTGCAAATATATTTTCTCTTTTAAATATTATGTTTTGCTTGGATTCTTGTGAATATAATTATTGATGCATAGATATATAAATTAGATAAAAGATATCTTTGAAAATCAAATTTATTTCACATAGTTGGTAGATAAAGTCCTAAGATATAATATTAATTATTTAATTCATCAAAATATGATAGAGCTTGAACAACTCAAGTTAACTCGAATAATAAATAAGCTGTTTGTTAACATGACATTTCATTCGAGAATGAATTTGAAATTTGATAAAAAAAAAATAAATTTGAACTAACTTATATTCAAAGAAAAATAAAGAATAAACAGGAATTAAATATCTAAACTCGATTGGATTCGGCAAGACTATACCAATTTCCATCATAAAAAGAAACCAATATAGGGAAGTCCGGAATAAAATTTAATATAATTTGAGAGCCCATTTTCCAAACTGCCACTTTTTTGTATCCCTAAACGGATGTACAGATACAGAACCATTACTGCATGACATTTCATCCTTCCAAATCTGCGCTTCCTACGTGGCAACGTCACAATTCTTTTCTCAGAAAACTACGCACGAAATCGTGCGGCTCTGCATTAAGGGGGGCCCACCAAAATCACTGGGTCCCACTTTTAGAGACTCTTCTCGCACATATAAATAAGAGTACTGAGGGAGGACATAATTCACCACTCTCTTCTCAATTCGGCTACTGATCAAAGTTATTTTCTTCCTCTTCGCTCTTCTGAGATATGGAGTTCACGCCGGAAAAAAGCCAGAACGCCGCCCCTGCAAAGCCCCTCCTGTCTTGGTTTCCCTTGGAGGAGGACGATAACTCGCTGTCGAAGCTAATGGATCAGCTCGTGGATGACGACGTACTGGAGAAGAATAACTCAGTAGGATTTAATGGCGGATACCCATACTGGCCACAGCAGATACTTGAGCCTGCAGCGTCATCGTGCTGCGGATCTTCGGTAACGGACTCCAACACCTCGGTCATGATCAGCCCGGACATTGCTCCTATCCTCGGCATGGAGGGTCAGCAGTCGATGCTGTTCGACATGGAGGAGGGTGAAGGGTCGTGGGACCCATTTGCTGAATCGGAGCCGGAGCCAAAACATAAGCTGAAGCCGAAGGCTGTCAAGAATGCTGAGCCGGAGGTTCCCGGCCGGAAAATAGAAACGATAATAATGGAGGACAGTATTGAAGAGCTTGAGTGGAGTGATGAAGTGCTGGCGAGGTTTTTGGGTGAGGATTATCTGGAATGAACAGTGGGATTGCGGCGGCTTATTTGAACAATGTTGCTGCAGTTTCATCTTGCATGCAATCCATATCAATGAAATGAAAATATAGAAAATAAAGAGAAATGAATAGAATAGAGGAAAAGAGTAGTGCTACTCCTAATTTGCAATCTTTCATGGGAAATTGTGTCGTGTTTTCTCCTTTGTTAGTTTGTTTCCGTCTTTTATTTTCGTTAAAAATGGGAATTAAAGGCAGCCATACAGTTGGTTTCAATTTACACGCAGCCTTTTATTCTTAGTTCTTAATGTTTCTAGCTAGTCCCAACCCCTCTCTCTCTCTCTCTCTCTCTCATATATGAAAAACTAATCGCATCTAACAACAATTTTTAGTGGCCAATTCCAATAATATATAAGCAATAATTTATAGGTCCATACATATTAGACAATGAATAATTTGAAGAGAACACCTTTAAATTGATATATTTTAGAGAGAAAACAATAACAAAATGACTTGAAAAGTTTATTACAAACACAGCTCTAGTAATATTTTGTTTCTCATTCTTTGTTTACTTTTTCTCAAACAAGAAAAATTAAACTATACCAAGTTAAATCATTTAAAGAGTTTTATTTTTGTTTATATATTATATATTTATATACACTATATAAAAAAGATATTAGTGACCAAATATTTATGACAAAAAAAATTATTTGTGATTAAAATAGATTAATAATGACTAAAATAAATTATTTGCGACTAATAAATGATAGTAAATAAGAAATTTTTTTTGTAGTGATATTAGCAATGTCAGTTTAGATATCGCTGTAATCTATATGCTCAGAAAGGGAAAAAAGTTATCTCCTTTTGTGTAACAAAAAATGCGTTACAAGCATCTTCGAGAAGCTAACATGTGGTATGGTTGGCAAAATTTAATAAGACGCGTGAATCCAGCTGAATACAAAATTAATGAGTTAAGATTTAGTACTATAAAAATTCACCTTAAAACTCACAGTGTAAAAATACATGGAGAAATCAAAAAACCATTCCAAATTGGCCCAGACCGGTTGTACTGGTCTGATTTTGGACGGGTTGGTCTGGGATCCGTTCCTTTAGTCTCAAAATCGGCCGATTCCAATCCAGTGCTTTCGATTCTACACATTTTAGGACTGGATTAGATTAGACTGGTTCAATATATTATATATTTTAAATTAATTCTTCTAATAATATATATAAATTATAATATATAATACATACACTTACATAAATTATAATTTTATATAACATAATGTTATTATAATTTACAATATAAAATTTAATCTTAAACATGAATATTTATTTGATCATATGCTTTAAATATAACATATATATTAATAACTTTCACCGCCTATTAAATTCTCAATATATTCATTTTGATAAGTACTTTACTATATAATGTATATTAATAACAATTTATACTTTATGAACTTATACTAATACTACATTATTATTGGTAATATACTTTAAGTCTTATGTAAATTACTATATAAATCACTATAGTATTAGTTCTATTAATACTATATCACTATATAATACTATTAACTAAAGAGATATAGAAATACTAACAATATCAACAGTATAGTTATACTAATATTTATACTAATATAATTATATAATTTTACTAAATTAAATTTAAAACAACTCTAACAGATACTAATATGTAATTATACTAATACTAATTACTATAACTAAATCACTTTAACTATCTATAGTATTAATATCAGTATTAATATAGTATACAATATAATAGTATTAGTAATAATTTAGTATCAATGTATTATTATATTCAGTACTGTATAGCATTATTAACATATGGTTTTAGTATCACTATATCACTAATATATATATATATATATAATATATACTGTATATAGTAGTAACACTATAATATTATAATATATCACATATGTATAATTGTATAATTAACTTAATATGTTGCTATTAATATCAATATAACTATATAGGATATTAGTATCACTATAGTATTAGTATATATAGTATAATAGTGTTTAGTATTAGTATTACTGTTAGTATTGGTATATTCAATAGTTATTTAGCATTATAATATATATTAATTTTATATTACACATTAGTGTATTACTAATTTACTATATACTAACACTAATTTTTTGATAGGAAAGATTGATTTCATTCCAATAAAATCTAAATTATAGCTTTGACTTGAATATAAGAGAAATTTAAATTACAAGTTAAACTATTCATCTGTTTGGAGTACTGGATAGTACTGATCAGTCAATCTCACTGTAAATTTATTCAAAACATTGTTTTCTTCAATCTCACCAGACTTTCTTGTGCAATTAATCAAGGTCTCAAAACTGGAAAACCCTTCTACACAGACCAATTTCAAGGAGGGGTTTATGCCTTTTCTAGTGCAGGTTCATCCTCCTTTACTTCAATCAAAACTACGTTAGTAAGGGAATGAAATGCTTCCTTTGACAATTGGCACAACAAATTTAGTTATCCTCTCATTCGGCTAGTAAAAAGCATTGTCTTCTCCAAATTAATAAGCGGGAGCCTCCCCGTTATAAAAAAAATAAGCCTTTGATCAGAATCTTCTCCTTTTTAGTTGTCTTGATCTTCTTGCTCTTATAATCCATTGAATTTACTAATTTATTATTATTAGGGCTCCTCTCCCAGTCCCGTTATTGAAGGGCATGATCAGTACCATGCAATTTTTACGGATGATTTTAGTAATTAATTCAATATTTTGCTTGCTTCATCCATGCATATATTCTCGTTATATTTGATTTATTCCTTTACGTGAAAAATCAGATTATTTATTTATTTATTTTACATTGACAGACCGTTTAATAAGAAAATTAGAAATTTTCAAACGGATGGTATGGATGGTGATGATTTAATTAACAGCCATCAACTTACTTCTTTTTTGCAAAGTCAAGGCATAGTCCATCAATCTTTTAGTCCTTACGAACAAAATGGCGCTATTGATCGTTACCATTGTACCATTGGTGAGATTGGGATAATCATACTTTTTTATAGTGGTCATGTTGGAGTATGTAGCTCATATTTGATAAGGATATATCGGCAAATGATAGATGGTGGTACGATACGAGAGTATTTTTATAATTTTTTCTAAGTACGTCCGTACACTTAAGATTTGGTATAAATACATATGTTGTAACTCTAATTCTGAATATAATAAAATTTGTTGCTCACTCCTGTGGATGCAGGCATATCACCGAATCACGTAAAAATTTTCTCTCTTACTTTCTTTTCGATTATTCTGTATTGTTCATCATAATTTTCGTACGATCACAACAGGTCATGTTCTTAAACGTTTTTGAGTCATAGCTTTCGCTATTGCTTTTTTCTTATCAATAGGATAGCCTTCATTGTCCCTTACTGATCACCAGTCACCATTTTCTTTGCTTTATAGCTATCTTCCTGAATATACTTCTTATGCTTGTGATTCTAAATATAACAATTTTGATCCCAAAAGCTCACCTTGCATCTTTATGGTTACAACACTCGCCACCAAGTGTACAAGTGCTACCATCTCCCAAGTCACTACACTTTCATCTTTCGCCATGTTGTCTCTGAAGAGTAAACTTTTCATAAACAACATGCACTATAAGGTATTCGGCTTTTTCCAGCATCTAAATTCGCCGCAACATAGATAAAAAATCATTGAGCAATTTTTTTAATGCTGGCTATTAGTCGCTATTATTTTTCTATGTAAAACATAACTCATCAGTTGGAAAATTTCGCCGCAATAAAGTCACAATTGCAGCGATTATGCACGCCGCTTTTAATAAAAAAGGTACTCCAATTATCCAACATAAGTCAGTTGTGATTTGTTGGGACCTAAGTAATGTGGCGATCTAACCTTGCCAAGAAAAAGCAAAAATCGCTGCAATATATTCGTATCCTCAGTTTTTAACAATGATTGCTATAGTTAAGTTAGTATCCGGCGCATATGATTCGCCATAACTAATATTTTGTGGGATCAAGCCCACAATTTTGCAGTGAAGTAAATCGCTGTAACTATTAAAAAAAATTAGCAAAAATTGTAGAATCGCCGCTATCTCTCAACATGTTCTTGGATTAACGGAAAATGTGTTGCGCCACAATAATATTAGAAGCGAGTTAGACCCACTGCAATTAGCATTTTGAATCTTTCTAGGAGACTTTTTATTCGCCCCTTATTATTTTATTACAACTTTTGCTTGTATCATGCGATTTTGGCTCACTACAAATGGCCAAATAGGTTGCGTATATGGCATTAAATTGCCAATTTCGTGATGTTCCAACTTTATACATGCATGCATCTCCAAATGTGCCATTATTATTCAAGAGCACTAGTATTAATATTTTAATACTAGTTTGCTCCAAAATAATATATATAATCAATCACTATATATCCAAACAAATTGCATCTTATGCTAAATTACACAAATCCATACTTTAACTTCAATTACATATAATAATCTACCAGTTTCCAAAGGTAATTTAGTACATGACTGCATATTCAATACATGCTGGGATGAAAAGGTGCATTAATACCAAGTGACATGTAAAACTAAGTACTACATATCATGAGCCCCTAACGTTGTTAATATTATGAACCTATACATTTTTTCGGCTTAAAATTGACATAAACGGACAGGCCGTCACAACTTCACAGCATCCTCTAGTATTCTTACTAGTATGCAACTTTGAGTTGCTCTTAGATACACCTTTTGGTTTGCCAATCTGCCAAGAAAAGGTTCCAATGGCAAGTTAATTGTAGCCTAACCAGTAAAGTGAATGAGTCTTCATTGTTTAACATCACACCAAAACATGAAATGAAAAAAACTGGTATATACACCAAAATTGGCAAGAATCATAATAAATACAACTACGAACCTCATCATATATATATATATATAAGTAGATGTTTGCATTACGAACTTGATGGGTGATCAAGCTGCTTTAAAAACCTGCTCAAATTGTTTCCAACTATTAAAGTGTCTCATCAAGCTGAATACATTATTAAACAAAGCTTTGAGTAGTTGGTCGAATTTTAGAATTGTTTACCCTAAAGAACAATAGGGATTTTGGAAATTTCACAAAGTTAATTTTGCAAACCATGGTTAAAAAATCTGCCTATATGAAAACTTGCTAAAAAATGCACATGATATAATAAGTCCAACGAAAATAACAAACCACCATCAGCTGACCCAAAGACAAGCATCAAATAATAGTATATTACATGCTCTTTGATATAGCAGCAACCACACACATGCAGAAAACAATTTGGCAGAGATATCCACGTCCACCATAACAAAAAGTTATGGTGGAAGTAAGGCTAGGCGGCGGGGGATCTGGACCCCGTCGCCCTGCCCCCGCTTGGGCGGGGCGGGTTCGCCGTTCCGCATGGCGGGGGACAGGGGCACTGGCCCCCTGGGAGGCTGATGCGAGGAGCAGATTGGGGTCATCCTCGTCTGTGATTTACCCTGCTCTATATATATATATAAATATATAATTATAATTCATATACTTATATATATTTAAAAAAAAACCTAATAGGCAAGATGACTTTGTTTTGCCTATTAGGATTTTTTGGTTTTAAAAAAAACTGATCTTGGCACATTTTTTGTAGGTCTTAAGACTTAAACTAAAGCCCCCTTCGTCGAAGTCATTCGTGCAGCCCCCACCCCTTAACTCTCTCAGTCTCTGCTCATCTTCTCTCCTCAACCCAGACCTCCAAGTTGGAACCCTAACGACGCTGCCCCCTTAGTCTCACGCTTCCATCATCGCCGGCGAAGATCGTGCTATCGTCTCCCCCTCACTGCATCACTTGACATCAAAGCATTTAAAAAGGCAGGTAAATCCGAAATCCATCCCTTTTATTTTTTATTTTTTTATTTTTATTTTTTTTATTTGTTGATTTATAAAGATTGGACGTTGGTTGGGATGAAATGGAGAAAGAGGATAGGAATTTGGGTACTGTGTGCTGTGGATTTTGCCTTGTGCAATGAATGTGTTTAGAATTTGATAATTGGTTCATTTGATTTGTTTATTTGTTTGATAATAGATTAATTAATAATATTTTGGATTGGAACCCTAAATTAATTAGGGTTCCAATCCTTAATATACGAAACCCTAATTTAGGGTTCCAATATGAAACCCCTAAATTAATTTAGGGCTTCAGACCTAAATTGTCTTAGGGTTTCAAAAAATGTTTCAGCCCTAATTTAGGACATGCTTGATAAATTTGTGTAATGTGTTCCAGATTTTTTGGTTGTTGGTTGTTGATTTTGAATTTTGGGACAAATTTGTAAAAATTAAACTAGAAGCCTTATATAATATTCTATTTTTTAAATATGGTTGTTGGTTGATTTGCTTTTAGATTTATGACTTATACTTGTGACCCAAGAATGTCTTTTACAGCATCGGGTTGTAGTGACTCATGCCATACCTTTATCATCAACACTAACATACTTGATGACCCTCCCACGGCCCCCACTAATCCTAGTCCAGTGACTTCTGCCCTATGGACCCTCCCACAGCCCCTATTGACCATTGACCTACCCCTAAGCCTAGTTCTAGAAAACTTGTTTCAATTGTGTGGTCTCACTTTGAGAAGTTAGAGGGTGGTGACTCCAATAACCCCCAAGCAAAATGAATGCATTGTGGTAAAATATATGGATGCCACTAAAGGAAACATGGTACCTCTCGACTTAAGGTTCTAGTTTTTATAGAACCTTAAGAAGTAGAGTTATAACTTTTATGTTTTGCGTTTTTGAATATAAGGAATGGATCAAGGACGAAATCTGGTGTGAATTGGACAGTCCTGGGTTGAGTCCAATAGGTAGCCGACTTTGAGAAATTGTATTATATTCGGTCATGTGAAGAAAATTGTGATTGACTATCAATATTTCTAATGTCTTGACATGTGTAGGAGTATGTGTCATGAGGAGATGAAGTGATCTAGAAGTTTTAGTTGGCCCAAAGACATGAAGCAAACATGAGAGGCAGAAATCTGTCTGAATCTGTCTAAGAACTAAAGTTATCCCAACCAAATCTCGAAATGGCCTTCTTGAACATGTCAAGTGGTGTATTATAAAGTGTAACAAGTGACCAAATGGATAAGATAAGGGGTTGGGAGATGTCAGATATAAGAAAGAGGCTGGAATGGATTCGTTCATACATGGTTAGGTGACTGCCACCTTATGCCTTAGGTAGGCTGATGCATTCTCAACCATTGATCATTTTGGCTGACTAAAATGACTTAATGTTAGACATTTGATGAATATTTTTACTTCCAAGCCTAATATTTTAGGGGTTTAGACCCAATCATTTGAATTGGAAGAAAGAAAACTCATATCCATAGCAAATAGGTAGTCGGTTATCCCTTGGCTACATTCTCTTCTTTTTCCACACATATGGGTGGACCCCCCTCATATATAATAGTGTTTGAGAGTCTTCTAACTCTCTTGGGAATCCTAGCACACACCCTACTTGAAGGAAACAAAGAAAAACCCCCCTTAAGCTCTTGAACTTCCAAACATCCCCTAAATGAGCTAAGTGAGTGTTTTTGAGGGAATCCTTACAAGAGCTTGTTTCTATCGTCAATACAAGTTTTGCAGAAATTTGTAAGTATATAATTTAACTTGATCTTGGCATAGAATGAGTGAATTGATGATTAAATCATGTTTGTTGTTGGTTGGAGCTTAAACCTTACTTATATGATGTAAGTGAAATCCATTGTGTTTTAAATGAGTTCTTGTTATGATAAAATGCTAAGAAAATCCGAAGAACCTAGATTAATGTTTTAATAAGTAAAAATAAGATTTATGTGAAAAGATTGCATGTTTTAGATTGAAAAATCCTATAAGCCGTGATTTCCCTTGACCCTCGCTCGACCTATGGATCGAGCGAAGAACAAACTAAAACCTTTGCTTGACCCCGCTCGATATTTTGCTTGAGCGAATGATAACCCGAGACTTCACTCGACTCTCGCTCGATATTCTGCTCGAGCGAGAAACAACCCAAGACTTTGCTTGATATTCGCTCGATACCTTGCTTGAGCGAGATATCCTGTTTGCTTAAATTCAGGGCTTTTCCTTGGATAAAAGGGGATGATTCAATAAAAAAGAATTATATGTGTAATATAAGTGTATAATTTATATGATATATGTTGTATTCAAAGTTCATACAACATAAGATTTAAGAGTAAATGCATGTTCCATCCTGTGGTAGGTTTTAAGAAAATGGGCATGACATGTAATTAAGAGAATAAAAAATATTCATAAGAATAAGAGTTATGAATAAGTTAGTCACGTCATGACGGGGACGGGGAGACGTAATGCCCGTATGATTGACATGCCGACAGGGACGGCTATACGTAACGCCTGTCGTAAAACAAAAATCATGTCACGACCGGGACGACGATATATAACACTCGGATGACTGACGAGAATGTGGATATGAACCAATCACGAGTAATAATAGTGGTATGACCCAACCACAGGTAATAATAGTGGCATGGCCCAACGACGGATAATAATACTGGATATAAGTAAAAACTTATAAGAATAAGAAGTTGAAGATAAGAAATAAGTAAGACCCACAAGATTAAGAAATAAGATGAAAGTATAAGTTTTAAGTATATGATGTTGGGTACAAGTAAAATCTAAGTTGGTATGGGAAGAATGGTCATTGACATGCATTAATCCCATAAAGTATTTTCATAAGTTATATGTCTGTGATCATTGCTATGTATGATGATTGTCGATGTTATCAATGCCTTATTTCGTTAACTGTGTACTTACTGAGATTTCTTGAAATTCTCACTCTTTTATATTTTATCTATCATTTCTTATGGAATGATTGATTTGTATAGGAATAGATAAATTATCATTAGACTCAGATATCACAGGAGATTCTGAAGAGTCCCGAGATTCCTACAGAATAATCTTCTCCTAAGAGAATGATCTCATGCACGTGATCAAATGGAATAGCAAGAATATCGAATGAAAGTAAGAGATTATATTTATTAGAAGAAAACTAACTGAGTTATGTAAGTTTTGGATACGATATGTTATGATAAATGAGATATTATGAAAGTTATAGTTTTATTATGCCATGTGATCTATTCATGCAAGAGTTATATCTCTTTGCATATATTGAAGAATTAGCTCATTCCGCTGTGTTTATATTGCATTTAAGAGTAAACTTAGATGCATGCATGCTATTTTTAATGTTTATGTAGGATGAGTAGCATTGTGTTACTTGTCTAGATGATTCAATTTACATTTTAATCGAAGCGAAAAACGGGGCGTTACAGAATGGTATTAGAGCAATACGACTCTGGATAAACCATGAATGTCCTAGAAAAAATGATCACATAGTATTAAGATAGGTTTTGATTTGATTGAGAAATGCTTGAATCCTGGAAAAGATTTGGTCAAGTTAGTTTCTCTCATGGAATTGTGAATGCCTAAGATTTCAAAAATTAGGATTTTTAAGATAGATTATGTGATAAAAGTAGAAACTGACAATGTGATTGACGTCGGCATCATTAGTGACAAGATCAAGTTGATAATGGAGTGTGATGCCTATTTTATTGACTCTGGAGTGGTAAGGTTTATTGTATGGTTGTATATAGAGATGTAAAGTGTATGTGGATTCTTAAGATCTTTGTGGTAATATTTGACAAAACCTTTGCTGGATGATATCAAATGGTAAATATATTTTTCTTCAAAGTTGTGAATTTGAGGTTAACTGATCAACTTGATAGTTTTCTATTGATGGAGTTTGAGTTAATTTTCTTAGTTATAGCAGGTTAAAGATTAAGTTGTGGCAGAAAGATGTTACGATCGAGAATGACCTAAATGTTTAAGAGTGGTAGGCTTGAATTTTATTGACCTGGGCTGTTATAGTAATATCTAGGTTTGGGAGAAATTGTCATAGTCTAAGTGATCTTTGTAGAAAATAAGATAGCTGAAGTTCTAAATTTTGAAGAGTTGCAAAATGGTTTAAAGAGTAAAATGTTACAAGTTTATCGTTCTTATAAGATTCTCAGAAATAGTTTTTAAATTAGATCTCATGTGTTAATTTGACCTGTGTTGGAAATTGATGAGTTTGTAATAATCATAATGAAATGGAGTAGAGTTGAATGGTGGATACAAGAATTTTTTAAGAAAATACTTCCTTAGGGATGAAAAGTATGGATTTGGTTAGCATTTTTTATGATTGAGGAAATAAATTTTAAGAGTATAAGTTCAAATGAGGAAAATGGTATAAATGAACTACTGGTACATAGGCAAAATATTGATAAAATGATATAAATGAACTACTGGTACATAGGCAAAATGCTGATAAAATGGTATAAATGAATTACTGGTACATAGGCAAAATTTCATTTTGGCCCAAGATAAAATTCCAATAAAGCAACCATTATTTTCCTAGAAAATGATATACGTAAATCCTTTAAAACCACAACCATTTTCCTAGAAAATGGTCAACATAAAACTAATAATTAAAACTCACCATTTTCCCAGAAAATGGCCTAAACATCTATTTTATTAACCATATGCACCATAATCTTCCCTATGGATTATCCGCACACCCTGACTCTCATCATCACATCAAGGTAACGACCACGCATGTGACTTCGGAACGGGCAATGCCTAGATAATTGTGCCTAGCACGTACCATGACTAGGCATCCCCTAGCCCCCACTAGCAGAGGAGCTACGAAGTCGGCATGAGAGCGTTACCATCCCGTCTAATCCAGTTGTCGCCCGACGACAACTCAGGAGACGTCACTCAGTATATTCCACTTCCGAGTGACTAGAAGAGCTCCACCGAGATAATACCTCATCTCAGCTTGGGGTCATGATACACACGCACCCGAAAACCATTAACAAATGAAAATCCAATTTTCATTTCCAACACACGAATATGTATGCAATTATGCGAAAACCCCGTTTTTCTTTACAAACATGAACATGCGTATACTATGCAATGCATACGACAATACATAGAAATATCCAACAACCAACAATATCCAATATTTGTTATTGCAAAATATATTTAAATTTTAAGGTTTGTTTGGAAAATACTTATAGCGGGTAAAAACATATATCTTCGAACAAGCGCCGATCTACAGCGCTCATAGCAGTCACTTTTTACATTGGGCAATGATGGTTGGTTTGACACTAAAATTTAGGGAAATACTCATTGGAAGGTGGGAAATCTTATGGTGGTGGTGGTGAAGTGGTGCAACCACCTGAAAGTGGCGGATCGGGCTCAAAATGGGTGGAAACCCATTTTTAGATTTGGGGTTGTACAAGGAAAGTGGGGCCGTGGTTTGAGGAGCTGAACTATAGGGAGTGGTCGGCTAAGCAAGGGGGACCTGTTGGTACCGACAGTGAGGTCAGATGGTGGCCGGTGGCGGTGCTAGATGGAGAAACCTGTGGGTTTCACACCCATTTCGGGTGGAGAGAAAGAGGAGATGGAGCTTGCTGGCGGTGAGTTATGCTTGCTGGTAAAAGGGGAGGATGCTAGAAAGTGGTTGGAGTCATGAGTGGCCGGAGGCGGCGGCGGAATGGCCTGAAAACACAAGAAATCCATTTCGGTTAGGAGGCCGTGTGAGGAAGCTGAGGCCGTCGTGGAGCACACCGACGGTAGGGGAGGCTTGCCGATGTGTGGGAGTGGTGGTGGGTTGGGCGGTGTCAATCACAGGCCGCGCACGGCAGCGCGGGGTGGAGAGGGGGAGAACGAATGAAGAGAAAAAGAGGGAAGGGGGGCTAGTCGTGCGAGCTGGGGGGGGGGGGGGGAGAGGGAAAGAAAAGAAAAGAAGAAAAAGAGAAAGAAAAGAAAAGGAAAATAAAATGAAGTCTACTAGAAAATAGAGCACAATAAATTAAATAAAAACTAAATGAAAATATTACAATTAAATATCAATAAAATAAAATATTTAAACCCTAACAATAAAATAAATTAAACTAAAGCGCAATAAAATTATCAAACAATAATTAATATAAGGAAGACACATCAATTAAAATCACATTATAAATAAATGAATTTAATTCCAATCATTAAAATAATTACCTCATATTAAAATTAATAAGAAAAGTAACGTAACATAATATTTAAACATAAAAACAACGTAAAACTATATTTACTAATTAATAGCTCAAATAACACTTTTAAACAAATAAAACACAACCAATAATATTATTAAAATAAATTAAAAGAATCAACATCAAGAATAAAACAATACGTAAAAATACACGTAATTTGGGATTTCAAATTCTCTCTCCCTTAAAATAAATTTCGTCCTCGAAATTTGCTCGGCTATAACTAATAAAAATTACAATAGTTCACCTACCACATAGCTCAATACTCACTTCATGCAATAACACAATCACTTATTTTCCTCAAACACAAATAGATGTTATTCTATCATAATTGCGGTCTCCAAATATCATTCCCTCTTTAGGAATCCTAAGGTAGCAATATAGTCCGAAATCTCCATATGTACAAGGACTTTAATACGATCTATCAAAATTCTAATGTTCAATAACTCCATACCAAAAAAATCGTGCCACCCTCAAATAACTTTTAAGTTTATCTTCCCAACTTAACCATCAATAAGTATAATTTACCCAACCAAAAGATAAATCTCCCCTTACCTGTATCATCCTAAATTTCAAGTCACTAGTAATCCCTCAAAACCAGCACAAGACTTGAACGTCCAACTACATTGCAAGACATCACGCTCTCGCGCGCCTATGATAACTCACTAAATGCATAAAATTAATCCTCATAATTTCTTACGATTGAGTAAAAGCTGGCTCAACACCTATTAATAAGAAATCCTATACCACATTTTCAAATCCTAAAGTTTTAATATCTCATAATTCTGATTATACTATTATAGTTGACACCTAAACTCTAACGTACATCACATAAAAGCCCTACCAATTCCACTCAAATTAATTAACAAGGTAATCACAATACGCATAATTCTCTCACTCAACTGGACCTTCAATACCCAAGAAAAAAAATAGTTTCAAATATTCAAATTTCTATGTGGTCTCAAGTCACAAATAAATTCTTAAGATACCTCGATAAAGTCAACCATTAAATTCATCAAATATCAAGCCTAAATTGTCTACACCAAATTAACTCGCCCAGATGCCTATAATTTAGATCTCTTGAATTTAATACCATCATATCAAATCAACATCTATCACATAACAAAACTTCTCCTAAGTCAAACACAAATCAAAGTAAAGTACTCTTCAAAATTTACACACACACAACTATTACACATCATTCTCTAAGCATCTATAACAAAATCAAAACTTTACCAAAAAAACAAATAATCACCTACTATCATAGGTATCCCTAAAACAAGTTCTATAACAATATATCAATAGACAGATTTCACACTCACAAGAAGAGTCTATATATAATACAATTCCAACAATCTCCCAGAAATAAAATTAGAATTTAGAAACTCAAACACTCAGTGAGACCCAAGTAATACATATAAATAGCATATGAAATATCAATAAAGAAATACAATTACATAAATACGAACAATTATTAAAACAAATCCATCTCACAAAGATATAATAATATACCCAAATACTAAATAAAACTTAATTAATTTACATAAATATTATATAAAAACAGAAATGGGAAAAAGATAATAAATAAATAAATACATAAATGCCAGACATTCAACAAAACAAGTCCACTTCCCTTGATAAACACAAAATCACCAAAAACTTTTATTAAATAGAACAAGGAAATTGAATTAGAAGAAGAACAGGATATAAAATGGCAATTAAAGTTTCGAAATTCTCCTGAAGTTCAACTCTAACAAGTTTATTGTAAAAATCTCTAGGATTTAAAACCTTTAAAAGAAATGAACCATAGTAAAATAAATCAATAAATAAATAAATAAGTTAATATATATTCACAAATCACCAAAACGAACCCACTCATCAAAATAAATAGGTAAACTTTTAAATTAAAACAAGAGAAAATATGAACAGATAATACATTTAAAAACATACCTCAAAGCATGTCTCTAAAAGGAAATATAGTAGCAATTTCCTTTAAATCTATGTCTCAATGAATCTCAAAGTTCCAAGATATTTAAGAGACAAAACATCATATTTAAAATAAAAAGATAATAAACAAAATCCAAAACCATCTTATAAGAAACTCATGAAATGAAATTAAAATAAAATAAAATAAAAACAAATCCATATGATAAATGCAAAAAACTTAATAAAATAAAGTAACCCACAACAAAATAATAAACTTTAAGACAAGGGATTCCATCATACAATTATTTAAAATATAGGATTCAATAAAATGAATGCTTTAAAATAATAACCTAATCCAACATACTCAAATTTCAATCTAAACAAAGTAACGACATATATATATATATAAATAAATAAATACTCAACAACTTAACTAAATAAATCAACTAACTAAAATCTTAACTAATACCTAATTACAATATTAATAAATATTAAAATGAAATAAAGCAAAACAAACCAATCAATCAGAACTAAGATAACTTCAAAAATAATAAACAAAATGCACTTTAAAATAAAAAGCACAACACCATGAAATAAATATCGAAAGTCTTACAATATAAGTTTGTAGGAAAAACTTAGAGAACGATTATAATAATAAAATAGAGTAAAATAATCAAACAATAAAATAACAATTTTTTTAAAACAACCAATGTTTTTGGTACTGTTCCTAGGTAATCTGTGGATTTACTCAGAATCGAACTGTTCTGATACCACCTGTGACGCCCCCACATTCCCACTTACAAAAATACGAGAATCAAGACTTCAAGATGATGAAAACACGGGTCACGCACCCCCAACGTCAAGTGCTAAGTGGGTGAATACGTGACATGCACAAATAAAAACATCGGATAAATAAAGTCAATATCTAAGTACCAGAATTTTCTGAAAATTAAACAAATCAGTTTAATACAAATTCTCCAACAGAAGATTTAATACAATTATCTTAAAGACAAATAATAAAAATACATTTATAAAAAGAGTAAATACATTTTTCAATATAACAAATTATATTAATAGTACATCAATGGTGGAGTCGCCTCATCAGGCTCAGACTTCTCAAACTTTGCATCCAAAAACTACGATGCTAAGAATGGCATCGCAGGTAAGTACAACCCAAACAAACCATAAGATCAAAATACATTCATGCAACATGAACGTGAGATCATATGCATGAAGCTCAAAAATCATATTCCTCAAAATAAATAAATAACCACACACGCCAAAATCTCATTTTGGTCGAAGATAAAATTCCAATAAAACAACCATCATTTTCCCATAAAATGATACACGTAAATCTTTTAAAACCACAACAATTTTCCCATAAAATAATATACGTAAATCTTTTAAAACTACAACAATTTTCCCAGAAAATGGTCCACGTAAAACTAATAATCAAAACCCATCATTTTCTCAGAAAATGGCCTAAATATACACTTTATTAACCGTATGCATCATAATCTTTCCTAAGGACTATCTGCACACCCTGACTCTCATCATCACATCGGAGGTAACGACCACGCATGTGACTTCGGAATAGACGATGCCTAGCTAACCACGCCCAGCATGACCAAGCATCCCCTAACTCTCGCCAGTAGAGGAGCCACAGAGCCACGGAGACGGCACGAAAGCGTTACTATCCCGTCCGATCCCGTTGTCGCCCGGCGACAACCTAGAGGACGTCACTCAGTATATTCCACTCCCGAATGACCAGAGGAGATCCACCGAGATAATATCCTATCTCGGCTTAGGGTCGTGATACACACGCACCCAGAAACCATTAACACATGAAAACCCAGTTTTCATTTCCAACACATGAATATGTATGCAATTATGCGAAAAACCCAAGCCGATCTACAGCACTCATAGTGGTTACTTTGTATGTTAGGCTAGGATGCTTGGTTTGACACCAAAATTTAGGAAAATACTCATGGAGGGTGAGGAATCTTATGGTGGTGGTGGTGAAGTGGTGCAACTACTAGAAGGTGGCAGATTGGGCTCAAAATAGGTGGAAACCTATTTTCAGATTTAGAGTTGTATAAGGAAGGTGGGGCCACGTTTGAGGAGTTGAGCTAAGGGAGGTGGTCGGCTGAGCAAGGGGGACCTGTTGGTGCTGACGGTGAGGTCAAATGGTGGTCGCTAGCGGCGCTAGGTGGAGAAACCTGTGGGTTTCACACCTATTTCGGGTGGAAAGAAAGAGGAGATGGAGCTGGCCGGCAGTGAGTTATGCTCGTCGATAAAAGAGGAGGATGCTAGAAAGTGGCCGGAGTCATGGGTAGCCGGAGGCAGCAGTGGCATGGACTGAAAACACAAGAAATCCATTTCGGTTAGGAGGTCGTGTGAGGGAGGTGAGGCCGCCGTGGAGCACACTGAAGGTAGGGGAGGCTTGCCAGCATGCGGGGGTGGTGGTGGGCTGGGCGATGTCGGTCACTGGCTGCGCACGGCGGCATGGGGTGGAGAGGGGGAGAGCGGATGAAAAGAAGAAGTGGGTAGGGAGGCTGGTCGTGCGAGATGGGGAGAGGGGAAGAAGAAAAAGAAAGAAAAGAAAAGAAGAAAAAGAGAAAGAAAAGAAAAGAAAAAGAGAAAAGGAAAAGGAAAAGGAAATGAAGTCTTTTAGAAAATAGAGCACAATAAATTAAATAAGAGCTAACTGAAAATACTACAATTCAATATCAATAAAATAAAATACTTAAAACCTAACAATAAAATAAATTAAACCAAAGCGCAATAAAATTATAAAATAATAATTAATATAAAGAAGGCACATAAATTAAAATCACATAATAAATAAAGGAATCTAATTCCAATCATTAAAATAATTATCTCACATTAAAATTAATAAAAAAAACAACGTAACACAATATTTAAACATAAAAATAACATAAAATTAATATTAACTAATTAATAGCTCAAATAACACTTTTAAACAAATAAAACACAACTAATAATATTATTAAAATAAATTAAAATAATCAAAATCAAGAATAAATAATACATAAAAATACACGTAATTTGATATCTCATATTTGGTAAGTGCTAAGGTTATTTATATGGTAAATTATGAAAATACACAGCATAAATATGATATTGGTTATGATCAGAGACTTAAATTACATCGATTTGAAGGAATTAGTGGGGATTAAAGTTCTACTAAGAGGAAAATCTTATTTGTGATTAACATAGAAGATGATTTTTGAGTTACAAAAGAGAGAATATGAATGAACATTTGGTTGATAAAGTATAAAAATTGACTGAGGTCAGTTTAATTTATTAAATGTTGAATTTTACTGGAGGATGTATTAAGATTCTTAAAAAAAGTCAGGATTTTAAATTACTCATATGCTTTAAGAGTTTTAAACAAGATGTGCCAAAAGGAAAGAGTAGTGTTGGCAGCCATATTGGTATTACTAATTATATGATTTTTCTAAATACACACTGAGTTATATTTTAGTGTTGAAGTTGAACTACTAAATTTCAAGGACGAAATTTATTTTCGGGAGAGGGGGGGGGGGGGGAGGGAAGAATGTGATAACCCGAATTTTTAGATATCTGTTTAATTTTCCTATGTGGTATGATCATTGAATATTGATAAAAAAGGAATAAGTATAATAAAGAAAAAACTTATAAATGTATGTTGGAAGGTTAGGAGTAGGATTTGGTATAATGGTGGCTTGTTTTTTGTGAAAAAAGTACCTAACCTGAGATTTAGCTCGATTCTCGTTTGACATTTGGCTCGAGCAAGATTCAGACCGAGATTTCGCTCGATTCTCGCTTGACGTCTAGCTCGAGTAAGATACAGGAAGAGATTTGACGTCTTTCGGTAAAATGATCATAATTTGCTCATTCGATATCGAATTTAAGTAATTCAAGAGGTTATGAAAAGTTAAGAGGAATATATATAACTTTTATATTTTGAGTTTTAAGGGATATGAACTTAATCAAATACTAAAGTAAGACTGAAGTGGCAGATCTGAATTGAAGATATATAGGCATTGACTTTGAAGTTGACTAAAGATTTTGAATAAGATTATGTCTTTAGATTATTTTCTAAACTATCCTAAGATCTGGAAAATTGTGTAGAAATGTGGACAATGAGGAGATTTTATTTAGTAAATTTGTGTGAAATAGGAGGGATCATCTATCAAACACTTGGTGTGCCCGGATTGGTATTCTTGGGCTTATCTGTTGACTTTTAGTGTAAAAATCATAACTTGATCATATCAGTTCCAAATGAAATGATTCTAGTTTTTATAGAACTTAAGAAGTAGAGCTATAACTTTTATGTTTTGCGTTTTTGAATATAAGGAATGGATCAAGGACGAAATCTGGTGTGAATTGGACAGCCTTGGGTTGAGTCCAATAGGTAGCCGACTTTGAGAAATTGTATTATATTCGGCCATGTGAAGAAAATTGTGATTGACTATCAATATTTCTAATGTCTTGACATGTGTAGGAGTATGTGTCATGAGGAGATGAAGTGATCTAGAAGTTTTAGTTGGCCCAAAGACATGAAGCAAACATGAGAGGTAGAAATCTGCCTGAATCTGTCCAAGTCTAACTAAGTGAGTTACAAACTAAAGTTATCCCAACCAAATCTCGATATGACCTTCTAGAACATGTCAAGTGGTGTATTAGAAAGTGTAACAAGTGACCAAATGAATAAGAGAAGGGGCTGGGAGATGTCAGATATAAGAAAGAGACTGGAATGGATTGGTTCATGCATGATTAAGTGAGTGCCACTTCATGCCTTAGGTAAGCTGAAGCATTCTCAACCATTGATCATTTTGATTGACTAAAATGACTTAATGTTAGCCATTTGATGAGTGCACAAAAATGCACTCTAAATACTCTATTTAAATACTAAAAGAAATGAGAAAACAATAGATATAACTCATGTTAATAAAATTAATGGTCATTTATCTTGAAATAGATATAAGCATGATTTAATATATTGATGAGAATATAAAATGCCATATTTTCCTCTCTTAATGTTTAATACTTTATTCTTATTTGATGCCTAACTATACTCATTATTCTTATATTTTGATTTAGGACACAAATGGAGACATTAGGAGCAAATGAAGATAATTGCGGAATTTTAGACAGTTCTGACATCTTTTCGTAATATGGGCATAACTCTCTCATCCAATCTCCGATTGAGCTGATTCAAGATGATCTAGAACCGAAAGAGAAATATCTAAAACTTTTGTGTTTTATGTTTGAAGAGATATCCACTAAATCTAAGACAAAATCGACCATCAAGTGGACGCACCTGCACTTGACGTTCCTGGATATTTTTCAGCCACTTGCATCAAATCCAAATGTTATCATAATATTTTCCAGCAATCACTCCTACACCAACTTGGAAATTCAATGATCAATTCATATGCAAGATGAAGTGCACTCAAGTTTCTTGTAGACAAATTATTTGACCACAAGATATTAAGTCATACAAGACAACTAATGGATAGAGAAGCAAAATTGAAACACTCAACCTACAAGCAAAATCCAGCTCATGCATGGTGGGAAAACAAATGATCAAAATGACAACTCACAAATCACTTGGATTCAAGAATGGCACATAGCAAAACAAGTTGAAATTGTAATAATTTTGTCATGACAACTTGCATGAAGGATGCTTATAAATAGAAGGAAGGGGTGTGTGTTCTAAGAGAATGCTTAGAGTGGGAGAATGCTTAGTGTGGGAGGATGCTTTGGAAGAGCCATTATTTTGAGAGCTTGAGAAAAGAAAAGAAAAACCAAAGAAAAGAGAAGAAAATAATGGTTGGCTATTCCATATTATCCCTTGGAGAATTTTGGTTGCATATTTTCAATATGTGTAACTAAATTCTCAAGGAGGGCTAGGGATGAACTTGTGTGTATAATGGTATTTGTAATTTATTTTTGATTCATGTATTTGGTCTTTAAATATTAAACTCTTTTGTTCTATTATTCTCAATTTATTTGTGATGTTTTTTGTCTTCAAATAATTATAGAATCTATTTCGTTTATGGATTCAGTCATGCTTTTTCTATTGAGTGAATTAGTTCTATAATTATGTTTGAAGCAATTGATTATCTATATTGATTTAATTCTCTGCTGCAATATCGCCTCTTGGGTATATTGTCGTCGTTGGATTTTCTCAATATCGATAACAATTTATGAGAGTTAAGCGCGAAGAATGATTTTTCAAAGAGTTACATGTGATTTAAATTTTGGTTATTAATGTTATATCTTCCGATTAAGAATTTGGATATAGAATTCTTAATTGAGTTATCAATGAATTAAGAATAAATTTGAATACCACAAATACACAAGGAATTCCCTACGCTCTACTTTTCGTCTCATTTTTATACTTTTCAAATTACTCATTTAGTTTTAATTTACATCACACTCATTTAATCTTTTTGTTAATTTCGTTATTGTTCTTCAATTTCTCAATCCATCTCCCTGTGGAATCGACACCCCAAAGCTATACTGCAAACGACCGCGTTATTCTTTGGGCGTAATCAAATTTTGGCGCCGTTGCCGGGGAGACGGTAGAAGAATTTGTAGTTTTTTTTAGTAGTTTGTAAAAAAAAAAAAAAAGAGCGGTAGCTTCGTTCATTTTCTTTTTAGCTTTCTGCATCTTTATTTTTTTTTACTTTTCTTTTCGTAATTTTTTTTTTCAGTATTACACTTTTCTTTACTTTGCATGCGCAGGTACAGAGACGCTTTTGGACGGTTTGCTAGTAGACCCGTGCTAGAATCAGATTCAGAATCTAATTTTTCTAATCGCTTGTTTGATAATTCTTCCAATTCTGACGCGACGAGTGAACACGTGGACCAACCTGTTAGAACCCTCCAAGATTATCTTCATCCCGCACGAACAGCCACACCATCCTGTATTATGTTCTCACCTAATGTTCGTCATGTAGATTTTAAAACAGGAATGATACAATTACTTCCAACTTTCCATGGTCTAGAAAATGAAAACCCCTATGTTCATATTAGGGAATTTGAGGAAGTAGTTGCAACATTCCACAGTCAAAATACCACTGACGAAACGGTAAGGCTAAAGTTCTTTCCTTTTTCTTTGAAAGATAAAGCTAAGAGTTGGTTGTACTCACTAAGACCACGGTCTATTGGAACATGGAGTGAGATGACTCAAGTGTTTTTCAATAAATACTTTCCCCAACATAAGACTAATGCTTTAAAAAGACAAATCTCTACCTTTACACAAAAGGATAGTGAGACTTTGTACCAGTCTTGGGAAAGATTTAAAGAATTACTGAGTATGTGTCCCCACCATGGATATGAGAATTGGCGCTTAGTGAGTTATTTCTATGAAGGCCTTACGCCCAGGGAACATCAATTCGTGGAAATGATGTGCAATGGAGAATTTTTACAGAAAAATCCCGATGAGGCCATAGAGTACCTCAATGAGCTTGCTGAAAAAGCTCATACTTGGACTGGACCTAGTGCTACTGATAGCACAAACAGGTCACGACCTACAGGAAACCCGAGTGGTGGTATTTACCATCTAAGGGAAGAGGATAACCTTAAGGCTAAGGTTGAAATGCTCACCAGAGAATTAGAGTTATTGAAAACCAAAAACTCAAAACCAGCACACATGGCTAATCATGCAGAATCTTTTGGACCATGTGTTGTCTGTGGTGGGGTAGATCATCATGCCCAAGACTGTCCTACACATGCTAATATGAGAGGATGGTATAATCACCCCAACTTCAGCTGGAAGTCTGAAAACCAACAGCCTGCACAACCTTCTAGATCATATCATGCACCATACCATGCACCTCAATCTTCTAAAAATTCTTTAGAAGACACTTTGCATGCATTTATTGAAGTACAGGGTAAGACTAACCAAAATTTTGAGTCTTTAATTATGCAGGTTGTTGAAGAACAAAAGGAGATAAAGAGCCAAGTGTCTAAAATAACGAGTTTCTTGAGTGTAAATGAGCAAGGTAAGCTCCCTTCTCATGCTCAGTCTATACCTCATGGTCAACATATGGCACAAGAAACTGTGAAGAATCACGAGTGCCAGCAGATATATATGATTGACTCACTCATAGACAGGGAAGTTTTCACAACTCATGATTCTGATCCCCTTGAGAATTTTATTGTTGATTTTGAGTATAATCCTATCAGTGATTCATCTGATGTAGCTAATATTTGTGCAATTTTTGACAATACTCAAGATTATAGCACACAGGCTTGGCAACCGAAGTTTGAGGAGTTTCTTGAGAAAAATGAAAAACAGATTCCTTCAAGTGGGCAAGTACCAAAAGTTAATCTAAAGCCTTGCCACCTACCTGTGAAGCTCGAGCACCGAGTTTATTGGGCAAATAAATGTTTCGTTTTTGACCCAGGAGGAATAGTTCAAGAAGTGGAAGATAGTCCGGTTGTAAACTTGGTCTACCAACTTTGACCACAGCATGCAACAATAATTATTATTATTATTATCATCTTATTTGTTTTGTTTTGTTTTTATTTGCTACTGTTTTTTTTTATTTTTGTTTGCAGGATAGTATCATTTTGTCATTTCAGATCACTACTTTTGACGCTTAGCGAGCTATCTACATCACACATCAGGTGTATCCTACCCTTTTTAGTTACTCCCCATCCAATTTTGATTATTAAACATTGAGGACAATGTTTCATTTAAGTTGGGGGGTGGGAATACAAATCTGTTATTTAAACACTGTGGCATATTTTAATCAATATATAAAAAATTGCCAAATTTTTTCACACAGGCATCTTTTCACACAAGATACTCATGCTCATTCATAACCATCTTGGTGAATTCAACAAACCCATTTTAAATCATTTTGCTAAAACATCCACAGAGCCATTTATGCACTTCTCCAAACTTTGTGGTAATATGGTGATTTGACACATGTAACTAAAGAATTATTTTGCTCAAGTATTCATGTGAATTTTGTGAGAATTGAGAGCTTACAAATACAGAAATTGTGATAAGTATCCATTGATCTGTTGAATTTGACACTTCTTTTGAGAATATCATTACATGGTTTGTGGTAAGATGCTGAATATACTTGGGATATGACGAAAATCAACTTAGGATTAACGTCTGAGCCTTTCAAGCTGACCTTTTCATCATAGATCCCTAGCAACCAATTTTGAACCAATATACACATATGGCCTTTTCTTTTCATATCTACATTATCCATACCTCTCCACATTGGAGTATAGCTTATATACTATATTTTCCTACCATTTTACTTCCAAGTGTGTACTAGGTGTGAAATTATCATAAAAAAAAAAAAAACCATGACAAAAATGGCATGGTGCTAGATGTGTCCATCAAATTACGAAGACACCAGTGGCAAAAGAAGATGGAAAAGTGTACTTAGTCAAAAATCTAAAAAATTGAAAAGTACATCAAAAAAGAAAGTATAGCCTACTGAAAAATTTAACAGATTCCCTTTTGTGTATACTTGGAAGTTTTTGAAACCTCTTCACCTTTTCTTCTTATCAACCCAAAACCTAAGCCACATTACAACCCTTTGTGTTGATTTTTCCGATCCTAAGTATGCTTGTGGAAAGAATGGTGGAAATCTCATTTGTTAGTATTCCTATCATAAGATCAATGTTTACTTGTTACTTATATATAATTGGCTAAATTTCCATGAGAGTAAATGTACACCTTTGTCAACTCCATAGAGAGAACCCATAGATGAAACACTTCTATACCCGTGAGTTATGGAGTTGAACCTTTTTGCATAAGATATTCTAATGTTGCATGTGTCGAAACCTCTGATTTGATAAAAATAGTTTGGAACACATACACACTCTGTGGATTGCTATATTTGAATTACTTTTGAAAGGGTTATTGAATTTCTAAGATTGTTTTGATATGTAAATTTGAAAAATGTGTCTTGATGGCCCCTATGTGTGATTTTCTTTGGTCTTTCTCATCATTTTGCATGAAAATTGCTAGGGACTAGCAATGAGTAAGTTGGGGGGTGTGATGAGTGCACAAAAATGCACTCTAAATACTCTATTTAAATACTAAAAGAAATGAGAAAACAATAGATATAACTCATGTTAATAAAATTAATGGTCATTTATCTTGAAATAGATATAAGCATGATTTAATATATTGATGAGAATATAAAATGCCATATTTTCCTCTCTTAATGTTTAATACTTTATTCTTATTTGATGCCTAACTATAGTCATTATTCTTATATTTTGATTTAGGACACAAATGGAGACATTAGGAGCAAATGAAGATAATTGCGGAATTTTAGACAATTCTGACATCTTTTCGTAATATGGGCATAACTCTCTTATCCAATCTCCGATTGAGCTGATTCAAGATGATCTAGAACCGCAAGAGAAATATCTAAAACTTTTGTGTTTTATGTTTGAAGAGATATCCACTAAATCTAAGACAAAATCGACCATCAAGTGGACGCACCTGCACTTGACGTTCCTGGATATTTTTCAGCCACTTGCATCAAATCCAAATGTTATCATAATATTTTCCAGCAATCACTCCTACACCAACTTGGAAATTCAATGATCAATTCATATGCAAGATGAAGTGCACTCAAGTTTCTTGTAGACAAATTATTTGACCACAAGATATTAAGTCATACAAGACAACTAATGGATAGAGAAGCAAAATTGAAACACTCAACCTACAAGCAAAATCCAGCTCATGCATGGTGGGAAAACAAATGATCAAAATGACAACTCACAAATCACTTGGATTCAAGAATGGCACATAGCAAAACAAGTTGAAATTGTGATAATTTTGTTATGACAACTTGCATGAAGGATGCTTATAAATAGAAGGAAGGGGTGTGTGTTCTAAGAGAATGCTTAGAGTGGGAGAATGCTTAGTGTGGGAGGATGCTTTGGAAGAGCCATTATTTTGAGAGCTTGAGAAAAGAAAAGAAAAACCAAAGAAGAGAGAAGAAAATAATGGTTGGCTCTTCCATATTATCCCTTGGAGAATTTTGGTTGCATATTTTCAATATGTGTAACTAAATTCTCAAGGAGGGCTAGGGATGAACTTGTGTGTATAATGGTATTTGTAATTTATTTTTGATTCATGTATTTGGTCTTTAAATATTAAACTCTTTTGTTCTATTATTCTCAATTTATTTGTGATGTTTTTTGTCTTCAAATAATTATAGAATCTATTTCGTTTATGGATTCAGTCATGCTTTTTCTATTGAGTGAATTAGTTCTATAATTATGTTTGGAGCAATTGATTATCTATATTGATTTAATTCTCTGCTGCAATATCGCCTCTTGGGTATATTGTCGTCGTTGGATTTTCTCAATATCGATAACAATTTATGAGAGTTAAGCGCGAAGAATGATTTTTCAAAGAGTTACATGTGATTTAAATTTTGGTTATTAATGTTATATCTTCCGATTAAGAATTTGGATATAGAATTCTTAATTGAGTTATCAATGAATTAAGAATAAATTTGAATACCACAAATACACAAGGAATTCCCTACGCTCTACTTTTCGTCTCATTTTTATACTTTTCAAATTACTCATTTAGTTTTAATTTACATCACACTCATTTAATCTTTTTGTTAATTTCGTTATTGTTCTTCAATTTCTCAATCCATCTCCCTGTGGAATCGACACCCCAAAGCTATACTGCAAACGACCGCGTTATTCTTTGGGCGTAATCACCATTGGATGAATATTTTTACTGCCAAGCCTAAGACTTTAGGTGTTTAGAGCCAATCATTTGAATTGGAAGGAAGACACCTCATCTCTTTAGTAAATAGGTAGCCGGTTATCCCTTGGCTGCATTCTCTTCTTCTTCCACACATATGGGTCGTACCCCCCTCATATATAATAGTGTTTGAGAGTCTTCTAACTCTCCTGGAAAGCATAGCACACACCCCACTTAAAGGAAGACAAAGAAAAACCCTCCTTAAACCTTTGAACTTCCAAACATCCCCTTAGTGAGTTAAGTGAGTGTTTTTTGAGGGGATCCTTGGAAGAGTTTGGTTCTATCATCAAAACAAGCTTTGGAGAAACTTGTAAGTATACAATTTAACCTAATCTTGGCATAGATTGAGTAAATTGATGATTAAATCATGTTTGTTGTTGGTTGGAGCTTAAACCTTGCTTATATGATGTAAGTGAAATCCATTGTGTTTTGGATGAATTTTTTCTGTGGTAAAATGCTAAGAATACTCTTCTTCTAAGAGAATTATCTCACTTACGTGATTAAATGGAATAGCAAGAGTATCAGATGGCAATAAGAGATGATATTTGTTAGAAAAAAACTAACTGGGTTATGTAAGTTTTGGATATGATATGTTATGATAAATGAGATATTAGGAAGATTATAGTTTTATTATGCCACGTGATCTATTCTTGTAAGAGGTAGATCTCTTTGCATATATTGAAGAATTACCTTATTTCGCTGTGTTTTGCATTGCATTTAATAGTAAGTTTAGATACATGCATGCTAGTCTTGACGTTTATGTAGGATGAGTAGCTTTGTGTTACTTGTCTGGATGCTTCAATTTCCGTTTTAATCGAAGCGAAAATAACAAAAATGGTAAGCCAATTAGCACCTTTGTATCAAAGTTAGCCTTTAGCAATGGAGGGTGAGTGTTGGATCCATTCCGGAGTTCGTTAGCTCCTAACACTGCGGAGACATTGATTTGCTCACAGAATTGTATCAAGGGAACCACCATTCATGTTCTAGACGTGTTTGACTATGAAGATGCCGAGGAAGATGATATTTCACAGGCTGGATTTGATAAATAATCAATATCGTTGATTTTATTTTTTATTTTATTTGATTATTGTATTTTGTTTTAAATTGTTTTAAAATTTAAATTGTAGGCATACGCATGAATGACACGACATCTGCCTTTGCTGCATATTAACTTTCTCATGCGCCCATATTGGCTATCCCCATCTCATCTTGGTTAGTGAGATTTTAGTTTTAATTTACTAAATTATCATTCATAATTTATCTTTCTAATATATCATTTCTAATTTATCTTTCTAATTTCTAAGTTATCATTTCTTATTTTTATTTCTAATTTCTTTTTAATATTTCATATATTTTTATCTCACAAGTCACAACCTGATTAGTTGATTGACAATTCCATCTCATCTAATTAGTAACTTAGTACTTACTACTTTGATATTATCATTATATTATATTAGATATAGTTTTGAAATTTCTATATTTTATCATTTCAAATTTATCATTCTAATTTTATTATTTCTAATTTTAAGTTGTTAATATTTCAACTTTTAGATCTTGTGATCTCTAGGCCAAGACTCCAAAGTCCAATATCAAGTTATCAACCTATTATTCAACTGATTCAAGTTTCAACTGTTCAACGAATCAACATGACTCCATTTACCAAATTTTATTTTAATTTTTGGTCACTTTTTCTTTTTTCAGAAACATTTTAATATTTAAGTTGTTTGTACTTTGTAATTTGTTTTAAAATTTTAATTTGTAATAGACTAGTAACTTAATTTTAGTTTTTACTTTTTAGTCTCGACTCATTGTAAATTTGCAATATTGTAATTTGTAGTAGTTTATGACAAGTGGATAACCTATTATTTTGCCTAGTTTGATACTTGATAGTTGATAGAATGTTATACTTTTTTTTTCTTGTATTTTATTTTTTAATTGTGCTACTTATATATTTATTATTTAAAATTTACTAGAATGGGCTCAACTATTTCTGGGCCATTTGAGGCCTAGAAACAAATGGCCTAGAAACACAGGCTGGGCCAATGAGTGCAACACTAGGCATGGGGGCAGATGGATGCGCCCCCACCCCCCCCCCCCCCCCCCCCACGTCGGGCCCCAATCCACCCCTTGTTGGCGAAGCGGGGTACCCTACCCCCACTCCCGGAGGGTGGGGGGCGGAAAATAGGTGCCTTTGCATCCGTAAATAAGGAGACCACCCCCAGGTGGAAGTTTGAGGAATTGAACCAATCAGCAAAGTCGGCTAAAGTAGACGAAAAATACTTTAGCTGCTTTAAAAACAAAATAAAATGAAATAATCAAAATAGGGTTTGGGTCCAAATAACTTATATCAATGAATAATTTTTAACTTGTATATTTATTTCAACGGAGTCCCTAATTTGACTTGAGAACTATCTACTCATGATATATATATACATATAAATATATATATATATATATAATATATGTAAGTCTCCTGAAACTGTCATTTTCTCCATCTGCCAAACAAATGTACCAACCACAAAACTAAGTCTACCCAATTTCTTATTCTGTGTTTTTAATATGGGTAGATTCACACCAACACAAATATGCAGAAAAATATTCTACATTTATTCATAAACAACATGTCTATTCTCTCAATGTAGATTATATGCTCATATTATTAAGAAAATTAATATCCAATTTGCATGGGATGAACAAAGTGATGTATACCAGTGTACTACACACACACACACACACATATATATATATATTTATAGTTGAGGTGTATGTTTTACCTGATGAGTTAGCATCTGAGGGGCATTGATCCACATCGATGCCACATCCATCAACACCACCTTTATATTTTTCTTTCCAGTTGTATAGGCATTGACCAGACATAATAAGCATTTGGCAAGGACAGAAAAAGTTCGCATACATGCAGTATGAGAAATAGACACAACTAAGATGGTTCTCCAATAAACGCAACAAATTACCTTGCATATAAGTCTACCAGCCAATGTAATGAAGGCATTGGCCCAAAAACAAAGCATGCCAATGAACAACCCAAACCTGGTAATAACTGGTAATCCAACCAACTTTGATACGGTACTCAGCTGTGGCAACAAAGAGAAGACTTGGTATAAGGTTTAATTTAATATAAAATTATATGAACGTCGTACTTCACACAACTCAGTAATTAACATTTACAAAACAAATTATAGTTTGAAAACGAAAGCACCACTACTCCTATGGAAGGGGAAAGGTAAAACAGAAACAACAAAATATCTAACAAGCTAGTTTTTTAACGACGGAAAATGTATGGCCACTGAATATTAACCTTGATTAGAACTAGCTTCCAACAAGTCTGATGTTAATCCTGCCACACAGTCAAAGGTGGAAGAAGAAAGCATGTATAAGAAAAGAAGAAAATCACCCTAAACGGTATTCGGAGACAAACGATTTACCAAATGCAAATATGCTTGACAAAATCCATTTATTGAAACCAGTCATACAACATGCAATGGCCTTAATTGATAGATAAGAAACATCAACCAATAACTGCTTATGATCCAATCCACCATCAACATAATTAGCAAGGTATTGATATTATGTGTCTTAGATAAACAGGGGAATCTTTAAACTTGGAGATGTAGATTATTCAATCATATAGTCATTTCTTCCTTTTTCTATGCACAAACCCTAAGTACACTTCGGACGAGCACTCAAGCCTACAGAGAGCAAGTCCTAAAGCATTAACTTTTAGCTTGTGTAATCTAGCATCAAGTTAAACCTTGATGGTCATCTGACAAAATCCATTTAATAGAATCTAACATACTTAAGATGCATCTTACCAAGAAGAAGCTTCTTCCATTCCAGACAACATCAATCTGTCAGTTTAGAAAGGTAGCATTAAATATCATATGTACCATCAAATATCATAGAATTTTAGCAAGAAAATGAATAGCTTCAACCCAACTCATGCCAGACCATCCAAAGCAGTGAAACATATGAAAACTAGAACACATGCTTCTAGAGCTAAACATGCTTCATTCCAGCTCTGCATGGAAAGGGGGAAGATCAATTGTCGAAGGGTAGTTACCAGCTTGACCCCGATATTTTTTGTGTATAGAACAGCTTATATACTAGAGTTTGGCCATGTACAAGATGGCTCTATCTCTAACCATGAAACCCAACCTATGAAGAAACTAAAGCAGTTTCATGAAGGCAGATTCATGTACTATTAGATTTGGTTATCTGAGCCTTAAAATATCTACTCGGTGACAACACTACAAAAAGGCCCATTCATCAGCATGTCATTGAGTAAACGATCTAAATTGAGGAACCAACTCTAGGAAGCATGAGACCTACTAATTACAAAATGGACTGAAGGTCCTTTATCTACCAATGTATCAATCATACCTTGTTGAATATACACCACATGTCCACTATATGCTGGTGTTTATCGACCTGCACAATAATGTAATCATTTCATTGAATTGCCACCACACCTGTGTAATGATGCTTGTAAATAGAAAAAATTAGATACTTACCTTGTTTGCTCCCAAACTGAATTGTCGAACCCAAATATTACTGTTGCTTCCACAAAAACTAATACATATAGCCGCCCATTGGATACATATATATATTATTGTCAAATAACAGCAATCATTACACAAAAAAATGTACCCATCTCCCTCACAAAAAACCTTCACAAAAGCTGGCAATGTCTAAAACCAACCTCATTGAGTCTCTTGACAAGACACAACGAGAGATGGGTTACGTGATAGTAACTCATGCAACAAATGGTCAGTAGCCTCCTGTTTCTCCTCAAGTGCAGTTATCTTGTTCTTCCATGCCTCAATCTCATGGTGGGAGGATTCAGCCTCATTCTTATGTTTCTCAATCAAAGCCAAGTACTCCTTCTCCCGTGCCAAGTCTCGTTGTCTTCTAGACTCTGGGATTACTATCTCTCCTAATCCTTTTGCATATCCCGATCTATGACCAAGTACCTCCCTGAAGACATTTGTGGTTGCTTCCTCAGTTCTCTTCTTCGATTCTATATTATCCATCATTCCAACCATTGAATTTTGCAATACCCAATGACATAATTAAAAGCTAAAGTAAACAAACGAAATTCTATTTGCTAATACCTTTAAGTTGACAAACTGACAGGTATGATAACAAGTGTATATCAGAGTCGAATTCTAGTTAATGAAACCAAATTTTAACATACATACTTTTCTTCAGTAGATTCTGTCATGAACTTGGATTTCTTCTTCGACCATTGAGTTTTCTTAAAGAAGTCTACCAAAATAGTTTCTCCCTCTGCTTGTTACATTAAATTATAGTTAATGTGTTCCAATGCAGCCTGTTCAATGAAACAAGCAATAGACAATTACTCATAGGATACAAAAAGTCTATGAATAGGAAGTGTGATAAACTTTTGTGCATCTAAATGTTCTATGTGGTATAGATTTCATCCAAATGAAGAACAAATAATATACCTTCTGTGCTAAAACCCTGACAAAAGATTTGCGGCCGGTTGTGTGGTTAATTAGTTGCTGCTTTCTATTCTCTTGATTTTGATTTGATACTTTCTGCCATCATCAATTCAATATTAGGGAAAATATTCATAAAGATTAATATCAAACCCATGCGTGACTCACTCCAGTCATAATAAAGTTCAGTTTAAAAAAAAAATGAAATCAAACGCATACCTTGAAGTGCTCACTATGCCACCTCATACATAGCTTAACCCCAACTATTGGGCTTACCAAACTACAGCCAGTCGCAAGTGCTACGTCCTCGTTTTTGGCTGATTTATAAATCCTAAGCAAATCGTGATGGAAGGCATTGAAGCACTTGCGAACCTGTTTGGTAACTGCCAACCGATGGTTCTCCTTGTCCTAATCTAAATCAAAATCACCCTACATTTATAATAAAATATTAAACCAATCATCAATGTAAGTAACATGATATTTTAAGGAAACATGAGACAGGAATCAGAGAAATTACCTTAACCCTATCGATTAACTCATCTTTATATGATTGAGGTACATTGGTCCATCGTGCGTAACTCATGTCACAATGTTGTTTGACTATCCATGTTAAGCGTGTAGTAAACACTGTAGCATTTTCACAGCACGATGTTGTTTCTCTGTCATTAATCTTTAACAACACTAGACCAAATTTACGCAGCTTATCAGATTCTGTACACTTTGCAGGCCCATGTCCACATCTTGTTGTTTGTGACTGGGTTACTAGATTCTTTGCATGGGAATCATCACCTGGATGAGATATAATAAAAATAATGCAAATGTTAGGGGATCTAGTTATTTAGGTATAACAAAAAAATTCTAGTCTAGATTATGTCTACTTTATTGGTTTGAACGCGCTCGATCTCCGGTATGCTATAAATCTCCGGTTCTCTATTAGGCTTTAGTTGAGTATTATCAACTAGCGTTTCGGTCTCAGGCTCTAGGTCTCTCATTGACTCTGGTTCTCTATTAGTAGATGGTTCTCTAGCAGCCACATCCTCTTGGTTTGGGTCCGCACACGGAGGCACCCATGGAAGGCTCGGAGGTTAGGTTGAGTTATTTGATGAACCTCCATCTCTCATGGACTTTGAGCTATGACATTCACTTATGCGCGCTCCCCGTGGCCTAGGCTGAGGTATCGAATGCACCCATTGTCTACTTCGCATCCCTCAGCCTTTATATTGAGCTTTTGAACGGTCTCCTTGCTGGTCACCTGCATTTAAACGATTGGCGAAGTGCTTTTAGGATCATCTCTAAAACAAACTTTAAATTCACACTTCAAATCTAGGGACAAAAAAACCTAGGTAGGCGATGTTCCTCATTTCAAAGTTGTTGGATTTTGACTTGGTTTGCTTGCTAAAAATGTGAAGAACAAACAATATATGCCTAGCCGTTAACAATTTCTCAGCCTACCTGAGATGCAACAAAAACAAACATAGGTAAAATGGAGCATTCATCTATAGAAAATATAATCCCAACTCCGCAATAAGATAAAACATTTTCAACACAATATTAATAAGCCAAATTATTAGTGCAATAACCCCAACTAATAAGGAAATGACATGGTTCACAATACATAAGGTAAAACAAATCTCACAGAATGTGGTTAAGCATACATACACTTCAATGTGGATGCGTACATTCATCATAAACTTGGGGCCCAAGTTTATGATTGATTGCCTATTCTGAATTTGACTCTTCATTGATGGATAAGTGTTCATCTTCAGAATACTCCCAATCACCATAAGTATCTCCTTCCTCAGATGGAACAATATCATCATCAATAAAGTTTGCTGAATCTCTTGTGATATGAGGCTCCACGTCATATCATGCGTCGATATGTATAGGCTCTATATCAATCCTACTAACTGGAGTGCACATTAGACATTGTGATACCCCATATTTATGTGTATTTTTATTGGAGTATTATTTAAATTATTATAATAAATGGTTATGTTGTTTTAAATTAAATGTGTTTTTCATTATTTTGTTTTTGTTTTATTTTAAGTTATAGAATTTAAATTGATGTGCTTTCTTTATATTAATTAATGTTACGTATTTAAATTGCTCTTTAATTTAAATTAGTTTATTGTTGAGATTTAAATATTATATTTTATTGATATTGAACAGTAACATTTTCAATTGTTTTTTATTTATTTTATTGTACTCTTTTTCTAGTTGGACTTCATCTCTTTTCCCTTCTTTTCTTTTTTTTCCTTTTTCCTTTTTTCTTTTTCTTTTCTTTTTCTTTTTTTTTTCTTTCTTTTCTTTTCTTCCCCTGCTTTTCCCCCCAGGCCGTGCGACACCAGCCCCTCCTCTGTTTTTCATTCGGCCTTAAACCCAGCCAGTCTCCACCAATGGCCACCACCCTTCACCGCCAACACCGTTGGCTTCCTCACCCGTCGGTGAGTCCACCGATACCGAAGGTGTCATTTTCGGCCATCCCACATCCTCTGCACAGCCACAAACCCGAAATGGGTTTATGGTTTTTTTTGTGTTTTCCAGCCACCAACGGCCACCCATGATGTTGGCGACCTACCAGCAACCTCCCCTCACTCCGGCGAGCAAAACCCACTGCCCAAAATCACCCAGTTCCACCATTTCCTCCTCCATCCAAAACGGGTCTTCAAACGGGTCTCTCTTAGCCGCACCGCCGTTCGGCCACCGTGAGTCTCACCTCCACCATCAAAACGTTCCCCCACCTCAAGCGACCACCTCCCAGCTCAGTTTTCCCATCCGTGATCTCACCTCCCGTATATGAGCATAAATTTGAAAATAGATTTTCACCCCTTTTGAGTTAGATCTGCCACCTTTCGGTGCTTGCACCACCTCACCATCACCTTCACAAGATTTTTCACCCTCCAATGAGTATTTTTCTAAATTTTGGTGTCAAACTGAGCATCCTAATCCAACCTATGAAGTGACCACTATTAGCGCTGTGGATCGGCGCTTGTTCGATGATCTATGATAAGTTTGTTAACTTTGTTTTGGTAACTTTGTTTTGATAAGTGAGGTGGGCTCTTTTTGTTGAATTGTTAGTATTTATGTAGTTGTTTATTTAAGTTTTCCCCTTTGTGCTTTAATATGATATTTATGTGAATGAACTAAGTTTCATTTAGTGGTTGGGTATGTTTTATTATCGTTTTGAGGCGGTTTTATTCTGATAATTTATTGGTATTTATTTATTTCTTTATATTTCTTAGTTGATATTTTTTATACTATTTATGTGTATTGCTTGGGTCTCACTGAGTATTTGAATTTCAAAGTTCTAATTTTATTTCTGGGAGATTGTTGGAATTGTACTCTAGGCGGACTCTTCTTGTGAGTGTGAAATCTTTGCCTATTGATACATTGTTATGGAATCTATTTTAGGAATACTTATGATAGTAAGCGATCATTTGTTTCTTTGATGAAAATTTGATTTTATTTGTGGAAACTTAGAGATTGATGTATAATCGTTGTGTGTGTGTGTAAATTTTGGAGAGTACATGTCTTTGTTTTGTGTTTGACTTGGGAAAAGTTGTTTTGTTAATTGATGGATGTTGATTATATGTGATGGTATTAAATTTAAGAGATCTAAACTTTAGGCTTTTTGGGTAAGTTTTTTTTTTTTGGGTGGACAATTTAAGCTTGATATTTGATAAATTTAATGGTTGCCTTTGTTGAGATATTTTAAGAAATTAGTTGTGACTTGAGGTCGTATAGGAATTTAAATATTTGAGACTATTTTATCTCTTGGGTATTGAAGATCCAGTTGAGAGAACTATTTGTATCGTGGTTATCTTGCTATTAATTTGAGTAGATAGGGCTTTTATGTGATGTATGTTGGAACTTAGGTGTCAAGCATAGTGGTATAATCAGATTATGAGATAATAAAACTTTAGGATTTTAGAGTGTCTTGTAGGGGCATTTGATGTATTAAATATTTGAAATCAATGCTTGCTTGGTGGAATCAGACGTGAGATATTATTGGAAAACTCAATTTTGTTAATTTTGTAAGAAGTTTAGTAGTAAAGTGTTCAAACCTTAAACTGATCTTTCTAAGTTGATAGGGTGACCTGAGATTTGGAAGCTATATTTTTCTTGGGAATTGACATTGAGGTCTGAGTTATGTTTATTGATGGTTGACTCAAGAGGTATTTGATGGGTCATTAAAGTGGAGAATATGACATAAGCACGAAAGTTAAGCTTAGAGTCAATTGAGAATGGCGCAATTAGTTATATGGTAATAATTTATAAAACTTAATTTTATGTACTTAGCGAGTTATCAGAGTGTGCGCGAAAGTGTGATGTCTTGCAATGTAGTTGGAGATTCAAGTCTTGTGCTGGTTTTGAAGAATTAATAGTGACTACAAATTTGGGATGATACTTGTAAATAGAGATTTATCGTTTAATTGGGTAAATTATGCTTATTGATAGTTAAGTTGGGAAGTTAAACTTGAGAGCTATTTGAAGGTGGCATGATTTGTTGTATGGAGTTATTGAACATTAAGATTTTGAGAGATTGTACTAAAGTCCTTATACATATGGAGACTTTGGACTACATGGCTATCCTAGGAAGTCTTAGGCATAATACGCCATTTGGAGACAAATATGATTGCGATGAAAGTACCTAGTGAATGTGATGATGGAACAACATATGTATGTATGTGAAGGATTGAGGGATTGTGTATTTTATTTGGAGTAAGTGCTGAGTTGTGTGGTAGGTGAGTTATTGGAGTTCTAATTGTTGGAGGTGAGCAAATTTCGAGAACGAAATTTATTTTTAGAGGGGGAGAATGTGATATCCCGTATTTATGTGTATTTTTATTGGAGGATTATTTAAGTTATTATAATTAATGATTATGTTGTTTTAAATTAAATGTCCTTTTCATTATTTTGTTTTTGTTTTATTTTAAGTTATAGAATTTAAATTGATGTGCTTTCTTTATATTAATTAATGTTAAGTATTTAAATTGCTCATTAATTTAAATTAGTTTATTGTTGAACTTTAAATATTTTATTTTATTGATATTGAACTGTAGTATTTTTAGTTGATTTTTATTTATTTCATTGTACTCTTTTTTCTAGTTGGACTTCATTTCTTTTTTCTTTTTCCCCTTTTTCTTTTCTCTTGTTTTTCTTTTCTTTTCTTTTCTTCTCTTACTTTTCCCCCCAACCCTTGCGACACCAACCCCCCCATCTATTTTCCATCCAGCCTCAAGCCCAGCCAGTTTCCACAGCCACCCTTCATCGCCCACACCGCCAGCCTCCTCACCCACCGGCGAGTCCACCAGTATCGGAGGTGTCATCTCCGGCCATCTCATCGCCCATGCACGCCCACAAACTCGAATAGGTTTTATGGCTTTTTTTGTGTTTTCCGGCCACCGCCAGCCACCCATGATGCCAGCGACTAACCAGCAACCTCTGCTCACTTCGGTGAACAAAACCTACTGCCCAAAACCACCTAGTTCCACCATTTCCTTCTCCACCCGAAATAGGTCTTCAAACGGGTCTCTCTTCGCTGCGCCGCCGTCCAACCACCATGAGTCTCACCTCCACCACCAAAATGTTCCCCCACCTTAGCCGACCACCCCCCTAGCTTAGTTTTTCCATTAGTGGTCTCACCTCTGGTGTATGAGCTTAAATCCTAAAATGGGTTTTCACCCTTTTTGAGCTAGATTCGCCACCTTCTTGTGTTGCACTATCTCATCACTACCTTCACAATATTTTCCACCCTTTAATGAGTATTTCTCTAAATTTTGATGTCAAACCGAGCATCCTAGCACAATGTACGAAGTGACCACTATAAGCGCTGTGGATCGGTGCTTGTTCGATGATCTATGATTTTGCCGCTGTAAGTATTTTTCAAATAAAATTTGAGATTTAAATATATTTTACATTAACAACTCCATGTTTGGTTGATGTTGGGAATTGTTGGTTGTTGGATATTTCTTGTGTATTGTCGTAAATATTGCATTGTGTTGTACGTATGTTTATGTGTTGGAAATGGAAACTGGGTTTTCATGTGTTAATGGGTTTTCAGGTGCGTGTATATCATGACCCCAAGTCGGGATAGGGCATTGTCCTGATAGAGCTCCTCTAGTAACTCGAGAGCGGAATATACTGTGTGATATCCCACAAGTTGTCGCCGGGCTACAGCAAGATCGGACGAGATGGTAACGCTCTCGTGCCGACTCCGTGATTCCTTTGTTGGCGGGGGCAGGGGATGCCTGGTCATGGTACGTGCTGGGCGCAATTAGCTAGACATTGCCCGTTCGGAAATCACATGCGTGATTATTACCTACAGTGTGATGATGAGAGCCAGGGTGTATGGATGGTCCCTAGGGGAGACCATGGTGCATATGGTAAATAAAATGGATGGTTAGGCTATTTTCTGGAAAAATGACGAGTTTTGATGATTGATTTTATGTGGACCATTTTCTGAGAAAATGATTGTGATTTTAATGGATTTACATGTATAATTTTCTGGTAAAATGATGGATGTTTTTATTGGAGTTTTATCTTGATCAAAAATGATATTTTGGCGTGTGTAAAAATTATGCATTTTGAGAATGATGATTTTTTAACTTCATGCATATGGTGTCACGTTCATGTGTTTTGTTGTTACATGAATATATTTTATATCTTGTGATTTGTTTGAATTGTATTTATCTGCAATATCATTTTTGGCATCGTAGATTTTGGATGCAGATGAGGAGGGGGCTGTGCCTAAGGAGGCGGCTCCGCCATCGGAATGATTTGCTGTAATTTATTATTTTGGGAAATGTTATTCTCGTTTTTTATAATTATGTATTTTATTGTTTTAAGTTTGGGATGACTGTATTAAATTTCTTGTTGGAGAATTTGAATAAAACTGATTTGTATTATTTAAAAATTTTGATATTTAGTTATCGACTTAAATTATCCGCTGCGACTTTTATTTTATACTTATCACATGCACATACTTTTAGTACTCGACGTTGGGGTGCATGACCCATGTTGTCATCATCCCGATGTCTCGATTCCCGTATTTTCGTAAGTGGGAGTTGGGGATGTCACAAACATGCCTCGCAGTGCAGAAGTGGATTATCATATGCCTGTTGATTTTCTTAATAGTCTTCATTGTCGCTTGATCTGCCATTACCATTGTCTAAAACCCTCTCTATTGATGGAATGTCGTACACATTCATATTATTATACTTTTACACAACATACCAATTTTTTTCACTCTCAAATCTTGAATGTAAAAACATTGGGAAGCTTGGCATGCCAACACAAATGGTTTGTCCTTATACTAAGTCATGTCCATGTTGACATTAATCATATGGTCATCTTCTCAGACCCTCCGGATATTTCGTCAATATCGAACCAGTCACAACTGAACAGGTACACTCGATGACCTCACATATATTGTAACTCCAAAGCAGCATTGATAACACCATAAAAGTTTACACAATTAGTATATTGGTCACTGGTTACCATAACTCCAAAATTTTGTGAACACTGATGAAGTTCTAATTGTTTTGTATGGAACCGTTTACCATTGATAATACATGCAGCAAAACACTTTAGTCTTCGGTCAAGGTCACAAGCTAATGCATACAAATCAGCAAAAACACCAAGTGGGTTGGTGGCGTGCTGGTCTTGAACATACAAGAGATATTGCAGTAAATCATGAACGCAAAACTTAGTAAGGTTTCATCGCCACAATGTCAATTTCGTGTATGTAGAATTGTATATTGAAATTAACTTACACGTTACTTGAACCAAGTGGGAAACTTTGTTTGATGCGTTTGGTCGATATAACTTGGATTTGTCACCTTGCATAGGTCGTAGTGCTCCATATACGTGAAAGGACACAATCGGCCAAATAAAATAATAGATAGTTATGTAAAAAGACACTAGAACAGAAGTAGGATGGTTTCAAAATATTTCACCAGGAAGGAGTGGTTGCTTACTCTAGATAAGGTTCAATCTCAACACAGTTGTGAAGCACATACCATATGGCTGAGGTATGAAGATTATCTTCCAATTGGACATCAGTAGCTATACACAATGGCAAAGTTTTTGATTGAAAATTTTGAAACCATCTTCATTCTCCTCTCCTCCACTGTCAATGTTACAACCCGCTCGATTAAACTGTTTCAACATTTTGGAGATACATCGAGCAAAATATCAAACACTCGATATGAATGTAGGCTTCCGCTTTTAAATTTTCTAAACAGGTTTTATTCTTAACATAACACTTTAACTTATCCAAATACCTTTCGAATGGATATATCTATCTATATTGAATTGGTTACCCGAGTATGGCCTCACTAGGTAATGGATAGCAAGGTGGACCATAACATCAAATAAAGATGGAGGGAATATTGTCTTCAATTTACACAAAATAATGAGGATATCATCTTAAAGCTTGGTTAGGCAATTCAAATCCTTGGTTCGGGCAACAACTCTTTAAAGAAACTACATAGCTCAGTCAAAACCAATACAATATCACTCCATAAAAGCCCCCAAATAGCAATAGGAAGTAGTCTTTACAAGAAAACATGGCAGTTATGGCTTTTGAGCCCAAGGATTTTGCAATCACGCACAGATACACAATTGGTGATATTGGATGTGAAACCATCTGAAAATTTTACCTTTGCAAGTCACTCACAAAAATTATTTCACTCACCTCCATGTAATGTGTACAATGCAGGTAAGATTGTAACCCGCTGACTTTGACACTTCAAATGTTCTTTTCTAAAACCCAAGATCTCTAAGTCATGATGGGAATTTATATTATCTTTTATTTTGTCAAGAATGTTCATTAAAGTGCCCAATATGCTATCTGCAACATTCTTCTCAATATACATGTCATCTAGATTATGTTGAAACCATACTTTCAACCAATAAGAAAGTTTGAAGAAGATGTTTTTCTTTGTCCAGTTTAAACTTTCAGCAATGCGTTTTCTCTTCTTACAAGATTTACCAAATTGAATATCCCCCAACATTTGTAGTTGAGTTATCAATTCCACTCATTCAACCACACATGGTGCCAACCAGTGATCCTCTTAACCATTGGATAGAGATTTTCTGGTTCGCCAAACTTGATCTGTTGGTAAGAAACGTTGATGCCTCATATAACACTATTTTCTGCCATACTTTAACCAATTAGAATCCGTACTGGCATTGCAAGAAGGACACACCAATTTGCCTTTTGTTGACCACTCAAAAAGACCCTCATAAATCAAAAAGTCATTAATTGTCTACAATAAGACAGCATGCAATATGAATGTTTCCTTAGTCAAAGCATCATATGTAGGTACTCTAGCTTCTCAAAGTTCAAGCAACTCATCAATTAACGGCTGCAAATAAACATCAATGTCATTGCCTGGTAATTTTGGGCTATGGATAATTAGGGATATCATGAAAAACTGGTATTTCATACATAACCACGGCGGTAAGTTATATGGGTCAAGAATCAATGGCCAAATGCTATCAGGTTTAGCTAGATTGTTGAAGGGATTGAACTCGTCGCGAGCCAAGTCAAGCCTAACATTCTAAGGCTCTTATTCAAACCAAGTATGAGCTTGATCAAATGTCTTCCATAACTCAGAGTCAGTAGGATGTCTTATGCTTGTATCCTCATTAATGCGTTGCTCTTTAAGCCATCTTATATCACTTGCTATCTTGTTTGACATAAATAGTCGCCGCAGTCTTAAGTTCAAAGGAAAGTGTTGAAGCACCTTTTAAGGAATCACTAGTGACCCATGTGTATTTGGCATCCACCTTAAAGCCTTACAAATAGGACACTCATTAAGATTGGCATTGTCATTACGGAATATGATGCAATCGTTGGGGCATATATGAATTTTGTGATACTTGAAACCCAAACCTCCCTCCAATGACCGTGCAACCTTATATGATTGTTACAATTTAGCATCAGGAAAAGCAGACTGGAGAAAAGTAAGGAGCATATCAAAATACTTGATTGACCAACCACCGAGGATTTTTATGTGTAGCAACTTCATTATGAATGAAAGCTCTGAGAATTTTTGCAACCATCGATTAGAATACTTTGGGCATCCTCTAGAAGTTTCGCAAAAGATGAGTTTGGAGAGGTTTGTAGAATTGATGGCTGGGTGGGCAATATAAAATTGTATTCAGGAACATTTTTGAATGTACATGCATGTATGTCACCAAACATTTTCCTTCATGTCATCAATGTACTCATCTTCTGCACCTACTCTGAGTTATCATCTAGATCGTCATCCATTATGGGCAGTGTTTCCTCCTCTCCATGAAATATCCACTCAGTGTAATTTGGATTTATCCCCTTTATGAACAAGTGAGTCTCTACCTCCAATATAGGCAGGTGTAGATTATTCAAGCATTTATGGCATGGACACTGAATGCGATCACCTTTCATGGAATGGGTCTGTGCCAAAGTGAGAAAATTCTTTACACCTTCAGCGTAGGTAGGGGACCTAAGCCGATCACCGATATTCATCTAGTTTTTGTCTATCTCTAAGAAGAAGAATGCCACTTTATTAGGTGATCATGGAAAATGCTTGCTGACGTCAAACAACTTGAATATTCACACAAACATTATATAAACTAACTTAATGAATCCTAAAGGCATTGAGCCTGTGGCAAGTTTTCTGGATGGTGATAAGGATCTTCATTTTTCTTTCGAGTTGAGACACTTATTACATAAGAGAGTATACTCTCTTAGTACTATTTTATTACTCTTAATGTGTTAACAGTTTCGGATAATGATACTCTTACTACCTCACTACTATTGGCCTATTACTCTTAGTGGACTTGAGATTTTTACCTATTTTTTTAAGGGACAATTTTAAGTACTTTTTAAGATCTTTAAGCATGAAAAGAAGAAGTGGGGATGGAAATTACTTTCCTCTCTTGGTTATTTTGTTTTAATGTCATTGATCACTATTTAATGTGCGATATCACAATGAATTAGTTTATGAGTATGCTTATCATACGGGAAGTTTTGTTTTGTTTTGCTACTATATTAAGGTATGTATTGAAAAAGATTCTGGTTTCCATCCATCCAAAATATGGTCTTTCTGAATATGGTTTTTACCATATGCAATTATGGTTATTTTTATCTACAAAAGCTATCTTTTTCCTAGGTTCTCAAGGATTCTAGTACTAGAGTTATTAGAGGAGAAAACTAAAAAAATAAATAAATAAAGAAAAGAGAAAACTTAAGGAAGTTGATTGTGGTGTATGTATAAATTGATATAAATTTTTGTAGGAAATGGTGAACATCCTCATATCAAGATTTAACATATATAGAACCGGCATAAGTATGTGAACATAAGATTCATGCTTTAAACAATATATAGTTGTAGTATGTATTTGGAATCAAATTCTAGACCAAATTGTGGAGAAGGGATTTTGGTTGGTTGGACAACCATTAAACTTTAAAAAATTATTCTGAATGTATATTTTAGATTATAGAGGGACTCACCCATTTCTTGGTTTTGTAGATGGAACTTATTTCTATATTATGAAATCCATTTATTGTAAAAACAAAAATTCTTGGGTGGAGACTAATGGTTGACTATAACAAAGATTCTTGGACACTACAGGCTGGAATTTTTATGCATAATTTAAACGGCTAAAAATGGGTGATTTACACGGAAAATATTAGGACGAATATTTTATAGTGCTTCTTACAATGTGATGAGGTTGATGGCTTTGGTTTCTATATAAATGCTCATTTATTACTTAGATTTTGGCAATATCAAGCCAAGTTCCAACTTTTGAACATGCTTTCCCATTTTATTGCAATCAAAACTTTTTCTTTGTTTTTGTTTTTGTTTTTGTTTATGATCAGTCTCAAAAAGGCAAACCCTACATTTTATAGTCTCTATGATATCTACTAGAATGTTTTAATTTATACAGTCGTGGCTTGACATTATTTTCATTGTGAGCCAACAAGATGGATTTTTTTGATTTTTGAGTTTTTGTATTTTAATTTCTAATAGGCTAGTAGTTTGATTCTTTTAGGTGGTTGAATTAAATTGAGAGATTCATTTCTGTTCTATGATTCTTGAAACAACAAAAAATTGTGGCTTGACATTATTTTCATTGTGAGGTAATAAGATGGATTCTTTTGATCATTGAGGTATTAAGCGTTGCATGTGAACCAAAACTACGGGTAGGGACCATGACCTACTATTCACAATGCAAATGCAGTTGACCATAACAAAGATGGTTCTTTAAAAGTGACATCCTTAATTTGGGTTTAAGTGTCTAATTTAAGACTAGTGGTTCACACCAACTTAATATATATATGATATTATTAAAATAAAATCATATATATTAATATCTATGTCCTTCTCTCTCTCTCTCTATATATATATATATAGTATATACATTCATCACTCTAGTGAAAGGACTCTTGATTAAAGGGCACCAATTATAAGCACTGTGAATTTTGAGTAAATTGCTAGTGGAGGTTCTTAGAAACAATGCAAATGCAACATATTATTATATAGTACTCAAGATCGGTATTGATGATCAGGACTCCCATGCAAGCTTTTCCTACTTTATTAAATGATAATTTTCTTTAGAAAAAATTAAATAGAAAATTTGTCATGAGCAGGAACTATAAAAAAATCAAAAGGCTTTCTTTTCCTTGAAGAGGTTTTTATACATTTTGTTTTTGGTATATCAGTTTTCTCCTTATGCTGCAAAAACTTATTTGAATTTTACATTCATTGATTATTCAACTATCATGCTTGCCCCCGAGTCTTCTTGGTAAAAGATAGAAAATTTTATATAGTTCTTCGAAAAGGGATCACATGCTTGCCCCCGATTATGGCCTCCCAAAGGGGATCAAAGCACCAACCCAACATAACTCATACACTCTGGAGTTTAGATTTTAGCTAAAGTTAAGATTTTTTTCCTTTTAACAAAGCCTTATGAGCACGCTTGTTTGTTTCTACAAACAGACTCATTCATCAACAAAACAAGTAGGACACATATCAACAAGAAAACATACAAGGTCCATCAACAAGAGGACACATATCAACAAAAAACCCTAAAATCGCTGAATGTACGTTCTCAACATCTAGTAATTTAACACATGAACAAGGCTTAAACACAACTAAGGTCCAGAAATAAAAGAGATTTTGTGAACTTCCCCAAATCCGAAACAAACCCAAATGGAAGGAAAAAATGATTTCTAGCCCTTCCCCTACAAAGGTATTTGGACACACAACCACACAACCACATAAAAGTAAGGGCCAAAAACTGGGTAAACTTACATAATGGAACATGTAAGTAAGATGGGGTCGAGAAATCAAACATTTTCGAGAATCAACCGTCAAGCCTTAATGAGATTCTGTTTGCAGACGCGTTTAACCACGGGTGGATTTCGAGCTTTAAAGCTTGAACGGCGGTCAAAAATCACATCTTTGATGGAATCTCGAATAGGGGGATTAGGTGTGCTGTTTGGGAGGTTTTGAAAGCCTTTGTTTCCTTTGTGGGGGGAACATTTGAGGGCGAGGGAGAAAATATAAGGGAAAAATATTTGCCGCGGAACTTAATGAGCTTTTTGCAGCATTTAAAGTCATTGCTACTAATTGTTTGTCACTGATACACATGTTTAAAACGAGTTAAAAGATAAAAATGTACATTTTCGTGATGTTATGGCGATATATTTCATCGTAATAAAGTAGATAGATGTGAACATTAACAATGTATATTCTGTGTTACGGCAAAATATATTGCCGTAATAAACAGACTTAAAATCTTAGCATGAACAGACTTATTGCAACAATAACTTTTGTTGGTAAGTGAATATGTTTATTGTAGCGACTAGATTCGCCTCTTTTGTCAACAACCTCGTCAGAAAAAGCCTAAAATATAAAGCTGATGTAAGCATTGCACGACGAATAAGAATTCGTTGGAAATAGTGGCTTATTTCGGCGAGTTTTTGTGCAGCGAATTTGAAATTGCTAGAAAAATCTAATTTTCTTGTAATGATGGCAACCTCCATCTACCCCCACCAACTTTGCGAGTTGTGTATGTTTTTACAGAATAGTGCTTCTCTACTTATCCTAATAATATTTCAAACAATATTGATGATTTTATTTTGCAGGACACTCCTTTTGCTATAATGCCTCTCTCTACTGAAATTGACACTATGTCCCTCACCTTGCCTATTGTCGTGTTTCCTCCCAACACCATCCGCCTTTCTACCCCACTTACTCCCATATATAGCTCTTCATCTTACCAATCCCTACTTGCATTAGACCCTATGATAGATTCTCCTTGTCATACATCACCATCCCCTTCCAACCACCACGAAATGATCACCTGATCCAAAGTTGGCATTCACAAGCCTAATCCCAAGGATGCTTATCTTCATACTATTTTAGATATTCCTACATAACCACATAACATTTGCTCTACTCTTAACCATCTCGGTTGGACCCAAGCCATGCATGATGAACTCCAAGCCTTGTTCGATAATCACACTTGGACTCTTATTCCTAGAGAGCCTCACATGCATGTTTTTGGGTGCAAATAGTTTTAAAACTAAACTTAATGCCAACGGCTCCCTTGATCACTTCAAATCTCGCCTAATGGCTAAAGGCTTTCATCAAGTTGATGAGTCAATTACATTGAAACATTCTCTACAGTTATCAAACCTGCTACCATCTGAACTATCATTAGCTTGGCCTTGGTGCACTAGGATATTCGCCAACTCAATGTCAAAAACGCCTTTTTACATTGTGATATCCAAGAATTTGTCTATATGGAACAACCTCTAGGTTTTATCCATCCTACTCTTTCTTATCATGTTTGTAAATTAAATAAAGCCTTTCACGACCTTAAACAAGCACCATATGCATTGTTTGATATATTTAGCACTTCGTTAATTGCATATGGTTTCCATTGTAACACTGCTGATTCCTCTTTTTCTATTGTAGCACTGTTGGTTACTATTCAGCTCATGGTATGCTCATTTTATTATTGTATGTTGTTGACCTTTTACTAACTAGCTCTACCCCAACCCTCCTCATAGAGTTTCTCTATTTCTATAGCCAAAAGTTTATTATGAACAATCTTGGGCAGTTGCATTACTTTCTTGGAATCCATGTGATCCCAACTCAATCTATTTTATCCCAAGCAAAACATGCATTTGGAATTTTAGAATATGCTCATATGCATAAAAGCAAACACATGCACACACCACTGATGTCAAAGACCAAAGGCCTAGCTTGTGACACACTTTTCCAATACTGCTCAAAATCACACTATTGTAGCTAGGTTCCCTAAAATCACACTATTGTGCATTTCCCTACTGATGCTCATTTCAAAATGGTCAAATATATCTTATGTTATGTACAAGGTACTGTTGATCTCAATTTCATTCTTCCAACTCTACTTTTGATCTATATGCTTTTTCAAATGCTAAATGGGATGTCCCAAACGCAATATTCTACTATTGGTTACTGCATATTCCTAGTGGCAATTACATATCTTGGTACAAGAAGAAGTAACCCATTGTTTCCCGCTTGATGAGTACACAAAAATGTATTCTAAATACTCTATTTAAGTGCTAAAAGAAATGAGAAAATAATTGATATAACTCATGTTATTAAAATTAATGGTAATTTATCTTGAGATAGATATAAGCATGATTTAATATATTGATGAGATTATAAAATGTCATATTTTTCTCTCTTAATTTTTAATATTTTATTCTTATTTGATACCTAAATATACTCATTATTCTTATATTTTGATTTAGGACACAAATAGAGGCATTAGGAGCAAATGAAAATAATTGTAAAATTTTAGACAGTTTTGACGTCTTTTTGTAATATGGGCATAAATCTCTCATCCAATCTCCGATTGAGCTGATTCAAGATGATATAAAACCCCAAGAGAACTATCTATAACTTTTAAATTTTATATTTTAAGAGATATCCACTCAATCTAAGGCAAAATCAACCATCAAGTGGACGTACCTGTATTTGACATTTCTAAATATTCTTTAGCCACTTGCATCAAATTCAAATGTTATCACAATATTTTCTAGCAAGCACTCCTATACCAACTTGGAAATTCAATGATCAATGCACATGCAAGATGAAGTGCACTCAAGTTTCTTCAAGATAAATTATTTGACCACAAGATATAAAGTCATACAAGGCAACTAATGGATAAAGAAGCAAAATTGAAACACTCAACCTACAAGCAAAATCCAGCTCATGCATAGTGGGAAAACAAATAATTAAAATGACAACTCATAAATCACTTGAATTCAAAAATGGTACGTGGCAAAACAAGTTGAAATTGTGATGATTTTGTTATGACAACTTGCATGAAGGATGCTTATAAATAGAAAGGATGGGTGTGTGTTCCAAGACCATGCTTAGTGTGAAGGGATGCTTTGGAAAAGCTATTTTGAGAGCTTGAGAAAATAAAAGAAAAACCAAAAAAGAGAGAAAACAATGGCCGGTTCTTCCATATTTTTCTTTAGAGAATTTTTATTGCATATTTTCAATATGTGTAACTAATTTTCTAGTAGAGTTAGGGATGAATTTGTATATATGATGGTATTTGTAATTGTTTTTTATTCATATATGTGTTCTTCAAATATTAAACTCTTTTGTTTAGTTATTCGAAATTTATTATAAATATTTTCATTACCAAATAATTTTAGAATTTATTTCATTTATAGATTCAGTCATGTTTTTTCTATTGAATGGTTTAATCCTTTGATTATGTTTGATTCAATTGGTTATCTATATTAATTTAATTCTCTGCTGCAATAATACTCTATGAGTATATTATTGATGTTGAATTTCCTTAATATTGATAACAATTTCCGTTCTTATATTGTGACGAATGATTTTTCGAAAGATTACATTTGATTTAAATCTGGTTATTCATATTTTATTTTCCAATTGAAAATTTAGATATAGAGTTTTCAATTGAGTTATTAATGAATCGAAAATAATTAAAATTCCAATTATATATAAAGGATTCCCGATGCTCTACTTTTCGTCTCATTTTTATACTTTTCAAATTACTTATTTAGTTTTAATTTATGTCATACTCTAAAATTTATTTTTCGCACTCGTCTAAATCTTTTTGTTAATTTCGTTACTATTCTTTAATTTCTCAATCCATCTCCCTGTGAAATCGACACTACAAAGTTACACTGCAAATAACCACGTTATTCTTTGGGCGTAATCACCGCTCCAACTCTAAAGTTGAATATCGCACTATGGCTCATACAACTAATGAACTTACATGGATATCATTTCTCCTTCGAGATCTTGGTTTTCCTTTCTCTAACCCACCACAACTTATTTGTGATAATCTCAATATATTATATACGACTATCAATTCAGTGTTTCATGCTTACAACAAACACATCAAAATTAACTATCATTATGGTCATGAGTGTGTCGCCCTTAGACTTCTTCCAACAAAACATTTTTCGACTAAGCCTCTTGGCCGACCTACTCTTCAGTACTCACTCTAGTCCAAACTTGGCCTCCTATCTTGACACAATTTAAAGGGGAGTATTAACCATAATCATGAGGGAAAGCCAGAGCATGCTTTCCATACATGCACACCAACCACTACAACCAAGATTTCTCCACTACTTCCCATATATGCACACCAACGGCAACAAGCATATCTTCCTAATTAATTTTTTTATTATTTCCTTGTACAATTCTAACGGTCAATTTGCCCTAACCCGTGTATACCTTTGTAGCATGTATCTATATATATATGAATAGAATGACTCTCAAACACTCTCACGGCACTGTATGAGGTATTTTCACAAACAAAAGTTGCACAATAGCTTCAGTTCTTATAATTAGACTTTACTGTCAAATCAATGATTGTCTTCATGAAAATGAGTTATTTGTGCATCAATAATTTGAAGGTGTGAAAGAAGATCAACTCAGACCTGAGAATGGTGAATTAAAGGTTGTGCTGGACTGATGGTAGTTTCTTAAATTAAAACATGATCTTTCCTAGAACTTGGATATAGTACATGGCACCATGATCTTTTCAGCCAAATGACATAACACCCCTTTTAATTCTTTGGTTAATTAGTGTAGTTTCATGATTACCTTTTTCCAATATTGTTTTGCTAGAGTTGAGTAGTACTTGAATTAGAATTAGAGTTACTTGGCCTTTTATATTTACCATTGAAGATCTCCATTGTTCTCCTTTCAATTTTGATTTTGCATGCTATATTTAAAGCTTGGAAATTGTATATGCATGATGTCCGCAACCGTCAACAATATCAAAAAACTATAAAAGTTAAGGGTTCTTGTCGCCAGCTAATTTAGTTGACAAAACATGCTTGGTACCAAGACATGAACCTCAACAAATTAAAGAAATACATGCAAGGGAGCGGATCGTTTATAAATTACCAATGGCATTAACCCGCCTAACCCTAAAATAAACAGCACTTACCATCCCTCATCATCGAAACGTAAAAGGGGACAGTTTGTGGCTCAAAATATTCCTAGCTAGCTAATACTTGGCAATTAATATTCCTAGCATATATTTTATTCAATCATTTTTAAATAATTAGAAGCTAATGTGTATATACATTATTTATTGCGAATTATTTATAGTAACATTTATTTTATAAGCTAACTCGTTACAATTATAAAGAAGTCAAAAATTCTTTTTACATGATTAGTTCATGTGGCAAACTTCCACACATCTCGTTTAGATATATAGTAAGATGAGGTAAAATAATTTGTAAATAATAATAAAATAATTTGTGAATGATAATAAAATAATTTGTGTTAAGATGTTTTAAGAAGTTTTGAAAAATGTGAAAGAAAAAATTAAATAAAAATATTATAAGATAAAAATATTGTTAGAATATAATTTTTTTAATATAATTTTTATTTTAAAATTTATAAAAGTTGAGTTATGTTTTATATTTTGTTTGAAAAATTGAAAAAATTTAATAATTAAGTAATAATTAGATAAAAAATTAAAAATTAAAAAATGTTTCTATTTGTAATATTTAAATATTTAAATAAAATAAAATAAAATAAAATGATAATCTCTTACGTCTATCCAAACCAAATCTAAATATGCTTAATGCGTTAATAAACATGATTGGAATTTTTTTTTTTTACCATTTTCCAATTTGAACCACTGATAGGCTGATACATTATAAATTTTATTTTCTTTAAATTTTTATATTTTTTTACCTCTTCTTAGCATCTTTGCAAGGAGTGCCATCACCATGGTAATATGTGCCCGTGATTCCTAGGGAGTCCCTTTGGATCCAAGCTAGCTTAATTCAGAGCTCAAGAAAATATGGTCACGACAGACGATGTGGAGCAATATCGGGTCTCAATTTTAAGGGCAGCTTTGACCTGCATGCCTAGCTATATTGTGTTAATAAAGCTTTGATAAGGATGCATCACCTGAAGCTAATAATTATATAATCATTGCTACTTTATTAATGAAGTCTACATTTTATATAATTAGATATTTAAAAACTCTAATGCAAAGAATGGCAACTATAGATCTTTTACTATAAGGTGGATGATTGCTGTCAATGTGAAAGATAATAGACATGCAATCCGTCTGTGCTATCTACTGTGTTTCAGTGTGTCATTTACTGTAAAGTCGATGATTATCAAATCTGGCCAATATTTTATAGACACTTCTTTCACTATCATCATCTCCTTCTTATATCTACAATTAATATATACACGTGAGTTTTGCAAAATTCTCAAGTTGGTACGTTTAGGGGTGATCTTCGGCCTATTGGGGGCAGAGTACCCCTATTCCTCCCCCCCCCCCCCCCCCGGGTGGGGAGAGGAGTTTTCATCCCGCATCTCGCCTTCGCTTACACAAGGGTAGGGTACCTCGTATTGCAAGGAGATAATAGGGTACTGCCCATATAGAGCCTTAGCCCATTTCATACTTTTAAAGCCATTTTTGGACTAAATCAAATTTCTAATTATTTTTTGTTAAAAAAATCAAATTTGATTTAATTATACATTAAAAAATATTAGTTTATTAAATTATAAATAATAATAATTACTAAAGTCTAAAGTCATTTTAAAAAAATAACTAAAATTCTAAAAGCCTAAAATGGTAAAAGTTAAAATTTAAAATTATATAAACTGCAAACCATAGTGATGGACTGGTAGGTCATACTATAGCTAAGGTAGTTGTTGACGCTGTCTCAGGTGTTGGCGTTGCAGTCGTTACAAGTTACAACAATTAAATATAAAATTAACAATAATCAATAAATTGATTTAAAGTTACAATTTACCAGATCTAGAATAATAAAAATCCTCGTCCTCGACCTCTGTCGGATTATAATCAATAACTTTTAGAATATGAATTTCAGCACCTATGATCTAATTTTTTGTCAAATTAGTGACTCAACAGTGATAGGATCTAATGAGTTTCGGAAGGGATCCAATACACGCCCTTTAGTGCTAAGACCGACTCTGAAGCTACTGTAAGATCCTGAATTTACGTGTATTTTTACACGTTATTTTATTCTCGATATTAATTATTTTAATTTATTTTAATAATATTATTAGTTGTATTTTATTTGTGTAAGATATTTATTTGAGCTATTAATTAGTTAATATTAAGTTACGTTGTTTTTCTTATTTATTTTAATGTGAGTTAATTATTTTAATGATTGAAATTTAATTCCTTTATTTTATTATGTGAGTTTATTTGATTTGCTTTCGTTATATTAATTATTGTTTTATTTTATTATTGCGTTTGGGTTTAATTTATTTATATTGCTGGATTTTAAATATTTTATTTTATTGATATTAGATTGTAGTATTTCAAGTCGGTTTTTATTTAATTTATTGTGTTTCTTTTTCTAGTTAGTCTTTTTCTTTTTTTTCTTTTTTTTTCTTTTTTTTTTATTTCTTTTTCTTCCTTCCTCTGCTTCCCCAGACCCCCCCTAGCCCGCGTACCCCCTCCCCTGTTCCCTCTCCTTCTCGCCGTTCCTTCTCTCTCAACCCAGGGCCGCCGTCGGCCACCCAACAGCGACACTGTCTAGCCCACTGCCTTCCCCACATGTCAGCGACCTCCCCTGCACCGGTGGTGCACCTCACGGTAGCCCCTAGCCGGCGCATGAGTCCCCTACCTGAAATGACCATTTTAGCTTCCCTTGCATTTTTCGGCCACCGCCGGCCACCCCTTGGCTTCCGACCACTACCACTAGAGTCCCCACCCTCCGGTGAGTATAACTCACCATCGGTAGCCACCCATCTCCGCCAGTTACCCCTTCCACCCAAAATGGGTCTTAAACGGATCCATTTTTGCCGCACCGCCGTCCGACTACCGTAGGCCTCACCCCTTCCACTAAAAGACTCCCCTCTCCCAGCCGGTCATCCCCCTAACTCAGTTTCCCCAACCGCGGCCTCACCTTCCCGATACAACCTCAAACCTGAAAATGAGTTTTCACCCATTTTGACCCCGATCTGCCACCTTCCGGTGGTTGTGCTACCACACCACCACCTCCATGAGATTCCCAATCCTTCAAAAAATATCTCCCTAAATTTTGGTGTCAAACTGAGCATTTTAGCCTAACGTACATGTGATCGCTACAAACGCTGCAGATTAGCGTTGTTCAAGGATTTACGTTTTTACCGCTGTAAGTACTTTCCAAACGAGTTTTAAAATTTAAATATATTTTTTATATCAACAATTATTATGTTTGATTATTGTTGCTATGTGTTGGTTGATGATGGTATTTATTGGTTGATTGGATTAATTAAATGTTGGATAATTGCTGCATAGTTGTCTACATTGTGTATATATGCGCATGCTCATGAAAATATTTGGAAATTGAATTGTTGCTTTATTTCGGATATTCATGTGTTGAGAATGGAAATTAGGTTTTTATTGAGTTTACGGATTTTAATGATTTTGGGCTGAGTAATAACGGGGACGGCGATACGTAATGCCCGTTGTGATCAGCTTGTGTGTGTGGATGACATAATGTGGACGGCGATACGTAACGCCCATTATGATTTCGAGTGTGTGTGTGTATATCATATCGGGGACGGCGATATGTAACGCTCGGTATGATTGGTTTTGAAGATTTTATTTTATGGAAAATAATGGGTGATTTTATTGGGATTTTATTGTGGATTAAATTGAGATTTTGGCGCGTATGGTTATTTCATTGATTTTGAGGAAGATGATTTTAAGCCTCATGCATATGGTAATTGTTCATGGTTGTTGTTGTGGCATTAATGTATTTCTGTCTTTTGGTTTGGTTGGGTTGTACTTACCTGTAATGCCATCTTGGCGTCGTAGTTTTTCGATGCAAATTATGAAGAGGCTGAGCATGAGGAGACGGCTTCGTCATTAAGGTGATATTATTAGTAATTATTATCTCGAAAAATTTATTTTCCCCTTTTTATAAATATGTATTTGTTTAATTTAATTTTCGGATGACTGTATTAAATCTCTTGTTGGAGAATTTATATTAAATTGGTTTGTAAAATATTTCTAAAAATTCTGGTATCTAGTTATTGATTTTATCATCCGCTGCGACCTATATTTTATGTATGTTACATGTGTACACACGTTTGATAATTGTTGTTGGGATGTGTGATCCGTGTTGTCAGCATCCTGACGCCTCGATTCTCATGTTATTTTAAGGAGAATTTGGGGGCGTCACAGCTACTGTACTGATCGGAATAGCCAAGATACTGCGAGCAACTTTTGAAAGTACTGAATATTTGAGGACATTTATCTTCTACAAAACTAATAAATATCAAAATCTCATACAAAAGGATAAAGATCCAATGCCAAATATATGTCTACCTCTGATTGGGCATCTGTGGTAGAACCCATGATGGTCAATAGGGTCATCTCCATCTTATCACCCTAGTCCACTTTAAGTTTTTTTCCATGACCAGCATCTGCAGTTAGTGAGGGTACTTGTAGGTGCTGCAATACTACCACCTCCTATGATGATGAACTCATAAAATAATCTAACAAGTATTTATCGAGCCCGAGATTCAACAGACGACGCACAATTCTTACCAATAGCATCAGTCAACCTAAATATCATGTCGTTCATCTTAAATTGTGGGTCAAGGACACATGCAACATATAACAAGATATTGACTTTATCAAACTCTTCCCCCAATAATTGTCGAATTTCTCCATCATCGTTTTAGATATCTCCTGCAATGTGGTGTTATTACCTGCTGCAATATCGTCCAATTCTTCTTTCACCTTGGTAATTTGTTGATAAAATTAAGGTGCTGTGAGATATAAAGAATCAAATAAAACCTTGGTAACATCATAAAAATTCATCAGAAACGCTACAAAAATATATACAACCTCCCATTCATCAGACATAGGGTGACCCAATTTTTCATCAAAATACTTGACATATTGTATGTCTTCACTACCTAATGTATCAAATGCCGACTTATACTCCTAGGCCACCTCCAACATAAAAAAGTTTGAGTTCCACATTGTAGATAGATCAATGCAAAGACCATTTTTGGATGTTATGTGCACACATTTATAGCAATTTTAAACATCTCCAATCTAGTAGGAGAAGATCTCACCTATCTCACTGCAGTCCTAACACGAACAACCAAGTCATCAAGCTTATTCAAACCATCATCCACAATCAGAATATGTGCTGCACATCACACATGCATATAATCCCTGTCCAAAACCGTTCTACTCGCATTATTCAGGAGAGTCTAACGATATCTCATTGCGACATCATTAGTCCCAGCATTATCAACCGTGCAAGTTAGAACCCGTGTCAACCCTTACTCTTTTACAACAACCTCTAAGGCCTTCCCTATCGTTTCACCTTTGTGATCAGTGATTTGACAAAATTTGAAGATCTTCTTATACAATGTCCAATCCCCATCAACTCAATGCACAGTACACATGAAATTAATATTGTTAAAAAAATCCAACAATCAGTAGTGAGATAAACACTCTCTCCCGCCAATAAACCCTTTAACTTCTCTTTTTCTGAACGGTAAAGATTTCTAACATCTCTTTCCACCATGTGGTGAGAAAGAATATTGAATATTAGTTCTAAATACTTAGAATAAGTTTGGAATCCTTTTCCATCTACCACTTGAAAATGCATCTTATCCACAACAACCATGCGAGCTAAGTGTATCCTAACCTCATCAGGATCATACTTTATGTATCCCTTTAATGCCAACTCACCACTACTCCTCTCACCCATTTTTTTCAAGCCGATTTCAAGTCTAGATTGGCTCTTCTCTACCAAATATTTTCAAATTTGGGATTTCTTGCATTGCTCCTCCAAATTTAACTTTATTTAGAAAGTGTCATGTCTCTTGTAGTGGTACTCATAAATTTTACCATAATAGTTGTACTTGACTTTTGGGTCATTTGGGTCGCCACCCTAAATAGATGATATGAGTCCAAATTATGGATGATATTTTTTTGCTAAGCTACTTAGGGGCGGGACAAGTGGTAGTGGTAAGGGCCTCAATCGGAGAGGTATTGACCGAAGTGGGAGTAGGGTTAGGGATAATGGTAGTAGTAGTGGTAGTGGTAGTGGTAGAGTTAGGGTTAAGGCAGAGGTACCCAAAGCTCCCTCCGAGGAACTCACACTAGAATTTACTGGATTTTCCATTTAATATTTACAACAAATCTAAAATTATTGCAAACAAATAGTCATACAAAATTTGAAATCCAGATAAGCATTAAGATTGTGTCATATCAAATGGTCATGTGACATGTCAACCTATTAAAATTTAAAATCAACCAAAAGCATGTTTAAAAAAAAAAAATCAAAGTGATCTTAGCTTCATTAGATCTTAGATTCTTAGTCATTGAAAGAGTTTAACTCCTCCCTGACTTAAGCATGAGACTCACTCTTTTGTATTAAAAAAAAGAAGTGAAACTCATCTCAAGTTCTCAACCTTCTAACTCATACATTTCAACTTATAAAGTTAAACTAACCTTAACTTAAAAAAGTTAAATTCATTTCAATTACTCATAAATTATTATTATTATTCACAACTCAATTCAGATTTTAACTTATCTTAACATTCAAACATAGCCTTAAGTCAACACTTTTTTTCCTTTCAAACACAATAACAAAATGGCAGTTCATACAAGGTAACAAGACTACAAGTTTTGAGTTTATAACATTTATAAAAATAATAAAAAATACAAGTAATGTTATATACTATACTATTATTTTTTCTTTCAATACTTTTAAAAATTTGGTATTATATACTATACTATTATAGAACACTATAATATTATATTGTTATAGTATTATAGTATTATAGCTATTATATACTATACTATTAAGAATTATTTAGGCCATTAGGGTTCTCAAATGAGATCAATTTAAATTATTTAATCACAGGAAAATAAAATCCAAATTAATTTATCAACATGAGACCAATTTAATCACAGGAAAAAATTGATTGAAAATAGTAAATATAATCAACAGATTAAAAAAAATCGGAGAACCTATCATAGTTCAAACTTCACACACATGCATAATTAATCTCTACAGCACACAGTTCACAAACCCATCATCCATCTCCATTAATCATCATATCCTCTATTTTATATATTTTAAAAACGAAAAAAATGGGAGCTTAGGGTTCTCGAAATTACCTTTGGCGAGAGGGAGAAATAGAAAAATTGGGCTCGAAGTCTCGAAGATATGACGGTGATGAATTCTCGACGACGATGGCCTATGGCTATGATGACGACAAGAGGCAGTGCGATTTGGGGCTAGATTTGGGGGTCAAGGTTCGTCGATTTGGAAATCAAAGACAAAGAGAGATGAGAATGACGAAAGACTTACAGAGTTCGATAATTCAATTGGGGAGGGGGGGGGGGAGAGGTTAATGATTTTAAGTTGTTTATATAAAACATCTTTGTTTTATATAAGTAACTTAATTTATAAAAAAAAATCTAGAAGATAAAACGACGTCATTTTTGAGTAATTTGGATATATATAATATAATATATATTATATATTTAATATATATTAAAAGGCAGGGGCGAGGTAAATGCGTAATGGGGGAACCCTACCGCCCCCGCCTCCCGCCTACCGAACAAGCGAATTCGGCCCCACACAGCGGTGCGGGGCGGAATGTTAGCAAGGTAACGGGTGCGGATACTTGCTGCGCACCCCTAAATATGTCATCCTATGACCTATTCTTGTTATATATAAAGAATTATGTTATTATATTGTTTCAGCTTGTCCTTTTATTTTGATGGTTCATGTACGTAATTTTTTTAAAAAATTTTAATAATAAAGGAAGTTGTTGTTTTGATATTTTTTATTTTTTTTCTAAATGTTTAAACATGTTTAAAATATTTAAAAAGTAGAAAAGAAATGTGTTTTGCACTAATAACAAATTGAAGAGACATAGTAACCTTACTCATATATAACAAAGAAAAAATATTAATTCATTTTCAAATTAATTGATCAAATCGACAATGTCTTGAATTCGTTTCAAAAGGCCAACGTGCAAATAAATTTTTCGTGTATATATATATATAAAGGACAGTTACCATGCACAAGCTATGTTGTTTTTTTGAATGAATAGTACATGCATGCCGAATGAAATACCGAGTACATGAGTGAGTCAGTCATGAGTGAAACGTTCAAATTCAGCATCATGTTTAATATCATCAGTTAGTTAATGCCTTTTCCGTTTTGATCATTCTTAAAAGCCCTTTTTGATCATGATCTAGCTATAATTCATATATATATATATATCATGATCTAGCTATAATTCATATATATATATATGATACAAATCTTCACTTCCTTTAATGAAGATTTAGATGGAAGTTTGGGGCCGATGATCATTATACATTATTATCGAACATATATGAAATTATCAGCTTTTGTCAAATTAAGAGATCATTGATGAACATGATAATTATCTGCATGAGGTTGTTTAATTAATTATTGAAACAATGTCGTCAAGGTAGAGATCAACACAATCACGCATGGTGCTTATCGTCTTCAGATAATTACATTTTTTTAAACTTTATCGGATCGCATCATCCATGCACATCGTCCAAACCGTTGACCATAAAACATCGAGCCAATAACAATATTATAAGGACTCTATTTTTTAAGACAAGTAATTATATACTTAGATCATCACAAAAAATATATATATATATTTGTGATGAATTATTTATAATAAGTAAAATTATTTGTAATAAAAATAGGCTCATTTTAATAAAAAAAATATCTACTAATCATAAATAAATAAATTTCTTATAACTATGTATATAGATATATATTAATTAACATGTACTACAATATGCGGTTAAAACATCATACATGAAAGCAACTTTATGGGAGGAAAAGAAAATGTTGTACAGTAAATAACAAAAGTTCTTTCATTTCAAGGATAACTTCTATACAAGGTTTATCTTCAGCTGATCTATAATATTGGACAACATGATATATAAATTAAAAAGGCAACATCGATCTGTCACTAACAATGAATCAATCTCCTTTAGTGAAAGGTAAATCAGATCGATGATGTTTTGTCCGTTATTAGTTAATCCATGGGTAAAAAGTATACTAGGTTCCACCACATACCCATTATCCAAGATTAACATTAAAGTGTGTTTTTTTTTAAACCTAAGATGTAGAAAGAGAAGTACAATGTTGTAGTCTTGTAAAGTTTCTAAATTTCTCCTTCACTTGATTTCCAACATCCATAGAAGGTGACTTCGATTTGAAATGTTTCAAAGAATATCAAAGAATTTAAAAGAGAAATTATAATTAGTATGTAATTATCACATAATTAATTTGAAAAAATAAATAAATATGAAATTTACACAAAAAGAAATCAACTTTTTAGTAAGGGAGCCCACTATTTTTAAGCAAGTTAATAATATTTAAGCATTCTATAATTATATATAGATTACTCAATTGAAAATATTATTTATTTAGTATAAAATAATGGGGGTATAGTGGTCATTTCACTTGTCGACAACACAATGACATCTCCGACGAGATGAAACGAAGATTTAAGTCGATAAAGTCGAATGAAAAAACAAGGTAAGAGTGTTCATGGCCCATTTGGCAATCATGGAACCTAAAAAAATATTATTGCATCCACTATTATTTTCTTTGTGGAGGAGTAGTCCATCTATTTAGTGAATATGATTGTTAGCTTTGTATGATTACCTCGTTATGACCCACCCAACGACGGCCCATCGATTGATCAGGACCATTGACTTGCTCAGTTGGTGGGCCGTCCTTCACCCATTTAAGCTGGCGAGGTTGGTGAAAGGCACTATCAACCTTTTATTTTTCTTGTCATTGCAAACATTTTATATAAGAAAAAATCTATATAATAAAGTGATTAAATAAAAATAATTCTAGAAATTGACATATTTAATATAATTTGTTAAATTATAAAATTATTTTTATTATAAAATAAATTTAACAAATTAAATAAAACTATGTCAATTTATAAAATTATTTTGTGTAACATACATCTCATATAAATATATATATTTTTGCCTTTGTAAATATGTTTTGAGTAATTTATCATTTCTTCGAAGGACTGAAGGAGTGAGTAACTTAGCTTAATAAAATATAAATAAGCACTCAACATTCCCTTTTTCTCTTTAAACCCCTCACTTCTCTGATAATTTCCACCCTCACTTCTCTGATAATTTCCAAGCCTTATTAACTCTTTCCCTGGGGGAGGAAGGGGAGCTCCAACTCCTCTCTCTCTCTAGCCCATTTCTTTATAGTTTTCTTTACTATTATTTTCCTCTCATTTCTTTAATTTTTTTTCTCTAACTTTTTTTAACTCTTTGTCCATAATCAAAGGAATCTTTGATCTACTGTTTGTTGAGCCTCTTCGACCTCTATGCATCGGGTTTTTAAACTTTGTTACTGCCGATCTACAGAAAGGAAGGTTCAGATCGACCAATAGTGCGCCCTTGCCGCCACGTGCGGCTCTATTGCGATCAGCGGCTTGAATTTTCTTGTTTTCGACTACCCGTTCTTTCTTTAGTGTGGCTCGTGCTCCTCACGCGCTATCATCGTTGACGATAATTCCTCTCCGATATGTCGATTTTTCTTCTGGCAACTATCTTTCGGTTTTCCTAAGAAGGGATCTAGTTCAAGTGAACGTGAGAATCCCTTCTAGCCACATTTGGTCGACGAATGCAGAGTATCGCCTCCCACTGTAGCTTTTAGTCGCAGTTTTATAGTCTATTTATCATATTATAATTTTGAAACTTCTTTTTGCAACATCTTCTTAGTCGAGATTGGTGGGAGGTCACCAATGTAAATTTGATATCTTTTTTTACCATTTTTCCTTTTTTTGGTGTTTGTTATGTGTTTATCTTATTGAGATGATTATTAGAGACTCTCACTTCACAAAATTCTTTTATCTTTATATCCGTCTTATGCTTGCCTTTAAAAAAAAAACTTGGATTTTGAGAGAGAGAAAGAGAGAGAGAGAGATATGGATGTTGGGTATGAGATATATGGTGTACTGATGGTAGAGACTCGAGAAAAAGTAGAGCCCTGTCTTTATTAGACAATAAAAAAAAAAGTAAACCTAGTAATGTCTCAGGAAGCCTCTCACCACAAAATCCCTTATAAATTTCTCATTCAGTAGCTCAATCTCACCTTACAGTTCCTTCTTGACTCTCAGTTCCCTCCTTTTCTGCCATATATTTCCCTGTATTTTGTGCTACTGAAACTTCTTAGACAAGCAGCAATGGTGTCCAAGAAGCCAAGAATCGTTATAATTGGAGCAGGAATGGCTGGTCTTACAGCCGCAAATAAGCTCTACACTGCCACTGGTTTCAAAGACATGTTTGAGCTCTGTGTTGTGGAAGGTGGGAGAAGAATTGGTGGCAGAATCAACACTTCTGAGTTTGGTGGTGACCGGATTGAGATGGGCGCAACTTGGATCCACGGCATTGGAGGAAGCCCAATTCACCAAATTGCTCGAGAAATCCATGCATTAGAGTCTGAGCAGCCATGGGAATGCATGGATGGGTGCTCTGAAGAGCCTACCACCATTGCTGAAGGTGGGTTTGAGCTAAATCCCTCTATTGTCCAGCCTGTGACAACACTTTTCAAAACCTTGATGGATTATGCTCAGGGGAAGATGAATGAAGACAGTGAAGGTAGTCAAGGAGTTGATTACTCTAATCTTGCAGCCAAGGCTTTCAAGATTTGTACAAACAATGGTGGGCTAGAAAAGATGAGTGTCGGTTCTTTTCTGAGACAAGGCCTGAATGCTTATTGGGTTTCTAATAAGGACGAGGGAGAGCTTAAAGGGTATGGTAATTGGAGCAGAAGACTGCTTGAAGAAGGAGTATTTGGAATTCATGAGAACATCGAGAGGACTTACACATCGGCTGGTAATCTTTCAACTTTAGATTATAGTGCAGAAAGTGAATATCGTATGTTTCCTGGTGAAGAAATCACCATTGCCAAAGGATATTTGAACATTATCGAATCTTTAGCTTCTGTTTTACCACCTGGTTTAGTCAAATTAGGCCGAAAGGTCACCAGAATTGAATGGCAGCCTGAAGGCCATGAATCATCAGACAAGCAAAATGGTCATGCTGATAGTGCTAGGCCCGTGAAGCTGCAGTTCAATGATGGCTCGAATATGTTGGCTGATCATGTTATTGTCACGGTTTCATTGGGAGTACTTAAAGCTGGAATTCGTGAAGATTCAGGTATGTTCAACCCTACCCTGCCTCCATTTAAGTCTGAGGCCATATCAAGACTCGGTTATGGTGTTGTCAACAAGTTGTTTCTGCAAGTGGAGTGCAATGATTTGAGTAAGTTCCCATTTCTCGAAATGGTTTTCCATCGTCCCGACTCGGAATTCCGGCATAAAAAGATACCCTGGTGGATGAGGAGGACAGCTAATCTGTGCCCAATTTACAGCAATTCGAGTGTCCTGCTATCTTGGTTTGCAGGGGAAGAAGCATTAGAGCTTGAGTCACTTGAAGATGAACAGATCATTGACGGGGTTTCAGCAACACTTTCTAGCTTTTTATCACAACCCTATAAGCATGTGAACTCAAACTCCCATGAACTATGCAATGGGAATGGGATATATGTGGAAAACATCCATGGAAGTGAAGTGAAAGTGACAAAGATATTGAGAAGCCGATGGGGTAATGATCCTTTGTTCTTGGGATCTTATAGTTATGTTGCGGTTGGGTCAAGTGGCGATGATTTGGATAAGATGGCTGAGCCATTGCCAAAACAAAGCAGTGCTGCTTCCTCTCCACCACTTCAAATTCTGTTTGCAGGAGAGGCAACGCATAGAACCCACTATTCTACAACTCATGGAGCTTACTTAAGTGGTCTTAGAGAGGCCAATAGGCTTCTTCAACATTATCACTGTGTTGGGGTTTAGATTTAGGAAAATTAGGAGTTTATCTTCTTCTTTTCTTTAATGAACATTTGTTTCTATAATATTATTCTCAATTTCATCTAAAGCATCCATCTGTTTCTTTAAAGCGTTTTAGAGTGGGAAGAAAAGAAAGAATGTTTATGAAGGGAGAGAGAGAGAGAGAGGAGAGAGAGGAGGGATTATATTTAGATGTATTGCAAGAATTAAAGAACTTCCTTTCATTTTTATTTTGATTCTTTTTCTGTTGGTTTCTCTTTGTTTGAGTGTAGTTTTGCTTTTCATTTGATCCCTTTATCTTCAAAGCAAACCAACTGAGATTACTGAGATTGTGTTTGGCATTTAATATTTAAAAGTAAAGAAGAAGAAAGCTTTGGATGCCACTTCTCACTCTCTCTCTTCCCCATCTCTCTCTCTCTCTCTCTCTCTCTCCCTCTCTCTCTCTCTCTCTCTCTCTCTCTCTCTCTCGTCACCACGAACATTTTGTTTTGTTTCGTTTCGTTCAATGGACAGGATCCGACAAACCCGGCTCTTTCCAGCTTGGAGCCTCTTCACCAGGTCCTTCTCTAGATCCGAGGCTTGCTACACTGCCCATGACATTATGCTCTTGAATCAAAACAAGCTCTTATCACCCTTTAAGATGGAATCAAAACAAAAACAAAACAAAACATAATAAATAACCCAATTCCTTCTTTTGTTCTAGTTAGAATAGACATTTGAGTAGCAAAATAAGCTGGTCACATGAATATAATGAGATAAAAACCATCACTCTTTTAGGGCCCCCCCCCCCATGTCGTACATCCCCTGCTCTTATTGGCCTGTAGGAATCAATCAGACCAGTAACCAAAGTGTCTGTAACAATGAGACAGAATTGGAGATGCTATTGGCCATCTGATTTCTTTCATCTTTTGTACAGAAGCTCTCTTTGATGGGACCCAATTAGAATGTTAGGTCCCATTCCATGCATAACATGTTAAAAAATTTAGACATACACCGAAGACAGTTAGCTCTTAGTTGACAGCACAAGTGGGCTATCCCTATCACACTTCGCAACTTTATACTTCTCTCCCCAGCAAATCCGTGAATTGGAAAAATGGCACTCATAAACGTAAATGGCACAGATGCCTTTCATATCTATAATATCATACTGATCTCAACCTATCTCTTTCCATGGTTTTGATGCTTGTACAGATTGATATCAACTGAGATCTTATCCAATTTCTTTACCAAATTTGATGCTCTAATGTAGAGAAAGATGGGCATAGCTTTAAATGCTTATATGGGATTTCAATCAGATGATTATGACATCAAATTGTATATACAAAACAAGCAGAGACAGAATCACATGATTTAAGGCACCAGTATCCCAGAGACCACAAATTTGCTGAGCATTTCTTGTTTTTACCTCGGATTTGATTTCCTGGAGATATGTGTTTGGGAACACTATAATGTCAAATCTAGAGCTATTCATAGTGACTCTATTATTGTAAAGATTTTCCAGACTCCCCCCCAAAAAACTGGAATGTCCCACCCTGCTGTCCCTTTTGCCTCCTATGTGTTCCAATCAGTTTTGGATGATTGTGCATATCACAAGACCAATCTGTCACCTAGTCCTTGTCTAATTCATAAAAAAACAAACGAGAATCTCCATTGCCACCAAACAGTGGCTGAATTAACATTTTATCACTTGCTTTTTTACCATCTTTTCTGCAGCATAATCATCATTAACATCACCTTTATCCTTGATAGTGGCATGTTGAGATTAAATTCTCTAGCCTCTAATTACTTAACCCATTTACACTTTTCAGTTTTCAGTTAATGACACACTAATGATAACATAAAGTAAGAAGATAATCACTCACTTAAGGGTGATTCATAAGCTTAAAAGACAATATTAGATGGCATTAAAATAGATTTCAAAATAATATAAATGCGCCTACTACAAATCACCACGAATTTGGTTGAGCGTTTTGACCACTTGACTATGTGTTTTTTATTCGGACCGTTGAGCAGACGAAACGTGTACATCAGACAGCTGATGGTGCATGATGTTACTTACCTCTACTTCTGCTGCAAGCAGTTTGCATGTTCCCTCGATGCTCACAATTTTGGTCAGATTATTTCCCCTAGAGGACGACTGAAGGGACTATTTTCATGTCTCTTACACTACCAAAAACGAAAGAATGTATGTATCTCTTAATGTTCATGCGTTTAGATATTGGGTTGAGTTAGTTGAGATGAATTGAGTTTTTAATAAATAGTAGTAAGTTGAAATAATGAAACAATTTTTATAGGACCCACTTAAGATAAGTTTAGATGTATTTTAATATTAAAATGAATTTAGATATATTTACGAAATTTGAAAAAGATTATGGATCCTACGTGTAAAGAGATTTTAAGTTAAGATAAGTTTATTAGTGATTTGAGAGTTGGGTTATTCAAAAATTAGACTGAATTTAAAATTAGATCGAACTGAGTTAATAATCTTAGTACAATCCAACAACCAAATGAGGACTTAACTTTAAAACATTTGTTGTAAGCTAACAATTTAGTTCAATTATGGAGTATTAAGAAGGAGGAGGAGAGGGCTTAAAACAGTTATTTAACCATCTGCTTTTTTCAAAAGATTGCATCATCTACCACCTTTGGTCAACATTTCTTTTTTCCTTTAGGTGTCCCAAACTTCTTTAACCTAATGATCGATGTTTTATTCTTTTTTGCAAATCTTAGATTGGAAGCTTAATTATATATAATAGACCTGTCTGTCTGCTTTATTCTTTCAAAATCAGAATATCTTTTCAATCCCTAAGAGAGCCAATGATGTCCAAATGGGAATTATAAAACTGATTTGAGTAAGTTGTCATGATATAGTATCCGATCTTTTGCTTTAAAAAGGCCTTGTGATGATAGAAGAAAAGGATACCCTTTAACCAAAAGAACAGCCAGCATTTCTGAAAACTTGTATAAGGGAATCTAGAGTTCTAATCCTAGGGTTATAGGGGTCTTGGGATGGTTCCCAACTCCCAAATACTCACAAACTGATCATTGAAAATTATGGTCCTATTGATACTATCTTTTACCTACAAAGACATTTCTGATGATGCAAAGCAACCATCTTTTATAGATCTGTCCTTCACAACAGCTCAAAAGCAATATCTTCTTGGATTTGTCCTGTTAATGAATGGTCCAATAATGCTCAACCCATTTGGGAACCCACCAGTAAAGAACAAAAACTATGATTCATAGCCATGTTGGCAAGAGGGACTACAGGTAACTGTAAAAGCAATGCTGTAGGTAATAACAAGCTGTTACTGGATCTGTCCTGATACTTTGTCTTTTTTCTTGTTTTTGTTTTTTTTTCACCTACCGCTGGAACTGCCCCAGCCAGCAGAATCAGTGGAGAGAGATATTTCATGCCACTCTCATGAAGAGCTTGTCCCAGTACTAGTGCTATGACTATCATCATTTATTGGTGCATTTACTCATTTTTAACCAATAATTTAAAAGGTTTATAGGTTTGATTGTGAATAATTTAAAGGTTTTAGGTATGATTTATGTCTAATAAAGTAGCGGGTGCCAATGAGAATCTGAGTCCAAAAAGGATCAGATTATGGGGTCAGTTCAGGCCAATCATTCATTAGAATGAGAAATCTAATCAACAACATTTATAAAGAAGCACAAAAGAATGATAACCGAAGGTACCTGTACACTTAAAATTTATTGAGGGCCCCTACCCCTAGAGTCAATCACTTGTTGTTTGCTGATGATAGAGTTATTTACTCAGCAAAAAATTCATTCTTCGTGGAGTAAATAAGAGAAAACCTCGGACCAATGCATGAATAAAGAGAAGATATCAATGATTTTTAGTAGGAATGTCAAAGAGGATTTGAGAGCAGTATAGTGCAGCTTTGGAGTGGAAGCTATATACAGTATGAGAGGAATTTGGGTCTTTCCCCTATGATGGGAAGATAAAAACAGAGAGCTTTTTCTGGTATTAAACAGATGTGGCAGAAGCAGCTTCAAGTATGGAAGAGAAATCTTCAGTATAAGAAAATTAGGCTGTTTTAACATTTTTTTAGCAATTAAATAGGTATTTATAATATTTTTATGTCTCAAATAATCTATTTAGCTGCTATAAAAATGACACAACAAACCAATTTTCTTATAGTACTTCTAGCATGATTTATGTCTAATAACGGTTATATGGCAGCGGGTGCCATCGAGAATCTGATTCCAAAAAGGATCAGATTATGGGATCAGTTCAGGCTCTTTTGACAATTTTGTTGGACCAATCATTCATTAGAATGAGAAATCTAATGAACAACGTTTATAAAGAAGCACAAAAGATGATAACTGAAAGTTCCTGTACACTTCAAAAAATTCACCACGGGAAATTGGGAATTATTTATTTCTATTATCTCTTCTATATTATAATAAGTGGTTATTTAATAATCACTTAACGAATTTTCTTATTTTTCATTAACTTTTCTAATTTTTTATTAAATTTAACGGCTACTTAACACATGATATTCAAAATACTAGATATAATTTAAAATTTAGATGAGATTAGTTATATATATAATTTCAAATTATATCTATCTATATTATATATAATATGTGGTAAACTAATTAATTTCAGTTTGGTGAAAAAGAAGCAGGTAAGATCGATCAAAATACGTTATTTCATTAGAACTATTAATTTGTTCAATAGTACGTGGTAGGTTACCTATTAGACTTGTACTTGTTTTTTCATTTTTCTTTTTTTTATAGGATGATTTTTCCAATTTTGATTTCAGATAAAATAATAGATTACTTCATAATGCCTCTAATCTTTTGGATAAGTCTTCATGATTCTTAACGAACGTACGTTTGACGGCCACTTCCCAAAAAAAAAAAAAGAATAATAATAATTATTATGCCGATGTGTCCTAAAACTTTAGATCATATAACCATGCTGCATGGCTGCATGCCGTTAAACTCATCGTTTTGTTAACTCGAATTTGCGGAATCAAAAATACTCAAAGTGATCATAGATTATATTTATATTATATTATTTGTAGTTAACAGAACGCGCGACAACTAAGAATGAAGATCAATAATATTTTATGAGTGTAATTATTTACAATATTATTTAGAGTTATTAATTATAATATTATTAAGTTGGTACGTAGATCAGAACACATGACCATTTATAATCACTTAAATGCTAAGATTTGATTAAGATGACTCAAGTTTTAAAATTTAAATTATATATAATCATGAATCATATAAGTATAATATAAATTATATTAATAATTATATTTTACGTACGGCCAACTATAAGACATGCATCGATAAAAAATTATATCTGAAATGGATGCAGTTTTTTTTTTTTATTTGTTAAACAACAGTACTTATAATGGATCTCATGATATAAATAACATTAAAGACGAAGTATGTATATATATATAAATCCCTCTTAATTAACCCCTATCGATCTAAAATTACACGTTATATTATATAAATTATAAAATTTTTAAATTATATTTAAATTATATATATAAATTTAAATTTAGATATAATATATGATTATAATTTATATATGATTTAAATTTAAATTTAAATCATAAAAAAAATTTAGATAAATTATATAAATTATTATATATATTATATATAAATTTATATATATGATTTAAAATTTCTATTCATTTAAAAAAAAATTATGTTAAATAATTAAATTTAAATCTATTTGTCAACTATATTTGTGAATCTAATTATTTGAATAAAATATTATTTATTTCTAAATTTAAATTTATTAAAAAAATATTAAATTTAAATAATAATATTTCATAAATATATATATAAACATTATATTATTGATCGAAATATTTATTTTTTTATGAAAAACATAATATTTCTTAAAAATAATAATTTCACTAAACTAAAAAAATGTGATTTACACGTTATCCTGTCCTAATATATATATATATAACATAAATATATATTTATGTTATGTGCATCATCTAGTTTTAATTAAAATTTTGTGTTTTATAACATAAATACTTCTTATATATGATGGAGAAATAAGCTTGCGGGTATTTTACGTTGTACTCTCCAAACTATTAAAACTGACAAGTTATCAAATGAGTACATTTTTTTTAATTTTTTTTAAATGAAGATATCTTTATTACAATAGAAAACAAATTATAAAGACTTACGAGCGATTATTTGTTTAATATAATCAAGAATATCCTCAAGATCATGAAGATCATTTTCACATAAAATAGCATCCTTGACTAGCATATTAGAGTATTCACAATGTTGAACTCAAGATTTCAAGTTTCGTATAAATCTACACATGAATTTTGATGATAACAAATGAATTCAAAAAATAAAGGAGTCTCAAATTCAAGTTGTCCACACAATAGAATCAAGCACATCAATGAACCAAGCATGAACAAGAAGGGAACAAGTTCATATTAAAGTCATAGAGTAATGTTGTAAATCTATTAAAAATTCAAAATTAAGATTAAGGTTCAAAATTAATATTTTATCATAAAGTATTAAAATATATTTTCTACATGTGCATGAATATTTTGAAAATTAAATTTAAAAATTTTGAAAGATGATTGATTGTCATCTTTTACATGTACATGATATGATTAAAAGTTTGAATTTTGAAAATATTAAGATGATTGATTGTTGATTACGCCCAAAGAATAACGCGGTCGTTTGCAGTATAGCTTTGTGGTGTCGATTCCACAGGGAGATGGATTGAGAAATTGAAGAACAGTAATGAAATTAACAAAAAGATTAAATGAGTGTGATAAGTAAATTTTAGAGTGTGATGTAAATTAAAACTAAATGAGTAATTTGAAAAATATAAAAATGAGACGAAAAGTAGAGCGTAGGAAATTCCTTGTGTATTTGTGGTATTCAAATTTATTCTTAATTCATTGATAACTCAATTAAGAATTCTATGTCCAAATTCTTAATCGGAAGATATAACATTAATAACTAAAATTTAAATCACATGTAACTCTTTGAAAAATCATTTTTCGCGCTTAACTCTCATAAATTGTTATCGATATTGAGAAAATCCAATGACGACAATATACCTAAGATGCGATATTGCAGCAGAGAATTAAATCAATATAGATAATCAATTGCTCCAAACATAATTATAGAACTAATTCACTCAATAGAAAAAGCATGACTGAATCCATAAACGAAATAGATTCTATAATTATTTGAAGACGAAAAAAATCACAAATAAATTGAGAATAATAGAACAAAAGAGTTTTAATATTTAAAGACCAAATACATGAATCAAAAATAAATTACAAATACCATCACACACACAAGTTCATCCCTAGCCCTCCTTGAGAATTTAGTTACACATATTGAAAATATGCAACAAAAATTCTCCAAGGGATAATATGGAAGAGCCAACCATTATTTTCTTCTCTCTTCTTTGGTTTTTCTTTTCTTTTCTCAAGCTCTCAAAATAATGGCTCTTCCAAAGCATCCTCCCACACTAAGCATTTCCTTAGAACACACACCCCTTCCTTCTATTTATAAGCATCCTTCATGCAAGTTGTCATGACAAAATCATCACAATTTCAACTTGTTTTGCCATGTGCCATTCTTGAATCCAAGTAATTTGTGAGTTGTCATTTTGATCATTTGTTTTCCCACCATGCATGAGCTGGATTTTGCTTGTAGGTTAAGTGTTTCAATTTTGCTTCTCTATCCATTAGTTGTCTTGTATGACTTAATATCTTGTGGTCAAATAATTTGTCTTGAAGAAACTTGAGTGCACTTCATCTTGTATCTGAATTGATCATTGAATTTTAAAGTTGGTGTAGGAGTGCTTGCTAGAAAATATTATGATAACATTTGGATTTGATGCAAGTGGCTGAAAAATATCCAGGAACGTCAAGTGCAGGTGCGTCCACTTGATGGTCGATTTTGTATTAGATTGAGTGGATATCTCTTCAAACATAAAACATAAAAGTTATATATATTTCTCTTGCGGTTCTAGATCATCTTGAATCATCTCAATCGGAGATTGGATGAGAGAGTTATGCCCATATTACGAAAAAATGTCAGAACTGTCTAAAATTCTGCAATTATCTTCATTTGCTCCTAATGTCTCCATTTGTGTCCTAAATCAAAATATAAGAATAATGAGTATATTTAGGCATCAAATAAGAATAAAATATTAAACATTAAGAGAGGAAAATATGGCATTTTATATTCTCATCAATATATTAAATCATGCTTATATCTATTTCAAGATAAATGACCATTAATTTTAATAACATGAGTTATATCCATTATTTTCTCATTTTTTTTAGTATTTAAATAGAGTATTTAGAGTGCATTTTTGTGCACTCATCAATTGTCATCTTTCAAATGTACATGTTTTATTTGAATATTTTCAAAAGTGGTAGATGTTTTTCTTGATTTATGCAAAAGGTAGATGCCTTTATTTGAAAATTTTAAAAAGTAAAATGTGCTCCTTTTGTCATATGCAAAAAGTAAAAGATTAGGTTTGTAATTTTTGAAAAGTAAAGTGTGCTCCTTTTGTCACATGCAAAAAGTAAAAAAATTAGGTTTGAAATTTTTGAAAAGTGAATGATGATGTCTTTGACATGTGAATCTTTTTAAATTTGAATATGAAGTCTCATATGCCTATAAATAGATCATTTGAGAGTTTCACATTTACGACACCAAGAGCATACAACATTCATTCAAAATTTTCATTCTCTCTTCTATAAGCATTGAGCCTTAACTTTTATTCATTTTGAGAGATATAGTTTGCGCTGTATTGTTCTTATTTTACTCATTGAAGAGTGTTTTCTGATATCCTACCCACTATCAATTCTTGTATCAGTAAAAGGGTGTGTATAACTCTTGTGCATATAGAAAGTGTTCTACACAGGGAATAGTTGAATCACTACGTGTAAGGTGATTGCAAGTGTAGAAGATGTTCTACACGGATCCTTTGTAACGATGTTGTTCAAATGTGTAATAGGTTTCTATCTCCACCTGAAGGAGATTGAATAGTGAATTCGGGAATTTTCAAGGGATAACTTGAGGCGAGGACGTAGGCAGTGGGGCCGAACCTTATTAACATACTGAGTTCGCTTCTCTCTTACCCTTACTCTTTATATTTATTACTGTTTCATATTTTATTTATATTTTATATTGTATATTTGATTTATAACTGTTATAAATCAAATACTTGATAGAATTTTAAGCATGTATTAATACTTAAGCTATAAATATTTGATTTATGACAAATACTTGATAGAACCTTAAGCCTGTATAAATACTTAAGCTCCTCATGAGAATGTGCGTTAGTTTTTCAAGTAAAAATATAAATATAATTCCAAGCATATATAACAATTTTAGCAATTTAAACAATGTTAAAGTTCTAGTCTAAAACTTCTCCCCCTTTTGACATCATTAAAAAGGATCGGCAGCAAGTAATAGACTGAAGAAAATGGTGCGTTAATAGACACTGTAGAGAATTTGGTGCGTAGCCACACGTGTTCGACAAAACCTGCAGAGGCTAGAAGCCTAGTTCTGGTAATTCGGTGCGGAAGAAGATTTTGTAAAGAGCTGAATAATTGAAACCACCCATACCCGACAAAACCTGCAAAGGCTGGAGGCGTAGCTTTGGCAATTCGGTGTAAAGATTTGATCCGTTTGATACTGTTGAAAAATGAGATATTATCAGGATTTGTAAACTTGTCTTGTTCTTATTTCCGTTTCTATAAGAGCAATCCTTAGTTTTATCTATTTCGCATCAAGCTTTCTTTTCATCTTTGCAATTTGCTTGCATTCTCATTCTACAAATTTTCAATGACTTGTAGATTTCCCTTCAGTGCTTCTCTTGATCAAGATTTGAGGTATCCTTCACCTCAGTCTCAATCTATTTCTGCATCTGTCGTGGGTGCCATGAAGCAACAAGAGACTGATTTAGCTAATAAATCAGATCATGACGCCATTTACGAACTTGTGGGTCTCGAAACTCGATACTCATAATCTATCGTCGTGTTTTCTGCTCGGTTGCAGTCCAAAACTCGCGAAATTGAGAAGCTTAGCGAGACTGTTTCTGTACTTCAACGACTTGTTTATGAGTCAAACAAAAAAATAGTATAGTTAAAGTAACAGAATAAAATCCTTGCTTTCCTCTTCATTTCGATTGCCTAATCCTTTAGACAAGGATGACATGATGATTTATGAGGAGCAAATGTATTTGAATGATGGGGATAAACGTCTCAAGTTTCTGTAGGTCATTTAAGATAATGAAATAAAAGTATCTCGCAGATATTCATAGCATGCATCATTCCTATTTCTCTTCTAATCATGCATAGTCTATCTTCTGGTAGGAGTTTTGTGAAAATGTCTGCCAATTGATTATGTGTACTAGTGAATTCTAATACAATATCGCCCTTCTGCACATGATCTCTAAGAAAATGATATCTAATTTCAATATGTTTGGTCCGAGAATGTTGTATTGGATTTTTTAAAAGATTTATAGCACTTGTATTATCACATTTGATTGGAATGTGATTGTGCATAAGTTTAAAATCCTCAAATTATTACTTCATGTAACGAACTTGAGCACAACAACTACCCGCAGCAACATATTCTGCCTTAGCAGTAGATAGTGCAACAGAATTTTATTTTTTACTAAACTAGGAAACTAGTGCACGACCTAAGAAGTGACATGCTCCACTAGTGCTTTTTTGATCTATTTTATAGCCAGCATAATCTGCATCTATGTAGCTGATTAGATCGAAAGATGTGTGCTTAGGGTACTATAACCCTTAGTTAATTGTACCACTAAGATATCTAAAAATGCGCTTAACTGCAATTAAATGTGATTCTTTTGGAGATGATTGAAAGCGTGCATATAAGCATACACTAAACATAATATCTGGTCTACTGGCTGTCAAATATAATAAACTACCAATCATATTTCGATATACCTTCGAGTCAACTGGTTTGCCGGATTCATCTTTATCAAGTTTAGTGGATGGGCTCATTGGTGTTCCAGTTTCCTTAGCACCTTCCATCCCAAACTTTTTCAGCAATTCCTTAATATATTTTGATTGATTGATGAATGTCCCACTTTTTGCTTGCTTAATTTACAATCTGAGAAAGAATGTAAGCTCTCCCATCATGCTCATTTCATATTCTTCCTGCATAGTCTTAACAAAAACTTGGCACATATTTTCATTAGTAGTACCGAATATTATATCATCAACATAAATCTGAATCAAAAGAATATCATCATTTTCGTATTTAATGAAAAGAGTTGTATCAATTTTTCCTCTTGAAAAACCTTTTTCAATCAAGAAACCACTGAGTCTCTCGTACCACGTTTTAGGAGCTTGTTTGAGTCCATATAGTGCTTTTGTGAGTTTGAAAACATGATTTGGAGAAATATGATTTTCAAAACCTGAAAGTTGCTTAACATATACCTCTTCAATTATAAAACCGTTTAAGAAAGCACTTTTAACATCCATTTGAAAAAGTTTGAAATCTTTATAACAAGCATATGCAAGTAGCATTCGAATCACTTCTAATTTTGCGACTGGTGCATATGTCTCATCATAATCGATTCATTCTTCTTGATTGAAACCTTGGACTACAAGTCGAGCCTTATTTCTAGTAATGACTCCAGACTCATCTTTCTTGTTTCTAAAAACCCATTTTGTTCCAATAATAGTATGATTTTTGGGTTTAGGAACAAGTGTCCAAACATCATTTCTTTTAAATTGATTAAGCTTTTCTTGTATAGCTAGAATCCAAGATTCATCAAAAAGTGCTTCATCAATATTTTTAGATTCAATCTGAGATAGAAAAGCAGTATGATTGCAAATGTTTCTAAGAGATGATCGAGTGCTTGCACCTCGTGAAGGTCCTCCCAGAATTTATTCCACTGGATGATCTTTCACAAATTTCCACTGTTTAGTTGCATCTTGTATTAAATTTTGATGATCTTTCGTGATGTCTCCATGTTGGACTTCCTCTATTGTGTTCTCTTTGTTGAGATTGAGACTTTCCGTATTATTTATACCTCCTATTTCTTCATCAATGGATTTCTTGGAGAGTAGAGAATTAGATTCATCAAATACTACATGTATAGATTCTTGTAAAGTAAAAATCTTTTTATTGAATACTCTATAAGCTTTACTATTAGTAGAATACCCGAGAAAGATACCTTCATCAGATTTTGCATCAAACTTGCCTAAATTATCCCTGTCATTTAAAATAAAACATTTGCATCCAAATACATGAAAGTAACCAATGTTGGACTTTTTCTCATTCCAAAGCTCATAGAGGGTTTTATCTAATTTGGACCTTAGCATAACTCTATTTATAACATAACATGCAGTACTTACTATTTCGGCCCAAAAATAATTAGACAAGTTGTTCTCCTTGAGTATTGTTCTTGCCATTTCTTGAAGAGATCTATTTTTCCTCTCTACTACCCCATTTTATTTAGGAGTTCGAGGAGTAGAAAAATTATACACAAAACCATTTTCATCACAAAATGTTTCAATATTTTTATTAACAAACTCTTTTCCCCTATCATTTCGGATACTTGAAATAGTATAACCCTTTTCATTTTAAATTCTCTTGCATAACTTGGTAAAGACATTATGTGTCTCATCTTTATGAGTAAGAAAGATGACCCAAGTATATCTAGAGAAATCATCAATAATAACAAATGCATAATATTTTCCTCCTAAACTTGCAATTCTATTTGGTCCAAAAAGATCCATGTGTATCAGTTGTAATGGTCTAGTAGAGGAAATATGTTTATTGGTTTTAAAAGAAGTTTTTGTTTGTTTACCAAATTGGCATGCATCACAAATTTTGTCTTTAACAAAAGTTGCCTTTGGTAAACCTCTCACAAGATCATTTTTTAAAAATTTGGAAATAAGTTCCATGTTGGCATGACCTAGTCTTCTATGCCATAACCAATTAGTTTCATTTTGAGCTAAAAAACAAATAGGATCTTGTGAGGTAATTTCTTCAAAATCAATTATATAAACATTGTTACTTCTAAAAGTAATAAAAAAAATATTACAATCATAATCATTCAAAATATTGCACTTATTCATTTTGAAAGTAAACTGTAAATCTTTTATTACATAATTGACTTATACTCAAAAGAATATGTTTTAGACCTTCAACAAGTAAAACATCTTCAATTATGAGAGAAGGCTTATTACCAATTTTACCTATTCCACGATCTTCCCTTTCGAGTTGTCTACAAATGTCACATATCCTTCTTATTTAGATCTAAGATCAAAGAACTTAGTCTTGTCTCCCGTCATGTGTCTTGAACATCCACTATCTAAAAATCATTTATTTTTGTTTATGGAGGACTTCATGCACACCTATAAAAACAATTAAAATGATTTTTCTTGGTACCCAAGTTTTTTGGGTCCTTTATTTATTAGTATTAGAATAAACAAGATTTTTAGGTATCCATATGGCCCTAATAGTCATTGTATGTTTTCTTCTAATAGGACAAATATGATAATTATGACCATTTCTATTACAAAAATTGCAAATAGCATGTGACATATATGAAGAACTTGATTGATTATAATAGTATCCTTTTTTAACAAAATTATTTTTATGAAAAAAATTTTGAATATTGGATTTTGATGTAGAAGGATTATCAAAGAAGTTTTATAAGGTTTGTATTTTTGTTTCGGCATATATCACAAGCCTGCCTTGTCAAAAACACATCTTTGACTACTAAGAAATTTTTCAAAATTTCTTTTTCCATTCGTAAAGTTTTCAATAATATTTTCTAAATCAGTTTTTTTTTTCTTCAACTCAAGATTTTCATCTTTTAAAACAATACTTTTTTTTCTTAAAATATCAATTTCGTTTGTTAAAGAAGAATTCTTCTTTTTCAAAGCAGTATACTTGATACCCAATTTTTCAAATTCCTCATATACCTCTTCTAAAACATTTTGTAATTTTTCATATGAAAGATCTTCAATATTATCAAGATTTGTTACCTCAATGTCATCTTTAGCCATAAGACAAAAATTTACTGATTTTTCATTGCTTGCTTCACTATCTGAACTACTTGAATCATCATCTCATGTATACTTTTTTGCCTTTGTTTCAATTTTTTTTTAGCAGAGAACAATCTGACTTGATATGACCAGACTTATTACATTTATAACAAATTAAAGTGTCATTTTTACCTAAATTTTTCTTAGAAAATTTTTTGAAGGATTTCCTTACAGGATTTTCATTTTTCTTTAAAAACCTCTGAATTCTTCTTATTATCATCGCAACTTCTTCATTTTTGTTGTCATTTTCCTTATCTTCATCACTTTCACTTTCATGTGGAACAACTTTAAGTGCCAAGCTCTTCTCTGGCTTTCCTTCTTCTTCTCCTCTTTTCAATGTGTATTCATGGGTGATAAGTGACCCGATGAGTTCATTCGCTTCAACCTTCTTGAGGTCTCTAACTTCAAGAATCGCTGTCACTTTTGATTCCCAACGTTTTGGTAGAAAGTTGAGAATTTTTCTTACTATCTCTACTTTGGTATTTTGCCAAGAGCTGTCAAACTATTTATGATGTTAGTAAAACGAGTGTGCATACTAGAAATAGATTCATCATCATACATCTTAAACATTTCATATTCATGAGTAAGAATATAAATTTTTGATTCCTTAACTTGAGAAGTTCCTTCATAAGTAACTACCAAGTTATCCCAAATTTCCTTTGTTATAGTGCAAGCCATTACTCTATTAAACTCATTACCATTGAGAGCATTATATAATAAATTCATAGCAGTTAAGTTCAAAGTATAAAATCTATCATCTTCACGATCAAACTCTTCTTCTTCCTTTTTGACCTTTACTCCATCAACCACTTTTGTTGGAATATAAGGTCCATTTACAATACATTTCTAGATTTCTCAACCTTGAGTCTGAAGGAATATTCTCATTCTAACTTTTCAGAATGAGTAATTGTCTCTGCAAAATAGTGGAGGCCGACTGCTAGATTGACCTTCACCAAATAAAGCTGCAATGTTAGTCATAAGATTTTAACTCAAAAGATAGTTAATCTTATAACAGAACTCTAACTCTGATACCAATTGTTGTCCAGATGACTAACACAAGAAAGGGAGTGAATTGAGTTGTATTTAAAAAAAATAACACATAATATATTCAATAATTTAATTGTTTAATTAAATAATAGTTAAGATGCATTAAAATAGTATTGCAATAGCCTCAACAAGTAGTTAGCCAAAATAACTTTATCTTTTTTTACTCAACAAATATAGTTAGCAAGTGAGTACTAACTAAATTATTTTTTGGGACTAAAATATTTATCTTTCCCGCTTGTTTACTCTCATGCGCTAGATTTTTGCTTCTCACTTTTGTTTTTGTTTTCACGTTCAGCTAGATTTTTACAAAACATCATTCCAGTTCAACATAATTCCAACGAATTCATTTCTCGCACTCCAGTTCCAAATCCTAAAAAATATGACAATTAAAAAATATAACTGTTGGAGAGATATAATCGTTAAAAGATATGATCATTCAAAATTTTTATCTATTTGGGATAATGTGAATGTGAGAAAACTAATATATATTTTCTAGTAACAAATCAATATTCAAATTATAATTAGAATTAAAATAAATAAATAAATAAAAATTAATATTTTAATAGAATAACTATTAATTTATTGAATATATTATTTGATGTAGTAATAAGTGGCTAGTCAAAATTTGTAAAAATAAAATTTCTAACTAAAATTTAGTTAAACAATAATTAGACTATTATAATTTATAAATGCTCTTAGCATCACTTTTAATATGACAAACATTCCACTGAGCAAAAGTTCTTAGAACAGATTTTATATCCTCATATTAGCAAATGAGCCACCATATAATTAGCATCAGTTGGACACTTTTTTTTTTTACGTTTGAACTAAGTAAAAGATGTTTTAAACTTTACACCATATCTATCAAGCGCAGTTGCATGCTTTGTTGAACTCCGACTGTTCACCCGCATTCCAAATCAGGTATCCGAGTATATCCAGTCCAGGTTTGTTTCGGATTGGAATCCATCCGTAATCGAAATCCGAATTCCGGACTGGCTAAAAAAACACTTAACCCGAAAAAACAAACTTAGATATCGGGAAAAATAGATCATAATAATTTGTACTTTAGACCATCAGATTTTAGAAGCATTTCCCAATATCTGTTCATAGTTGAGTAATAATTAGATAATACAATGTCTCAGTTTAAATAATTCGGGATAAAAAAGCGTATAATAGTCAGGATAAATTGTACACACACACACATATATATATATATATATATATATATATATTCTTTCTTTGCAAATTCCTTAAAGTGTATTGACTTGGTGTAGGTAATATCTTTCGCTCCAAAATAGACCCACCAAGCAAATGATTCATAATGAGAAAGCTTTTAAAACCTTAAGTAACATAATACCAATGGCCCATGATCTCACAAAAGGCTGGAACTCACGGGAGCTTCACATGGAGCATTTACAAATTACAAGACAACTGGGAAAAGCTTTTTAAAAGAGGAATACTGTTTGTCTTTTAATTAGGGTTCTTTGATTGGTTTTTAAATGATTGAAGGATTTTATTTATTTATTTATCTACATGAACTATTTGATACCCAGATTATAAAAGCCTGATCAATATCATTATTAAAATCGAAGGAGCTCGAGCCTGTTGGTTGGTGGACATTATTAAAATTTAAAAGCTTATGATCAGGCCACGGCTTTTGATCTTACAATTGGGCCGTCCCAAGAAAGTTTAGTAGATTAATTTGGCATTTAATAAGACCACGTATGTCGACGCTGAAGCACACACCATGTTGTCTCAACAACTAATTTTGGCTCTCAAACAAACCAAAGGACATGCAGTGCTCTGCTAGAGTCTAGGTCTATTTAAAAAGGAAAAATTCTATAAAAAAGTTTTACACGACACAATTCTCTATTTAATCAACATGTCATTTATCATTTTTATTTTTCTATTTAAATGCAGACATATTTAAGTATTAAATAACAAATAAAAATAACAAATTATTACATGTTGGCTAGATAAAAATATTTAATATAAAGCTTCTTTATAGAATTATTATTTAAGAAATCGCATGCTCTTACATAACGTACGGGAAGAGAGATCCAGTGATCTGGTGGATATATTTCTTTGTCTATGCATCATGCATCTCCATGATTATTTCAAGCACGTTTATATTCAATTAAATTTCTTTTTGAAAAAAAAAAAAAGAGGAGATAGTTCCATCGAGCTTAAATTTGTCATATAATGTTGTGTTGAATTTTCTAAATAGTGCCAACGCATATAAACATTTTATACACTACATTACCATAAAATTTTCATTTCGTGACATTTATCACTATTTAATAGTAATTATAAATATATTACATCTTATATAATGAGATAAAAGTAAGATAATAATATAATATATAATATGTATTTTTTTAAATATTGTGTTTTATCCCTTTGGATTGAAAAACTCAAGTCGGATAGAGAATTAAATTTAATTAATCAGATGGACAATGAAAGTGAACAATGATATTTGTAGTATCTGTCAAGTTGAACTCGAGACAACTAGCCATGCAATTTCGGACAGAGATATGTGGGGTCAAGGGAATGCCAAGATCCATAAATGCACTATGCAAGATGATACTTCATCAACAATTAGCTCATGCTAATCCAGAAGTGTTGGGATCGGCGGAAGCTCACAAATAATATGGAGACCAGAATTTAACGTGGTTCGGCCAATTTAGCCTATGTCCACACACATAGAGAGGAGAATTTGTATTAAACAACAAACCAATTATTTACAATGGTTTCTCTCAACTCTCACAGCTTCTAATCTCTCCAACGAACCTCACCTTAAGCTCTACTTCCTCATTACAATCTTACATGTATTTATAGGAGAAAGAAATAGTGTGAACATGTAAATGACGGTGGAGATTCCGGCGCCTCAATCCAGCTCCTTCTGTTCGGCGCCTCCCATTCTAGAAGCTATTGACGGTGCCATCTTCCAGAAGCCTCCAGCTTCTTCAATTTGCGTGTGTTGATTTCCAACAATCTCTCCTTCAACACCAAATGGAGGATATCCTAACACATTTTAGTTCAAGGTACTTAACCTGACTATGTTTCTATATAACTCAAGTTTTTCGTATGTGACTACCTTTGTTAGCATGTCCGCTGGATTCTCTTTTGTATGGATCTTTACAAGCTTCAACAGTTGTTGCTCCGTTACTTCACGTATCTAGTGATACCGAATATCGATGTGATTTGTTCGGGAGTGGTACATCGAGTTTTTACTCAGATCAAGAGCACTTTGACTATCACAATAGATTATGTACTCTTTTTGACTGACTCCCATTTCTTGGAAGAACCGCTTTAGCCACAACATTTCCTTTCTTGCTTCTGCTATAGCAATGTACTCTGCTTCTATTGTAGATAAAGCTACACATTTATGCAGTTTGGACTGCCATGATATAGCTCCACCTGCAAATGTGTAAAAATATCCTGATGTAGATTTTCTCCCATCAAGATCACCTGCCATATCAGCATCTGTATAGCCATCCAAGACTGGGTTAGCTCTCCCGTAGCACAAGCACAACTTTGATGTATCTTTAAGGTACCTGAGAATCCACTGTACTGCTTTCCAGTGTTCTTTCCCTGGATTTGAAAGAAAACGGCTCACAACTCCAACAGCATGAGCGATGTCAGGTCTGGTACAAACCATAGTGTACATTAAACTTCCTACTGCTGAGGAGTACGGTACTGTAGCCATTTCTTGAACCTTTTCTGGTGATGAGGGATATGAGCTTTTGCTCAATTTGAAGTGATTAGCCAGTGGAGTACTGACTGGCTTTGCTTTCTCCATGTTGAACTTTCTTAGTATTTGTTCAACATACTTTTCCTGTGACAGCCATAGCTTCTTTTTCTTCCTGTCACGAGTGATCCTCATGCCCAAAATCTGCTGGGCAGGTCCTAAGTCTTTCATCTCAAAGACTTTGGAGAGATCCTTCTTTAGCTTCCTGATAATGGATGGATCTTTTCTAATAATCAGCATGTTGTCAACATAGAGCAGTAACATCACGAAGTCACCTTCTGAAAATCTCCGGATGTAAACGCACTGATCTGCAGCAGTTTTCTTGTAGTCATGACTCATCATGAATGAGTCAAACTTCTTATACCACTATCTGGGAGCCTGCTTCAAACCGTAAAGGCTCTTTTCCAACTTGCAGACCAAATGTTCCTTTCCAGGAACTTGGAAGCCTTCTGGCTGCTCCATGTAAATCTCCTCATCAAGGTTGCCGTGAAGAAATGCTGTCTTCACATCCATCTGTTCAAACTCCAAGTCAAGACTTGCCACCAATCTGAGTACCACTCGAATTGAAGTCATCTTCACAACAGGTGAAAATACCTCATCAAAGTCGATTCCTTTCTTCTGCTGGAATCCTTTGACGACCAAGCGAGCTTTGTGCTTCACCTGCTTGCCATCATTTTTCAGCTTGAACACCCATTTGTTTCTCAGTGCTCTCTTATCGTTTGGAAGTTCCATCAACTCATAAGTCTGATTCTTCTGTAACGACTTCATCTCATCCTGCATAGCCTGCATCCATTTGTTGCTATCTGGATGAGATATTGCCTCCTGGAAGTTTTCTGGCTCCCTCTCATCTGTAAGTATAATATAATCTGATTCCGGATATCTTCGTGACGGAATCAACAATCGCCCTCTAGAGGATCTGTCCTGCTGAGGTTGATCACCTCACAACTGTGGAAACTCTGTAGTTTCTGATGGAGAAGGCAACTGCTCCCCCTGCTCAGTAGTGGTTTCTCCGTTGTCAGTATCCTCTTCTTCTTCTGGGGAAACTTCCTGTCTATCTTCAGTGTTTGAAACAGCCTGAAGTGGTAGTGAACTCGGAGCTGGTTCTGGAGCACTTGGAGTTATTTGTTCTGATCCAAACATCTGGTCTTCATGGAACACTACGTCCTTGCTTCTGATAACCTTCTTTGCTTTTGGATCCCATAATTTGTATCCAAACTCTTCATCTCCATAGCCGATGAAAAAACACGGAGTAGACTTTTTATCAAGTTTCTGTCTTTTCTCCTTGGATACATGTGCAAATGCTTTGCACCCAAATACTCTTAGATGAGAGTATGAAATCTTGCGGCCTGACCACACCATCTCTGGGACTTCAAACTATAGTGGAACTGACGGTGTTCTGTTGATCAGGTAACAGGCTGCTTTTACTGCTTCACCCCAGAATGGCTTAGGCAACTTTGCCATACTCAACATGCATCTGGTTCGTTCCACAATGGTCCTATTCATCCGTTCGGCTACACCATTGTGTTGTGGGGTGTAGGGGACAGTCTTCTCGTGTCTGATACCATGTCTGGAGCAGTATTCTCTGAACTCTCGTGAAATATATTCACCTCTATTGTCTGTCTGGAGGCATTTCAGCTTCTTGCCTGTTTCTCTTTCTATCATGGCATGAAAGTTTTTGAATTGCTCAAAAACTTGATCTTTCCTTTTTAAGAAATACACCCACACTTTTCGTGAAGCATCATCAATAAAAGTAACAAAATATTTGTTACTTCTAAGTGATTCAACTTCAAAAGGACCACAAACATCAGAGTGTACCAAGCTCAATAACTCTGATCTTTTTCCAGCAGATATCTGGAATGAAACTCTATGCTGTTTACCAAATAAACAGTATTCACAAGGTTTGAGAGCAATACCTTTGTTTACTATAATCAATGCTTTCTTTGCAAGCATAAACACCCATTTTTTCTCCCATGTGGCCAAGTCTCCGATGTCACAAGTTTGGTAATGTATCATCTTCAGCTACATTGAGACTGTTTGCACATATCTTAACACTTGATTTGTACAAAGTGCCACAGACATGTCCCCGTGCAACAACTATTGCTCCTTTCTTCAATTTCCAAGCATTGTTGCTGAAGATGCTCTCGTAACCCTGTTGATCAAGGGTTCTTATAGAAATTAGGTTGAGTCAAAGATCGGGTATGTGCCGAACGTCATTTAGCATCATAGTACAGCCAACACTGGTTTTTATTCTGACATCTCCAATGCCCACGATCTTTGAGAAACTCGAATTTCCCATCTTGACTGTACCGAAGTCTCCTGCCTTGTAAGTACTGAAGAAATCCTTACAAGGAGTGGCATGATAGGATGCTGCTGTATCTATTACCCACTCGGTTTCCTCGCTTGAAACGTGCAAGCAAGATTCTTCACCAGCAGAAAGGAGTACACAATCTCCAGAAAGCGTCACTGCAGCTTCGCCTTCTTCGTGCTTTGACTGATTGCTTGGCTGATTTTGCTCCTTCTGTAGCTTTCGGCATTCTCTTTTAAAATGGCCTTCAATACCATAATAAAAGCATTTTCCCTTCTTTCGCTGTTTACCGCGACTTTGGGATCTCCCTTTGCTTTGACTTCTGTTCCTTTCTCGACTTCTACCTCTACTATTTCTCTGATGCCTTCCTTCTGTTACAAAGGCATTTGTCTCATCTCCTCCAATCTCCTTTTGTCTAGCCTCTTCATTAAACAAGGCGTCTATCACCATTGACATGGCGAGCTTTCCATCTGGAGCTGAATTACTAAGTGAGACCACTAGCATTTCCAGCTATCTGGTAGGGAATTGAGAAGTAGTAGAGACTGCTCTTCATCTCTGAGCTTAAAATCTACATATGCAAGTTGATTTACAAAATTCTGAAACTCGTTAGTGTGTGCGGCCACTGAGATGCCAGTTTTGAGTTTCAAGTTGACAAGGCGTCTCATTAGTAATGCCTTGTTCCGAACAGTTTTTGCCTGGTACATGTTTTCCAGCTTTTTCCATAGCTGATAGACATCCGTTTCCTGTGTAACATGATGAAAAATACTATGGTCAATCCACTGCCGGATCTGACCAATAGTTTTCTTATTCAACTTATACCAGTCTTTTTTCGCTACATCATCTGGCTTTACGCTTTTTTCTTCAATTGGATCGAAGAGATCTTTACAATTCAGGAAATCTTCCATTCGAGGTCTCCATAGTGCGTAATTTGTAGATGTTAGCTTGATCATCGCACCTGCTCTTGAGTCCTCCATCAGTTCGGCTTTAATCTCTGATTTGAGTGACCTTTTCTCAATGTTTGGAGTTGAATCTCAACAAACGGAGCTTACCGTTGCATCCGGAACGGTGGAAAATCTTGGAAACGACTCTTGTCTCGTTCCAAACCGATCAAAATTGTGTCGAAAACCTGAAAAATAAGACAAACGAATATTCCTTCTGAAACGGAATATTCTCTAACGTCACCGAAATATTCCCTCCTCCGATACCGGAATATTCCCTCCGGTCACCGGAATATTTCCTCCGATCACCAAAATATTCTCCCAGTCATCGAAATATTCCTGCACCAGAATATTCTTGCCAGTGACGGAATATTCTTACCGGTGATGGAATATTCTGCCGGCGACGGAATATGCTGACTAAATATTCCTTCCCTGATGGGTTGCTGGAGCGGGTCGAGAACCGGGTCGGTTATGGGTCCGGGTCGGATCACCCAGAATCCGGATCGGAGCTTGTCTTCTTCCCTAGCGCGCGCGTGTGGCGCGTGGGTCCCTTGGTCGTCGCCGAGTCGGCGCATACGGAGCGTGTAGCTTCGTCTGGTGTCCGTTTGAGATGAAATTTTCACCAGAATGTTCGTCTTGACCTGAGGAATCTGATGGTATCCTCCAAACTTGATTTCGATCAAGTTTCAAAATGGGTCTTTTACGAAAATTCACAAATTCGGCCTCCAACCTGTCTCTGATACCACTTGTTGGGATCGACGGAAGCTCACAAATAATATGGAGACCAGAATTTAACGTGGTTCGGCCAATTTAGCCTACGTCCACACACACACAGAGAAGAATTTGTATTAAACAACAAACCAATTATTTACAATGGTTTCTCTCAACTCTCACAGCTTCTAATCTCTACAACGGACCTCACCTTAAGCTCTACTTCCTCATTACAATCTTACATGTATTTATAGGAGAAAGAAATAGTGTGAACGCGTAAATGACGGTGGAGATTCCGGCGCCTCAATCCAGCTCCTTCCGTTCGGCGCCTACCATTCTAGAAGCTACTGACGATGCCATATTCCAGAAGCCTCTAGCTTCTTCAATTTGCGTGTGTTGATTTCCAACAAGTAGATCCATCCTCAAGATCTCAAAGACGCACCAGTAGTACTTAGAGCACTATGGACCAGAAGAAATAAGATATACCCTACCACTTTAGTCTAGAGAGCACAGCAAGCCCAAAAGCATTATTTAGAAGCCAATCTACACATGCCAACCACTAGTCAGGGAGCGGGCCAGAGAAAAAAACCATGGACCAAACCTTTATCTGGGACTTTCAAAGCAAACTGGGATGCTGCAGTAAGGCCTGATTCAAGCAAAATTGGCATAGGTGTCATAGTGCAAAATTACCTAAGGCAAGTGGTTAGCACAATGAGGGAAAATAGAGCACACACAGAGAGACGATTTTTGAAACAAAGGCTCATGGCCTTCTCCCAGCAACAATATTTTGTAAAGAACTGGGCCTCACCAAGGTTTGGTTTGAAGGAGATTCCTCTCGGGTAATTGATCAATTGAATCACTCTTCTATCAACCTGAGTATGGGCGGTCTACTTATAGAGGATGCCAGAAACTCCCTTTACAAGTTCTGCAACTGGATTGCCTCCCATGCATTTTGAAAAGCCAGTAGGGCTGCACATGATACTTTGGCACAGTCTGCTATTTTCATTTCAGAAGACTTATATAATGTAGAAGAAGATCCTACTTGTATTCTATCTATTGTAACTTTTGAACAATCATGAGTTTATTAATGAAATGTGTTTTCATTTAAAAAAAGAAAAAAGAAAGCAAAAGATGGAACTCCTCTTCTGATCATACAGTTTGAAGAACTCGTAGATTGGGTTATTCTCTGCCACCCAATAGTGTTGTGTCCGTGCGCATGTATCATGATAGTTTGTTATTTCCATTAGAAAAGAAGATATGGGTGCCTATTCATGTTTTTCAATTGTTAAAGCTAGAAGAACTAATCTGATCTCCAGCTTATTCTTTAGACGCTTCCCCGCAATCATTGGGCACATTTCTTAATTCGGCACTCAAGCGCATGCATTTGCCAGTACAGGAGCCGAATGATTTTTTTTTTTTTGTTTTCACCCCCACAAGCAACTTTGCAAACAAGATAATATAATACAAATAATTATATATATTGAATAAATATATTTCTCTTTCTCTTTTTCCATCATCTTCTAATCATCTTATGATATGACATTAGATAATAAGTTAATAAGTAAAATATAATAAATAATTTCTAATCATTTAAAGTCACAACATAAAATGATGAGAGAATGATAAAAAAAAAATAGGATAATGAATAGCATTGCTCATAAATATTTTGTCATTAGCTTCAATTTCAAATTTGTTATGTTTCTCACTCATTTGATTCTTTTACAAATGAAGTCAGTTGAGACTTTTTTTTCTTATTACAATATTTGTGATATATAATTCAAGTATAAATAAACATTTTTGAGTAAAGTATTCCCACTTCAAATGTTAATGATTAACAATACATTTTATCTCGGCTACTCTACTAAAACTTATCAAGTTTTCTTTTTAAAGATCCAAGAAATTATAGGATCTACATCATCATAAGGTTTTGTCACTACAAGAAAAATGTGTAATAGTAACCCAACATTAGCGACGAAAAGAATTATTAGCGACTAAAATAGATTATTAATGACTAAAATAGATTATTAACGACTAATAAAAATGCAGCAAATAAGGAGTTTTCTAGTAGTGTGTGATGTTTTTTGTCTTTATTTGACATATATTTGTCATCTATTAAAATAAGATTATTTTGAATTCAGATTATATACCCATTCCATTTAATTATATATTCTGCGTACTCAACCCACTCATTAAAGAGAGTTCATCCTAGTCGTAAGGGATCGAGATGATAATTAACACATAACTAATTTTATAGATATTATTTTGAGATGAGTTGAGTTTGGTTCAACAACAAAACACAAACATACTAACCTGACTCTCTTTGTGCTAATTTTATGATTTTGGTGACCAATTAATCACCATGCACTCAGGCTGGCTGGTAAATTGTGAATTACAACAAACAGCTTTCCTCCATTTGACATGAGCTAAAAGGATTGCCATCAAAAGGCGCTGATTAAACATGAGTGAGGGCACAAAGCCAGTTTCCCGCATGTCTTCATCCACTCTTCATAGTGACACTAGTCAAAGTGATCAATGTGCATGCTGATCATGAAAGAAGTAGTTAGTTCTTTATGCACATCACTTTGAGACACTCTAATCATATTTTTCTCTAATTCAAATCATAATTTTATTGGTTTTGTGTTGTTCGACCCAAATAAAATGTTCAATAATATTTCAATATAACTTTCAGTAATTGCACGAGAAAAAAAAAAAGAGATTAAATGGCTCGACATAAATGAACTATGTTCAATAACTGCATGAGGACATAAAAATAGTAAGGTAATTAAGTACTAAAGAGAGTAAACATAAAAATCACTCAAACCCAAAGTCCATTAGAAGAGCTGCTTTTTTTTTTCTGAAAACCAGTAGAAGGGTTATATATGTTCCCAAACTAGCCCGTTAGACTTGGAATGTCCCGCCTAAATTTTTCTAAAATTGAAGGTCATGAACTTATTGACGTTAAATAATAAAGATGATGTGAAAATTGTGATCCTGTACTTACATATATTTTTATTGAATAATTATTTAAATTATTATAATTAATGATTCTGTTATTTTAAATTAAATGTATTTTTCATTATTTTGTTTATATTTTATTTTAAGTTATGGAATTTAATTTGATATGTTTTGTTTTTATAATAATTAATGTTATGTATTTAAATTGCTCTTTAATTTATTTTATGTTTGGCCCTTAAATATTTTATTTTATTAATATTGAATTATAACCTTTTTCTTTTGGTTTTATTTATTTTGTTGTGTTCTATTTTCTAGTTGGACTTCATCTCTTTTTCCTCTTTTTCTTTTTTCTTTTCTTTTTTTTTTCTTTCTTTTATTTCCCATTCTCGCCCCCCCCCCCCCCCGCGGGCGCCTACTCGGGCGTCCGTGCAACACTAGCCCCCCTGTTTTTCATTTAGCCCTGAGCCTAGCTCAGCTACCGTCGGTTACCACCAGTGACACTACCACTTCCATCTGAACCCCCATCCACCAGCGACCTACCACTGGCAACCTAAGCTCCGGCCAACTCCTCACCTCACCTACACAGCCTAAAACCTGAATGAGTGTTGTGATACCCATTCGCATGTTTTCCAACCACCGTCGGCCACTCAGCTGCACCACCGACTTCCACCACCTCCCAGTGACCTCCGGTATCACCCCCAATTGCTGACACCACCCACGGCAGCTCCAAGTGCCCCAACCCGAAATGGGTATTCTAAAATCCCATATACGGTTTTCTCCACCTAGCACCACCATTGGCCACCACCTGGTCTCATCGCCGACACCAACAAGTTTCCCTTGCTCCGGTGACCACCCCTTAGCTCGGTTTCTCCATCCATGACACCACCTTCCCGCACTCTCTCTCACTCTCCTATACACGAGTTTGACCCCTTTGTGTAGATCCACCACTTTCCTGTAGTTGCACCATCTTACCACCACCTCATGAGATTCTCCACCTTCCAATATGTATTTTCCTAAATTTTAGTATCAAACCGAGTATCCTAGCCCAACGTACGAAGTGACCACTATGAGCGATGTGGATCGACGCTTATTCGATGATCTATGATTTTAGCACTGTAAGTATTTTTCAAATAAATTTTGAGATTTAAATATATTTTGCAATAAAAAATATTGGATATTAGTTTATTGTTGGATATTTTGTATATTGTCGTATGCATTGCATTGTACACCCATGTTCATGTTTGTTAAGGAAAACTGGGTTTTCGTATAATTGTATGCATGTTCATGTGTTGGAAATGAAAACTGGGTTTTCATGTGTTAATGATTTTCGGATGCGTGTGTATCACGACCCCAAGCCGGGATGGGGCATTATCCCGATGGAGCTCCTCTGATCACTCGGGAGCGAAATATACTGAGTGATGTCTTTTGGGTTGTCGCCAAGTGACGACAGGATTGGACGGGATGATAACGCTCTCGTGTCGATTCTGTAGCTCCTCTGTTGGCAGGGGCTAGAGGATGCCTGGTTATGGTACTTGCTGGACGCGGTTAGCTAGGCATCACCCGTTTCGAAGTCACATGCGTAGTCGTTACCTACAGTGTGATAATAAGAGTCAGAATATGTGGATGGTCCCTATGGAAGACCATTGTGCATACGGTTAATAAAATGGATGTTGAGGCTGTGAAATCCCAGATTACGAGTAATTTTACGTATTGTCTTTATTCTTGTTGTTGATTGTTTTAATTTATTTTAATAATATTATTGATTGTATTTTATTTGTTTAAAATTATTATTTGAGCTATTACTTAATTAATATTAGTCTTATGTTATTTTTATGTTGAAATATTGTATTATGTTACTTTTCTTATTAATTTAAATGTGAGTTAATTATTTTAAAGATCAGAATTAAATTTCTTTATTTATTATGTGAGTTTATTTGATGTGCTTTCTTTATATAAATTAGTGTTTTATATTTAAGTTGTTCTTTAAATTAAATTAGTTTATTGTGGGACTTTAAATATTTTATTTCATTGATATTCAATTGTAACATTTTCAGTTGGTTTTTATTTATTTTATTATGCTTTTTTTCTAGTTAGATTTCATTTCCTTTTTCCTCTCTCTTTTTCTTTTTCTTTTCCTTTTCTCTTTTTTCTTCTTTTCTTTTCTTCCTTTTTCTTTTTTCCTTTTTCCCTGCCTCCCCCTAGCTCGTGCGAGCCCCTCTCCTGCTTCCTTTCTCCCGCCATTTCTCTTCACTCCACCCAGTACCGCCATCGGCCATCCTCCGACGACACCGCCCAGTCCACGACCTTCCTCACACGCCGGCGAGCTCCCCTGCACTGGTAGTTCACCTCCGACAATCCCTTATCCCGTGCGTGAGCCTAAAACTCGAAATGGGTTATCTTAGTTTTTCCTTCATTTTTCGGTGCCACCACCGGCCACCTTAGCCTTCGACCACTTTTACCAGGTTCCCCACCCACCAATGAACCTCCAGCTAGCTCCGACGCCCTCCAACTCCACATTTTCACTTCAAACCCGAAATGGGTCTTAAATGAGTTTCCCTTCGCCACGCCGCCGTCCGGCCATCGTAGGCCTCATCACTGCCACCAAAACACTCTCCTACTTCAACCGACCATTTTCCTAACTCAGCTCCTCAAACCACGGCCCCACCTCCCCAATACAATCTCAAACTCGAAAATGGGTTTTCACCCATCATGAGCCCGATTCGCCACCTTCTGGTGGTTGCACCGCCACACCACCTCCATAAGATTCCCCACCTTCCAATGAGTATTTCCCTAAATTTTGGTGTCAAACCGAGTATTCTAGTTCAATGTACAAAGTGACTCACTGTGGACTGGCGTTTGCTCAATGATCCGATTTTTACCCGCTGTAAGTTTTTTTCAAACGAATTTTTAAGATTTAAATATATTTTATCATTAACATCTATGTGTTGGTTAATGTTGGTATTTGTTGGTTGATTGAGTTTATTGAATATTGGATATTTTGTACATGGTGATATGCATTGTGAAATTGCACGGTCGTTCATGTGTATATATGATATTTGAAGTTTTTATGTGAAACTTGAGTTATGGTAAATTAAAATGTTTTATTTAAAGGTTTTTATAAGTGAGAAACAGTATTATTGGGTTTATGGATTTTAATACTTTTTAATGGTTTTTGACTGAATCATAACGGAGACGGACATACGTAATGCCTGTTAAGATCAATGGGTGTGAATGACATAATGGGGACAACGATACGTAACACCCTTTATGGTCATTGTGTATGTATTTCATAACGGGGACGGTGATACATAACGCCTGCTATAAAATGAGTGTGTAAGTCATAATGAGGACGGTAATACGTAACGCACATTATGATTGATAGTGTGTAAATGACATAACAGGAACGGTGATACGTAACACCCGTTATGATCATTGAGTGTGTATTTCATATCGAGGATGACGATACGTAACGTCTGCTATGAAATAAGTGTGTATGAGTCATAATGGGGACAGTGATACATAACGTCCATTATGACTGGTGATGTGTGTATATCATATCAGAGATGACGTTACGTAACGCCCACTATGATTGGTTTTACAGACATCATTTTTTGAAAAAATGATAGATGTTTTTATTGGAGCTTTATCGTGGACTAAAATAGGATTTTGGCATGTGTTTTTCTTATTGATTTTGAGAAAGATGTTCTTTTGAGATTCATACATTTGGTGTCGTGTTCATGAGTTTTGTTGTTGCATGAGTATATTTTATATCTTAGGGTTTATTTGGGTTGAACTTACCTACGATGCCATTTTTAGTGTCGTAATTTTTAAATGCAAAGTTTTATGGAGGCTGAGCCTGAGGAGGCGACTTCGCTGTTGAAGTATTCTTATTATAAATTGTTATCTTGGAAAAATGTTTTCCCCTTTTTATAAATATGTATTTGTATAATTTGTATTTCGAATGACTCTATTAAATATTCTGTTAGAGAATGTGTGTTAAATTAGTTTGTAAAATAATTCTAAAAACTCTGGTACTTAGATATTGACTTTATTATTTGCTGCGACTTTTATTTTATGTATATCACATATTCAAACACTTAGCACTTGACATTGGGAGTGCGTGACCCATGTTGTCAGCATCTCGACGCCTCAATTCCCGTATTTATTTTAAGGGAAATTCAGGAGCATCACAGAGGCCATTTTCTGGGAAAATTGCGGGTTTTGATTATTGGATTTATGGGTCATTTTCTGAGAAAATTGTGGGTTTTGATAATTGATTTGAAAACTATTTTTTGGAAAAATAGTAGTGGTTTTATTGGATTTACGTGTATCATTTTCTGGGAAAATGGTGGATGGTTTTATTGGAGTTTTATCTTAGGCCAAAATAGGATTTTGGCGTATGTGGAAATCATGCATTTTTAGAATGATGATTTTTTTTAACTTCATGCATATAGTGTCACGTTTATGTGTTTTGATGCTACATGAATATGTTTATACATTGTTACCTGTTTGCATTTTACTTACCTATGATGCCATTTTTGGCATCGTAGATTTTGGATGCAGAGGTCGAGCAGGCTGAGCCTGAGGAGACGGCTCCGCCGTTGAAGTAATTGTGCTATTAATTTGGGAATATGTTTTCCATTTTTGATAAATATGTATCTTTATGATTTGACTATCAGATGACTGTATTAAATATCTTATTGGAGAATTTGTGTTAAACTGTTTTGTAAAATATTTCTAAAAATTTGGGTACTTAATAATTGACTTAACTTATCTGCTGTGCGTTTTAATTTTACACTATCGCTTTGTACACACACTTAGCATTTGTCATTGGGGTGTGTGACCCGAGTTCTCAGCATCCCGGTGCCTCGATTCTCGTATCTTTTTAAGTGGGAGTTGAGGACGTCACAGGTGGTATCAGAGCAGTTCGGCTCTGGGTAAATCCACAAATTACCTAGGGACAGTACCAGGAAAGTTGGTTGTTTTAAAATTTTTTATTTTATTGTTTGGTTATTTTACTCTATTTTATTATTCTAATCGTTCTCTAAGTTTTTCCTTCTAATTTATATTGTAAGATTTTTTATATTTATTTTATGGTGTTGTGCTTTTTATTTTAATGTGCATTTTGATTATTATTTTCAGAGTTATCTTAGTTCTAATTGGTTGGTTTGGTTTACTTTATTTATTATAATATTTGTTCATTAATGTAATTTGGGTAGTAGTTAAGATTTTAGTTATTTGATTTGATTTAATTAAGTTGTTGAGCATTTATTTTATATATGCCTTTTGTTTAGTTTAATTTGAAACTTTGGAATTTCGGATTAGATAATATTTTATATCATTCTTTTTATTGAATCCTTTATTTTGAATAATTGTATTATGGAATCCATTATTTTAAAGTTTTTTTTTGTGGGTTATTTTGTTTTATTAACCTTTTATGCAACTATCATATGGATTTGGTTTTATTTTAATTTCATTTCATGAGTTTCCTACAAGATAGTTTTAAATTTTATTTTTTTATCTTTTTATTTTAATTATGACTTTTGTCTCTTAAATATCCGAAAACTTTGAAATTCATTGAGGCGAAGATCTGAAGGAATTCGCTACTCTGTATTCGTTTTAGAGACATACATTGAGGTAACGTTTTAAATTTATTATATTCTCACCTTTTTGCTTGTTTTATTTTAAAAATTTATTTATTTATTTTGACAAGTGAGTTTGTTTTGGAGACTTGTTAGTATTTATTCATTAACTTATTTATTTATTTATTTTATTATGTTACGTTTCTTTCAAAAGTTTTAAGTTCTGGAAATTTCTACAATAAATATTTTTAGAGTTAGATTTTGAGGAGAATTCCAAAATTCTATTTTGTCGTTTCAGTTTCTCACTCACCTTTTTAATCCAACCTCATTATTTTATGTAATAAAAACTTTTGGTGACTTGTGTTTATCAAGGGAGGTGGACTTGTTTTTTTGAATGGCTAGCATTTACTTATTTGTTTATTAGATCTTTTCCCCTTTTTATTTTTATATAATATTTATGTGAATTACTTAAGTTTTATTTAGTGTTTGGGTATATTATTATATTTTTGTGAGATGGATTTGTTTTGATAATTGTTGGTATTTATGTAATTGTGTTTCTTTATTGATATTTCATATGTTATTTATGTGTATTACTTGGGTCTCACTGAGTGCTTGAGTTTTTTATTTTTAATTTTATTTCTAAGAGATTGTTGGAATTGTATTCTATATGGACTCTTCTAGTGAGTATGGAATCATTGTCCATTGATATATTATTAGGGAATCTGCTTTAGGAATACTTATGATAGTATTCCTTTGGCGATTTTTTATTTCTTTGGCGAAATTTTGATTTTGTTATAGATGCTTAGAGATTGATGTGTAATAGTTATGTGTGTATAAATTTTGGAGAGTACTTGTCTTTGATTTGTATTTGACTTGGGAGAAATTTTGTTATGTAATAGATGTTGATTTCATGTGATGGTATTAAATTCAAGAGATCTAAATTTTAAGCATCTGAGAGTTGATTGGGGTGGACAATTTATACTTGATATTTAATGAATTTAATGGTTGCATTTGTTGAGATATCTTAAGAATTTATTTGTAACTTGAGATCACATAGGAATTTGAATATTTGAGACTATTCTTTTTCTGGGGTATTGAAGGTCCAGTGGAGTGAAAGCATTATGTGTATCGTGATTACCTTACTAATTAATTTGAGTAGAGTTGATAGAATTTTTTATGTGATGTATGTTGGAACTTAGGTGTCAACCATAGTAATATAATCATAATTATGATATATTAAAACTTTAAGATTTGGAAGTATGGTATAAGATTTTCTGTTAATAGGTGTTGAGTCAGCTTCTACTCAATAGTGATAATTTATGAAGACTAAATTTTATGCATTTAGTGAGTTATCAGAGTGCATGCGGAAGCGTGATGTCTTGCGATATAGTTAGAGGTTCAAGTCTTGTGCTGGTTTTGAGGGATTAGTGACGACTTAAAATTTAGGATGATACTTGTAAGGGGAGATTTATCTTTTAGTTGGGTAAATTATGCTTATTGATGGCTAAGTTGGGAAGATAAATTTGGGAATTATTTGAAGGTGACACGATTTGTTGTTTGGAGTTATTGAACATTGAGATTTTGAGAGATTGTATTAAAGTCCTTGTGCATATGGAGACTTTGGACTACATGGCTACCCTAAGAGTCTTAGGCATGATATACCATTTGAAGACAAATATGATTACGAAGAAAGTACCTAGTGAAGTGAGTGTAATTATGGAACAACATACATATGTATTTGAAGGGTTGAGTGATTGTGTATTTTGTTTGAAGTATGTGTTGAGCTGTGTGGTAGGTGAAGTTATTGGAGTTCTTAATGTTGCAGCCGAGTAGATTTCGAGAACGGAATTTATTTTAAGGGGGGGAGAATATGATATCCGTTATTTACATGTATTTTTATTGAAGGATTATTTAAATTATTATAATTAATGGTTCTATTATTTTAAATTAAATGTGTTTTTTATTGTTTTGTTTATATTTTATTTTAAGCCGTGGTATTTAATTTAATGTGCTTTCTTTATAATAATTAATATTTTTTTATTTAAATTGCTTTTTAATTTATTTTATTGTTGGGGTTTAAATATTTTATTTTATTAATATTGAATTATAGCATTTTCTTTTGGTTTTATTTATTTTGTTGTGATCTATTTTCTAGTTGGATTTCATCTATTTTTCTTCTTTCTTTTTTCTTTTTTCTTTCTCTTTTTTCTTTTTTCTTTCTTTTCTTTCCCATCCCTACCTCCCAACCTGTGCGATAGCAACCCCCCCTGTTTTTTGTTCGGCCCCTAGCCTAATGTGAGATCTCAGGTTTTGTGTATTTTTACGTATTATCTTTATTCTTGTTGTTGATTGTTTTAATTTATTTTAATAATATTATTGGTTGTATTTTATTTGTTTAAAATTTAATATTTGAACTATTAGTTAGTTAATATTAGTTTTATGTTGTTTTCTTTATTAATTTTAATGTGAGGTAATTATTTTAATAATTAGAATTAAATTTTTTTATTTTTTTATGAATTTATTTGATGTGTTTTATTTATTTTAATTAAATATGTTTCAAAATGGGTTTATATATATATATATGTATGTATGTTTATATTGTGATTTTTAGTGATTTTATGATCCTATTTGTAAGAATTGGACTTCATTTCTTTCCCTTCATTTTTCTTTTTGCTTTTTCTTTTTCTACTCTTTTTATTTTCTCTTTTTATTCTTTCTTTTTCCTTTCTTTTCTCCCCTACTTCTCCAACCCAGCCCTGCACGACAAAGCCCCCCTCTGTTTTGCCCGTTTGGCCTTAAGCCTAGCCAACCTCCATTGCCGGCCGACAGCCCTCACCGCCCCTCCACCTAAACTCCCTACCCTCCGGTAAGCTCCCCTACAACAGTGATGCACCTCCGACAGCCTTTTACACCGTGCGTGGGCCTCAAATCCAAAATGGGTATATTGTGTTTCCAAGCCACGCCGCCGCCACCTTCGGCCACCCATGACTTCGGCCATCTCCTAGCACCCTTCCGCTTCACCAGTGAGCATAACCCACCTCCGGCAGTCCCTCATTCCTTCCACACAAACAACCCATGAAATGGGTTTTGGACCCATGGGTTAAGCAACCCAACCACCGTCTGCTGCCACTGTTAACCTCACCACTGCTACCAAAGTACTCCTCTACCTCAGGTGACCTCACCCCAATCTCAACTCCTCAAACCACAGCCCCACCTTCCTTGTACAACCTCAAATCCGAAAATGAGTTTCCACCCATTTTGAGCCGATCCACCACCTTCCGGTAGTTGCACTGCCTCATCACCACCTTCACGAGATTCTCCACCCTTTAATGAGTATTTTTCTAAATTTTAGTGTTAAACCGAGTACCCTAATCCAATATACGAAATGACTGCTATGAGCGCTGTAGATTGGCGCTTGTTTGAAGATCTTTGTTTTTGCCCACTGTAAGTAGTTTCCAAATAGATTTTGAGATTTAAATATATTTTGTATTAACAATTCTGTGTTGGTTGATGTTGGGAATTGTTGGTTGTTGGATATTTCTATGTATTGTCGTATGCATTGCATAGTATACGCATGTTCATGTTTATAAAGGAAAATTGAGGGTTACCTAGATGACTAACACAAGAGGGCGGTGAATTGGATTATATTATAAAAATTAACAGTTATAGATCAAATACACAGTATAAAATATAAACAGAATATAAAGCAGTAAGAAATGTAAAGAGTAGGGTAAAAAAAGTAAACTCAGTATTTTTACGAGGTTCAGCCCCACTGCCTACGTTATCGTCTCAAACTACCCCTTGAGTATCCAGAATCCACTAGTCAATCTCCTTTAAGTGGAGATAGAAACCTATTACACTTTTGAGTAGCACCGCTCCAAAGAGTCCGTGTAGAACAGCCTCTACACTTCCAATCACCTCACACTTGGTGATTTAACTATTCCTTGTGTAAAATACCTTCTACATACACAAGAATTATATGCATCATCTTACAAATACAAGTGTTGATAGTAGATAAACTATCAAAGTACACTCCTCAATGAGTGAGATAGAAATAATACAACTCAACCTATATCTCTCTAAAAAATAATAAGAATTAAGGTTCAAAACTTTAAAAAATAGAGAATGAGAGCTTTGAAAAAATGATACAAAACTTAACAATAGATGTGTAAGCTCTTTTTTGTGATTTTTACAAAACTCAAGTGAGCTATTTATAGGCAAATGAGTATTCAATTTCAAATTTAAAAAGATTCACATGTCAAATAAGAACACTATTCACTTTTCAAAAAATTCAAATAAAAACATTTCCTTTTTGCATTTGTCAAAGACAACTCCATTCATTTTTTAAAGAAACCAAACCTAATTTTTTACTTTTCATACATGACAAAATGAATATGATTTATTTTTCAAACCAAATCATCTTCTTTTTGCATATGTCAAAAAAACACACAACCACCCTTTAAGATTTTCAAACAAAATCATGTACTTTTTACATTTGTCAAAAAAACACACCACCTCCCTTCAAGACTTTCAAACAAAATATACACATGTCAAATATGATAATCAATCATCTTATAAATTCAAATTTTTATATAAAAAAATATAATTTTCGAAATTATTTTGTTTGATGATGTTATGCACATGTGAAAAACATAATTTTCAAAATTAAGACATTTAAAAATGTTTTACATATGTGAAAAAAGTGATTTGATGTTTTATGAGAAAAAAGAGTAATTTGGAGTCTTAATTCAATTTTGAATTTTATCAAGAGATGTACAAAAATAATTTATGAGTTTCATTTGTAGACTTTTTTTTTATACTTGATGTGCGCTTCGCTCCATTGCGTAGATAATTTAAGTTTGAGACTTGAATTCATTTGTTATCATCAAAATTTATACATAGATACAAAACTTAAAACTTTAGATTCAACAATCTCTCCATTTTTTATGATGACAAATACTTAGTGAAATTTTGAGACTTGTAGTAATGCTTAAGCTCCCCCTGAGAATATGCGTTAGTTTTTAAAGCAATAGATAAACATAATTACAGCATATATAGCAGAGTTAAAAATTTAAATATTTACGTCTAAAACTTCTTCCCCTTTTGGCATCATTAAAAAGGAATCATAATTAGCTCAATAAGATATCTTCCTACAATAACCAATAGACAAATAAAACAATGCGTTAGTAGAGACTGTAGAGAATTCGGTGCGGAGCCACGCGTGTCCGACAAAACCTGCAAAGGTTAGAGGTCTAGCTCTGGCAATTCGGTGCGGAGCCATGTGTGTCCGACAAAACCTGCAAAGGTTGGAGGTCTAGCTCTGGTAATTCGGTGCAGAGATTTGAAATCCACTTGATGTTGCTGACAAATGAGATATTATCAGGATTTGTAAGCTTGTCTTGTTCTTATTTCCGTTTCTATAAGAGTAATCCTTAGCTTTATCTATTTCCCATCAAATCTTCTCATCTTTGCAATTTGCTTGCATTCTCATTCTACAAATTTTTAATGGCTCATCGATTTCCCTTCAGTACTTCTCTTGATCAAGATTTAAGGTATTCTTCACCTCAGTCTCAATCTATTTCTGCATCTATTATAGGTGCTATGAAACAACAAAATGCTGATTTGGCTAATAAATTAGATCATGATGCCATTTACAAGCTTGTGAGTTTCGGAACTCAATACTCATCGTCCATTGTCACTTTTTCCGCTCGGTTGCAGTCCAAAATCCGCGAGATAAAGAAGCTTAATGAGAAAATCGATATTTTTCAACGACTTGTTCAAGAGTCTTACAAAAAAATAATAGACTTAAAGTAACAGAATAAAAATTTAAAATCCTTACTTGCCTCTTCATTTCTATTGCCTAATCCTTTAGATAAGGATGACATGATGATTTATGAGCAGCAAATGTATTTGAATGATGAAACTAAACGTCTCAAGTTTCTGTAGGTTATTTGAGATAATGGAGTAAAAATATCTAGCAGATATTCATGACATGCATCATTCCTATTTTTCTTCGAATTATACATAGTCTATCTTCTGGTAGGGGTTTTGTGAAAATGTCTGCCAATTGATCATGTGTACTAGTGAATTCTAATACAATATTGCCCTTCTGCACATGATCTCTAAGAAAATAATATCTAATTTTAATATGTTTGGTCCGAGAATGTTGTATTAGATTCTTTGAAAGATTTATAACACTTGTATTATCACATTTGATTGAAATGTGATTGTACATAAGTTTAAAATCTTCAAGTTGTTGCTTCATGTAAAAAACTTGAGCACAACAACTGCCTGCAGCAACATATTCTATTTCAGCAGTAGATAATACAACAAAATTTTACTTTTTACTAACCATAAAACAAGTGCATGACCTAAAAAATGACATGTTCCACTAGTACTTTTTCGATCAACTTTGCAACCAGCATAATCTGCATCTGAATAACTAATAAGATCGAAAGAAATGTGCTTAGGATACTATAACCCTAGGTCAATGGTACCAGCAAGATATATAAAAATACGCTTGACTGCAATCAAATGAAATTATTTTGGAGATGATTGAAAACGTGCACATAAACATACACTGAACATAATATCAGGTCTACTAGTTGTCAAATATAATAAACTACTAATCATACCTCGATATACCTTTGAGTCATCTGGCTTACCGCTTTCATCTTTATCAAGTTTGGTGGTTGGATTCATTAGTGTTCCAATTACCTTCGCACATTCCATCTCAAACTTTTTGAGTAACTCTTTGATATATTTTGACTGATTAATGAATGTTCCATTTTTTGCTTACTTGATTTACAATCCAATAAAGAAATTAAGTTCTCTCATCTTGCTCATTTCAAATTCTTCCTGCATAATCTTAGCAAAATCTTGGCACATATTTTCATTAGTAGTACCAAATATTATATCATCAACATAAATTTGAATTAGAAGAATATCATCTTATTCATAATTGATGAAAAGAGTTGTATCAATGTTTTCTCTTGAAAAACCTTTTTCAATCAAGCAACTACTAAGCCTCTCATACCAAATTCTAGGTGCTTGTTTGAGTCCATATAATGCTTTTGCAAACTTAAAAACATGATTAGGAGAAATATGATTTTCAAAACCTGGAGGTTGCTCAACATATACCTCTTCATTTATAAAACCATTTAAGAAAGCACTTTTAACATCCATTTGAAAAGTTTGAAATTTTTATAACATTCATATGCAAGTAACATTCGAATAGTTTCTAATCTTGCGACAGGTGCATACATTTCATCATAATCGATTCCTTCCTCTTGATTGAAACCTTAGGTTACAAGTTGAGCCTTGTTCTAGTAATGATTCCAGACTCACATTTCTTATTTCTAAAAATCTATTTTGTTCCAATAACAGCATGATTTTTTGGTCTAGGAACAAGTGTCCATACATTATTTTTTTCAAATTAATTTAGCTCTTCTTACATAATTAGAAATCATGATTCATCAATAAGTGCTTCATCAATATTTTTGGGTTCAATTTGAGATAAAAAAGCAGTGTGATTACAAATATTTCTAAGAGACGATTGAGTACTTACACCTTGTGAAGGTTCTCCTAGAATTTGTTCCACTGGATGATCTTTCACATGTTTCCATTGTTTGGTTGCATTTTGTACTAAATCTTGATGATCTTTCCTGATGTCTCCATGTTGGACTTCTTCCATAGTATTCTCTTTGTCAAGATTGAGACTTCTTGTATTATTTGTACCTTCTAATTTTTCATCAATAGATTTCTATTCCCACAATCTTCCCTTTTGAATTGTCTTCAAATGTCACGTGTCCTTCTTCTTTAGGAGTGAGATCAACGAATTTAATTTTATCTCCTGTCATGTGTCTTGAGCATCCGCTATCTAAAAATCATCTTATTTTACTTATGGAAGACTTCATGCATACCTACAAAAACAATTAAAATAATTTTTCTTGGTACTCATATTCTTTGGGTCCTTTATTTATTAGTATTAGAATAAATAAGATTATTTGGTACCCATATGGCCCTAATAGTCATTGTATGTTTTCTTTTAATAGGACAAGTATGATAGTTATGACCATTTCTATTACAAAAATTATAAATAACATGTAACATACTTGAATAACTTGAGTGATTGTAACAATGTCTTTTTTTGACAAATCTATTTTTAGGAAAAGAATTTTGAAAATTTGGTTTTGATTTAATGGGTTTGTCAAAGAAATTTTTATAGGTTTGAGTTTTTCTTTTAATATGTATCACAAGCCTACCTTATCAAAAACACATTTTTGATTACCAAGAAGTTTTTCGAAATTTCTTTTTCTATTTGTAAAATTTTCAATAATTTTTTCTAAATCAACTACTTTCTTTTTCAGTTTATCATTGTCATCTTTTGAAACTATATTTTTTTTTCTTAAAACATCAATTTCATTTATTAAAGAAGAAATTTTCTTTTTCAAAGCGGTATATTTAATACCTAATTTTTTAAATTCCTCATATACCTCTTCCAAAACATTTTGCAACTCTTGATAAGAAGGATTTTCAATATTTTCAGAATTTGTTACCTCAAGATCATCTTTAGCCATGGGATAAAGATTTGCAGATTTTTCATTGCTTGCGTTGCTGCCTGAGCTACTTGAATTATCATCCTATGTAGTTTTCATTACTTTTTTGCCTTTGTATCGATCTTTCTTTAGCAGGGGACAATCTGCTTTGATATGTCCAGCTTTTTTACATTTATAACAAATTAATAAATCATTTTTACCTATATTTTTTTTGAAAGATTTTTTAAAAGATTTCTTTGGAGGAGTTTTATTTTTCAAGAATCTCTTAAATCTTCTAGTGATCATTGCAATTTATTCGTCATCGCTTTCTTCATTTTCATTGCTTTTACTTTCATGAGGAACGGTTTTGAGTGCCAAGCTCTTCTTTTGCTTTCCTTCTTCTTCTCCTCTTTTCAATGTGTACTCATGGGTAATAAGTGACCCGATGAGTTCATTTATTTCAAGCTTTTTAATATCTCTGGCTTCAAGAATCGCCGTTACTTTTGATTTCCAACGTTTTGGCAAGGAGTTGAGAATTTTCCTTACTATCTCCAAACTGGAATAAACTTTACCAAGAGATGTCAAACTATTTATAATATTAGTAAAACAATTATACATAGAAGATATAGATTCACCATCATTCATTTTGAACATTTCATATTCATGCGTAACATAACTTTTTGATTCTTTGACTTGCGAAGTTCCTTCATAGGTTATTTCCAAGTTGTCCCAAATTTCTTTTGCTATCCTACAAGTCATTATTCTGTTAAATTCATTACTATTGAGAGCATTATATAGAAAATTCATAACCATTACATTCACAATATAAAGTCTATCGTCTTCGCGATCAAACTCTTCCTCTTCTTTTTTGACCTTTACTCCATTAACAGTTTTTGTTGGAATATAAGACTCATTTACAATACATTTCCAGATTTCACGACTTTAAGACTGAAGGAATATTCTCATTTTAACTTTTCAGAAAGTATAATTGTCTCCACAAAATAGTAGAGGTCGACTACTGAATTGACTTTCAGCGAATGTAGCTGCAATGTTAGTCATATAATCTTAACTCAATAGATAATTAATCTTATAATAGAGTCCTTGCTCTGATACCAATTATTGTCCAGATGACTAATACAAGAGGGAGGGTGAATTGAGTTATATTATAAAAATTAACACTTATAAATCAAATACACAATATAAAATATAAACAGAATATAAAGCAGTAAAGAATGTAAAAAGTAGGGTAAGAAAAAGGAAAACTCAGCATTTTTATGAGGTTTAGCCCCACTGCCTACGTCCTCGCCTTAAGCTATCCCTTGAGGATCCCGAATCCACTAGTCAATCTCTTTTAGGTAGATATAGAAACCTATTATACTTTTGAGCAGCACTGCTCCAAAAAATCCCCGTGTAGAACACCCTCTACACTTCCAATCACCTCACACTTGGTGATTTAACTATTCATCGTGTTGAACACCTTCTACACACATAAGGGTTATACGCACCCTCTTATAAATACAAGAGTTGATAGTGGATAAATTATCAATGTACACTCCTCATTGAGTGAGATAGAAACAATACAGCTCAACCTATATCTCTCTAAAAAAGAATAAGAATTAAGACTCAAAACTTTAGAAAAGAGAGAATGAGAGTTTTGAAAAAATGATATAAAACTTAACAATATAAGCTCTTTTTTGTGATTTTTGCAAAATTCTAGTGAGCTATTTATAGGCAAATGAGTTTTCAATTTCAAATTTGAAAATATTCACATGTCAAATTGGAGCACTATTCACTTTTCAAAAAATTCAAATAAAAACATTTCATTTTTGCATTTGTCAAAGACAACTCCATTCATTTTTTAAAGAAATCAAACCTAATCTTTTGCTTTTCATATATGACAAAATGAGTATGATTTATTTTTCAATCCAAATCATCTTCTTTTTGTATATGTCAAAAAATACACAACCACCTTTTAAGATTTTCAAACAAAATCATCTACTTTTTGTATTTTCAAAAAAACACACCACCTCCCTTCAAGACTTTCAAACAAAATATGCATATGTCAAATATGATAATCAATCATCTTATAAATTCAAATTTATATATAAAAAAAAAATAGAATTTTCGAAATTATTTTGTTTGATAATGTTATGCACATATAAAAAACATAATTTTCAAAACTAAGACATTTAAAAATATCTTACATATGTGAAAAAAGTAATTTGATGTTTTATGAGAAAAAATAGTAATTTGGAACCTTAATTCAATTTTGAATTTTATCAAGAGATGTATAAAAATAATCTATGAGCTTCATTTGTAAACTTGTTTTTTTTATGCTTGATGTGCGTTTCGCTCAATTGTGTAAATAATTTAAGTTTGAGATTAGAATTTATTTGTTATCATCAAAATCTAAACGTAGATACGAAATTTGAAACCTTGGATTCAACACTGGGTTTTTGCATAATTGCATGCATGTTAATGTGTTGGAAATGAAAACTGGGTTTTCCTGTGTAAATGGCTTTTGGTTGCATGTGTATCATAACCCCAAGTCGGAATGGGGCATTATTTCGCTGGAACTCCTTTGGTCATTCGGGAGCGGAATATACTGAGTGATGTCTCTTGGGTTCTTGTCGGACGACAACAAGATCGGACGGGATGGTAACGCTCTTGTGCTGACTCTGTGGCTCCTCTCCTGGCGGTGTCTGGGGGATGCCTGGTTATGGAATGTGCTAGGCGTGGTTAGTTAGGTATCGCCTGTTCCGAAGTCACATGCGAGGTCGTTACTTTCGGTGTGATGATTAGAGTCAAGGTGTGCAGATGGTCTTTAGGGGAGATCATTGTGACGCCTCCAAAATTCTCCTAAATTAAACACGAAAATCGAGGCGTCGACATGCTGACAACATAGGTCACGCACCCCCAACGTCAAGTGCTAAGTGGGTAAACACGTGATATGCATAAATAAAAACAGCGAATATTTGAGGTATATCTAAATACTAGAAATTTTAGAAATATTTTATAAACTAATTTAACACACATTTTCCAACAGGAAATTTAATACATTCATCCGAAATATAAATTATACAAATACATATTTATGAAAAGGGAAAAATAATTTCTCAAAATAACAATTATAATAAGAATACTTCAATAACAGAGTCGCCTCCTCAGGCTCAGCTTCCACAAAACTCTACATCTAAAAACTACGACGCCAAGATGACATCGCAGATAAGTACAACCTAACAAAATCACAAGATATAAAATATATTCATGCAACAACAAATAACATCACTCATGAACATAATACCGTATGCATGAAACTTAAAATCATTTTTCTCAAAATAAATAAATAACCACACACGCTAAAATCCCATTTTAATCACAATAAAACTCTAATAAAAACTATCCATCATTTTTCAGAAAATCATATCCGTAAATCCAATCATACCGGGCATTACGTATCGCCATCCCCGATATGACATACACACATAACCAATCATAATGGATATTATGTATCGTTGTCCCTATTATGATTCCTATACTCATTTCATACCAGGCGTTACATATCACTGTCCCCGATATGAAATACACACTCAATGACCATAATGAGCATTACGTATCGCTGTTCCCGATATATCATCTACACACTATCAATCATAATGAGCGTTACGGATCGCCATTCCCATTATGAAATACACAAAATGATCATAACGGGCGTTATGTATCGTCGTCGCCGATATGTCATCCACACATTATCAATCATAATGAGCGTTACGTATCGCCGTCCCCATTATCAAATACACACACAATTACCATAATGGGCGTTATGTATAGCCGTCTTCATTATAAAATACACACACAATGACCATAATGGACGTTACGTATCACCATCCCCATTATGTCATTCACACCCAATGATTATAACGGGCGTTACATATCGCCATCCCCGTTATGATTCAGTCAAAACCATTAAAATCCATAAATCCAATAATACCGTTTCTCACTTATAAAACCCTTCAAACAAATCATTTTAATATACCATAACTCAAGTTTCACGTAAACCCATGGGTGGTAAGTTATGCTTGTCGGTGAAGGAAAAGAGTGCTATTAGGTCACCGGCGCCATGGGTGGCCGTGGGTGGCAACGGTGTGGCTTGGAAGGGCAAGAACCCATTTCTGGGTATGTGGCTCACGCATGGCATAAGAGTCGCTGTGAAGTGCACCACCAGTGCAGGGAAGCTCGCCGGAAGGTGGGGAGGATGGCAACAAGGGCGGTGAAGGCTGGCAGCCAATGGTGGAGACTGGGCTGGGCTAATGGCCGAACGGGAGAATAGGGGAGAGGGAGGGCTCGCACGGGTTTGAGGCCGAAAGTGCAGGGAAGAAGAAAAGAAAAGCAAAAAAAAAAAAAAAAAAGAGAAAAAAGAAAAAAGAAAGAAAAAGAAGTCCAACTTAGAAAAATACAATAAATTAAATAAAAGTTGACTGATATACTACAATTTAATATAAATAAAATAAAATATTTAAAACTCAGCAATAAATTAAACTCAAGCGCAATTTAATTATAAAATGATAATGAATATAACAAAAACACATCAAATAAACTTACATAATAAAATAAAGGAATTCAATTCCAATCATTAAAATAATTATCTCACATTAAAATTGATAAGAAAAGCAACGTAAAACTAATATTAACAAATTAATAGCTCAAGCAATTATTTTAAACAAATAAAACACAACTGATAATATTATTATAATAAATTAAAATAATCAACAATAAGAATAAAAAAAATATGTGAAAATACATGTAAATCTGAGATCTCACATCATGGTGCATACGATTAATAAAATAGATGTTGATACAATTTTCTAGGAAAATGACAGGTTTTGATTATTGGTTTAAAGTTGACCATTTTCTAAGAAAATGATTGTGATTTTAATGGATTTACGTGTATCATTTTCTGAGAAAATTATGAATATTTTTATTGGAGTTTTATCTTGAGCCAAAATGAGATTTTGGCGTATGTAGTTATTTTATTTGTTTTGAGGAAGAGGATTTTAAGTTTCATGCATATGGTGTCATGTTCATTTGTATTGTTGTTGTATGAATATATTTTATATCTTGTGATTTGTTTGGATTGTACTTACATGCGATGTCATTTTTGGCATCGTAGATTTTGGATGCAGATGTCGAGGAGCCTAAACCTGAGGAGGCGGCTCCGCTGGAGGAGGCGGCTCCGCTGTTGAAGTATGATATATAATTTATTATTTTGAAAATTGTATTTTCCTTTTTTATAAATGTATTTTTATGATTTGTCTTTGGGATGATTATATTAAATCTCCTATTAGAGAACTTGTGTTAAACTAGTTTGTAAAATAATTCTAAAAATTATGATATTTAGATATTGACTTTATTTATCCGCTACTTTTATTTATACATATCACGTGTTCACACACTCAGTACTTGATGTTGGGAGTGCATAACCTTTGTTATCAGCATTCCGACGTATCGATTCTCGTATTCTTTTAAGAAAAATTTGGGGGTGTCAAAGCCTAGGTCAGCCACCATCGGCCACCACCAGCAACACCACCCCTTCCATCTGAACCCCTATCCACCAACGACCTAAGCTCTGGTTGGCTCCTCACCTCCCCTACACGACCTAAAATCCGAATGAGTGTTATGATACTCATTCGCATGTTTTCTGACCACCACCGGCCACTCAACTGCACCGTCGACTTCCACCACCTCCCAATGACCTCTGGTATCATCTCCAACCGCCGGCACCACCAATGGCGGCTCCAAGTGCCCTAACCCGAAATGGGTATTCCAAACTCCCATATATGGTTTTCTCCACCTAGTGCCGCCACCAGCCACTACCTGGTCTCATCACCGCCACCAGCAAGTTCCCCTTGCCCCGGCGACCAACCCCGTAGCTCAGTTCCCCCATCCATGGCCCCACCTTCTCGCACTCTCTCTCACTCTCCTATACACGAGTTTGACCTATTTGTATAAATCTGTCACCTTCCAATGGTTGCACCGCCTCACCACTACCTTTATGAGATTTTCCACCTTCCAATGTGTATTTTTCTAATTTTGGTCTCAAGTCGAGTATCCTAGCCCAACGTATGAAGTGACTGCTATGAGCAATGTGGATCAGCGCTTGTTCGATGATCTATGATTTTAGCGCTGTAAGTATCTTCCAAATAGATTTTGAGATTTAAATATATTTTGCAATAACAAATATTGGATATTAGTTGGTTGTTGGATATTTTGTTTATTGTCATATGCATTGCATTGTTCACCCATGTTTATGCTTGTAAAGAAAAATTGGGTTTTCGTATAATTTCATGCATATTCATGTATTGAAAATAGAAACTGGGTTTTCATGTGTTAATAGCTTTCGTGTGCGTGTGTATCATGACCCCAAGGCGGGATGGGGCATTATACAGGTGGAACTCCTCTGATCACTCGAGAGCAGAATATACTGAGTGACATCCCTTGAGTTGTCGCCGGGCGACGACGGGATCGGACAGGATGGTAACACTCTCGTGCCAACTCCGTAACTCCTCTGCTAGTGGGGGCTAGGGGATGCCTGATCATGATACGTGCTGGGCTCGGTTAGCTATGCATCTCCAGTTCCGAAGTCACATGCGTAGTCATTACCTACGGTATGATTATGAAAGCCAGAGTGTGCGGATGGTCCCTAGGGGAGAACCATGGTGCATATGGTCAATAAAATGGATGTTGAGGTCATTTTCTGGAAAAATGACGAGTTTTGATTATTGGATTTGTGAGCCATTTTCTGGAAAAATGTCGGGTTTTGATAATTGAATTGAGAACCATTTTCTAGGAAAATGGTAGTGGTTTTATTAGATTTACGTGTATCATTTCCTGGAAAAATTATAGATGTTTTTATTGGAGTTTTATCTTAGGCCAAAATGGGATTTTGGCATGAGTGGAAATTATGCATTTTGAGAATAATGATTTTTTTTAGCTTAATGCATACAGTGTCACGTTCATGTGTTTTGTTGCAGCATGAATATGTTTATATCTTGTGGCTTATTTGGATTTTACTTACCTACGATGCCATTTTTGGCGTCATAGATTTTGGATGCAGAGGTCGAGGAGGCTGAGCATGAGGAAACGGCTCTGCCGTTGAAGTAATTGTGCTATTAATTTGGGAATTTTTTTTTCCTTTCTAATAAATATGTATCTTTATGATTTGACTATCGGATGACTGTATTAAATCTTCTGTTAGAGAATTTGTGTTAAATTGGTTTGTAAAATATTTTTAAAAATTCTGGTACTTAGTAATTAACTTAACTTGTCCGCTGTGCATTTTAATTTTACACTATCGTTTTGTACACACACTTAGCACTTATTGTTGGGGTGTATGACCCGAGTTGTCAGCATCTCGACGCCTCAAAAGTTCAGTTCTGAGTAAATCCACAAATTACCTAGGGATAGTACCAGGAAAGTTGGTTGTTTTAAAATTTGTTATTTTATTGTTTGGTTATTTTATTCTATTTTATTATTCTAATCGTTCTCTACGTTTTTCATACTAACTTATATTGTAAGATTTTTTATATTTATTTTATGGTGTTGTGCTTTTTATTTTAATATGCATTTTGATTATTATTTTTAGAGTTATCTTAGTTCTGATTGGTTGATTTGCTTTGCTTTATTTTATTATAATATTTGTTCATTAATGTAATTTGGATAATAGTTATGATTTTAGTTATTTGATTTTATTTAGTTAAGTTGCTGAGTGTTTATTTTATATATGTCTTTTGCAAGACTATGAGTAATACAATTAGACAATCTAGGAATAAAAGAGATAGACCCTCTCGAAGGAAAGCAGTAAATTTCTGATATCTTGCACAAGTAGGTCCCGTGTTATCGTGATCTCTATGGTTATTGATGTCATTGACCACTTGCTGAGCATCCCCTTCAAGCATCATGCAAGAGACTTCAAGTTGTTGAAGAAGAAAGCTACTTTCAAATCTCAAATTCAATATTTTAAAATTTTCACTTTGAGTTTAAGGAAGAATGTTGAAGAATGATTTGATATTATCTGAATATGACTTTCATAATTATCAAATCACTTTAATTTTATATTCATAATGTTTAAGATATTTATCTTATCTTATTTTAATATAATTTTTCTTTAAATAAGAATGTATATCTTATATCTAGTAATAACTGAGAAAGTCAAGAAGTAGCTCTCAGATCTATTTTTCTATTTTTCCTCAAAGTCTAGTTTCTTCTTTTTCCTATCTCCATCTTTATATATTATATTTTATTTCTAATAATTTTGTACGAGGTTTTACGTTGGATCCAAGTTACACCCACACCATTTGCTATAAAATTAGGCTATAGAAATTTGTACCATTTTCTATATGAACCTTCCCAGTGCAAGTAATGCATGAGCCTTTGAATAGTCTACATGGAGGAGGACAAAGAAAAATCAGGATTTCTATTAGGAGGTCGAAAAACATGATTGAAAAATATAAATTAAGATTCAAGATCAAATTAACATGTAGAAGCCAAACTTGTATCCATTTACTGCTTACAAAGTATGAATAAAAGGATAGACAAATAGTCTGGTTTGGATAGTAACACTCTCTCATTTTATCCTACTTCATTTTATCTAACCTCAATATCTAAATACTGCAAACAAAAACAAATTTTAATTTTAAATAATCAACTTTTTTATTTAATCATTACCTAATCATTATACATTTTATAGACTAACCTACTAAAATGCAAATAGGGATCTAACTTTTCAAACAAAATATAAAAAATAATTCAACTTTTTAAAATTTTAAAATAAAAATAATATTAAAAAGTTCAAATATTTTTATTAAACTTTTCTCACCTTTTTCAAAAATTCATAAAATATCTCAGCTCTAACAAAATAACTACGATTTATAAATTATTTCAACTTAATTTGGATTGGGAAATGAGTTGAATTCATTTTAAAATCATGATTATACTTTCTCATATTTCTATACAAAACATAATAAATAATTCAAAATTTTCAAATCTCAATTTAACTTTTTTAAATTTTAAAATAATAATAATATTAAAAAAATAATATTTTATTCAATCTTCAAAACTCATCTCAATTCATCTCATCTCATAATTTAAACTAATTATTTGTTAATGTATTTGAATCTTTAACTATTCAAGTTGAACTCATTATAGTGACCAGCAACGACAAGAATGGGCGAAGGAGGCGGGCCTGATTTCGGCCTTGTTTCCGACGGCTGAGGTGGTTGTTGTCTAAGCCCTAAGGCCACCCTGCGTTGCCCTGATTTCTCTTCATAAAATGATCTTTGAGTTGCTCACTTTCACGCATTGCTCGACGTCCTTGGACTTGCTTGCCATCACGTATTGCTAGTCCCTTGGGCTTTCTCGCTGCCATTCATTGTTCACCCTTGGGCTTGCTAACTATTGCGTATCGCCCACCCTTGTCAATCCATCTGTCTTTGCTCGTCTTAGGTTAGGTTTGGCAAAGTAAAAATATCTCAAATATTTTTAAAATATTTTATTATTATTTTTTATTATTTTTCACATTTTTTTATATTACTCATTATTTTTCACTACTATTTAATATTCTATTATTTTTTTTATTACTATTCACAACTCTTCTAAACACTTCTCTTTATCTAGATATAACTTTAATCATTACTCGCTTAAATATTAATTCTCTATTCTTGTCCGACTAATGCCATGCTCGTCTAAAATCCCATTTGGATTGAAAGATTATTTTAATTCATTTCATATTAATAATTTATAATTATTTCAAGCTCTCATATTTTAGATATTATTATGTCATTTTTAATGTCTTTTTAGGTCTTCATTTTTTCGAACATAAATTTTTACTTTTATATCATACTTTATAATTTTCTTCTATATTTAGTTTGTAATTTTAATTATTCTGAGTTTAAATTTTAGAAAAAAAAGTCTATTAACTTTTATTTCAGTTTTTCAAGTTTTATTTCTCTAATTATTTTAGCTTTTTATATATAATTTTAATTTTAGTTTTTTTTTAGATATTAAGTTTTTATTTTTATTTTTTATATTTTGCTAGCATGGCATGTTGATTGGCCATTTTTTTAACCTTCTAAAAAGCTGATTGTTTATGTGAAACACGTCCATCCGTAATTGGTCATAACATAGACAAATAAGTGTCATATTAATAATTCCTGAATAAATTAAATGGAATATAAAGAAATAGATCATTTTAATTAGTCGAAAAGATGAATAATTTTCTTGAAACTCTTAAATAAAAATCTCAAAATTATTTTAAAAAAAAAAAATCTGAGTCAGGCCGGGCAAAACCCGGCCCAAATGTAATTTTGATACACGGCCATTATCTCAAGGATAGTTAACAAATCAAAATGCTATACAGAGACTCGGTACTTTCAACTTTCAATTGATTTTTTCCAGGAGGCAACTGCTTTCACCCAGAACATTACATCACAATCAACAAGCAAGTGAAAATTTGACCGTCTTTAGTGTTCAAAGAATTTCAAGTTTCACTAAAACCCCTATCTATAATGTATAAAGCTCTTTGACAAAGGACAGTTTGCTTATACATATAAAGCATATTTGATGCATGTTTAGAATGATAATCTTCATTCTCTACAATGTGGCTTTGGCTAGGTGGAGTGTGGCATGGCTTCATACTGCCGCCCTTCTGCAAAGCTGAGTATTGCATTTGGTAATCCTGGATATGTAGATGTTTATGTACTGTAGATGTACTCCTAGCTCATCTTGTGTTCTGTGTTCTAGAAGCTGCTATACTTAGCCACAGGTGGCCTTAACTAAAAGCTTCTTCATGTAATTACCTGGACATGGATCTCCTCTAAAAACTTCTAGAGCTACACTTAAACGAACAAGATTGCTTTCCAATGCAATTCTGCAGGAGAAAATTCACGTTGGTTCGAAAAGAAGTATAATGACAGATGTTTGCTAACAATACAGAATCTGTTTGGGGTCATCAAGGATTTAGAATCGGGTGAGGGAAAATTTAACAAAGAACATGAGGCTGAACAATGACACAATGAGTGGCATTGTTCCAAAAAAACTTGTCAGAAACAGTTGATGTGGAAAAGTCATAGAAATCCCCATTTATATTGGTCAGATACCCTTTGAGGCACATCATAGGACTTGTCTGAGTGACAGCTTCCTTCCTTAAAGTTTCCGCATGTTCTTTGAGGTTGTCCATAGCTAGTGAACTTTATTTGAAAGATTTTCTGCCCAGGTGGGCACCATAAATGAGCTTTGGTTCTATTGAGTTCATTGGGGGTTAGCATGCCCCAGTTCTTCATTGTTGGTTGCCCTTCAGAGCCACTTGGCTCTGAATAAATCCCACTTGGCTCACCACCCCTTTCTTCAAACACAACCAATAGATTCCTGCTCGGATTCAGCCATGAGCGTGGAAGATGGTATTTGACAATAGCAGCCTTGTAAAAAACTAATTAGTGTAAGAACATAATAAAACTAATTATGTATGACTTTTTTCACCATCTTTGAGAGGCCTCCCCGCAATTAGTCCGGCGCCATTTCTTATCCTCATGAGTTCCAGCATAACTACAATCTGCACAATCACCTTGTGCTTTATATCCAGGCCAATGACGTCCAATGCTCTGGCCATTTATCCATATTTGACCTTTTCCCATGCTATTCATATCCAAAGCTAATGGATCATTGTCTTCTGGTGTTCTGAAACAAATCTGGAGATATCACAATATCATTTTCAAATTTCATTAACAAATCCCCCAAGCGTAATTTAAAAAAGAAAAGAAAATAGCTAAAACGTAAATAGAATGTGTTAATTTAGTTCTGAAATTGTTCTCACCTTGTACCATGTCAAGGGTTGTTGCCTAGCCAGTAATGATCCATCCACCCATTCAATGGAGGAACTCCGACTAACAATATGCAGGCTTAAGGCTTCACCTTTAGACCAATCTGCTCAAGAACATGTAAAACAAGTCATTTAAAGTTCTGTGAATCATATCATCATTGTGAAGTTCTCATCATAAAATAGAAAACCCACATAAAATCCTTTGTCTCGGACTAAAATCTCTTAGTTTTCAGCTTGAACTTGGGAGATCCTTAATGGATAAAGACAAGCTTAGTTTCCTCTATGAATCATGCACTTTCAGCATGGTGTGCTGTATTATTTCTGAACACTACCGAAGGTGCTTGGCAAGATTTAAGGCTCTTTAACTAAAATACTACTTGACTATTTGATTAAAAGTAACCTACCATCACAAAGATTTTTCATTTTGTTGCCAGGGAAAGAGAGGAACAGAAATCATATAGAGAATGAACCTTGCAAAACCAATAATATGCTTCGACAAATCTCTTGTGCCCTCATTGAGACCCATCAACATGACTGGGCCTAAAACCCCAGCATTCCATTTCTCAAAATGCAGGCCAACATTCTGATAAATACCAAAACAACAATGCAGAGATCATATGTACCATATCTTTCTGCAATTGATAGTTTGAATCCAAATGAGAAAACTTACCGGAAGCCCCACAACAACACTTCGTAAAGAAATCTGGTTAATGCCAACTCTCAGCTTTACAGAGTCGCTAAAAGTTAATTTAGGACTCTCCAGTCCCCAATAAACATTTCCTACATTGAAAATAAGAAGCTGGTCAATCGATCAAATCAAAGTTAATCCAGCAAAAGTACTTGGTTTAATTTTGCAAGAACCATAATTAACTGATACTTGATCATTATAGCTTCTTTAGGAGAATGTAATTCCCAGAAGGTAGATGAGAACATGATAATTTTGAGAAGAAAGTTAAATGTCAGACCATTTAGAAGTGCAACACACTTTTACTGAGACGGAATTGAAATTTATTTACATAGTCAAGAGTGTTCTCATACCTTTGCAGCGTTGAAAACTATAGTTTTGCAGTTGGGAAGAATGCTAATGGACCAAGGTGGCAGGTCATAAAGTCCACTTCCGAAGGACACCTTTGCAGAGGATTTTGTGTCATAATTGGCAAGAAATGCAGAACAGGCACCTGACTTTGACTTGAATACATGAGCCTAAATATAACACTGGAGTTGAGAAAATATTGAAAACAGCATAGTTAACTCATGGCTTAATTGGACTAACCGAAAAACCTTACCTCTTGATTACTTCCTAGTGCATTCACGGTTGAATCTCCAAGAACTAAAGCAGACTTACATAACTTTATAACTTTATGCAGATCTCTTAAATGTCCCCATTTTGGTTAACTTGGAAGTCCTGCAGTAAAATAGCAACTTGGTGAGATAATTTAATATAACAAGTACCTAGGGGAAATACTAGAAAATTTGCATTCGATAAGAGTCAAGACGGAAGATTTTGCCCTGAGAAAAATAAATGAGGCAGGCAAACAAATGTAGCACAATCAACTCAAATAAGCTAATCTAAATGCCTAACCAAATTCCTCAATTGGAGCATCATAATCTTAGCTGGTTGAAATAAATGGACTACCAGCTGTCCGGCCAAAGTTAGTTCCCCCATGGTACTTTCAAAAAGGTTAAAAAGGAACAAAAAGAGGTACATTTAATTAACGAAATTGTGCACCAGGTAAATTAGATTAACATGAAAAACAAAAGGAAGATTAGCCACCATATAATAATTAACAAAAGAACCGCCATTCTGAATGAACCTTGCTACTGAAAATGCCACGTCTTCTATGAAACAATTTGAGGAAAATGTGTTTTGGTTGCTTACCAAAACTGATGTATTGGATATCAATATATAGAGTACAAGTAACAGACAACACAATCGAGTTGTTGCTCTGGCCAGTTATGCTTGTGATTATCTCTAACAGTCCCTTGCAAGCTCACGGAGGTAGAACACACATGAAGCTTGGATGTTAAATTAGTAAATCGACTGGATGTTAATCCTTTTGTAAATATGTCTGCAACCTAATCTTTTGTTGAGATAAACTTGAGATGAACATCACCATTTAATACTTTTTCACCAATAAAATGATAATCTACTTCAATATATTTTATCCTAGCATGAAATATAGGATTAGAGGCCAATGCTAGAGCACTAACGTTGTCACAACAGATTGAAGGTGCCAAAGGAAGTGTGATGCCAAGATCTTTAAACAATATTCTTAACCAATATAGCTTTACAATAGTGATTGCTATTGAGAAATAAATCTCACATTGCCTATAGACAAGGTCTTGGGTATACTTATAAGCAATATACAAACCTCTCTTGTTGATTTTGTGACATGAGTTAGGCCCATGAATTTCTATATGGTATCAGAACCTTCCACAGAACAAATGGGGGGTCCACACTACTTATCCTGTGGCAAGGACCAGAAAAACTACTGGCCTGCACATGAAGGAGGGTGTTGAGGAATAAATCTCACATTGCCTGTGGACAAGGTCTTGGACATGTTTATAAGTAATGTGCAAAGCTCTCTTGTTAAACCGATTTTATGAGATGAGTTAGGTCCATAAATTTATACAATTGCTAAGGCCCTATGCTCTGCTTCAGTACTTGATTTAGAGACCACTGATTACTTCTTTGCACACCATGACACCAGATAGTTGCCAAGAAAAATGCCAAATCCTGAATTGGACCTTCAATCATCTAGGTTACCTGCCCAATCAGAGTCATAATAGGCTGTTAGTTGCAAACTTCCTTTGGTATAAAATAAGTCATGATCAATGGTATTCTTGACATATTTTAGGACCCTTTTTGCTGCAATCTAATGAGAAGCAGGCATGCATATGTTGACAAAGTTGGTTAACTGAGAAGGAGATGTCTGGTTTTGTCAAAATACAATATTGCAATGCTCCAACCATATGTCTATATTCAGTTGGATCTAGCAGTGGTTCTCCTTCAAACTGAGATAGTTTACAAGCAAAAGCTACTTGTGATTTAGAGGGTTTAGCACCTAGCATTTGACCTTTATGAAGTAGATCATAAATATATTTAGCTTGAGTGAGTTGCAAACCATGAGAGCTGTAGGTAGCTTGGATTCCTAGAAAGAAACCCAGTGGGCCTATAAGGAAAGCTGTAGTGTTATTGCATGTAAGGATGATGTCATCAACATAAAGCAAAATAAATAAGTGAGTGCTGCTATGCTGAAAAAAAAATAGAGTTATCAACTAGAGAGGCTTTGAGTCCAAGCTCAAGCAGTGCAGTAGACAGTCAAGTAAGCCAAGCTCTTGGAATTTGTTTTAGACCATAAATAAGTTTGTTTAATTTCTAAATATAATTTGGCTGATCTTTGCTTATAAATCCTTGAGGTTGTTCCATATAAACATCCTTCAAGAGTGGGCCATGTAGAAAGGCATTATAGACATCTAATTGCCTTATATCCCAATTAAATTGGATTGCCAAGGCTAAAAGAATTCTAACAGTGGGAGGTTTGATCACAGGGCTAAAGGTCTTTGTGAAATCAATGCCATATTGTTACTCAAATTCTTTGGCAATTAATCTAGCTTTGAATCTGTCAATGTTGCCATCTTGTTTTCGCTTAATCCTGTACACCCATTTGTTATGAATCACATTGTAATTTTGTAGTCGAGGACAAAGGGTCTAAGTTTCAGTTTGCATTAATGCCTCAAATTCTTGATCCACGGCAACCTTTCATCATGAATCAGTGGCTGCTTTGGAGTAATAGGTGGGAGTGGACTCAATAAGAGTGGTGTGTAGAGCTGTGGAATATTTAGTGGAATAGTACATTTTATAGTCAAGATATGTTTTTGGTTTGAGCGAATTAGTTTTGCTTCTAGTAAGCTTGGGATGAGAGTTGGTTGTGCTAGGTGGAATTAGCTCAGATTGTGAAAAAAAAAAGGTAATGGAAGGGTTGGGTGGAGTGGAAATAGATTCAGGTAAATTAAGGTCAGGTATTTCAAGGGTGGAATGATGATTTGAATCTTCTAAAAATGTACGAGATAGAGGAGAGAATATTACCTAAAGTCTGTCGATGATATGAAAACCGGCAGGGATCTAAGCCTGTCGATAATATGAAAACCGGCAGGGATCTAAGCCTGTCGATGATATGAAAACCGGCAGGAACCTAAACCTGTCGATGATACGAAATCCGACAGGGATATAAACATGTCGATGATACAAAATAAGTAAGATTCGGCAGGGATCTAAACCTGTCAATGATATGAAATAAGTAAAGACTCAAATTAATGTTACAAAAGAAAATAAGAGTTTAAGTATCATAGAGTGGGTCCATGAAGAATGTAAGTCTAAGTTATGCATGAGTTACATGAAGTATGTCATAAATGCATACTCTGATTGTCCGGTTTGTATATAATTATTTCACAATATCTATGTTTTTATTAAGTTACGTGTGTACTTACTGAAAATTTCAAGGAAATCTCACTATTGTATATTTCTCTTGTTGGAAATATAAAATTTTGTTGCAGGATTAATGACCGAAAAAAGGAAAGGTTGATAACTTAAAAAAACTCAGAGGAACTTGGATGGTCATGAAATTAGTCTAAATTTTAAGAATAAGTTATGTATATGATAGACAAAACTAACTGTGTTATGCATGTAAAAATACAATAATATTTTTAAGAATGAATGATGTGAATATTGTGGTTTTATTTTACCATGTCATCATTATAATATTTTTATTTAGAACTTTTCTGCTGCGATTTGTATTAAATTTAGATGAGTATGAGGGTAAGTAGCCAAGTGTTACTTACCCTGACACTTTAATTTGCGTTGAATTATGAACTTAAATTGGGGGCGTCATGTTTTCTGCCTTCTCCTTATTATCATCCTCACAATCTTTTCTATAAATTGTTGCATTGCCCCCTTTATTGTATTCAATTAGAAAACAAATAATAATTTAAAACATTTATTATGAAACATAACAAAAAATAATTCTATACTGTAAAAACCCAAGTGTCTACCTTGAATGTATTGTACTATATATATTTTATTTTTCTGTTTTGTTGAGCTAGACTATTAGTCAATGTATTGAGTTAGTATAAATATGTATTAAAGTCATTTTTTTAAAATGTAAGAAATTATAATACAAATTATCCCCAATTTGCTTCCAGATCTTTCTCTTTATTGCATGACATGGTACCAAAGCAATAAGCTCTATCATGGCCCTGTCTTCTTCTTCTTCCGCTAAAGATTCCTCCCGTCCCTACTTTCTTCACAATGGAGATAGTCCAGGAATTTTGCTTGTTTTTCAAGCCCTAGTTGGCAACAACTATCATACTTGGAGTCGTTCAATATATGTGGCTCTAAGTGCAAAGAATAAGACCATTTTCCTTGACGGTTCTCTTCGCAAACCTTCCTCCTCCGTTTCTATGTACAATTTGTGGATTCAATGCAACAACATAGTTATTGAACTCTGTTTCTAAAGAAATTGTAGGGAGTGTTATCTACATCAACACTACGTCTGAGATTTGGAATGACCTCAAAGAAAGGTTCGTTCAGTTCAATGGACCTCGGATCTATCAACTACAAAAAGTTGTTGCATCAATCACACAAGATCAGTCTTTGGTGAGTATCTATTACACTAAACTCAAGGCTTTATGGGACGAATTACTCAATTATAAGCCAATTCCTAGTTGTTCTTATGCATCTTATGCACCTCTGAAAGTAATGACTGAGTATCAATGTAATGGGTATGTTATGCACTTTCTGATGGGATGAAATGAATTTTTTGATCATTTCTGTAGCCAAATCCTCCTTATGGATCCTCTGCCATGCATCAATAAGATTTTCTCCTTAATTTTGCAAGAAAGGCAAATATAGAACACTTCCTCTCCTTTGTCTTCTCTTGATTCTACTATACTACTCAGCAAGTCCCTCTTGTTTGTTGATAATAAGTCTGGAGGAAAGTAGCCATATCGACTTGACAGACCTATTTGCGTTAATTGTGGTATTGTTGGCCATACTAAAGAGAAGTTCTATAAGTTATACGGTTATCCTCCTAGCTTTAAGATTAAGTATAAAAATAATTCTGACCAATCCTCTGCTCATGTGGTTGCCAGCATTGATCAGACTTTGTCTTAGCCATTCTCAGACCTTAGCATCACCAAAGAGTAGTGTCAACAACTATTAACTCCAAATCAACAAATTCTCAGTTTGCTTTAGTCTCAGTCCTTGCCTTTGAGTCAACCTTTTGCTAATAATGTAGGTATCATCTTCTGATCTTAATCAAGATTATCTCTTCACCAATTTTTCGAGTACATTTTCCTTTTTGGTTTCTTCTTCCAATGTTACCCTTTCTCCATGTGATTCTTGGATCCTCGATACAAGAGTCATTGATCACATAATTAACACGATTTCCTTATTCACTTCAATTATTGCTTTTTATAATACCATTGTCAAATTACCTAATGGATCTTTCACTCCAGTTACACATATTGGCATCGTTAAGTTTTCAAAACCTGATCTTGATTAATGTCTTATATATTCCTTTTTTTACTTATAATTTGGTTTCAACTAATAAGTTGACTAAACAATTGTCTTGTAGCCTAATTTTTGTTGTTGTCTATTGTTTCGTTCAAGACCTGTGCTTTTGGAAGACGATTGGAGTGGGCAGACATGAGGCTGGTCTGTATTATCTTGTGCATCCACAATTGCCAAATTCAAAGTCTGTTTCTATCTCAAGTCTTGTAATTAGTAATGCTTAGAAGTCTAATAGAATTTTTGCTACAATGTCTACTGCTTCTGAATTGTGACATTACAGATTAGGACATATGTCTCTATCTCGATTTTCTTTGTTCAATAACAATGTTCCAGCTAAGCCTTTTACTAATTCTTTTCAATGTACAATTTGTCCATTAGCTAAGCAACATAGAATACCTTTTCCTTCTAGTCATAAATCTTCTACATCCATATTTGATCTCATTCATTGTTATGTGTGGGGACCATTTTCTGCTAATTTCATTAATGGTTCACGTTTATTTTTTACCATTGTTGATGACCTTTCACGTTGTACATGGTTATATCTCATGAGGCACAAATCTGAAGTTAGACCTTTAATTAGATCTTTTTTTACTCTTGTTGATACTTAATTTGGCATTAAAATCAAAACTGTCAAAACTGATAATGGTTCTGAGTTTATTATGCCAGACTTCTATACATCCAAGGGTGTTATTTATCATCGTTCTTGTGTCCAAACTTCATAATAAAATGGTATTGTTGAACGTAAATACCAACATCTACTTAATGTTGCTAGGTCTCTTAGTTTCCAAGCTTCTTGACCTTTACCTTTTTGGGGTGAGTGTGTTCTTACTACAGCCTATCTACTTAATAGGACACCAACACCTCTTCTTCATGGTAAAACATCTTATGAAATTATCTTTTCTATCAAACCAAATTACTCACATTTAAGAGTATTTGGTTGTCATTGTTACTCTTCCACATTATCTCATAATCGATCCAAATTTGATCCTCATGCTCAAAAATGTATATTTTTGGGTTATCCTAATGGCATCAAAGATTATAAGGTGTTTCATCTAGATTTTAGAACCATATTCATATCTAGAGATGCTATATTTCAATAAACTATTTTTCCTTATCATACTACATCTGTATCTTTGTCTTTTCAACCAATAGATTCTTCTCTTGTTGTTCCTACTGTCACTCCAGAATTTTCATTTTCATCTAATGATAATATGGCTGCTCTTAGTCTTAGTCTTAATCCCAAATCTGTTAGACTTCGAAAGCCACCTACATATTTGCAGGACTATCATTGCAATATTTTACAGACTTAGACCAGTTCTCAGCCTGCTACCAAATTTGATTATGAGTTTACAAGTTCAAAACATTCCAGTTTTTCTCCATCAGATATTTCCTTTCCCCTTTCCTCTGTTTTGTCATATGCTTCTTTGTCACCTACTCATCGAGTCTTTTCTACCTCTATATCCTTTCATACTGAATCTAAATTTTTCTATCAAGCTATTAAATCTTTTGCTTTGTGTAAGGCTATGACAGCAAAAGTTAAAGTTTTAGAAGACAATAATACTTGAACTTTAACTACCCTACCTCTTGGAAAATACCCAATTGGTTGTAAATGGGTGTATAAACTAAAATACAAATCTAATGGTAGTATTGAGAGGCATAATGCTAGGTTAGTAGTTAAAGGCTACATCCAAAAGAAGGGCTAGCATTTCCTTCCAACATTTTCCTTTCTCACAACCACGAGTTCTCTCCCTCCAAGTAGGAATTTTCATTTCCAGGTTGTACCCGTCATTAGGTCATCCTCGTCGGTAGCTCCTCTCCATCACCGGCTCCTCTCCATTACTAGTGAGGTTTCCGTCTTCATCTCTTGTCATCTTCTTTACTCCAAGCAAGGATTTTTCTTTTTAGTTATCATCTCTCTACACCATTTTCTCCTGTCGTCTTCTCCACTCCAAAATTTGATTTTTTTTCATTTTTCACCTTCACTCGACAATAGATGGCTACGATTTTTTTCTATTCTTCGTTTAGGGTAAATTATTCAAATCCGTACAAGATATGAAAGAGCTACAGAAGGGATTTGGTTCTTTTTATTTGGTTATAAGTTTAGCACCCCAACAATAGTGTCATTGCAAAACAAAGAGCGCCATTTGGCTTGAAGATAGGGGTAGAAGTACAAATTTTGTCATCCTATACATAAAAGAGCTAACTTTAATGGAAATGGAAACTATTGTTTTCTCATATGAGAAGAATTATGTAAATGAAGGGATATATACTATTATGAGACTAATTATACATTTTTCGTTTTGTGGAGACCTTGTGTACATTTGCTGATGAACGAGAATAATGGGTCATTAGACAATGTACCTTTTGTTGCATATGAACTAACTTTTTAGAATAATGAATAGTCCTCTAGTTCTCCTGTTGATGTTCTACCGAGGAGTAAATGATATCTATATTTACAGTTAATAAGTTGTTTTGAATTTGTTTATTTAAATGATGTCTATATTATACATTTTTTCTATTGTCTTCAACATGATACCTTTCTTATTTTTAATTATTTCATTCTATCCAACTGGTTTACTTGTTCATGTTGTATTGTAGTTTTTGATATTGTAATACTTTACTTATCAGCTTACTCCTTCGAGCAGACACAAACCGATCTCTAGAACCAACTGGGGCTAGTTTGTGAAGTTAATCAATCAATCTCTTGTTCATGTAAGTTGTCTCCTATCCATGAAATTGCTAACATAAATTACTTTAAAACATTGTTTATTAACTTAGACTCAATTTACTGATATGGGTGATTTAACTACAATAGACCCTCTAGGATGGTCTATATGGAGAAACATGTTTTATTTTGAGTAATCTTTGCATTTGCCACTTGAAAATTCATTCTATTACACATTGATTTTTTTTTAATGAACCACTTGGAATGGTTCTGCAGTTTGTAACATGAGAAAATACATTGCATTCAAAACACACAATTGTCATTCCACAGTGTTTGAACTAAGACAAGGACATGAAGTAAGAGTTTTGGACTAATAGCTTATGTCCTACACCATGTGGGGATGAACTAAGATTTTTAGATAAATAAAATTTGTATGCTCTAGTGTTTTTTTTTTTACTACACTCAACCTGTTTATAAACTTGTATTTTGTTACATATGAACTAACTTTTTAGAATAATGAATTTTATATGAAATTATTATTAATTGTTTGTTAGATAGGATAGATTATCTACTTGGAACTATCAGAATAATGAATTTTATACTACACCTGAACTTGTTTACTAACTCAACAAGTTCATTTTTAATGTCATGGCATTTTAGAATAATGTGTTTTGTATGTTTAGATAATGTGTTTTGTACGTTTTGTATGTGTTTTGTGTTTTCAAACATGTTAGCACTTTGTGTTAAACCATATGGAGATTTATATTCATGATTATCTACAATTATAATTGAATCAAGGATGGACACCATATTTGATGATACAATCATGAAGATACTTTTAATTTTAAAACATTACAAAGTGGAGAGCAAACATTCTCCAATACCCACCTGACTAGTAGCCATGATAATGTTACACTCCAATCAACACAATTCGAAGGTGAAAAAATGTCACCTAATAAGAAAATACATGAGATGCGTCTTTCACCATAGAGGATGACATTCTCCTTTTGTAAGTTTGGCTTAATATTAGCATAGATGTTATACAAGGGACGAACCAAAAATATGCGATCATGTGTAAGAGAATTACCAATTATTACCATGAGCATAAAAAACCTAGTATGGCAAATCGTACTGAGAGGTCATTGACCAATCGATGGTCAGTGATTCAAAAATGCACAAATAAATTTTGTGCTGTTGGGGCCCAAGTAGAATCATTGCATTCAAGTGGTGAGACAGAGCAAGGCAATGTATAAGTTTCTAACTACATTTACTCTAAATTTGTCTTGTTGAAATAAAATTCTCACATTCTCATTTCATTCGCATATTTAGATTGAAAGAGCCAAAATTACGTATAAAACGATTGGATCGGCCACATACAATATGGAACATTGTTGGTGCTGAATTTATTGAGGCCTTAGCTGAGATGAAATATAATAGTGTCATCTTCATCTTTGAAAGAAGACAATTGAGTAGCAATATGGATGCTGATATAGCTAAATTACTAATGAAAAAAAAAGAGGAAAAATGATTTGGAGAAAAAGAAAATTAATATGGATATAATGAAGATGGATCTTACTGGCATGAGTGAAATGCAATATCAATATTTCTTGAATCCTCAAAAAGAACTTTTTGGGATGACAAGGAAGCGATTTTCATCTCATTCTCCATCTTTATCTCCATTTCCATTTCAACATTTTGAAGATATGTAGCCTTTCGTTGCTGTGAACATATTTTGGGGGGTTCTTATTCACTTAACATTGTAATTAAAAACTTTTGTTATGGTTTTTTTTTTTTTGATAAGTAAAAATATGCTTTAGTTATGGTTTTAATAAGGGATAGCCACATGTGATTGAAATATATGTGGTTGGGTAGCAATTATTGTCTAGGCATTTTTTGGAGATTCTTGTTATTTTGTTAATTTTGTTTTGAAACTGTTTTGGAACTACTTGAAACTGATCTTGGAATATGTCACTGGAACTCTTAGAGCATCTTTTTGCTGCACTAGATTCTATTAAGTCTTAGATTTTATTGGATTAATTCATAGTGGGTTATTATATCAAGTGAGCTGCATAACCAATAGCCATGTTATCGTCATGTTGGCAGAGCTATTGCTTTGGGTTTATAATCATGTTATTATCATGTTGCTGACAGGTATTTCTTAGTGTGCAGATATTGTTTGACTTTGTAGAAAATGAATAGACATGTATATATATATTGATTTGAGTTTATAAACATGCACTTATGTCAAGGTTAAAAAATGAATTGTGTAGACATTTTTTTTATTGAATTGTTAAAATAAAAATGAATATGATTATTGGAGGTTAGGAAGAAAAATTAAAAAAAATATTAACTAAAGAAATATAAAAAATAAAAAATTATAATATTTTATTATTTATAAAGAGTGTGATGGCTAATTCAATATAGACTTCAAATTTCAAGTGATTAGCTAAAAGTAAAAAAAAAAAATGCATATTAGTCAAAATTTTAAAAATGAGACAATGTCAATGCTTTAAAATAACTTTACCTCAAATGATTTAAAATAAGAACAATGATGTAGTTACTATCTTTTTATTATTTATGTATTACTTATTTTATTTTTATTATTTAATAGTTAAGAAAGTTACAACTAATAAAATCTTATATTTTTTTTTATTTTTTAATAATTAAAAATGTTAAAAAATAAAAAATTTATTTCACTATAAAAATATAAATTAGTAATAGGATAATAATAATCCTATGATTATTCTTAGAATAAATATGTGAATTTATTATTATATTCATAAAAATATTATTGTCTTATTTTTAAGAGATTATTGTTATTTTTATTAAAAGTTATGGTACATACAACTTTATATATTCTACACATCAAATATTTTTAAGAATATAATAAAATAAAATAAAATATTAAAATAATATTTTTAAATAGGCTTGCACACACTGTTTAAAATTCTTCTTTTATTAATAAGGCCGTCTTGGCCACAGTAAACCCTATTCTCAATTTGCTGCCTATATCTTCATCTCCTCGCCACAGCCGCGTCTTTCTCCCAACACATTCTGCCTTTTTCTCACTCTCACTCTCACTCTCCGTCTCCTACTCTGTTTGGGTTACTCTCTTCTTTCTCTGGTTGTTTCATTCATTTGCTTCATCTCTCAGCCACACGATCACTGATAGCAACTTCAGCCGATGTGTTTTCAATATTTTTTTCGCAGATCATACAAATCCGAACGTGTATTCCTCCTCCCTCATATCTGGTTTATTTCTTGGTTTTTTCTTGTTTCCCTTTTTGTGTTGTGGGTTATAATCTATTTCCACCTTTTTTTTAAAAAAAAAAAAGAAAATTGTTTCAATCTATTTTGGAGATTTTACAGATCTGATTCTTTATTCGTCAGATCTTTATTTTTCTTTTTTTTTGGTCCTTGTTCTGGTTATGTTAGAAATGAAGCAAGACGTTCCAGATCTTGTTATTGTTATTCCTCTTGATGAATATTGGGTTACGAATTTTTGGTTGGAGATACATGTTATTCTACGGTTTTCATTGTTCGGGGTAAGGCATATATTTTTGGTTATCATTTAAGAAGTTGTGGAGATCTGAACAAATTTCTTTTCAGATATAGGGTTCTTCTTTTCTTCTTAATGCTGCATATTGTGGGTTGTTTATTTTTGTTTGCTTAGACATATGCATCTTCTTTTATTTTGTTCTTTGTTAGATTTATTTTTCGAGGTAAGGCAACAAATCTGAAAAAAAGATCCAAGTCATTTTTTTTTTCTTTTTTTCTTTGTTAGATTTATATTTTTTTTGGTTAAATATATATTCTCTTCTGCGGTTTCTATTATGGTACACATTTTTGGTTAAATAAATTTTTTTTTGCTCTTTCTTTAAAATAATCTTCCTTTATTTTTAATTTTCTTTTTTTAAAATTGAAGAAGAAGAAGAAGAAGAAGAAGAAGAAGAATTCGATATTAGCAAGCGGCATACAAAATCTAGGATTCGCAGAAGATAGGGATGTATTTTCAATTATGGACAGAAATGATAGCGACGTTGAAAATAAACGGCCCTACAGAGTTTAGGGACGCAAACGGAAATTAAAAATGCGAAAAAAGGGGCAATAACGTGTGTGGATCCGCGTGCAATCCGAGTTGGATCCGCGTCGGATCTGAGTTTGATCGGCGTCCGATCCGCGTTTGATCCGCGTTGGGTCCGTGTGTGATCCGTGTCGAACCCGAGTCCGATCCGTGTGTGATCCGCGTTTAATCCGCATTGGGTCCGTGTCCGATCCGCGTCCGATCCGTGTCCGATCCGCGTCCGATCCGTGTCCGATCCGTGTCCGATCCGCGTCCGATCCGTGTTGGATCCGCGTGTTATCCGCGTCCGATCCGTGTTCGATTCGCGTCCGATTAGCGTTGGGTCCGTGTCCGATCCGCGTCCGATCCGTGTGTTATACGCGTTCGATCCGCGTTGGGGCCGTGTCCGATCCGTGTGTTATCCGCGTCCGATCCGTGTGGGGTCCGCGTTTGATCCGCGTTGGGTCCGCGTGTGATCCGCGTCGGATCCACGTGGGGTCCGTGTGTGATTTGTGTTGAATCCGAGTTCGATTTGTGTTGAATCCGAGTCCGATCCGTGTTGAATCCGAGTCCGATCCATGTCCGATCCGCGGTGGATCCTAGTCCGATCCGTGCTGGGTCCGCGTCGAATACGTGTGGGATCCGTGTTGGGTCCGCATCTGATCCGTTTGTGATCCGCGTTTGATCCGTGTGCGAACCGCGTTGGACCCGTGTCCGATTGCGTGTCCATTGCGCAGGTTTTTTACTTTAATATGACTATTTTACTTCAGTTTATACTATTTATTCCAAAATTAATGTTTGAGAACTTTTACGATCTGCTAATGTGGTTGTTTGGTTCTCTTTTTCTTTTATAAAAATTAATAATTTTATTATATAATCATATTTATTACAGATATAAGTTGTTTAATGTAATATTATTTTATTTAATATAATTAATAATAAAAAAAATATTTCAACCATCTGAGATTTTTCTGAATTCCAAATTAATCATAAATATTATTCTGTATTACTAATAAATTTAACATTGTTACGAATGTTAGTGATATTATGAAAATTCCACTTTAAATATATGAAAAGATTAATCTTTTGATTTAATATATTTATAAATTGAAATATTTATTACTAAAATAATATTTTCTCCATCTCAGATCAATTAATAAATATTAATTTGTATATCACTAATAAATTTGATAATAATAAGAATTAATATAGTTAATAACACAGTACTTGTAGTTACTATAAACCAATAAAGTTTTATTAAAATATAGTATAAATTTTCATAAAATTACAAAATTTATTTTATTCAGAACTTAGACACGTCTACCTATTTATTAAATAATATGATTAATAGACTTATTTGATATAATTTATTAACAAATATGTTGGATAGTTAAAAAAAACTATTAATTACATTAATCAATATAAAAAATGAAGAAAAAAAATATAGTAATAAAAGTAAGAATCGAATTTTATTAATTAATTATAAGTTCACATATTTATTAAAAATCACTTAATCAAATTTGATAGTTTAACAAATTTATATTTATATTAATTAACATACAAAAAATATACAAAGACAAAAAGAAGAAAAAAAAAAAAATTTCCAGATCTAAAAAATCCCAAATAATTTTGTGCAATATTATATTCTATTTGAATTTAAATTTTACGAATATGTCTTTCATTATTCTTCTAGTATTGCTCTTAATATGTCATTACAGTCTCATTCTGTAAATATAATTTTAAATTCGTTATATTAATTTTTTTTTTCAGATATATAGTTTTTATTTCACTTGGGAATTTAAACATTTGTTTGAAAATTTTCCCTTGGGTTGATCTAAGTCAGCGATTCCATTACATGTACTGCACAAACTGTATCCCAGCTACGGGTAAATCGCTCAATGTGCTCTATATATATATATATATATATATATATATATATATATATATATGTTGATGCCATTCCTGGGACTGTAAGCTAAAACGTTTAAGAGAATTCCTGGGGGATAGACGGGCTGCCCCCCTGCAACGAAGCAGCTCCGCCGCCCTTGGTGGCGGTGGGCGACACCGCCCACGCCATCGGGACCGGCGGACTCAGGTGACCTCACCCCTACGATGGCGAGTTCCGGCGAGCTCCAGTGTACTCCCGGCAGCCTTCAACCCGTTTCGGACCCGTACGGAGCACACATGCATGGCATATGATCCCGTACTAATATATATTTTATATATATAAATATATATTTTTAATGATTAAGGATTTTAAAAATAAAATAAAATAAAATAAATTAATTCACTATAAAAGAAATAGATTAGTGATAGGAGAATAATAATCCTATCATTAATCTTAGAATAAATATGTGAATTTATTATTATATTCGTAAAAGTATTATTATCTTTTTTTAAGAGATTATTGTTATTTTTATTAAGAGTTATGGTACATAAAAGTTTGTACAAGTGGAGTTTGTACAAGGGGATTTGCACCCAGCAATACACATCTCATAATCCTTACTAGGATTCTTAGTAGCTTTGCAGTGGGGACCTTAAATGCTTTTTAACTCCATCACCTACTAAGAGCATATTCAAGAGAAAAGAAGTGACTTTTTTTTTAAATGATGTATGACCCTAATCTTTTAATTCATGGACCCAAAACATATGGAAAAAAGGTAGGCAAGATCGAGCTAACAATATTAATGAAGAATGAATGGAAGTGTTATTCATTCTCAATTCTTTGATTATTTTGCAACACATTTTCTCAACCTCATGATCTCGCACAATTCTAGGCATTCTTGAGAGTGTTTTTTTTTTTTTTTTGCATAATAAAAATACAAAAATTGATAATGCTATTTTCTTGTGCTTCGTACTTGATGACTCGATCAACATCTTGACCACCATAAAAATGGGAATAGATTTCGGAATCGAAAAAGGTTCGAATCAATAACTACAACCACTCGTGATAATTTTAAATTGAATATTTTAATATTGATAAAAGCATTAAAAAATATGTTCCCTGCAATTCAAGTATTTTACATCATATATAAAAGATTATAAAATATAAATTTATTAACTAGTTTCAATAAAAATATTATATGAATTTAAATAGTTTCAATAAATATGCAATTAATGTATTTAATCTCAATTATCGACTTTTTTTTATACCTTATATACGAAAAAGATAAAGACTTTTAAGTTATAAACACATGAAAATATAGTCCTTTATCCATAATCAGAAATTTAATATAAAACACACATTCATCTCCTTAGTTTTTGGTTAACTAAAAATACTAGAGAACTACATGTTTTATACTTCATTTGTTTGTGATTTCTATTGAATATATTAATGAAAAGGTTAATATATGTTTAATTCTATCATATTTCCATACAAAAAACTAAAATAAAAAACTCGGTTGTTAAACAACTTAAAAATAAATATAGTTTTGAATCAATTCTAGTCAGTCTAAAATCGGTTAGAATCGATCGATTGAAGTAGTTCTATAAACGATTCAAAATTCTCACTAAAATCGATTTGGTTTCTTACCGAATTGAATCGGCCTGAATCAAATCATTTTTTCAAGCCTTGTGTTAAAGAGAGCCTCGCGAGTTACAACATGCTGAAGCTGCAGTATGATCCAACTAAATTGGTAAGAGTAGTATTACATTTATTTACATTTTTATTCGTAAGTTTACTTCTTTAGTGTGCTAATTGTTATTGATATGCTAATGATTATGAAATTTGAAATTCATAATTTGAATTTCAAAAGAAAATTAATAGAATGAGTTTTGTACATAAAATTGTAAGTAAAATTATAAGTATCTAGCACTATTATTATATATAAAATATGTTTTGTGAAGTTTACGTTGGTATGCTATTTACCAATATATATTTTGTGTAAACACGAGCCAATCCAGCGTGCAAAACAAAACAGGGTCTCAAAAATAACAATATAAAGCATTTCATTTCATCAACATTTCATTATCATAATAAGATCTTCGGCATAAGTATAGTTGAAACACCATCATAGCAGAATATATGCGATGTTTATTCCATGATAGGGTTGTGCTCAACGGCCAATCTGGACAAAAACAGAAGTGAAATCTCTCACTGTTAAACTCAAAGTGCCGATTGTGCACAAAGATTTAAACCCACACAAAAACCACTATCTCCAAAGTAGGTGCACTCAGAAACAAAAGTCCTAGTACCAATATAAAAATAAAGGCCACTTTTTTATACTCGTGAGAGGCTATTACTGAAGCGAAAACAGAATTTCATGTCAAAAAGATTTCATTTATAATGTCATATCAGAATAGACTATTGAGTAAACAAATATCATATAATCATATAAAAATTTCATGTTTCATTTTCACATTATATGCAGTTGAGAACAGAGTACCCAAAAAAATGCTCATGTCTATTACAGTCATGATAGAAACATTTTCTTGTTTAGATACATAGAATAGTGCATAAAATGATCATCTATTCAATTCTATTTCTTCCAAGTATTTTCACTTAGACCAAAGGTAACGTAACAAGTACTTTCCTCTCCTTTAAAAAAATATTTAGGTTAATAAATTGTGTAAAAAACCAACCATATATTACACATAAGAAAAACCTTACACCCTCTAAAGATTAAACTAACTAAAACACCACACCCAAAATACTCCACTTCAATAGGAATTCATCTCCACAGTCTAATTAAGCATCAACTAGAGATATTAACAAAACTAAAAATCAACTCATTTAATCGATTACAATTAACTTGGTAGTACAAGCATCAACCCAGAACTTTTGACTACCCTAGACGTGCATGGCTTAAATTCTCTATTTTTATTTTCAACACAACCATATCTGCAAGGGCCCCGTCTAATGCAAAAGGAGACAGACCATTCATGGAGTTAAATGGAAGGCAAAAATGGGGAACACTCTAATGGTCTAAAGAATCAATAGCGTGAGATGTAGAGTGTAGCTTATCCAACATTCAGCCCAACACGCAACATGTGGGAAATCGATTGATATGTCCCCAAACAAGGTGAACATGAGCATCTCAACCGTAATAGATGATCTAGAAAAGTCACCTACAGCTCACCTACTGTGAGGACGAGAATGAGGAATTGGATAGACTAATGAGCTCGGGCGAGATACAAGCCACTTGCCTAGTGAGAGAGGAGCACTTGCCAAATAGGAATAACAATTAAGGACTGACACAACCAGTCATGGAAACTTTTTAAGATAATACAAAAGGATTTGTAAAAGAGTCAGCATCGTACACAGAAGCCACACTCCATCTGGTCAAATCTAGAGAGGCTCTGAAATGAAGGTGAAGGAGTTAGTAGATCGCCAGGTGTGTGAGCCATACCATAGTCATCGGTCTCTATCCTCTTGTAGTATGACGAGACAAGGATGATGAACTCTTATCCAATCACACTTGGAGTTAAAGATACATCATATTGGACATGAGAAATTTCCACTCTATTTAGAGGACCTAGATATGTGATAACTATCACTTTTGAGACTTTAAGAAGCTTAAGAAAATGATTACTATGGAAAGCAATGAGAAAAAAGGCAACAAGAGAACTTTTGATGTAGGAAAGTAGGTTATTTTTTAAGAGAGTGCTAGGTTAAGTGTGGTAAATATTGTGTGGAATGCTACATATCAGTACATATGTGTGTATGAGAAGTGTTGAATTCAAGATTTCAAGTTTCATATCTACATGTAGATTTTAGTGATAACAAATAAATTCAAGTCTCAAGTTCAAATTATTTACATAATGGAGCGAAGCGCACATCAAGTATAAAAGAACAAGTTTACAAATGAAGTTCATAGATTATTTTTGTACATCTCTTGATAAAATTCGAAATTGGATTAAGGTTCCAAATTACTCTTTTTCTCATAAAACATCAAATTACTTTTTTCACATATGCAAGACATCTTTAAATGTCTTAATTTTGAAAATTATATTTTTCACATGTGCACAACATCATCAAACAATATAATTTCGAAAATTATTATTTTTTTATATAAAAATTTGAATTTGTAAGATAATTGATTATCATATTTGACATGTGCATATTTTGTTTGAAAGTCTTGAATGATAGTTGTGTATTTTTTTGATAAACGTAAAAGGTAGATGATTTTGTTTGAAAATCTTAAAGGGTGGTTGTATATTTTTTTGACATATGCAAAAAGAAGAAGATTTGATTTGAAAAATAAATCATGCTTATTTTTGTCATGTATGAAAATTAAAAGATTAAGTTTGATTTCTTTGAAAAATGAATGGAGTTGTCTTTGACAAATGTAAAAAGGAAATGCTTTTATTTAAATTTTTTGAAAAGTAAATAGTGTTCTTATTTGATATGTGAATCTTTTCGAATTTGAAATTGAAGACTCATTTACCTATAAATAGCTCACTTGAGTTTTACAAAAATCACAACAAGAGCTTACACATCTATTGCTAAGTTTTGCATCATTCTTTCAAAGTTTTCATTCATTTTTTTCTAAAATTTCGAACCTTAATTCTTGTTCTTTTTTAGAGAGATATAGATTGCGCTGTATTGTTTCTATCTCACTCATTGAGGAGTGTACTTTAATAGTCTACCTACTATCAACTATTGTATCAGTAAGAGAGTGCGTATAACCTTTGTATGTGTAGAAGGTGTTCTACACAGGAAATAATTGAATCACCAAGTATGAGGTGATTGGAAGTGTAGAGGGTGTTCTACATGGATTTTTTAGAGCGGTGCTGCTCAAAGGTATAATAAGTTTTTATCTCCACCTAAAAGAGATTGAATAGTGAATTTGGGATCCTCAAGGGGTAGCTTGAGGTGAGGACGTAGGCAGTGGGGCTGAATCTCGTAAAAATACTGAGTTTGCTTCTTTTTATCCTACTCTTTACATTTCTTACTACTTTATATTATATTTATATTTTATATTGTGTATTTGATTTATAAGTATTAATTTTTATAATATAACTCAATTCATCCCCCTCTTGTGTTAGTTATCTGGGCAACAATTGGTATCAGAGTAAGAGCTTTGTTATAAGATTAACTATCTATTGAGTTAAGATTATATGGTTAATATTGCAGCTACTTTCGCTGAAAGTCAATCCAGTAGTTGACCTCTGCTATTTTGTGGAGATAATTATATTTTCTGAAAATCTAAAATGAGAATATTTCTTCAGTCTCAAGGTCGAGAAATCTAGAAATGTATTGTAAATGGGCCTTATATTCCAACAAAACTTGTTAATGGAGTAAAGGTCAAAAAGGAAGAGTAAGAGTTTGATCGCGAAGATGATAGACTTTATACTGTGAATGTAATAGTTATGAATTTTCTATATAATGTTCTAAATGATAATAAATTTAACAGAATAATAACTTGCAGGATAGTAAAGAAAATTTGAGATAATTTGAAAGTAACCTATGAAGTTAAAGAACTAAAAATTTATGTTCTTACGTATGAATATAAAATGTTCAAAATGAATGATGATGAATCTATCTCTTCTATGTATACTCGTTTTACTAATATTATAAATAATTTGACATCTTTTGGTAAAATTTATTCTAGTTTGGAGATAGTAAGAAAAATTCTTAACTCCTTAATAAAATGTTGGGAATTAAAAATAACGGCGATTCTTGAAGTTAGAGATATTAAAAAACTCGAAATAAATGAACTCATCGGGTCACTTACCCATGAGTATACATTGGAAATAGGAAAAGAAGAAGGAAAGCAAAAGAAAAGCTTGGCACTCAAAATCATTCCTCATGAAAGTGAAAGCGATGAAGATGAAGAAAGCGATGACGAAGAGATTGCAATGATCACAAGAAGATTTAAGAGATTCTTGAAAAATAAAGTTTCTCCAAGAAAACTTTTAAAAAAATCTTCCAACAAAAATACAGGTAAAAATGATTCATTAATTTATTATAAATGTAAAAAACCTGGACATATCAAAGCAAATAGTTCCCTGCTAAAGAAAGATTGATACAAAGGCAAGAAAGTAATGAAAGCTACATGGGATGATGATTCAAGTAGTTCAGACAGCGACGCAAGCAAATAAGAATTTGTAAATTTTTGTCTCATGGCTAAAGATAATCTTGAGGTAACAAATTCTGAAAATATTGAAAATCTTTCTTATGAAGAGTTGCGAAATGTTTTGGAAGAAGTATATGAGAAATTTAAAAAATTGAGTATTAAGTATATCGCTTTGAAAAAGAAAATTCTTCTTTCATAAATTAAATTGATGTTTTAAGAAAAGAAAATATAGTTTCAAAAGATGATAATGATAAACTGGAAAAAAAGTACCTGATTTAGAAAAGATTGTTGAAAATTTCACAAATAGAAAAAGAAATTTCGAAAAATTTATTGGTAATCAAAGATGTATTTTTGATAAGGTAGGCTTGGGATACATATCAAAAGAAAAACTCAAACCCTATAAAAATTTCTTTGATAAGCCCATTAAGTTCTTCAAGTATGTTATATGTTATTTGTAATTTTTGCAATAGAAATGGTCATAACTATCATACTTGTCCTATTAGAACAAAACATGCAATGATTATTAAGGCCATACGGGTACCAAAGAATCTTATTTCTTCTAATACTAATAAATAAAGGACCCAAAGAACATGAGTACCAAGAAAAATGATTTTAATTATTTTTGTAGGTATGCATGAAATCTTCCGTAAGTAAAACAAGATGATTTTTAGATAGTGGATGCTCAAGACACATGATAGGAGATAAAATTAAGTTCATTGATCTCACTCTTAAAGAAGAAGAGCACGTGATCTTTGGAGACAATTCAAAAGGGAAAATCGTGAGAATATGTAAAGTTAGTAATAAGTCTTCTCTCAATTGAAGATGTTCTACTTGTTGAAAGTCTAAAACATAATCTTTTAAGTATAAGTCAATTATATGATAAAGGATTTACAGTTACCTTAAAAAATGATAAGTGCATTATTTTGAATAATCATGATTGCAATATTTGTTTTATTACTTTTAGAAACAATAATGTTTATACAATTGAATTTGAAGAAATTGCCTCATAAGATACTATTTGTTTATCAGCTCAACATGAAAATAGTTGGTTATGGCATAGAAGGTTAGGTCATGTAAATATGAAACTTATTTCCAAACTTTTAAAAAATGATCTTGTGAGAGGTTTGCCAAAAATGAACTTTTTTAAAGACAAAACATATGATGCATGCGAGTTTGGTAAACAAAAAAAAAAATTCTTTCAAAACCAAGAAACATATTTCCACTACTAGACCATTGCAACTAATACATATGAACTTTTTTGGACCAAATAGAGTTGCGAGTCTAGGAGTAAAATGTTATGCATTTATTATTGTTGATGATTTCTCTAGATATACTTGGGTCATCTTTCTCGCTCATAAAGATGAGATACATAATACCTTTACCAAACTATGCAAGAGAATTCAAAATGAAAAGGATTATACTATTTCAAACATCCGAAGTGACAGAGGGAAAGAGTTTGTCAATAAAGATATTGAGTTTTTTTATGATAAAAATGATTTTCTGTATAATTTCTCTACTCCTCGAACTCTTTAACAAAATGGGGTAGTAAAAAGGAAGAATAGATCTCTTCAAAAAATGGCAAGAATAATGTTTAATAAAAATAATTTACCTAGTTATTTTTTGGCCGAAACGGTAAGTACTGCATGTTATGTTATAAATAGAGTTATATTAATGTCTAAATTAGATAAAATCCCTTTATGAGATTTGGAATGGGAAAAAGTCTAACATTGATTACTTTCATGTATTTGGATGCAAATGTTTTATACTCAATGATAGAGATAATTTAGGAAAGTTTGATGCAAAATCTGATGAATGTATCTTTTTTGGGTATTCAACAAATATTAAAACTTATAGAGTATTCAATAAAAATATTTTGACTGTACAAGAACCTATGCATATGGTATTTGATGAATCTAATCTTTTACTCTCTAAAAAATCTATTGATGAAGAATCAGAAAGTACAAATAACACAAATAGTCTCAATTTCAACAAACAGAATACAATGGAAGAAGTCCAACATGGAGACATCAGGAAAGATCTTCAAGATTTAGTACAAGATGCAACTAAATAGTGAAAATATGTGAAAGATCATCCAGTGGAACAAATTATAGGAGAATCTTCACAAGGTATAAGTAGTCGATCATCTCTTAAAAATATTTGTAATCACATTGTTTTTTTTTTAATTTCAAATTGAACCCAAAAATATTGATGAAGCACTTATTGATGAATTATGGATTTTAGTTATGCAAGAAGACCTAAATCAATTTGAAAGAAATAATGTATGGACACTTGTTCCTAGACCTAAAAATCATGTTGTTATTAGAACAAAATGAGTTTTTAGAAATAAGAAAGATGAGTCTGCATTCATCACTAGAAATAAGGCTCGACTTATAGTCCAATATTTCAATCAAGAGAAAGGAATCGATTATGATGAAACGTATGCACCTGTCGCAAGATTAGAAGCTATTCGAATATTACTTGCATATGCATCTTATAAAAATTTCAAACTTTTTCAAATGGATGTTAAAAGTGCTTTCTTAAATGGTTTTATAAATGAAGAGGTAAATGTTGAGCAACCTCCAGATTTTGAAAATCATATTTCTCCTAATCATGTTTTTAAGCTCGCAAAAGCATTATATGGACTTGATTACGCCCAAAGAATAACGCGGTCGTTTGTAGTATAGCTTTGGGGTGTCGATTCCACAGGGAGATGGATTGAGAAATTGAAGAACAGTAATGAAATTAACAAAAAGATTTAGATGAGTGCGAAAAGTAAAGCATCGGGAATCCTTTGTATATAATTGGTATTTTAATTATTTTCGATTCATTAATAACTCAATTGAAAATTCTATGTCCAAATTTTCAATCGGAAAATAAAACATTAATAACCAGTTTTAAATTAAATGTAATCTTTTGAAAAATCATTCGTCACAATATAAGAACAGGAATTGTTATCGATATTAAAGAAATTCAACGTCGACAATATACTCGTAGAGCAATATTGCAGCAGAGAATTAAATTAAAATAGATAACCAATTGAACCAAACATAATCAAAGGATTATTGCATTTAATAGAAAAAGCATGACTGAATCTATAAATGAAATAAATTCTAAGATTATTTGGTGACGAAAACATTTATAATAAATTTCGAATGACTAAACAAAAGAGTTTAATATTTGAAGAACACATATATGAATCAAAAACAATTACAAATACCATCATATATACAAATTCATCCCTAGCTCTACTAGAAAATTAGTTACACATATTGAAAATATGCAACAAAAATTCTCTAAGGGATAATATGGAAGAGCCAACCATTATTTTCTTCTCTCTTCTTTGGTTTTTCTTTTCTTTTCTCAAGCTCTCAAAAACAATGTATCTTCCAAGGCATCCAAGCACACTAAGCATGGTCTTAGAACACACACCCCTCCCTTCTATTTATAAGCATCCTTCATGCAAGTTGTCATGACAAAATCATCACAATTTCAACTTGTTTTGCCATGTGCCATTCTTGAATCCAAGTGATTTGTGAGTTGTCATTTTGATCATTTGTTTTCCCACCATGCATGAGCTGGATTTTGCTTGTAGGTTGAGTGTTTCAATTTTGCTTCTCTATCTATTAGTTGTCTTGTATGACTTAATATCTTGTGGTCAAATAATTTGTCTTGAAGAAACTTGAGTGCACTTCATCTTGTATTTGGATTTGATGCAAGTGGCTGAAAAATATCCAGGAACGTCAAGTGCAGGTGCGTCCACTTGATGGTCGATTTTGTCTTAGATTGAGTGGATATCTCTTCAAACACAAAACATAAAAGTTATAGATATTTCTCTTGCGGTTCTAGATCATCTTGAATCAGCTCAATCGGAGATTGGATGAGAGAGTTATGCCCATTTTACGAAAAGATGTCAAAACTGTCTGAAATTCCGCAATTATCTTCATTTGCTCCTAATGTCTCCATTTGTGTCCTAAATCAAAATATAAGAATAATGAGTATATTTAGGCATCAAATAAGAATAAAGTTTTAAACATTAAGAGAGAAAAATATGGCATTTTATATTCTCATCAATATATTAAATCATGCTTATATCTATCTCAAGATAAATGACCATTAATTTTATTAACATGAGTTATATCCATTGTTTTCTCATTTCTTTTAGTATTTAAATAGAGTATTTAGAGTGCATTTTTGTGCACTCATCACACCCCCCAACTTACTCATTGCTAGTCCCTAGCAACTTTCATGCAAAATGATGAGAAAGACCAAATAAAATCACACATAGGGGCCATCAAGACACATTTTTCAAATTTACATATCAAAACAATCTTAGAAATTCAATAACCCTTTCACAAGTAATTTAAATATAGCAATCCACAGAGTGTGTATGTGTTCCAAACTATTTTTATCAAATCAGAGGTTTCAACACATGCAATATTAGAATATCTTAAGCAAAAAGGTTCAACTCCATAACTCACGGGTATAGAAGTGTTTCATGTAAGGGTTCTCTCTATGGAGTTGACAAAGGTGTACATTTACTCTCATGAAAATTTAGCCAATTATATATAAGTAACAAGTAAACATTGATCTTATGATAGGAATACTAACAAATGAGATTTCCACCATTCTTTCCACAAGCATACTTAGGATCGGAAAAATCAACACAAAGGGTTGTAATGTGGTTTAGGGTTGGGGTTCATAAGAAGAAAAGGTGAAGAGATTTCAAAAACTTCCAAGTATACACAAAAGGGAATCTGTTAAATTTTTCAGTAGACTATACTTTCCTTTTGATGTACTTTTCAATTTTTTAGATTTTTGACAGTACACTTTTCCATCTTCTTTTGCCACTGGTGTCTTCGCAATTTGATGAACTCTTTCATGAATAATTTGATGGACACATCTAGCACCATACCATTTTTGTCATGGTTTTCTTTTTTCTTTTTTTTTTTTATGATAATTTCACACCTAGTACACACTTGGAAGTAAAATGGTAGGAAAATATAGTGTATAAGCTATACTCCAATGTGGAGAGGTATGGATGATATAGATATGAAAAGAAAAGGCCATATGTGTATATTGGCTCAAAATTGGCTGCTAGGGATCTATGATGAAAAGGCTCAGCTTGAAAGGCTCAAACGTTAATCCTAAGTTGACTTTCGTCATATCCCAAGTATATCCACCATCTTACCACAAACCATGTAATGATATTCTCAAAAGAAGTGTCAAATTCAACAGATCAATGGATACTTATCACAATTTCTATATTTGTAAACTCTCAATTCTCACAAAATTCACATGAATACTTTAGCAAAATAATTCTTTAGTTACATGTGTCAAATCACCATATTACCACAAAGTTTGGAGAAGTGCATAAATGGCTCTGTGGATGTTTTAGCAAAATGATTTAAAATGGGTTTGTTGAATTCACCAAGATGGTTATGAATGAGCATGAGTATCATGTGTGAAAAAATGCCTGTGTGAAAAAATTTGGCAATTTTTTATATATTGATTGAAATATGTCACAGAGTTTAAATAACAGATTTATATTCCCACCCCCCAACTTAAATGAAACATTGTCCTCAATGTTTAAGAATCAGAATTGAATAACTAAACAGGGTAGAATACACCTGATGTGGGATGTGGGTGACTTGCTTGGCATCAAAGATGGTATTTGTCAAAATAAAATTAACCTGTAACAAAATAAAGTAAACAATAAACAAAAATAAAATGAACGAAAATAAAATAAAAGAAAAACATACCTGGAGATGGTCAAGATTGATATACTGGGTCCATAAGTGGAATGTCTTCCACTTCTGGAATTTGTCTATCAATTAAGATTTTGAGGCGTTGACCATTTACTTTGAAGATACATCCATCTTTTGGATTTTCTATTTCTACCGCCCCATTTGTGAAAACATTTTTTACTATAAAAGGGCCGGTCCATCTAGATCGAAGTTTTCCTGGATGCTTATGGAGTCTTGAATCATATAAAAATACTCGATCATTAGGCTTAAATGTTCTTCTCAAAATATTTTTATCATGAAATACTTTCATTTTAGCCTTATAGATCTTGGAGTTTTCATAAGCATCATTTCTCAATTCTTCTAATTCCGTCAATTGGAATTTTCTAATTTTTCCTGCTTTTTCCAAGTCAAAATTGAAATGTTTAATGGCCCAATATGCTCGATGCTCGAGCTCCACCGGCAAATGACAAGGTTTTCCAAAAACAAGTCTATAAGGTGACATGCCTAAGGGAGTTTTGAAAGCTGTACGGTAAGCCCAAAGCGCATCGATTAGTCTCAAAGACCAATCTTTCCGATCCGGGTTGACCGTTTTTTCTAAAATTTGTTTAATTTCCCTATTCGCAAGTTCAACCTGTCCACTTGTCTGAGGGTGATATGCAGTAGAAAGCTTATGTATCACCCCATATCTTTTCATTAAAGCTTCAAAAGAACGGTTACAAAAATGCGTACCTCGGTCACTAATGATAGTACGTGGGGTACCAAATCGAGATAGTACATTTTCTTTGAGAAACTTAATTACCGTCCTGTTATCATTGGTCCTGCAAGGTGCTGCCTCTACCCATTTTGACACATAATCTACTGCCACAATAATATATAAATATCCAAAAGAAGGAGGAAATGGTCCCATAAAATCAATGCCCCAACAGTCAAAAATTTCAATTACCAAAATTGGGTTTAAGGGCATCATATTACGACGGGTCATAGCTCCTAACTTTTGACATCTTTCGCATGAGCGACAATAGATATTTGTATCTTTAAATAAGGTGGGCCAATAAAATCCACACTGCAGGATTTTTGCAGCGGTTTTCTTCATTGAAAAGTGGCCACCACAAGCTTGGGAATGACAAAATTCCAAAACGCTTGCAATCTCTTCATCAGGGATGCAACGCCTTAAAATTTGATCAGGGCAGTATTTGAAAAGGTAAGGGTCATCCCAGTAGAATTTTCGTACCTCAATCATGAATTTCCTTTTGTCTTGGGTGCTAAAATCCTTTGGTATTTCACCTGCAGCTAAATAGTTCACAATATGAGCAAACCATGGTAGAGAAGTAATAGAAAGTAAATGCTCATCGGGAAAATCATCTTTGATTGGTATGTGGTCAGAAGTGTCCTCGAATGTGAGTCTAGAAAGATGGTCTGCCACTACGTTCTCCACTCCTTTCTTGTCTTTGATGGTGATGTCAAATTCCTGCAAAAGCAAAATCCATCGTATTAATCGTGCCTTAGCATCCTTCTTTGTAAAAAGGTACTTAAGGGCTGCATGATCTGTAAAGATAATGATAGGAGAACCAATCAAATAAGCGCGGAATTTATCCAAAGCAAATACTACAGCTAACAACTCTTTTTCAGTGGTGGAGTAATTCATTTGTGCATTATTTAGAGTTCGACTAGCATAGTAAATGACAAAAGGTTTCCCTTCTTTTCGTTGTCCAAGAACAGCACCTACAGCAAAATCACTAGCATCACACATAATTTCAAAAGGTAAATTCCAATCAGGTGGTTGCATTATGGGTGCTGAAGTAAGCTTGCCAATTAATGTTTTGAAAGCCTCTTGACAGGCTTGTGTCCATTCAAATGGGGCATCCTTAGCTAGGAGGTTACATAGTGGTCTAGATATGGCAGAAAAATTCTGTATGAATCTCCTATAAAAACCCGCATGACCAAGAAATGATCTTATATCCTTGATTGTTCTAGGTGTAGGCAATTTAGAGATTAATTCAACTTTTGATTGATCAACCTCCATTCCTTTGGAAGAAATAATATGCCCTAAAACAATACCTGAAGGTACCATAAAGTGACATTTTTCCCAATTTAAAACCAATTCTTTTTCTTCACAACGAGTCAGTACTCTTTCTAAACTCATTAAACATGCATCAAAAGAAGATCCAAAAACAGTCAAGTCATCCATAAAAACTTCCACGCACTTTTCAACCATATCACTAAAAATACTCATCATGCAACGTTGAAAAGTAGCTGGAGCATTACACAGTCCAAATGGCATTCTGCGGAAAGCATAAGTACCGAAAGGACAAGTAAAAGTAGTTTTATCCTGATCTTCTAATGCAATTTCAATTTGATAATAACCAGAATAACCATCCAGAAAGCAATAAAAAGGATGACCAGCCACCCGCTCAAGAATTTGATCAATAAAAGGAAGCGGAAAATGGTCTTTTCGTGTGGCGGCATTTAATTTTCTGTAATCAATGCACATCCGCCAACCAGTCACCAGTTTTGTAGGGACTAACTCTCCAAGGTCATTTTTTATCACAGTTACTCCTGACTTTTTAGGAACAACCTGCGTAGGACTTACCCATTTACTATCAGCAATAGGATATATCATTCCTGCATCTAATAGTTTCAATACTTCATTTTTCACAACTTCTTTCATTGTGGGATTAAGTCTACGCTGGGGGTCTCTTCGAGGATTAGTTCCTTCCTCTAAATTTATTTTATGAGTACAGATTAGGGGACTAATGCCTTTTATATCAGCAATACTCCATCCTAGGGTTGATTTATATTTGCATAAAATCTGAATTAATTTCTCACCTTGGGACTCAGATAATTCAGATGAAATAATAACAGGAAAAGTATCACCTGGACCAAGGAAAACATGCTTTAAACCCTTAGGTAGGGATTTTAATTCAACTTTAGGGGCTTCCCTACTTGAAGGAATCTGTCTTTCTCTTTTTTCAGGCAACTTCTCAAACTTTGGTTGCCATGCCTGTGTGCTATAATCATGAGTTCTGTCAAAAATAGCACAAATGTCAAATACATCAGATGAATCACTTATAGGATTAAATTCAGAATTAACAATAAAGTATTCAAGGGAATCTGAGTCATGAGTTGTAAGAACATCCCTTTCTATAAGTGAGTCAATCATGTATGTCTGATGACACTCGACATCCTCTTCTGGCTGTTTTGCAATATGAAAAATATTTACCTCAAGAGTCATATTGCCAAAAGAGAGTTTCATCAATCCATTTCTGCAATTGATAAGAGCATTAGAAGTAGCAAGAAAAGGTCTACCTAAAATTAATGGAATTTTAGAGGTGGTTTCTACAGCAGAACTAGTGTCTAGAATTAAGAAATCAACAGGATAGTAAAATTTGTCAACTTGAATTAAAACATCCTCTACCACACCTCGTGGTGCTCTGAATGAACGATCAGCCAATTGCAATACCACAGAAGTTGGTTTGATTTCTCCTAATCCTAATTGCAAATAAATAGAATATGGCATCAAATTTACACTAGCCCCTAAATCTAGCAAGGCCTGTCCAAGCTCATGATTGCCAATGTTGCATGTGATGGTTGGACATCCAGGATCCTTGTACTTAGGGGGAATCCGCTGTTCAATTAGAGCACTAACTTGCTCTGTCAAGAATGCAGTCTTCTTCACATAATGCTTCCTCTTAACTGTACACAAATCTTTGAGAATTTTTGCGTAAGTAGGAACTTGTTTAATTACATGCAAAAGAGGAAGATTAATTTTTACCTGTCTAAGATTTTCCAAAATATCATTGTTATGATCTAGAGTTTGTTTGCTTGACTTTAATGCTTGAGGAAAAGGTACCTTACCAGGATTTTTTGTTACCGCAGGTTCCTCAGGTTTTGTTACCTCAAGTTCTTTGGGAAGCTCAGGACTGCTGCTATCTTGATCTTTCTCTACATCCTTTTTTTTTTCTATTATTGGATCACGTAGAGACTTACCACTTCGTGTCACAATGGCGTTTACGTCCTTCAGATCTCCTTGTGCCATATGTTGACCATGAGGTACAGATTGAGTTTGGGAAGGAAACTTACCTTTCTCATTCATAGTCAATGAACTCATTATTTTAGACACCTGGCTCTTGATTTCCTTATTTTCTTCAACAACCTGCATAATCAAAGATTCAAATTTTTGATTAGTCTTACCTTGTATTTCAATAAAAGTATGCAAAGTATCTTCTAAAGAATTTCTAGAAGATTGAGGTGCATGGTATGGTGCAGGATATGATCTAGAGAGTTGTGCAGGCTGCTGGTTTTCAGACTTCCAGCTGAAGTTGGGATGATTACGCCATCCTGGGTTGTAGGTTTCAGAGTAAGGTGTGAAGGGCTTTTTGTACATACCTAAAGCATTACTTTGTTCCTCATACATACCATTCATGTTAGTATGTGTAGGACACTCTTGGGAATGATGATCTATCCCACCACAGACAACACATGGCCCAAAAGATTCTGCATGATTAGCCGTGTGTGTTGGTTTTGAGTTTTTAGTTTTCAATAACTCTAATTCTCTGGTGAGCATTTCAACCTTAGCCTTAAGGTTATCCTCCTCCCTTAGATGGTAAATACCACCACTCAAGTTTCCTGTAGGTCGTGACCTGTTTGTGCTATCAGTAGCACTAGGTCCAGTCCAAGTATGAGCTTTTTCAGCAAGCTCATTGAGGTACTCTATGGCCTCATCGGGATTTTTTTGTAAAAATTCTCCATTGCACATCATTTCCACGAATTGACGTTCCCTGGGCGTAAGGCCTTCATAGAAATAACTCACTAAGCGCCAATTCTCATATCCATGGTGGGGACACATACTCAGTAATTCTTTAAATCTTTCCCAAGACTGGTACAAAGTCTCACTATCCTTTTGTGCAAAGGTAGAGATTTGTCTTTTTAAAGCATTAGTCTTATGTTGGGGAAAGTATTTATTGAAAAACACTTGAGTCATCTCACTCCATGTTCCAATAGACCGTGGTCTTAGTGAGTACAACCAACTCTTAGCTTTATCTTTCAAAGAAAAAGGAAAGAACTTTAGCCTTACCGTTTCGTCAGTGGTATTTTGACCGTGAAATGTTGCAACTACTTCCTCAAATTCCCTAATATGAACATAGGGGTTTTCATTTTCTAGACCATGGAAAGTCGGAAGTAATTGTATCATTCCCGTTTTAAAATCTACATGACGAACATTAGGTGAGAACATAATACAGGATGGTGTGGCTGTTCGTGCGGGATGAAGATAATCTTGGAGGGTTCTAACAGGTTGGTCCACGTGTTCACTCATCGCGTCAGAATTGGAAGAATTATCAAACAAGCGATTAGAAAAATTAGATTCTGAATCTGATTCTAGCACGGGTCTACTAGCAAACCGTCCAAAAGCGTCTCTGTACCTGCGCATGCAAAGTAAAGAAAAGCGTAATACTGAAAATAAATAAATAAATAAATAATTACGAAAATAAAACTAAAATAAAATAAAGATGCAGAAAGCTAAAAAGAAAATGAACGAAGCTACCGCTCTCTTTTTTTTTTTTTTAAGAAACTACTAAAAACAACTACAAATTCTTTTACCGTCTCCCCGGCAACGGCGCCAAAATTTGATTACGCCCAAAGAATAACGCGGTCGTTTGTAGTATAGCTTTGGGGTGTCGATTCCACAGGGAGATGGATTGAGAAATTGAAGAACAGTAATGAAATTAACAAAAAGATTTAGATGAGTGCGAAAAGTAAAGCATCGGGAATCCTTTGTATATAATTGGTATTTTAATTATTTTCGATTCATTAATAACTCAATTGAAAATTCTATGTCCAAATTTTCAATCGGAAAATAAAACATTAATAACCAGTTTTAAATTAAATGTAATCTTTTGAAAAATCATTCGTCACAATATAAGAACAGGAATTGTTATCGATATTAAAGAAATTCAACGTCGACAATATACTCGTAGAGCAATATTGCAGCAGAGAATTAAATTAAAATAGATAACCAATTGAACCAAACATAATCAAAGGATTATTGCATTTAATAGAAAAAGCATGACTGAATCTATAAATGAAATAAATTCTAAGATTATTTGGTGACGAAAACATTTATAATAAATTTCGAATGACTAAACAAAAGAGTTTAATATTTGAAGAACACATATATGAATCAAAAACAATTACAAATACCATCATATATACAAATTCATCCCTAGCTCTACTAGAAAATTAGTTACACATATTGAAAATATGCAACAAAAATTCTCTAAGGGATAATATGGAAGAGCCAACCATTATTTTCTTCTCTCTTCTTTGGTTTTTCTTTTCTTTTCTCAAGCTCTCAAAAACAATGTATCTTCCAAGGCATCCAAGCACACTAAGCATGGTCTTAGAACACACACCCCTCCCTTCTATTTATAAGCATCCTTCATGCAAGTTGTCATGACAAAATCATCACAATTTCAACTTGTTTTGCCATGTGCCATTCTTGAATCCAAGTGATTTGTGAGTTGTCATTTTGATCATTTGTTTTCCCACCATGCATGAGCTGGATTTTGCTTGTAGGTTGAGTGTTTCAATTTTGCTTCTCTATCTATTAGTTGTCTTGTATGACTTAATATCTTGTGGTCAAATAATTTGTCTTGAAGAAACTTGAGTGCACTTCATCTTGTATTTGGATTTGATGCAAGTGGCTGAAAAATATCCAGGAACGTCAAGTGCAGGTGCGTCCACTTGATGGTCGATTTTGTCTTAGATTGAGTGGATATCTCTTCAAACACAAAACATAAAAGTTATAGATATTTCTCTTGCGGTTCTAGATCATCTTGAATCAGCTCAATCGGAGATTGGATGAGAGAGTTATGCCCATTTTACGAAAAGATGTCAAAACTGTCTGAAATTCCGCAATTATCTTCATTTGCTCCTAATGTCTCCATTTGTGTCCTAAATCAAAATATAAGAATAATGAGTATATTTAGGCATCAAATAAGAATAAAGTTTTAAACATTAAGAGAGAAAAATATGGCATTTTATATTCTCATCAATATATTAAATCATGCTTATATCTATCTCAAGATAAATGACCATTAATTTTATTAACATGAGTTATATCCATTGTTTTCTCATTTCTTTTAGTATTTAAATAGAGTATTTAGAGTGCATTTTTGTGCACTCATCAGGACTCAAACAAACTCCTAGAGCTTGGTATGAGACACTTAGTGGTTTCTTAATTGAAAAATGTTTTTCAAGAGGAAAGATCGATACAACTCTTTTCATCAAATATGAACAAGATGATATTCTTATAGTTCAAATTTATGTTAATGATATAATATTTGGTACTACAAATGAAAATATGTTCCAAAATTTTGCTAAGAGCATGTCGACAGAATTTGAAATGAGCATGATGGGAGAAATTAATTTCTTTTTTGAATTGCAAATCAAGTAAGCAAAAAGTGAAATATTCATTAATCAGTCAAAATATATCAAAGAGTTACTCAAAAAGTTTGAAATGGAAGGTGCAAAGGTAATTGGAACACCAATGAGTCCAACCACCAAACTTGATAAAAATGAAAGCGGTAAGCCAGTTAACTCAAAAGTATATCGAGGTATGATTGGTAGTTTATTATATTTGATATCTAGTAGACTTAATATTATGTTCAATGTATGTTTATGTGCACGTTTTCAATCATCTCCAAAATAATCTCATTTGATTGCAGTCAAGCGTATTACCTAGGGTTATAATATCCTAAGCATACTTCTTTCAATCTTATTAGTTATTCAGATGCGGATTATGCTAGTTGCAAAGTTGATTGAAAAAGTACTAGTGGAACATGTCATTTTTTAGGTCATGCACTTATTTCATGGTTTAGTAAAAAAAAAACTTTCGTTACATTATCTACTGTTGAGGCAGAATATATTGTTGCAGGCAGTTGTTGTGCTCAAATTCTTTACATGAAATAACAACTTGAGGATTTTAAACTTATGTAGAATCATATTCCTATTAAATGTGATAATACTATTACTATAAATCTTTCAAAGAATCCAATACACATTTTAGGACCAAGCATATTGAAATTAGATATCATTTTTTTAGAGATCATGTGCAGAAGGACGATATTGTATTAGAATTCACTAACACACATGATCAATTGGCAGACATTTTTACAAAACCCCTACTAGAAGATAGACTATGCATGATTAAAAGAGAAATATGAATGATGCATGCCATGAATATCTGCTAGATACTTTTATTCTATTATCTCAAATGACCTATAGAAACTTGAGACATTTAGTTTCATCATTCAAATGCATTTGCTCCTCATAAATCATCATGCCATCGTCGCATCAAATTTTAAATTCTTATTCTGTTGCTTTAACTCTACTATCTTTTTGTTTGACTCATAAACAAGTTGTTGAAGTACAGAGACCGTTTCACTAAACTTCTCAATTTTGCGAGTTTTGGACTGCAACCGAGCGGAAAAAACAACAATGGAAGATGAGTATCGAGTCTTGAGACCCACAAGCTCATGAATAGCATCATGATCTGATTTATTAGCCAAATCAGTGTTTTGTTGTTTCATGGCGCCTACAACAGATGCATAAATAGTTTGAGGTGAAGAATACCTCAGATCTTGATCATGAGAAGCACTGAAAGAAAATTGATGAGCCATTGAAATTTTGTAGAATGAGAATGAAAATAAACTGCAGAGATGAGAAGAAAATTTGATGCGAATTAAATAAAACTAAGGATTGCTTTTATAGAGATGGAAATAAGTACAAGACAAACTGGCATCTCGTCAAATCTTACTTAGTCAAGTTTACAAGATATGCCGGTTGCATATTGTCAAAAGTTACCGAACTAAGCCAGCGAAATTAATTACAATTGTCCCTATTTCTCTCGTGAAACATTTCCATTATCTATAGATGTTGACTCTGTACTTGAACTCTCACTCGTTCTGATTCCTCTATTAAAAGTTTCAGAACACGAGCTAATTCAGTCAAATCTTTATTTTATTGCTTTAACCTCTTATTCTTTCTACCTTTATTTGCCAGCTTTTGATGCAGAACAGATATTTGAATGTTAAGTTGATCAACCTCATTTGCCCTTACTAGTAATCTCCGAGACATAGTCGTAACAGAGGCAGCATATTGAGCACTGAGAGTTCTTGATGCTGCAACAACCTCAGAATCAGTCTTACTATAAAAATACATCTCTGCTTCTATCATGGTGTTGACAATTTCAGGAGATAAAATGACTGGCAGAGATGGTTCCCGATTCAAATCCGAAAGATTATTAGACGAAATTCTCTCCCATATTCTATCGTTTTGGATAAACAGATACTTGATCAATGAGTAATGTGAGATTTATTTTAGCATTCAGTGAGTGAAAATGGTCATTTAAACAGAAACCGAAAACTTTTAAATCTCTATGTATCTTATTTGTCAACAACATCAAACAGATTTGAATCTCCTTCCGCATCGAATTGTCAGAACTAGACCTCTAATCTTTGCAGGTTTTGTCGAACATACGTGGCTCTGCACCGAATTCTCTACAGTCTCTACTAACGCACCGTTTTATTTGTCTATTGGTTATTGTATGAAGATATTTTATTGAGTTAATTATGATTCCTTTTTAATGATGCCAAAAGGGGGAGAAGTTTTAGACGTAAATATTTCGATTTTTAACTCTGTTATATATGCTGGAATTATGTTTATCTATTGCTTGAAAAACTAATGCATATTCTCAGGAGGAGTTTAAGCATTACTGTAAGTCTCAAAATTCTATTAAGAATTTGTCATCATAAAAAATAGGGAGATTGTTGAATCCAAAATTTCAAGTTTCGTATTTACGTGTAGATTTTGATGATAACAAATAAATTTAAATTTCAAACTCAAATTATTCACGCAATGGAGCGAAGCGCTCATTAAGTATAAAAGAACAAGTTTACAAATAAAACTCATAGATTATTTTTTTACATCTTTTGATAAAATTTGAAATTAGATTAAAGTTCTAAATTATTTTTTGTTTTCTCATAAAACATCAAATTACTTTTTTCATATATGCAAGACATCTTTAAATATTTTAGTTTTGAAAATTATGTTTTTCACATGTGCATAACATCATCAAATAATATAATTTCGAAAATTATATTTTTTTTATATAAAAATTTGAATTTGTAAGATAATTGATTATCATATTTGACATATGCATATTTTGTTTGAAAGTCTTAAATGGTGGTTGTGTGTTTTTCTGACAAATGTAAAAAGTAAATGATTTTGTTTGAAAATCTTAAAAGGTGGTTGTGTATTTTTTGGACATATGCAAAAAGAAGATGATTTGGTTTGAAAAATAAATAATGCTTATTTTGTTATGTATGAAAAGAAAAAAATAGGTTTTATTTTTTTGAAAAATGAATGGAGTTGTCTTTGACAAATATAAAAAGGAAATATTTTTATTTAAAGTTTTTGAAAAATTAATAGTGCTCTTATTTGACATGTGAATCTTTTCAACTTTGAAATTGAAAACTCATTTTGCCTATAAATAGCTCACTTAAGTTTTGCAAAAATCACAATAAGAACTTACACATCTATTGCTAAGTTTTGCATCATTCTTTCAAAACTCTCATTCTCTCTTTTATAAAGTTTTGAGACTGAATTATTGTTCTTTTTTAGAGAGATATAGGTTGCGCTGTATTGTTTCTATCTCACTTATTGAGGAGTGTACTTTGATAATCTACTCACTATCAACTCTTGTATCAGTAAGAGGGTGCATATAACCCTTGTATGTGTAGAAAGTATTTTACACAGGGAATAGTTGAATCACAAAGTGTGAGATGATTGGAAGTGTAGAGGGTGTTCTACACAGATTCTTTGGAGTAGTGCTATTCAAAAGTGTAATAGGTTCTATCTCCATCTAAAAGAGATTGAATAGTGAATTTGAGATCCTCAAAAGGTAGTTTGAGGCGATGACGTAGGCAGTGGGGTTAAACCTCGTAAAAATACTGAGTTTACTTCTTTTTACCTTACTCTTTACATTTCTTGTTGTTTTATATTCTGTTTATATTTTATATTGTGTATTTGATTTATAACTGTTAATTTTTATAATATAACCCAATTCACCCCCCTCTTGTGTTAGTCATTTGGATAACAAGGAGTCAGCATGAGTCTCTATTCATGGTATGGGATCAAGAATTCCTCGGGACTATTCTGCGAAGTGTTACCACTACATCACACGAGAAGGACAATGCCTCATGAGAATTGGGGTGGAACAATGTTGTATTTTGCCTCACCTAATAGTCGAAATGTGGGATCTCTTGATGTATCACATGTTGGTGTCTTCGAGTTGGTTGCATTTGGGTAGAGCAGCATCCCAGGAGCAACAAGTTTTGGTGCAAATATGTTTGCCTATGAGCAAACAATGGACTGTGTGGCAAATAAATGCCTATGACTAAAGTCTATGAGTAAATACCTGTTTGATGAATAATTGTGCGGAGAAAAAATGATACTTGGCTGAAATAGGCTGAATATTGATTTTTATAGGTTTTCTACATCTATGGAAATGGGTAACTTCTCATCATAATATTACTAATACGTTTTTACCTATTTTGCATAAAGAGAGGGTAATGTCCTAAGAGAGCGATTCATCTCCATACTTATATATGTGTGTGTGTGTGTGTGTGTGTGTGTGTGTGTGTTTTCACTGAGAGGATGATTCCTTGTCATGTTTTGAGGATGTATGCAGCTACACGAATGAGGATGATTCCTCCCCATGCATATATGCGTTCTTATAGTAATTACATGAACTACTTTCATAGCATCTTGAGTAGTATTATCTGTCATTAATATTCTTATCTTAGCCTCTAACCTACCTATGGTTTCATTCTTAGGGCCATAGACTTTGATGCGAGTACAGACCTTAGCGTGATGCTTAAGGAAAAAGAGTCAATCAATCAAAGTCCTGATTAAGGATACTCGAACTTGTCTTACCACTAGTACTCATCGTAGCTACATGTCTTATTGAGCCTAGTGCTAATTTGTGATTGGCCGGCCACTTATGGCAACTAACCTTATGGATAATGAATGATGTAATGTTTTAAGGTTAATGAAGAGTGAAAAACCTATTTTCATTAAGTATAATGGCTAACCCAGAGTGGAAGACTCTACTTCCTAGTTCTATTTGTTATGCTCTCTTTATAGTTAAATCTGATCATTCTCCACTACACTTAAAGCTAACCATTTCAATTTCTGTTTTTAAGAGTTATCGAGACATCCACGAGTTTGAAGCATTTTGGCAACTTAGGGAGGACTATGCTAGTACCATAGAAGTAGAATGGGGAAGATCATGGTGGTGACCATTTTTAAGACAAAAATTATCCACATGTGCTACTGGATTGAGGAGATGGAGCACTAATAAAAAGAAACTGCCAACAACTGAATTGAATTGTAAGCTCCACGAGGTAGCAACTTTTTAAGATACTATTAATGGTAGTTATTCTCAAGTTGTTATCCACTTACAATTTGAAGTAGATGGAGTTTTAGATGAGCAATACTTAAATGGAAACAGAGGGCTAAAGAGCATTGGCTACAACATGGAGATCATAAAACCATTTACTTACATAAACAGGCTACTCAAAGGAGGAAGAATAATGCCATTCATGAGATTCAAGACCATAATGGCTTCATGGTGTCTGACAAGAGCTAGGTTCAGCAATTATCTTAGATTTCTATGCTCATCTCTTTACCTTTTCAAATCCTATTGACTTTAGTATCTGTCTCCAAGGAATGCTTAAAAAAGTTTCAAATTCAATGAACTCAAAATCGCTGTTACCATTTACAGAAGAGGATGTTAATCAGGCTGTTTTCCAGATGAAACCACTAGGGTCTCCTGGCCCTGACGGTTTTTGTGCTCTATTCTATCGATCCAATTGAGATATAATTGGTAGGGACACCTTTAACTTTGTCTTGAAATTCTCAATCATGGAGGATCTCCTTAGCCTGTGAGTGATACATTTATTACCTTGATTCCTCAAGTTAAAGATCATAAGAGAGTGATAGAATTAAGACCTACTAACTTATGCAATGTATGCTATAAGATAGTTGCTAAAGTCTCGGCTAATAGACTTAATTCCATATTTTTTTTATATCATTTCTATGAACCAAAGTGCTTTTGTTCTAGGTAGAATGATTACTAATAACATGATTGCAGCTTATGAGACACCTCATTCTATAAATTCTAGAATGTTTGGTAGAGTTGGGTACATGGCACTCAAATGAAACACGAGTAAAACTTATGATAAAGTAGAATGAGGTTTCCTTAAAGCTGTTATGGAGAGACTAGGATTTGATGCAAAACTTATTTCTTTGATCATGGAATGCACCTCATTAGTCTCATATTCTCTATTGCTAAATGGTGAAGTTTGCTTTAAATTTTTCCCAACTCGAGGCATTAGAGAGGGAGATCCTATTTCTCCCTATCTATTTATCATTTGTTCTAAAGCTTTATCAAATATACTTCTCCAAGTTGAGTCTCTTGGTATTATATCAAGTGCTCCCATTGGCAGAGGACAAGTTGTTGTAAATCATCTATTTTTTACATATGATAGTCTACTTTTTTGTAAGGCCAACTCTCTTGAATGGAGTAAAATTATTTTCATCTTAGACACCTATGAAAAGGCATTTGGTTCAGATGCTAAACTAAGAGAAAACTACCATACATTTCAGTAGGAACATCCCTCAAGATATTAAGGAAAACATACTGAGCATCTTTGGTATCATTTCTTAAAGGTCTTTTGAGAAATATCTTCGATTACCTATTGTGATTGAGAGATCCAAAGCTAGAGCTTTTCATTCACTTATTGACAAGATCTGAGCTAGGGTGACTAATTGGAGGACCTCGAGATTATCTGCTACAGGTAAAGAGGTTTTACTAAAGTTAGTGTTACAAGCAATTCCCATATATACTATGAAAAATTTCTTATTGCCTAAGTCTATTATGAGTATACTTAACAAGCTCTTAAAGAAATTCTGATGGAGATTTAATGAGGACAACTCAAAGATTCAGTAAATTAAATGGGATCAGCTTAGTTAGTCAAAGAAGATGGGGGGTCTTGGATTTAGGGACCTCGAAAACTTCAATCTAGCTATCTCGGCTAAACCAATTTTGGTGTATGATTCTAAATCCTAACTCTCTAAAAATAAGGATTTTGAAGTATAAATATTACCCTAATCATGACCCATTGGTTGCTACTTTAGGGAGAAGACCTTATTTTCTATGGAGAAGTTTGATAGCAGGTTTGAATTTGTTGAAAGATGAACTTATATGGAGGACTAGAAATGAAAAGCAACTTAGAATCTGGGATGACAAATGATAAGAAAGTCTCCACTCATTTATAATTACCTCCCCTTAACCTCCAAGTGTTGATCACAAAGTGGTTGCAAACCTTATTAAGTCTACCCTTAATTAGTGGAATGATTTAGTGCTTTTCTAGTGATTTTGAGATTCAACTTATTAAAAACATTCCTGTGTTTGCTGGTTCCAGAGATGATCAATTAGTTTGGAGAGGCACCTCCAATGGGCTATTCTCAGTGAGCAGTGCTTATCATTTGCATAAGGAAAATCTTGCAAGACAAAGTAGTGGGCCTTCTATGCCTGGCTCGTAGAACAAGTATTGAAGTCTATTTGACATTTACAAGTCCCATCTCTGGAAAACTTGTTTGAAAGGGAAGTTGTCTCTAAGGATTTGTACCTTATCTATCAATCTGCTATTGAGAGTGTAAGACATGCCTTATGGTCGTGCCCTACTGCAAATGATGTTTGGTCTATTAGCTACAAGAAAATTTAGAAGTAAGTTTGAAACGCCTTGACTTCCATGGTATATGGCAAGCACTAGTGGACAAATTGGATAAAGAAGAGTTGCTACTATGCTTTTTAGATAGATCTGAGCAAGAAGAAATAATTTTGTGCATGACAAAGGATTTCAACATCCTTCTATTCTTGTCAATAATGTTCAGAATGAACTTACCATTACTTCAAAGTCAAGATGTAAGTAATATCTTTGCTCTTCTACAACATTTTTGGCAGAAACCTCCTCCAAGGGTATATAAGCTTAATTGGTATGTGGTTGTGTAAGCTGAGGTGGTGGCAAACTGAAGTAGGGGCAATGATTAGAGATGGTGCAAGTAGATTAATTGGAGCTAAGAAAGTTAGAAGATCTTTCAGGATATGTCTTTTCAGTGGTGAGGCCTTTGCTTTGATGTTGGGAGTCATTTTCTGCAATGAAATTGGCATCCATTCCTTAATGCTCAAGGGAGATGCTCTTAAAGTAGTCAATTTGTTGAAAGATCACAAGTCTGATTGGAGTTGTGGAGGTTTGATTGATGATAGCAGATACAAGAATGTTTCTTCAGTCATTTTCAAATTGGTTCATGTCTCACACCAAAAGGACTAATAACCAAATGGCTCATGTTTTGACAAAGGAGGCTCTATAGTAGTCTGAAGATTTATATGACTTAGAAGATATTTCTGAATGCATTTTCCATCTTTTTTTGTAAGGAAATGATGCAATTCCTTGATTTAATGTTTTTTAAAAAAAGTATTAGTATTTTGGCACATGCTTGATAACGTTGTCACCACAACATGTGTACTTCCGTTGGGATTACTACATGTCTAAATTTCCTCTAAAGCATCCTTGGCATCACGGAACTTAACCTAATCTTTCATGAGGGACCAGGTGTCACAATTATATAATCCAAAAAATTTATTTTTTTCTCTATTTGGATACACTTAAAATTGAACTGTAGTACTTCAAGTTACCACTAATCAATTGACATGATTAACCAAACTAGCGATACAATTAAATCAATTTGTAGAACTGTCTAGCCACTCCACAATACAAGTTAGCCACTATTTTAACATGTACATGGGTAAGAGAAGAAAGCATCTTACCAAACTTGGAGTGACAATTAGTTAAGTTGGGTGGTTGGAACTTTGTGAGACAAAGTTACTGTGGTTGATACAGCGTACTCCAAGTAGGGTATTGGCTAACAATGAGATAGAACGAAAATAAACAAACAGAGATATATATATATATATATATAGAGTAAACAAAGAATAATTGGAGCTAAAGAGAGACGTAGGAGGAAGGGAGAGATAGGAAATGAAACCAAGTTACCTATCAGTCGTGTTATTGCAATGTGGAGGTGAAAATAGGGGCAAATGGGAACTATTCTACCTTTTGTTGCATGCCCTCGCAATGGATGGTTACAAAGAGAAAAGAATATTTAATGTAGATGCTCTCTTAAAAGAGTTTCAAAGCACCCTTAGCTAGATTATGTGCCACAATATTACAAGTCCTAGGAGGAACATGGAAAGACCATTGATGCCTCTGAATAGTCATGTGCTTGACATCTCGGAATATCATGCCTACAAAATTCCAAACATCTTTGTCTCCATTAATCTCATTGACCACTCACTTTGTATCCCCTTCGAGCATAAGCTACGAGAGCCCAAGTTGTTGACAAAAGAGCACTGCCTAAAGTACTACTATGGACTATGTTAGGTGAGCATCAAGGAAACAATCTATTTGAAACTTGAGAGTTGTTAGGATCCCACCATTCTAGTTACAGAGGACTACTCCTATGCCAATTTGGCAATGTTGGTTGTCAACAACTATATCCCAGTTGACCTTATACGTGTTCATTGGCTGTGTGTTCTAGGTAGATGTTGGTTGCTCTTGTTGAGGTTGCTTGGTCATTTGACTTTGATTGACCTTTGCAAAATCTTGAATTTCTTGGAGGGCTAGTTTAGTGATCTCTGCTGGCGTCCAAAATTTCTCCTCAAACACCCAGCAGTTTCTCATCTTCCATATTTGGTGAGAGACAACTACAAATTCATGGATTGTCTCCTCATCCAAATTGAGAATAAAGACCTTAGGAAGTTCTGGAATGAGGGAACATCAATGTTCATCTTCTGCAATTTTCTGAAGCATGAACTTCATACATCTTGCATATAACTACATGACCAAAAGGCATTATGTACTGTTTCTAGGACTGTTAAGCATATAAGACAAATAGGGGAGTCCACAATTTTCCTTTTGAATAAATTAAGTTTGGTAGGGAAGGACTCATGAGTTGATCTCCAAAGGAACATTTTTTGTAGCATTAGTCATCGTAATCTTCCAGACACAACTCCACAAAGTTAGAAGCCTTTGAGGTTTGGCCCTTAACTATACAATTTGGTTCATTGATCAGCGCATAAACACTCTTGATAGTGAAATTCCCATCCTTTGAACATCTCCACACTAGTCTATCATGTGCATTGGTAACACTAATGTGCATCCCGCAAATCAAGTTAGCCTCCTCCATTTGAAAAGTCTCATAAACTAATTCTCGTTTCCATTTGCAAATTTGTCTGTCAATTAGACTACTCACCAAGTCCTCTTCTTCCAATTGTTTTCTAGCATATTGGATATACAAAGGTGATGGTTTATGCAACCATTTATCTTGCCAAATATGGACTAGTTCTCCATTGCCTATGTTCCACAGAAGTCCTTTAGGTAGAACAGATCTTGCCTCTATACAACTTTTCCACAAGTATGAGGGTTACTACCTAGTTTAGCTTTCAAAAAGCATGTTATGTGATGATATTTAGCTTTAAGGACTCAAGCTGCTAGAGAGAGAGGTTGTTGCACTAGTCTCCAATCATGTTTTGCTAAAAAGGCCAAATTGGAGTTTTTAGAGTCTCAGTAACCAAGTCCCCCTTTTGTTTTTAACTTCCCCAGAGTTTTCCAAGATAGCCAATGAGTCTTGGTTTTATCACCTCTTGCACACCACACGAACTATTGCATTAATCGGTTTATAGCATTTAAAATTGCTTTGGGAAGCTTGAAGATGCTCACACAGTAAGTTGGGATATCCTGCATGACTAACTTCAAAAGAACTTCTCTACCTACACTTAATAAGAGCATCATTGATCAGTTTTGCATTTTCCTTCAAATGCTATCTAGGATGGGTCTAAAAGATGTTAATTTATGTTTACCCACATAGGATGGTAAATCCAAGTACTTCTCATAACATCTTGTCTCTCTCAAGCCCACTGATATCAGGATGGCTTCACTAACTTATGGTCCTACATTTTTGCTGAAAAATGTGAGGTTTTAGCGAGATTCAATTTTGGCTAGATGCTTGATCATATTGTCTAAGGATTCTGAATAGCCTGCAAGATTCCAACACATTAGCCTTACAAAAAACTAAATTATCATCTGCAAAAAATAAATGGTTTACAAGCAATGTTCCTCTAGCAAATGGAAAATCCAAATGTGACCCCCCTTTTCATTCTTATCAAGTAGATTGCCCAAAACTTCAGAGCAAAGGAGAAAAAGATAATAGAATAGGAGATCCCTTTGCCTAAGTCCTTTAGAAGAAGAGAAAGCTTGCAGAGGACTACTATTTATTATGATGGAATACTTTACTGAGTAAACACATTGCTTGATAAGTCAATCCAAGCATTCCCAAACCTCATTTTTTACATAACTGCTTCCAAGAAGCAACACTCTATCTTGTTGTAAGCCTTATTCATATCAAATTTGAGTGCCATGTAGCTATCCTTTCTTCCTTCCATTCTATGTTATATGGTGTGCATGGTCTCATATGCTACAATAATGTTGTACATGATTAATCTACCTTGCACAAAAGCACTGTGAGAGGAGGAGATCAACTCAGGTAAAATCGGTTTGAGGCAGCTGGCTATGACTTTGGACACAATTTTATATAATACATTGCACGATAAGATAGGTCTGAAGCTTGTTAACAGCTTTGGGTTTGGTTTCTTTGGGATCAATGCTATAAAAGTGTCATTAATCTTCTCGAGTCTTGTTTTGGAATTTAACACTTCCTTTACAGCAAATACAATAGTATCTATCATACCCTAATTATCTTGATAGAATCTTGTTGAGAAACCATTAGGACTTAGGGACCTCAATGGGTCCATTTCGAAAATTGTATTTTTAATCTCTTCTGAATGGAAAGGCTTCTCAGTAAAGAGTTTATATCCTCAATGACATTGGGCTCAAATCCTGCCAGGGTTTGCTCAATGCCTTCAAGGTTTGAACTCAAGAAAAAGTCCTAGAAAAAGCTTTGGAAATGGTTGCTGATTTCTTTCTATTTATGAACTATAGTTCCTCTTTCATCTGTTACTCTTTTAATAGTGTTAGTTTGCTTCCTCTTGGTTGCACATTTGTGAAAATAGCTTGAGTTTCTATCCCCATCTCTTAACCATTTCAATTTGGCCCGTTGTCTCCATTCCAAATCTTCATTCTCAAGGACTTCATCTATTTCTATATGTATGACTTTGATCTGGTCATTGAGATCTCCTGAATTGATAGTTTGCAGCTGTTGTAGTATTCCTTTTTGCTTCAATAATCTTTCTAAGAGGGACCCTCATATGTCAATCCCATTCAGAAAGCTTGTTCTTGCATTTGTTGAGATTGTTCAAAACCAAATTCATCTTGCCATTTGCACCCTAATCAGAATTTCAAGAGTTGCTTCTGATATCCTTGCAGGGTTGCTACTTGGTCCAAACTGCTTCATAACGAAAAACTTTTCTATCTATAAAGATATGATCCATTGGGTTTGTGCCTGAGATAAAGAGAGGAAGGTAGTCTGAAGTTAAAGTTAGCAAAATCATAACTCTAATGTTTTCATAAAGCAGAGGCCATTCAGGATTTCTAAATGCCTTATCCAACCCTTCCTTAGAAAAACTACTATCTTTTCTATTATTACTCCAAGTGTGCTTTAAGCCAATGTATCCCAAGTCATGCAGTTCACAATCATCCAATGCCTCTCGAAAACATTCCATTTGTCTAAAAGGCTTGATTGCAACTTCTGTTTTCTCATCATTTCTCAGGATTTCGTTAAAATTACTTAAGTACAATCACGGAAAATTAGTTGCTAGCTTGAGTACTCTTTAAAAAATCCAACTATCTATTCCTTTTTCTACTTTTGGACTCCCATATAATCATGTTAATAGCCAATGAGTATCTAGAGTAGTTGATCAAATCCACCTTAAATTTCAGCACTCCATATCATTCCCAAGCCACCAGCCTTTCCAATGCTATCTACCACAAAGCTACATTCAAATCCAATTTTATTTCTAATATTTTATAGTTTTTCCCTTTTGCATTTCATTTAAGAGAGAAATATGACTTTGGGAGACTTTTCTTTCACTAATAGGTGAAGCTCTCGAATTGTTCGAGTGTTCCTAAACATTCGACAGATGCAAACTAGTGTTTTCATAGTGAATGGCAGGACTGTTGAACAGTCTCTGCCAATACAATATTTTTTGTTCTATTCGAGTCGTTGGTGGGTTTCTTCTCTAGGCTAAGGATGTGTTTCCTATTGCTCTTTCTGGTGCTCAATTTCGAGGGGGAGCTTAATAAGTCTTTAAGGAAGTTGAATAATTTTCTTCTCGCTCTTCTTCTTTAGGTGGACACACCATGTTTACCAGTTTGTTTTCCTGACTTGAGAAAAGATAAGGAATGTGAAGACTAACATTTTACCTGCTGTCAGTAGCGAGCATGTCGTGGTCAAGTTTTGATGTGCTGTGAGGGAGTTGACAGAGTCATGTTACACAAGATAGGCAATCTCATCTTGTTTAAGCCGAATTATTATATATTTTATACATCTAAAATCAATATATTTTTTATTATTTCATAACATTGTCATTAGTTTTAAATGAAAAAATGGATAAGAAGTATAAATCCAAGTTATTATTTAAATTGATTAATAACATGATTTATGACTTGTGATTTAATTGAAAAAATATTTTTTTAAGGCAGAACACATTTTTATAATCTTTATCTTAATTGGTTTTTATTTATTTTTATTTTTTATATAGGTCAACACAAGCATGGAGGCTTAAAGGAGTAAAGGAAAAAAATAAAAAAAGCAAAAATTGCTTGGGCTTCAGCACTTGGGGTGGCGCTTTAATTTTGGACTTAACATATGGGCCCACTCACATTTGGCTTTGATTTCATATAGAGCACGACACTTTGTGCAAATTACGATAGAAAATTAAACTTATAATTTTAAAATTTAAAATTTATAATTTAAATAATAAGTTCTATATTTTAAAAGGTTATTTACTATTTGATAAAAATGTTTAGAATTTTTTTAAAATTAGTTATAGTAATTTTTTTTAAATGTATAATTATCTGTAAGAACTTTTTAATAAAACTTTTAATTTATTACTTTAAAAAAAAAATACTTTCAAATTTTTAATTGATTAAAATATTTTTTATAAAGTTATCAACCACATTATTTTTATTTAAAATAAATTTTAAACAATTAAAATACTTTTTAAATATGAAAACACAATCCAAAAAGGCCCTTTATGCTTATGGCATAATATATTCGGCACTTTTATTTTTCATAAAAGCGGGCCACACCTCACAATTACACAGCAGGCCCACTAGGCTTTACTCAAGGCGCCGCTTTTCAATCTTACACATTTGCATTCGGTTTTGTAACTTGGACTGGAGCGCCGACAATTGACTTGAATTGGGCTTCGAGCTAAAAGACAAGAAGCAACCGCACTTCAGCAAAGCCTATCATTCGGCTGGGCTTCACACCACATGAGATGGGCCGAAATTTTTAGTATTCAATTCAATGTTGCGCAGACCCCACTTGGCCACAACCTGTTTTTATTCGGTGCTCCTACAATATATTTTCTAAATTTTTACAGCCGCACGTTTCCTTTCATCTCCTTGCAATCTTCGTCTCTAATTTATTCAACTTGTTTGTTTTATTTTCTAATTATATTTAATTTCAATTTACGTTTTATATTGGATTTCTTTGGAATTATTAATTTAGTATTATTTAATTTTAATATTTTATTTTTAACACATTAAATTTTGGTACTTTTAATTTAATTTAAGTTTTGATTATTAATTTGTTAATTCTTTTATTTTGATTGCTTTATAATTTAGTGTTTGGTTAATTTAAGATTTTATGTTTAATACATTGTTAATTAAATTGGTTTATTGAATTTCTTCTTGGTTAATTAATTTAACGAGTCTAATTTAGTTATTAATTTATTATTTTACATTTTAATTATTTATTTTTCACTCCCACATCCAAAAATATGAATATGGACCACGACCAGCGCCTTTTTATATTCTTTTCATAAATATTTTCATCATTTTTCACAAATTTAATTTTAAGCGATTTTTCCTGAGTAGATGATCTAAGAATTTATTCTTAATTATTACATGACATACTCCTATACCTTTTGTGCTACTCATTTAATAATGAGCCAAGTTCTTGACGCAGTTGCTAGAGAAAGGATTTACTTAAATTTATATTATTTTTAAAATATATATAAAAAAATAAAATAAAAATCCTTGATATCTTTATCTTTAATTGTACATTTCAACAATTCAGTTGTTTGAATCTTACTTCTACTATTTGAACTGATGTTTTATGCCTTGGGTGAGAAATAGGTCAAATAAGTTGCTCAAAGTCACTTTAAGTACTAAAAGTAGTAAACCTAGCTCAGAGATGAATAATTCTTCTGATTTTCTAACATGGGTGTATCTGCACCATGCATTCTTAAAGATTATTCGAAGCTCACTCGCACCACTACATCATTATGTATTATTTTATTTAGTGATACACTTAATTTTTCTACTAAGTATGGCATGATGTCAGTAATATCTCAATTCCACAAGATGAATTTTGAGAGTCCTTACCAACATTTGATGAACTTTGAACTAGCTTGCACTACTTTTATTACTAAGGTCATTACAGATAAATCTATTAGACTTTGTTTATTTTCTTTCTCTTTGAAGGATAAAGAGAAAAATTGGTTTAATTATTTGAAGTCTAACTCCATCTCTAATTGGTCAGGTATGCAGCGTGAGTTCTTAGAAAAAAAAAATATCACTTCAAAGAACTCAGTATTATCAAGAGCAAATAGCCAATTCAATCAGAGATCTTATGACACTTTCCAAGCTAGTTGGGAAAGATTTGAGGGCTTGGTGAATATTCATCCACATCACGATTTTGAAGACTAGAGGCCAATAAACTACTTATATAAGGGCTTTACTCCAGATTTCCAAACAATTTGTTTAAACTATGTGCAATGGAAAATTTTTCAACAAGGAACCTAATGAAGCTTTGAATTTCTTTGACTATCTTACTGATTGTGTATAACAATGGAACACTCGAACTGATCGAGTGTCGTCGACAACACAGCCACTGAAGGCTATCTTTGGTGGGGTAGATATGAGCTTAAAGAGACACTGATATCCAAGCCTAAATAACTGTATTAATTAGAAGACTGGAGGTCATGGAGATGGAATAGGTGAAGGCAGTGAAAGTAGTAGGTGCATGCTCTATATGTGCTGATTCAAACCACAAGACCCAAGACTGCCTGATTATGCCAACATTTTGAGAGAGTGAGTTTGAGCAGATGCAAGCAACAAACTGGATTAACAGAGCACAAAATCAGCATTTCTTCAACACATATAATTCAGGATGGAGGCATCAGCCGAACTTCTCATGGATGAATGATTAGCCTGGCCAGTCCCCGCCACCTTTCAGCAGTGATTTAATCAAGCTACTTCTCAGCACCAGTATCAGTCTTAACAGAATCCTCAGAGTTATCCTCTAGTAACACCTCCAAGATTTCAAATTTAGGTAGTCGCAGAGAGTTTTCAGCCTATTCCACTAAAGAAATCTCTCGACGGCAGTATGACAAAATGACCAGCACACTTTAGCAATTAATGCAAGTTTAAGGAAAATTTCTAGCACAACCTCGACCAAATCCTTAAGTATATTGGCAACCACAACAACAAGTACATATTATCTCAGGGGAGTTTTTTAGACAGCAAAAGCCGTTATTTCTTAGAAAAGTGAAAAAAAGTGCCTCAACCTAAGATGACTAAGGACAAACAGGTAGTTGCTCCTGTACCTGAAGATGTGATAAAAACTAGTAAAGATGAGGTCGAAAAGGAATTAGAGAAAGTCAAAATAGAGTCAAATAAGCATGTACGTGAAGAGATTGAAACTAGTAAAGGATACCAACCTGTGATTCCCTATTCTCAAAGATTGGCACTAGGCTAAAAGAACAAGCACCAGATTGAGATTCAAGAAATCTTCAAGCAAATGAAGATCAACATTCTGCTCTTGAATGCCATACAACAAGTCCTTACGTATGCCAAGTTCTTGAAGGACTTGTGCACAATAAAAAGGACGTTGAATATAAAAAAGAAAGTATTCCTAACAAAGAACTGAGTAAATTAAAATTGAGCAAGACTCCTCAGAACTCGGAGATTCTATCTCTCTTTATATTTTCATTATGACTGGTGAGTCATACATTGAGGGAGCCTTACTTAATTTGGGGAGTAGTGTGAACTTATTACCATTCTCAGTATATGAGCAACTGGGATTGGGTAAGTTGAAAAAGACCTCCATTATGTTACAATTGGATGACAAGTCAGCTAAGGTGCCAGGGAGTGTTGGTTTAGGTTGACAAATTTTACTATCTAGTAGATTTTGTAGTTCTGGATATGCAGCAGACAATCTCTACTACTTATCATACGCTTGTTATTCTTAGACATCCATTCCTTGTTCCTTCTAATGCATTGATTAATTACCAAAGTAAATTATTGAAGCTCACATTCAAGAACACGACAGTAGAGAAGAATGTGTTCAACAAGATGCTTAATGAATGCGATGATTCAAAGGTGCATGCAGTTGACATGTTATATGATTTTAACATTTTGGAGCTGTTATTAGTATTTGATTCCGACAGTGCATATAAGGATGACTCTCTCGAACAATTTGAGGCTTTTGTTGAGAAAGTTCCTTCATTAAAAAAAAATTGGCAAATTCAAAGGTGCAGTTGATAGAGACTCTTGATTTGCAATTCTAGTTTAATTATTAATTTATTATCTTGGACCTTAATTATTTATTTTTCACTCCGACATCCAAAAATATGAATCTGATCCATGACCAATGCCTTTTTATTTTCTTTTTGTAAATATTTTCACCATTTTTCATGAGTTTAAATTTAAATGACTTTCCTTGAAGAGACAATTTAGAAATTTATTATTAATTATTACATGATATACTCCTATACTTGAAATAACCTTTGTGCAACTCATTTTTTAGTAAGTCACCCATGCACCATTGATGGCCAGTTATTGAGGGATATCTTCATAGTTCAAGCATGCTTCAGTTGGTATGAGGTGGGAGTCTTGAGGGCTTGGAGGCAAAATGTCACCCACCCCCGAGCTGGAAAAGGGATGTCTCTCTATGTCTACTTAGGCTAGAGGTGCAGTCCTCGAGCCCTGGGACTTGGTTTGGAGATGGGTATTGGTGGCAGTTCCTTTCTTCTTCGCCTCTAGGTTGGTCTGCTCAGCATCGCTGGAGCCTGCTCGACTACTGATATTGGTGTGCACAAGGTTTTTCTTTGATAGAGGAAGTGCTCGAAGCTAGGCCCCATATTGGAGTTAGCCTTCTTGACATATTCGACCATTTGAGCATAACCTTATGCAGTTGGTATTGCCATGCACAATAGCACTACAATGAAAACAAGAAGTTAGCAAACGCTCATATTTGATTGTAATCTAGTAACGTGAACCTCCCAAATTGAGGACTCTGCCTTTAGCAAAGGGTTTGGTGATGTCAATCTCTACCTTTACTCTGAGAAAGCTTCCCCATGCTCTCCCATTTTCATCTACGTCCACCATTGTTACTTTGCCAATGGATGCTCCTAGTCTTTCTTCTATGCCTTTGTTCAAGCCAGCTAAAGGGATATCAAGAAGTTGTATCAAAATAGTTCCCGTGAGAAAGACAAGTGTTTCAGTGCAAGGTTGCCTTCGCATTCCTAGAGGCACATCAGGTTTGGGTCAAATCATGACCATTGTCAGCCCATTAAAACTCTATCCTTTTCAGGTAAGGATGGGAACTTGATGAGGAACTTGTTGCTTCCCAGATCTTTGAACGTCAGGTTGCTTGTGATTCTCCATACTTTTTCCATGGTAGGTTTGAGGGCTCCTCTATTAACTTCTTTCTTAGCTATCACTTGGGCCACTAAACAAAGTTTAGTAACATCTTGGGCAAGACTAACCTCCTTGTCTGAGAGAAGGATTTCTTGTTGTTCGTCGATAGTTAAACTGAAACCTTCGCATAAGTTAAACAACGTCTCATCCATGGTTTGCAAGTAAGATGAGTATTGGAGTTATTTCTTGTATCCCAAGGAATAAAGCTAAAATAAATAATTCAACCTTTTCAAATTTTAAAATAAAAATAATATTAAAAATATATATTTTAGCAATATTTTATCAAACTTTTAGCTTTTATCTCAACTTATACCATTTTATCTCATCTCATAATCTACTAAAACAAACGAGGCCCAAGAGACTAGGCTTTAACTTTTCAACTTAGAGAGAAAAACCTCACCTCGATCGAGAGGAGACCAAAACTTCTACATGATGAGAATCCTTACACAAAGAAAAGATTGGTGAAGAATGAAAGTAATTTGTAACCTCAATGCTACCAATATTAGAAGAAATTCGCGTACGTAGATTCATATATATATATTGATAGTTTTCCAAAGGAAAGATACACAAGCAGGGGATAATTAGTTGCCATGGTAAGCATCCAGCAGCTAATTAGAGCAGTGATACAACGCAATAAATACCAACGAATTGGTGATCTGGATGTAATTAATTAAGTTGGCCTCCTTGAATAATGTGGTTGTGGGATAGATCATTTTTAAAACATACATTGCAAGAAGGCACGCATGCATGCAGCTTCAGATGCTCTATTTTACCGTTTGGATGACGGTGCATACAGTTTGCACTAATGTGAGCAGCAACAGCAAAATAGCACCAATGGTAGTAACTATTACCCAAGGAGTGCTTAAATCACGTCTTAATTTAATCTTCAAAGAGTTCCAAGGGTTGTCATAGAAACGACCTATATCCTCACGGAGTTGGTAGTAATAGGCCGTACTGGGTGTATCTGCGACGTCAGTTGAGCACACATATTGTTGACAATATTTGCACAGTCGGCACCCACCCTATTAACGAGGATCTTCTTTCGACGAAGTAAACCCACATCTTTGTCTGTATCAATAAGCAAATCCAAGAAGCGAAAATAATCAGTAATATATGCTTTTTCTTTTGGATAGTGCAATTGCTCAAAGGCCATGACGTTGCGAGCATAAAGCTCTGCGTCCTTGTCTAGCTGAAAGCCTGGGATTTCCGACACTCCATATTGAAATTTTATGTCAATCAGGCACCTACTTTCACTTCTCTTCTTGAACACCAGTCCTGCCTCTGCCAGCTGGGATGCATAGTACATTTCCTCAACATAATGATCCTTGCCATGTACTGTTTTTTCTCGGCCAATTAGTCTTTGATCATCAAATGTCCCTACATCAAACTTCCTACGTAGATCAACAAAATGCGTTATATCATGGTGGATGATAGGATAGAATTCCCCAAAATAATAATCTTCAGTGTCGAATAACTCAAAGAACTTCATGGTAACCTCAAGAAAGGATCGGTCAAATACTGTGTTACGGACTGAAGTAAGGTGAGATAAGTCCTTAATAATGAAGAAAGGAAGCTGATTTTCAAGAACAGGAAGTCTTGCTTAATCTTAGAAGTTAACCATGGCTTTAATACTATTTCATCCTCATCCGTCCGTAGAGATGGGAACATGTTTCTGAAGAAATGCTCAATAATGAATGCCGCATCACGTAGGATCATATTCACAAACTCATCACTATTATATTCGGTATAGTTTTCTGCGTAACATTCCCGTATCCTTTGCTCACTATTCTGAGTATTCTCTACGAATCTTACTAAATCCTCCAAGCTATATTCGGATCGTCGCAAGAAATCATTGAGATATTTCACTTTGTAGTTTTCCATGGTTTGCAATTTTTTATTCCCGTAATGTACAGGCCCAATGGAAATAACCCGAGAAGTGTAAGAACTTATCGTTCAATTTGCGTAAGTGATCTGGAACCTTGTAGATACAACGATTAGGTGACAAGGGAGGCATTGAACTTGCTTCTTCACCGCTCTCCATATTCATTAGTACCAGTCGTATCTCACGATCATTTTCCAATAATGAAGCAAATGCATTTCGTTCAATTGATTCCTGACTCCCTGTAATTTCTTCCATCTGTTAATTTCCTTAAAATTCCTAAAAAACAAATGCCACTTGCACAATGCCACAAGGAGACAGAGGAAAAAGCTGGTGCATACTTAATAAGACCATAGATAAAGAGTAGAAGTACTCATGCATGCTCGACCACTGTTCTTTTGCTACTGATGATTAGCAGAAAAACAACACAAATTAAGGCAACTATTTCGATCCAACGACAGGAGGTATTATTTTGGACACAATTTACCAACTTATAACTTGGGTAAGGAAAAACCGAAAAACCGACCAAACCAAACCAAACCGGTATATGTTCCATATCAGTTTTCAAGATTTGAAAATCGAATTAAACCGAATTGAACCAAAAAGTATATATTTAATTAATTTAAGAAAAAGGGAAAACTTAAGAGTCTAACGAAATAAGGTATAGTACTAGTACTACTATGGTTTACGTATAATACATCAAGGGAGACCAAGGTTTTTATCGATCATATGCTACCACCATATATTTTCCTAGTCTAGCTTATAGTTAAATTACGAAAATGTTGGCGGCTTTAATTTGGTACCATTTCTCATCTCGTGGAGTCATCAAATCATCTCACTAGATGCTATAAATGTAATAAGTTCTAACCTGGAAACATTAAATCGAGTACTGCTATATTGGCCACAAAGAAATTACATGAAAATAATTCTTATAAATACTTTATATGACTTCATCTAATCAATTAGATTTACTTTACAATAAAAATAATTTTATAATCTGACGAATCACATCAAACCATATCAATTTATGGAATTATTTTTATGTAATATATTTGTAGGTAGAGTATTTCCCAATAAGTATTCAACTACATGAAGTAAATACTAAAAGAAAGAAAAATGTCAATCTACTCCACATTTTGTATCACAAAATGTTCAATCTACATACGCACATCTTAGCCAGTTCGTAGTATAAATATAAGATCGGTTGGGCCGACCTCCCCATAAAAATAGCTCGTCGCCCTGGTGGCGGTGGACGACACCGCCCATACCATTGAGACCGGCGGACTCCGACGATCTCACCCATACGACGGCGATCCCCGACGACCTCCGACGAAACCCCAACAGCTTTAAATCTGAGCCCGTCGATCCTGAGGGCATGAGCGGGTGTCGTCCACTGTGGCGGCTCCGTTCAGCTGAGGGCCGAATCTCCCTTAAAATCATCTTCATTTTATTTTTTATTATATTTTTATTATGTTTTTATTTTCTAATTGTGTTTTTTATTGTTTTTTTTTTAATTTTATTTTTTTATTATATTTTCTATTGTGTTTTTTCTATTTTCTTATACTTTTTATTATTTTATTATTATATTTATTATCATAAAGCAGTTGGGCTGCTTTTGACGCTGGGGTAACCTTACCGGCCCCCATTGTTACCCTAAATATAAACCAAGATTTTCAAATGAGTGCGAAAGTAATTTAACAAGAGACAGAGAGACGGGTAAAATGACAGAGTGAGATCTAGGAAGAGATGAATGCACCTGGTTGAAGAAAAGTGACAGCTTATTCGATAGCTGCTGATAATTTGCTTTGCATCTCCAAGTAAAACTAACCGAAGCTGTATATAGGGAAAGCTTTGTATTATTCTCTTTATTTTTCTCTCTTACTTTTTTTTAAGAGAGCCTCAATCAGAATATCATTAAATAGCAACAATATTACAACTTATATCATTGAGTAGGCATCCCACAATATAGTCCGGGACCTCCTCTATCCCTATCTTTTCTTTCACTATAGTTAGTGCTTGCTTTTAGTGTGTGCAACTATCTTTTTCTCTCTTACTAATACAAAGATATTATAAATCTAAAATAAAACTATTCTTGTAAGAGAAAATATTTAGAATTCTTTATTACTCAAAAACTAGAATTTTCTCTCTTTCTCTATTTCTTTCTCTTTCTTCTCTTTCTTTCTTTCTTTCTCTTTCTTTTCTTCCTTACTCGTACAAAACTGATCGAATGAGATCCATATAAATAGGTAATTGGCTAAACCAAGCCTTATGGGAATTATTGATGGATGCATCAATAATTATTATTCTTTTCTCTTTTCAATTTCATAGTGGGTGGGGGGTCATTCATTGCCTCCTCACTTAATAATTTACAACACTCCCCCTTGAATGACCATTCATAAAGAATATGTCTCGTTAAAACCTTATCAAGGAAAAATCCAGTGGAAAAAAAAAATTAATGGTGAAGAAAAAAAAGTACAGTATTCTTATGTATCTCCAGTACTTTTAAGATTGTCTCATTAAAATCTTATAAAGGAAAACCCAATAAGACAAATCCTCAACGAAGGAAAAAGAGTACAATCAGCATAAGTCTTCAAGACATTTACTCCCCTTGAAAAGTGCATGATGATAGATTTTTGAAAATTTGCATTCTAATATTCTACACAATCTTCATGAATATCGTAGTTGGTAATATCTTTGTGAATAAATCTACTAGATTATCACTTGATCGGATCTACTTAATATATCTTCTTTTGATTTGAATGATACAAGCAGCATTTTCTTCGTATAAAATTGTTGGGCTGTCATTAATGACAAGAAGAACACACTTTTCTTAAATATGTAAAATCACTAATCTCAGTCAAATATACTCTAAATTTATTTCATGAATTGCAATTATTTCTGAATGATTTGAATATGTGACAGAAGGTGTTTGCTTGATAGACTTAGTAAAAATCTGAGACCTGCAGTAATATTTTAAACTCCTCCTAAGAATATGCATTGGTATTTTTTCAATAAACAAACATGATTTCAGCATATATAACAGGAATAAAAATTCAAACATAATTTTCATTTAAATAATGTATTAGAGAGAACATGATAATATTCTTATCCAAAATTTTCTCCACCTCATTCGGCGTTATTAGGGAGAAGTTGTTTATGTACGACGGAAAGGCATTGGAAACCATCCATGTATGATAAAAGCTGTAAAAGCCTGAGGTTTAATTTTATCGGTTTAGCGGAAAATCAAACTCGCTTGACATTATTAACAAACGAGATCTTGAAAAAATTTGAAGATTTTGAGTTGCTATTTAAATATAACTATTTTACCATTAGTTTATTCTATAAAAGAAAAATCTCACATTCTTCATAGATCTAATTGTTGTTAATTTAGAACAATATTATGTCTTATAGAAATTCTAATGTCCCAGATTTGAACCATGAACCTTTTGTATCTCAACCACTCATATTTTCTCCTGAGGTTGTAAACACCATGATAGGAGTAAAGATATATCTTTCTAGTAAAACTGATTCTGAAATTGTTGCAGTATTAAGAACCCTTAGTGCTCAATATGCTATCTCTTTTAAAACTATGTCTCAGGGGCTATTAGTAAAAACGAGTGAAGTTGATCATCTTAAAAATTAAATATCTGAATTGCATCAAATACTTACAACTAAAGATAGAAAAAATAAAAATTTAAGAAAAGAAAATAAGGAGCTGAAGAAATTTATAAACTGGTATTCTCGTGACCTAAAAATACGAATAGAAGAGCTGGAATGAGAGAGAGTTCAAATACAAAGTCAACAATAGTAGCTAAGGGCAAAGGTTCAGCGTTTACAAGAAAATAAGGATAGTTGCAATTAATCTCGCTACTTTTGAAATTATGCATCTAGCATATCTTGTAATCTTGATTAAGTGAGATTTGAAGAGATGATGATTTGTCTTATTCTTATTTCTATTTCTATAATAATCATCTTTAGTTTTATTTAGTTCACATCAAATTTTCTTCTCATATCTATAATTCATCTGCATTTACATTCTTATTTTTCAAAGTTTTAATGCCTCATCAGTTTCCTTTCAATATTTCTCATGATCAATATATGAGACATCATTCACCTCAGTTACAAGTTGTTCCTGCATCTTCCGTGGATGTCATATTGCAGCAAGTGAATGATCTAGCTAATAAGTTAGATTGTGAAGCCGTTTATGAGCTGATGACTCTTGAAACTCGATACTCTTCCTCTATTGTTGGGTTTTCCAACCGGTTACAATCCAAAAATCGTGAGATTAAAGAACTTAACCAGAAAGTTTCCATACTTCAACGACTCATTCAAGAGTCTAATAGAAAAATAGTAGACTTAAAACAAAAGAATAAGGATTTTAAATCCTTACTTGCCTTTTCATTTCGACTGTCTAATCTTTTAGATAAGGATGACATGTTGTTTTATAAAAAGAAAATAAATTTGAGAGATGAGGCAAGAACTCTCAAATTCTTATAACTCATCTAGCTTTTGAATAATAAGATTTTTCTATTTCAAATGCATTGCTTGAATATATATAGCAGTCTTTGTGATCTCTTCAAGAGTTCTAACAAAGTAAATCATCAGCGTAAACTGCAATAATAACAATTCCAATTTCTGATAAAAACACATGGATATATAAGATTATTCTCAAATCCTTCTTTCAATAAATACTTGCTGAGTCAATTATACCACATGCATCTAGATTGCTTTAACTCATATAAAATTTTTTGAAATTTTATAACATACATACTACTGAATGTACTTAAATTAGATGTTTCAAATATTGTATGTCATGATCTAATGATCCTTATAAATATGCAGTGACTACATTCATCAACTGCATATCTAATCCTTTTGTAATAACCAAACTAATTAAAAATCTGAATATGATTGCATTCATAACGAAGAAATATGTTTCCTTATAACTAATTTCGGTTTTCTGCAAAAAATTTTGTACTACAAATTATGTTTTGTATCGCACAATTTCATTTTTCTCATTAGGCTTTCATATAAATACTTACTTATATATGACAGGTTTACACTCTTTGGTGTTTGGACAACAGATCCAAATACATCTCGCTTCACTAGCGAATTTAATTCAAATTAAATAGCTATTTTCCATTTTAGCCAATCATTTCTACGTCGACATTTTTTACTCACTTTTTTTATTACTTCTGGTAATGTCAATGTCTATCATATATGAAATTATGTTGTCAACAACAATTTTATTTCTATCCATAATTATTTTTTTTCAGTACTCATTAAATGTATTGAGATCTCATTATTTTCAGGTATCTGTTCCTTTTTAGGAGAAAACATTTTATGAAACACCTATTCAGGAGGTATTCTTCAAGAGTTTTGTACTCTTCAGAAGTTTCCTTTTCAGGAGATTTATATTTTTAAAGAGTTTTCTATTCAGGAGATTTGTACTCTTCAAAAGTTTCCTTTTCAGGAGATTTGTATTATGTACATAAAGTTTTGGATAGATCTTATTACTTATTTTGTGGATACGATTTTACACCAATAAATCTTCAACACTTCAGGTGTGTCTTAGACTCACTATTGCTGTTTTAACAACTTGTCTTTCAGGAATTTCAATTCTTGCTTAAACATTAATAGTAATAATATTTGATTTTACAATACCTTTAGTATCCGTAAATACATACAGTAATTGATTTGCAACATTTTGCAAATAAGTAATCCTCTTAACTTCTGGTTTACATTCATTTGTAAGAAAAATCAAATTTAGATAAAATTTTATTATCCCAAATAATTTCTTGTCGTACTTCAAGTACCGACTTTTCATTATTTCAAAACATGATAAAATATTAAAAAGTTTTACTATAATATATAAAAGTTTAGTATAAGTAAATCAAGTGTTTGGCCGTACAATAGGTACGTGACTAATATTTAGGCATACCACATATGTGACAAACATTTTCATCTTTTTATGAAGAATTATTCTGAGGGTTTTTACTCTTTTCTGAGTTGGATCACTTCTGGTGATACGATATATTTTATTATTATCCCCTTTAGTGTTGTCACTTATGAGACTCACAATTCTATAGTTCTTTCTAATACTTTTAAAATCTTGTAATTTCAGATACAATAAGTCATAATGAGCTTTTAGAAGAATTACATCTTCTGGTATTCATATCTCTCCCTTAAATTATTTCACACAATAAGATGATTTTTCACCATGAGATATACAGCACGGTCCTATAGGGACACCTGATTTTTTTTTTTTATTGTATCTTCCAAGTTCATCATATTTAAATGGATCAAAGTTTCAAGATATTTAAAAGACAAAACATTGTATTTAAAATAAAAAGATAATAAATAAAATCCAAAACCATATTGTAGGAAACTCATGAAATGAAATTAAAATAAAACAAAGTTCATATGATAAATGCACAAAAGCTTAATAAAACAAAATAACCCACAACAAAATAATAAACTTTAATACTAGGGATTCCTTAATACAATTATTTAAATAAAGGATTTGATAAAATAAATTATATAAAATAATAATCTAATTCGAAAGACCCAAATTTCAAATTAAACAAAACAAAGGCATATATAGAAATAAATAAATGCTCAACAACTTAACTAAATAAAATCACCTAACTAAAATCTTAACTACTACTTAATTATAATATGAATAAATATTAAAATTAAATAAAACAAAGCAAACTAACCAATCAAAACTAAGATAACCCTGAAATTAATAAATAAAAAGCACATTAAAATAAAATGTACAACATAACAAAATAAATATTGAAAACCTTACAATATAAGTTAGTAGGAAAAACTTAGAGAACGATTAGAATAATAAAATAGAGTAAAATAACCAAACAAAAAGACAAACAAATTTTAAACAACCAACTTTTCTAGTACTGTCCTTAGGTAATCTGTAAATTTACCCAGAGTCGAACTGCTCTGATACCACCTGTGACACCCCCAAATTTCCCTTAAAATGAAAGATAGAAAATATATTCATGCAACAACAACATCACTCATGAACAATACCATATGCATGAAACTTAAAATCATCTTCTTCAAATTAAATAAAATAACACACACCAAAATCTCAATTTTGACCCAAATAAAACTACAATAAAAACATCCAGCATTTTTCCAGAAAAAGATACTCGTAAATCAAATCATAGTGAGCGTTACGTATCGCCGTTCCCGATATAATATACACACAACACCAATCATAATGGACGTTACGTATCGCCGTCCCCATTATGACTCATACACACTTATTTCATAGCGGGCATTACATATCACCGTCCCCGATATGAAATACACACCCAATGACCATAACGGACGTTACATATCGCCGTCTCTGTTATGTCATCCACGCACTATAAATCATAATGGGCGTTACGTATCGCCGTCCCCATTATAACTTACACACACAATAACCATAACGGGCGTTACGTATCACCGTCTCCATTATGTTATTCACATCCACTGATTATAACAGGCGTTATGTATCATCGTCCTCGTTATGACTCAGTCAAAAATTATTAAAATCCATAAATCTGAAAATCACGGCTCATATTAAAATCCAAATACCAAATATACACATGATCAAGTGTGTAATTACATAATGTAAACCACAATACATAAAATAACCAACAATTAATAAATTTTAACTTCAACCAATAAATCCCAACGTCAAACAAATACAATATTTGTTGATACAAATATATATTTAAATCTTAAAATTCATTTGAAAAATACTTACTATAGGTAAAAATCGGATCGGATCATTAAACAAATGCCAATCAACAATGTTCACAGCGAGTCATTTTGTATGTTGGGTTAGAATGCTTGGTTTTATACCAAAATTTAGGAAAATACTCAATGAAGGGTGGATAATCTCATGAAGGTAGCGGTGTGGTAGTGCAACCATCGGAAGGTGGTGGATCGGGTTCAAAAATAGTGGAAACCCATTTCAGGATTTGAGGTTGTACAGGGAAGGTGGAGCCGTGGATGAGGAAACTGAGTAAGGGGGATGGTCGGTTGAGGTAGGAGAGTGTTTTGATGATGGTGGTGAGGCCTACAGTGGTCGGACGATGGCACAGCGAAGAACAACCCATTTCAAGTGGAGGGGGAAAGGAGGAGCTGGGGGGTTGCAGGAGGTGACTAAAGGGTCGCCAGAGAGTGGGAAACAAGGTGGGAGTGGTCGGAGGCCAAGGTGGCTGGTGGTAGTGCCGGAAAACGAAGGAAAAGCAAAGGAGATATCCATTCGGGTTTATAACTCACGTGTGGGTTATGGGTTGCCGTGGAGTGCACCCAGTGCAGGGGAGGTCGCCGGAAGGAAAGGATATCAGTGGTGTGGGCGGTGTCGCCGGCCGATGGTGCACAACAGCATTGGGTGGAGAGGAAGAGAATGGCGAGAGATGAGAGGGAGAGGGGGTGTCGTGGGTCTGGGAGTCGAAACAGGGAGGAAGAAGAGAAAAATAAAGAAAAGGAAAGAAAAAGAGAAAAAGGAAAAAAAGAAAGAAAAAGAAGTCCAACTTAGAAAACATAATAAATTAAATAAAAGCCGACTGATAATACTATAATTTAATATTAATAAAATAAAATAAAATAAAATATTTAAAACACAGTAATAAAATAAATTAAACTCAAGCACAATTTAATTACAATACAATAATTAATATAAGGAAAGCACATCAAATAAACTTATATAATAAAATAAAAGAAATTAAATTCTAATAATTGAAATAATTATCTCACATTAAAATTGATAAAAAAAAAAACGTAAAACTAATATTAATAAATTAATTGTTCAAACAATTATTTTAAACAAATAAAATACAACCGATAATATTATTAAAATAAATTAAAAAAATCAACAAGCAGAATAAAATAATATATAAAAATATACGTAAATCTGAAAATTAAAAGAAAATTCTTATACTCAAATAGACCTTAATCTTTATTTGCCAAAGAAATACAATCCATTATTTGGGACGAGGGTTAATTTTTTATAATCCATGCAAGTTGACACCAGCGGTATACGTGAAGCATCTCTCGATTCTTCTTTGCCAATTATTAGCCTTTTTCCATAAATAATTTGTATATTTAAGATTAGATTTGGACAGTGCGTTAATCAATGCAAGTTGACGTCAGCTGTATGCATGAAGCATCTCTCGATTCTTCTTTTGCCAATTAGTAGCCGCTTTTTTTTTTATATAAATAATTTGTATTTATTCCAGAAATATTTAAGATTAGATTTGAATAATGTATTAAGTTGAATTGAGATTAAATGAATTAAAATAAAAAAAATTAAAATTGACTAAAAAATTGTTTTTAAATTATTATTATGTTAAGATTTAAAAGTTTTGGTTTTTTAATATTATATTTTTTTAAGAAATTTAAAAAATATAATAATAAAATTAAATGAGATAAAAAATTATTTAATCTTCATTTGTCAAAAAAATACAAGTTGGATTTGATTATCATTTAACATGAGGCACAAGTTAATACCAGCTCAAACAAACTCAAGTTTACCAAAAAGGCCCTCAAAATTTGGAACAAGGAAAGTTTTGATCACATTCAAACAAAATTTGAATTTTTAAATGCTATTCTTTTGAATCTACAATTCCAAAATTTTCAAAATTCTCAATCCACTTTAGAAGAAGACCTCAAAAGAAATATCAATGAGCTTATAATTAGGAAAGGATCTTACTAGAAACAAAAATCCAAAATAACTTGCCTTACCACTAAAGATCTGAACAACAAATTATTCTATACCTCTACAAATATTAGAAGAAGGAGAAACACCATCAATTCTCTCAAAATTGGCAAAAACAATTGGACAAGTGATCCTGACATCATCAAAGCTAAAATCACCACTCACTTCCAAACAATCTTCACTTCTTATAAACCTAATCTCCTTGATGATTTTGAAGCTCTCTTTCTTGAAAAGTTGATTGAAAGTGAGAATGAGTTCCTGTGCAAAATTCTTGATGAAGAAGAGATCTTTGCTATTGTAAATAGCCTTCTACCCAACAAAGCTTCCTGATGGTTTCAATGGTTTGTTCTATAAAACTTTTTGGAAAATTATCAAAAAAGATGTGGTTAGTGTGGTTTTTAGCTTCTTCACACAGAGCAAACTTCTCAAAAAGCTTAATTACACTAATTTGGTCCTTATTCCTAAATATTATAACCCTAATAAGGTTCATCAATTTAGACGTATCAGCCTGTCCAATATTTGCTATAAGATTATTTCAAAAATCCTGATAAATAGGTTGAAAATGATCCTCCGCAAAATCCTATCTCATTTCAAAGTGGCTTTTGTTCTTAGCTGTCTCATACATGATAATACCATCTTTGCTTAGAAAATTTTGCATAGAATGAAGAGGAAAAAAGGGAATAATGGGATCATGGCTATTAAATTAGATATGACTAAAACTTTTGATTTGATGGAATGATCATTCGACTTTCTATCCTTCATCACTTAGGATTTAACTAAATATGGATCAACTGGATCCGAGAGTGTGTTACCACAGTTTCCTACTCCATCATTATCAATGAATCTCCACATGGTTTCCTTTCCCCTTCCAAAGGACTACGACAAGGAGAATCACTCTCACCTTTTCTGTTCATTCTAGGTTCAGAGGTTTTATCCTAACTTATCCTCCAAAAACAACAAGATAATTTCATTAAAGGGATAAACCTCTCAAGAGATGGCCCAACCATAACTCACCTATTATTTGCTGATGATCTCATTTTATTCGGGGATACTTCAAGCACTACAACTTAATACCTTTTGGACTGTATGGAATCTTATTCATCCTAGTTTGGACAATCCATCAATGAAAAAAATCATCTATTCATTTTAGTAAAAATTCCAAGCATGATAAAATCTAGAAAGTTTTAAATTTTTTCAACTTTAAGATTTCCCCTCCCCATAGAAAGTATTTGGGCCTCCCCCCTTAATTATGGGTCTGGTAGGAGATCCTTCTATGATAGTATCCTAAAAAAAATTGCAAACAAGCTACAAGGATGGAAGTCTAAAATTCTTTCTCAAGTTGTTAGAATTGTTCTTATCAGGGCGGTGGCTAGTACAATTCCTTCTTATGCCATGACCACTTTCATTATTCCTAACCACATTTCTAAGACTATGGACGATATGTTCTGTAGGTGTTGGTGGGTCTATGGAGAAGGCGAAAAGAAATAGTTCACTCCTAAATCTTGGAAAACAATTTGTTCACCTAAATCTATGGGAGGGTTATGTCTCAAATCTATGATCCCTTCTAATGAAGCTTTAGTCTCTAAATTCGCTTGGAATTTCGTAAGTGAAGCTTCAAATCTTTGGATCAGTGTTCTTTCGAACTACTACTTGAGGACATCTTCTTTCTAGGAAGTTAGGCCCCGTTACTCCAATTCCATATTTTGGAAAAGGCTCCTGAAGCAAAGGAATTTTACTGAATTAGGGATTTGTCACCAAATTAACAATGGGGTAAAAACAAAAGTATGGTTGGACCCCCGAATTCCCACTCTTCTTTCCTTTAACCCCATGCCAAATTCCAACTACCACTCTCATGATCCTGATTTAAGAGTCTTTGAACTTACCCTAGAAGATTCAAGGAGATGGAACATCTAGCTTTTGAACGTCATATTCTCAGAAGGTACTATTATAGAGATTCAGAAAATTCTTCTGGCCAATCATAATTTCCACCTTACCCCTGATAAAATAAAGTGGATCCATCATTCCTCAAGTATCTTTTCTGTTAAATCGGCTTATGCCATCAAAAATGTATAGACCAATAATATATCCAATCCATTGGTGAACTGGAAAAAGGTTTGGAAAATGAAACTCCAAGATAGACTCAAATCGTTTCTTTGACAAATTAGTCACAATCTTCTTCCAACCCGCATGCTATTGGCTTCTGTCATCCAATTAGAAGAAGATCAAAAGTGTTGCCCTCTGTGTCAAGTTGAACAAGAAATGATTAATCATCTTTTCTTGAACTGTATCTAGATAAGGATTCTGTGGAGATCTTCTAAATAACCCCTTAACTCAACTTGTTTTGAAAGCCAACCCATTCAATGTTGGATTAATAACTTCCTAAATCCTTTTGCTAATCTAAAAATCCCAAAAGATGAACATCATTCCTTTCAGCTCTTTGCCTCTCTAGTCATGGATAATATTTGGTTCCTTAGGAACCAAAAAATCCATCAAAATCTCACCTAGTCTCCAATGCAGTTTGTTGAGTCTGTCCAAATGAGTTTTTAGCAAAATATAAATGCTTGGGATACTAAAAAACTTAGCAAATCAACAATGAAGAGAAGCTTCCTTTGGGCTACCACCTCATCAGATTTGACGCGACAATCAGAAAACAAGTTAAGTATATTAGCAGCCATTTGCTGGAATGATCAAGGTGAGCTTATTTTTGCTAAAGCAAATCTCATTTGTAATTCAACTCCCAATATAGGTGAAGCAACAACTGCTCTAATGAAAATAAAAGAAACAACACAATGAGAGAATTGGCCAACATTATCATTGAAGGAGACTCAAAAGTAACCATCTAAGCCATAACAATAAAGCAAGCTCCGTAAGATTGGAACATGAGCCCAATAGTTGAAGATATAAAATATCATCTAGTCTCAAGAACAAGTGGCAAGCTAAGAAGATTTATCGATTTCAAAATTGATGCACCCATAATCTAGTTTAATAAACAACGGCGATGTAAGCCTTCAGCAACATTCCGCTAATCCAAATTTTTTTATCTAAATTTTTATAGCAAAAAAATCCTCCTTCTATTTAATTTGTTTCTAGAAAACAAATTGAACAAGACATGTACGTACAAGATCATGTGTAGGCTTCTTCAAAAATTAAAGACAGTTCTGCTACATGACGTAACATTACATTTATATATGATATGACGTTACTCCATGTCTATTTCTAATTTCTTTCCGTTCGCATGATCGAAAATCGTAAGATTCAATTTCAAACGAAATTGGTGTTGAGATATGATAAATTGAAATGAATTTTAAAAATTAAATAAAATATTATTATTATTTTAAAATTTTAAAATTTTAAAATTTTAAAAAATTTAAATTAAAATTAAAAAAAATATATTAAGATTTATATTTTATATGAGAATTTAAAAAGACATATTGATAAATTTAAAATAAATTGAGACGATATCTAAATTTTATAATTGTTTAGACCTTTTTTTATTAGATTGTTTAGAGAATTTGAATTGAATTGATTAAAAGTTAAATTTAATAAAAATTTAGATATTAAAATTTTAAGTCAAATTTAGATATGATTTTTAATAAAAATTTAGATATTAAAATTTAGATTTTAAGTTTATATTAAATTGTTCAAAAGTCAAATAATATGATTTTTATAAATAATAAATCCAAATCAAATATCAAATATAACCAATTAAATATAATGACCAAATTTTTATTTTATTCTTTTTATTCTTTCTCTTTCTTGCTTTACTCTCTTTTCCTATAATTTTTAAGTCGAGAAAATTAAGTTGGTAAAAATATATAGTTGGATGAGGAATAAATAGAAATATATATATTTTTTAAATATCGATTAGTAATTTAATTTAAATACAATATAATTACTAAATATTTATTAAACTCATAAATTAATTAAAATATGATTATTAATTAATATATAGTAGATAGAATGGTCGATTATGATAAAATTAATTAATATAATAATTAAAAATAATTAAAAAAGATTTAATTACTAATTACTTATTATTATGTATTTTCATAAATAGATAATCTAATGTAAAAATTTGATGTGAATAGTTAAAATCAAAAGTTAGTTATATTATTTTATTGTTATATTTTGAAAAATAACTATTCTAATATGAGAACTTATGTAAATAGAATGACCAAAAGTTAAATTAAGAGTTATATTAATTAAATTATACTTAAAAAATGGTCAATCTAATGAGATTGCTGGTGCATTTCACCTAAACACATGAGAAGGAAGTTGCAGTGAAATTCTGTGAAAAATACATTGAGAAGTTCGTGGAATTGTATTTTCTTTATTGCTCTTTGTCAATCAACATTGCTCGCAGGGCTTCAAAAGAATAATTCTATAACTAAGCCAATCCAACCCCTCCACACAACACACCGTGACATGGTGAACTCGGTCTAATTGTCATGTCATGATTTTGTATACAGTGAGGTTCTACTCTGGATATCTCTATTAGATCAATGAATGTGGCAACTCACAATGATTAAGTTTGTGGCTGTGGAGGTCGATTTTCTCCATTCTCTTTTTCCAACAATAGAGGCCGAGGCAATCATGGGCTTGGAAGAGTGAACTGTAGTAGAAGTTGGCATTCTTTCATAGGAAAATTGTAATGCCCCAGTCTCGTAAGGGTCGAAGAGTTACATCCTATCACATATACTCACATTCGACATTATAATTATAGATTCTAAATTTTCAAATATCATATAAAACTTGGTCTTAAAACTCATTTCCTCAATATCATCAATTCCAAAAATGTTAAGTCAGCAGAATCCGATAATATTTTCTTACTAAATCTTATCAATATTCATAGAAACTCTCTATGCTTAATCAACCATTATTAATTAGTCTTCTTACCCAATGCTTCATAATCCGATCCTTGGCTGAAATATTCAAACTTATCTAAAAAATATTTAGAGATAAAGGGTAAGCTATCAACTTAGTTAGCAGTAAACATATGCTAGTATGTAAACATGAGCACTTATAACTTCATTATGCAGAACAAAACATTTACTTCTAGAGTACGAAAAACTAGCTTTTACTTTCAGAATGCAAAAATAAACTTGTTACAAAACATCATAGCAAAACATTTCAGAAAAATAATCTTTTCTTTTCAAAGACAAAATCTTTTAGCACATCAAATCTGAAACATCATATCGTTATAATTTTATAGTATCATATTAGGACAAATACCATATTTAACCTCCGTGATAGAGTTGTGCCATATTTATAATCCGTGGTCAAGCTGTATCCACTATTCTTATCCATAGTTAGGCTTTACCCACTATTATTACTTATGGTTGGACCTTCTCCACTATTTTTACTCGTGATAGGGCTTTATTCACTATTCTTACCCGTGATTAGGCCTTACCCACTATTATTATCCGTGGTAAGGTTTTACCCACTATTTTTACTCATAATTGGGCCTTAACCACTATTATTATCCGTGGTTGGGCCTTAATCACTATTATTATCCGTGGTTGAGTCTTATCCACTATTCTTATCTGTGGAAAGGCCTTAACAAAATAGAACATTAAAATCATCTTTTCTTTCAGAATACATATTCGGAGTCTCATGACAAAGTTTTCATATGTCACATCTTAGAAATATACTCTCTTTTACAGCTTTTTATGCACTTGCAAAACAAACATCTGATGTTGTTTTTAACTTTTTTGTAAACATAAGATGCAGATTTTCAAAGTCAATCTCATTTCATTTCTTTTTATGCAAAGCTAATATATAAACCCCGCTTACCTGTACTTCTTAACCTTACAGAAAATTTTCTCTATGATATCTAACCATATTACTCAATATTTTGAATATCGTACCGGTACCGGTACCGGTCAAGTCACTGAAACGAAATATTTCGGTACCGGTACTGTTTCGTATACTGTTTCGGAATAATTTATACATAAATAAATTATATATATAAATACAATTATAAATTATATTTCAAAATAATAGTCAAAAAGTAAATTTTGTGCTTACTATACACCTCTAATATTCATACCTTAAAAATATTTATTGTTACAAAATTCACATCTTTATTTATTTATTTATTTAAAATAAAAACTTCTCAAAAATAAAAAAAATCAGACTTAAAATAAAAACCCACTTAAAAGGCAAATACTCTTAGTAAATAAAACATTCAATGCATCGGTCCTAGGTGACACATGAAAACGAAAAAAAAATGGTAGAAGTTTGAAACTTTCAAATCAAACCATGCAGCAAGAGCGTTCATGCTCACTAAGAGAAGAAGTGGCACGCCGGGCTGGGAGGTGGTGGAGGTTATGTTGGTGGCACTGGATGGATGAATACCATGGCACAACGAGGGACGACGAGACAGTGACTGAAGTAACAGTCGTCGGAGATAGAAACTGCCAGATGGAGGGTACATGGCGACACTGGACTTACACAGTGGCTATTGGCTGAGACACTTGTGTGGGGACAACTCGTGCATAGCCTAAGTGCTCTATTTTGGTGAAGTAAAACAGGGGTGGTTTTCTTTGGCTCTTAATCGAAAAGCACGAGGCTCACAGTGGAGCTATCCATGGTAGATTCACGGTGATTGGGAATGGGTGTTAGGTGGTGGTGTTAATTGGCTATGACGTGGTGCATGAGAGATGTGCATGGCAGCAAACATGAAACAACCAAAAGGTTGTTGCCGATTGTTAGGCGCTCTTGGGTGTGGGGGCGCGGACTTTGGAGGCACAGAAGGGTTGACGACAATCCTAAGTCTGATGAGAAATTTTGTTTACATAAAGAGGAGGGTGTGTGAACTGTTTATAAGGCGATTCAAAACACAGAATCCTATAGATGGAGGAGAGACCAATGTTTCAAATTTTATACCGTACCGGCCGGTACGGCTGAAATATGCCGTACCGGCCAGTATTTCAGCCGTACCGGCCAGCTTACTGGTATAAATATGTTGTTTCGTTTCGCTGCAAATTTCGGTCAGATTTTTAAACTGTACTAGATTTTGAATTTATTTTTTCATTTCTTGTTATTTTTTTACCCTAATTCAGATTAGACTATTTATATATATATATATATATGTATTTATATGTAGATTTTATTTATATATTGACTATTATTTTATAATATAATTTATATATGTATTTATATTTATAATTTTTTTATATATAAACTATTTCAAAATAGAACATGAAACGATATCGGTATCGAAATATTTCGTTTCGGTGCCTTGACCGGTATGCTCATTGGTTCGGTATTCAAAACTTTGGGAGATACCTCTGGACATGGGAAGAAAATACAATTATGAAAATATATCTATTATGCGCACAATTACCATGAAAATCATGGGGATGAGAACGTGCGTGGTGTGAAACATGCATAGGTGAAATTAATGTACAAATCACGTTTGCTTAATTTAAGTATGTAATTATTTTTAATAAATATTATTATTTTTATTAAAAAAAGTAGCTTTGATTAATAATTTATTTATTTTTGGTTTAAAAAACTAATTTCTAACAAAATTTTGACGGAAAATAATAATTAAGTAGATGATTAATAATTGTTTTTGGCTTATATTATAATGTTCTTTATTTTTTCTGTTTTATTCTATCTGGGCTTTATGTGTGTATATTTATTTTATTTTATATTTGTTATTATTTTTAGTTATGCAATTATTTTTAAGATTTGATATGATTTTTATGAAGAATTTTTTTTATCATGCTTTTGGGTTATATTTGTATTTGTAATATGAAATTTTAATCTTAAATATGTAAATTTATTTGATCAAATATTTCAATTAAACATCAAATATATATCATATATTTTTTTATATTTTTTGGCTATTTATTTTATATTACTATGTTATTATTATTTTTTTCAATACTCGGTTTGGGCAAGAAGGAAAATTAGAGAACTTTCTTGACATACCATCACGACCAGAGTAATGACATACTGTCATGACCCAGAGCTTTAAAGAATATGGTTTTTATAAAATAAAATAAATTTTATAACGTTGATTAAATATTGACAATAAAAAAGATTTTATTTGTTGATATTAAAAAACTATTAAATAATAAATTTCATGTTAATTTGTACAATATAATAATTAAGAATATCATTGTATATAAGATCGAAAGAAATAATCAACACGGAATTATCAATAAACTCTTTAATTTATTGTTTTATAAAATAAAAATTGATCTAATAATTACCTATTAATGAACAAAATCACACAAATACAATACCATGAAAATATGATACCAATTAAAGCAGTATATATGAATAGAAAAACTTGTATATTAAGTCTTAAATATTGAATTATTTGTTGCAGATTGCACAAATTAAGAAATAAATAGAAAAAATAGAATAATTACTTTGAATAAATTAGAAAATAGAAAAACATACCAAAAAAAAAGGATGAAGATAAAAATAAAACAGAGATTATTACATGTCATCGATTAAAAGAGTAGATCGAATTCCAAAAAAAAAAAGTTTAAAAAATTAGTACATGTCATAAATTAAAACATATTTGAAAAAAAAAAGAAGAATAATATAGATCAATACTTTCAACCAAAGTAAATTCGGGTAACTTCCAATAACACCGAGGTTAATGAAATCTAAAGAAAAAATAGAGGGTTATGTATAAAAAATAAATCAACTGATTATTCACCAAAAATCAACTGAATAATAAATCAAGTGATTATTCACAAAAAATAGAATAAGAAAATAAAATATAAAAAGTTAAATAATAATCTGAAAGAGTTTATTAGAAAAAAAGAATAAACAGATTAAACTAATTAAGAAATAATGAATTGATTACTTTTTTTTTTGTCACAAATAATCAACCTTGTGAAAAGCAGATTATTCACAAAAATTAATTAACATTGTGATTAATATGTATTTGCAAATAAACAGATTATAATAGTTTATAATTAACAATTCAATTATTCACAAATTATTCAAAGATTAGCAAATTTATCATAAGTAGTTGTTAAATGGCATTTATTAAGAAAGAAAAAATAGAAATGATGAAACTTTATTTGAAGAGATTAGAACATAGAATAACATACCCAAAAAAATGAATGAAGATGAAATTAAAATTGGGATTAGTAAATGTCAGAAATTAAAAAATAAGATGAAATTACGCAAAAAAATTCATTTAAAAAATAAGTACATGTCATAAATTAAAAGATAATATTAGGCCTGGTTTGTTTTTAGAGATGAGATTAAATGAAATTATATGAGATAAAAGTTTATAAAAAAAATTATTGTAATACATTTTTTTAATATTAATTTTGTTTTGAAATTTGAAAAAGTAGTTTTAAAATTTGAAAAAGTTGGATTTTTATTATATTTTTTATGAAAATTTAAAAAATTATAATGATGAGTTTGAGAAGAATTTGAGATTTTTGATTTTTGATTTTGTCTTCCAAAGCAAACAAGGCCTAAATTCCACAGGATTTAGTTAATTTCTTGTAATGCATATTAAAAACAGTACGTAGATGAAGTAAAAAATAAATTAACAGCGTGAAAAAAAAAACATTATAAGAAATAATAAAACATATATATTAATGCACTTCAATGCCTTCAACGCAGGTAAATTTAATTAGCTTCCAACAACATCAAAATCAAATCAATCTGAAGCAAAAATAGAGAGAATTAGAAACCATAAATTACATCATATATTAGAAAATAGGAAATAGGAAATAGGAAATATGAAAAAAAATTACAACATGTAATAAAATTAAGAAGAAGATAAATTCCACAACAAATTAGTTTATTTATTCTAATGCAAATTAAAAACAAAAGATGAAGTAAAACAAAATTAAAAGACTAAAACCAGAAAGTCATATCCGAAAAAACAATTTAAAAGATTAATAAACATGAATATCTGCAATCCATTTTAATTTGAGTAGCTTCCAAAACGGACCGAGACCCATAAAATCTGGACTAAAAATAGAGGGGATTTTGGATTTTGGGATTTTGAACAAAAACTAAAGCAGAAATAGAGTGAGTTATGTTAGAACTAAGGTGGGCGTGAATGACAGGCTTTAAGAATTCTCACTGTGTTTCTTTGATTTTTCTATTTCTTTTTTAATGTTCTCTTGGAAAACAATGTCACCTCTTTTGCCGTTTGTCTTGTTTTGTTTTTGTTTTTTTTTATTCGAGTGCTTGTTTAATGGGAATTTGTCAATTTAATGAAGAGTTAAATGAGAAGTTTAATGGACTTAATGGACGTGAATTGAAGAGACATACGGAATGGATTTAATTTGAAAACGCTTTGTGATCTGTTTCAAGGCTGTTGAAGAAAATGATAGGACAATTTGTTTTATTGCTTCCATTATTCATCGTGACATCTCCCTAATAAACAGAAGGAAAAACAAAAAACAAAGGACGTGTGCGATTAACTTTATTCAACAAAATCGGATTAAGATGGATGAGTCATCATGTTGATTAAATTTGGTGCGTCATCATGTTGATTAAATTTGGATTAATAGGTGAGCCCAACATGGAAAATCACGTAATGTTATTAATGATGCAAAATTTTATTAAATGTCGATTTTTTCTCAAAGTCAGTAATATAAAGCTTGATGCATCTAGGAATTTAAGACGTGAATTAATGATTAATCAATTGGGTTATAACCGGCGGACAGAATTTAAGATTAATCCAAAAAAGCATGAATTGATAGAATAAACGAAATAAATAACATGCATTACATCTTATGAAAACTTGGATTTTTAACGGACGTTAAACAGGAGATGAATTGTAAATGATAAAATTTTAATAGCTGTTAAACCAACACTTAGACAACCACATTATACATATAAAAATATATGTAGGAATTAAAATTTTAGGGACAGATACGAGTTGCAATATTAATATATATATAGGGTAATGCTACATGCAAACGGCATGCAGTCGCTTTAAAAAAAAAAAGTTAACTTTTTCACGTGGGTCCCATATATATTCACTTTTTTCTAAAACGACTGCACGCCGCTTGCAACTCCATGACTGCATCTATCATTTCTCATATATATATATATATGTGTGTATAAATAAATTTATAAAAATATGGGTTTTAGAATTTTAAAGAGAAAATGATTCTAGAGTATAGAAATTAGTAACTCTAGCCCTTTAAAATAGATAACAAATATTTAAAACAAATGATAAGCTAAATTCTTTGTAAAAAAATAAATAATTTAATCAATAACTTAGAAATATAATGAAGTAAAAAGAAAATTATCCGAAAAATTCTAATAGACTTTCTGAACATATAAAGCTAAAATTTTAGAAGAAAATTTGGCGTCGGTGTCCCGAAAACCGAACCCAAAAAGAACGCCTAGTGCCAATATTGATTTTGGTTCCTCATATTAAAGGTTGCAGCACATCAATTGCAACGCGCACTCTCATATATTCATCCCATGCGATTTCATCCTCTTCCAAATCCAACTCTTCGACCCCTCCAATTTTATTCCTAATCAAATGTCCTAGATACTTGTTCCTAGCCTTAAAAGGAAGATCAAGAAGTTGAACCTAGAACAAAGCCTTCGTGAGTTGAATCTATTGGATCTGTGTGCCACCATCAACTTCTTTCATCGAGATTAGTTGCTTATCGAAGGACCAAGGACCCTCTATGATAACACATCTTTATCCCGAATATAATCAAATTCCATAAGAAATAGCTCTATAGTCAAGTCACGGAAACGAACTCACATAATTGTCCTCCAAGCTTTCCTCATTGTAGTTTTAAACATTTCCTTATTAAAATTCTTATCAGTAAATAGCCTTAGAATATGTTGGGATCAGCGGAAGCTCACAAATAATATGGAGACCAGAATTTAACGTGGTTCGGCCAATTTGGCCTACGTCCACACCCATAGAGAGGAGAATTTTGTATTAAACAACAAACCAATTATTTGCAATGGTTTCCCTCACTCTCACTGTCTCCAACGGACCTCACATCACGTTCACTTCTTCTCATTACAATCTTACATGTATTTATAGGAGAAATAAATAATGTGAACATGTAATGACGGTGAAACCCGAAATTCCGGCGGCCTACATTTTCAGGTGGCGCCTACCTTCCAGCTGCATCTATTCGGTGCCTACCTTCACCTTCCAGAAGCCTCCAGTCTTCATTTACGTGTGTGTGTTGATTTCTAACAATCTCCCCCTCAACACCAAATGGAGGATATCCTGTCACATTTTAATTCAAGGTACTTAACCTGGCTATGTTTCTACATAGCTCAAGTTTTTCGTATGTGACTACCTTTGTTAGCATGTCCGCTGGATTCTCCTTTGTATGGATCTTTACAAGTTTCAACAGCTGTTGCTCCATTACTTCACGTATCCAGTGATACCGAATATCGATGTGCTTTGTTCGGGAGTGGTACATCGAGTTTTTACTTAGATCAAGAGCACTTTGACTATCACAATAGATTCTGTACTCTTTTTGACTGACTCCCATTTCTTGGAGGAACCGCTTTAGCCACAACATTTCCTTTCCTGCTTCTGCTATAGCAATGTACTCTGCTTCTGTTGTAGATAAAGCCACACATTTCTGCAGTTTGGACTGCCATGATACAGCTCCACCTGCAAATGTGTAAATATATCCTGATGTAGATTTTCTACCATCAAGATCACCTGCCATATCAGCATCTGTATAGCCATCCAAGACTGAGTTAGCTCCCCCGTAGCACAAGCACAACTTTGATGTACCTTTAAGGTACCTGAGAATCCATTGTACTGCTTTCCAGTGTTCTTTCCCTGGATTTGAAAGAAAACGGCTCACAACTCCAACAGCGTGAGCGATGTCAGGTCTAGTACAAACCATAGCGTACATTAAACTTCCTACTGCTGAGGAGTACGGTACTGTAGCCATTTCTTGAACCTTTTTCTAGTGATGAGGGACATGAGCTTTTGCTCAATTTGAAGTGATTAGCCAGTGGAGTACTCACTGGCTTTGCTTTCTCCATGTTGAACCTTCGTAGTATTTGTTCAACATACTTTTCCTGTGACAGCCATAGCTTCTTTTTCTTCCTGTCACGAGTGATCCTCATGCCCAAAATCTGCTGGGCAGGTCCTAAGTCTTTCATCTCAAAGACTTTGGAGAGATCCTTCTTTAGCTTCCTGATAATGGATGGATCTTTTCCAATAATCAGCATGTCGTCAACATAGAGCAGTAACATCACGAAGTCACCTTCTGAAAATCTCTAGATGTAAACGCACTGATCTGCAGCAGTTTTCTTGTAGTCATGACTCATCATGAATGAGTCAAATTTCTTATACCACTGTCTGGGAGCCTGCTTCAAACCGTAAAGGCTCTTTTCCAACTTGCAGACCAAATGTTCCTTTCCAGGAACTTGGAAGCCTTCTGGCTGCTCCATGTAAATTTCCAAGTCAAGACTTGCCACCAATCCGAGTACCACTCGAATTGAGGTCATCTTCACAACAGGTGAAAATACCTCATCAAAGTCGATTCCTTTCTTCTGCTGGAATCCTTTGACGACCAAGCGAGCTTTGTGCTTCACCTGCTTGCCATCATTTTTCAGCTTGAACACCTATTTGTTTCTCAGTGTTCTCTTATCGTTTGGAAGTTCCATCAGCTCATAAGTCTGATTCTTCTGTAACGAGTTCATCTCATCCTGCATAGCCTGCATCCATTTGTTGCTATCTGGATGAGATATTGCCTCCTGAAAGTTTTCTGGCTCCCCCTGATCTGTAAGAAGAATATAATCTGATTCCGGATATCTTCGTGACTGAATCAACAATCGCCTTCTAGAGGATCTGTCCTGCTGAGGTTGATCACCTAACAACTGTGGAAACTCTGCAGTTTCTGATGGAGAAGGCAACTGCTCCCCCTGCTCAGTGGTGGTTTCTCCGTTGTCAGTATCCTCTTCTTCTTCTGGGGAAACTTCCTGTCTATCTTCAGTGTTTGAAATAGACTGAAGTGGTAGTGAACTCGGAGCTGGTTCTGGAGCACTTGAAGTTGTTTGTTCTGATCCAAACATCTGGTCTTCATGGAACACTACGTCCCTGCTTCTGATGACCTTCTTCCCTTTTGGATCCCATAATCTGTATCCAAACTCTTCATCTCCATAGCCGATGAAAAAATACGGAGTAGACTTTTCATCAAGTTTCTGTCTTTTCTCCTTGGATACATGTGCAAATGCTTTGCACCCAAATACTCTTAAATGAGAGTATGAAATCTTGCGGCCTGACCACACCATCTCTGGGACTTCGAACTACAGTGGAACTGACGGTGTTCTGTTGATTAAGTAACAGGCTACTTTTATTGCTTCACCCCAGAATGGCTTAGGCAACTTTGCCATACTCAGCATGCATCTGGTTCGTTCCACAATGGTCCGGTTCATCCGTTCTGCTACACCATTGTGTTGTGGGGTGTAGGGGACACTCTTCTCGTGTCTGATGCCATGTCTGGAGCAATATTCTCTGAATTCTCGAGAAGTATATTCACCTCCATTGTCTGTCCGGAGGCATTTCAGCTTCTTGCCTGTTTCTCTTTCTACCATGGCATGGAAGTTTTTGAATTGCTCAAAAACTTGATCTTTCCTTTTTAGGAAATACACCCACACTTTTCGTGAAGCATCATCAATAAAAGTAACAAAATATTTGTTACCTCCAAGTGATTCAACTTCAAAAGGACCGCAAACATCAGTGTACCAAACTCAATAACTCTGATCTTTTTCCATTAGATGTTTGGAATGAAACTCTATACTGTTTACCAAATAAACAGTATTCACAAGGATTGAGAGCAGTACCTTTGTTTACTGTAATCAATGCTTTCTTTGCAAGCATAAACACCCCTTTTTCTCCCATCTGGCCAAGTCTCCGATGCCACAAGTTTGGTGATGTATCATCTTCAGCTACATTGAGACTGTTTGCACATATCTTAGCACTTGATTTATACAAAGTGCCACAGGCATGTCCCCGTGCAACGACCATTGCTCATTTCTTCAATTTCCAAGTATTGTTGCTGAAGATGCTCTCGTAACCCTGTTGATCAAGGGTTCTTATAGAAATTAGGTTGAGTCGAAGATCAGGTACGTGCCGAACATTATTTAGCACCATAGTACAGCCAACACTGGTTTTTATCCTGACATCTCCAATGCCCACAATCTTTGAGAAACTCGAATTTCCCATCTTGACTGTACCGAAGTCTCCTGCCTTGTAAGTACTGAAGAAATCCTTACAAGGAGTGGCATGATAGGATGCTGCTATATCTATTACCCACTCGGCTTCCTCGCTTGAAACGTGCAAGCAAGATTCTTCACCAGCGGAAAGGAGTACACAATCTCCAGAAAGCGTCACTGCAGCTTCGCCTTCTTCGTGCTTTGACTGATTGCTTGGCTGATTTTGCTCCTTTCGCAGCTTTCGGCATTCTCTTTTAAAGTGGCCTTCAATACCACAATAAAAGCATTTTCCCTTCTTTCGCTGTTTACCGCGACTTTGGGATCTCCCTTTACTTTGACTTCTGTTCCTTTCTCGACTTCTACCTCTACTATTTCTCTGATGCCTTCCTTCTGTTACAAAGGCATCTGTCTCGTCTCCTCCAATCTCCTTTCGTCTAGCCTCTTCATTAAACAAGGCGTCTATCACCATTGACATGGCGAGCTTTCCATCTGGAGCTGAATTACTAAGTGAGACCACTAGCGTTTCCCAGCTATCTAGTAGGGAACTGAGAAGTAGTAGAGACTGCTCTTCATCTCTGAGCTTAAAATCTACGGATGCAAGTTGATTTACAAGATTCTGAAACTCGTTGGTGTGTGCGGCCACTGAGATGCCACTTTTGAGTTTCAAGTTGACAAGGCGTCTCATTAGTAATGCCTTGTTTCGAGCAGTTTTTGCCTGGTACATGCTTTCCAGCTTTTTCCATAGCTGATAGGCATCCGTTTCCTGTGCAACATGATGAAAAACACTATGGTCAATCCACTGCCGGATCTGACCAATAGTTTTCTTATTCAACTTATGCCAGTCTTTTTCCGCTACATCATCTGGCTTTACGCTTTTCTCTTTAATTGGATCGAAGAGATCTTTACAATTCAGGAGATCTTCCATTCGAGGTCTCCATAGTGCGTAATTTGTAGATGTTAGCTTGATCATCGCACTTGCTCCCGAGTCCTCCATCAGTTCGGCTTTAATCTTTGATTTGAGTGACCGTTTCTCAACGTTCGGAGTTGAATCTCAACAAACGAAGCTCACCGTTGCGTCCGAAACGGTGGAAAACCTTGAAAACGACTCTTGTCTCGTTCCAAACCGATCAAAATTATGCCGAAAACCTGAAAAATAAGAAAAACGGAATATTCCCCACCATTCACCGGAATATTCTCTCCGGCTACCGGAATATTCCCTCCGGTCACTGGAATATTCTCCCAGTCACCTGAATATTCCTGCACCAGAATATTCTTGCCGACGACGGAATATTCTTGCCGGTGACGGAATATTCTTCCAGCGACGGAATATACCGACGGAATATTCTTTATCCGTTTGGGTACTGTAGCGGGTCGGAAACCGGGTCAAACCGGTTCGGGTCGGATCACCCGGATTTAACGGGTCGGAGCTTGTCTTCTTCACTGCGCGCGCGTGGGTCCCGTTGCCGGCGCGTATCCGTCGCCGAGTCAGCGCGTGTGGAGCGTGTAGCTTCGTCCGGTGTCCGTTTGAGACGAAATTTTCACCAAAATTTTCGTCTTGACCTGAGGAATCTGATGGTATCCTCCAAACTCGATTTCGATCAAGTTTAAAAATGGGCCTCTCACGAAAATTCACAAATCCGACCTCCTACCGGCTCTGATACCACTTGTTGGGATCAGCGGAAGCTCACAAATAATATGGAGACCAGAATTTAACGTGGTTCGGCCAATTTGGCCTACGTCCACACCCACAGAGAGGAGAATTTTGTATTAAACAACAAACCAATTATTTGCAATGGTTTCCCTCACTCTCACTGTCTCCAACGGACCTCACATCACGCTCACTTCTTCTCATTACAATCTTACATGTATTTATAGGAGAAATAAATAATGTGAACATGTAATGACGGTGAAACCCGAAATTCCGGCGGCCTACATTTTTAGGCAGCGCCTACCTTCCAGCTGCATCTATTCGGTGCCTACCTTCACCTTCCAGAAGCCTCCAGTCTTCATTTACGTGTGTGTGTTGATTTCTAGCAGAATCAAACACTTGCCCCCACATAAGACTGCATTGATCTGAAGCTTTTCTGGTTCCACCACCACCTCATCATTCTCCTGATCAGTCAATGATACAAATCATTCAGATTGTCCTCCATAGCCTTTGACTGTAAAAGCACCAAGCTAAATGGAGAAAAATGCACTCAGGCAGTAGAGGCGCCTCAAACATGCCCTCATGCATGCATTTGTCATGTTTTTTCTTTCCTCGTTAACCAATAACACTTCGGCTGTTCAAAAGTGAAAACCAGCCCATCTGTCCTACTTACTAGCTAGCTAGATGGACAAGATCATTAAATTATAGTGAAGACTTGCCAATTTGAGGTGCGGTTGCAATTGCTAGTTTTGGTTGATCTATAAATTGAAGCTGTACTTAGTTCTCAGATTGTAAAGACCTCAAAATACTATATATATATATAATATAATACAATAATACTAGGAATTTTGTATTTTGCACAAAAAATTAAAACTACCATTATTATCATATGGCAATAACATCATCACGAATATCTGACTATTAATATTTCAAGGATAATGGTGCAAAATATTAAAATACAATATTTAATGATTTGAAGGTGTGAGCCTAGCTACTTTTTCCTTTCTCAATTAATTGATCATAACGTGCAACAATATTATCGCTTTGGTTTATTATTATGTACACAATTATTTGTATTTATTGTTTCCTACTGATCATCTTATAACCACACAATATGAAAATCAAGCGACGGCAATTTATCTAATGACTTTAAAAAAAAAAAATAAGTACCGCAGTATTTAATCCACTACATACTACAAGCAGTCCTATTAAACATTAATCTACTTAGACAAAGAGTAAGATTAGCATTTGATAACAGTACTAGATTAATTACTAAGGGTACAATTATCTAAACTTGGCTGGAGCTGTTGGCTGCGGTGATCCTAGCCAACTGCATGGGCAGATTTGGTAGCCTCATTCAAGTACTTTGTGAGGATGGATGGCGTACATGGCGGCGCCAGGCTGCTTGGATGCTTGAAGCTGCAAAATGTTTGAGCTGTTCCGAGTCTGATTGGGCGATGTTTTTGAACTTGCTAAATTTCCACCATCGTTGAGACATCAAATCCTTGAGGTCGCTAGCCATAAGACAAAACCCTTCAACTTTTGTATGACATTTGAGAGTCTTTGTCGATAAGGGAAGGTCGGATAGTCCAGGAGATTCCAGCACCCACTCTACAAGATGTCTTCCAAAGAGATCACCTGTCTTAAGACACTCAGACGTTTTTTTGCCATCATTATTACTTGTATACGTCCATGCAATTCCTTTCACCATGAAGATCAGCGAATCCAATGGTTCTCCCTCTCGAACAATGTAGCTGCTTTGATTGTAGTGCACTTGTTTGAGAAACTTACAGGTAATCTCATACAACAATTCTTCACTTTCCTTTTCAAATATTGGCACCTACGTATTCACCAACAGTTGAGCAACCATTATTATAATCTTTAATTGATGCGACACGTTTAAGTAGTTTTTTAAGTCAACTACTTACATGAAAGATGAATTAAAGTATAACATAACAGTAGTAGTTGGAAATGGTATGATTGAGGATGATCAATGTCAGATAAATGTCTTTATAACAACGATATTTCTTTTCACTGGATTAATTTTGAAGAATTTAAGGAAAAAATGACTGAAATGTAGAGGTGGGGAAAAGGGGAACCGAAACTCACTTTCCTCAGCAGTGGCAACCAGAGATGGAGCTTAATCAATCTTCCAAGTGGTGTTGGAAGATGAGGGAATGGATTCTCTGTATCAATATCTAATTTCTTTTGATCTTGCAGTATTAATGGTGTGAAATAGCTCATGATCATCTGTTTTAACTGGTCTGAGAGTCCGATAGTGCTTATCCAAGACTCGATGCTAAGTAATTTGGTTCTAATAATCTTTGCCTCCAACCCCTTCCGTTTAGACATGATGTTCTTATTATCCTGCCAGGATTTTGACCGCGTATAAATCTCCTCCAACTCATTGGATGCCTCCCACTGCATGTACACCTGTCGCATAACAATTATGTTGATCAATTTGATAAAAGGTTTCTACTCATAAATTACATCTAAAAGTAATCAATTATAACATTATACTCAGACTTTAACTAAAAAATTGTCACATTATAATATTCTAGTCAGACCCGGCCTATAATTGACTAGCCATCGTTTAGTTAATAATAGCCAAAGATTTAGATTTTATTGCTTGCTAAATGTTCAAAATTCAAATTGTCAGCTATGACATATACTTTTAAATGGGTTGGAGAAAATTTCATCCAATTTAGTTAATTAGTTGGGAGAAAAACGTTGTTCTTAATATTAGTGCAAGATTTAATTCCACCAAACATGGATTGGAAATTAATAATCCCAAAAACTAATTATATATATACAAATTATATAACAAAAATATATATAATAGATAAACCATATCCTGACACGTACTTTGTCCAACCATTTCTCCCAAAGGTATACTACATTGAAATTTGATTATTCAATTTATTATACGTACCTTCATATGTGAGCAAAACTCTAATTTTATAAGTAGACTGCCTAATATAGAATATTCAATTGAATGAGTGAGAATTCAACTAAGGACCTGATCTACGATCGATATATGTTTATAAAATATCACTACGTAGGTTCTTGAAAAAATCTGAGCCAATACGAACTAATGAATTGATGAAATTTTAGAGTTTAAACATAATAGTCGTATCTACAGATAATGAATAGGAGAAAAAGAAAAAGAAGATGATGATGTACCAACCTGCAAATTTCCGATGAAGTATAAAAACAGAAGCAAGCCAAAGATCGAGATTAAAACTGTGAAGCAGTTTTCCCAATAATAAGGACTCGTTTCAAGGTTTTGACCAAGTGAACTGTCAAAAAATGATCATAAATTAATATATATATATATGTATAATATGATCAAAATAAATAACAATTTATAACGTCTTTTTACCTTCAAGTTATTCTCTTTAATTTGTTGAAATTAGTAGTGGTAGCTGGACTACTAATTTGACATGAACGCCGGATATTTAAACTATAATTTTTAATCAAATATCACTTTCATTCGATTTTAATCATTAAAATAAGTAAAAGAGAAAAAAAAAAGGTATCATGTATATGGCATGAGTTTAATGGATGGTTGGATATTAAGAGGTGATCATGATGATCATGCACATCTTAGTATTTTTAGTAGTCCTATTTAGTTGTAAAATGGGTGAGGAAGTTTAAAAGGAACAAAATGCATGTATATATTATTATGTATCTTGTATCTCATCAACAACAACAACAACAACAACAACAACAATAATAATAATAATAATAATAATAATAATAATAATAATAATAATAATAATGTGTGCATGCACGAACCTCAAATTTCGCAGGCCCCACCAAAAACAAAAGATGGTCTTTTGCAGAAAATCCATGGACTCCAGAATACCAGACTGACGAGCTTCTTGGAATATTCCAAAATCAAAGAGAGTGGTATTGGGGTTTTCTAATGAACAAAAATCATTTAAAAATGCGTCATTCATGCTAAGATCACCATGACCACAGCTAAAATAACTAGGCTTTCTACATCCGGTATCTTGCTTACAAGCCGCCTCTTTCCAACACTTGGTCTCTCGTTCAATGGAGAAGAAGTACCAAAAAGCACCTAATACCTGATCATGATGAAATTAGATTATAAATATTAATTTCATCCATTAATATCTGATCTTTTTAAATATATATATATTAGGAAATGATGAGATGATGTCATATACTTAATAATCAGATGAAATATTTTCAAACATACGTACATGACTGGCAACGAGATACAGAAAGAGATTGAATCCAGCTTTCATCACTATAAAATCTTTGGTTGGGATCATGACATGATCATTCACTTTAACACGAGTAGCTGTAGTCATTGGTGGGATACTTTTAGGTAGAATTATAGTCACGTTGATTATTTTCCACAATCTGTAGATACGGAAAATTCTTGGCACATATTGCAACAGAACAACTGCATTTAGGACTTTCCTTGCGTGCCGGAATTTCGTAGTACCTCTCATGTCTGAAAATAAGATTGGCACTACAACCTGTTGTTCAAAAATATAATTGGATCAGGACATCAATGGAATAAGTTTTTGTTACGATATTATTCCATTCTTAAGAATTTACATTTAATTCTTACATTTAATTAGGATCATGCATGCTAACAATATCAATATGATAATTTTCCCAACTTGGAAGGGGCCTTGCTAGAGTTGCCCCTCCGTTACTTCTTTGAAATTTAATCATTTTGAAGAAGGAAAAACCTTTAGGCCGGATGGGTGTGAAAATTGAGTTTACACCAGCCAATCAACAAGTGTTACGTAGGCATTTTAATACAAACTAAAATGAACCCCCATACACCGAAACGTCTCCCTCTCCTAAGTCTCCTTCTTTCTCTCCCTCTCCCTCCCCTATTTGCAAAACGCACGAAGCCTTTTCTTTCTTTCTCTCTCTCTCTCTCACCCTCTATGGAGAGGTTTTGAACAGCTAGCTTGGCTAGGATTAGTACAGATTTGGTAGCATTTTTAACGTATTTCAGCTGGAGCAATATTGTCTTACACCAAACAAAAACCTTGAAATCAAGAAACTAACAAATGAGAAGAAAGATGCATTGGCTGCACAACATGCTGCAGAAGCAACCCTTAGGAGGGTGCATGTATGCAAATAAAAAAGACAATGACTAGCAAAAATCAAAGAAGAAAATGACTAGCAAGAAGGAGAGGGCTCCGGCGTCCACAGACGCATTTGCCGATTAATGTAGGAGCATGGACGTTTTTTTTTGGGCTAATTTTGTCGTCGTTCGCAGATGGGAGAGGGAGAGGGGAGAAAGAAGGAGAGGAAGACGTTTCGGTGTATGCAGAGTCCATTTCAGTTTGTAATGGAATGCCTACATGTGGGAGAAAGAAGGAGAGGGAGATGTTTCGGTGCAAAAATACTTGTTGATTGGTTGGTGTGAATTACTTTGGGACGTTTCTTTTTTTAGTACTTTTGAGATTTTTAGTTATATTTTCGAAAAAGTTTTCGTTTTTTATTCTAATATTTTATATATATTCTTATGTTCTTTTAGAAATATTGCTTTTTCTTTTGAGTTGTTCTCTAATTTTTGCATGACTTTTTAGTTTTATGTTTTATTCTTATTTTGGGGCCGCGTTGTTATCATGTTAACTTATGTTTTTCTATTTCTTTTTTTCTTCTAATTTTATACATTTAATTAGTAATATTTGTTTGGATCATAAAATTAATTACAACTAGCAGAAAAGTTTGTAATGATACCTGGGGGACTGGAAGAATGCCGAGAATGTTAATTACGAAGTCTGACCTTGAGTAACATGAGTAGTCATGATCACTGCTTGCTACGGCCCGAGCAACCAAATCCGCTAAAGCAACCAAATCCAAGAAATATCGCATACCAGTTGCAAATATTTTTAAAGTGTTATCTAAAGCAATGCATTTGGTGGCCTCGTTGATGACAGGAAGATAAAAGAACAAAGGGTCCAATGCTACTGCAACTACGCACACCACTAGAAACATCACATCCCAATGGAAGTAATGGACCCACCTCGTTTTTGAAATAATTTTCATCAAACGTTGATTGGCCTGCCCAATTGCCAATTCTATCATTGTCTTTTGTTCTGAACCAATATCATCATTCTTGGGTCGACCTTGCCTCTCAACATCCTCGTCCCTGATCATCAGCACAACATACGAATATATGGCGACCAAAAAACATTAATATTATATATATATATATATGTGTGTGTGTATAAGATGTACGCTTTAGCCATATGATCACGACTGTTATTCACCATCATTTTAACTATTATTACATCATTTACTAACTTTCGTTATTTTTCTTTATTTGAGATAACGTCGAAAGAAAATAAGACAAATAACATTTTTAAGATTGAAGAAGAGGATGCTCACCTTAATCGCTCGCTTCCTCGAGAATTCCAACGACGACTCATAAGTAGTACTAAAGCTTACAGAAGTCCCAAATTATATATGATAAGGTCCCCAAAATATTTCAAGTACCCCACGAGCTTCGATCTCTTAGTACATATGAATGCTGCATGTCATATATAAAGAACTCCATGGTAATAACTAGACATGATGCATAATTAATTTCTTGAAATAAAAAAAAAAATTATATCAAAACATGCGGATTTATGGAGTAGAAAATCAACCTGGGCTTAAAGTTGGAGCGAGGAAACAAGACGAGACGGGGGGATTTAGATTAGAGCAAAAAGTGAGAGAAAGTAGTGCCTTAGATGCTGCATTGCAAATATTGAAGATGCAGAAGCTAGCAAGTGGTGAACAATGGTCATATGCCTCTATCCGGCCCGGTACTCAAGTCTTTCTTTATCATATAAAGTCGTTCATAAAACCCCATGAATAAACACTAATTAATTACTTCCCAACTCCACTCAGCCAGCTAAACGTGTTAATAATTAATGTAACATAGGGAAAATCAAACTTAGCACTTCCCCAGAAAATGAAAATAATTCAAAAATGCAATTTGCTAATTTTCTAGGCCCTGTTTGCACGGGTTACTGTAAATTATATTAATTTACTACCATCAGGAAAGAATATACAGATCAACACCGATTAAAATTTTTGCAAGCTTAACCAATAAGTGAGATCCCATGTGACATAGTTACATCACGATCAGTAATTGTTTCTTTATGATCATATGAATCTTTTTGACCGAATCGTGTCTAGGATACGGCCATTACGACTCTACGAGGAACGTACGTTCTCACGAGCTGAGTTCCATTCATGCGATGATCATAACGTCGATTCACGACAATTTTTAAATAAGTTAGTTCAATATTGATAAAAAGTATTAAATATTATATATAATGTAATTTAAGTACTTAGTTTAGGATGAACACAAAAAACAGCTAAATATTTTCTGAATAATGCTTATTGCAGCCCACTAAAAATGGACTGCAATACAGTCCACTATAAAAACGTAGTATTTCATTTAAATGAAATGCAGTGTTTCATTTAAATGAAAAAATAAAATTAAGCGTTTCATTTAAATGAAAAAATGAAATTAAGCGTTTCATTTAGTGGACATAAACCCAGGACTACAATAAACCCTAAACCCATGACTACAACAAACCAATGGAAACGAGTGACAAAGGAAGAATGGAAGAATAAGTAAAAGTAATTAGTAATTAGTAATTAGTAATCGTTTCAATAAATCCATGATGTATCACAGGAACTGTCGATAGTAATTAGTAATTGTTTGCAGTAAACAAAGTTGTGCTAACGACAAGTGAATCACCCTAAAGGTAAGCTTATCCAAAATAAGTAAAAGTTGAATTACTTCATTTTCTGGGGTTGTTAATGTCCTACATACTATTGAAGTTGGCAACTCACCATCAGTTTTTTTCACCCTATGATCAAGAGACTATTGAGCTTCAGCAAGGCAATCAGGGCTGTAAAAAGATCGAACTAGACCGGTGGACCGGACCGGACCGGTTGGATCAAACCGAGACCAGACCGAGACTGGATGGAGTTCGGTCCGGTCCGGTCTAATTCTTTTATGGACCAGAAATTTTCGGTCTGGTTCAGGACGAAAGCAATTCTCCCCCTGGACCGGATCGGACCGGATCGTATGCACACATATTTTTTATTTTATATATATATATAAGTAACAGTATAACATATTAATATATAATATATACTCTTATAATATGAACATATTATAATTTATAATAGTTATAGTATAAAAGTATAAATTATATATATCTATATAGAGTATCAGTAATAACTTATAAGTAATATGTGTATTTTTATTATTTAATAGATTATTACTAATTTATCACTATTCACTAACATATAAATTTATAATATACTAATGTAAATTATGTAATAGTGTTATTAATTATAGTTAACCAATCAATAATATATCACTAAATCACTATTAACTAATTAATAATTACTCTTCTTATGATTACATGTAGCAATTATAAATATTAATTATTAATGTTGTTGTTGATTATATATGAAGTATGATCAATGATCATTAATATTATTGATTAATAGATATGACTTATAAGGATTAAATTAACTAATCAACTTATGGGCTATATATAATATAGAATATTAGTTATAACTTATAGTATAAGTATTAAGTCTATAGACTATAAGTTATAATTATATATTTTGTTTAATATTTAGATGAGATAGAGATTGACAATTGATAAAGATGATTATTTTTTTTATGAAAGTAGTACTAGTATATATTTAATAATTTATAAACTTAGGCTAAAAAAAATATTTAATTATTACAAGATTTTGGATCAAATTTAGCCTATTAAATCATATGGGGTACAACTAGACCGGACCGTCCCTGGACTGAATTGGACCGGACCGGTATGAACCGAATCCTATTTGGTCCGGTCTAGGGTGGGAAATTTTTTTTTCCATACCGAACCATTTACACCCCTTAGGGCAATAAATGATTTCCCCTGTCTACTCTTTACAAACAAAGGAATCAAGGCAATGCAAAAAAGAAAAAAAAAACAAAAAACCACAAGAAAGCAGACGACATACGAGCGAGAATAATATTCTTTTTGTTTGAAAAGTGCAGTGCGTGGCTTAAAGAGTTGTCTCGCAAGTATTTTTCAATTTAGAAATTGTGTTTTCTGTTGAGGAGGAAGGAGGGCAATTTAATAATTTTTCCAACAAAATAAGGACTATATAGTATTTTTGTATCTTGGACTCCATTACAGTCCACTTTAGTGGACTGTATATAGCAGTGCTCATATTTTCTACCCTACTATTTCTGTTTCTCCTGATCTCTCTCCACACCACACACGAGGCACTATGAAGCTAAACAAGCCAATTTATCCAACGGCTAGCACCCTAGCATGCTTCTATATGGCAGCTTCACAAGCAAAGGCTAGTCCATCCATATATGGCAACTAGCTAGACAACCGAAGACTTGAATATTGCCCAACGGCAATATTACATCGATTTATGAAATCATATTATTTTCTTTCTATGTTGAGAAACTCTCTTTTTTCACTGTAACGTTTACATTCCTTGTACTTGGTATATATATTAAAAAGGCTCTCTATTGACTCTCACAATTAGTGAGATTTTTCTTCAAACACATTGTATGCAATCTTTTTTGTGGTATCATAAACCTAAGTGAGAGTAACAGAGTTTCTCCACCAGCTTCCATCTCTCTTTCAGTGAACAATTTTGTTACATTGAGATTAACATAGGGGAATTACCCCTTTTGTAAGGAACAGATCGTGAACTTGGGCTGAGACCCAAGACCTTCTGCCCCATCTCACACAAAACCAGCCCCTCCACCATCAACATATGGTACCGATGACAAAGAGGTGAGTGAAACTTACCTCCAATGGCAGAAACACAATTGCCTCCTGCGTGGGTGGATTCTTGACATCCTCTAAGAAGTGTCTCTCAGTTTGGTAGTCGACATGGACACAACATAACAAGTATGACAAGCCCTCCAAGAAGCCTATGCCCATAACTCGCAAGAGAAGCAGTTTCAGCCGATCACTCAACAATTATCCTCCACGTGAAAGGACTCATCCACCTCCTTAGCCATGCACCTTCAAATTTTCAAAGAGATTTGTGATAACCATGCAGTGATCAGCCGGTCAATGAGTGACAAAATGAGAGTGTTCTCCCTCCCTAACCGTCTCAATCCTAGGTATGAGACATTCACAACAACCGTGCTAAAGCCCCCCATGCCGACGTATAGAGTAATGGCGGGTAAATTAGTAGAATTTGAAGAGGGTACAATAGGCATTGCTTTGAATTTGGAATCAAACAATGTTGGTGTTGTATTAATGGGTGACGGTTTGATGTATTTAGTTATTTAATGAATTGAATCCTTTTTCCCTAATCTCATAGGTCCTTGAACAAAGCCAAAGCACGCCATTCTTTTCTGATCCTATCTTATTAATTAAGAGAGTTGGTACCTCTGCTCCAATGTTTTGAAATGCGGTTGCAATTGCACGAGAACACATCTTCTCCACTCGTGGTGTTCTACGATCAAAAGAGCCCAAATGCTTTTTCAAGGGGACCATATAATCAGATGCCTTAGAAGACTTTTACCTTCAAATGACGTGGCTTCCACGAGCCAACCACGCCCCACAATCTCAAACAACTCCTAAAGTCCATAACGGAGGCAAATTGAGAATCGCATATACGATCGAAAGACAAATTAGAGACCTTTTTATTGGGAGTGATTTTGTTTTTACTGGCGAAGAAGTTGCATGTAGGCAACACATGCTCAAATTTTTGTTCCATTTAATGCTGCTCATAGATAGAAGGGGGGATTAATAAGTTTTGAAAGTAAGAGAGTCCATTATGATGAAATTATTAGTCGGGGGCATATTGTGAATTGTGTGAAAGTTCGAGAGGCAAAAATTAAATTAACCCTAAATTTTATTGTGATTTATGGCATCTTGCACCCATTTTATCTATTGGCAAATTTTAATTCTATGCTTGTTAAGTCAATGCCTTTTGCAAATACGTGGTTTAGTCCCTTGAGATAAATATATATATATATTATTTTTTGAATGTCTTCTTAATTTAAAAAAAAATTGTTGATCGTTAATTAGTTTAATAAGAAATTTAAAAATTGTTCAAACTGGTGCTACTGAACTTTTTAGTAATGATTTTAACTTGCATCTTCAAAGAACGATATTATTCATCAATATTCTTGTCTGCATATACCCGAACAAAATTTTTCAGTGGAACGACATTCATACAATTCATGAATTAGGTGTGACTACGTTCTTTCATAGCAGCGTACCAAAACGTTTTTGGGCTGAAGCTTTTTACACAACTGTTTTCTTAATTAATTGATTTCCTTCCACATCCATCAAACTTCAATCTCCCTTTTATTTAATGGGACTTATCTTGACTATACCTCACTAAAAGTATTTGGCTCAAGATGATATACAAAACAACAATTATTAGTACAGGTGGGCAACGAGCACCTGCCACCTACTGCCTTACCTCGTTTGCCCCACCCTCACTTGTATATAGGGACACCATTGGAGGCGGGGCTAGAGAGGGCTTAGCCTTGTTGCGATTTTTCGCCTCCATTATATATGTACATAGATATATATATATATATATATATTACAAAAACCCTAAGAGGCTCTGGTTTTTGTTTTTTGTTTTGTGTTTATTTATAAATGATCAAGACCAAATGACATCATTTATAAATTAAAAAAAAAAAAATTCCAGGGTCTTAACCCCCCTCCAAAAAAAAATATCACTTCATTCATCTACAATCCCCCAACCCCCTTCATTCAGACCCCATGTCTCTCTCTCTTGGTCTTGCTCGCACTCTCCTTTTGCCGTCACCATGTTTCTCGATCTCCATTGCTATTGTAGTCGCCTAGTGGGTTTCTTTGTGTCATCTTTGTCGAAGGGCAAGCCAAATTTCTACCATTTACAATTATTTTATTTTATTTTATTTTTTATTTGTTCGAGTTGATTTATAGATATTGTAGGATGGTTGAGATCATGTAATGCAGATAGAAGATGGGTATTCATGAATTGTGTGTTGTGGATTTCAGATTATGCATGTGTTTGAACTTTGAGTGTTTAAAATTGAATCTTGGATGTGCTTGAGTTGATTGTTGTAAAATTCTAAACTAATTTAGGGGTTTCTGGGTTAGTTTAGGGCTCCAATATTTTATAATTAGAATTTCAGATTGAAATTATAAATTAGTTTAGAGTTCTAATCCGAAACCCTAAATTTATTTAGGGATTTCAATCTAAAACCCTAAATTAATTTAGGGATTTTAATCTTTGAACTCATTAGTTTTGTTTTCTAGTTCTCATTTCATTTCTAGAAATATTTTCGAGGATTCGAAGATGTTTTTTATGTCCTGTTTGTGTTTTACAATTGGTTTGCTAGCTCCACAGAATGGCTAAAGAACACCCTGAAATTCTATTTTTGAAATTCAATTTTGATGAGAATAAGCCGAAGTGCAAAATTTTGAATGTGGAGGTGCTTCCTTTTTTCCGCTTCTATGGAGGATCATACGGACAATTGGAATCATTTTCTTGTTCACTTGCAAAGGTACCGAGGGAGCTTTCAGGGCATACAAACATGCATCATAGTTGTACGTGTTGTTGCATGAGACTCTTGCATTGGTTCTTAAGGGATAGTACTGTAGGTTGGATCATAGAATGTGAAGCCTAAAAATTGAATGGACTGGATGTGTAGCCTTTAAAACGTGTAGTTAGAATGGAATATGAATATCTTTGTTTCAGTTTGCAAGGAGAGTGTTGAGGTTGAATCAAAGCTTATTTATAAAGAAGAATTAGAAAAAGATTATGGGAATATTTGGAAATAATTTACATCTCATATCATTTTATTTTATTATGTCTCATTTTCTTCTCAAATATCATTCAAATATGAACATTTACAAACTAATCATTACAACTTTTCAGACTTCCAAATAAAAAATAATTAAAAAATAATTCAACTTTTTCAAATTTTAAAACATAAATCATACTAAAAAATTATTTTTTAACAATCACTAAAATAAAAAGGTCTTTTGCAGCGATTTGAGTATCATTGGAAAAAAAAAATTGCTGCAATAAGTCATCGATTCCAGCAATTTTTATATCGTCACAGAGTTTTAATATGAAGTTTTGAAACTGGTCTTTTGCAGCGATTTTTTATTTTATTTTTTGCGACGACAAAATTTGCTACAATATATAGTCTAGGATTTTTTAGCATTTTTTCACTCTTTGCGTCGTTAAAAATAGTTGCAAATGATATAAGATATATTGCGACAAAATATAAATTACGGAGAAAGTCTTCTTAAAGCGCCAAGCACCAAAAGACACGTTTTAATTCCTCCCCCCCCTCCCCTCCCCCCCCCCTCCCCTCCTCTCGATTTTTCCGATTCTCCTTTCTTCCCATATTTGTCTTCTCATTGCCGTGCGACAACACCTAAGCTGGACGTGTACTCTCGCCGTCGACCACCTCCTCTCATTGAGACATTCTCTCTCTCATGCTCTCTTCCTCTCTCTACCATTTATGTGATCAAGTTGAACCCTATTTTTGATTTTGAGTGTGTGATTTGAACCCTAACTCTCTCGTTCATTTTCGTTGATCGAATCCGTGTAGTGTCGTCTCCAATAGTTATCTTCAAGCTGGTAAACTTTTTCTCAACCCCCCACTCTCTGATCTTACCCTCCCTGTTCTGGTTTACTCGCAACACACAAACTCTGCCCTCTCTGTTTTTATCTTTCCGCACACACCTTTTAATCACACACTTATATATTTCACAGCTTCATCATTTATTTAATCATTTCACAGCTCCAATAGTTATGTTTGAATAACGCACTAAATGCTTCTGTGTAGGTATGCTTCACCATTCCATTTTTTCACAGCTATTGTAGGTATGCTTTTGTGTTTTTTAACATATAAGTAATGTGCTTTATGTGCATACAAATAAATGTTCTGAAACTTTTAAATCATAATTTTCTTTGTGGGTTTCTTTTGTTTTAGGCTAATTACACTTAATTGTTACTTGAATTCTTAGGTGATGAGTGGTGGGCTCAACAATTTGGAAAGTTGTTCCCTTTGTAAGTTAGCCGTCGTTTATTCATGGTAATTACTTCTTATTTCTTGGAAATGAAAAGGAGGTATGGAACTTGTTTTGAAAATCTTACATACTATACTAGGATGTTTTAGCTAGATTTGGACGTGCCAAAATCTTTTCTTATGAGATGAGTTTTTTGCGGTTTCTTTATCTGAAGTTTCTTTTGTATTAGGTTGCTAACGATTTCTCACTTTTATAGACTCTGAATTGGAGGTGTTAATGTTTCAGAAGTCTTAGACTATAGCTTTATCTTAAGCTTCTTGGGGTGAGATTTTTACTATCAAAGTCATGGAAGTATGTGAATAACTTTTGAAGTTTTTGTGTTTGGTTATGCATTGGAAAGTAATGCCATTTAGATGCTTTTCCGCTTTGCTAACCATCTAGAATTATCATATGTCGTATGTTTTATAATTGTTTTTCTTTTTCATATGCATTGTGCTTTACATGGTGATATTATTTCTCTATGCCGGGAATGTCTCCATATGACATAATGGAGGACTATCCGTATTTAATTGTATTGGGAATTGGACTTATTTTTGGTTTTCTTATGGTAAAATGTTGTGTTTTGGTATTTATCTATTAAAGAAAAAATATGTAACATCTCACTCTCAAATATAGCATTTTTAAAATATTTTAACGAGTCAATATACTACTAAAACTTTTTTTTACAAAACACACCAGATACAAACATTTTATAATAAATTAAACAATATTTATCAAATTTAAAGAAAGTCAGCAGAAATATTTGTTTAAATTATAGAAATCATACGTTTTTACAAAAATATTTGATTTACTGAAAATTATATATTTACAACTAATACATTGTCTAAGCCTCTATATCACCTCCCAAAGTCAAATTCTGTCTGATATGCATCCTTATTACCTAGGATGATTTTATTAAAAAAAAACATAGAAATATAAAAATAAAAATAAAATGAGTCGAATATTCAATAAGCAACACATCATACGGTAAAAATAATAATCATCAATTTTCATGCATACTTATAGATATATATATATATAATAACATGAACATGAGATTTTTCATAAATATTGAAAAAATGAGTTTTTCATAATCTTATCGTATCTTATCATATTATAGGCCGTTACCCATTGTTAACTCCCATAAGTTAGGGTTAGTGAATCTAAAAAGATTCTAATTCCGCTTGTTGCCGTGGGTTGTAGAATCCATACATAAGGAAGACATACTGAGTACACTATCAGCATGTACGACCTAGCAATGCAATATACCCATATATAAGTACTAACTTCATATCATATATAGGTTGTTTACATATTGTATTATACTTGCATACTTATTATGTCATAGATTTCAAAAGAAATTGCATAATTTCGTAACATGTCGTGATGCATGCTTCCTCACATGAATTCATGATCTTTTATAAATAATTTCAATGCATATCTCTCACATAAAATCATGACTTTTCATAAATGATTTTAAAGCATAAAATCAGACTTTTCATAAATGATTTTAAAGCATAAAATCATGATATTTCATAAATAATTTTAATGCAGAAAATTTTTCATAAATCATGTTTGGATTTTCAGAAATTTTGTATCATGATTGGGTACATAAAAAAGGGCTTCCAAATAATGAAAAATATGATATTTTTATAAAAACATGTTTACCATACTTGCATGAAGGATATGATCATTCTACTTACCTCTTAGCATTGTGTCCTGAATTCACATCATAACTCGTATCTTATACGAGACACTAATTTTCACTAACTTACTAGATAAACGTCATGGCAAAAAAATAGTTTCTGAAGTACTAAAAAATTAACCCAATAATTTATTTAAGAAAAAATTAAGTCCAATATACTTAAAATAAAAGCACTAGATCAAAATAGGCTTTAAGGCCCAAGGCCCGACTGAGTTATAACAATTTGGCAAGTGAAATAAAGGCACACAGCTAGGGGGTTAGAAGGGCATGATTGGCATTACAGTACGATTTTAATAGGGGCTTATTGGAAACAGCATAGAGATGATATTTTTGAAGATTTTTGAGTTTTGAATTGGTTTCTGATAATGATTTGAGATAAGTGTTTTGAGTTGAAAGTATGATTGGTGTTGGTTTTTGATTCAGGAAACAAAATTGAGATGATTTCTAAAAAGTCTGGTGTGTTCTATGTTGAGTAAAACAGAAAGTCTTCACAAATGAAGGGGAATGAAGCAACGAGTTTGATCAGAAGATTTGAGTTTGAATCCAGTTTCGAAACTGACACGGTGATGAATTATTTGAGCTTTGAAGTATGCTTGTTGAATCTGAAGACTTGAATTTGAGGTGGATTTTGATTATAATTTGAGACTTGAGTTTGAAGTTTGTATTTGATTTTAAATGGAAAACCAAAACAAGGAATGTAGGTGAAGTATTTGAATTTGAGTTTAAAATGAGTTTGGAGCTGATTTCGTTGGAGGTGATTTTGTGAAGGGAGATATTGTAATTCATCTGGTGGTTTGAGTTAGGGATGTTCTTGGATAATGATTCTGAGTTTTGAATCGAGTTAAGATTGGTCAAAACATGATAATTGCTGAAAGGATAAATTTGAATGTGAAGAGTTCAAATTCGAATAAAATTACTTCTGGTATGCAAAACAATGGCTAATACTTCTAAAATAGTAGCAAATAATAATAATAATAATAATAAAAATAATAGTAATAATGAAAATAAAACAATTTGTGTAAAAGTCGGGGTTGGGATGTTATAAAATAGGTAGAATTTCAATGTGACTACACATTCAGCTATAGTTTCTATTTATTTTCTTTGAATTGGATAGTTTTGTTATTATTGTTTTTGGCTTTCACTTTCCGTGGTTGTATTTATTATATCAATGATCTATTGTTCCCAAATTGAAGGTTGATTGGAAGTAATAGAATCTTATATACATTATTATATATATAGCCTAAAAAAATTCTAGTGAAATTGAATGGTTATAAAAGCTATAAGTTAGACTGGTATTTTTTTTTTGAAAAAAAAGTATTTGCAGAGAATTTTGGTTGTCGCAAAAAATTTTGAAAACGAAAATTCCTTCTCAACGATAACAAAAACCGCTGGAAATAGCCCTTAACGGCAAAAAAAAGTTGCTGCAATTGGGTTTATAACGTAAGCTCAATACAATTCACAACCCATTTTATTAAATTTCAATCTCGTTTTATTCTCAAACAACCCGTCAGATGGCATTAAGGTTGCAAGAGCTTCCATTTCTCCCCTAAGTTTTGCAGATGATATGTTACTGTTTTGCGGAACAAAGATGTTAGAAGCAAAAAAAGTTAAAACTAATGGGTTCTACATGTGTTAATTCTTACACAGAATGGTCCAGCCAGAAGGTGAATGAGACTCGGCTCAAGTATGCAGATGAGAAGCTAAAAATAGCTTGGCAAAAAGGATCGAACTAAAGAGAATTCCTATGGACAGAACGTACTTAGGTAATTCCTATTCATAAAATCTAATTTAATTTTATAATTCGTAATCACAAATATCCTATCCATAACCATCATAATTTACATCCTTAAAATGAATATCAACAAAATATAAAAAATATTAATTATTATGTCAAAATAATTAAATCCTCATAATTTTATTGTCCAAATGATACATAATAACTTTATTTAAACCTAAAATAGCATTAATTTTGTTAGCTAGTCTTAAAATATTATTGTAGCCACATACTCATTATATATAATCTGAGGCACTCATCAACTTTACCTTATGGTAGCACGTAACATTGGGAATGTTTGGATGTTAATTGATCAGATAGTTTCATCTCAATCCATCTCATGATCTCATCATTCAATCACCACTCAAACATGGAGCAATCCTAAAATCATGAGAATTTTCACTTTTCATTTTTTTTCCCTAAAATTTGGCTTAAGGATATATAAGGAGGCGGATGGCACTGATGCTGATTTATATATCCCACATAATTAAGTAGTGTGGCAACCAATTTTGGTGAGAGTCACCAGTCCTAAGAGAGACTACCGAACATATAAAGAGGGGTTGTTCTGGGACATCAGGTGTGGCTGGGAGTTGGTCGATCAGTGGGTGCTTGTGGGCGGGCTTTGGGGAAGAACCATGAGGAATTGCTTGCTGAATTGTGGCTTCACGTACGTTTGCGCACCAGCGGTCTGGTGCAGTAACGTGGTCTGGTTTGGACCGAGTTGAATCTAGATCTAGATGTCATTCGAATTATAAAATCTCCCTTTAAACCTAATTTAGGCCAATAATATTAACCTTATTCTTAGACCTGATAGTTACACATTCGTCAACGTCCAGATATTGCATCCTATGCTCTAGTTTTTAGGATTTGTTTCATAAATTAGTTTCTATTCTGATTAAAGTTGCTTCACGGTGCAGTGACGACTTTTCTAAATCTATATATAATCATTTAAGGTTATCTTATGAGTCTTATGCTTGCAGTATTAGAATTTAGCCCAAATCATATGTGATATGGCCTATATTAAAAATATTAGTCAATAATATAATTAGAATTTTATTAAAATATTATAAGAAATAAAAATTTTTCATTCTCAAATAATTAGGTACCATAAATCACATATTCTTATCCTTATCTATCTTTATCATATATGATCTCACATGGCCGAAAGATCATGCCTATTATGTTCTTATATATGGCTCCGAGTTTAATCTAGTATCATCATGGGCTCCCTTGACTTTTCACAGTTGATGGTGACACTTGTTACATATGTGTGCAAAATGATTATGATCAACAATGTGATGCTTTACACACTCCATATTTCTAGATAGGGAGAAGAAAGATGATCTTATGATCTCGATTACGCAAGTTGATCCACCAATCGAGTAGTAGGTGTCCAACTAAATAGTCTATATTGCTCATGCTTGGTATTTCATGAATCTGTACTAGTGACTTAAATTTACCAAGCCGGCCATAATCCCCACAAACGGCCTCTACATAATAATACTTAAACAAAGAAAATAATGGTGAAGAATAAAATTAAATTGGAACCACAATGCTACCAATATTAGAAGAATTTCACGTACGTAGATTCATATTAATAGTATTCCAAAAGGAAAATATACGAGCAGAGATTGGTAAGTTGCCACGATAAGCATCCAGCTAATTACAGCAGTGATTTATACAACATTACAACGCAATAAATACCATATAGTTGGTGTGAATGTAATTAATTAAGTTGGCCTCCTTGAAGGTGGTTGTGGGATAGATCACTTTTATAACATCCATTGCAAGAAGGCACGCATTCAGCTTCAGATGCTCTATTTGACCGTTTGGATGATGGTGCATACAGTTTGCACTAATGTGAGCAGCACCAAGAAAATAGCACTAATGGTAGTAACTATCACCCAAGGAGTGCTTAAATCACGTCTTATTTTAATCTTCCAAGATTTCCAATTCCAAGGGTTATCATGGAAACGAACTAAATCCCAACAGAGTTGGTAATAGGCCGTACTGGGTGTATCTGCGACGTCAGTTGAGATCAGATTGTTGACAATAGTTGCACAGTTGGCACCGAGCCTATTAACGAGGATATTCTTTCGACGAAGTAAACGCACATCTTTGTCTGTATCAATAAGGAAATCCAAGAAGCGAAAATAATCAGTAACATATGCTTCTGGTGGCTGATGGTGCAATTGCTCAAAGGCCACGAGGTTTCGAGCATAAAGCTCTGTGTACTTGTCTAGGGTAAAGCTTGGGATTTCCAAAACTCCGTCTTTAAATTTTAGGTCAAGCGGGCACCTACTTGCACTCTTCTTAAAGTTCAATCCTGCCTCGGCCAGCTGGGATGCACAGTACATTTCCTCAGCACATTTAGACACATTGCGACTTCGAATGATATCTGAAGTTAATCTTTCTGGTAGAGGTAGATAAAATTTCCTAAGCAAATCAAGGAAATGCCTTATATTTTTGACCTCGGAAGGCTTCTGCCTTTGAATGTTGTAGGACTCAAAGTAGTAAAAGGTGACGTCGATGAAGCTGAGAGGGTATGAGTTGTCGTCAGTAGACAAAAGAAGCTTGTATAATTCCTCAATAATAAAGAAAGGAAGTTGATTTTCAAGTAACAGGAAGTCCACCTTCATCCTAGCAGCACGCCAAGCAGGCTTTATTACTGCTTTATCCTGATCAGTCCGATATTCTGGGAACTTGCATCTCAAGAAATACTCAATAATGAAGGTCGCATCATGCAGGATCATTTGCACAAACTTATCGTTATTATCTTGAAAAAAGGTTTCTTCGTAACATTCACGTACCATTGGTTCTTTGTCCTCTACTATGCTTTGTAAAATCTTCCCGTCTGTTATTTTGGCTCGTCGCATGAAATCCGTGTAATATGTCGCTTTGTAGTTTTCCATGAATTTGAATTTCTTATTGTCGTGATCTTGTAAAGGCCCTATGGAAATAACTTGAGGAGTGTAAGATTGTTCCTTCAATTTGATCAAGTGATCTGGAACCTTGTAGATACAATGTCTACGTGCTGAAGAGTCCTGAGTCTCCTGACGCCTTGGCTGCGCACTTTCCACATTTACCAAATGATCAGTACTTTCTGCGGAAGCTCTTGCATTTCGTTGGATTAATTTCCCACTCGGCGCTGGTTCTCCCATCTCTCAAGCTGTTTACTTAAAATGCCTAATCACAAAAACAAGTGCCACGTGCTGTAAAATTAACAAATGTCACAGCTTGCATGATCATTATCCAAAAAGGAGATGGGCATTTAAATATGCCCTTCGATTGACTATCATCTGTAAATATACATAAAATTAGCTTTTCCATAAATTGTGTTCGTAACACCCTATGCATGAAGTCAACGGCTTTTCTTTTTGAGAGACAACAAGCAAATTAGTCTATTATTAAATAAGAAAAAAAAGGAAAACTTGGTATTCAAACTGAATTAATTATAGTATTATCGTTAATGTACCTATATTAACATCCAGGCCGGAGACCAGGGTTTTTTTGATCGAGATGCTTGTTAAGGATAAACATATATATGTTACAAGTGATGAAAATCCAAATATCTTGCTGCCCTCATGATTTCCAGCGTGATCTGATCTTGAATAGATACGAAACCAACATTTGAAGTTTTAATTTGATATTTGAATTTCATGTTTAAATGTTTGAATCTTGATAACTCTAAGATCTCATCTAACAATTCGATATTCTCTTGTAAACAAGCTTCAGTTTTTTCTATATATTACATGAATATACGTACATCTTTGGTGTGTTTTTCGGAGTGGTTTTCTAATAATTTCATGGTACCAGAGCAACCCATAGCTAATGCTTTTGTGGATCCTATGGCTACTTCTAAAGATTCTTCTGCTAAGTTTCATTTTGCATCTTAAGTTATCTCTATCAAGCTTAATGGTACTAACTTTCTTGCATGGAGTGCTCAATTGCTTCTTTTATTTCAAAGCTATGGTCTCATGGGAATCGTTGATGGTTCCAACGATGAACTGAAGGCCTAAGATATTCTTAATTTTGCTTATGTGGTTTGGCAGTATAAGGACCAATGGTGCTTCGCTGGATTGTTTCATCTCTAATTCCGGTGGTGGTTTCCACCATTTATGGACTGGAGACTTCTTGGCTTGCTTGGCAGGCCCTTGGCGCACGGTTTGCTGCGCCTTCAACATTTCGGATTTCTCTTATTAAGAGAAAATTGCAATGTTTACAGCAAGGCTCCTTGTCTTGCCAAAAGTTTTTGGATGAAGTTAAGTCCCTTGCTGATGAATTATCGACTGTTGGGAAACCTATTGATGATTCTAATTTAATTCTTTCTATTCTCAATGGTTTCAAATCTTCCTTTTAGTCATTTGTCACTACATATATACTACTTGCTAAGGAGAAGTCTATGTCCTTTTCAGATTTTCATGCTGAATTATTTAGTTGTCATGGTTGCTGAGGCAAACACTGCTTATGTTAATCAACATCAGTAGTATGCGAACATCGGTGCCAATATTCACATGACTTCAGATATTACCAATCTTGCCATTTCTCAACCTTACGAAGGTGACGATTTGTGGGCATACGTAGGTAACGGGGCAGGTTTGATTATATTCGCACTGACAATGCTTCAATTAAATCTCTTTCATCTAATATAGCTTTGAATAATGTTGTCTATTATCCTCAAGCTTCTGCTCATCTTCTTTCTATAAATAAATTTTGCAAAGATAACAAAGTTCTCTTTGAACTCACTAGCTCTAATTTTTCTATGAAGGACATTTTAACGGGGGACACGCTATTGACGAAGCCAAGTGATAATGGATTGTAACCGATTAACCTTCGTCAACTATCATTATCAAAGTTACATACCCTTACCATGATTGTTGGCGTCAAAGTTCTTATCTCCACCTGGCATTCTCATTTAAGACACCCCTCTACTGCAACTCTTCAGCATTTCGTCTCCAAATTTTCTCTTCCTGTTAGTGGTTCTATAAATAAACAATCCATTTGTGTCATGTCAACTAGGAAAGGCTAAGTAGTTACCATTCTGTAATTCATCAAGAGAGTCAACTACTTCTTTAGAAATAATTCATTCCGATATTTGGTCCACTTCAACTCCTTCTTTGAGTGGTTGTCATTATTATGTAATTTTCATTAATGACTTTACTCATTTTGTTGGTTGTTTTCCATTGCAAATAAATCCGATGTTTATTCTACATTTGTTAAATTTAAGCTTATAGTGGAAAAACAATTTAATTCCACCATTAAACAATTTTAAAGTGATAATGGTGGTGAATATTGCTATATCCTCTTTAAGCATTTTTTGAGTGCAAATAGAATTTTTTATCGCATATCTTGTCCTCATACCTCTCATCAAAACGGTCTTGCTGAGAGAAAACATCTCCACAATATGGAAATGGGACTCACACTTCTTGCCCAATTGGGATTGCCTAAGAAGTTTTGGGTAGATGCATTTCTAACCTCCATATTTATCATTAATTGATTACCTACCAAAGTTCTTGATTTTTCCTCACCATATGAACACCTTTTTAATCTTCCACCTTACTTCACATATCTTCGCCCTTACACTAATGACAAATTATCTTATCATAGCATACCTTGCATTTTCATTGGCTATAGTTCCAACCACAAGGGGTTTCGGTGCTTTGAACCATCCTCCAGACGTGTCTATCTATCCAAAAACGTGATTGTTGATGAAGGAGTATTTCCTGTTCATGCACAATCCATGATAACCAAATCTACTTGTGGCGTGAACTCCTCGGGTAACTCTCAAACTTTATTTCTTCCTCCTCCCTCACACATCTCACAATGCGTCCATACACCTTCTACCCAACCAGATTTTACCTCATCTACTAGTCATCTCGGCAGACCTCCACCCAAACAATATTGTGACTCATCTACACTATCACCAAGGTTTGTTCAATCCAAGACCTCCCCTACTACTTCACCTTCACCTCCTCCTCTACCTGAATGACCAAACAATGAGCCTACCACCTCAGCCATTCCTTCATCACACATGATAACTAGATCCCAGACCGGTAATCTTAAGCCATGTACCTCCCTTGGTATTCATTTATATTCTACTTGCCACCATCTTCAAGCATTGCATGCAGGTACCATCATTTACAAGTCTCACACCTATGTTCAAGCGGCTTCCTCACCTAAGTGGCATGCAGTCATGACAAGTGAGTTTCAGACATTGTTAACAAATGAAACATGGTCTCTATGCTCTCGTCCTCCTGGTAAAAATGTGGTGCCATGCAAATGGGTTTTTAAACTGAAAAGTCGAACCGATGGTAGTATTGATCGTCACAAGGCAAGATTTGTGGCAATTGGTTATGTCCAACAGAGTGAGAATGATTTTTATGACACGTTTAGTCCGGTCATCAAACACCCTCTACCATTCTTATGGTGCTTTCTCTTGCTGTTTTATTTAATTGGGACATTCGGCAACTTGATGTTTCTAATGACTTTATTCATAGCATTTTAGAGGAAGAGGTATATATGTCACAACCGAAAGGCTTTGAGGACCTCTTAATCCTGATTTTGTTTGCAAGCTTTATAAATGAAGCAAGCCTCTAGAGCTTGGTTTAATCGGCTCTCCAGTGCTCTATCATCTCTCAGTTTTCAAAGTTCACAAGTTGATCCCTTGTTGTTTACCTATCATTATGATTCGGTGCATGCATTTTTACTCGTTTATGTGGATGACATTCTTGTCACTTCCAATACTCGGGACTTTATTACTTCTCTTATTTCTAACCTTTAGCTTGAGTTTGCTATGAAGGATCTTGGACAGGTATCTTATTTTCTAAGCATTGACACGAGACACTTCGATTTTACATCTTTGGCAAACTCGATACATTATTGATCTGTTGGATCGAGTAAAATTACTTGGTATCTGACCATACAGTGCTCCCTGTGTCTCGACTTCCAAGCTCTCTAAATTTGATGGGGACCTCCTTCCTGATCCTTCAAAATATAGGCACACAGTTGGTGCCTTGCAAAATGTCATTCTCACTCGTCCTGACATTGCTTATTCTTTGAATAAACTATGTGAACACATGCAGATCCCAATTACTGCTCATTGGACGGCAGCTAAATGTGTGTTGTGATACTTGAAGCAAACACTCGATTTTAGCCTCTTCTACAAGCCTAGTCCCTTTTCTATTAACACCTATTGTGATTCAGATAGAGCGGGTGATCCTGACAATAGAAGATCAACATGTGGCTATGGTGTTTATGTTGGTTCAAACCTTATCTCTTGGTCGGCTAAGAAGCAACCCGTGGTTTCCAAATCAAGTACTAAGGCTGAATAAAGATGTTTAGCTCTTGTTATTGTCGAAGTATACTGGATGCGCATGTTCTTGTGTGAACTAAAAGTCTCACTTGATTCAGCTCCCGTTGTTTGGTGTAACAACATCAATGCGTTGGCCCTTGCTTCAAATCCAATTTTTTATGCACGTTCTAAATACATAGAATTTGATTACGATTTCGTCCATGAAAAGGTGGCCAACCTGGATATCATCTTACAGCATGTTCCTACTACTTTGTAACTTCCTGATATATTCACAAAGAGGTAGACTACTAACAGATTTTGTTTTTTTCTTGACAAACTATCCATGTCGGATCTTCCTGCTAGTTTTCGGGGGGATGTTAAGGATAAACATAAAGCTGTTACAAGTGATGAAGATCCAAAGATCTTGCTACCCTCATGATTTCTAGCATGATCTGATTTGGATAGATACGAAACCAACATTTGAAGTTTGTATTTAATATTTGAATTTTATATTTAAATGTTTGATACTGGTATAATTGTAAGATCTCATGTAACAATTCGAGATTCCCTCTTGTAGACAAGCTTCGACTTTTTCTATATATTACATGAATATATGTACATCTCTAGTGTGTTTTTCAAAGTGGTTTTCTAATTATTTCAATGCTACCATATATTTCCCACGTCTTATAATTCTTTCTTTTCAACAAACATGCATTGAAACTAAAAGCACTACATTAACCATCTGTTCTGAAGGCGTTGACGATGGCCTTCCCATCCCTTTCCCCTAGAATCTCGGTTAGAGAAAGGTTAAACATAATTAAATAGTTACAACCAGATCACAGTGATCCTGACCGCTGGAGGCATTTTAGACGAACGTGAGGTAGAGTTGACGTGATCAGTTGGATTACGGGATCCACTGATCTCTTAAGGACTCGCTAGACTAATGGAAGTCTATCGGTGCTTGACATCTCAACCCATAGATGTACCTTGTGTGCACTGCAAAGCCCCTCATACCCGCATGCAGCATCTATAGATGTGGAGCTTAGTACTGTCGAAGTGTATAATGAAGTAAAGTTGCATCTCTGCTAACAACAATTGCTTTTGTCCTAGTGGTAAGTGCTTGATCCTAACAAGTAGCACTAGAGCGAGATTGCGGGTTTGAGTCTTCTAGGTGTTGTTAGGGGGGAGATTGTGGGATTATGGGATTCATCAATCTCCCTTAAGGACTTGTTAGACTTATGGGAGTCTGTTGGAGCCATCAACCCAACCCGCCAATACACCTTGTGTGCACTACAAAGCCCCTCATGCTTGTCCTCAATACGTATAGATGTAGCACTCTGCGCTGCCAAAGTTATCAGGAAATAAACTTGTGCCTCCACTAATGGCAATTGCTTTTGGCATGGTGGTAAGTGCATGATCCTAACACCTTTAATTAGCTAATTGGAGCTCTTCAAATTTACAACAACAAAAGTATATACATATTAACTCCAATCTTTCCAACATTCATTCGAAGTATTTAGTCTTTCTTCTTTATGTGTTAATCCTTAACTTTTATTCATTTTAAGAGAGATATAATTTTGTACTATATTTTTTTCATTTTACTTATTAAGGAGTGTTTTCTAATAATCTACCCACTATTAATTCTCATATCAGTAAAAGAATATATATAATCCTTGTGCACAAAAAAGATGTTCTACAGAGGAATTTTGAAGATCAACGACTAGAGAGCACAATACTAGTTGTGGAGGAAGCAGTAAGGGTATATGCTATCTAGTTTGGTTTTATTTTGGAGAAATTTTGCGATCAAACCAGTATTAACTAGTTTTGCAGTTTTAAGAACCAATCTCGTTTCGATTACCCTTCAAATCAATATTTTTGATTTATCGATTTCGATCCAGTTCGATCTGATTTTCTTGTTTTAATATAGTGCCAATTTATTAAAGGGAATATGTTAAAAAAATGTAATTAATATACTATTTTGTCTTAAAATATATGATCAAATAAATTTACATGTCTAAAATTAAAATCTTATGTTATAAATTATAATTAACAATACCTTATATATAATTATGGTTTTTATTACATAAAGATCACATATATAATATTAAAATTTTATTAAAGAATATATATATATATATATATATATATATATGAATCAGTCTGAATTGATCTCAAAAAGTGTAGAATTGGTCTCAAATCAGACTGATCCAAAATCGGACTGATCTAAACCTAAATTGAATCCATCAATTTGGGCCAATTTATCAGTTTATTTTTACCTTACTTGGTAGGGGCGGAACCGAGTAAGGGGGGGAGGGGAGACGGTGAAAAATTAAAAAAATATATATATATTTTGGTAAATAAATATGTATTTATTTTTTATATAACTAATATTGTCCCTATAATTTATTAAAAAATGATAAATTGCTCCCCCAATACTTAAGCCTTTAAGACTTTTGAGATGATAATAAATTATTTTTATTTATAAAATAAGGTTATCGAACTTAATTTGTGGGAAAAAATCTCAAATTGATATTTTCTTTTCTTTTCTTTTCTTTTCTTTTTGCAATAGTCTCTAATAAACTACAAAAATTTTAAGAAAAATTATCTTATAAGATGATTTATAGACATATATTTTTATACAATTTTATAACATATATAATAATTATTTTTTATATAATCACATACAAAAAAAAATAGATTATTTATATTTACATATATTACATATTTTATTAATCATTCACCAAAATATTAAATCTTTGTTTCGCCCATGGTCTTAGGTCCGAGTAGCAGCCATAAGGTTGGAACGCGACGGATCAGGCATTTTTGATATAGTGGAAAATAGGACTGCAAACGATTCGATCAAAGACGAGTTCGAGTCGAATCGAGTAGAGTTGGACTCAAATAACTCGAATTCGAGTTCAAGTTGAGCTGAGAGTTTGTCGAGTTGAGTCGAATTCGAGCCGATCAAAGATGAGCTCGAGTCGAATCGAGTTATTTATCGATCTTTGTTTTTCCTCTTTAACGAACCGAGCCGAACTTAGTCGAGTAATTACTCGAGTTTCTAACTCTTTATAAATATTTGACTCAATAATTTTTTTTACGAACTTAATACATTATTATTATAACGAAACAAAATGTTACTTCTACATAAAATAATAAAATACATTACTTATACAAAATATTAAAAATAATATATATAAAACAGAAAATATATATAATAAAAAAATATATTTAAGAATATATGTAAGATTATATATATGTATATAGAAATATTACGAGTATTGTTACGAGCCTAAAAGAGTTGAATCGAGTTATACGAATCTTGTTTATAAACACAAATCGAGTCGAGTCGAGATTATACGAGTTTAACTCGTTTAATATTCGAACTATATTAGTGCTTACGAACAACTTATTTATTAAACGAATCGAGTTTGAATAAAGTTTATACGAGTCGAGCTCAAATTATTCACGAGTAGCTCTATTTGTTTGCAATCATAGTGAAAAACAAAAAAAAAAAGAAAAAAAATTGGAGACTAATCGAGAAAACTAGCCGCAAAAGATACCATGTAACGGTTGAGGAGGAGGGAGGAGCCTTCTAAGCGGTTATGGTGGAGGTGGGTCAAAGTTCTGTCTTTGGGACCTCGGGTTTGCTACATATTCTGATCTGGAAAGTATTAAATAAAATACTCAACCAAAGTAAATACTAAAACAAAGAAAATTTTCAATCTACTCCATATATTGAATCAGAAGTAGTTCAATCGATGTACTGCACATACAGATATAAACCAAACTTGTCAAATGAGTCCGAAAGTAATTCAACAAGAGACAGATTCATAGAACGACAGAGTAAGAGGTAGAGATGAATGCGCACCTGGTTGAAGAAAAGTGAAAGCTTCTTAATTGGCTGCTCATCTGCTTTTAAATTCGTCTCTCCCAGTAAGAGTAGGTACTAAAGCTAATTTATATTGGGAAAAACATGGGGTGAGGGTGGAAGGCGAGGGGACGTCCGAACGGGGACGTACGAACTGGGTCACAATGCAAATGTTTTGATTTCCAATTTTTTATTTTATGTAAAAGCTTATTCAAAATTATAATAATTAAATGGATGAAAATTTGGGCAAGCAATCAATGGTCACATGCGCCACCTGTCAGTCTGGTGTACGACAACGTGATTGTTAATGCAAATGTCAGTCTTGGTCTTTCTTTAGTTGAGTGTACGACAACGTGATTGTTAATGCAAATGTCAGAAATTGGTTTTGATTTAAAAAATAAAAAATTAATGGAATTAACAATTATAATAATAAAATATTGGATGAAAATTGGGCACTTTTACACAATTTCTTAATTTTAACTTACTATTATTTTTTATTTTTTTAATATTTTATTTCGAATTTTTTTTAACTAATTTAATTTTTTTTATTTATTATTTATATATGAAATATTTAATAAATTAATTAAAAAAAAGTGTAGTATGTAAAACTGGAGCGAACCCACATTTGTGATTAGGGGGCTACGGCCCCAAATTTTATCTATAATATAAATATATATAATTATATATATATATAATTAAAATTCTCTCTTAGATAATAAAAATCAAAATAAAAATTATCCCTCCTTCAAATTTTTTTTATGAAAATTATTCTTCTAAATTTCAATATACATCTATTTATATTCTAATTTTTAACTTTATTTAAATATAAATTTTAACTTACATAATCATACAGTTATTCTAATAGTTTAACTCTAGCAAAAAAAATTGATTATGAATTTATATGATTATAAAATTGATTGATTATACTCATTTATTTAATTTGACTCTAACTTGTATAATTGTGAGAAATAGTTTGTTAAAAATCTAATAGCATTACATCATTACTTATTAGAAAGTTTTCAAATTTATTTTTGATTTATAAATTTTTCTGAAATCATAAAAAAATATGAGCAAGTATTTAAAAATAATTGATTTTTTTTTTAAATGGAGTACAATTTGAAGAGTAATATACATTTAGAGAGTTCGATAACAACAGAATATAATATTTCTATTATTGATAATTATCCTTCTAAAATTTATATGCACTGCACACTTTATCAATTGTTTCTCTCAAATATAAAATTTTGATTCCGGCTTTAACGTATAAATTGTATAAATAATAAAAAATTATGTAAATTTTTTCATAAAAATTTGGCCATGCAATCCATGTGACACATGCGCCACCTATCAGTCTGATGTACGAGAGCGTGATTGCTGAAGCATTATCACGTGCGTTGAGCTTTCTCTTGGTCTTTCCTTACTGGAGTGTTCAAGGAGAGTAATTTTATGAACAATCGATTTTAAGGAGTGGATAGAGGAATTGGTTTTGATTTAAAAATTTAAAAATTAATGAAGTTCATTAAATTTATAAAATTAAAATTAAAATTGAAAAGAAATATTTTTAGAATTAAAATGGACTCTTCATCAATTTTTTAAAATTGGCTCCCTAAAAAATTATTCGTCCGAAACAGAATTTGGCAAAGCGACTTTATATATGCCAATTGACGTCATCATCATGACGCTGGACTTTCTCTCGATCTTTCTAATCAAACTGATCAGTTGATGTGTGGAATTTAAAATGAGATATAAAATTTTTATATAATTTTATGTTATTTTATTTTTAAATATAATTTAAAAGTAAGATTTCTAAACTAATTGTTTTAATTTCTTAAATTATTTATTATAATTTTTTTAATATTTTAACTAAAAAATATAAATATTTTCAAATTTCTAAATCAAAATAATATTATAACTATATTATTTTTAAAATATCTTAATTTTATAAAGTTTTTATTTTTTTAATTTTATAAATTTAAAAAAATCTCAATTTAAATTATTTTATTATTATATATAAATTACTTTATTATTATTATAAAATTCTCGTCTGACCGCATTCCCCAAACTTTAAATATCTGCATTCGAGGAACGAGGTACGCTATATATTTGTTTAATGTTAAAATTAAAAAAGTACATCATTGCTACGCGTTCGAACCTTAAAATTCCAATTATTTATAATTTGGGTGTTGTTGGAGTCGATCCTCCAACATCAAAAATAGTTCAATTATTTTTTATAATAAATATAATAAAAATTTTTTAAAATTATAATAAAATGAAAAAAATATAATAAAATATAATATAAAGAAAATATAATAAAAAATAAAAACATAATAAAAAAATAAAAAAATAAATTGAGAATGATTTGAAGGAGATTCGGCGCTCAGCTAAATGGAGTCGCCGCCGGTGGCGGTGGCTGACACCACTCATGCCATCGAGATCGGCGGACTCTTGCGACTGGACCCATTTCGAGTTTAAGGCTGCCGGGGAAAGGGGGAGGTCGCTGTTGCAAGAGTGAAGTCGTTGGAGTCCGCCGGTCTCAATAGTATGGGCGGTGTCGCTCACCACCACTAGGAGTGGCAGGCTGCTTTTTAGGGGGGGCGGCCCAACCGACACCCAATATTTTTCTTTTTTTTAATCTCTAGCTTGTCTGTCTTTGTCATGACAAGTTCCAATTCAAAAACAAAAATGATACATAGAGTCGATTATTACCGGAGTCGACGGAGTCGGGTGATGTGACCCCTAATTTTAAAAAACAACTATTGAAAAAAAAAATCAGACGTAAACGGAATCAAACATAAACCAAATGACTGGAAACCAAAACGCGGGACATTCGAACTCATATTTCATTTCCAACCTTTAGAAGAGAGGGAAACTCTCTCAGCCTCCTCGTTTGCTTCCGCCTAGGGTTTTATCCAGAATCATACCACAATCAAGTGCACATTTTTCGATCAGCACCATTTTCAAATCTAGCTTCAAATCCATCCCTTAGTAGAGAGAATTCGAGAAAACGTGCGAAATCGAGGAAGTCTCCTCTCTCGATCCCACGATTAGAGAGAGAAAATTGATTCCACAGCTAAGAAATCCAAACCCACCCTCGCGTGCGAAGGGAGAGACCCAAGTGAAGAAATCCATTTTCGATCCCGCGTGCGAACTCAATTCCAGTCACAACAAACCCATTTTAGATCTCTCATTTTCTGGCATCCCGCATAGCAAACTCATTTTCAATCCCTCATTTTCCAGCCGTCCCAAGAAACCCAAGCATTCATCTTCAATCTGGAAGCAAGGAGATAGAAACTCATTTGAATGCTTTGATAAGGCGTTTAGAGAGAGAAACAAAAGAGGAAATCCATCTTCAACCTTTTTCAGTATCTCAAACGTATCATTTCTTATTTTAATGGTATTTGTTTATATTTACTTTGCTTTTGTTGTACTTTTGCTTTTGTGTTGAGTATGAGAGAGACGAAAGAGACTACACCATTCAGCAATTAATATTGAGCATTCGCTTATGCCAGATTGAAGGAAATAGGCATACAAATTTGAAAGTGAGAAGAATGAGAATTTAAGGGGAAACAGAATGCATTACCCCCAATGTTTTTTTTTCTTCTTTTTTTTTGGGCCCAAATTGCCACAATGCTTTTGACAATCAGACTAGATGTTTTTTTTTTTTTGTTATTCATGATTTTGAAGTCGCTAAATAATCGAAAGGCTTGTAGATTTGTCTGCAATTTTTGTGTTTGCTTTAATTGATCGCATTTGAAATGTTTAAAAAACGTATTTTGACTATGATAATAAAACACATATTAACTCGAGCTAAATTTTTTGCAATTTCAGGCGACTGATGTTTAAAAAGGAATATAACACAAGTTACGTAGGATTTATGAAGGATGGGGCAAAATGATTGGTTGAGAACACCGACATCAAACTTGTTGGTAAGATTTGCCAACACTCAATGTATTCTTTTTGTTTAGTCTTCTGCTTGTGAGTTACCTTAACTAATGCTCGCTGATTCTAGTTTATGATATTTTCATTTATGCTTTCACTTGCAAATGTAGTGGTCCCACTAACACATTCTCTGTTATTTTCATTTTCTACGAAAGCTGTTGATTTCCTCATCTTTTCCAAATCTTTTTCTTTTATTCTCTGTATTACTCTTTTCTGTCAACATATTTGGAACTACTACCTTGAACTTTGGCAAAGCACGAGGTCCTTAAAACATGTTACATAAAAATTAATAATGATAGTGTGGGATCAGTTTTGACCCAAAGGCCCAATAACAATAAAAGCCCACCAGAAAGGAAAAGCACACAGCGGGCCCAACTCTGCAGAGTCCAAAATACATATCAATCCGTTGCCACCTTTCATGGGATCTTATGCAGATACGAAATATCGTCAAACTCAAAAAGATATCTCATGCAAATACGCAATCACGATGATTACGGAATGCGTTATAAAGGATATGTACCACCCTGGAGGCCTATAAATATACCAAGTAAATCTCAATTGTGGGCATTCATAATTTTTCCCCTTAAATACGTGACCACTAACTTAAGCATCAGAGTTTTCTCGGGTGAAAAACCATCATCTTCTCTTGATTTTTCTTGCAGGTTTCTGGAACAGGAGGCCGGCGAGACACGTCCTCAACATTGGCGCCGTCTGTGGGATCTGACTTTACAGACGATTAACGTGGCTCTCGCATGCCAACTGTGACACGTTTTGTAGCAAGCCGAATGACAGGAGCATAGATGGAAGCACGGCTAGCAGCAGTGGAGGAAAGACTGAGAACAACATTGGAAGCCTTGGAAGCGCTTCAAAAGGAACGCTGAATCCAGCAATACAGCCGTACCGCCTGGCAATGGGCAAGGAGAGCAAGAGGCAGACAGTAACGTCGGGGTCGAGCTTGAGCGCGTGGAAAAACAAAAACTGCTCGACGAATTGAAGGATCTTGCAGGCAAATATAAGAAATAGCAAAGAAAATGGGGAGACATTCTTCGGTCGACAGCTTATTGAGCCAGACTGACCTACCATATAGCGAGCGCATCATGGGGATCCCTTTGCTGCCAAAATTCAAACTTCCCCAAATCGAACCGTACGATGGGTCCAGAGACCCCGTGGACCACTTGGAAAACTTTAAAGCTCACATCACGCTCCACGGTTCCCCAGGCGAGATCGCCTGTCGGGCTTTCCCTTTAACCCTGAAGGGGACAGTGAGGGGCTGGTTCGGGAGCCTCCGGCCGAGGTCGATAGACAGTTTCGAGGAGTTAGCTAAACTTTTCATAACCCAGTTTATGCCAAGCAGAAGGCACTGACGACCAGCTGCCTATCTACTAACAGTCAAGCAAAAGAAGGATGAGGACCTCAAGACCTACCTCACACGATTCAACAAGGAACGCTTAATAATGGATGACCAGGACGAGAAGATCACTCTAGCCGCCCTCCTGGGCGAAATCTGGCCTCAGAGTCCCTTCATGGTCAATCTGGAAAAGAAGACTCCCTCCACCCTAAGGGAATTCATGGATCAAGCGGACAACTTTGTTAACACCGAAGACACGCAGCAAGCGTTGGTAGACCCCGGCAAAGAAAACAAGAGGGGCGAACGGCGAAGCGGGCGCGATGACAAGAAAGCGGGAACAAGTCGACAGGAAAGAAGGCGAGAAAGGTACACAGATCGACACAACAGATTAATGCATAACAACCTAAGTGTCAAGGAGGAAGAGGATGGTAAGGCCGAAGGGCGCCCACATCAGACAGGAGACCGGTATTGCAAGTACCACTAGACAACATCACATTGGACCGAAGATTGTACAACCATGAAAAAGAGGGTCGTCGACTTAATAGGAATAGGCGAATTGGAGCACATGATCGCAGAACGATCAAAACTTAGGAGGCTCCAGGAAACCGGGTGAAGAGGTAAAAGGAGCTTTAGCCCGGAGCGGAGAAGCCGTGGCAACAACCCTCGAAATGATCGCAGCCAGGCGAACAACAGAAGAAATGTTGGCAAAAGTAGGACACCCACCAGAGGCGGCAGGAATAGGACACCCCCGAGAAATAACAATAATAGAGAACCAATCGGAGAAATCAGGACGATAGCAGGAGGATTCGCTGGAGGCGAAATATCCACATCCAGTCGCAAGGCGCATGCACGAAGAGCTCAGTACGAGGAAGTATATGTAACGGACAGGGCGCCTAATCAGCAAAGACTGAACCAAGAGCGAGAAGTGATATCCTTCGGAGAGGCAGACAGGCAAGAGATACTATATCCGCATGACGACGCCCTAGTAGTCACCCTCATTATAGCCAACTACACAACTGGGCGGGTACTAATTGATAACAGAAGCTCAGCTGACATGTTATTTTGGGACGCATTCAACAAAATGGGCATTGATACTGGACAGCTACGACCTTCCCCGACACCACCTAATTTTCCGTTGAAACCATCCAGCCAGTCGGGGCCATCACACTTCCAGTTACCGCCGGGAGTGGAGCGCAAACAGCAACTACCATGACCGACTTCTTGATAGTGAAAGCCCCTTCCTCCTACAACGTTATACTCGGGAGACCAACCCTTAACCGCCTCAAAGCAATAACTTCCATGTATCACCTCAAGATGAAATTCCCAACCGACAGCGGGGTAGGAGAATTAAAAGGAGAGCAGGCACTGGCTAGGAAGTGTTATGTACAGGATTTGAAAAAAAATGGGAACGAGGTTAGCGCAATCGAGAAGCCAGAAGAAAACTTCCTCTCGCCACTCCACCCCGCCATGGTCGAGGCATCGCAAGAAGAAATACAAGTCGGAAATGAACAGATTCAACAACATGCCAAGGTCAACGAGCCTTTGGAGCTTATAACACTGTTTGCAGACCGCCCGGGAACAACCGTGCGCGTAGGACAAATTCCTCCCCTGCAGATAGAGAGAGTCTGAAACAGCTGCTGGTAGAGTACAGAGACATTTTTGCCTGGAGCCACGAAGAAATTCCAGGAATAGACCGCACCATCATTGAACACAGACTAGGCGTGAACCCAGCGCATAAAACTGTGCGCCAAAAAAAGAGGTCTTTCAGCGAGGAAAAATATGCCGCCATTGGCTTGGAGGTCGAGAAGCTGCTCGCCGCCGGTTTTATCAAGGAGGTCCATTATCCGGAATGGTTATTCAATATCGTCATGGTGAAGAAAACCAACGGGAAGTGGAGAATGTGCATAGAATTTACCGACCTCAATAAAGCCTGCCCGAAAGATAGTTTCCCCCTGCCACGCATCGACCTCATCATGGATGCAACAGCGGGACACCGAACGCTCAGTTTCATGGATGCATACTCAGGATACAATCAAATACAAATGCACTCGGCAGACAGGGAAAAGATGGCATTTATAACCAACCGGGGGTTGTACTGCCATCAAGTAATGCCATTCGGATTAAAGAACGCAGGAGCAACTTACTAAAGGTTAGTCAACCGAATGTTCGCAAAGCAGATGGAGCAAACCATGGAAATCTACATAGACGACCTTTTAGTGAAAAGTAAGGAGTCTGCCCAACACATCGTTGACCTAAGAGAAGCATTCGAGCTGCTGCGCTAGTATAAGATGAAATTGAACCCAACCAAGTGCGCCTTCAGCGTCGAGTTAGGGAAGTTTCTGGGATTCATCATGTCAGAGATAGGAATCGAGGCTACCCCGAGAAGATAGAGGCTATAATCAATATGAAGCCACCAAAGAACCTACACGAGACCCAACGGCTAGCAGGGAAAGTGGCTGCCCTGGAGAGGTTCATAGCCAGGTCAACCGATAAGTGTATGCCTTTCTTCCACGTATTGCATAAAGCACATCCTTGGAATGAAGCATGTAACGAGGCGTTCAGAAACCTAAAGTAGTATCTGGTCCGCCGTCCTGGTAAAAGAAGATGGAGCCGACCAACATCTCGTATATTACGTAAGCCGAGCCCTCAGGGGAGCGGAAGTAAGGTACCCCAAGATCGAAATGCTAGCCTTTGCCTTGGTAACGGTGGCCAGGAAGTTACGCCCGTATTTCCAAGCCCACACAATAAGGGTACTCACAGAAGCACCGTGGGAAAAAACCCTGAGGAAACCAGACTGCACGGGAAGACTGATAGGATGGTCAATCGAATTGAGCGAATTCGACCTGAGATACAAGCCCAGGAAGACGATAAAGGGGCAAGCGTTGGTAGATTTTGTAGCAGAATTCACAGGATTCTCCCAGGAAGCTCAGGATGCCGCTACGATACCGACAAGAACATCATGGGTAATGCACATAGATGGATCTTCTGCAAGACCAGTGGCGGCCTGGGAGTACACCTCATAAGTCCCAGCGGCGAAGAGAGACACTATATGGCTACGCTTGCATTCAAAGTGACGAATAACGAAGCAGAATACGAAGCACTAATCTCTAGTCTCTTAGTAGCCGCCCGGATTGGAGTGACAGAAGTAGAAGCCAGGTCAGACTCACAAGTTATTGTCAACCAAGTGTTGGGACTGTACGCCACCAAGAGCGTAAAATTGAAGAAGTATTTGGAACGGGTATGGGAAGTACGAGACCTTTTCTCATATTTCACCATAACCCAGGTTCCACGAACAGTGGAATATCTAACATCGGGAAAACTTTCGGAGGGACGAGATTCGTGCTCATCGAATTGATCCTTTACAAAAAAGGACTCTCTGCCCCCCTGTTGCGATGCGTCTTGCCCAAGGAGGCGCAGTATGTCCTCGTCGAGATACATGAAGGAATCTGTGGGAACCATTCAGGGGGGAGAGCCCTAGCCAGGAAGGCAATCAGAGCAGGTTATTACTGGCCCAATGCAATAAAGGATGCGCAGGAATATTCAAAAAAATGCATTAAGTGCCAGGAATATGCACCCATACCTCACGCCCCGCCAGAGGAATTGACCTCCATTACGGCACCCTGGCCTTTTGCCCAATGGGGTGTGGACCTGGTAGGACCTTTCCCACCAGGCAAGGATGGCATCAAATTCATGATAGTAGTTGTGGACTATTTCACCAAGTGGGCGGAAGTCGAACCCTTGGCAACCACCACCAGCAAAGCGGTAACATGGTTTTTATGGAAGAATGTAATCTGCCGATTCGGAATCCCCCACAGTATAATAACAGACAACTGGCAGCAATTCGACTCCGACCAATACCGAGAATGGTGTGCCGAGCTAAGAATCAAGTCCAAGTATTCCTCGCCAGGTCACCTCCAAGCTAACGGGCAAGCCGAATCAACTAACAAGGCTTTACTCTCCATCTTGAAAAAGAAAGTTACAGAGAAGAAAGGGGATTGGGCAGACGAGCTTTAGGGAGTACTTTTGGGCGTACAAGACGTCGGTCAAAACGCCAACCGGGGAATCCCCATTCACCCTAGCATACGGAACAGAGGCCATACTGCCAGTGGAGGTAGGGCTACCCAGTTGCAGGAAAATTCATTTCTCGGTTAACCAAAACAACAGCAAACTTGAAGAAAATCTGGATTTAGTGGAGGAAGAAAGGGAAAAGGCAGCAGCCAGACTGTTGCAAGAAAATGCCAAAACCGAACGATACTTCAACAAAAGAGTAAAGCCTCGAACCTTCAAAGTCGGAGACCTGGTTCTAAGGAAATGGGGGGTGACCACCCAAAATCTCGAAAAAATGAAGCCTCAATGGGAGGGACCTTACATAATAGTGACAAACAGTATAGGAGGATCGTATCGGCTGAAGGACAATCAAGGGAGAGAGCTACCTCGGCCTTGGAACGCGGAACACTTGAAGAAGTTTTACCAGCAGCAAATCCAGCTATGTCTTTTATTAAGATTTTCGTCAATTTGCATTTGCTAGTAGCAATTTCAGCTATGTTTTTTTTTTTTATTGTGATTCTTGTCAATTCGCATTTCCCAACAATAATTCCAGCTATGTCCTTTATTAAGATTTTCGTCAGTTCGCGTTTAATCAAGTTCCGTCCCGGAGTCCTTATTTCAATTGGATTCTTGAGATACTTCATCTTTACTAACCCAGAAAAGGGGCGCAGAGTCAATTGACCACGCCGCCTCAAGCAAAAGGAAGGGGCGCAGAGTCAATTGACCATGCCACCTCAAGCAAAAGAAAAGAGCTCAGAGTCAATTAACCATGCCACCTCAAGCAACAGGAAGGGGAGCAGAGTCAATCGACCACGCCATCTCAAACAAAAGAAAGGGGTGCAGAGTCAATCGACCACGCCACCTCAAACAAAAGGAAGGGGCGCAGAGTCAATTGACTACGCCACCTCAAACAAAAAAGAATGGGCGCAGAGTCAATTGACCACGCTACCTCAAACAAAAGGAATGGGCGCAGAATCAATTGACCATGCCATCTCAAACAAAAGAAAAGGGCGCAGAGTCAATCGACCACGCCACCTCAAACAAAAGGAAAGGGGCGCAGAGTCAACTGACCACGCTACCTCAAACAAAAAAGAAGGGGCATAGAGTCAATTGACCACGTCACCTCAAACGAAAGGAAGGGGCGCGGAGTCAATTGACCATGCCACCTCAAACAACAGGAAGGGGCGCAGAGTCAATTGACCACACCACTTCAAACAAAAGAAAGGGGCGCAGAATCAATCGACCACGCCATCTCAAACAAAAGAAAGGGGCGCAGAGTCACTCGACCACGCCACCTCAAACAAAAGGAAGGGGCGCAGAATCAATTGACCTGCCACCTCAAACAAATAAGAAGGAGCGCAGAGTCAATTGACCACGCCACTTCAAACGAAAAGAAGGGGCACAGAGTCAATTGACCACGCCACCTCAAACAAAAGAAAAGGGCACATAATCAATCGACCATGCCATCTCAAACAAAAGGAAGGGGTGCAGAGTCAATTGACCACGCTACCTCAAACAAAAAAAAAGGGCGCAGAGTCAATTGATCAGGCCACCTCAAACGAAAGGAAGGGGCGCGGAGTCAATTGACCACGCCACCCCAAACAAAAGAAAGGGGCGCAGAATTAGATCTATTGCAAAGATCTATTGCAGAGTCACAAGAACGAAGATAAGCAAGTAACAGCAAAGGTCAAAGAAAAGATCTATTGCAAATTATAAACTGAGTCTAATTACAAATTTTGGTTATACCATACAACAACAAAACAATATATTTACAAAGAAGAATGGCGAAAGATAAGACAACTCCTCGTCACGGGTTGCCGCTTTCTTCGGGAGGCAGCAAGGGGGGCACCCCAGCAAAAGTGTCGGGGATCTCATTACACCCGAAGGTGTCGGCCCGGTGGCAAGCAGCCATTTCTAGGGAAAACAAGCCCATATCGAGAGCTTACAGGTTGGTCGCCGGATCAGCCAGAAGACGGATCTGAAGACGCAAAATCCCAGAGCCATGGTCAAAAGTGAAGGCAGTGTCCTGGACTTGAGGAACCAGGGCCAATTGAGCACGAAGGCGAGAATTTTCCTCCCGAGCAGCAGACAACTGAGCTGCTTTTCTAGCCAACTGCTCATCCCTAGCCATCGCAACCAGGTTGGCGTTCCTGAGCTCCTCGTCCGTGTTCGCATGGCTCACCTTGTACTTTTTATCGCGCTCACGAAGCTCGGCCAGCGAACCCTGCGCCTTCGACGCTTCTTGGGCGGCCAAACGAGCCTTCTCCAAGGCATCCAATAAATCCTTGGTCAGCCCGCTGCACCTTTCTTTAAGGCCAGCAACTTCCCCTCGGGCTGAGCACAATTCCCCGCTGCTGGAACGAAACTTAGAAGTCAAGCGGGCAATTTCAGCATCAAAGCCTTGCCGGGCCTCACAGAGCTGCACCATCACCAGGTCTCTTTCCGACTGCAAGACCTGGCGAGAGAAGTCATCCCTGACTTTCGCCTCCTGAGCAAGGCGAACAGCATCACGAAGTTCAAGCACCTCCCCCTCACGCAGCTCGAGCTCCCCCTGGAGCGAGTCGGCAATTCCTTCTGCTTGGGCGACCCGTAACTCAAGCTCCCTATTCCTTTCATTCAGGACCTCCATTTCGACCCTGTCCGCTCGCCATCTCCAAGAAATTCTCTCATCCCGCTCAAGGAAACCAGCCGCGAGCCGTGCCGCCAAGCCTTCTACCCCCTGCAAAGAAAGGAAAACAACCTAAGCAAATAACAGGCGGCAAAGGCAAGCAAAGGCAAAAGGCAGAAATAAAAAATATAATACCGAATAATACCGTGGAGAACCACTCCCTCAGCTGATCAGCCACATCGACGGCGGCTTCCGCATGGGCAAAATCAGGCAAGGGGGAAGCCTCCTAGGAGCCACGTCCATCGTCGGATCTGGCACATGCCCAAACACGGGTAGCAGTCCCGGATGCACAGACCTAACCCACGCGGCGTGGGAGTCATCACGGAGGATATGATCCAGCTCCTCATCAGTAAGAGACTCGGGGCCCCCGTCAAACGAAGGGGCGTGAAGTGGTGGTAGAGAAAAATGCTCCCCGCTCCCAACCAAGGATGAAGTTTTACGTCTAGAAACGGTAGTGGGGGGCATCTCCGAGCTGGGCGGCCCAGCCGTCGAAATACTGCGGACAGCCTCAGGAGAGGGAGATACAAGGCCCCATTGACCAGGAGATTGGGCATCATTACGGCTCATCTCCTCTACGCCCGTAGGAGGAGCGCCTGCCTCCTCAGCAACACCTCCCGAGGGCGATGGATGGCGCGAACCGGGACTCGCAACTCCTTCCAAGTGAAGGGTGGCTGCGACACAGATTGGAAGCTCGCCGCCCCTCACTAGTCCTTCAACGGTTGGCGCTAGGAAAACTGAAGCAGTCGCCTGGGAGCTCGACTGAAGAGGGGCGTGAGCTTGAAAAGTGGCGGCCAGTTCAGAGAGAGCTATATTGGCCAGCATCTCCCTGTTCCCCAAACCGGCAGACTATGGCCTCGCGAGAGAAGTACCTGCCGATGGAGTGGGCGCCACAATCCGAGCGCCCGATGACTTAGACCCCTCTAGCGGGGTTGGCGTTGTGTTCTCACCGCCTCTTGGAGAAACCACATCTCGAGGCGTTGGCTCAGGGGCGCTCACTTCGAGCGCCAAGCTCCCCTCCAGAATTTGGGTAGCCTACGTCAACTCCCGATCGCCTCCAGCAGGCGCCTTGCTTTTCTTGGGCGGAGGGTTTGCGCAAGAGCCCTCTAGGCGGTCTCTTTTCCTAGGGCCCTCATCATTTTTCTTCTTGGACCTTTTTTTCTTTTTGCCCTCCACCGCGGCAGTTTCTAGCCGATCAATTTCCCTAGGCTTGCCCTCTGCGTCTCGCACAAAAAGGGCACCCCTCGCCATCTTCTCTGAAGGCACCGATAAAGGGGCGGGGATGACATCTGTAATCATGAAGTCCCGCCCCTGAACAAAGGAGCAGTTCGGAGACGTCAAGAACTGGTCAATGTGAGTGGGCGTCAGCAATTTGTCAGTCCAAAGATCCTCTGGATGGTCTGTGGTCCAGGCATTGACAGTATCAATCCGGGCAAGTTCTCGGCGGGATAAAGGGGGCATAGTTGACCACAAGCATTTACCATCAGGAATTGAGTGCCAGATGACCCTGATGGGAAAATCCCTAAAGACCTCATCTTGACCAGGGAACTCCCATCCTTGGCCACTAATAAAAAAGAACTTGGCAGTCCACGCCTTGACATTAGAATACCTTCCCTCGAATCTCGCCAGGGACTGGCCTTTCTCCTTCTTGCGAAAACCAGCCACGCATCCCTTAGTGGCCGCCCTCACATCATAGAAGGCCAGGAACTCACGAGCAGTGAGATCGGGATAAGGATCACGAAGGGGCTCCAGCACTATCCGAAAGACGATGCAAGCACACAAGAACACCCTCAGAGCAAAAGGGTGAAGTTGAATTGGAGCGAGTTCTAGAAGGTCTAGAATATCTCGAAGGGGGCAGCAGAAGGGGAGTTTCAAACCATGCGATAACAGGGCGACGGAGATGGCCACCTAACCAGAAAACCCCTCGTCATCGCCGCAGCCCGAATCGGGGGCTTTCATTACAACCGAACTCAGAATCTTAAACTCCTCCCTAATCCCGGCCAAGTGCTTCTCACGAACACTGGAACACCAAGAATAACCTTCAAAGGTCATGCCCTCAGGAATGTCGAAAGGCTGAGCCGATCCGCTACCTTGGTTTGCTATAGGAGTAATGAAGAAAGAAGAAGAGGAATGCAAGAAACAAGAAAAAGGAAAGAAGCAGAGATGGAAAGAGCCTAATAACAAGAGAATACAGAAAAGTAAAATGAAGAGAGAAAGAGAAGAGGTATTTAAAGAAAACAAGTGCGGCATGTCAACAGACAGAGATATGATGACCTGACATAAATACAGAGGTGTAACCGTCAGATGAGAAGACGGGAAGACAGCACGCGCCCGATGATCAGGGGAAATGAACGAATTCCCAAGTTTGCCTTCGCGGGAAATCAAAACCTAAAAAGAATTAAATTCCCTACGCCTCAAGGTAAAGGAAATTTGCGGGATAATTGTGGGATCAGTTTTGGCCCAAAGGCCCAACAGCGATAAAAGCCCACCAGAAAGGAAAAGTACACAGCGGGCCCAACTCTACAAAGTCCAAAATACATATCAACCCGTTGCCACATTTCATGGGATCTTATGCATATACGAAATATCGCCAAACTCAAAAAAATATCTCATGCAGATACACAATCACGATGATTACGGAAAGCGTTATAAATGATATGTACTGCCCTGGAGGCCTATAAATATACCAGATAAACCTCAACTGTGGGCATTCATAATTTTTCCCCGTAAATACGTGACCACTAACTTAAGCATCGGAGTTTTCTCGGGTGGAAAACCACCATCTTCTTTTGATTCTTCTTGCAGGTTTCGGGAACAGGAGGCCAGCGAGATACATCCTCAACAGATAGTAACAATGATAAATTGAGATGGATCACTGCACACTTTCATTTTTTACCTAGACAGGGATTATGAGAAATTAGATTTTGGTATGTCTACCAACTTCTTTGGTTTGTGTCGATGGGTTGTTATCCCAAATCAATGTAGTACTCTAACACAACCAACGCCACCAGATGATAATGAGGTATGAGTTTGTTTTTTACTTCTATAATTTTTTTTTAATCTTCATTTTTTGATGTCTTTGTTTTAATTTTATAATTTTGCATATCTCCAGGAAATGCCGTGCATGCCCCATGGGACTTAGTACAAATCAGTGGTCAAGTTTGAGCAACAATTAATTTAGATGACTTGGTGTAACAAATGGATAAATGTGAATTTGTAAATAGTTGAATGGGATATAAAAATTATTTTTGTTGTGACTTATTAGAGAGTGTGTACATGATTGTAAAATGATTGAATGGGGTATGGAAATGATTTTTGTTGTAACTTACTAGAGCCAGTATGGAAATGATAGTAACTAAAGTGATTGTAAATTTTATTGTGAATCAGTATGGAAATGATTGTAAAAATGGTTTAGTTGATTATTTGTGCAAGTTGATCAATCTTACATGTTATGGTTATGAAAGAGCCCTGAATGGTGCTAATTGTTTTCCATCAGGGTTATGGTTGTGGTTGTAGTTAATGCTTTTTGTAGTTGAGGAATTGATGCTTGTTATGATGCTAGTAATTTACAATTTATTGGATGGTCATGACAAATTTATAGTGGTTATGTTGCTGGCCTAGTGATTTACGCTTTGTTCCTATCAATGTGCCCAAGTGCTTAACGCTTTGTTCCTTTCAATGTTTCACGATTTCTATACACAAGTCGACATGACAAAAAATTTGACATTAAAGTAACCCGATTTCTATACACAATTTCAAACTGACAATTTCTATACTCAATTTCTCTTTAACTTTGATGCTAAACCATATATAAAGTAACCCAGGTTTGCTTCCAAAAAATCTTGACATTAAAGTTGCACTATGTATAAAGCTAAGCTATTACATTTATCTTGCTAAAAATGGGCTAACAATGTAAAATCCGCACTTTAATGACATAAATCTTGAAGTGCCAATAGTGCTTCATTACAAGAATATGGAGTCATCACATTTCCAATTTCTGCACCCCGAAACAAAATTCTGGAAAACTATAGCTAATATCCATTCTGAAAACTTCATAGGAGCTAAAATCATGGCCTCGATCATAAATCTGGCTGCACTTAAACCATCCAAAAGGAACCTTAATGGATATCAACAAACAATTCAATATAATACAAAAAGTAAAGTATCATACGTTTACTTAAAAAAATAAAAAGTAAAGTATCATACGCACACAACCACAAAACATTACTCAACAAGATAAAAGGAAAGTTTAATACCTATTAATTTTATTCATAACGTTTTAAAATCAAATTAAATCTATTACCTAAGCAACCACAAAACATTATCTTAATGAGCAGCAGCTGATAAGTAATCGATTCCTATATTCCATAACAGAGAATGTGTTAGTGTGACCACTACATTTACAAGTGAAAGCACAAATGAAAATATCATAAACTAGAATCAGCAAGCATTAGTTAAGGTAACTCATAAGCAGAAGACTAGACAAAAAGAATAAATTGAGTGTTGGTGTATCTTACCAACAAGTTTGATGTCGGTGTTCTCAACCAACCATTTTGCCCATCCTTCATAAATCCTACATAACTTGTGTCAAAGCATCCACATTGGTCTCATAAAAAAAATCATCAAAATTTGATGAGAAGTACAAATTTGATGAGATGAACATACCATACTCATCATAATTCCAAATTGGACTCATCATTAGACTCATCAAAATAATAATATAAAAATATTTTTTTTAAAATTTTTTTCAATATTTTATACTTATACTAATTACATGTATATTAATAATTTATTTTGATACTTAAATTATTATTTTCAACAATGTTTAATAAAACTAGAATTAAAAAAGTATAATAAACACTTTATTCTATAGAGAAAATAAAAATAAAAAGAGAAAAAAGTGTAGGAGAAATAAAATATATTAAACTAATAAGATGAAGGGTGAATAGTAACCCTTCAAATTTGAAATGTTTGTCTATTTTTACTGTAGCTCAAAGTTTAAAAAATATAGTTTTATGAGACTAATGGGGGGTAGTTTTTAATATAAATCATCAAATTTGTGTTTGATGATTGATTTGATGAGACCAATATGGATGCTCTCTCATATTCCTTTTTTAAACATCAGCCGCCTGAAATTGCAATAAGTTTAGCTCGAGTTAAGATGTGTTTTATCATCATAGTCAAAATACATTTTTTAAACATTGCAAATGCGATCAGTTGAAGCGAACACAAAAATTGCAGAAAAATCTACAAGCTTTCTGATTATTTAGCGACTTCAAAACCATGAATAACAAAAAAAAGCATCCAGTTTATTGTCAAAAGTATTGGTGGCAATTTGCCAAAAAAAAAAAGAAGAAGAAAAAAACATTGGGGGTAACAAACTCTATTTCCCCTTCAATTCTCATTCTTCTTTCTCTCACTTTCAAATCCATATGCCTATTTCCTTCAGTATGGCATAAGGGAATGTTCAATATTAATCACTGAATGGTGCAGTCACTTTCGTCTCTCTCATATTCAACACAAAAGAAAAAGTACAACAAAATAAAAGTAAATATAAACAAATAACGTTATAATAAGAAATGATACGTTTGAGATACTGAAAAAGGTTGAAGATGGATTTCCTCTTCTGTTTCTCTCTCTAAACGCCTTATCAAAGCATTCAAATGAGTTTCTATCTCCTTGCTTCCAGATTAAAGATGAATGTTTGGGTTTCTTGGGACGGCTGGAAAATGAGGGATTGAAAATGGGTTTGCTATGCGGGATGCCAAAAAATGAGAGATCGAAAATGTGTTTGTTGTGACTGGAATCGAGTTCGCACGCAGGGTTGAAAATGGATTTCTCAATCTGGGTCTCTCCTTTCGCACGCGAGGGTGGGTTTGGGTTTCTCAACTGCGGAATCGATTTTCTCTCTCTAATTGTGGGATCGAGATGGAAGACTTCCTCAATTTTTCATGTTTTCTTGATTTCTCTCTACCAATGGATGGATTTGAAGCTAGATTTGAAAATGGTGCCGACCGAAAAATCTGCACTCAACTCTGGTATGGTTCTGGCAAAAACCCTAGTCAGAAGCAAACGAGGGAGGCTGAGAGAGTTTCTCTCTCTTCGAAAGGTTGGGGATGAAATATGAATTCGAATGTCTCGCGTTTTGGTTTCCAACCATTTTGTTTATGTCTGATTTCGTTTACGTCTGATTTCTTTTTTTTTTTTGTTTTTCAATAATTGTTTTTAAAAATTAGGGGTGACGTGACTCCGTCAACTCCAGTAATAATCGACTCTATATATCATTTCTATTTCCAATTGAATAAGGTTCAGGATCTGACTCCTTTTGTTTTGTCTATACGAGCAGCACAAAAATTAAAAAAACAATGGTTTTTCTTTGTTGCACGTAATTGATGATATACTACTGGTGATAATAATAGATATGGTTTTACTGTAGCGTCTCCGATCTCCACGTATAAATAGTTAAAAGTTGAAATATTCAGATAATAATCACATAAATCGTACACCTCATGGCCATGTGCAACTATGTGTAAACATGTAATATGTATAGTACAAAATATCACAGCAAAAAAATAAAAAGATTTGCCAAAACTAATGTACTAGAAAACTTAAAACCTTAGAACCCAAATTAAAATTCTCCAAAAGGGTTTATAGAGTCATCCTTTTAAAATACAACTAAAAAATAAAAGATTCATAACTGAAAAGCAGGAGGAGAATGATTTCTTGCTAATCACTCCACCAAGTGGAGTCAACTCCCCTAGCTCAAACTCGACCTCTACAACAACTTTATGATTTCGTAAAACAGAAACGCAGGTGGAAACACCATATGAGATTATATGAAATCTCAGCAAGTAACCAACCAATCAACATACAAGAGTTTAAAATCACATTTAAACAACCAACGCATTCCCACAAACCCACAATAATTCATGCAAGAAATCCATTCCCTTTCCCTGAAAGGGATACATTTACTCACATACGTCAAAAATCCCGCTTTTGACTCACAACACAAACCAAACATAAGTGTACACCATAATCTCCTCTTGGAACCACCCGTACATCTTGCCTCTTTTCGTCACACTACGGGGGACGATCGTGCATAATATTTTGTAACGAGCAATACCCAGCTCTGCGCGCAGCGTGTACCGTGGTTGAGTATCTTCTAACCCCTGAGAGCAGAGGGACCATAGGTCAAGTCAAGAACGTTGCTATCTTGACAGACCTAGCTATCGCCAGGCGACAGTCTAAAGGATGTCACATCAATTTATTAATCTCTCGAGTGACCAAAGGAGATTCACCGAGATAATGCTCTATCTCGGTTTGGGGTCATGATCCACACAATCCATACAATTATTTTATTCCGTATGCACCATGGTATCTCTAGAGGACCATTTGCATACCTTGACTCTTTTAATTATACCACCGGTAACGACCGTGCAATTGACTTAGTAACGAATGATACCCAACTCCGCTCTCGATACATATCATAACCAGACATCCTTTAGCTCCCACCAGCAAAAGGGCCACGGACTCAACACGAGAACATCACCGTCTCATTTGATCCCGTTGCTGCCCAGTGACAACCTGTGAGACACACATCACCCCAATCCTAGATTAGAGTCGTGACACACACACACATTCACATACCAACCAAAACACATCATCCATATTCTTAAGTATAAAGCATGGCATCACAACACAATTAAATAATTAAATAAATGCATGTATGTATGACAAACAAATATTGGATGTCATGAAAAATCACACAACAAGTAAATGCACAATACACAACGATCATAAACCAATTCCACAAACATAGTTTTACAAACACAATTTTACAAATAAGTTTCACAAACAGTTTCACAACCAACTGCACGCATTTGCTCGTCCTTCATTATCAGCCTTAGGCCCAACCAACTAAACTCCAACTTGATAGTATTTCATTTAATAGAGTTTGATTTAATCATGGGTATGGATTGGCTATCAAGGCATTATGCCAAGATTGACTGTCGTAAAAAAAAAAAAAATTGTTTTTGATTTATCAACAAAAGAAAAACTTTGTTACATAGGGGAAATAGTTAACTTCATTTCCTCGATTGTAACGGCAAAGCAAATAAAAAAGCGTATAAAAGAAGGAGTGAGGGTGTTCTTGGCTGTAATGCTGAATTCGTTGGAAGAAATTAAAGGTGTTAAGGGAATCTCTATATTCTTGAATGAGTATCTGATAGACCTTCAATGTTTCGATATGACCCTTTCTTAAAATAAAAAGGTGAATTATGGAAAAAAAAACCCAGAAAAATAGGAATTTATCGAGAAATAGAGTAAATCTCATGTAGATCAGTTCCTACATTTTCAAATAACAATTCAAGGATTAATAAATATTGACAAATCATCATATGAATGAGATAAAAGATGTAATATATAGCATTTTTCTTAAAAACAAACATTTCGGATGAAAACAAGTTGTCCACCATGATTTAATGGATCAAAATTGTTTGTTACCATAAATAAACAGAACTACATTCATAATAAAAAGAATCAAGCAAACACAATTCTCATGCCAAAACAAGAAAAATAGCAAAACCTAAAAGGCAACTTTGTAATCCTACACCGTTAGTATCTTACCCAAATGAAGTTTTGCCAACACGCACAAATACTACCATCAAATAAAACCAAATTTCACACAAATTTGAATTTCACCAAAAAACATGAAAACATTAAGAGAGAGAGAGAGAGGGAGTAAAAACAGACTCTATGTATAGGAACAACTTTGGTGTGCCAAGGTATGGGCTCAAGTTTCTCTCTCTTCAATAGTTGAAACGATGACTAGATTTGGGTTCAAAAATGGCTAGAGAAGAAGGCCGAAACAGACGTCCAAGAGCTGGATCACAATTCTCTCTCTTCACGCGAATCAAACCTCTCTTCACGATTCTCTCTATTTCCTTTCTTCGAAAGTTGGGTAAGAAAGTGGCCGAATTTAGGTAAGAAAGTGGTCGAAAAAGATGGCCGGAGGTTCGCCTAATGAAATCGCACATAACGTTTCTCTCTCTTTATGGGAACAAATTTGGGTAAGAATATGGCCAGACTTGGGTATGGGCACACAGCGTTTGGGCATTACAAAGTGGTCAGAGAAGATGGCTGGAAAACTGGCTTGAGGAAATCGTACACACTTTCTCTCTCTCGCGAGAACACTTTTGGGTAGAATGGATGTGCTCTCTCACGAAAACTGGCTTGGGGTCGACTCTCCCAACCTGACACCTCCTAGCATTTCTATTTTTTTTTTAATCTATCTTATTATTTTATTTTTTATTTCTTTATTGTTAATTAAAAAAAAAAAGTTCGTCTCTTAAATGTTTGTCTGTGTAGAAATTGAATTGTTTCCTTCTATAAAATGTGAAATTAAGTCTCTATTTAATCAGAGAGTATTGTCTCTTAAATATTTATTTGTATAGAGTATTAGTAATAGTGAAGATTAGAACATTTACAAAAAGAAATAGTATATTGGTGAAGTTTCAAATACATTGTTTTACTTTATAATATTATGTTTGGTATGAAGATATTTTAAAATGTATCTGATCATGAATGTAAGTTTTTAAAAAAAAATAAATGATGACTATTTTCCTTAAAAAGAAGAATGGTAACAAGTTGTCGGGAGAAAATAAAACATGGATTTGCAATTTCGGTTGTGATCTTTGCCAATTAATGTCCTTTTTCCAAATAATCTGTAGTACTTTTTAGCCATCATCCATGGCGCAAATCAGGAGAAAAATTATGAAAAAGCCAACATTCGAGCATATTACAATTTATATTGTATTTAAGCTTGACTGGTTGTATGTTATATGTAAATGTCCTTTTATGTAATTTTGCTTTACATTAAGTCGTAGTCCATTTCCATTGTATAGTTAGGCGGTGCATATGTATTTTATATACATGTACTTTGCTAATATTTTAATGAGTAAGGTTAGAGTGAAGCCAACATTCATAACACACATACACATAAACAATCAATATTTATATTGTTTATGTGTATGTGTCATGAGTATTGGCTTTACTCAATATTTTTACTATTTTAATACAACACTTAGAGGCATTATTAACATATGCATTACATTTGATATGGTATCCGTGATAGTCTAAAGTCTTCCACATTTGCTTTCGTCATTTTCCATTTCCAGGCTTCGTGATTTCGTCATCTCACTTTACTCTTCGTCATTTCAATTCCAACTTTCCAGATCAACTCGATTTCGTCACTTTCACTGGCAATTTCATTCATCACAGATCAACTCGATTTCGTCACTTTTGATTTTGTGACTTTATTTCTTTTTCAATTTCATGTTTCGATTTCGTGACTTCATCTCTTTCTCGATTTCGTGTTTGGTATTCATGTTATCATGCCTGTGTCTAAGATGCAAGAAGTGCTTTTTGTGTAATTTAGGCCCGTTTTGGATTTATGGGTGAGTTTATTTTATTTTAATTCATCTTAAATTTATCATTATATTTTTTTTTTAAATTTTTGTATAAAATATAATAAATAATTCAACAAATTTCAAATCTTAGTTCAAAATTTTCAAATTCTAACATAATAATATTAAAAAAATAATATTTCAATAATATTTTATTCAACTTTCAAAACTCATCTCAATTTATATCATCTCTCAATCTGAATCACCTCTAAAACTTTTTTGCTAAATTTTATGGAAGTAATTAGAACATTTTAAAAAGTTATAAACGTGTTATTTTCATTTAACCAAAGCTCAATTAATTGATGCATTTTTAAGAGGGCCTTAGAAGTTTACGAGGGTTGTGAGTTAATTTATCTCTAAAAACACCTTTTCATCTACAAGTATATTGGCTTTAAGCCTTTAAAAATACGTCAAGCATATATTTATTAAATACTCAATAATTCTCAATAGTAGATTTCTTTACAAATCTCTACAAATAAATAAAATTAAGTCTATCTCATAACGAAACTCACTATTGTTGGGTTTAAACCGGCTGACCAGGTGAGGAAAGAGCCACACGGGCGATTAAAGACTTGGCCATGCGGGATTCCTTCTTATGGGAACAAATTAGGGATGATTTGAATTAAGAAATGAGATGAGATGAGATGAGTTTTGAAAATTGAGTAAAATATTATTTTTTAATATTATTATTATTTTAGAATTTAAAAAAAATTAAACTAAAATTTTAAAAAAATTAGATTATTTATTATATTTTATATAAAAATTTTAAAAAATATAATAATAAATTTAAAATAAATTGAGATGAGTTAAACTTACATTTAAATTCAAACTGGCCCTAGGGCAAGTTAACTGTATCGTATCTCCTTAGGATTGGGACCTGCAAATTACAATTCATTTGAAATCATCACTAAGAGTATCCTCATTGGTCTCATCAAAAGAATCATCAAAATTTAATGAGAAATATAAATTTGATGAGATGAATATACCATACTCACATAACTCTACATGGATTTATTATTAGACTCATTAAAATAATAAAATAATAATATTTTTAAAAAATATTTTTAACAATTTTTAATTTGATACTTAAATTATTATTTTCAACAATTTTTAATAAAACTAGAATTAAAAAAATATGATAAAGACATTTATTCCATAGAGAAAAGAAACAGAAAAAGAGAGAAAGGTGTAGGGGAAATAAAATATATTAAATTAATAAGATGAATGGTGAATAGTAACCTTTCAAATTTGAAGAATTTGTCTACTTTTACTGTAACTTAAAATTTAAGAAATATAGTTTGATAAGATCAATGTAGAGTATGTTTTAACATAAATTATCAAATTTGTATTTGATGATTGGTCTAATGAGACTAATGAGGATGCTCTAAACAGTTTTCTTTGAACTGAAACGGAGCAAAATATACATACCAGCTCGACCCTGTCAACAATCAAATCACGTCTAGAGGGTTACAACATTAAATTATCAGGATTCGGAATTAAGTACTTTGAGGCATTACCGGCCTCCTATAATAGATCGATAGGTGCCTCTAGCAATCTGTACAATATTCTGAGTTTTCTACACTCATAGTACCCAATTTGACTTATCACTAGAAGTTTCTCCAACTTTAGGACCCCTAGCTTTGTTCTCTAGAAAGGAAAACCACACTACTGACCACAGGCACGAAATAAGTCAACAGTTTGGTGTCACCAATGGGATATGTAAACTTTAATCGAAATCAAAGTTCCTAATAAAACACATTGAAAAATGGTTTGTGAATGGAAAATGGCTATGATGGACAATGGCAGTATAGAGTTGGATAGGCAATTTGCAGAGTTGAGGAAGAAGTTGCAATAATGGAGGGTACAAAAAATGGAAACAAGGGAGCAAGGCAAATGATTATGCCCAAAGAATAATGCGGTCGTTTGCAGTATAGTTTTTGGGGTATCGATTTTACAAGGAGATGAATTGAGAAATTGAAGAACAGTAACGAAATTAATAAAAAGATTTAGACGAGTGCGAAAAGTAAATTTTAGAGTGTGACGTAAATCAAAACTAAATGAGTAATTTAAAAAGTATAAAAATGAGACGAAAAGTAGAGCGTAGGAAATTCCTTGTGTATTTGTGGTATTCAAATTTATTCTTAATTCATTGATAACTCAATTAAGAATTCTATATCTAAATTCTTAATCGGAAGATATAACATTAATAACCAAAATTTAAATCAAATGTAACTCTTTGAAAAATCATTCTTCGCGCTTAACTCTCATAAATTGTTATCGACATTGAGAAAATCCAACGACGACAATATACCCAATAGGCGATATTGTAGCAGAGAATTAAATCAATATAGACAATCAATTGCTCCAAACATAATTATAGAACTAATCCACTCAATAGAAAAAGCATGACTGAATCCATAAATGAAATAGATTCTATAATTATTTGAAGACGAAAAACATCACAAATAAATTGAGAATAATAGAACAAAAGAGTTTTAATATTTAAAGACTAAATACATGAATAAAAAATAAATTACAAACATCATCACACACACAAGTTCATCATTGGCCCTCCTTAAGAATTTAGTTACACATATTGAAAATATGCAACGAAAATTCTCTAATGGATAATATGGAAGAGCCAATCATTATTTTCTTCTCTCTTCTTTGGTTTTTCTTTTATTTTCTCAAGCTCTCAAAACAATGGCTCTTCCAAGGAATCCAAGCACACTGAGCATGGTCTTAGAACACACACATCTCCCTTCTATTTATAAGCATCCTTCATGCAAGTTGTCATGACAAAATCATCACAATTTCAACTTGTTTTGCCATGTGCCATTCTTGAATCCAAGTGATTTATGAGTTGTCATTTTGATCATTTGTTTTCCCACTATGCATGAGCTGGATTTTGCTTGTAGGTTGAGTGTTTCAATTTTGCTTCTCTATCCATTAGTTGTCTTGTATGACTTAATATCTTGTGGTCAAATAATTTATCTTGAAGAAATTTGAGTGCACTTCATCTTGCATATGCATTGATCATTGAATTTCCAAATTGGTGTATGAGTGCTTGCTGGAAAATATTATGATGACATTTGGATTTGATGCAAGTGGCTGAAGAATATTCAGGAACGTCAAGTGCAGGTGCATTCACTTGATGGTTGATTTTGTCTTGGATCGAGCGGATATCTCTAAAAACATAAAACATAAAAGTTATATATATTTCTCTTTCGGTTCTATATCATCTTGAATCAGCTTAATCGGAGATTTGATGAGAGAGTTATGCCCATATTACGAAAAGACGTCAAAATTGTCTAAAATTCTGCAATTATCTTTATTTGCTCCTAACGCCTCTATTTGTGTCCTAAATCAAAATATAAGAATAATGAATATATTTAGGCATCAAATAAGAATAAAATATTAAATATTAAGAGAGAAAAATATGTCATTTTATATTCTCATCAATATATTAAATCATGCTTATATCTATCTCAAGATAAATGAACATTAATTTTAATAACATGAGTTATATCTATTATTTTCTCATTTCTTTAAGCATTTAAATAGACTATTTAGAGTGCATTTTTGTGCACTCATCAGCAAACAATGTGACATCCTAAATCGAAAGGGGACCATTCCAAAGCAACCCGGATGAGAAGAGGAAGATGCATGATGACCTACATGAACTCATTAAAAAATATGAGAACATGGCACTGTGGCATGACGAGTGAGAGCATCTTTGACACCATATAGTAGCAACTAGCAAGAGACTGAAAGTATGAAGGGTTATAGGGGTGCTACCCTCGCCATACGGTGCAAGATAAGATCCTCTCCGCACTGCATAAGGTGGGGGGCGAGGTTTTCACCTCCGCCTCGAGAATGTGGTGGCGGGGTACCTCGCCCTGCTAGGAGGGGTGCGAGACGGATTCTCAATCCATTCGGCTTGATGTCCATTTAAAAAATAGACTACATTTTACAAAGTTTAAAAATTATACCTAAATCTAAAAGTGATAAAATACATTTTTTAGACCCTAATTATGAATTTAAAATTTTTAAATATGACTATAATTTAAAAATAATATAGCTTTTAAATTTACTATGCATATTTTGTGTAAGTTGTAGTATAGTAATTTTTAAACTATATAATTTTTCAATTTGTTAGTACGTATTTTATGTAAATTGTAGTTTTTAAACTATGTAATTTTTAAATTTTTTAGTGCATACTTGTGAAGAATTTGTAAAATGTAAATATATATTAATATGTATAAATACATTTATGTTTATATATATATATATATATATATATTATATACGCGGGGACGGAGCGAGGGAAATGCGGGGCAGGGTTGGGCCCTCCTCGTCGCTCACCCCCGCTAGAAGAGTAGATGCCCAAAGAGGGGGGTGCCCCGCCCTTGCATGTGCGGAGTTGGGTTGCTCGCTTCTCCATGCCGGGGTGGGGCGGACGGGGCGGGGTGTGGGGCCCCGCTGCCCACCCCTAAAAGGTTATCTTATAAGGTCTAACTAGGAATGTTTGAGGACAGATGATCAAGATGAAAATGTAACTAATTTGGTAGGATTTTTAAAAGAGATTTGACCTAAAAGCCCCTTTATAGCGGGATTGCCAAGAAAGACGCATAACCTTTGCTGGAATTCATGGATAGAGGAAACAACTTCATGAATGAGGAAGATCTGTTGAGGGCGTTGACCCATCCCCGAAAGGCAAAGGTGGCCACTACATCTGAAGGGAAGAAAAAGATTCCCGCCCTCACCATCAGGACTCTAGGAATCTCACTATATTCTGAATTTTCTACACCCATAATATTATCTAATTTTCGGTTATGTTTGGGTGGTAAGAAGTGATAAGAAGAGCTGTGAATAGTAGTAATAAAAAATTAAATAACAATAAAAAAATAATGAATAGTAATAAAACATAGATAAAAAATAAAAATAATAATCAAATATTCTGAAAATATTTGAGAATATCTCGCTTGGCAAACATAGTAGCATTGGAGGTTTCCTTCATGACTCCGATTTCTATTCTTCTTGGAGGAAATCCAAACTACTAAGTGTTATTTCATTGAGTGTGATCACTAAATGGTGTATCCTATAAAATTGCACCCTATCCATGGTGATGATTCTCATGAAGAGTGATAGTGGTTAAAGATGTAGAGACACAACCTTTTGACTAATTCAAAAGGTTGCATCTCTTGTGAAGTGTCAAAAGACATAACACTTTGAATTAATCAAAGTCTTGTGTCACTTACTAAGAGTTGTATCACTTAATAACCATTGAGACATCAATAGTTGTAACTCTTTCAAATGAGTGCATAGTTGCCTATAAATAGAGGCTACTAGTGCACAAATCGTTTATTCACATTTTTCTTCTTACCATTACCAACTTGTGGGACAAAGACCCTCACGGGATTGTCATCATTTGCATTTCGTCTTGTTTTTTATTTTCTAACAGTGGCATCAAGAGTCGATCATGTTTGAAGAAATTTTAGGAATTCTTTCATGCATTGAAAAGACGATTAACAGAAAAGTGATTGGTTTAGCAACCACACTTGCATATTTTAATCATCTCCAAAGACTTGAAAATCCAAGAGTTTCACTTTATCAAGTCATGGTGGGAGGATTGGAGTCTACCGAAAATCTGAAAAATTTGGTAAATTGTTATTACTTTGAACAAAATTATTGGAGAATTTTTACTCAAAGAAATAACATTTTTTCCAATTTTTATCACCCACCGGCACTATTTTGGGGGGTCGTCGGAGTTCTCCATCGCTGTGAGATTTCATGGACCTTGTAAGTACGTCGGAATCTTCAACTCTAGTGACCATATCGCCGGAAGAAAGTGAAAATAATGAATTTTGAGACTTTGGAAGTGCCCAGCCCAAGGAAGAAGAAAGGAATTTGAATATGCTTGGACTAAATGACAAGTTGTTTAGTTCAACTTCAAAACCGGCAACACTAAACGATAGGTCGTTTAGTGAGGAGTCAAAAATGTGGGCTAAAAGCTGTTTTTTAGAATTGTTACCGCTAAACGACATGTGCCTAGAACAGCCAAACAACATGCCGGTTGTCAATGGTCGCAATCCTTCATTACTAAATGACATGTTGTTTAGTCTATTGAAGCCAAACGACATTGCTGCTTTTGACACTAAGGAGGCACGACTGTTGGTGCCAAACGGTGCTGTTCACTCCAGCCGAGTCGAGCCGCCTGTCCAACTACAAGCTCAACCGCCTTCGGAGTCGTTGACCAAGCCGTCTTTGGAGTCGTTGACCCAACCGTTAACCCTGGGTCAACTCCCGTACCCGGCTTGACCCACCTAACCCAGTTTACCTAGTTCCCTACCTTGATTCGTACCAACAACTCTTTTTTGGGTCGTTCGAGGCCATTTCAAGCCCAATTTGGTCCATTCAAAAATCGTGCTCTAAAGTTTGTGGCAAATTATAATAAAATATTTTTTTGACAAAATCATCATTAGAAATTCTTTGAAAGAGGGGAAACATCAAAGAGGGGTCGTGGAACATTCCAATCGGAGCGACACTTTCATTATTCTTCTTATATGAAGAACAAGAGAATTTCTAGGCTGCCTATTTGGATTAAATCCAAGGGTTATTATTATTAAGTTTGTAATAATTTCTTTTTTCACAGTTGAATTATTGTATTTGAATAACACACAGTTATTAGTATTATTTCTACAATGTTGTTGTTAATTTATGATGTTTTATTATTTATGGTACCGAGGAAAGATATTGATCTATCGGGAATAGAAAAACTGAATGAAAGAAATTTTAGGATCTGAAAAAGGCAGATAACTTTTCTCATTTAAAAATATTTGGATTCGCATGTTTTCCCTTACTTAGATAGTATGAAAAACACAAACTCTCTTTTCGAAGTAAAGATTGCATTTTCATTGGCTATGCGAGTTAACAAAAAGGCTACGGTGCCTTGACTACACATCTGGCCGAGTGTACATATCTCGCAATGTTGTCTTTCATGAAGAAGAATTCCCAGCTAAGATTGGAGTCCTTTCCTCAAGTGCCTCACCGAGTGGAACCCCCGCAGGTATGTCTTTTCTAGATTCTTCATTTTCATTTCCATGATTTCATTCCTCTGAAACCGAAAGAAATTTCTCCCAAATTGAAAATGTCCCAAACCCTAACACTCAGTCGCCGTTTCCTCTCTCCCAAATTCTTGAAACTGAAAGTTCCATTCCATCTCAACAACCTCATTCTCGCGTAAATGATCAACCCATTGCATCAATATCTCGAAAGCAACCTCACCTAGAAAATGAAACAGAGCACCAGTCTGAAACAACCCACCTCAAACACCAACAAACACCATCCCGAGCAGTCACACGTTTGATGACCAGAGACTCAAATCCCAAGCAATTTCTAGACTTCACTGTGTATTCAACTTGATACCCCTTGCAAGTACTATAAACAGTGGTCACCGAGCCTGAACCAACCACATACGCACAAGTTGTAACTTCTTCCGAATGGCATGGTGCAATGGGTCTTGAGTTTGATGCTTTAATGGTAAATGGAATTTGGTCACTCTATCCTCGCCCACCTGGTAAGCATATTGTTAGAAATAAATGGGTGTTTAACATTAAACAACTCTCTAATGGTCGTATTGAGCCCTATAAAGTGCGACTCGTTGTAAAGGCTTTTGATCAGCAACATGGGATTGATTATGAGAAAACCTTTTCCCTAGTGGTGAAACACATTACCGTACACTTGGTTCTTGCATTAGCAGTTTCTTTCAATTGGAATATACATCAAATTAATATTTCAAATGCATTTTGCATGGGTTGTTAGATGAAGAGGTTTTTATGGAACAACCTAAAAGTTTTGTTTATGAAAATTTTTCAGGCCATATGTGCAGATTACACAAGTCACTATACAGCCTAAAACAAGCACCAAGTGCTTGGTTTCACCGTCTCTCACAATCCCTTTTGGAATATGGTTTTATTGAGTTAAATGCTGATTATTCTCTTTATTTATACAAATGATTTTGTGAAATTATATATGCTAATTTATGTCGACGATATTCTGGTAACTGGTTCAAGCAAAGCTGCCATTGACTCATTCATTTTTTCCCTTAAATAATCATTCTTGGTTAAAGATTTGGATGAATTGAGTTTCTTTCTAGGAGTTCAGCCAACCCGAGACAAACATGGCTTGCATATTCGACAAACACGATACATCATGGATTTACTTGAAAGCACAAAATGGGAGGTGTGAAACCCCCTAAACTGTCCAACAATATTCGAACCCAAGCTCCCTTTCGAAGAAGGGGAACTCTTGATCGATCCAACTGAATACTATCGAGTAGTAGGTGCTCTTCAGTATTGCACAATATCACAACCTGATATCGCGTTTGCTGTAAATCAATTGTGCCAGTTCATGCATAACTCCCATGAGCCACATTGGATGGCGGCAAAACGTGTGATTCGGTATCTAAAAGGTACAATAGATTATGGTCTTTATTTCTCATATGATGAAATAAATTTAAATGCTTATTGTGACTTTGACTGGCCAGGAAATCTTGATGATTGATAGAGTACAATTGGTTATGGTATATTTCTTGGCCCAAATCTGATAACCTGGACAGCAAAGAAGCAACTAATAGTCTCCAAAAACAGTAGTGAAGCTAAATATTGAAGCATAGCAATTGCCACTGCCGATCTCTATTGGATAAGGATGCTACTCAAGGAACTTGGAATTTAACTTTCATCTACTCCAACAATTTGGTGTGATAATATTGGCGCCATTGCTTTGGTGTCCAATCCGATTTTTTATGTGAGAACAAAACACGTTGAAGTTGATTATTATTTCATCTGTGAAAAAGTACTCAATAAAGATATACAAGTCAAGCATTTTTCCACAACAGATCAAATTGATGATATGCTCACAAGGGTTATACAGCTCAAAGATTTGCATTCCTTCTGTCCAAATTAATGGTGATCATGATGCCATCAATTTGAGGCGGGTGTTAGATCAAATCCCATTATTAATCCCAAAGATCAAGCACATATTCATGAGAAATTCAAAGGAGCAGTTACAATAGAAAATCCCGAGAATATAGCCCACAATCATGCAGCTGTAACTGGATCAACGTGATCCCTGTTTTTACTCTTCCGTTTCGTTTATTCTCTCTTGTAGACGTTACTAATTGTTACTTTTGTAAATCAGCCATTTTCCATATTTCAATGATTTTGTAAAGCTGTAATGTCTCATATATCGTAAAGCTGTAACGTGTAAAACATTTAGGTCTATTTCATTTTTAGAAATGAAATGAGATAAAAATTTTAAAAAAATATATATTATAAAAATATTTTTTTAATATTAGTTTTATTTTAAAATTTGAAAAAGTAATTTTAGAATTTGAAAAAATTAATTTTTTTATTATATTTTATATAAAAATTTTAAAAAATATAATAATAAATTTGAAAAGAATTTAAAATTTTTAATTTTATCTTTCAAAGCAAACTAGTTCTTAATTATTGTATTATTTAAATGGAATGAAACACATCCGAAAGGCAAATTGGCCTCTTCGTGTTCAATCATATCAACTTTTGATTTTATGAGTTCGTACATATTTTAACAGTTAAGTATTTTTTGCCTCAAACTAATATAACATTTTTTTTTTTTGAAAGGAAAATAACTTCATTCATGATAGACTAAGTAGAGAAATTAAAATCAGATAACACAGCAGCCATAACCTCTCCTGGTCCATCTTCCACCCAAAACTCTCTCATGCTCAACTCTCAAGCACATCCCTGCTGCTATATGAGCCACCTTGTTGCACATTCCAGGAGTGTACATACTACACAAGCTTCCAAGATGGATGGCAACTGAGGTATGAACGAATATCATCAATAATTGGTCCCAGCCATGAGAAATCTGCGGAATTTGTGAGGACAGCATCAATTATCGACTTTTTGCATCCCCAAACACAACTTGAGTGAAGTGTAGTTCAATACAAAGCTCCATGGCCCGAAGAAGAGCTAGGCTTTCCGCATGCTTTGCTGGTGAGACATGATTCATTGCAGCCATATTTAAAAGTAACATGGAGAGCTCCCATATGATCTCTAATTATTACTCCAGCCCCCATAGCCCCACTGTGTGCAATAAAAGAGGCATCAAAATTGCAATTAAAATAAGGCATAATCGGCAACTGCCACCTAGTAGGAAGGGAGGAGCCTCTAGTAAAAAAAAACCACCGGCTGAGTCCACAAGGTTAGCCTGCTTGAATAAAGACATTTCAGTAATACCTTCAAGAACAGACTTTGGATCTGTGAATTTATCTTTAAAGATAGCCGCATTTCGCCTAATCCATAGTTGGTACAGGATACAAACAATTAATTCTAACTCATCCTGAGAAAGCTTGGTTAACATCTCAAGATTTTTATGCTGTTTTCTTTTAAGATTTTTATTCAGTTTCTGGGTATTCTGCAATGTTTAATTTTGAAGATTGGTTGGTGCTATATTGATGAAATTCAGTTGCATACTAAGATTTTTCCACGTTTCCCGTTAGGGTTCTTGGGAATGGGATTAATTAATTGTGTTTGTTTAGCTTCTGGGCTGGTATATATCGTTATTTTAAGAATGGATGGATATACAGATAAAGAAACTCCGTGATTTAATGGGTGGAGGTATGGATGTATTTGGGTAATTGCATATTTCTTTGTTATTTTATTTTATTTTCCTGTTTAAATGGATTCATTCTGAAAAAATGGGAGTAACACATTCTGAAAATTGCAGCCCAGATCATATATTGGAAAATCGATTTTTTTCTTAAAATCATTCGGCAGAAGAGATACCTATATTTGTTTTAACGACCGAATTTATAAAGGTTTTGCGGCTACTTAGATTCTAATATGAGAAGTGCACTTGCGCCATGATGCCATTTTTGTATTGTCAGGCCATTCCAAACCATACTGCACTAAAATTCTAGAGTGCTTTGTGAGGGTGAGGCTGAAATATCTCAAGTAGGCCCAGGCTTATTATTAAATACACTAGAAGACAAGAATGAGGAAAAGTTGAGTGGACCAGTTCACATGGGGGACAAGACATAAAGGCAAGCAACCGACACACGCAAGAAATAATATCCAGCTTATATATATATAAAGGTAACCATCAAAATAAGGAGGATCGATCAATGGACTCTCTGGACGGATGACTCTCTGGCTGCATAACAATTCCTCTATTCTCTTAGATCGTTTAGTTCATCTTCTCAGACGAACCCGAGGGTTTATATCAGTAGAATCATGTATTTTATTCATGTACAGTGAGAGCCCTGAGAGACTGTAGATATTCATAATAGTGGATTCCCTTCCCCAAAATCCCGTGGACGTAGGCCTTAAGCCGAACCACGTAAATACTGTGTTTCTATATTTATTTATATGCTATCCACGCATGTATGGCCGCACCAGAGTCTCACCGGGGGCCTCAAACGACATCCATCGAAGCCCAACTCGCTCCAGTGGGCTGTGAATGATTTATTTTCCTGCTCTGGTCTGTTGAGATTTTCATGACATCAACATTGGCACCGTCTGTGGGATCTTTAGACCAGAGGTGGGAAAATGATGATTTTCTGGAACACTGGACGACTTCTCAGACACGCAAACGGTATCTCCAGATGAGTATTTTTAAATTTATTATTTTTGTATAATATCGAATAAAGGCGAGAGAATATCTCGCCTAGAAGAGAGACCTGCCTCTCATCTCTTTTGGATAGAAAATAAGTTGATATTCTCTCGCAAACACTACACTCGCCACTTATTATTTTTATTTTACAAAAATAGTCTGTATACAAGCTCGCCAGATAAAAACCAGACGAACACAGCACAGTGCATATAGATAGATCACGTGTACTGGACTGGGAAAAATACTATGCACTTAAGTGCACAGTGGGATCACATGTGCATGGCCCTGCCATGCACACAGGCACGGCAAAATGCCGTGCCCAGTTTATGGGCAGGCACCAAGAACTCGCGGCGGGGCGTCGCGAGTCGGGAAGCTTTGCCGGCGGTCCCACTGGGACCGCTGGAATTTTCTGGGCCCGCCACCGTGGTGGGCCCACGGCCTAGAGCACGGGCATGCATGCCCGGCGTGCCCCACGGGACTGGGCTTAGTCCCGTGGGTCCTCCACGGAATAGCTGCTGGCGGTCACCACCGTGACCGCCGGTGTTTTCTGTCTCCGGCAGGGCATCAACCCGCCGGAGACGTGCCCGTGCATGCACGTCGAGGAAGAGAGGGCCCAAAGCTCACGGCGTTGCGCTGTGAGCTCGGGTCACCATCCGGTGGTCATCACCGTGACCGCCGGAGCCTTCTATCCCTGATGAGACTGCCCCCTGCCGGTGTCCTTGCCGGCAAAGGCACGATCGGAACCACGTGCTCCTTGGAACGACGTCAACACCGTGGCTAGTTGCATATGGGCGTACGCCCATGTGCCCGCGGCGCCCTGCCGTGGGTCAAGGCACCCTGCTGGCGGTCCGAATTTTCTGGGCCTGCCACAGGGGCGGACCCACGACCCAGAGCCCGTGCATGCATACCCGGCATGCATACCCTCCACGAAGTGGCTGCCGGCGGTCACCACCGTGACCGCTGGAGTTTTCTGTCTCCATGCATGCTCATCCATCTCTCCAGCTCGCCCGCGGCAGACCGAGCTCGCCATGCACCGTGCTCACCATCACGCCCACGACGTCAAGGACTCGCCCACAGTAACCTTAAGCTCGACCACTGCACTCGGAAACATCTGGCCCGAACCACTTCTCGGGAACACTCAACTCGCCATACACCGTACTCGCCATCACAGCACATTTACAGATCGCCGACGACTCCACACCTCGCCAACCTCACGGTTCACACACTCGCCCAGTACACCTTTATTTAGGAAACAACAGCTCACCACACGAAATTGCCTCATCCAGCTCGCCATGCACAAGACCAAGCTCGCCATGCACAATGCTCGCCACCCAGCCTACCAGCTCGCCACATTTCCTTCACCCCCTCGCTACACTGAACGGGATTATCTCACCTACGACATCTGGGTTCGCCCTCTCGCCAAGCTCACGAAGTTCGCCCAAAACATGACCTCACGGTTATATTCTCCCAAAACCTTTCACAGCTCACCCAACACAGACGAGGGGCCGCCATTTATCTAGCGTTCGCCATAGACCATCATAGCTCGCCCAGTCTATTGACGGGCATCATGCTCGCCCAGACCGCCAAACCAGTTCACCTTCTCCTTCACAGCTCGCTCAAAGTAGTTCGCTTCACGCCCTCACACTTCAGCATACGGCTCGCCAATAGATCGCCAAGCTCACAATGCATGCTCGCCATCCATCCTCGCCGTTTCTTCCTCACTTCACGAGCATCATGCATAACCGCCAACGAACTCTCCTTCAGCTCGTCAACTTCACGGCGCTCTCCCAATACACATTCATTTAAATAATATTAATAATAATAATAACTTGCCATTCGCTTATTCGTGACCACCATTCGGTCACACATGGGCTCAGACCGCCCCTGGCATGCCTACAGCTCATGTACGGATCAACTCAGCTCACCTAGCTCATTCAGACTTCCCATTTCACCGCATTGGGTATAATTATGCTCACCTAACACATGGGGGCTGTGTTCCCAGCTCCCACAACTCACCTTCTCTATTTAAAAACTTATTTACGTGGAGTAAGTGTCTCATCCAGGATTTACCTATTTTCTATTTTATTTTTAGAGGTCACTCATCACCTCAGATTATGGAAATAAAAAATGCTGCAATACTATGGAATCAATTTTCACAAATTTTATACATTCGACAGCACATGCAAATTCGGACCCAACACTTGGACTTAGTGGCATGAAAATTCATATTTCTATTTAACATAATTGTTTTGCAGCTCAAAGTTGACCCGCCCATTCCACGGCAACACCAGTTCCATGTTCGTCATACAGGATCAGGTTTAGTCACGGGGTCGTCCGGCCACCCATGACCAGTCCAACGATTCGTTCGTCCAGGGCTTGAGACTTGAGGTCCCGCACCCAAGTTCACTCGTCAAGTCCTTACATCCATGATAGGCTCGAGGCTTGCGATCACCCACCAAGCTCACTCGACAAGCCTCATCTCGGATGCTTGCGAATCGCGGGGTTGAATCTCGGGTCTAGGCTTGCACGTAAACCCTCGCACACCTGGTTTCTTGCCAATGACCGCTTGTGGATTGCGGGGTCATAAACCCTCACACCTCACGACATTTTCTTGATAACATATATATTGCATGTTTTTATTATCTCAGGTACGGAAGACGGACCACCACTTTCTCAATCAACCGGATCGCGGGGTCGCTTGGGCTTCAAGTTTCGGCCCTCGGTCCGCTCGCCAAAGGGGTCGCCTGGGCTCCATGCCTCGCCCTTCAGACCACGGGGTCGCTTGGGCTCCATGCCTCGACCCTCGGTCCGCTCACCAAAGGGGTCGTCTGGGCTCCATGCCTTGCCCCTCAGACCGCGGGGTCACTTGGGCTCCATGCCTCGGCCATCGGTCCGCTCGCCAAAGGGGTCGCCTGGGCTCCATGCCTCGCCTCTCAGACTGAGGGGTCGCTTGGGCTCCATGCCTCGGCCCTCGGTTCGCTCGTCAAAGGGGTCACCTGGGCTTCATGCCTCGCCCCTCAAACCGCGGGGTCGCTTGGGCTCCATGCCTCGGCCATTGGTTCGCTCGCCAAAGGGGTCGCCTAGGCTCTAGGCCTCTCCCCTCAGACCGCGGGGTCGCTTGGGCTCTAAGCCTCGGCCCTCGGTTCGCTCGCCAAATGGGTCGCCTAGGCTTTAAGCCTCGCCCCTCAGACCGCAGGGTCGCCTGGGCTCCAAGCCTCGGCCCTCGGTTCGCTCGCCAAAGGGGTCGCCTGGGCTCCAAGCCTCGCCCCTCAGACCGCGGGGTCACCTAGGCTCCATGCCTCGGCCCTCGGTCCGCTCGCCAAAGGGATTGCCTGGGCTCCTAGCCTCGCCCCTCAGACCGCGGGGTCGCCTGGGCTCCATGCCTCGGCCCTCGGTTCGCTCGCCTTCAGACAACTCCATCACCACTCGACAAATCATCTGAATGAGAACTTTCAATAACAAGGTAAGGTGACGCTACCCACGATTCCCCCACGAATCATCACACTTAAGTTTTAATAAGGCTTGGAAGACAAATTACTACCATCCCAGTTTTCGGATATTTTAGAATTCCCACCAAAGTTCCTTTGCTAAGAATTCGCGGGGTAATGTGAGGGTGAAATATCCCAAGTAGGGCCCAGGCCTATTATTAAGTGCACTATAAGACAAGAGTGAGGAAGAGTTGAGTGGACCAGATCACATGGGGGACAAGACATAAAGACAAGCAACTGACACACGCAAGAAATAATATCCAGCGTATATATATAAAGGTAACCATCAGAATAAGGAGGATCGATCAATGGACTCTCTGGACGAATGACTCTCTGGTTGCATAACAATTCTTCTATTCTCTTAGATCACTTAGTTCATCTTCTCAGATGAACCCGAGGGTTTATACCAGTAGAATCATGTATTTTATTCATGTACAGTGAGAGTCCTGAGAGACTATAGATATTCATAATAGTGGATTCCCTTCCCCAAAACCCCGTCGACGTAGGCCTTAAGCTGAACCACGTAAATACTGTATTTCTATATTTGTTTATATGCTATCCGCGCACGTATGGCCGCACCGGAGTCTCACCGGGGGTCTCAAACGACATCCATCGAAGCCCAACTCGCTCCAGTGGATTGGGAATGATTTATTTTTCTGCCCTGATCTCTTGAGATTTTCATGACATCAACATGCTCCACTTGTTGATTGAATTAGGATACTTTTCATTCTTATTCACGTTTCCCAACATTTATTTATTTATTTTATTTCCCTCTCAAAGATATTGAAGAATGCGGAATGGCCAGAGCAATGCCCCCTTCAAGGAGGAGGATTTCCAGCGCTTTGATGAGTAAAGGCTCTGTTTTCCTTTTTCTTTCAGTAATTTCTGTTGTCGTCCCTGTTTATTTCTTGCAGTTCAGATTTTCATTATGTTTTTTGGTGGTGCTTTTCAATACCTGAAGTGACTTCATTTACTTAACCATCTATGAAAACCCATATTTTCATGAGTTATTGCCAATCACTATATATCGAGAGATCGAACTGGGGATATTGTTCATTCCCAGATGTATTCTACATGTAGACATTTTGTTTAATTTATTTTGTTGAACAAGTCATTTGATAAGACATTAGAATTATTGTGTTTGTTTTCTGTTTCTAAAGCAACTGCAACCTAATCAAAATTTCCCAATCATGTTGCTCGAGCTAAGTTTGTATATCCAGAACATCATTAATTAATTGTTGCAGGTCACCAGATTCATTGTTCTATGAAAGCCCACGCTTTGTGACTCACATTGATGATCCTGCCATTGCTGCACTGACAAAGTATTACTCAAAAGGTTTTTCCACCTGGTAACACTCCAGGAGTAAGCATCTTGGATATGTGTAGCTGTTGGGTATGGAATATCTTAATTCTGATCGCCCTCTTTCTATATTGCTTACTTGTGTTCTATAACTCATTATCAACATTAAATTAAGGTCAGCCATTTTCTAGCAGCATACAAGCAAGATCGGATTGTTGGGATTAGGTATGAATGAAGAAGGGCTAAAGCGAAATCCGATGAGAGCATGCTTTAGTTTGTTTTATCCTTCTGCTGAAATTTGGTGGGTAGAAGTTTTTTGATGAACTATAAATAAGTTAACATTTGAAAATTTGAACTCGGTGCCCCTGAAGACGGAATATGACTACTGCTGTTGGATAGACATATTTACCCTCGATTAGGGGTCCTATTGCTCAAATGTTGATGAGATTTATTACAAATTAAATCGGAATCAAGTATAGTTTTTTACAGGGGAGTAGGGAAAGTATTTCTCTAAACATCTAAATGCTCTCATTCCTTGGTGGAAAAATGTTGTAGGAGACACTTTCTCCGTGATAAAGCAGCTTTGAGGCATAATTAGATACAGTCCACGCACATGGGTTACGCCTAGAAAGTTTGTGGACATCTTTTCCACTTAGAGGTTTAAAAAGCAATACATGTTATGAAACTTAAAGAAAGGAACTACTATTGCAAAAGAGAAATAAGAAATTCTCTTGAAACTCTTAAGAACTCAAGCTTTCTTTCTCTCTCTATTTTTTCTTATGAATTTCATTACAACTGAAGCCTCTATTTATAGGCTTTGAAATTACTATGCAAGTTACTATGCAAGTCACTATGCAAGTTACTATGCAAGTTACTATACAAATTTAATATAATAGTGGTGGGGTCATTCACATTATTTAGTGGTGGGACAGGGGGCGGCTGCCGTCCCTCCACTAAATTCATTACACTCCCCCTTGAATGACCACTCATAAGGAATCTGCCTCGTTAAAACCTTGCCAAGTAAAAACCCAGTGGGAAGAAAAACCAATGGCGAAGGAAAAAGAGTACAGTCTTCTTATGTATCCACAAGTGCTTTAAGATTGCCTCATTAAAACCTTGCAGAGGAAAACCCAGTGGGACAAAACCTCAGCGAAGGAAAAAGAGTACAATCAGCACATTTACTCCCCCTGAAAAGTGCATGACAAAAGATCTTTGAGTCTTCGCATTCCAATGTTATGCACAATCTTCTTGAATGTGGAAGTTGGTAACGCCTTTGTGAATAAATCTGCCAGATTATCACTAGATCGTATCTGCTTGACATCAATTTCACCTTTCTCTTGAAGTTCATGAGTATAAAAGAATTTAGGTGAAATATGTTTAGTTCTATCACCTTTGATGTATCCTCCTCTGATTTGAGTGATACAAGCAGTATTATCTTCATATAAGATTGTTGGGCTATTATTGATCATAGTAAGTCCACACTTTTCCTGGATATGTTGAATAACTGATCTCAACCAAATACACTCTCGACTTGCTTCATGAATAGCAATGATTTCTGAGTGATTTGAAGAAGTAGCAGATAGTGTCTGCTTAACAGATCTCCATGATATGGCAGTATCTCCATAAGTAAATAAATATCCAGTTTGAGATCTACCTCTGTGTGGATCTGAAAGATAACCCGCATCTGCATACCCAATCAATTCTGGACTTGAACCACGTTGATAAAATAATCCCATATCAACCGTACCATGAAGGTAACGAAGGACATGTTTAATGCCATTCCAATGCCTTCGAGTTGGTGCAGAACTATATCTTGCAAGCAGATTAACTGAGAATGTAATATCTGGTCGAGTGCAATTTGCAAGATACATCAAAGCTCCAATTGCACTGAGATATGGTACTTCAGGACCAAGAATTTCTTCATCGTCATCACAAGGACGGAATGGATCTTTCTTCACATCAAGTGTTCGAACAATCATTGGAGTACTCAGAGGATGAGATTTGTCCATATAAAAATGCTTTAGGACTTTCTCAGTATACATGGACTGATGAATAAAAATTCCATTTGGCAAGTGCTCAAGCTGCAGGCCGAGACAAAGTTTTGTTTTGCCAAGATCTTTCATTTCAAATTCATTCTTTAAATATATAGCGGTTTTTGAGATCTCTTCAGGAGTTCCCACAATATTTAAATCATCAACATAAACCGCAATAATGACAAATCCGGATTCAGATTTCTTAATAAAAACACATGGGCATATAAGATTATTCTCAAATCCTTCTTTCAATAGATATTCGCTTAAGCGATTATACCACATGCGTCCGGATTGCTTCAACCCATATAAAGATCTTTGTAGTCTGATTGAGTACATATTTCTAGATGTACTTGTAGATGCTTCAGGCATCTTATATCCTTCAGGGATTTTCATATATATGTCATGGTCTAAGGATCCATATAAATATGCAGTGACCACATCCATCAACCGCATTTCTAATCCTTTTGTAACAACCAGACTAATCAAAAATCTAAATGTGATTGCATCCATAACGGGAGAGTATGTTTCTTCATAATCAATCCCGGGTTTCTGCAGGAAACCTTGTGCAACAAGCCGTGCTTTGTATCGCACAATTTCATTTTTCTCATTACGTTTTCGTACAAATACCCACTTATATCCAACAGGCATTACACCCTTTGGTGTTTGGACAACAGGTCCAAATACTTCTCGTTTCGCTAGCGAATTTAATTCAGCTTCAATAGCTGTTTTCCATTTTGGCCAATCATTTCTACGTCGACATTCTTCGACGCTTTTTGGCTCACTTTCTTCATTACTTCTGGTAATGTCAAGGGCCATTTTATATGAAAATATGTTGTCGACAACAGTTTTATTTCTATCCAGAATTTCTCCAGTTTTCATGAAATGTATTGAGATCTCATTATTTTCAGGTACCTGTTCCTCTTCAGGGGAAAACATTTCATGACACACCTCTTCAGAAGGTCCATTTTTAGGAGATTTATACTCTTCAAGATTTTCCTCTTCAGGAGGTTCTGGAATAGAAGATTTAAGCTCTTTAGGAGCATCAATTATATTTGTGGCCTGTATTGTGGGTACGTGTTCTTCAGGAACACCAAATTCATTTTGTATTCTTTTCCTTCTGGGAATTTTATCTTTTGCACCAATAGGTCTTCCACGCTTCAGGCGTATTTTAGATTCACCTATTGCTGTTTTGACAATTTGTCCTTCAGGGACTTCAATCCTTGCTGGAGCATTAACAGCAGGAATATAAGATTTTACTACACCTTTAGTGTCAGTAAATACATCCGGTAATTGATTTGCAACATTTTGCAAATGAATAATCCTCTGAACTTCCCTTTTACATTCATTTGTAGGAGGATCAAAATGAGACAAGGTCTTATTATCCCAAGTAATATCTTGTCGTGCTTCAGGCACCGACTTTTCTTTACCCATTAACGGAAAATTTGATTCGTCAAAATGACAATCCTCAAAACGTGCTTTAAACATATCCCCTGTAAGGGGTTCAAGGTATCTAATAATGGATGGAGAATCAAAACCAACATATATCCCAAGTCTACGTTGAGGGCCCATTTTTGTACGTTGTGGAGGTGCAATTGGAACATATACAGCACATCCAAAAGTACGAAGATGAGAAATATTTGGTTGTTGACCATATGCAAGCTGTAATGGAGAATATTTATGATATGCAGATGGTCTAATAATTAACTTACCTTGAGAACATGCAGAGCACGGAGATTCATTGGGTAGAAATATCTTTTGATTCTTTAAGGGATGCCCATGCGAATTTTCAATAATTCGTCTCATCATTATAGAACCCGGATGTCCAAGGCGATCATGCCAATTCATAAATACTTTAGGGTCAATGCACTTCTGGTGCATTACCACATATGATTCAATTGTTCTCATTTTTGTATAATACAATCCAGAACATAGAGCAGGCAGTTTTTCTAAAACGAGCTTCTGGCCCGATATTGTTTTAGTAATAAGAAGATGCTCTTTACTGCCTTCATTGGTCGTTTCAATATGGTAATCATTACGACGTATATCTTTGAAACTTAATAAATTTCTTCTGGATTGTGAAGAGAATAGAGCATCATCAATACAAAATTTGGTGCCATTAGGCAACACAATATAAGCTCTTCCGGAGCCCTCAATTAAATCCGATGAACCTGATATGGTATGGACATAGGCTTTACTCAGTGTTAGATTTTGAAAATATTTCTTTTATTTGAGAATTGTGTGAGTTGTAGCACTATCAGCCAGACATATATGTTTATCATTCAACTCAGAGATAAAATGCTCATCAATGTGATCCATGGTTCTACAAAATATATAAAAACTTTTATTACAGATAGAAAGAAAATACATTAATTGAGTGGAACACTTCCATCTCCAATTAAGTGTTCAATACTACCATCAGGATGATTAAAGAAATCAGATACATCAAGATGAGTAACGTCTACATCTACTGAATCTAATAAATCATCTGATGGTTCTACTAAATTTGTTTCATGCACTTTATTCTTTCCTTTAACAGAAGCTTGATATAAATCAGCTAAGTGCCTGGCCGTACGACAGGTACGTGACCAATGTCCAGTCATTCCACATCTATGGCACACCTCTTCACTTTTCTTTGAAGAATTATTCTGAGGATTTTTACCCCTCTCTGAATTGTACCACTTCTGGTGATATGGTATATTATAATCCCTTTTAATGTTGTCACTCCTGGGACCAACATTTCTATAATTTCTCCTACCACGTCCACGCCTCCGATTTCTTCTAAAGGATGCACCATTCACTTCTGGGAATGATGCAAACCTATTACCATTCACTTCAGGGAATGATATTGAGCCAGTAGGGCGTGTATTGTGGCTTTCTAATAAGAGCTCATTATTCTGCTCAGCTACTAGAAGACATGATATAAGTTCAGAATATTTCTTGAACTTTCTCTCTCGATACTGCTGCTGCAGGAGCACATTCGAGGCATGAAATGTAGTAAAAGTCTTCTCTAGCATATCTTCATCGGTGATTTTCTCACCGCATAATTTTAACACTGAGCTTATTTTAAAAAGTGCGGAATTATACTCACTAACACTTTGATAATCTTGCAACCTCAGGTGCATCCATTGAGAACGAGCTCTTGGGAGGATGACAGTCTTCTGGTGTTCATACCTCTCCCTTAAATTATTCCACAAAATATAGGGATCTTTTACAGTGAGATATTCAGTTTTCAATTCTTCATGAAGATGGTGGCGAAGGAAAATCATTGCTTTAGCACGTTCCTGCAGGGATGCTTGATTTCCTTCTTTAATAGTTTCTCCCAGGTTCATTGCATCAAGATGTATTTCAGCATCAAGTATCCAGGATAAATAATTTTTCCCAGATATATCAAGAGCAACAAATTCCAATTTTGTAAGATTTGCCATTTTCTACACATATAAATAATAAATATGCGTATCTCAGAAAATATATTTATAAATTCACACAGATAATCATCAATAAAATATATCAATGATTTCAAATAATATATTGAAAAACTTACAGAGGAATAAGGCCACTAGCTTCAGAATTGGCAGAACCGTCGTGCTGATAACGTGTTATGAAACTTAAAGAAAGGAACTACTATTGCAAAAGAGAAATAAGAAATTCTCTTGAAACTCTTAAGAACTCAAGCTTTCTTTCTCTCTCTATTTTTTCTTATGAATTTCATTACAACTGAAGCCCCTATTTATAGGCTTTGAAATTACTATGCAAGTTACTATGCAAGTCACTATGCAAGTTACTATGCAAGTTACTATGCAAATTTAATATAATAGTGGTGGAGTCATTCACATTATTTAGTGGTGGGACAGGGGGCGGCTGCCGTCCCTCCACTAAATTCATTACAATACACAAATTGTAGACAGCGGCTCTTATTTCCCAACAGTTGGTGGAAAAGAAACAATAGAAACAATAAAATCTACATTTGCTTATCAGAAAAAGATAATAAACCTTTGAAAGCTTAGTGAGATGGGCTGATGTATTCCCCCAGGTACATGGGAAGCATTTAATGGAAAATATATATATATATATATATCTCATAGTTATTTTGGTTAGTAGTACATGAGATTGAAAGTTGAGACAAATCTGAACAATGAAATATTTAGTTATTTCTTAGTTCTCATGTTGTTTCTGGAAATAATTTTGGGGATTTAAGATGTTTTATGTGTTCTGATTTTGTTTTACAATAGATCTGCCTGCTCCGCAGAACAGCTGAAGAACACCCAGGATGCAGAGGAGAAGTTAATAGCTTGGCAGAAAGGATCGAATTAAATAAAAAGAATTCCTGTGGACAGAACGTACTTGAGGTAATTGCTATTCCTAAAAACTAATTTAATTTTATAATTCGTAATCACAAATATCTTATCCATAATTACCATCATAATTTACATCCCTAAAATTAATTAAAAGTATCAACAAAATATAATATATATATATATATAAATATAATCATTATGTCAAAATAATTAAATCCTCACAATTTTATCGTCCAAATCATGATTCATCATAACTTTTACTAAATCCTAAAATCACATTAATGTTGTAAACTAGTCTTATAATAGTATTGTCTCTTCAAACTCATTATATATAATCTGAGTCACTCATCAAGTACTTTACCTTATCAAAATAAAACTTCAAACATATATATTAGTCCGTAACATGGGGATGTTTGAATGTTGAGACTTGAGATGGTTCCATTTTATCCCGTCTTATTTCATCATTCAAACACAACTCAAACATATACTTTCAACATTGATCGATCCCAACGGCCCAACTTGTTACAGTTTCTCACCTGTAGCAATCTTAAAAGTATGAGACGTTTGTTCAGTTTTCATGTTTTTTTCCCTACAATTTGGCTAAGGATGGAGGCGGATGGTGATGCTCTACATATCCAGCCCACATTATTAAGTCTAGCCTACTTTGGGGAGAGAGTCACCAGTCTTGAGAGAGACTACCGAAACGTAGAGAGGGGTTTGGGGAAGAAACCGTGAGGAATTGCTTGCAGGATTGTGGCTTCATGGTACTATAAAATCTCCCTCTAAACCTAATTTAGGCCAATCAAATTAGCCTGGTTTGGACCGAGCAGTCTGGTGCAGTAACGTGGGCGCCTGGTTTGGACCGGGTTGAATCTAGATCTAGATCTCATGGAACTATAAAATCTCCCTTTAAACCTAATTTAGGCCAATCAAATTAGCCTTATTCTTAGACCTGATCGTTACACATTCATCAACGTCCAGATATTGTGTCCTATGCTCTAGTTTTTAGGATTTATTTTGTAAATTAGTTTCTATCCTAATTAAAGTTGTTCCATGGTGTGACGACTCTTCTAAATCTATATATAATCTTCTAAGGCTATCTTATGATCAGTCTTATACTTGGAGTATCAGAATTTAGGTATTTACTTGTAACATTCTAATGAAAAGTCCAAATCATATGTGTGATCTGGCCTATATATATATATATATATATTTGAAAATGATTAATCAATGATATAATAAGAATTCTATTTAACTATTAATTATAAAATGTAAAAATTTCTCATTCTCAAATAATGTGAAATTCATAAATTAATCACATACGTATCCTTATTCTTATCTATCATTATCATAGATGACCTCACACGGCCATAAGAGTCCTATTAGATTCTTATGGCTCCGAGTTTAATCTAGTATCATCATGGTCTCCCTTGATTTTTCACAGTTGATGGTGACACTTGTTATATATGTGTGCAAACTGATTATCAACATTGTGATGCTTTACACCCACTATATTTCTAAATAGAGAGAAGAAATTAAGAGGGTGCCTCTGCGGATTTCTAAAATGAGAAACTGCATCTACATATAGTTTTGATCTGTACATAGTTAGGAAGGTGAAGAGATGATCTCATCTCAATTATTCAAGTTCATCCACTAATCGAGTTGTAGGTGTCCAACTAAATAGTCTGCATTTGCAATGCTCGTGCTAATTGGTATTTCAATCTGTAATAGTGACTTAAATTTACCAAGTCCATATATAATCCTCACATTAAACCTCTACATGATAATCCTTAAACAAATTAGAAAATATTTGTGAAGAATAAAAATAATTTGTAACCACAACGCTACTATACCAATATTAGAAGAAATTCACGTACATAGATTCATAATATTAGTAGTTTTCCAAAGGAAAAATATGTATACAAGCAGAGAGTAAGTTGCCATGATAAGCATCCAGCTAATTAGAGCAGTGATACAACACAATAAATACCAAATAATTTCACGCATGCATGCAGCTTCAGATGCTCTATTTTACCGTTTGGATGACGGTGCATACAGTTTGCACTAATGTGAGCAGCAACAACAAAATAGCACCAATGGTAGAAACTATGACCCAAGGAGTGCTTAAATCACGTCTTAATTTAATCTTCCAGGACTTCCAATTCCAAGGGTTACCATAGAAACGAACTAAATCCCGACAGAGTTCGTAATAGATTGTGGGTGGATATGTAACGTCATCTGAGCACAGATTGTTGACCATAGTTGCACAGTAACTGGCACCTAGCCTATTAACGAGGATCTTCTTTCGACGAAGTAAACTCACATCTTTGTCTGTATCAATAAGGAAATCCAAGAGGCGATAATAATCAGTAATATATGCATCGTGTTTATAGTGAGAATCCTCGAAGGCCATGAGGTTTCGAGCATAAAGCTCTGTGTACTTGTCGAAGGTAATGCCTGGGATTTCCAAAACTCCGTCTTGAAATTTTATCTCAAGCGGGCACCTACTTTTACTCTTCTTAAAGATCAATCCTGCCTCGGCCAGCTGGGATGCATCGTACATTTCCTCAACATAATGATCAATATTGCCATGTTTTCTTCTTGATTCTAAAATACTTTCTAAAAAGTTAGGTCCTTCTCGTGATTTATCAAGACTTATTGGTATATTGAACTTCCTAAGCAAATCAACAAAATGCCTTATATCATGGAATATATTTTCAGGATCACCGAATACCGAATAATCTTCAGTTTGGAATTGTTGAAAGAAGTCTAAGACGAAATGAAGAAAGGGACGATCAACCTTTGTGTCAGAGACCAAAATAAGGTCGAATAATTCCTTAATAATGAAGAAAGGAAGCTGATTTTCAAGTAACAGCAAGTCCACCTCAATCTTAGAAATTAACCATCGCTTTGCTACTATATCATCATCTCCATGCTTTGGTATTGTATCATCCTCATCATCATCTGGCCATGATAGCCATGATCTTTGCCTGTTTTCCAATAAATACTCAATAATGAATGCCGCATCACGTAGGATCATTTTCACAAACTCATCGCTATTATCTTCCATGTACTTTTCTGCGTAACATTCACGTATCCTTTGTTCCCTATCTTTTACAAAGCTTACCAACTCCTCCGAGCTTTTTTTGACTCGTACCACGAAATCATTGAGATATTTGTCTTTGGACTTTTCCATATAGGGTTGCAATTTTTTATTCCCGTGATGTATAGGCCCTATGGAAATAACTCGAGGAGTGTAAGACTTTTTGTTCAATTTGCGTAAGCGATCTGGAACCTCGTAGATACAACGATTAGGTGACACGGGAGGCTGATCTGGAACTTTGTAGATCCAACGATTAGATGACAATCTGGGAGGCATTGAACTTTCTCCTAATTTAGTGCTCTCCATATTCATTACCACCTGATGATGATCACTTTCTGGTGAAGCACTAGTACTTGCATTTCGTCGAATTGATTCCCCACTCGCCGTAATAGCTTCCATCTGTTAAGTTTCCTTAAAATTCCTAAAAAACAAATGTCAATTGCACATCATGAATACCAGAAGGAGTAGTAATACTCATACTTAACTCAATAGTCACCACAAAAAAAAAAAAATGGACAAAAAAAATAAATCTGTTATATCCAAAATGACTATTTTGGTTAGAAATAACTTTTTGCATTTATATAAAATAAAAAGAAATTAAAAAATCTTAAAAAACATAATTATATATAAAATTATATCTCAATAATTTATTACTTAGACATAAAAATAAAATTCTAAAAACCAAAACTTAATATATGTTTCAAATTTCTAACGATAATATTTCATGTATGTAATAGTATTAATCCATTGTTGTGATTGTAATGAAATATTTAAAATTTATTTTCTAATTAATAGAAGCTATCAAATGATCCTTAGAAAGTCATCATTCATTCTAATATGTAAGCTAGTTTATCAAATTTTTTGTAAAATTTGAATATTTTTGTATCACATTAAGCATACAAAGCTATAATTGATACATTAAATAAATTCTCTTCTTGTTCAACAAAGTCTAGAGGATAAAACCTATCAACTATTTTTTGTAAAAACTATCATATAAATCATCTATTATAAGAAACCTAATATAATATAAATATATATATATATAAGATATGCATATTAATATATAAGTTTTTTTTTTAAATTTAGTTTTAATTTAATTTTAGTGAGGCCACATTCTTAAAAATAAATAATATGTAGAAATTGTACAAAATTTTGGGAAGGGTGTCAAATCCAAGACCTCCAATTTGGAGATTTGGGTGTTATGCCGTCTGCAGGCTACAGACCTTTGCCAGGAAAAAGACATTTTTAGATATATTGAAATTCAAAAAAAAAAAAATAGAAAGTATTTAGGAATTTTAAATATTTTAATAGGGCCATTTTCTGCATTTACAAAATTATAAATAATCTATAGGATGTATTTTGAATATCTGAAAAATTTTGGAGGGGGAGGAGGGCATGGCCCCCCTCTAGTCCTAACGAGATCTGCCACTCATGACTACCGTTCTATTGCTACGGATGGTTAGAAGAAAAACAACACAAAATGCAATTAATTCGATCCATCGAGCAACGAGTCCGTTATTATTGGACGCAATGTACCAACTAATTAGGAATAAGAATAAATCGAAAAACCGATCCAACCAAACCAATATCTATCAGTTTTTCGAATTGAACCAAATATATATATATATAGTTTTTAATTTTTTATATGCTATATATATATATATTTATTACACATATTATAAAAATAATATATATAAAATTTTAATCTAAATGCTTATGCTTCCTTGATATAAAATTACTCTTAAATATAAATATTAATATTAAGTTATTACCTTTTTCTTGTTTATTCTGATATATTAACTATTAAGTTACATACTTATATACATATAATAGGCTGGTATAATTATAATAGTACATGATTTATATCTATATATATATATAACATGTAATTTTAATTTTTCTTTTTTTTTAAGCTAAGTAGATAGTTGGTAATCATTATTTTGTAACTTTTTTTATTTACTTTGGAGTTTGGATCTTTTATTTTGGTAGTTGCTATATTTGTGATTTGGATTTATAGATGAAATAAGGTAAAATGAATTTAGATGAAATATAAAAGTTGAAGAAAATATTATTTTTATATATTATTATAATTTGTATAAAAAATTTTGAGAGACATAGTATCTTTGTACTGTTTTCCGAATCCAACCGGTATCCGTGCACCGCATTGATCCTTTTTAAATATTTACTTTTACTTCTTTTACCGTTGTGTTTAGGCTTTGGACTGTTTTATTGGACCTTCGGCTGAACAGTTAATGGGCTTAGGCCGTAGCCTTAGTTTACTTTGCAAATTGTGGTTTCTCTGTTTTGGTAGCCCATTACGTGGGTGAGTTTATTAGGGAACATAACTATATGTAATGAAAATTATCTAAATCAATGTTTTCAATATCTAATCGGTATGGATATCGGTCAAGTCATTAAAATGAAATATTTCGATATCGATACCGTTTTGAAATAATTTATACATAAATACAATTATATATATAAATACAATTATAAATTATATTTCAAAATAATAGTCAATATATAAATAAGTTATATAGATAAATATATATAAGTAATTAATTTAGTTTAAATTGAGGTTAAAACATAATAAAAAATTAAAAAAAAAACTTGGAAGGTCGAAATCCGGTACGGCCATACATTTTTCGGCCGATTTCGACCGTACCGGCCAGAACGGCCAAAAAATTGACCGAAACGAAATATCATTTTTTTTGTATTGGCCGGTACGACACGATATTTAAAACACTAATCTAAATGGTATAAGAAATTTTAGTTTTTTTTTTTATTATTATTATTTTTAACTAGAGGCCCATGATTTGATTGGCATAATTCCTACCTTCCAAAATGGAGATATGGAGCTCAAAACCACCTACCTCCAAATATATCAAAAAAAAAATCATTTTTTTTCTTCTCTCTCTTCTTCTTCCCGGAGACCCTCACTCTCAAAGTGAGACTATTCTTTCTAACTCTTTGGGGGTGTGTTACAGTTATTAGGGTACAAAGTATGCCAACTCCTTTATTGACTATCGTGTAAATATAAATAAAAAAATTTCCATAAATTCTATTTATAATTAAAACCCCCATGCATGAAAAGCAAGGGATTTTTTTTAGAAAATAGGAAAACCTAAGAGTAACGAAATAAGTTATAATACTATGGTTTACGTATAATACATCAAGATTCAAGGGAGACCAGGGTTTTTATCGATCAGATGCTATACCAGTACCATATATTTTCCTAGTTTTATAATTAAATCACGTAAATGTTGGCCACTTTAATTTGGTACCATTTCCCATCTTGTGGAGACATCAAATCATCTCACTGGATGCTAAATATATAATAAGTTCTAACCTGGGAAACATTAAATAGATATTCAACTTCATGAAGTAAATATATTCTAAAAGAAAGAAAATTTTCAATCTACTCCACATTTTCTATCCGAAGAATGCTCAATCTACGTACTGCACATCCTCAAACGAGTGCGAAAGTAATTGAACAAGAGCCAGTACAGAGATTGATAGAATGACTGTGAGATCTAGGAAGAGATGAATGCACCTGGTTGAAGAAAAGTACGTGACCGCTAGCTTCTTCACTGGTGATCTGCTTTGTGTCTCCAAGTCAAACTAAGTGAAGGCAAGCTTTATATCGGGAAGTAAACGTTAAATTATTCTCTTCCTCTCTCTCTTACATGTGCTCGCACACACCAACGTCATGCAAATTAGGTGCTGATAGTGGGCTAAGATGTAACAATTGCAAAACAGAGAAGATGAAAGTGACAGAAACGAAATTATCATATAGAGAGAATTTCTTAAGAAGGAATATGATTCATTTCATCGTGTATTGCATGAGAAGAGACTGCCACTTTATACTAAGAAATGGAAAGGAAATCTTAATTAACTAAAAGAATCAATTCTGACCTTTACATGCATTATGTACAACAACCCGTAAATTTACATAAAGATACATTACATATCAGCTAAAATAATGACTTTCTAGTAAAAGAACTGAAACATTACTACAAGCTACAAGTGCATGGGTACTTGAGTGAGCCTTCATATAAGAACCATGCATATTTCCACGAGTGGCAATTTCTTCATCATCTGCTGTGTTGTTTGTGATGATGTCATCTTGTTGAATATGCTGAGTATGATGCTCTATTACCCCCCGTTAGATGGAGAATAGATTTATTCCCATCTTGGAGAGATGTGAATAAAGCAAGTATGATGGAAAGGGCTTAGCAAAAGTATCTAAATGTTGATAATGAGTTGAAATATGCCCGATTTTGATGCTCTCATCCGTGATTTTACCTTAGATTACATGACAATCCACTTCAATATAATTTGTCCTCTCGTAAGATGGGGAATAGTTGCTACGTACAATGCAACTTGGTTGTTGCAAAATAAGTCAATAGCTTGGGGATGATTAATGGATAGGTCATTGAGCAAATTTTTGAGCCAAGTGAACTCAGTGATGATGGAGGTCATGGCACGATATTTTGATTCAGTTGAGGATCTCGATACCACTGATTGTTTCTTAGATTGCCAAGAAATGAGAGACTCGCCTAGGAAAATGTAGTATCCAGTGACAAATTTTCTAGTATCAAGGCAAGAAGCCCAATTTGAATTGAAAAATCTTTTCAAGTGTATGGAAGAACAAAATGCAAGAGTAATCCTTGACTAGGAGAATTTTTTAGATATTTTAAGACTTTATGAGTCGCAGCAAGATGTAAGGTGGAAGGATGATCCATGAACAGACTAAGAACTTATGTGGAATAATTGATATTTGATTTTGTAATTGTGAGGTAAAGAAGACGACCAATGAGCTGTCGATATGGGGTGGGATCAATGAGAGGTATGCCATAGGTTTTGCCGACTTTATGGTTTTGACCCATTGGAGTTTTCAATGGTTTGCAGGCCAACATTATTAAATCAGTAAGAATGTCTAAAGTGAATTTTCTTTGACACAAATGAATCCCAGTGAGGGATCAAGCAACCTCAATCCCTAAACAATATCTTAAAGAGCTAATATCTTTTATTCTGAATTTAGTGTTCAAAAATGTTTTAAGATTGGAGATAGACTCAAGAGAATTACTAGTAACTACTATGTCATCGACATAGACTAGTAGTGTAGTGAAGGTAGTGGTAGTGATGGATTTAAAAAGGCTATAATCAGCGTTTGATTGAGTAAAAATAAAATGGACAAAAGATGTGAAAAACTTGTCATACCATAAGTGTGAAGCCTGTTTGAGGCCGTATACATTTTTCAGCAACTTGCAAACTTGGCTTAAATGTTGTTAGTGTAGCCAGGTGGCCTTTTCATATAAGTCTCCTCTTTGAGCTTGCCATTAAAGAAGGCATTATTGACATCAAATTGTTGGAAATGTCAACCCTTAATGACAGCTAATACTAAAATGGTTTGGACAGTGACTATTTTCACCATAGGTGAAAAAGTCTCATGGTAATCGACTCCTTACTGATTGAATCTTTTGACAACCAATTTATTTTTTTCAACAGTTCCATTGGAGTTGTATTTTGTCTTAAAACAATACTTGCAATCGATAGAGACTCTTTTTGGGGTGAGTTAGTGAGGGTCTAGATTTGGTTGAGTTCTAAAGCTTTAAGTTCAGCTTCTATTGCCTTATACCAATCCGAATCCTTGGCAGCTTGTTTGTAGGTATGTAGGTCATGGTAAGATGAAATAGTTGCAGAAAATGAAGATAGTGCAGGAGATAAGTGATCATAAGAAATAGAAAATGACAAAGGAAATGGAATACCTGATGTCATGTCCGCTAATAGAGAAGGTGAGATGAGGCTTGCTTGTTGATAGTGAAAATCCTATAAGTATTGAGGCCATATAGACTTTTCAGCAACTTGCAAACTTGGCCAAAATGTTTGTTAGTGTAGCCAGGTGGCCTTTTCATATAAGTCTCCTCTTTGAGCTTGCCATTAAAGAATGCATTATTGACATCAAACTGTTGGAAATGTCAACTCTTAATGGCAGCTAATGATAAAATGGTTTGGACAGTGACTATTTTCCCTATAGGTGAAAAAGTATCATGGTAATCCAATCATTCCTATTGATTGAATTCTTTGGCAACCAATCTTTTTTTTCTCAATAGTTCCATTGGAGTTGTATTTTGCCTTAAAACAACACTTGCAATCGATGGGGGACTCTTTTGGGGGTAAGTTAGTGAGGGTCTAGGTTTGGTTGAGTTCTAAAGTTTTAAGTTCAGCTTTTATTGCCTTATATCAATTTGGATCCTTAGCAGCTTGTTTGTAAGTATGTAGGTCATGGTGGGATGAAATAGTTGCAAAAAAGGAAGATAGCGTATGAGATAAGTGATCATAAGAAATAGAAGAGAACAAAGAAAGGAGAATACCTGATGTCATGTCCGCTGATAGAGAAGGTGAGATGAGGCCTGCTTGCTGATAGTGAAAATCCTGTAGGTTCAAGTTGATCTCATAATGGTAGGTTGAGGAGAAGGTTATGGTTGTAGAAAATGAAGATAGCGTATGAGATAAGTGATCATGAGAAATAGAAGAGGACAAAGGAAAGGAAATACCTAATATCATGTCCATTGATAGAGAAGGTGAGATGAGGCCTACATACTAATAGTGAAAATCCAGTAGGTATTGTGGGGCTCTTCTAGTTCAAGTTGATCTCCTGATGGTAGGTTGAGAAAAGGTTATGAATTGGGTGGTGTGGGAGAAGGGGAAGAGGGTATTGAAGGAGTAGAAGAGAGAGGAGTTGTAATTGAGATTTCTGATGGGGAAGGCAGAGTAGGTGAGTGTATTGGTGCTAAGGGAATATATTGCGAAAAGGAAAGAGGAATGGAGGTAAAAGAATGATAAAATTGTGGAGATGAAGAGAAGTGAGATGACTAATGAAATGGGAAGACATATTCATAGAAAGTAACATCCCGAGAGATGAATCAAGTAATTTGTAATCTTTTACTCCAAAAGGGTAGCTAAGAAATACATATTGACTTCCTCAAGGGTCAAACTTGGTTCCGTTTTGGGATAGAGTAGAGGTAAAGTATAGACAATCGAGAATTCTCATGTGAGAGTAAGTAAGAGGTTTGTTGAAAAGAATTTTAAAAGGTGTTTTGTTTGACAACGAAGGAGTGGGGATTTGATTTATGATGTATGCTACCGTAAGGATACAATCATTCTAGTAAATATGGGTAAGTTATATTGAAATTTGAGAGGTCGAGCTATGTTTAAAAAGTGTGAGGTTTTCTTTCAGCAAATCCATTTTTCTAGAGAGTTGCCACACAAGTTCTATGATGAATAATGCCCCTTTTAAAGAAGTCTCTCATTAGGAATTCAAGTCCATTATCACTTTTAAGTATTTTGGCTTTTGATTGAAAATGATTTTTTTACTAAAGTGAAGAATGCTTCAATGCATGATCTAGTGTTTTATTTGGCTTTCAGCAAGTAAATCCATGTACTCTTAGAGAAATCATCTATAATGGTAAAAAAGTATTTAGTACTATTATAAGCCTCGACTGAATTGGGACCCCATATATCACAGCGTATAAGCTCAAATATCCTTGTGATTTTATGTATATTGTTTGGAAATGGAAGTTTATAGTGTTTAGCAATTGGACAGACCTGGCAAGGGTTATTAGCATAAATGGTAAAAATATGATCCTTAATGAAAGGGCCTGCTATTACATTCAATTTGAGAATAGGAGTATGACCCATTCTACAATACCAGAGATCAAAAACTTGATCTACATTTTGGGAAGCAGTAGAAATAGAAATTGCTTTATGTAGAAAAAGTGTGAAATGATTAGATAAAGTTGATGGAGACACTAGTTTAGCAAGCAAGTGATAAAGACTATTCCTTATCTCACCCATGCGAATCATGGTCCATGATAGGTCCTGCAAAAAATAAAGTTGTGAAAGAAAAATGAAATAGCAAGAAAGTGAGCTTGTTAGCTATTTGGTTGGGATTAAATTAAAACTAAAAGAGAGAACACATAACACATTTGTAATATCAAGGTAGGATTGATGTGAATAATGCCAATGTGAGTTATGTGCAGCGTGACCATTTGGAAGTTTAACTACAAAAGATGTGATGGAGGAAAAGAGAGAGGTGCTACAGAGTACCAAAGTCAATATTACAGGATGTGTGTTTATGTGATGTGGTTTGGGAGGATGCTAAAGCAAATGATGTTACCATTCATGGAAGGAGAGGAATAATCTCCTGAACATGGTTGACTGAGTGATTGGCAATAGAAACTTCATCTGTCCGCAATAGTGAGAGTATTTGGCATTTTATAATTAGCACTAAGAAATTGTCATGGGAGACTTTTGAAACATTAGAGAAAGGAAATAATGTGTATAGTTATAAGATGAAGCCTCATGTTCTCCATTTTAAAAAATAATAATAATAAATTTGAAATTCACAAATAAAGAAACGTATAATTTTTTATGGTAATCCCCACTTTTCTTCAAAATAATACACAAAACTTACACATCTTAAGAAATAAATACTACAGGCAACAAAAAAATCGCATAAGATTAAATCTATAAACTTAACTTTATATAATGAATAGATCTATTTTATAATAGAAATTATTTGTAATATAACATACACGAGAAACATCACCATGTGCGTTAACTTTGCAAGATTTCTTTGGCTAAAGCATTTTGACTTAGACGGTGTATAACATGCCTCATTCGAAAAAACCACCATCTTCTCCGCCATTATTGTCGGTGGCTTTTAACCCTAAGGGGTAGCTCAGTTGGTCAGGCCTTGGATTTGCTCCCCAATGGTTACCAGTTCGAGTCCCCTTAGGGCCACTGGAGGTTTACCTGGCTGTTAACTTCAGGACCTCGTGGGATTAGTCGAGGTGCGTGCAAGCTGGCCCGGACACCCACGGATATAAAAAAAAAAAAAAAATATTGTTGGTGGCTTTTACTTTCGCGCGACACATGCTTAGTTAAAAATAAAATAAAGAAAGAATTAAAGTCTTTATGGATGCGAGCGATTGCGGGCAATGGCGGAGCCACGTTGGGGCAGGGGGGCCATGGCCCTCCCTCCCCACACGTCCCACTCCTACTCTTAAAAATAATTAAAAAAATATATAATATATGTTTTTTTGATGAAAAAAATTTTTAAAAAAATTATTTTTTATTTTTCATAATTTTGTAAGATAATATTAATTTTATTTTGTGTTAGCCCCATCTCTAAAAATTATCTTGGTCTCTTTCTACAAAATTTATCTAATTTAAAAATAACATAAATCTCATATAAAATAAAATGATATAATAATATGATAACATATTTTTATTATAAATAAATAAAAAGTTGAATAATTTCTAATATATTTTTATTATGGTAACATATTCTTATTATATTATATATTTTTTTAATACATAAATTATATTAAATGTATTTTATTTTTATTATAAATTTTACTATCAAATTATTTTATATCATATAAAAATTATTTATAAATAAAAAAAAAATATTTTATATATTTTGTTTTTACTTTACTTCCTCCTAAACTAATTTTTTTTTTTTGGCTTAAAATTGAGTCCTCCAATAAGCATCAAACCACCACTGAAACGGAAGAATCGAATATTCCTACGCTTACGCAAGTTCTCTTAATTTTTCTGGGATTCTATTCTTATCTTCAAAGTCGAGAGTTCAGAAAACTCCTCTACCTAATTCCCAACTCGCTTTCGGTGTCCGTTTATTCTGGACGGAAAGCGACATAGGAATATATTTATCTACACCACTGACAAAGATACTCCCCTTAAAAAGATAAATAAGACCACCACTAAGCGTCTACGAGAAGTAATATCTATCATCCATCATGTTTAAGATCAAGTCCAACCCCGCTTGTAGCAGCGAAAGAGGTCCTCTGTTTGGGCATTCTTGAAGGCACTGCAGGCGATAAGATAAACCCATATAAGAACCACCACAGGCGCCACAATAAGAATAACATTGGCTTTCCTCCATTCTTTTCTGAGGTTCCTCAAAAGCCCAGCCTGCATGAGTTGCAATTGTAACACAGTAAACTGTTGGAGGTTAACAACATTCTCACTGTAACGTATATACTCAAGACTTTAGTGAACAATAAAGTTACAACAAATTAAGTGCAGAAAAAAAGTATGCAGTAAATTATTCTAGCTTGATTATTACTTTAATGTGGTCTATGTTTCATAATTTCTCATTATGATCGTGTTGAAAGATGGCTCCGTCTTTAGGTCCGTTTGGATACAAAAATAATTTCATTTTATCTCATTTAAATTAATTATTATTTTTTTAAAAATTTTTTATATAAAATATAATAAATAATATATTTTTTAAAAATTATAAAATAATAATAATGTTAAAAATATTCTAACAATAATAAAGACTCTGGCAAGGACACTAACAGCAACTACAAGTGCAGTTTCCTCCATTAATAGAGCATTCGGAGGATCCTTGAGAATATGTGCTGATTTATAAAGTAGCCGATAGGTTCACTAAAATGAAATATTTTTACAAGCTAACCTATTTGATGTAGTATATTATATTATAAATAGATTTTATTTGTATAATTAACTTAACATATAATATGAAATCACTTTTAATTTATAAATTTATTTTTATGAAATATTTTTATAGCTGTAGTACTCACTACTAAAATAATAAAATCTCATCCACCTAGTGAAAGATAATAAGTTAAATTTTTTTATTCACACATCAAACAACAATTAATTATAAGAAGAATAATTTTGAGAATCTTAAATACTAGTATTTTATATATTTTATTCAGATATCTTTGAATGTAAATATGTAAATATGTGTTTAAATATTAATGTATGCAGTAGAATTGGATAAGCCTGTTCATCCGGATCAGATTATAAATTTTATTTATTTGTTAATATTTTTGAATTTTTTTTGAAAGATTTAAGAAAATTTTGAATTCAAATTCTAAATTTCTAAATATAAAATCCGAATGAACATCTTTAAAATTGGGATCAATTACGCATTATCTCTATTGGCAAAGATCCATGAGCACTTAGCATCCAAACGCAACCTAAACCGTTTCTATGCTTTAGCTTCGCAAGTTGGTATTAATATTCGTAGCATGAGATGATTTTAAGCTAATATTTACCCTAATGGCTGCTTTTTATGCTGTAGAGATATAAGTTGATCGGTGTATTTAATTGCCTCGAACTAATATAACACTAACGGATACTTAGTTCAAAAAAAGATTATATAAACTACATTTTTTGAATATTTAATAATGCTGTGTATATTCAATTTAATTTTTATAAAATATAAAATTATTTTAATTTTGTGAACCTTTACCAGTACATGACCCCCATGAGCAACGTTGACATTGAAATATTGTAAATTCTCTAAACACACAGATTGTTAGGTTATGTTTAGATAATAAGAGATTTCAGATATTTAGTAAATAATAATAAAAAAGTAATAATGATAAAAATAATAAAATAATAATAAAAAATAATAAAATATTTTCATATCAATACATTACCCAAACGGAGCCTAAAGACAATTGAGATTGAGCATGGCCACGTAACTTCAATGGGAATCACCGGAATGTGATAAAAGTTCAAACTTCAAAGTCATGTCCAAATGTTGTACTCACCGTCCGGTACCTGCTTATCCAACTCTGTTCATGTCCCAATATTCATATTCATATTCATATTACCCACACTCCGCAGAGGCTGTAACGTGTCCCGTTGGAGGTCCACGATGGCCAATCATTGTCTTGGACTCAGAATAAATCAGAGGTTGCAAGTTTTAGGTGGGTTATATCCTTGTTCATCCATTTATTCACTCACTTGCGCTGTTGGTTCCGTTCCCAGTCCATCAGAATCACTGAAGAAGTGGAAAATTGGGGGTCGTGCTCCTCGCCGCCTGGTATTGGGCCTGGGGGTGTCCGTTTTGGCGCAGTTCATGAGCATGGCTGATACAGTTGGAAGGAATTCTTTCATTGCCTCTGCTAGGCTAAAGTCTAATGTTGAGGAGGTAGTCTTCTTGTTCTAATCATTTTATTACTTGAAGTCATACTCGTACAGTTTTTATGCTGTTTCTCTTAAGATTTTTATTCAGTTTCTGGGTTTTCTGCAATGTTTAATTTTGAAGACTGGTTGGTGGTGCTATATTGATGAAATTCAGTTGGATACTAAGATTTTTCCACGTTCCCGTTAGGTTTCTTGGGAATGGGATTAGTTAATTGTGTTTGTTTAGCTTCTGGGCTGGTATATATCGTTATTTTAAAAATGGATGGATGCACAGATAAAGAAATTTCATGATTCAGTGGGTGGAGGTGTGGATGAATTTGGGTAATTGCATATTTCTTTATTCTTTTCTTTTCTTTTCTTTTCCTGTTTAGAATTACTCTGATGGATTCATTCAGAATAAATGGGATAAACACAATTCATGATCATAAATTGGAAAATCAATTTTTTTTTCTTAAATTCATTCGGCAGAAGAGATACCGATATTTGTTTTAACAACCGAATTTATAAAGGTTCTGCAGCTACTTCGATCCTAATATGAGAATCGCACTTGGGCCATGCCTTCTTGTATTGCCAGGCCATTCCAAACCCTACTGCACTAAAATTCTAGAGTGCTTCACTTGTTGATTGAATCTTGGATACTTTTCATTCTTATTCACGTTTTCCAATATTTATTTATTTTTTTTATTTCCCTCTCAAAGGTATTGAAGAACGCGGAATGGCCAGAGCAATTCCCCTTCAAGGAGGAGGATTTCCAGCGCTTTGATGAGTAAAGGCTCTAACTTTTTTTTTTTATTCAATAATTTCTGTTCTCGTCCCTGTTTATTTATTGAGTTCTGATTTTCTTTATGTTTTTTGGGGGTGTTTTTCAATACCTGGAGGCTGGAGTGACTTCATTTACTTGGCCATCTATGAAAACTCATAATTTCATGAGTTATAGTCAATCACTATACATTGGGAGAACAAACTGGGGATAGTTTTCATTCCCAGATGTTGTCTCAGTGCAGTGAATGGTATTCTACATTTTGCTTGATTTCTTTTGTTGAACGAGTCATTTGATAAGACATTAGAATTATTGGGGCTGTTTGTTATCTGTTTCTAAAGCAACTGCAGCCTAATCAAATTTTCCCAACCATGTTGTTCAAGCTAAGTTTGTATATCTAGAACATAATTAATTAATTGTTGCAGGTCACCAGATTCAGTGTTCTATGAAAGCCCACGCTTTGTGACTCACATTGATGATCCTGCCATTGCTGCCCTGACAAAGTATTACTCCAAGGTTTTTCCTCCTAGTAACACTCCAGGAGTAAGCATCTTGGATATGTGTAGCAGTTGGGTATGGAATTTCTTAATTCTGATCACCCTCTTTCTGTGTTGCATACTTGTTTTCTATAACTCATTATCAACCTTAAATTTAGGTCAGCCATTTTCCAGCAGGATACAAGCAAGAACGGATTGTTGGATTAGGTATGAATGAAGAAGAGCTGAAGCGAAATCCGGTGAGAACATGCTTTAGTTTGTTTTATCCTTCTGCTGAAGATAGGTGTGGAAGTTTTTTAGTCACTAAAAATAAGTTAACATTTGAAAATTTGAACTCAGGGCCCCCAAAGACAGAATTTGACTATTGTTGTTGGATAGACATATTTACCCTTGATTAGGGGCCCTATCCCTCAAATGTTGGTGAGATTTGTTACAAGTGAATTGGAATCCAGTAGAGTTATTCACAAGGGAGTAGGGGAAGTATGGTCGAGGTGAATGAGTATCATATAAGTGCATTCAGAAGTGAGTACCAAGTCTCACACTGATTGGCTTTATTGTAAATCAAGGGACTTCAACTATAACTTCAACTTTTCCTTGTGGAGTATAAGCTTAGATGTAGTTTGGCATATCCTTGGGTTGTTATGATGGTATCATAGCCAACTTAGTGACATCATGTGGCCCCAGGACACTTACTGCAAGTAGTTCCCTAATAGGTGAAACTAGACTCTATAATGGGAGGATATTTGGTATATGAGATAATTTCAAAAATGAGAATTATAAATTGATGTGACTTAATGTGGTATGTTAGTTCTACTTTACAATAAAAAGAGTTTTTCAATATGATGTATTATATTAGTTCCAGAAAGGCTGCTTATGTAAACTTCACTAGTCCTTTTGAAGTATAAGTTCAGATGTGGCATAGGGTTTCCTTGGACCATTACACCTAGCACTTTATATTGGCACATGTGTGATAGTTATTGTCTTTAGAAAATCAATTAAGGGCATGCAGTCATGGAGTCTTTTTTTTTTATTGGCACTGGGTGTCCGTGACAAAGTCTCGACTAATCCTGGGGGTGCACAAGCCCTCAACTATACGTTTTCTGCAAGTATCCATCAGGTAATTCAAGAAGAAATTCCCCAATCCAATGGCCCCATGAGTGAATACAGAGTTTCTAACTCAAGATGTCCAGTTTATATGGTTTGGCCCAGGATCACCATGTTGGGATTATTTATGGAGTCATAGTGATAGGTGTTAGAGATCAGATTCTAATTCATTGGCATTCCATATATGCTTATGTGGAACTGGTAGTTATGATCTTGCGTTGCACTAATATATAGACGGTAATTCTAACTATGGACTCTGCAGGTTCTGACGGAGTATGCTGTGCAAGACTTAAATGTGAACCCTAAAATTCCTTTTGAAGATAATTCCTTTGACATTATTACTAATGTGGTATGTGCGACCGTCTCACACAGGATTTATCAAATTATGATTGTCTGCTGTAATAAGTGCAAACATTTCTTTTTTCTGTAATGTTTAACTTCTTATTAATACTTAGGATTCCATTGGCTCGGGTCTTAAAAGGTTTTTAGCCTCACTAGATGTAATATGTTTGGGATTTTTTACATTAAAAATGCTTACCATACTTCTACCAGAATTATAGATGACATTGATTTCATTGTGTGATGAGTTTTGCTTCCCATCAATTAGAAAATTGATATCTTTATGTGCACATTATTTTGAACTAAAAAATTGACTCAACTTTTTAACTGTGAACTCCTTCGATTAACTTAGAAAGGAAGTATATTCACAATATGATTTGTAGAATTCTGAAAGCCTGCAACTGATTTTAGAAGAATATTTGTGGTTTCCTTCATCTGAATTACCAATTAAGTTCTTTATTATTTTGAAGCATAAAGTTTACTTATCAAAAAAAAGAATTGAAGCATAAGCCTAGTAATAGGTACTGGAATTTCATGTTTTATGTTTTTGTTTCCATCAACCTAGTAATAGGTATTTTTCACTTTGATAATTCAACTCTCACATTTGTTCCCTGTTCAATCTGTGCTAGATTTCTGTAATTGAATTTTAATATATTCAACTAACACCTCAGTAATTTAGATGTTAAATAAGTTCTGTTTTTAACATATTTTGGCTTCTGAATTGGTTGCATCTGCAGGTCAGTGTTGATTATCTAACAAAGCCTTTAGATGTTTTCAAGGAAATGTGTCGGACACTTAAGCCAGGTGGACTGGCTATAATAAGGTAATTAGTTTTGACAGAATATAATAGAACAACTGTTTCATAAAGTTCATGGGACTTTAACCATATAACAAGGCATAATTTATGATCTTGATGATGTATGGTATGTATATCAGCAAGAACAGAAACATTTTCTTCATTTTATTTTGCGCCAGAATAAACAAAGCTCTTTCTTTACAATTTGCTCCCTGTTCAAAGTCCATTCTTTTCTTGTCTTGCACGATGCATTCTACTTAACTATTTCTAACTTTGTGATATTGGTTATAAATCAGCTTTTCCAACCGATGCTTTTTCACAAAAGCCATTTCTATATGGACATCAACTGGTGACACTGATCATGCTTTGATTGTCGGGTCATATTTTCATTATGCCAGAGGATTTGAACCTCCTCAGGTAATTAAGATCATAGGTTATTTTCCCCCTCTAAAGCAAGTAGCAAGTGGAGAATAGCCAAAAGAATTTTCTTGGGTATTTGCATTATATTGCTAACCTGTTGATCACTAAACGTTGAGGACGTCTATTGCATGGCAGTAACCATGGCTCAGACTATACTTTTTCCTACAGCATAGTTCTTACCTGTATATCAGTTAATCCTGAGGACTTGTAGTTGTTTGGTGATAACCATGGTTCAGATTAGTCTTCTTCCTAACTTCATCCTCCATGTTTAATTTTGCTTTGCCTCTGAACCTTAACTAGAAGTGGTCTAATGCAATCTCGGTGAGAAACCACACAGCAGTAGATGTCTTTGGACTTTACACCCATGTAATACATATGCCATAGGTTTCTTGGAATTCCTTTTTAATGACATTTGTTAGAAACTTCATGTCTGTGCCCTCTTCATATTTAATATTTCGTTTAGATTCAGCTGACATTTATGAATTCTCTATGCACATAATGCTAGCACCCTTCAATACTTAAAATCAGTCCTATCATGGTCCTTATAAATCATAACAACTTTATGCACGTGTACACACACACATGAACGTGCTGTCTAAACCACCAGTGGATGGTTGCTAACTAATTGAATTTATTTGTTTGTAGGCCGTAGATATCTCTCCCAACCCGGGACGCTCAGATCCTATGTACATCATATACTCAAAAAAGTTATCTACAGCTTAAGTGAAGCGAACAAGATTTGACGATTTATGGTTCTTTTTCTTTCCAATTAGTGACCTAATTCTGAGATTAATAATACACAATATAAGATTTGTATTCACCGTACTGTGCACTGCTCTCCCGCTATGCATGTAGTTTCAATGGCATTAGTTCCACGTTTTGTAATACTGCCGAGTGATATTTGTTGTTACAATCCAGAAATTCAGTATTTGAGGGGTGCTATGATCCAGAAAGGCGTTTGATATTGATGACTTGATTGCAAAAAGCTTGATAGTCTTGTATAGTCCTTCCTTTGAACAAGAGAACTTGAATTTTTAAAGATGCATAAAACTCACCTGCCTGTGTCCGGTGGGTACAGGTATGTTCCAACTCCTTTAGTTTTCTATTGTGGCAAATGAATTGTTTAGTTGATTTCTTTATTATAATCTGTTAGGGTAAGCACACAAGAAGCAGATCAACTAAATCCGTCATCTCAGTAATCTCATGCATCATCACAGGCACTTTCAAACGATTCAAATACAGCTCCTCCAGATCACATATGCAGACTTGACTTTCCTTGTGTTATATTTTAATTTTATTGTTTTGATTACATTTGTTCTGACATCGATCTCTTAAACTTATTGGATCCCTTCCCTGGTGCTGATTCAGCAAGTGTTGATAATGGAGAAGGCCTCGCAATCTCTAATATCGGTTCCTCTATTCTTTCCTCTTCTGAGTTTTAGTTTAAATTGACCAATATTCTCTATTGTCCATCCAAAGATTTTGTCAAAATAAAAATTGCTTCTTTGTTCTCACTACCGACCACTTTCTCGTGGACGACATTCAAACAGGAACCATCGAATTATTGACTTCTCCTTCATCTTGTGAACTCTTACACCTTCCTCCTACTTTCAAGCAGCTACTAACCGTACCAAGTAGTATGCGATGCAATAGTAGCTTGATGCCCTTCCTCAAAATGGAACCTGGTCCTTGTATCCCCGACCACCCTCTCCATGCAATATCATTCACACCAATTGGGCCTTCAAGATCAAAAGAACCCTTTGATGTTTTCGTTGATCGTTAAAAGGCCCAATTAGTAGCTAAAGGTTTTAAACAGAAAAATCAAATGGGCAAGCCATCCACCATAATTACCACCTTCTTTCACTGTCCTATTCGACAGTTAGACATCTCTAATGCCTTCTTGAATGGCACTTTGTCAGAAACTTTCTTCATGGAGTAGCCACAAGGTTTCATAAACTCAGAACATACCTCCCACCCATGTTTGCAAATTACACAAGGTCATTTATGGCGTCAAGCAGGCATGTGCCTTGTTTCAACGACTCTTGGATGTTTTGTTGGACCTCGGCTTCACGGCTTCTTTTGTGGGCTCTTTCCTTGTCACTTTCATAATGAGTTGAAATAACTCACCATGAATGGTTTTTAAAAGATTACATGGTACGATTGGATTGAAAAGAGTGAATTTCTTTTTTTCTTAAAACTCAAATTAGGCAAGGAGAATAAACGAGAACTTCAGGCTCCCTTCTTATGTGTATATGTTATTTTCTATGTTGATAATGATGATATCTTGATAACAGAAAAAGTACAACCTCTTTGAGTCATTTATTTATCAATTGCAGTAAAATTAATTTTCAAGCAAAGATCTTGGAACACTCTACTTCCTTGGCATCTAGGCCGCCGCACCATCAAAGGTCAACACCTCTGTTTGTATATTTTAGACCTCTTGCACCATGTTGAATGGCTAGTGTTGTACCTTGTGTTGCCTCATGCATAGGGCCAGCTCAATAGATTTTGAAGTCTAAGACACTAACAATGATCTTATTAAAATTTTGGTTAAAATGAAATCCAATTTTGCTCTCTTGGCTATAATCTATATGATTTAGTCAAGGAGTCCATATTGGTCTAGCTAAATCTAAATCAAAATAATAATATAATATTATATATTTTAATATAATTTTTTTTTTCTATTTTGCAAATATACTTAATATATTAAATATTAATTTTAGTAAGAAATATATATATATATATTATTATATATTCTCTCAATAAATTGTAGGGGGTTCATAACATAAGAAAGCATGAAATATATTAATTATATATATATAGCCAATATAGCCAGGTTTTGAAATATATTAATTATATATATTATATTTATATAATTTTACCATAGACGTTGAAATATATATATATATATATATATTTTACTATATTTTCTCTCAAACATTAAGGTAGCTCAGCTTTATGATCAAGACGCAATAAAATATATGGATAGAAGTGTGAACATGGACTCTCCAAACATAGCCAGACTTTGTGATTTACTGTAGCAAAACTCTAAGATGGAGATGGGATAGCCAGACCAATGTGCACGCTATAGCCAGCCCACTACTAATGTTCTAAGGTGAAAATTTAAAAAGTGGCATTTTCTCGTGTCAAATTAAATAGCTTATATTTAATATATATTATATAACAAATTATATTTTTATTTAAAAAATTATTGCTTATTAAGCCTTTATATTCAATTTTTTTTTTATATCTTATTTTCAATCGATAACATGGCTAGTCCATAAATCTTTCTAACGACATTGTTAATCATAGATAAGATTTTATCAATTTTAATTTTTAAAATTTTCTTTTGCAAAAGCAAATGTAATAAGTATTTCAATAAGATTCTATAATCGATCCTTGAAAAAGAAACAAATCTTTTTGTATAATTTAATATATCAACCATGGCACTTTCTTCTATTGGTAAAATTTCTTCACAACTATTTAGCACTTTATAATCATGCATTAAGAAATTGCCATGGGAGACTTTTGAAACATTAGAAAAAGGAAAATTGTGTATAGTTATAAGATGAAGCCTCGCGTTCTCCACTTAAAAAATGAATAAATTTGAAATTCACAAAAATATATATATATATATATAATTTTTAATGATAATTCCCACTTTCAAAAGTAATAATACAAAACTTATACATCTTAAGAAATAAATACTACAGTCCACAAAAAAAAAAAAAATCTCATAAATTAAATCTTTAAACTTAAATTTATATAATAAATTAAATCTACTTTATTAATAAAAATAATTTATAATATAACAAAACATATCAAGAAAATCAGTTTCTGTATTAACTTTGCAAGATTTATTTGGCTAAAGCATTTTGACTTAAAACGGTGTACAACATAACTCGTCGAAAAAAACCGCCCTCCTCTCCGCTGTTATTGTCGGTGGCTTTACTTTCGCACGGCGTTTACGCTCAGTTAAAAATAAATAAATAAATCATTTATGGACGAGAGCGATTGCGAGCGTTTATGCATGTGAGGATGTCTGCAAATAAAATAAAAAAAGTCTTCGAATAACATCAAACCACCAATGAAACAGAAGAATCGAATAATCCTACACTCACATAAAAAGCTCTTAATTTTTCTGGGATTCTATTCTTATCTTCAAAGTCTTAGTTCAGATAACTCTTCTACCTACTTTCCAACTCGCTTTCAATGTCCGTTTATTGTGGATGGAAAGCAAAATAGGAATATATTAATCTACACCACTGACAAAGATACTCCCCTAAAAGGATAAATAATACCACCCACCACTAAGCATCTATGAGAAGTAATATCTATTATTATCCATGTTTAAGATCAAGTCCAACCCTGCTTGTAGCGGCGGAAGAGGTCCTCTGTTTGGGCATTCTTGAAGGCACTACAGGCAATAAGATAAACCCAGATCAGAACAACCACAGCCACAATAAGAATAACATTGGCTTTCCTCCATTCTTTTCTAAGGTTTCCCAAAAGCCCAGCCTTGCATGAGTTGCAATTGTAGCACAGTATGCTCTGGTCATTGTTCCACAAGAGACAATCCGGGTCACCCATTGGATTCACCGGGTTTAACCACAATGTTGGGTTCACATAATTGTACCCACAAACTGATGGAGGTTTACAACATCCTGACTGTAACATATATAATCAAGACTTTAGTAAACAATAAAGTTTACAACAAAAGTGCACAAAAAAGATACAACATGAGTACCACCACCAAACTATATACGTCACTTTAATTGTAAGGGAAAGCTGGCAACCATCACAACTTCACCTTTAGATCTTCTGAAATAAAGACAAGATTCGATCATGCCTAAATTATTCTAGATTGATTATTACTTTAATGTTATATATATTTCATAATTACTCATAATGATCGCGTTGAAATTGGATATATCTCGCTTGGATAGAGAAATTATTTTATTTCATTTTATTATTATAATCTTTTTAAATTTATATATAAAATATAATAAATCATTTTTTTAAATTATAAAACGATAATAATATTAAAAAAAATATTCTAACAATAACAAAAGTCAAGTCTTTGGCAAGGACACTAACGGCAACTTATACAAGTTCAGTTCCTCCATTAATAGAGCATACGCAGGACCTTGAGAACATGTGCTGACTTATAAAGTAGCCGGTGGTACCATCACTAGAGAGAATTAATAGTTTTGCAAATTAACGTTGTTTGATGTACCATATCATATTGTAAATAGACTTTTACTATAAAATAAATTTAACATATAATAACATGAAACTACGCTCAATTGTAATTTCATTTTTGTGAAATATTTTTATAGCTATCATTACAAGAAAATAGGTCGATATAACTAATCTGACGTATTTAAAAATGATAAAAATAACTAATCTTTTTTTCTTGTGGTGTGTTGTACTTTTCACTACTGAAATATTAAATCTCATCGATCTAGTGAAGGATAATAATTTAAATATTTACAATTTTATTCACACATCAAACAATAATTAAGAAGAATAATTTTGAGAGTTTTAAGTAGTAATATTTTAAGAATTCCATTAAGATATATATTGTGAATATGTTAAATATGTGTTTAACTGTATGCGTGATTGAAATAAGTTTAAATAGACATATAGTTAAAAAAAAAAAGCAACTGATATCATCAAAAAATAAAAATAAAAAAGTAACAGATAGCATCAATAATTGGTTTATGATAATTGAAGGGAATTTGTGTTCAAAGCTAACCGCAGTGAGACAAAAGAGACAGAAACACATGTCATGGGACTAGAAAGTCCTCACGGCAATTAGTAAAGCGAAAAGCTAAGACCCGTTTTCGATGAACCGAATGGACATTGAATAAACTAGTTCACAGTTCAAGAACTAATTCTGCTATGTTGTTCATCTAATTATGAACGGCAAAAGAATTCCTCATCTTTAAACTCATTAATGGCTTCCCTTCAAATATAATCCTGAACCTCGAAACAAATAAATGGAAAAAGGGTATCTTTCCTTCTCTATAAATTTTATAATTAAATTGCAAAAAAAAAAAATGCTCTTCCCAGAATGCAAACATTGCAAAGCACGCAACAGAAAACTTGCCTGAAGAGGAGAGATATGAGCGGCGAAAAACTGATCAGGGGTGATGTAATTCTGGGTAAGCTTAGCACATACGTTAGAATCAGCCAAACAGGCCCTTATCTTCTCCCAGCTGCCGGAGTTTGTGACGTGGTCCCTGAGCCAGGTCGAGAAGCCGTCGAGTCGGTACTCCTTGTAGCCGCGACCGGGGACGGAGTAGGCGCCGTTGGGGCGCGTGACGATGAAGGCGAAGACGAGGAGGATGAGTAGTAAGGCGATGAGGATGGCCATGCAGACGAGGTACAAAGCGAGGAGTCCCCGGCGGTTCCAGTAAGCGCCGACGAAACCGGCCAAGGAGAAAAGGAGAATAAGCACACCGAGGATGACAACCGGCCACCGGAAGTAGTGGGTGCACTCGTTGTCCGGCTTGGAGGCAAGCCAGATGCCGGAAGCGATTATGGGGATGGAGGCCATGAGGGCTATGAAGTTTAGGACTGCTGTTATGTTGTTGCTCACTCCCATGGCGGACGAAAAGAAAGAAGTGCGATCAATTTAGGGCTGGAAATGAGAGAGATTTGAGTGTGTTTTTCTCGGTGTCTCTTTGAGCTGTGTGTGAACTGACAATATTAATGGGTTTTTGGTCAAGAGTGCTTTGACTGGAAGGGAAAGTGATTTTAATTTTTTTTTTATTAATAGGTAGCCTTTGCGACGAAGATCAAACCGAAGGACCAGTCCAGATTTGCATGAACTCAATCCGGAAGTGTCCAAGAGTCGAAGTTAATTAACACTTGTCCAACGAACAGCAAGCTGGCCGAAGAAAATATTTTAGTAAATTGAGTGGTAAGGTCAGACCCAAATTATGAGCTTTAGGCCATTATAAGCTAGCATTTGAGGGATTATATTTATGATTGGTGCATGATTGAAATTACAGCCTCAAAAGAAGGGTACTAGATTCCTTAACTAAACAATAACGGCCAATGTAATATTGTATTGCGTCAGCTGGCTGATAATGTACATAATTCAATTATCTGCTGCGACGGTTGGTGTTACGTTGCTGGTGGTGATCGGATCAAAGCATGCGGTGCGGGGACGCAATGACAAATGAGATTCATGCGCGACCTACTCAACATCATGTGAGTTCAATCCATGCAGTGGTCGTTTGTTTCAAGCTTTTAGGCTTGCATCATCTTGTTTTAATGGTACGTACCGAGCATCCATGTTGACGGACGTGGCTAGCTCAAGCACTTTTTATTTTTTAAGTTTTTTTAACGGGTCGGTCAGAAGGTCAACCCATTATTTGGTATAGATATGAGGCTTTATTCGGCGAAATGAAGTTAAGCCCAAATGGGTTAAAGGTTGGATCTAAAAGTTGGGCAGACCATTGCAGCAAGCCCAGGTTTTATATAACCCAATTCAATCCCATTTTTTAGTATTTAACGATTTTGAAAATTTGAAAATCCATACCAGACGGAGTCACTATCGAAACTGAAACTTCCGATTTTTTTTTTTTATTTTGGTCCAATTTTTTGATTTTACGAATTATCTATATTAGTAATAATATAATATTTACATAAACTAAATTATTAGTCTATTTATACTATAGTATAGTATAGTAATATTTTTAAATAATTATAAATACATACTAGTAGATCAGGATTAAATTTAACTATTGTCTAGATAAGTTCTAGACTTTTTATATGAGTATATATGATCAACTGTGTAAAAATGTATTTACAAATATATATATATATAAATATATATATATATATATATATTATAATTTATAAGTTCTAGACTTTTCATGATGTTGCTCTGTGCTTCGTCCATTATTAAATCAGGTATTCTTTTTTTATCAAATGACATCTATGCTTTTTGTAGTTTGAGATTCGACCATTATGTTTTTACACGTATTAGCAGCTTTACCATTGTCATTTCATGTCTCACATCAATAGTTTTGAATCTTTGATTACGTTCAGAATCATTGGACTAAAGGAACAGATGCTTAATTCATACCTTCCCTCTATTGAGAGTTGGAAAACATAATTATTATTTTTACTGGCAACACAAAAAGCACAAGATAAAGAAAACAATAACAAAATATGCAGTTTTAAGCAATTACATGATGGCCGTGACCATTAGTCATCTTCTTCATAGACTCAAATCTGGGACCCTTATCCGAGAACTTTGTGGTGGCATAAAGCTTGAGGTAATCTTGAAAACGAACGTGGTTGGGATACAAGAGTTTCGGAGCTGGAGAGATGATAGCATCACCTGCAGGATTATAGAAAGTTGCAATAGAAAGTCTGCTCCCATTTTTGTCGGCCATAACTCTGTGCAAAGCACTTTTATAATTTCCATTGCTCAAAATTTCAAGTTGATCTCCTATGTTCACAAAGATGGTGTTGTTCTTGGATGGTGGAATCTCTACCCAATTCCCATCTTTGAAAAATTCAAGACCTGGGACTTGGTCATCCTGGAGTAGGAGTATAATCCCACCAGCATCAGTGTGCTCTCGAAGTCCTCTAACAAGTTCTGGATGTGGACACTGAGGGTACTTTGCCACTTTCGTCCCCACAGATGGACCTTTATATCCTGAGAATGCTTCCATTATGTGATCCTTTTCCAAACCAAGATTCTCGCACATGAGCTCAGAAAGCTTCTCTGCTAGCTTAATCAGTTGAGCAATGTACTCATCCATTGCTTCCCTGAATTATGCAGAATATCAGTCAATATGCATACAGAGATAGACATATATATACATACACGTGTATAGATATACACATGAAAAATATATTTACCACAAAGAAATTATATAAAATAAATTTACAAACTGATATAGTTTTGATGTAATACATCAAATTATAAAGTTAATTTTAATTCAAAGTAAATCTAATCACGTAAAATCACGTCAGTTTATAAATTTATTTTTGTATAATCTTTTTGTACATGTCTATAAAGTTTACATTATATGTTATCTTGTTTCAGCTGTTAAATCACCATATATTCATAAAATTTAAATCAGTCTGAATGTTTGAATTGATGAGAAGAAGTAAATTTAGTCATTTAATTATATATTCTAACAGATCATCATTCACCTTAGGTCCTCGGCGAAGTTGGAGATTTCATTGATGTTAGATGTTGGGCGATGCCAAATGAAAAAGGTGCTTTCCCAGTCTATATCAGAGGTATTTCCTTGGTTTTGTATGCTTTTAGCTATCGTGGATTTGTAAAAGCTTTCTTTCAAATTTTCCTCATAGTGTCTGTTTACCAAGTGCTTCACCTTCTCCATCAGCTGTTTATCAATGCCATGATTCTCAACCTGCAAATATAAGCGATATTTTCAATAGAATGAATGGTAATTTGACATACAATTTAGACCAAAATAAAGCACAATATAAGAAGAGATGCTCTTTACTTGAAAGAAGCCCCATTTTTCACAAGCATGGTGCAGAAGCGCCATTGTCTTGCTCCTTTTCTCACCATTGAGATCATTAAAATCTACCACAGGGATCTCCATCTCTTTCTGTCTACTTCTGATTGCAGAAATGGGTAACTCCAGGAGGGTATATATAGGCTTATGCAGGGGATATTTACCACTACTTTAATTGGAGGGCTGTTGGAATCCAAGATATGGTAGTTACATATTAATTAAAACCTGCCGAAAGGAAAGAAAAAACTATTTGGGTCAGCTTTGAAAATTACGAGGCTACTAATAAACAAGTCCAACTCCACTAACCCCTGCCATGTGATTCTGTGTGCTTTTCTATATCTTCAGATCAGTCAAATTCTCCCTTGTAAATTAAGTTTTGTCTCTTTCATTTTTATAAGAAAAACTGTCCCTCATCGGTTGATTCTCTCCATGTAATTCCCATGACTCTCAGTGGGGGAGGGCGGCCCCTCCTAACCACGGACTCCACCTTTATTTTAAAAAAATAAAATAAAATATATATAATATATTTTTTTATAAAAAAAAATGAAAAATGAAAAAATATATTTATTTTTTTTTATAATTTTGTAAGATATTATTAATTTAGTTTGTGTTGGCCTCTTCTTTAAAATTTATTTTGATCTCTCTCTATAAAATTAATCTAATTTAAAAATAAAATACATCTCATATAAAAAAAATGATATACTAACATGATGACATATTTTTATTATAGATAAAAATAAAAAATAAAAAATTTGATAATTTTTAATATATTTTTATTATAATAACATATTCTTATCATATTATATATATTTTTTAATACATAAATTGTATTAAATATTTTTTATTTTTATTATAGATCTTACAATCAAATTATTTTATACCACATAAAAAATTATATATAAATAAAATAAAAAAATATTTTATATATTTTATTTGAATTTTATTTAACTCCTTCTAATATAAATTTCTGGCACCGTCACTAATGACTTTTTTTGGCTCCGCCACTAACGACTCTCCTCTCTGTATGGAATAGAAAAAGGTCCACCACACTTTATTTTATGCATTCTCTTTTGGGAAACATACTATGGTGGTTTGTTAATCTTGTATTTTGAATAATCATTATAAACAAAACAATGGGCAGTTTGGCACTGAACATGTTTGCTCCCAAACAATTAACAAACGAAAACAGGGAGCGGAAAATGTTGGTCAATGGGCGCTTTTGAGTCTTTGACAGAGCAAGTTAATTTAGTTGTTGCACTAGAATTCCTACGTACGTAAATGATCAGCTAGCTTTTTTCATTTATCTTAATATAATATAGTCTCCATACGTGTCCAAGATCATTTCAACCCATTGCCAAACTTTATTTGATCAAACTACTTAGAAGTTTCCTCGAAACTTAGCCCTATATATGTTTGTTTGGGTTTTACTAAGGTCCTTGCCTATCTATGAAGGTATGCAAACCTAAAATGGTAGACATGATTTTTTGTTTTTCATCGTCGGTCAGTACTATATCAGAGTCTGTCGACATACATGATATGGATCTAAGCAGAAAATCTATCAGAAAAAGTCTTTAAGGCTTTGCCAGATTGGATATCTACTTCACGCGGTTTTTCACTCATGCAAGCAATTCTTAATTATACGCATAGATTGAGGGGAGAGATATTTTTTAATGGAATAATAACATCAATTTATTAGATATATAATACTATTGATGACCTATAGAGACCCAATTACTACTAAACACCTCATGAAGGCAGATAACATAGAGGAAATAAATAAAATTATATAAAGAGAAATTTGACTATTAATTATGTGACTTAACAGAATATAAGATATACGAAAAATATTAGGGATTCTTATTTTGAGATTCATACTTGTCTTGATTTTGGGAATCTTTTTAAAAAAGTTTATATGATTTTTATATAAGTATTTTTAAATAATATTGTATTTTTTTATATTTTTAAATAATATTTTCAGATGTTAAAAAAATCATGTAAATAAAAATATAATATTGTATTTTTAAAAAGATTTTGGGAATCTTTTTAAAAAAGTTTATATGATTTTTATATAAGTATTTTTAAATAATATTTTATTTTTTTATATTTTTAAATAATATTTTCAGATGTTAAAAAAATCATGTAAATAAAATAATGTTATGATTTTTTATTTACATGATTTTTTTAACATCTTAAAACATTTTTAAAAAATATTAAAAAAATATATAACATTATTTAAAAATACTTATATAAAAATCATATAAAAAAATACCAAAAAAAAAAAAACCAAAATCAAAACAAATAAAAATTCCAAAATAAAAATCTTTAGCATTGCTATAATATACACATGGTCGCGACATTTACCTAAGATCGACTACAGCTATGTAAAAAACCCTATTTTTTATATTTAAAAAATTATACTGAATTATTTTTTTTTTTAGATAAAAAATACTTTACAACATTAAGATCATAAAAGAAACATTTAAAAAAATTATTAACAATAAAAAGATTGGACCCGCTAGCCCACCATTGGGGTCAAATCCTACTAGCTGGTGTTAGATGACACTAGCCAAATGACATGTCGTTTAGAAACTACTTGAATTATTTTTCTGCTATCTTTGCTGCCGCACCCTTCAATTGTATTTTAATTACATTTCACTTATATTTTATTTGTATTTACATTTACACATGTCATAAGATTATTAGAGCAAGTTGTTAGGCGGTTACATTTTTTGTGTATATATTTCACAATTCATTAATGAACAGTACACAAATTTTGGGGATTCCATTTACTTCTTCATGTCCGTCAAACTTATGCTTCTCTATTTTCCATTTTGCTATCCAGAACTCCATCTATCTGTTTCTTACATGGTATCAAGCCTTTGAGAAGCCAACTCCATGGAAAACATCACCCCTCAAACCCCACCAAACTCCCCACGCCCCAATCCTTCCATTCAAAATTCTCCTAACCCTAATCCGCCCCCCTCTCCGAACCCTAATTCCCATATCCATCACCATACCCATCCCTCATACCTCAATCTCAACGATCCTACAAACCCTTTTCGCCTTGACCATGGTGATAGTCCGGCTATTACCCTTGTTCCTGAGCTTTTAACCACCAATAATTACACCACATGGTCAAGAGCCATACGACATGCCCTTAGAGCCAAGAACAAGATTGGCTTCATTTCGGGTACCCTCTTGAAACCCACCTCTCCCACAGATCCATTACTTGATTTATGGGAGATGTGCAATGATATGGTTGTTTCGTGGATCCAGAACTCCATTAGCCCTTCCTTAAAATCATTTGTAGCCTTCGTCGATGATGCTAAGGACATTTGGCAAGACCTGTATGATCGTTTTTCCAAGCAAAAGGGTCCACGGGTTTTTCAGCTAAAGAGGGATTTAGCCAGCCTGGTTCAAGACCGTAATTCTGTCAGTATTTACTACGGTAAGCTAAAATCACTCTGGGATGAACTTTCAATTTATGATCCTTTTGCTACTTGCACTTGTGGTACTTTGAAAATTTTTCTGGATCGTTATCAACGAGATTGTGTTCTTCAGTTTTTGATGGGTCTCAATGAATCCTATTCTCCCATTAGAGACCAAATTATGTTGCTCGAACCCCTCCCACCCGTAACCAAGGTTTTTTCCCTTATTCAGCAATAAGAACGCCATTCTCAGATGAACCTTGTTACACCTTCTACTGAGACCATGGCTCTTGCTGTTAAGAAATCCTTTCCCACAACCAAATATTCCCCCAAACCAAACCAGAACCCCAAGAAGGATCGACCATATTGCAATCACTGTAAAATTTCTAGCCCCTTGATGGAAACCTGTTTTAAGCTTGGCAATGTTATTGCCCCAGTTTGTTCCCACTGTAACCTCACTAGTCATTCTATTGAGAAGTGTTACAAGTTAAATGGTTACCCACCCAACCACAAGTTACATGCCAACCTGCAGCTCCAATCTGTGATACTTTCCAATCAGGTTTCACATCCTACGATTCCTGCTATGGATAGTTATGGTGATAACAGAGTTGGTTTGACCAAGCATCAATACCAGCAGCTGATGTTATTGCTCCAACCCAAAGATTCTTCAATTGCAGCTTCTGTCTCCCATTCCGAATCACCAACTCCTCTTTCTTGTTCCTCTGTTCCTGCTTCCAAAATATCTAGTATATCTTCTTGTTTTTCCACACACACACATAATACTTTTTCTCATTATTCCTCAAGTTGGATATTAGACACAGGTGCCACAGACCACATGGTCTGCAACCCCTCATTTTTTACCATCATTATTTCCACTGTCACCTATTCTATTAAGCTTCCAAATGGAAGTTTAGCCCCGGTTACACATATTGATAATATTCAATTAACCACTTCCATCACTTTAAGGGATGTTCTCTACGTCCCATCATTCTCCTTCAATTTAATTTATGCCACAAAATTGACTCATAGCCTAACCTGGTGCTTGTTATTTTTTTCTGACCATTGCTTCATATAGGACCTACTTTCTTGGAAAACGATGGGGAAGGATGAGCTCAAGTATGGTTTATACCATTTCATTTGTTTGGATGTCTCTCCTTCAGCACTTGTTCAATCACTTTCAGTTTCCACACCCTTTACTACACACACTTCCATGGTCAATGATGTTACTCAAACTGAATTAAGGCATTTTTGCTTAGGCCATTCTCCATTTTCTAGGTTAAGAATGATTTCTGACCCCATTGTAAGCAAACATTTTACTGCTATTAATGAAAATTATGTGCTGTTTGCCCCTTGCCAAGTTTCACAAACTTTCTTTTTCACATAGTGCTCATACTTCATCTCGGATTTTTGAATTAATCTACTATGACTTATGGGGACTTCATCCGACCATTGCCTATGATGGCTTACGCTATTTCTTAACCATTGTGGATGATTTCTCCCGATCTACTTGGATTTACTTGCTTAATTCAAAAGTCGATACTAGAACCTGCATTACTTCCTTCTATAATTTGGTGGAAACACAATTTGGATTCAAAATTAAAATTTTAAGAAGTGACAATGGTGCTGAGTTTTGTATGACAAATTTTTCCAATGAAAAAGGCATCATCCATCATACAAGTTGTTTGCAAAATCCTGAACAAAATGGTATTGTTGAAAGGAAGTACCAACACTTGCTTAATGTGGATAGAGCATTGCGGTTTCAATCAAATTTGCCCCTCACATACTGGGATAACTGTATTTTAACAACCACTTACATTATAAATCGGCTTCCAACCCCCATTTTACATTAGAAAATCCCTTTTGAGATCCTTTTTAATAGGAAACTACAATGTGCTCACATAAAGGTTTTTAGATCATTATGCTTTGCAGCCACCCTTTCTCAAGCTAGACAAAAATTTGATCCTAGAGATCGTAGGTGTGTTTTCTTAGGCTCTCCTTTTGGCACTAAAGGATACAAATTATTAGACCTATTCACACACACCATTTTTATTCAAAAGATGTTATTTTTCTTGAGTCCATTTTTCCTTTCCACCAAATGTCATCACTCTTCTCCACTCCTTCTTCTTCACATTTACCTATTTTTCATCCTCAATTTTACTCACCCAGTTATGACCCTCTTCTTACAGCCGTTACTCCATCTTCTTCTCCTCCACCACATGCACCTTCTACATCAGCCCATACTTCAATCCCCTCCCCACCAATTCCCACTAATTCTTCCACGTCCTTTACTCCTAAAAATTATTCCTCACCTGCTCTTAGAAGGTCTACAAGGGTTCGAACAACACCACAATATCTCAAAAATTATCACTATTCACAAATCATGCTTGATCATCCTACACAATCCATTTCCAGAAATGCACCTACTATGAGTGGTAAATCTTTTTCCTTACAAAATTGCTTATCTTATCATAAATTTAATCCGCATTTTTTAGCTTTTACTACTTCTATTTCTGGTCAAACTGAGCCCCATTCTTACAAACAAGCCTTGAAGAATCCTAGTTGGTGTAAGGCTATGGAAACTGAGATTGAAGCACTGGAAAATAACCAGACCTGGACACTCACTGAATTACCTCCTAGCAAAAAGGCCATTGATTGTAAGTATGTTTACAAAATTAAATTTAAGTCTGATCGATTTGTTGAGAGACTTAAGTCTAGGTTAGTAGCCAAAGGATACATACAAAAAGAGGGTATAGACTTCCATGAGACTTTCTCTCTTGTTGCTAAGTTAGTTACTGTGAGAAGTCTTCTTGCTATTGCTGCCATCAAATGATGGCATTTACATCATTTCGATGTCAACAATGACTTCCTTAATGGTGATTTACAAGAGGGGATTTACATGAAGAAACCATACGGGTAAACTAAAGGGAAGCCACATCAAGTTTATAAATTTCTTAAGAGTCTTTATGGCCTTAAACAAGTCTCAAGACAGTGGAATTTCAAGCTTACATCATCTCTTATTGAATACGGGTTTATCCAATCAAAAGTTGATTATAGCTTATTCACAAAGCAAGATGGCTCTTCTTTCATTGCTTATTAGTTTATGTGGATGATATCTTACTTGCAAGTGATTCTCAAGCTTCCATTAATTCCATTAGAATTTTTCTTTATAATAAATGAAAAATTAAAGGCCTTAGCTGCCTTAGATCTTTTTTTGGTTTGGAGATTGCTAGATCTTCCAAGGGCATTCATATTTCTCAAAGAAAATATGCATAAGACATTTTGGCAAATTCTAAAATGCTTGGCTGTACCCCTCTTAAACTCCCTATTGATCAGAAATTTAAGCTAAGTAAAACAGAAGAAGTCCCTCTCAAAGAACCTTGCACCTATAGGAGATTGATTGGCCGGCTCTTATACTTGACTATTTCTCGGCCAGACCTCTCTTTTTGTTGTGCAATTATTGAGTAATTTCATAGATAAATCATTTTCTACTCATTTGGCAGCTGCTTACAAAGTTCTAAGATATATTAAAGCAGCTCCTGCACAAGGAATTTTGCTCTCTTCATCATCCTCTTTTTAGCTTCGTGCATATTGTGACTCCAAGTGGGCCTCTTTCCCGAATTCTCGTACATCAACCACAGGTTATTGCATCTTTCTTGGTGATTTATTGGTCTCTTGGAAGTCCAAGAAATAAAATGTGGTTTCCAGATCTTCTACTGAAGCAGAATACCGATTTATGGCTACTACCTGTTCTGAGTTATTATGGCTACAGTATTTGCTTCAAGACCTTGGTGTTTCTCATCCTTAGGCTGCCCTTCTCCATTGTGACAACTAAGTTGCACTTCACATTGTTGCCAACCCGGTATTTCATGAATGAACCAAGAATATAGAGCTTGATTGTCACCTTATTCGAGATCAAATTCAAGCCTGGATTATTTCTACTTCGCATGTGTCTTCTCATAATCAGTTGACTGATATTCTTACTAAAGCTTTGCCCTCTCATTTGCTGTATTCTCATCTCTTTAAGATGGGAGTAATTAATCTCTACACTCCACCTTGCGGGGGGTGTTAGAAGACACTGGCCAAACAACAAGCCGTTTAGAAAATACTTAAATTATTTTTTTACTATCTCTGCTGCCGCACATTTCAATTGTATTTTAATTACATTTCACTTGTATTTCATTTGTATTTACATTTACACATGTCATAAGATTATTAGAGCAAGTTGTAAGGCGGTTATATTTTTTGTGTATATATTTCACAATTCATTAATGAACAGTACACAGATTTTGGGGATTTCATTTTCATCCTTCTTGTCCGTCGACCTTATGCTTCTCTGTTTTCCATTTTGCTGCCCAGAGCTCTATCTATATGTTTCTTATAGCTGACCCCATGGTGGCTGGCTGCCTAGCTTCGAAGCCACCATGCATGGGCATCCCGTGGTGGCCTAGGTCTTGGTCACCACCATGTTGGTCCTTTTTGGAAAGAGAAGAAATCAAATTCACGCAATTTAACCACCATGTAGCGGCCTGAAATGAGCCACCAAGTGGTGTCAACTATGGGCCACCACCAGGTGGCCAAGATCATCTCAATCTCTACAAGGCGGCTATATACTATTTGAGTTAAAATAAAAATTAAATAAAATATTATTTTTTAATATTATTATTATTTTGAATAGAATTTTAAAAAATTGAATTGTTTATTATATTTGTATGTAAATTTTAGAAAGTTGTAATTTTGAGATGATAAAATGAGATAAAACATTTTCACTATCAAATAGGGCCTAATATATCTATTTTCATGAATTTAAATTTTTTGGATAAGTGATAATCCATATGATGATATATATATATATAATATATAATATATTATCATAACTTTATAATATTATATCACAATATTAGTTAATTAAATATACCGCCTACTGGATCTAGTTATTAAGAAAAGAATCAAAGCCAAATACTAGCTGGGAAAATGCTTAGGATTTTATATAAAAATAATAATTTTATATTTATCCATAATCAACTTAAACTTTTAGAATAAAGGATGAGTCAACACCACTACCATTACACTCGAGACATATGCCTTGTTGATTAATTAACACACTCAACTAAAAAGATATGGCACACTAATTACGTAAGGTGAGGAGAATCATAACAAGCAAAGTAAGACTTTGTACAAATTGTAGATCGAGTAATGGCTTAAAGGGGAAGACTTTGTACAAATTGTAGATCGAGTAATGGCTTAAAGGGGACGCGGTGGAAACTTATTTCGCACCTTTACTTTTATTCAGCAAATTAAAGGAGAGAATGAAAGATTTCATTGGTTACGGTACTAATTTTTTTTTTATAATAAAATTGTTTTATTTATTTAAGAAAAATTAATAAAAAAAAAACTTACTTCTTTCCGTATTTATTGATATACTGAAAATTATTAAATTTAAAATTCAAAATTTAAATTAAATAAAAATAATAATATAATAAGTTTTATAAATAAAATTACAAATACATGTAAAACTACTCTTTTTATAATTGAATTGTGAGTCTTTCAACCACATGACTTGGGACTACGGCTAACTGCTAATGATGATCATGATACTAATCTTATATATGTTTAGCATATAAAGGATAGATAGATCTGAAACTTTCATATTTTATATGTTCTGATAAATGGTCTATTAAAATTTAAAAAAACGTCCGAAATCATTCCCAAGAATGCATCCAAGGTTCGAATTCGGGGGAAAAAAAAGTAAAAAACCCACAGCAGATCTAATAAACTATGCCGTCTTGAAATGAGGGCCCCATCCATTAACTGTACATGCACATACGAGATAAGACAAATTTTAATATTACTAATTTATGCACTTTCGAGAATTTTAATGTTTCACTGCAGTAACAAAAACTTTGTTTAATTTACCCCGTGCACGGTGCCCTCATATGTAAATTTATTAATTAGGAGATTAATTGTCGGCTTTTTTATAACAAAAAAAGTAATGATATTGTCAGTTTTCGTTTTAAAAATTAGTAAAAATAATTAAATTTAATTATTTATATTATACTTTTACGATCGAACAACGTGATTAGAAAATAATTTGTCCCTTTAAAAAAAAAAATTTCATTTGTCGTGGACGTGCAAGCTGCCTTGACAAATGACAATGGTGGCCGACATATTAAGTTATGCATGTTATTCAAAATAAGTGACAATTTATATATATTGTTTATTGTTTAATAACTAGCTAATATTCAACTCATTCCAATTTTTAATCATACATTAACCATCTTAGAGTATCTATATCCGAATGTCTAAACACCCCAAATCCCTAAATTGTAATAAAGAAAATTTAATTTGATAACAAAAGTAACTCTCTATTTATATGAGTAGTGCTAGGTGCAAGCAGGCATATGCTGTTCATCTGAGTGGGTGTGCATGTAAGTCTGCTTGCACATATATTTTTTCATAGTGGTATAGGTCTAGGATATGAAGAGTGATTATATATATATATATATATTTGAAGAGTTATTATTCATCTCCTCAATTAATTTATATACATATTCTATTGGGAATAATTAAAGATGTAGCAAAAAAATAGTAGAAAAAAATGAAGAAAAAATAGAAAAATATTATTTTAATAAACTAGAGAATGTTATAAAATGGGATATAGGAGGTTTTTTTAGATGAGTAAAATTTAAAATAAATTTTTAAGAAGCGTACTTTTTAGCTAAAATTTAAGAAAAAATTTAAGAAATGGGATGTGAATGCTCTCATATGAGAGTTCAATAATTGGTCCAAAAGCTGCTAGACATAGCTTATGCGGAAAGACAAATACATGATTAAGTATTAGAGTCATGAGAAGTGGTTATTTTTTCTCATAATCAAAGCATGTGTTCAATAAAATTGAAAATTCATACTTCCAACAACTTGTGATGAATTTTTCATAGAGTTTTAGGATTCCTACAAAAGAGAAAAAATTCTCAATTATGGAGAAAATTACCATTTACTATTTTTCTTCCCTTTTTGTTTTTTTCCAAAGAGAGAGGGGAGGCAAATTACAAAAAGCCTTATAGAACTTAATAAGCTAGTTCTATTTATAGTAGGCTGAGAGTAGTGGTCTGTATATGTGTCTATTAAAATGGCCCATCTCATTATGGGCCTAACGACTAAATGCTAATGTTAGTCTACTATTTAATAAATAAATACAATAATCTTTCACTTAGAAAACATTACATTTAATCATAATATAAACACAAACAAATATTTCAAAACTAAAGGCCTTGATCAAAATGTACTTTCAAGTACAAGCTAGTAAATGTTACAACGACAGGGCATATGACATATGACCAATACTTGCAATCATGTAATTCAAGTCAATAAGATGCAAATATAGTATGGAAATAATCAAAAAAGTTAAAACACTTGTTTCCATAGGAAGTCCTAAAGACAAATCGCCATTAAAGTAACAAGCCTTGTCCAAAATGCAGTTGCAACACTTAGTCTAGTGGCTATACCAATAAGATATATGATATCAAATATATACTTACAACCGCCTGCCTCAGGCATAGAATAAAATAGATTGTCTCTTGTAAGTAATACACCTTGTCCATAATGCATTTGACTCAGGCACGAGACTAGCCAAAATATCTCAACACAAAAAGTATGTCCTATCCAAAATACGCGTGACTTAAGTATGCTACCAAATATAATGTTACATTATATTAACAATCGCCTTATCCAAAATGCACATGACGCAAATACGAAACTAATCAAAACGTCTCAATACATAAAATACACTATGTCTAAAATGCGTGTGACCCAAGCATGAGATCATTCATAATGTTTCATAATATAAACAATTTTTCTTGTCTAAAATGCAAGTGACTCAAGCACGGAATGAATCAAAATATCTCAATACATAAAGTACGTCATGTCCAAAATGCGCGTGACTCAAGCATTCATTAACACTGCTATATTTAAAATAGAATATGAGCATACACAATATAGTCAAATAGTTAACGATTACAGAACTCCCACTAGCTAAATTCAACAAAAGATTCTAACAATCACAAATGAGTCACATGCTCTTGAAATGGTTTTGAAGGTAAACATTTAGTTAGTGGGTCGGTTAACATATGCTTTGTGTAGATATACTCAACACAAATGCAAAACTCAACTATTTTCTCTCTAACAAATAAATACTTAATATCAATATACATGAAGTAAGAAGAGCTTCTAGTGTTTTGAAGAAAGCAATTGCTGCAGAATTATCATAAAATATCTTCAACATCTTCAAAATGGTGTTCACAACACCTATCTCCAAGATGAAGTTCTGCAATCATATAGCCTCATAACAAACTACATACTTTGTCTCTATTGTAGAGGAATTTGTAAGTGTATGTTTGACATTTTTTCAAGAAATAGCTCCTCCTGCCATCATAAAAACATAGCCCAAAATATATTCCTTGTCATTTGAACAATCTACAAAATCGACATCAGAATATCCAACTACGTCAAGAATGTCAGATCGATAATATATAAATACTAGATCTTTAGTGCCTTGCAAATACCTAAGTTTTTTCTTTGCAACTTTCTAGTAGGCCTGTTCATCCGGGCCGGGTTGTACCCGGCCCAGTTTAAAATTTTATATATTTATTAATACTTTTAATTTTTTTTTTTTTTTAAAAAGGTTTAAGGAAATTTTGAATCCAAGTTCCGGATTCCCAAATCCGGAACCCGGATGAACACCCATACTTTCTAGTAAGCCAAACCAAGATCATTCAACTATCTCCCAAGATACCAACAATATAAGTAAGGTCGTATACATACTTGAGCATACATCAAACTATCCATAATTGATGAATGGGAAACTGTTTGCAGTTGAGTCATCTCACTATCATCCTTAGGACATTGAGAATTAGAAAATTTATCACATTTTACAATAGGTACTTTTTCAGGAGAACAATAATGCATATTAAACCTATTTAGAACTCGATCAATATGGATTAAATTTTTGAGACAGACCAAGAACACATTTAGATCTCTCACGAAAGATCTATATGCCTAAAACATAAAAGGCCTAACAAGATTATTCATATCAAAATAAGATGACAACAGGCATTTTGTCCCAAATAGAAAATTAGTATCATTTGTAGCGAGTAATATATCATCAACATAAAGAATAAGAAATATATATTTACTCATCCTCAAATATTTTACTTTATTTTTATTTTACTAAATTTGATTTTAAAATAATAATATTTTAGTGGATAATAGTAAAATACGTTTAAAAAAACAATATTGAGGATGATAAACCACAATATACGGTCAAATAATCAGTACAAATTCAATTTAGATTTTGCTCGAATACTACAGAATAACCGTCAACAATGACTGAAAAAGATATGGTTTGGAACCAAGAGGCCGGTTGGTTTCGTCAACAAGAGTAAGGCCCGTTTGATAATTGATACTAAAAATATTTTATCTTATCTCATTATTAATTTTTAATTTTTAATATAATAAATGTATTTTTTAATTTCTAAATAATAATAATATTTTATTCAATTTTAAACTTTCATTTTAAATCATATAATTTCATTTTACTATAAAAACCGCACATAATTCTTTGAAACCATTTTTTTGTTTTAGTAAAATTTGGATTACCTTATAGCTTAATTTGTTCAAGTTTTCAGACGAAAAGGTGTTTTACTGCCGCTAATTTTTCCTTCGTCATGATTCTACTGAGTTATTCGACTTTACTGAAACGTGTAACATTCAAATAAATGTGATTAAAGATGACGAAGTTTATATTTATCTGTGTTTGGATGAAAGGATTCAACTTTGGTTTGATCCCCAAATAAGATTTCCATTGTCACAAAATTCTTTAGAATCATGCAAGGGACAGCCACACCCTTTCATCTATTAGCTAATCATGTATTCATGAATCATAATACACACAGATATATTATGGATATATTACTCAAATGAGAATATTAAAATAAGGGACATGTTTTAAAATTGAAAAATAATATTTGTAATTTTCGGATGTATATGAAAAAAGTACGTGGGTATGACCGTACGAGACCCATTCAATTTTTTTTTTTTTAAAGGGAGTGTGCGACACTGTACTTGCTTGCGTTAAGAATATATATAACACTACTCTTCAAATTTGTTTAAATGTAGAGATCATGATCTCAAACCATCTCATAATTATAATTTTTTTAATTTTTAAATAAAATATGATAAATAATTTAATATTTTCAAATGTCAAATAATTTTTAATTTTTATTTAAAATTATCTCTTCTCTCATCACCATCCAAACGAAGCAAAATCTAAAGCCACAATTATAGCAAAGATCTACTCTTGAATGAAAGAAGTATAAACAATTAAATTTTTACACAAAATACAATCAACAATTAAATTTGTTCAAATTTTATAACAAAAATAATATTAAAAAACTTATATTCTAATAATATTTATTCAACTTAATTAAGTGAGACTTATTCCGTAGTTATTTATGATGAACATGAATTTATGATTAATATTTGGACTAATTATTTGAAGCTTCAAATTAGGCTTCTCATGATATTGCTTCTTTAAAGTTGACAACAAAACTAGAGTACTATTCATTTAATATATGAAAATAAGCAAGGATCGAGGCTGATGATCTTCTTTCACACGATCAGCTCGTGGCATGGAGCATCATTTCTTTGCAGTGAGACTCTTAACAGAAGTATCGGCTTTCTAGTTAGTGATCACAGAGTTTACGATGTTTTGTCATGTTATTTGGATTTGCCTCGCGATCTAGCGGAGGAGTTACATCGTTCAAGGTAATTAGTTTTAACTTGCGATCTCTCTATGATAACGGTGCTATTCTGCCGTCTCATCAATAGCATCGCTCATTTTGATCGACGTTAGATAAAATTTTGTTTTTTATATTTTTTTTCATATTTTTATTATTTTAAAACATTTTAAAAATATATAAAAAAAAAAAACAATATACTAATTATCACTTTTTAATGATTAAAATGATTAAAATATATGAGTTGTCAAAGTGAATGGAGATACTAGCATTATTTAATTTTCCTCTCTATAATTCTCTTTTTCTGCAATAATTTTTTAGTGACAACTAACTTTTTACAACCATTTTGTGTTGCCACAAATAATTCTTTGCGACGATTTTGTCTTGCCATAAATAAGTTTGGCATTTTTTTAATGAGAATATACTACATTTTTGCAATGATTGAGTGTCGCTGCAAATAAGTATTCTATATTATAAGGTTATTTTTATTCTCCACCCTTTATTTGAATTAGAATGTAGGACTAGAATCACTTGGGATAAATCCCTAATTCTCACCTTATTTCCTCTCATCTTCCCCCTCACCTCCAGGCATCATAAACACCCATGTTTCCATCTCTCTCTCACACACACAACTGCCATCATCGACATAGCACCACCACCACACGACGCCAACATTACCTCCTCTCATCCCTCTCCGTTTCACTCTTCCTCTTTTAAATCTCTTTCCCTTCTATCCTTTTCTCTGTCTCTCTCTCTCTAAAATTCTATAAAGGTTGAATAAAATAGTTTTAGAATATTATTATTATTTAGAAATTTGAAAAAGTTGATCATGAATTGAGATTTGAAAAATTAATTAAATTATTTATTATATTTTATATGAAAATTTAGAAAAGTTGTAATATTGAGATGAGTTGAAATCAATTGATCTCAATCTAAACCGGTCATAAAATGAAATTTGTCTTTCAAATATGGAATAATTATATCATGTTAAGTAAAGGATCCCATCACTAATCAATTCAGCACCAAATATTTTCTACTTCGATCATTGTTAGTTTTTGCACTATTAATGCGCTTTTGTTTTGCTCAGTTTCCGTTGCTTAAAGACCTCAAGTAATCAAAGTTTGTAACTTGTTAGTTGTAATTCTTAACCCTAATTCCCATGTGAATATAAGATATTGAGCTAACTAGCTTGTCATTGGATTGTTTTGTGTAATCATCAAGTATAAAATCTTCGATGGCAGAGATTTAAGTGGTGATGCATGCAATTGCAATGTAATGACATCATTATCTTTAGAGCTAAAAATCTTATGCATTAAGAGAGGAAATATATATATACGTATATATATAATGACTTTGAAATTCATATATACGTAATATATATGTGTCGTGGGATCAATGTTTGGTAATAAGTAAATGTTTTCTTCTTCTTTTTTTCTTTTTTGAAAGAGACCACATGAATATCTTTGAGTTGACAATATTACAAGCTGATTTCAACCAAATTTCTCATTATATCAAACAATTAATATTATTATTCTCAAGAGGAAGTTTTTGCCATGAAGTTAATTTCCTAGTCAATACATGTAAAAATGACACGTTTTCGGTGTCATTATATTTTGTATGGAAGATAAAAAGTGCGCGTTCTATTATTCTGGATCGATCATTGTATTTCTAACTAAAGGAAGACACGCAAAACGTTTATAAGACTAATTAGGCCGAAAGAAAAAGTAGCTACGTACGGGCGCACAAAAATAGACCTCAAGTTGGTCTTTTTTTATTCATTTTTATATTCTTAAATATTTGAAAAAGAAAAGAAAAAAAAATCACAATATTATGTCATTAAAAATAATTTTTTATCATTAAATAAAAAAAATTTTTAAAAAAAATAATTGCATCGAGACCCATCCTCGAGATGAGTGCTGGTGAGTTTAGCTTTTCTCCTGTGAGAAATTTGCCTGCAGAGAACCGGTTCTTTCTTAAAAATAGGTGTAGTACCTCAACTGCGAACTTTAGGAAAATGAAAAAGTCACGAAATGAACGTTGGAGAAGAGACCGAAGAATGTGAGAGGAGGGATCAGCCAGATCAGAAGTAGCGGAGCTCTTCATCCCTCCACTCCAATGAGAGTTCTCTGGAGAGTTTTGTCATCAAGATCTTTTAGGGAGAGATGCATGCAGTTCAAAAAAACCTACCCATCGTGCTCGATCTCATGATGTCAGTTTAGCTCTAAATTCTAATTCCTAGAAGCTGTCGCTTTTAAGACAGCTAGCACTACGTACAAGTAAAAGTTCATGCCTTAAACAAATGACTTAAGCCAAAGTAGTTTAACCTAGACTTATAACAAGCAAACACAAAAAGTAGTTGAGCACTGATGTTAATAATTGGTGCATGGTAGGTATTATGCATGATACAACTGTAAGCAGTATTATAAAAAAATTGTTTATTTATAATCAGTTATTTTTTATTAAAATAAGTTTGTTTTAATCATAAATAACTAGTGATCATAGCCGTAAATAATTTGCCAGAAATACTTATTTTTTCTCTAATAAAAATACATCCCAATTGAGTTGTTATTTTCCAAGGGATAGATATTGTACTACATTCACCTGTAAACCACATATATCTATGCAAATGTGTTTGAGTATGATAGTACTAGATTATAGTAAGGAAACCCCTTAAGCCCATTACATTGCTATCAGAGTGTTGCAGCCACCCGTAGAGAACACTAAATATCTCTAGTCCTAAAAAAAATTTGACTAATTTTCAAAGCGGAAAACAGCAGGAAAAAAAAAACACACAAAAACACAACAACAAAAAAAACACACAAAATTGCGCAATAAGATCTACTAATTATGGGAATACCGTAAACATTCAACATGTTTTATTAATTCGATCCTCATGTTCTTCTGCTCGGGGTGGCAACTGGCATCATCAGGGCCGCGCGCGAGATAATCATTTCCATGGTTTATCCGTGAATTGGTACAATGAATTGGCCGATATGAAGGGGTTCTGGGGATGATTTATTTGTTCCAGAGGCCTTGGGAGGCAAGCGTGAGCTCTGGATTAGGTAGTACTGCTGCATTAGGGGAACTGGGTCTTGCAGCATTTGACGTGTTCATCATCAGATAATAATGGGAGTCGGCCAATCCATATAGCCAAACAGTTTCTTGGTTTTCTGACTTGAAATGTTCAGGCCGAGAAAGGCCTAATAGAGGATCAATAGTACTACTGGCATTGTGGTGAACTTTGTGCTGATCAAAAGCATATTGTGGGGAAATCATGTTCCAGTTTCTTGGAAATAAAACTCTTTGCTTGGGATTACAACTTTCATTAGACTGGCCTGCCATATTGCTGCTCCCAACGTGCAGCTTTGTTCAATATAAGAGGAAAAGAAACATAATCAATTTAAAAGGTTACAACTTTTTCTGTGACAAAAATCTAATGACAAAAGGAAAATCTTCTAAAGAGAACTGCACGTACGTACCATGTCAAAGAGGCTTGAACGTCTATTCTTCTTCATGTCAAGGCTGGCTTGTCGCAGAAAATACTTCTGAGCATGACTAGCAACTTGGGTTGGAGTTTTTGTTGTCACATGGTTTCTAGAGATGCCTCTCCAATCACCCTTCCCTAGATTCTCGAGCCCGATTAGAAATCTTCGGTGCTCCTCTTCTGTCCATGCAACTCCTAAAAATCCATATATGAATATTTATTTGTAACACAGCGAAAAAAAAAAATGAATTTTCTGCTTTATTGTAAGAATACTTTTGGTGCTGCTGAAAAAGTACTTGAAAACAATAGAATAGAGATATGAATTCATTAAAAGCTGACCCTTCTTCCTCTCTTGGGGTCGTACTTTGCCTGTTAGACCATGATCAGACACAGAACCAATCGTAGTTTTATCAGAATTTTCATCAGTGGAAATTCTGGACAAGGACAATGAAGAAGGTGGGGATGATAATGATGAGGGTGATGATGATGAGTACAAGCAATCCATGCTGAAACTTCTCTTCATGGCAACTGAAGATGAAGATAAGTCAAGTTGTACTCCAAAAAGCCTAAGACCACCAGCTAAAGTCCCTCTGTTAGATGTGCAGGTCCTTGAATTATGACCCTCGTTTCCACAATGTGAGCACTTTCTGCCCATTTTCAACCAGACAAGCTTAACTGCAGACTATCGACCGGCAAAACTCAACGAGAGAGAGAGAGAAAGAGAGAGAGAGAGTGAAAGAGCACAAATAACTCAAATGTTTGGTAGTATATAACATGATGGTTGAGGTGGGGCTTATGAAAATGGCCGCATGCTAACGAGGAGAAGATTATTGGATGGACATATTTTATTGTTGGGGTATTTCTTTTTCTTTTTCTTTTCTTTTCAACTTGGGTTCTAAACAAAAAGAGATCATAAGAATTAAGTCCTTTCTCTCTCCCTCTCGATCGTTTGTCTCTAGAAAGCTTATCTTATACCGGTTTGTTTTGTCCTCTGGATTTACGCAGGTATAGTTCTCTAGAGTCTTGGAGCGCCATACTGTACTATTCTGTAGATGGGGACCCTTCAGCATAGAAATATTTAGGTAGGTATTTTTCTTTATTTTTTATATTTACATATAAATGTTAATGATATTTACACCGGAGAGAGAGAGAGAGAGAGAGAGAGAGAGAGAGAGAGAGAAGATGATCCTCCAATAGTACTAATTTGGGGCTGGGTACGTAGATAGATTGGCGACTTGAAAGAAGGGAGAAATATCACAGAAAATGTAAACTTTAAAAAGTGATTTTGATCAACCAAAGCAAATTACATGGAAATTTACAACAACCATATATATCGTTTTTATATAAGACCGATGAATATTTAATGAATTCGCTTTGAATTGAATTTCACAGTTTGTTGAACCAACGACCGGGAAGTCATGAGGTTCTTTAATTAGTTGGTTGAGTCCATAAAAATCCTTAAAAATGCAATGTACGTGGAAAACTACTGATCCTATGTTGTCGCAAAGTCGTTTTTCAAAAGAAAACCTTCAAACGAGTCATCTAAACCCCAAGCAAAAGCACATGAGATTAAGGACCACCATTTCTGCATGATCATACTGGTTGATTAATATATATATATAATCACTACAAAAAAATTATTTATCTATGACTAATTTTTTTTTTTTATCAAAATAAATCTATTTTTATTTTAAATAATTATATTTTTCATAAATAATCTATCATAAATTCTTGTTAATTTTTCTTGTAGTAAATGGTTATATATATATATGTATGTATATATATATGATTAAACAATTATATATTAAGTAAAGTTAGGATCGGTACTGATCATTTCCATCCTTTGGATCATAACGATCTTCATATATCTTCAAAAGTAAAAAAGAAAAATAACTAGTTAACACATCCCATCCGCTTTGGAAAATTGATTATCAGCTTTAAGATTTGTGTTTTTATTGATCTTTTCGCTTTTAAGATCTAAAGTTTTGACTACGTTGAAATTAAGGAACGAGCTTGGGGCCACCTCGCATGAATCCAGGGAGGGGCCGGGAGGATCAGGCCCTTTATTTCTAAGCCAGGACGAAATTCCATTTCTTTCTTCCTTCTCTCTCTCAATAAATATTAATGGTGGGACCATGGGAAGGTCATGCATCCTTATCGACGTCCTTTTGTGTTAGAAAAACCATTTTGCTAAGAGACAGTAAGTTACGTGTGATTGAAATGCTTAGTACATATATTTTCTGATTTGAAGAATATTAGAGTGTATCCTTCTAATTATATATATAAGGTGATGAAGCTTTCATTAATTTCTTTCTCGATCGCCATATGGAATTCATTGAGATGCAAATAGAAGGAAAGGTTTTGAGTCCATGCATGTCATCATTCTGGGTACATGATATATATTAGTACTTTTCCTATCTATGCAGGTAAAGCAGGCTACTATATATAATTAATAACATTACTCACTATATAATGTATAATTTTGAAGTACGGAGATATATTCTATGAATCCGTATCATCCACTCACAACTCACAATGTTGTAAGGCTTAAAGGTCTAAATATACACTTAATTGTCTAACTAGTTGACCTAATTAATTGCAAGGAAGCTTAAAGGTTATCTTTTTTTTTTTTTTTTGAGGAAATATGATTACTTTCATTTCATCCATAATAAATGAAGCATACAATGTGACTTATTTAACTAAAAGAACTCAGTTTACAAGCCAAATAAAAATATACTGAGGCACAACTTCTAATTCTCAATAAATAAAAGTCTATGAGACTAACGTACTGTCACAGGCAGTGTGCTAAAATCTCATCTTTTAAAGGAAGAGAGCACTAAGATTCTACGGACCTAAGTTCAGGATACTATTTCTCCAAATATAATTTTTTTATACAAACAATATAGATAAACAACAAACAACCAACTGAACAACAAACACATAAACAAAACTAAAAACAATAAAAAAGCTGTCTGTGGTTATCTACATATATAATGATTTGTAAATTTTTTTTATTATCAAGCTTGTACATCAGTTTATAGGAATAATATTTTTATGCCATCTTTTTATGAGTAAAGTATATTTTCTCTTTTATTTGAGCATCATCTCATGTTCTTTTATAAAATGTATATATGTCGATCTTAAAGGACGTCTTTAGTTTCTCCATATATACCTAATACCATGCAATCAATTCACTTCTAGCTTCCTCTAATTATTCTTCTTTTTCTTTTTCTTTTATACTAGCTATCACCATATTTGATAACCATAAAAAAAAAAAAGAGAGAGAGAGAACTTTTCAGCTTGTGATCTCTTTATATAATTTCTTAAATCTATTTTTTAACTGCGTTTATATAATTCTTGTGATCGATTAAATAACTGCAATTATCCTCATGCATTGATGTGCAAATTCATGATTACTAGTAATCATGTATAATTTTGAAGCAATTATTCAAGCACATCATCATGATCCTTTCCAGCCGGCCCCTCCCTTATAATTATATCATGATTGAGTGGATATAATTAAAAAATATGTAATTAAGCAAACGCAATTAATTGTAAATACTATATATACTTATAAATTAAAATTTAAGTATATATATAGTCGTTTAAGTTTAACACTTTCTCTTTTAGTTTTGCTAATATATATTGCAAGTCGATGGTCGACAGCAATATCAATCAGACTAACTCACAATTTCACAGCTTGGAGTTATTATTTGGGATACTATACAAACACTTATACAATTTGAGAGTTGGACTGCTAATTATGCTAATTATGTGGAAAGAAATGCTAATTAATATATAGCGCTGCACATGTACTCTTAGCTAGGTATAAATATCGCTGATCTAGTGTGTGTGGAGGATATTATTGGATTGGAGGAGTGTCCTCCTTGTATTCTTTCCTTCATTTGATGAATCTAGCTGCTAGAACTTCATTCATCATTTTATTGTGGAGAATATAATTAATTATCTGAGGATTAATTTCTTTTTTTCACTTTATATTTTGTGATCATCTTCCATTAATATATGTAGCTGTTGTAGACGTATGAAATTACTTTAAATATATCACATAAAGATATATATTGATGATGATAATAATATTTAAAAGACAAGGAATATTAAAATTGCTCAATTTTTGACATTAAAATTGAAAACATTAATAAATTAGTCGTATAAAGCTGGTTTTCTACTATTTATGGATCATTAACTCCATAGAGAGGAAAGAAAAGAGCTTTGATCTTACCCGCGTGGTACTACGGGTTTGATTTTCCATTAATTGTCTATTTGATTTTTCGACCACTCAATTAACTCTTCTAGTGTCATTTATTATTTTTAATAAATAAATAAATAAATAAAACTTCGTGTTATTCTAAATATTGAATCTTTTTTTATTTATCTATTTAACTTCCTCCTGGCCTTATAACTATTCTACAATTAGTAATATTTAATTATTACTAAGTTTAAATTATTAGTAATATTTAATTATTACTAATATTTAACTATTCTACAATTAATTATTCCATCGCATTGCGCAAGTCGACAATTAGTAATATTTAAATTTTCAAAGTATAAAACTTTGCTTGATCTATAAAGTACTACTCATCATGATGTCAACGCGCGATTATTCATTTAATTATTATTAAAAGCCAATTAGTACCATAAAGTCACGTGAATCCAATGTCCATGATCATCCATGACATGAATTAGATACCGTACCATTAAATCAATTATAAAGTAAAAATAATATAGAATTGAAATTGACAAAATTCTAAGATTTCTGACCACCTCACCATGGCTAGAATACTGAAAGCCAACGCATTATGAGAGTACCGCGAGCAGAGATGGAACATCAGTTAAGGCATGTTCTAATTATACTTAAAATTAAGATGCAAATGATGAATTCAAAGTTTGGATATTATAGAAAAGGTAAAGAACGGGCAATGTTCATGCTGCAGAGGTCACATCCAAGTTTATTAATGAGGATCTCAGACATGATTATATATGTAGGAACCTTGTCTTTGTCTCTTTTGTTTCTTTTAATTAGGTTTATATGTCATAATCTTGTATATATTATGGTTACATAATTAGCATCAACTGTCCCACTAATGCTAAAAAGAAAGATTACATCACAGATCACAATCCTGCATTATATAATTACTTGAGTACTCTTGCATGCGGAATGTCCAATGTACAAGCACTTTAATTTGTATCTTTCTTTAATCAAAAGATATATCATTATCTAATCTTATTCACAGAAAAATATGGTTTTGTTGGTGGGGATCAAACTATATAATTAAGGACTTCAACTGAGATTTGATGATTTTATAACCATCTCTATCCCTCAGCCTAATATTGTTAACTAGTAGTGCTATTTAAATACTTTTACCCCACATATCAACATGGCATGATTTGATTAGTGAGATTCAAAATTTAAAAATTATTTTTTAAATCAAACTATACATATCACGTGAATGTGTGTTATGTAAAAAAATATTTATTAATGATAAACCCTATTTTTTTTTAAGTGAGTATATGAGACTTGAATAATAATATTCTATAATTATTTATAGAATATTCTACAATTATATGTAGAATTATTTATATTCTACATGCTGAATGACAAATCTCATTTTATCAATATTTTTTTAATTTAAATATCAAATTTTATTATAAAAAAAGTTAATATTAAATATTAAATATTTATCATTTTTAATAACTGACATATCAGCACTTAAAATTAAAAATTATCTAGATAATCATAAATAGTAGGCTACAGCTCTGCACAATCATGCAAGAGCTTTAGTTTTGCCATTTTCCAGGATTTATTTTTGGAGTGTGGGAGAATTGAAAATAGTTTCCACTTTCCAAGAGTGTGGGAAATTGAAAATAGAATATGTTGTGATGCTCTGGAGCTCTAGGGCAAACAGATGAGGCGATAAGGTGATCCCGTCTTCAAGATCAACCTAGTGCCCTTCGGGGTTGTTCTTCTAGGCGATGGAAGATATGAAAACCAAGTGGAGGCAGCTTCAACTTTCAGAGGAAGAATCGACAGTGCTCGAGTTCCCCAACGGGGAGGAGGACGAGGTGAAAACGAAAGGGGATCTCAGTCTTGTAGGGAAAGTATGCAGCGACTGAGTGGTGGGGAGAGACCTCTTATCAAGAGCGATGGGAAAGCTATGGAGAATAAGTACGAGAGCAACTTTCCAGGAGATCAACCGAAACACCTTTGTGATCACGTTCGCAACCCATGTAGACAAAGACCGGATAATGGAGGGGCGGCCGTGGCTTTTTGAAAATTCGCTGCTCCCGATTCATTCTTTTGATGGAACTCTTCTCTCGAGGCAGTGGATCTTCAACACGGAGATCTTCTAGGTTCAGCTGCATGATCTACCTCTAGGGCAAATGACTCGAAACAGAGGAGTACAAATTGGGGCTTCGATTGGTAAGGTATTGGAAATCGATGTGCCTGAAGATGGAGTGAGCTGGGCAAGGTTTTTGCGGATCAAAGTGGAGCTTCCTCTCTCCAAACCGGTGGCTCGTGGTCGGTTCATCTCTCACCAGGGAGGTAAGTACTGGATTCACTTCCAGTACGAAAAATTACCTAGAATCCGTGTTGGTTGTGGCTATATTGTACACGGGCAACTGAGGTGTGCTCAAGGAGGTATGGAAGGGAGTAAGGACAATTCTGATCCGCTCCAATACGGAGCTTGGTTAAGAGCAGAGGGGGCTTTTGACTTCCCCGGCACCTTCAGGTAGCTTCAATCAAAAAGATAACTCTTCCTCTCAAAGGAAGGGTGCTACAGAGGATTCCATTGGAAGCTCGAAGCACGGAGAGGGTTTTAGAACGCCGGGGATGGAGAAGGCGGTCTAGAATTCAAAGGGAGAGAGTTTAAATCCTATTAAGAACTCAGGGGCTGGGATTGATACGGGAAGTCGACTAAGGATGGCTGAAAGTGTATTCCAGTGTTCGGGGAGTCCAACCCGGGGGGGAAGAAAATCTCAGACAGGGCAGGGGGTGAGGGAAGGGGATCCAAGTGGTACATGGCTAATGGGGCCGCCTGGAAATCAAGGTATAACCACGAAGTTTGCCACCAATGAATCCCTCAAGGGTTCTCTTAAGCTTTCCCTCAGAAAGTTATCGCTTAGAAATTTTTCCTCAAGGGTGGCAGATGCCCTCCCTCTTGCAGGGGGTGGAAATTGGAAGCGCAAAGCCCGGGGAGAGGATAAGCTGACCAAGGGGATGGTCAGTCAGTTACCTCTAAAACGTCTGCTAGATGAAGATGAGGCGTATGAAAATACTTATGTGCTTCAAAAGAAACTCAAACCGACTAGTCCGGAACTGTCTATGGCGGGTGCTGTCAGTCAGCCCCGCCACTCCTCATGAAAATCATGAGCTGGAACTGCTGGGGGCTTGAGAACCCCCGAACAGTTTAGAGCCTTTACTCCCTAGTGAAGGCACAAGGTCCCGAGGCTGTATTTCTGATAGAAACGAAAATGGCAGCATTCAGAGGGAAGTTCATTGCGACAAAGTTGGGTTTTTCAAACTATATTGGGGTCGACGCACATGGCAAGGGAGGGGGTCTATTACTGATGTGGAAGGACAACCATGACGTTGAGGTTGTCAACTTCTCCTCCTGCCACATCAATGTACTGGTTCATCAAGGGGTTGGTGACGATAAATGGTTGTTAACCTATTTTTATGGCCACCCTGAGGTGAGTCAGAGAAGGGGTACATGGGAGCTTCTCAGCTCCTTCAAGCCGGACAATATGGGGTGGTGTGTGATAGGGGACTTCAATGAAATCCTCAGCCACGATAAAAAGGTGGGTGGATGCCAGCGGAGTGTGGCTCAGATGAATCTATTCAAAGAGATGTTAGAAGCATGCAGCCTCCATGATTTAGGGTGGAGGGGGGAGCGATATACCTGGAGCAACCACCACGAGGATTACACCTATACAAAAGAACATCTAGACAGGGCACTAGCTAATCATAAGTGGATTGAGGTATATCAGAATTTTAGGATTGTTTCCTTTATGGCCATCTGCTTAGACCATCGACCGATCATGCTAGAGTGCGATATTGGTTCCTCTCTATCTCGAACCAGAAGGAAGTATTTTCACTATGAGATCAATTGGGCAAAAGAACTAGGTTGCTCAGCTCAGATTGAGGATGGTTGGAGCACGGCGTTAAGGGGTAGGACACCATTGGAAACAGTTAAGATGAAACTAGAGGTGTGTGAGCAAAAACTAAGAAAATGGTGCAAGGATATGGATAAGAATAGGAATAAGGCTTTCATAGACAAGACAAAGCAACTAGCCAAACTTCAGGAGAATGAAGCAGCCAGCTCCATAGCTGCTCAGAAGCTTATTCAAAAAGAAATAAACTTCATTCTCGACCAGGAAGACACCAAGTGGAAACAACATGCAAAACGACATTGGCTCGAGAAAGGGGATAGAAATACAAAATTTATTATGCATGTGTGATCCAGAGGAGAAAGAAGAACAACATCAAATCTATCCGAACCAATGAAGGAGTGGAGCTTTCAAAGTCGGAAGAGATCCTATAAGGGTTTTGGCTCCACTTCTCCTAGGTATTTCTCTCTACTCAGCCTACTAATCACTGCATTATGCATTGTCTGAAAGGGGTGACACCTAAAATATCCATTGAGTTGCGGAAGAAACTTGAGAGGGAATTTAAAGCTGAGGAAGTGGTCACGACTTTGAGGCAAATGTCTCCACTCAAAGCACCGGGCCTTGATGGTTTCAGTGCAGGCTTCTTTTTGGATCACTGGGACATGGTGGGGCAAGAGATTACCTGCAGCATTCTGGATTTTTTCAGAAGCGGAATCATGCTCGAGAACCTGAATCGCACAATCATTGCCTTGATTCCAAAGATTAATACCCCAGTGCCCATGAATGATTTCCGTCCTATCAGTCTGTGCAATGTACTATACAAGCTCATATCCAAAGTGCTCGCCAACCATATAAAGAGAATCCTTGACAAGGTGGTTTCCTGTAACTAAAGCGCCTTCATTTCGGGAAGACTCATTACTGATAATGTCATGGTGGCATACAAGCTCCTTCACTCTACGCAAACTAGACAAAAAGGGAAATTGGGCAATATGGCTATTAAATTAGATATGTCAAATGCCTATGACAGGGTGGAATGGGATTTTCTAGAAGCTGTTTTATTGAAGATGGGGTTTGGGGCTCTATGGACAAAATTGGATTATGAAGTGCGTCAGATCAGTTACCTACTCAATCAAGGTAAATGGCGTTAGAGGAAACGTTATATTTCCATCTAAGGGATTGAGGCAAGGGGATCCTCTCTCGCCCAATCTCTTCCCACTTTGTGTTGAAGGTTTGAGTTCTTTGTTCAAACAAGCTGAGATCGAATGACGCATAAATGGGGCCGCGACCTCTAGAGGCAGCTTAGCCATAAACCACCTCCGTTTTGCCGATGATTGTGTGATATTCTGTAAAGCTAAACAGGAGGAGTGGTGCGCAGTCGAACAATTACTATGTTAATACGAGTGTGCCTCGGGGCAAGTTATTAATAAACAAAAAACTTCCATTCTTTTCAGTCCAAATATTAACATAGATGAAAAAAAATTGATCATTCCTACAACAAATGGGGAACTGTGCAGTAACTATAATCGCTATCAAGGGCTTCCGACACTGGTGGACGCTCAAAATATAAGACTTTTAGACATATCGAAGAGAAGGTCTGGCGAAGACTGAGTAGTTGGAAAGCCAAGATACTTTCTAAGGCATAAAAAGAGATCCTCATTAAGAGTGTTTTGCAAGGTATTCCGGCTTATACGATGAGTGTGTTCCGACTACCAGTGGGTCTTATTAAAGAAATGGAAGGCATGATTACCAGGTTATGATGGAGTAACAAAAAGGAAGGAAGATGCCTATATTGGAAGAGCTGGTCACGAATGGGGGAAGTAAAAAATAGAGGGGGTTTGGGATTTCGTAACCTTGATATTTTTAACAGTGCTATGCTAGCCAAACAAGTTTGACGACTGATATAGCAACCTCAGTCTCTAGCGGGGCAAATTTTCAAGAGCAAATATTTTAAAGATTGTAATATCCTCGATGCCAAGATGGGACACTTCCCCTCACAGATTTGACGAAGTCTAAAATCTGTTTTTTCACTTATTCAGGCAGGCTCTCTATGGAGAGTGGGGGATGGACTAAGCATCAATATTTGGAAAGATAGATGGCTGCTTAAGCCAAATACTTTTCAAGTCCAATCTCCCCCAACATTTACTGAGTAATGACAACAAGGTGGCGGAACTAATTAACAGAGACCTCAGAAGCTAGAACCAGACGCTTATTGAGGATGTTTTTTCTCAATGAGGAGACTGCGTTTATTTGTAGTATCCCCTTAAGCAAGCGGGAATCAAAGGACCAGCTTATTTGGGAAAGAACAACAAATGGCCTTTTTACGGTGAAGAGCACGTATTTCTTAGGGAAAGAGCTGGCAAACCGTGATGTGGGGGAACCTTCTTGCTGGGATGAGGCAGGAACTGACTGGAGGAACCTATGGAAGTTAGAGGTACCGGGCAAGATAAAGTACTTCCCGTGGAAAACTTTTTCAAGGATTCTACCAACTAGGAAGCAGCTCAAATATCGCCTAGTTGTGGAAAATGACCTTTGTCCCATTTGCAATGGGGGAGCAGAATCTACCTTGCATGTCCTTTGGGAGTGTCCAGCGGCCATGGACGTCTAGGGTGACCGAAACAGTCTTTTACAGAAATGAAAGTCCTACTATACTAACTTCTCTAAACTTTGGGAAGATTTCTTGCTCAAACTGGATGTCATTTCTATTTTCCTGGTTTCTACTATCCTTTATAAGATCTGGAAAAGGCGTAGTTCACTCATCTTCAAGAACAAGTTTCTTAACCCCTCTAGTATTCTCAACTCTGCACTCTGTGAGATTGAAGTCTTCCAAGAGGTCACACGGGGTGTAAAAGTTAGTGAAGCCACTACTACAAATCTGAGACCCCAGGTGAGATGGTCCCCTCCTAGAGCTCCTACTTACAAACTGAATTTTGATGCAGCTTGGAATGCAAAAAGATTGGATATAAGCATTGGTATTCTAGTTCGGGACCACTTGGGAAATACCATCGCTGTCCTGGCTAGCCCTCGGAAACATGTCCCCTGCCCCTATACTACTGAATGATATGCTCTTATACGCGGACTGCAGATATGCGAGGAACTCCAATTATCTCAAGTCACATTTGAAGGAGATGCTAAACTGATGATTGATCGAGTTAACAATAGCACCTATGAGGACTTTACAGGTAAAAGTCAACTTATCAGAGATATTAATAGCAAAATGGCCAACCACTCTGGGTGGGATTTGGTTTTGTACACAGACCTAGTAATTAAACTGCTCATGAGGCTGCAAAAGTCGATATGCACCAATTACAAGAACTTGTATGGTTGGAGATTGTCCTCATAACCTTCTATCTGTTGTAGTCAGGGACATGTTGTGTAATGGTACTGATTCATGAATGGAAATGTTTCCCTTTCAAAAAAAAATAGAATATACTGATTATTTCCACTGTCCTTAATGCTCAGTACGTGTAACTCGTAAGAGATATTAAGATAATATTTTATCAAATTTTTTTTACAAAATGTAATGAAAAGTATAAATTTAATGAAAAAACAATCCCTAAAAAAAATCTAAATTTATAAAAAAAAAATCATCATATTTGATGAAAAATGAGGAAAAAATGGTGGAAAGAATAAAATAAAAATGTTTTTAATTTGGCTTTTGAATAGTAATCATTTATCTGAAAGCTTTTTTATAAGTTTAATATAGGATTTTCTTAGATGTTGCTTTTCTATTAAACTTGTAGTTTCCATCAAATTTTGAAGGAAAATAGAATTAATCCAATACTAATGCTCTAAGTTTCCGAAGCAGCAATTTCAAATCAAAGCCACTAAAAGATTAAACAATTGGCACCAATTATAACCATGTTGAAATGGCTTTTAAGAACCTTGAACTTGGTTTTGGCAAATGTAAATGTAATTTAAGTTTGGTTATGATTAGATGAGTCAGTTTTAAATTTGGTTTATGAGTAAATGTAATTTGAATAGGACTCTAGTTGTTTATCCGATAAGAATAAGCATTTGAATTGTATTGTAACTCTTGTCAAATATTATTTAAATTATAAGAAAAGAGTTAGTCCTAGATAAGTTTCGAATTGAAAGATCAATTTGAAATATCACAATACACGCAATACATAAAGAGATCAAGTTGGCTTACACTCGAATAGATCCAGTTGCAGAGTCTCAATCAAGCACGTTAGCAAGCTGTTAGCAGCGTAACAGACTAGGAGACTAGATAAATCGTCAGCAAAATCCTAGTCCAACTCAAACACTGAATTGCTTATTTAGTGAGGAACTTGGTTGAGGGTTTGGTGGAACATTGGAGATCACCAAAAAGCACATATTCACATACTTCATTGAGAGCTTGAAGATCTGAGTAGAATTTCAAATGATCGTGTGAAGGAAAATTACTTGACTGAAAGATTTTCCTCAAGGAATTTTTTGAAAGGCTTAATCCGTGGGATTGAGTGAGAGCACACTCCCAGGGGGAGTTGTCGTGTTCGTGATCAATCACTGAAAATTCCAGTAGGAAAGGCAAAATTTAGAGAGCGTAAGAAGTTCTGGCTACCTACTGCAATAAAAGACAAGCGGGTCACGTGTCCTGAGTAAATAGGCCGCGTGTTTTGAATAAACGTGTCGAATTACAATAGGCATACACAAGCCAATTCTCATGCTGCTCCTGTAAGCTTCGAGTAAGAGAGGGAGACTGAGTGGGAGATAATACCACTTCAATAAGACGTCTTCAAAACCATTTGAATTTGCATCAACAAGCATGAACATCTTTCGATAAGCCATTCTCAGCTTATTCATCTAAATTGTTGCCCAAAGAAATAAATCAGCTCTTTCAAACTTGCATTAAAACAAAATATATCCATTGGCATGAAATGCTACTTTATACAAACCTCCATAACTATGAGTCCACGATGCCAAAGACCCTCCAAAATTCAACCCACAAAGCTAAGTCCTTTCACAAGCCACCATCATAAGATAAACAAATTAGATTTTTCCAAGATAACACTTAGATAAAAGTAATTGATTTAGTAAAATGTTGAGGAGAGCATTGTTTTTTTTTTAATTTAATAGGGAATGTTGAAGAGGAGTATGTAAAAAGAATACTCACACTTCAAATTTTTTAAGCTCGACACATCAATATGTAGGTGCTAGACACTTTCTGGAAGTAATACCAGTCTACATGTTGAACTCCAACACTCGTGCTGGGTTCCTTGTTACATCAACAGAAAGGGGATTATGAAAACTCAAGACCTACAATGAAGAGATGTCATTACCATAGAACTCAACCAATAAAAGAGAAAGATCCAACTTGGAAGAATTGATAACAACGATGGCACCTGAGTGTGAGCATGGTCTTGCAAAATGTAAAACTTGAATTAGATTATAATTAGATGAAATATATAAGAAATAATAGCATGAAAAGATGTTAAACCATGCAAGGTAAACATGGACTTACTTCCACCACAACATAGCATTATTTTCAAAAATATTGTTGTTACTAATCTTGCAATCGTGAGCAATATGACAAGATCCCATGACAAGATGGTTATTGCCAATATCCTAATTATATCGTGCTAGTAGGAATACGAAGTAATCCAAATTTATTGCACTAGTTTCTATCTCAATTCACACACTTTACATAAATATCATACTCAGCCATTCCCCCTACTATCCTATCACTTGAATTCCAAGATCGATGGATTGAGATATGCTCTCTAATGTCATTGTTGTCTCCAACATCAAGGAAACATTCATCCCCTGGCTAAATGATAGACATAAAGGAGTAGTAATCATGTACACAAGACAGCAACACATATATTTTTGTCATAACAGTAATTTGCAAATATAACTTTCGACAATATTCATTCATTTTTATTTTTATAAGAGGTAAGTTTTATTGAATTGAATAAAACAAACATAGCCTATGTACACAGGAGGAATACAAAAGAAGAATGCCTAAACACATTTTAGAATTGTATTAAAGATAGGAAGTCCTAAACATGGTTTCCATTAAGCACAATGGCTGAAGACCAGAGCAATAACGTGTACAAAAAAATTTTGAACCTCTGTCATGTGCTACCTATCTTCAAAGCACCAAACATTCTTTTCCAACCAAGTACACCACTTAATGCATAACGGAAGTTTTCATCCATTTCGTTTATCTTTTCTTGAAAACCAATCATAATGCATGAGGAAGCTATCTTTATGACAAAACTACAATATTAATATAAATAGCTAACTTGTTTGAATCATGAATGTGAAACACGTTTAAATCTGTATTTCACTTAACTTGCTTGAACACGAAATGAAACACACTTGAGTCTATATTTCACCTAATTTGTCTGAATATGAAATGAAATACGCTTGAGTTCGTATTTCACCTAACTTGTCTGAACATGAAGTGAAACACATTTGATTCATTGTTTCACCTATCTTACATGACTTATCTAAACATGACGTGAAACATGTTTAAGTCCGTATTTCACCTAACTTGTATAACTAATATGAACATGAAGTGAAACACGCTTGGGTCCGTGTTTCACTTAACTTGTAGTGGATACGCTTGATACCATGTCACCTTAAATCTTATTATCTTTTTTAATGCATGAAAATTTACTGAACTTGATTAACCTTTCTAGCATAACATTTACTTGTATATGACATGCTTTAATGTGATATGATATCGCATGAAATGACATTTTCTTGTGCATGAGATGGCATAACATAGTATGTTCTTGTACATAACATACTCCTATAAATGATATGGCGTAACATGACATCTTTTGTGCATGTTATAGCATGACATGGCATTTCTCTATAAAAGGCAAAGCATGGCATATTTTGTACATAACATAGCATAACATGACTATTGCACATGATATAGCATAATATGGCATAACATGGTTTAATCTAAACATTTTATTACATTTTATGACATACCTGATCTGAGTGCTACATGAGCATGACATACATGGACTAAATACTACATGAACATGGCATACATGGTCTAGGTACTACATGGACACAACATACTTGAATACTACATGAACATTACATGGCATTCATTCAATCCATACATAGAAAAGTCCATACATTTAAAGATATTATCATAATTCATCTAAGATTGTGAAAGGAATCTAACATTGACTTAACTCATAGTATAACGTAGACAATATTAAATTTTCATTAACAATTTTAATATTTACAGTACACATAAATTGTATAATCATATTAATTATCTCTTAGCGCTACTTCTTGGTTTCCATGATCATAATTCGTAACCTGTATGAGATACTAAACGTTATTGACTTTTCTAGAAAAACATGTCATAATTTTCTAATTTTTTGAAATCATAAATAGGAATAATTTAATAAATATTAACTTATTCAATTATTAATCAAAACTTATAACGTATTTGTTAATATTCTATTTAAAAATATAACTTAGTAATCTTATTAAAATCTAGTTAAAATGTCACTTGGACTATTAACTAAAATTATAAGTTCAAAAATAACAGAAAAGAATACTTTCAAAGCTTTATTCCATAAAGGCGTGTAAGTGGTTTTGTAATTATTCAAGTAAAGCCTTGGACTAGTTTAAAAGTGATACATGTTACTAAAATAATAGGCCTGAACTTAATTAAAGAAACAACCCACAAACAGTTTTTGAACATAAGGTAACCAAGCCCACTCGATTTAAATACAAGTGCAATTAACAATTACGTCCAAAGAGTCCATTTAAAAATAAAACTAAGTTTTCATAAATAAATAAAAAATTAAAATTAAAAACTAAGTCCAGTTTGAAAACAATAAGCAGTTTCTGAGTGGAATAAAGCCCAACAAAACCTTTTAGAACTAACCCAAAACCCATAATAAGCCCACTTAGGCCTAAGGCCCACTCTAGCAGAAAGAAATCTGGGAGTTACATAAGGCAGAGTCGGCAACAGAGCCTGAAAGGGTTTAGAAATAAAGGGACAATTAAAGCCTCAAAAGCTTACGGGCAGGGGATGAAAGTTGAAACGAAACACAAAAGGAACGCCAAACAGAGAGAGGTCTTGCGATGGACCACTTACCGAGAAGAGGATCGGATGCGCGGCGGCACAAGGGTGGCAGGAAGTGGTCAGCGACGCACCTGGGTTCCTCGGAATGGTGGTGCGACCAAGAGGGAGGAAGAGAGTTATAAACAAGGGTGATTGTTTTCTCTGAGATTTTATAGACAAGGGGAAGGAGTAAAACACAGGTAATCCGCATACTGAATTTTCGGTAACATTGGGGGAATTTTTCCTGATTGATATGGGGATCGGGTTTTGAATTTGAAATTGAACTTAGAAATCTGATATACTAGGAATATTGAGAGGGTAAGCGGAAACCATGCAATTAAGAATAAAAAGATGACCGAGGGGATAAAGGCGTATATTTGAATTGAGATTTGGTTTCACTAGGAACAAAAACAGAGAGGGTAGAGTTTTGAAGAGTTTGAGGTTGGTCTGATTTAGGAAACTAAAAACAGAGATATTTCGGAAAAAGTTTAGAGATACTCTCTGATTTGGAAAACACTTAGATAGGAAGTAGGATCTGGTACGATTATAGAAGAATTCTAGTCAAAATATTAAATTTAAGCCCTAAATTTGGGTCGGGGTGTTACAGCATTTTTCCCAGTCCAACTCTGAAACGGACGTGAGTACTTCTATACAAAGCTAAAAGACCCTGATCGCTTTTCACGCACTGTTCTCATTCTCCACCTTTTGTTTGCTCTCTCGCTCTTTTCCCCGTATTCTCTAGACAACATGAAGGTGATTGCTGCGTATTTGCTGGCTCTTTTGGGAGGGAACGCAACCCCTTCCGCTGAAGATATCAAGAACATCCTTGGCTCCGGTACATAGTCCCCTTTTTTCTTTCATTCTTGGCTCACTTCACAGGTTCTTTTATGGCTATATATATATATATATATATGCTGTATTATTTTATCTTTTTAGCATTTATAGATCATGCAGGAGTACTGTTTTAATTCATGTATATGCGTAGCTATTAGTTTGAATCTTTTTAATTAGGGTTGTTAATCCGAATAAGTTAATCTTTGGTGAGGTTGATCACATTCTTTGTTGCGTTTTAGATGTACTTAATGATCAGTTTACAACTTTATGTAGTACTATATATTGTTATTGATTAATGCTGAGTGTTGTTGTGACAGTTTTAGATTACAATGAATTGGGTGATCAGGAAGTCAATTAATCGACAGATTAAATATTATTTATATATTAATATTATATATAAGACTGATAAGTTATAGAACATGATGATCTTTTTGAATCCAAAATAGTGTGGCCTATATATGAATAAAATTATTTATTTGAAACATATAGAGATACTAATATAGAGATTAGTATCTAATGCAAGTTGTCTGCTTTATGATTATAAACCTTGAAGAAGCATATGTTTAATTTGGTATATATGGATAATGATCTGGGTTTGCGCACAGTGGGGGCCGAAGCTGATGATGAAAAGATAGAGCTTCTTCTGTCAATGGTGAAGGGCAAAGACATTACAGAACTTATTGCTAGTGGGAGGGAGAAGTTGGCTGTTATGTCTTCTGCTCATGGTTTTGCAGTTGCAGCCACCGCTGCAGATGGTGGTGCTGTTGCTGCTGCTGAGCCAGAGAAAGTGCTGGAAAAGGTGGAGGACATCAAAGAGGAATCTGATGATGTAAGCTAGCCCTTCATCTTGACCTACATCATATATTATCATTTTCCTATAATTTTGTACCGCGCGTATATATTCAAATATCTTATAGTTGTGTGTAGTGGCATATATACAAAATTTAATTAATTAACGTCTTTGAATTTAATTACATTGTCGAACCCTTTTACATCTTTCCTGCCCATGTAAATTGAAAATGTAAGAACAGTTTTACTTGTTCAATTGAGTACTACTGCTGCATGTATCATATATAGGGTGTTCAAAAGGATCGATTATAGCATTATATATTATGATCTGTTTCTTGATATTATCTGATTTGTTTTGCCTTGAACTTGTTGCAGGAAATGTGCTTCAGTCTCTTTGATTAAGGACCTTTGGATATTGGAGCTTGTGATTGGATCTAGAAGATACGGCGTTAGAATGTTCTAGTAATTTTGTAGTATATAGCTTATAATTTTTTTTTTTTGAAAGTGTAGGAGACTTGAATACTCAATAATTATATCTAGCATTACTCATATTATACATGCTTAATGACAATCTCATTTTATCACTATTTTCTTTTTTTTTAACTTGAATATCAAGTTTCAAATTTCAAATTTTTATCATTTTTTAATAATTGACATATCGGCACTTAAGATTATTTAAGTAATCATAAATAGTAGGCTACAGCTCTGCACAATCATGCAGGAGCTTGAGTTTTTCAAAATAGAATAAGCTGATTATTCCCACTGTCTATGCTCAGTACATGTACCTTGTAAGAGATATTAAGATGGATATTTTACTAACCATGTTGAATGGCTTTTAAGAACCTTGAACTTGGGTTTTGGCAATGAAAATCAAATAAAGGTATGTAAAAGACAAAATATTGAGGGTTGATCCAGCACTATAGAGTGATTGTTAAATAATTAAGAATACGATCTGGAAAGCAAAACTCTAGCATGGCTTGTCAAATAGTTCATTAATCAAAGAAAGGATAAAAATAGCACATACATGTGATATTTAGGGTACTAAAAACATCACCCCATTACAATATGCAGAACAGTCAAAATCTCTGGAATTACAATAAATGGATCCATTTCTGCAATCTGCCAGTGCTTCGAGGCGAAGTTCATAGCGACACATCCCTTTCTTCAGTTAATATCTTTGCAGCAGTAACTTTCCTCCGCATTACAGCATTCACCAATATAAGAATTATTCTAAAAGATCAACTGAATGAATGGCTATAGATTTAAACTTCACAAAAAATCGACCTAAAGATCCACATGAGAGATTTCAGATTCCAGTATGGTCTACAACAGTGTCACTCCCACCAATTAGGTGCCACTTAGACCATGTCTCTTGATAAGTAGTGAAGATATGAAATCACTCCGATTAATCCGTGAATAGACAACCATAGAACATACAGAGTCATACAGCAGGCATACAAGCCAATTCTCATGCCACTCCTGCCATTATTTTAGCCCATATTACATGCAAGCTTTGAGTAAGAGAAGGTCAGAGAGTGGGAGATAATACCACTTCAACAAGACTTCTTTAGAACCATTTGAATTTGCATCAACAGGCATGAACATCTTTTGATAAGACATTCTCAGGCTATTCATCTAAATTGTTGCCTAAAGGAATACATTAGTTCTTTCAAACTTGAATTAAAACAAAATATACTGATGAGCATGAAATGCTACTTTATAACACCTCCACAACCGTGAATCCACGCAGCCCAATATCCATATTCATCATAAGATAAAGAAATTAGATTTTTCCTGTATAGCACTCAAGATAAAAGTAATTGATTTAGTAAAATGCTGAGGAGATCATCGTTCTTTTTCTTTTTCTTTTTTTAATAGGAAATGTTGAGGGGTATGTAAAAAGAAGACTGTCAGTTCAGATTTTTTCTAGTGTTCTACACATCAATATGTAGGGTGCTTGACACTTTCTGGAAGTAGTACCAGTCTCCATGTTGAACTCCAACACTCGTGCTGGGTTCCTTGATACATAAACAGAAAGGGCATTATGAAAACTCGCCTACAATGAAGAGATGTCATTACCACATAACTCCACCAATAAAAGAGAGAACCAACTTGGAAGAATTGATAACAACGCTGGCACCTGAGTGTGAGCATGGTCCTGCAAAAAGTAGGACTTGAATTAGACTATAATCAGATGAAATATATAAGAAATAACAGCATGAAAAGATGTTAAACCATGCAAGGTAAACAAGGACTTACTTCCACCACAACATGGCCTGCAAGAAGAGTATCATTTGCAAAAATATTGTTGTTACTAATCTTGCAATCATGAGCAATATGACAAGATCCCATGACAACATTGTTATTGTCAATAATATGATTATATCATGCTAGTAGGAATACAAAGTAATCTAAATTTAATACGCTAGTTTCTAAATTAATTCATACACACTTTAAATGAATATCAGACTCAGCCATTCCCCCTACCATCCCATCACTTGAATTCCAAGATCGATGGATTGAGGTCTGCCCTCTAATGTCATCATTGTCCCTGACATCAAGGAAACATTCATCCCCAGTCTAAATGATAGACATAAATTAGTAATCCTGTACACAAGACAGCCACACATATATTTATGTCAGTAGTAATCCCATGCACAAGACAGCCACACATATTTATGTCGTAACAGTAATATGCAAATGTATCTTTCTGCAATTTTCATTCATTTTTATTTATATATAAGAGGTTAATTTTATTGAGAAGAATTAAATACCTATGTATATAGGAGGTATACAAAAGAACGCCTAGAATCACTAAATTAAAGATAAGAAGTCATAAACATTGTTTCCATTAAGCACAATCTCTGAAGACCAGAGCCATAACATGTGCACAAAAAAATTCTGAAGATCCGTTATTGTCACCCCCTATTTTCAAAGCACCGAGTATTCCTTTCCAACCAAGTACACCACATAATGTACAACGGAAATTCTCATTCATGGTGTTCATCTTTTCTTAAAAACCAATCATACTGCATGAGGAAGCTATATTTGTGACAAAACTACAATAGTAATATAAATAGCCTACCAAAAGAGTAGGAGAGTCCTCTGGTTAAAAACATAATAATTAAAAATCATTTTTTTTTTTATGTTTTAATATAAATAGCCCACCAAAAGTGTAGGAGGATTCTCTAGTTTTTTAAAAAATAAAAATAAAAAATCAATTTTTTATAGGTTTTTTAAAAGATAAAAGTATGATGCAACCTATCAGACAGTATTCTATTCCCAAGAAAACGAGTATGATTCACAGAATAAGCCACATTTAAGGAGAGCAATGAATTAAATTGACAATAAAAATTTCCCTGACCGCACACATCTAGTTACCATCACAAGCCAAAACAGACAAGTTAACATCAATGCCACTGGAAACACACCTTGTACATCAACTCTTGGCACTTGATGCCAACCACGGCACAATGCCCCATAATCTTGTTGCATCCCACAGCTGTACATCCAGGAAGATCATCACCAACCACAGTACCACTGCCTGACAAATTAAGCACGTAGTCTAATTAGTCTAATTTACAGCAAATGAAAAGAAAAAGTATGTGTCACCAAAGTGTAAACCCAAAAGGTAAAACCATTATGGAAGCAAACAGAAGAACAATCTGATTGCTAGAATTTTATAGCTTCTGAGCATGGAATTTCCACTTAAATCGACTTATACAAACTAAGCAACTTAAATAAGCACTACTTCAGTCAAACTTCAATTTTGACTATCATTATACAGCAGCATAAATCTTTGGCGATAGACAACCAAAAGAAACTTGCAATATTTTTTAAAAAAAGAAAATTAAACAGACAAAAGAACAAAAGAAAAGACACATATGAAGGTCATTTTCTTAGTAGCATTTTGCTTAAAAGACACATGAAATAATCAACCTTTCAAATCAGGATGAAATTAATAAATTAAATTAACAAGGAAAACAATAAAGGTACCTGTCCGGTTACAGCATTGGGGTGAACAATTGCAGGAGGGGTGAATATTTCTGAGGCTTCTGGTTTTACCAATAATCCTGACATGAGCATGTGCCATCCTTAAAGTGGTGGAACCGATTAATGTCACGAACAACTATTTCCCGATTTGTGATGTCTGAGATGAACTTCATAACATCATGGCAATCCTCGCAGATGCGTAGGTTTTTGAAAATTCTAATTTTCTTTGCAGGTTTGGTGCTTATGAGGGCAAAACCAAGAGCCAACCTTTCACTATGATGATTCAGATGCTCCTTTTTCTCTTTGTCAGTGACATTGTGAAGTACGTGTTCCATTTTTGGGGCATAACCCGCTGAGGTTAGTTTTTGGCTGAGATCCTCTAGTTTTAAATGAATATCCCTGATTTTTGGATGTGAACTATCTTGAGATACGAAAATATGGACTTGACCACTGATCTCCACCCAGCTACATCCTGGTTCCTTCTTAACACCCTGAGTGGACATCAATGTCCTAACGTTTTTAACATCATCCCACCTACCTTTGGATGCAAAAATGTTAGATAGCAATATGTAATTAGAATCAACCTCAGGTGTAAGGTCAAAAAGTCTTTTTGCAGATTTTTCACCAAATTCCACATTTCCATGCATTTTAGAAGCCCCAAGAACAGTTTCCCATATCAAGGCATGTGGTGATAGCTCCATCTTCTCGATAAAGTGTTCGACCTCGTCAAATTTTCCAGCCCGACCAAGAATATCCACCATACAAGCATAATGCTCAACTGTAGGAGTAATACCAAAAACTTCGCTCAATGAGTTGAACTGTTTTTTCCCTTCTTCAACTAAACCCATGCGGCTACATGCAGAAAGAACCCCCAAGAAGGTAACCGCATCAGGCATGGTGCCTTCATCCAACATTGCCCAAAAGGTTTCAAGAGCTTTATGTCCATATCCGTGATGTGAGTACCCACATATCATTGTATTCCATGCTACAACATCCCGTAAAAGCAAACCCTGAAATATCGCCTCAGCATCTTCTAAGCACCCACATTTTGCATACATATCAACAATTGCACTGGAAACAAACACATCTCCAACTTGCCCAGCCTTAATTGCCATAGAATGAAGCTGCTGCCCAGTTTCCAGTGCAGCTATATGGGAGCAACCACCTAAACAGCTGGCAAGAGTATACTCATTGGGCCTTACACCTTCTTGTTGCATCAAATTGATGTACTTAACAGCCTTCTCTGCTTGATCAGTTTGCACATGACCAGTGATGATAGCAGTCCAAGTAAAGAGGTCTCGATTAATCAACCTACTGAAAACTACATCTGCATCATTCAAGCACTTGCTTTTGCAATACATGTCAACAAGAGCTGTCCCAATGAAATCAATACCATCAAGACTGTTTTTAATGATATGTGCATGTACTTGCCTCCCAAAGCCTAGATTCCAGAGGCTAGAGCAGGCCCTTAAAACACTTATATACGTGTACATATTCGGCATGAAACCTTCTGCAAGCATCTGACAGAAGATTCTTGGTCCCAGATCACAGGTTTTGAAGCCATGGCAACCCGATAAAAGCGCATTCCATGAAACCAAGTCATGATCTGTCATCTCCTCAAACACCCGTGCCCCACTTTGTGGACATCCAGTTTTCATGTACATTGTAATTAAGGTATTGCTAACTGAGATTTCATTTTCGAACCCATACTTGAATATACAAGCATGGATGCTCTCACCATATTTCAGGTATCCCAAATCAGTGGAAGCACTAATAAGACTTGCAAAGCTAAATTGATTTGGTGGTACACCTGCACATCTCATCAACAAAAATAGCTTAACTGCTTCTAAGCTATGACCTTGCTGGTCAAGGCAAGTGATCATTGCACTCCAGGCTACCACATCAGGATCTTTGATCATTTTAAATACTTTTAGTGCGTCACACGCCAGCCCACACTTAGAATACATATCCACAAGACTACATCCCAAAATTTCATCTAGTTTGCACCCGATTTTGATTGCCACAGAATGCACCACCTGGCCTTCCCTCAAGTTCCCTGAGGTAGCACAACCCTTGAGGACAGTAGACAAGGTGAACTTGCTGAACTTCATTTCTGACTCTCTCATTCTAGAAAACAGTTTGAATACTTCTTTCCCACTACCCACCTGAGCATAACCATTAAGCAAGGCATTCCATGAGACATCATTCTGCTCAGGCATGTAAAAGAACACTCTATCCGCAAGTTCCATCTCACCACACTTCGCATAAAGGTCAACAAGAGCAGACCCAACAAATAAATCCGAGACTAACCCGAGTTTGGTTGCTTCCGCATGCACCTGTCTACCAAAATTTAAATCCATGCAGAGAGCACAAGCTTTCAACCCAGTAGCCAATGTAAACTCATTGGGCCTCACACCTTCCCTTCTCATCTCGCAAAATAAATTGATACCATCACCCCCATATCCTTCAGCCACATGCCCTTGTATCAATGCAGTCCAAGACACAACATCCCGTTCAACCATCTCCTCAAGCACCCGGCGGGCACACGTGGGACTCCCACGTTTAGCATAGGCATTAATTAATGAAACCCACAAATGAGAATCCGGGTCAATACCTTTCTTGATCACCTGCCCATGTATAGCCCTTCCCTCATTCAAAGACCCTTCCGAAGCACAAGTACGCAGCACCCTAGAATAACTTCGTAAGCTCTCCATTCTATCAAAATCCACCGCTTTATTTCTTACATCCTTTTCGATATTCTCCCCTAGCAACACCGCATTAGGCAAACTACGAACATTTGCTTTTCTAGGTTTTCTCTTAAACCCTTCACGAAACCGACTCGGCGAGTTTCGGGTATCTGAGTAATCCGAGTCACTCGTGGGGTTTGATTCTACAACATCTAAAGCAGCAGAATACGAAAACTTTAATCGGAAAGAAGCCGGGAGTGACTTCGAACTGGTACGAAGCTTGTTTGGAAAACTAAATCGAAACCCAGGCGGTGGGCTACGCATCCTCAGGGCGATGAAGTCGCATTCCATTCGTTTTGAACCCCAAGCTTCGATTCTGAAAAAGCTTTTTATCATCAAACCAAAAGTACATCAATAGTTATAGAGAAAGTCGAATAGTTGAGGAGAACGAAGGGAAGGAGAGGCGGCCGAGTTGTGCAGATCGGCCGGTCTAAACCTTAACCTGGGAAGATGAGAAGGGCCTGTTAAGGTTTGGACGTTGGAGTCTGGACTCTGGCCAGTGAGACAAGAAGATAGATTTGGATAAAATTTTAATGTAAAATAAAATATTATTTTTTAATATTATTATTATTTTAAATTTCAAAAAAGAAAATTAAGATTAAAAAAATTATTTATTTATTATATGTTATATACGAATTTTAAAAAATTATAATTATCGAGTTAAATGACTTCTCAGTATAAATAGGTTCTCAATATAGCTTAAACTTGACTTGAAAATTTCGATAAATGGCACATTTACATTTAGTTTATCATTTTTATATAATTTTTAAATAAATTAATATTTTTTAATTCTAATATTGATTTGACATGTTTATATTTTAAAAACTATTATTTGTTATAAAATTAAAAAAAGAAACTACTATTGCAAAAGAGAAATATATAAAAAATTATTTTGAAGTCTTAAGAACTGAAATTTTTTTTTCTCTTTATATTTTCTTATGAATTTCATTACAACTGAAACCCTTATTTATAGGCCTTGAAATTATTATGTAAGTTACTATGCAAGTCACTATACAAGATTTAAAATAATAATAGTGGGGTCATTCACATAATTTTAGTGGTAGGACAGGGGGTGGCAGCTGTCCCTCCACTTATTTTTCTCGTTTCATTACACTCCCCCTTGAACGACCACCCATAAAGAATCTGTCTCGTTAAAACCTTACCAAGGAAAAATCCAATGGGAAAAAAACTAATGGCGAAGGAAAAAGAGTACAGTATTCTTATGTATCCACAAGTGCTTTAAGATTGCCTCATTAAAACCTTACAAAGGAAAATCCAGTGGGACAAAACCTTAGCGAAGGAAAAAGAGTACAATCAGCACAGGTCTTTTACTCCCCCTAAAAAGTGCATGACAATAGATTTTTGAGTTTTCGCATTCTAATATTATGCACAATCTTCTTGAATGTCGAAGTTGGTAACGCCTTTGTGAATAAATCTGCCAGATTATCACTAGATCTTATTTGTTTGACATCAATTTCACCTTTCTCTTGAAGTTCATGAGTATAAAATAATTTAGGTAAAATATGTTTGGTTCTGTCACCTTTGATATATCCTCCTCTGATTTGAGTGATACAAACAGTATTATTTTCATATAAAATTGTTGGATTATTATTGATTATGGAAAGTCCACACTTTTCCTGGATATGTTGAATAACTGATCTCAGCTAAATACACTCTCGACATGCTTCATGAATAGTAATGATCTCTGAGTAATTTGAAGAAATAACAGATAGTATCTGCTTAACAGATTTCCATGATATGACAGTATCTCTATAAGTAAATAAATATTCAGTTTGAGATCTACCTCTTTGTGGGGCTGAAAGATAACATGCATCTACATACCCAATCAATTGTGGACTTGATCTACGTTAATAAAATAATCTCATATCAACCGTACTATGAAGGTAACGAAAGACATGTTTAATGCCATTCCAATGCCTTCGAGTTGGTGCAGAACTATATCTTGCAAGCAGATTAACTAAGAATGTAATATCTAGTCGTATGCAATTTGGAATATACATCAAAACTCCAATTGCACTGAGATATGACACTTCAGGATCAAGAATTTCTTCATCGTCATCACAAGGACGGAATGGATCATTTTTCACATCAAGTATTCAAACAATTATTGGAGTATCCAGGGGATGAGATTTGTCTATATAAAAATCCTTTAAGACTTTCTCAGTATACATGGACTGATGAATAAAAATTTCATTTGGCAATTGTTCGAGCTGCAGGTCTAAACAAAGTTTTGTTTTGTCAAGATCTTTCATTTCAAATTAATTCTTTAAATATATAGCGGTTTTTGAGATCTCTTCAAGAGTTCCCACGATATTTAAATCATCAACATAAACCGCAATAATGATAAATCCGGATTCTAATTTCTTAATAAAAACACATGGGCATATAGGATTATTCTCAAATCCTTCTTTCAATAGATATTCGCTTAAGCGATTATACCACATGCCTCCGTATTGCTTCAACACATATAGAGATATTTGTAGTCTGATTGAGTACATATTTCTAGATGTACTTGTAGATGCTTCAGGCATTTTATATCCTTCAGGGATTTTCATATATATGTCATGGTCTAAAGATCCATATAAATATGCAGTGATCACATCCATCAACCGCATTTCTAATCATTTTGTAACAACCAGACTAATCAAAAATCTAAATGCGATTGCATCCATAACAGGAGAATATGTTTTTTCATAATTAATTCTAAGTTTTTGCAGGAGACCTTGTGCGACAAACCGTGCTTTGTACCACACAATTTCATTTTTCTCATTACGTTTTCGTATAAATATCCACTTATATCCAACAAGTATTACACCCTTTGGTGTTTGGACAACAGGTCCAAATACTTCTCACTTTGCTAGCGAATTTAATTCAGTTTCAACAGCTGCTTTCCATTTTGGCCAATCATTTCTACATCGACAGTTTTTGACTCACTTTCTTCATTACTTCTGATAATGTCAATGGCCATTTTATATGAAAATATGTTGTCGACGACAGTTTTATTTCTATCCAGAATTTACCCAGTATTCATGAAATGTATTTAGATCTTATTATTTTTAGGTATTTGTTCCTTTTCAGGGAAAAATATTTCATGATACACCTCTTCAGAAGGTCTCTTTTTAAGAGATTTATACTCTTCAGGAGTTTTCTCTTCAGGAGATTCTGGAATAGAAAATTTAAGCTCTTTAAGAGCACCAATTATATTTGTAACCTGTTTTGTGGGTACGTGTTCTTCAGGAACATCAAATTCATTTTGTATTTTTTTCCTTATGGGAATTTTGTCTTTTGCACCAATAGGTCTTCCACGCTTTAGGCGTGCTTTAGACTCACCTATTGCTATTTTAACAATTTGTCATTCAGAAACTATAATCCTTATTAGAGCATTAACAGCAGGAATATAAAATTTTACTATACCTTTAGTGTCAGTAAATACATCTGATAATTAATTTGCAACATTTTGTAAATGAATAATTCTCTGAATTTCCAGTTTACATTCATTTGTAGGAGGATCAAATTGAGACAGGGTCTTATTATCCCAAGTAATATCTTGTCGTACTTTAGGCACCGACTTTTTTTTACCCATTAATGGAAAATTGGATTCGTCAAAATAACAATCCTTAAAACGTGTTTTAAACATATCCCCTGAAAGGGATTCAAGGTATCTAATAATAAATGGAGAATTAAAACTAACATATATCCCAAGTCTATGTTGAGGGCCTATTTTTGTACGTTGTGGAGGTGTAATTGGAACATATACAGCACATTCAAAAGTACGAAGATGAGAAATATTTGGTTGTTGACCAAATGCAAGCTGTAATGGAGAATATTTATGATATGCAGATGGTCTAATGCGAATTAAAAATGCTACATGAAGTATAACATGTCTCCAAGCAGAAACAGGTCATCTTGATTTTATAAGTAAAGGTCTAGCGATTAGTTGAAACTTTTTGATCAAAGATTCAGCTAAACCGTTTTGTGTGTGTGTGTATGGGCAACAGGATATTCAACATCTATTTCTATTTACATGCAATAATCATCAAAAGTTTGAGATGAAAATTCACCTACATTATCCAATCGAATGGTCTTAATTGAATACTCAGAAAATTGTGTTCGTAGTTTAATTATCTGAGTAAGAAATCTAGAAAATGCAACATTTCTAGTGGAAAGCAGACAAATATGTGACCATCGACTAAATGTATCAATCAAAACCATAAAATATCTAAATGGTCCACTTGATGGATGAATAGACCTACATATCTCCGTGAATCTTTTGTAAAAATGATGGAGATTCAACAATGACTTTTGAGGGAGATTGTTTGATAATCAACTTATCTTGAAAACATGTAGAGCACGGAGATTCATTGGGTAGTTTGATTCTTTAAGGGATGCCCATGCAAATTTTTAATAATTCGTCTCATTATTATAGATCTTAGATATCCAAGGCGATCATGCCAAGTCATAAATATTTTGGGGTCAATGCACTTCTGGTGCATTACCACATATGATTCAATTGTTTTTATTTTTGTATAATACAATCCAGAATATAAAGCAGACAATTTTTCTAATACGAGCTTCTGGCCTGATATTATTTTAGTAATAAGAATATACTCTTTACTGCCTTCATTAGTCGTTTCAATATGGTAATCATTACGACGTATATCTTTAAAACTCAATAATTTTTTTCTGAATTGTGAAGATAATAGAGTATCATCAATACAAAATTTGGTTCCATTAGGCAACACAATATAAGCTCTTCTGGAACTTTCAATTAAATCTGATGAACATGATATAGTATGGATATAGGTTTTACTTAGTGTTAGATTTTGAAAATATTTCTTTTCTTTGAGAATTGTGTGAGTTGTAGCACTGTCAGCCAGACATATATATTTATCAATCAACTCAGAAATAAAAAGCTCATCAATGTGATCTATGATTCTACAAAATATACAAAACTTTGATTACAGATAATAGAAAGAAAATACATTAATTGAGTGGAACACTTCCATCTCTAATTAAGTGGTCAATACTACCTTCAAGATTATTAAAGAAATAAGAGACATCAAGATGAGTAACATCTACATCTACTGAATCTAGTAAATCATCTGATAGTTCTACTAAATTTGTTTCATGCATTTTTTATTCTTTCCTTAATAGATGCTTGATATAAATCAGCTAAGTGTCTGGCCGTACGACAGGTACGTGACCAATGTCCAGTCATTTCACATCTATGGCACACCTCTTCACTTTTTTTTGAAGAATTATTCTGAGGATTTTTACCCTTTTCTGAATTGTACCACTTCTGGTGATACGGTATATTATTATCCCTTTTAATGTTATCACTTCTGGAACTAACATTTTTATAATTTCTCCTACCACGTCCACGCTGTCGATTTCCTCTGAAGGATGCAATATTCACTTCTGGGAATGATGCAAACTTATTACCATTCACTTCAGAAAATGATATTGAGCCAGTAGGGTGTAATTGATGGTTTGCTAATAAGAGCTCATTACTCTGCTCAGCTACTAAAAGACATTATATAAGTTTAGAATATTTTTTGAACTTTCTCTCTCTGTACTGTTGCTGCAGAAGCACATTCGAGGCATGAAATGTAGTATAAGTCTTCTCTAGCATATCATCATCGGTGATTTTCTCACCGCATAATTTTAGTACTGAGCTTATTTTAAAAAGTGCGGAATTATACTTACTAACACTTTTATAATCTTGCAACCTCAGGTGCAACCAATCAAAACGAGTTTTTAGGAGGATGACAGTCTTCTGGTATTCATACCTCTTCTTTAAACTGTTCCACAAAATATAGAAATCTTTTATTGTAAGATATTCGGTTTTTAATTCTTTGTGAAGATGGTGGCAAAGAAAAATCATTACTTTAGCACGGTCCTGCATGGACGTTTGATTTCCTTTTTTAATCGTTTCACCCAGGTTCATCGCATCAAGATGAATTTCAACATCAAGTATTCAGGATAAATAATTTTTTCCAGATATGTCAAGAGCAACAAATTCTAATTTTGTAAAATTTGTCATTTTCTACACATAAATCATGAAATAAATGTGTATCGCAGAAAATATATTTATAAATTCACACAGATAATAATCAATAAAATATATCAAAGACTGTAAATAATATATTGAAAAACTTATAAAGGAATAAGACTACTAACTTCACAATTGGTAAAACCGTCGTGCTGATAACGTGTTATAAAACTAAAGAAAGAAACTATTATTGCAAGAGAGAAATATATAAGAAACTCTTTGGAAATCTTAAGAACTAAAACTTTCTTCTCTTTCTATATTTTCTTATGAATCTCATTACAACTGAAACTCATATTTATAGGCCTTGAAGTTACTATACAAGTTACTATACAAGTCATTATGCAAGTCACTATGCAAGTCACTATACAAGATTTAAAATAATAGTAGTTGAGTCATTCACATAATTTTAATAGTAGAATAGGGAGCGGCAGCCATCCCTCCACTTATTTCTCTTGTTTCATTACACTATTTTATTTATAAGTTGTAAACAAAATATAGTGGGCTTCAACTTTATCCTTGCTCATAACTTTCAACATTCGTAGGATTATTTTATAATTTTTTATACATCTAAATAATACTTTATTAAAATTTTAGAATCACCTTTCATTTAAAATTGATTTTTAGGAACTAGCTATAAAAAATTTATATTTATGAAATTATTTATAACCATCACTTCATCATCTTCTGACCTCACACACAACAAAATAGCAATCTCTCATAAATTAATGGTACAAGATATTTGCCAATTCTAAATCATTAATAATTCAAAAAATAATTATTATTTATTAATTATCCATCCATCACTTAAACTAAAAATAATGAGAAGATGATTAAAAAAATGTTGTTGTTTTCATGAAAAGTTGGACCTTTCTCCTTTTATTCCACTAAACCAATTAACTATTTGATTTAGGTAGGTAATAGGGTTTGACCTGTGTCCATATCAAAATTCATTAGATACATCCTCTTAAGAAGTGAAAGGACAAGATTGCTTTAGTCTTTATTTAAATTAAGAGATGAAATAACTTAAGATGATTTGATTTATTTTTTAATATTATTATTATTTTAAAATTTTTAAAAAATAAATTAAAATTTGAAATTTGTATATTAGAATTTGAAAAAACTTTATTGAAATTTACGTTTTGTATAGAAATTTGAAAATAAATTTGAAATGAGTTGAGACGAACTCGTCTCTACAAATCTAAATCGGCGCTATGAAAAAATTAATCTATTTTTTCATCAATCTTTCATTTTTTCATTAAAACAGCTTTAGCCTATTTTTAAGAGAAAATCCATCAAAAACAAAAATTAAGATAGAGGGGAGTCTAAAGGTAGAGGACAGAGTAAAAGGATATATTTCCTAAGTAGAAACTACCAAATAATAAATGTCCGCAGCCATAAGGGCATTTGAACTAAGGGTGTTAAATCATGTCAACAGGTTGTGTTCATGTCGTGTCAAGACATGTATATTATACTTTATAGGTCAACCCTAACTCGACCCGTTAAGTTTATCATGTCAAAATCTTAAACTCTAATACGACCCGTTAACATAACATGTCATGTCGTGTCAACCCGTTTGGACCTATTAGTGAATATTACGAAAGAGGTTAATATGGCACAATATGACCCACTTCAATCTATTTATATAAATATTATTGAACCCAAGGTTTCAAATTTCATGTAAATCTACAAATGGATTTTGATGATAACAAATGAATCCAAAGAATAAAGGAGTCTCAAGCTCAAGTTGTCCACACAATATAATCAAGCACATCAAAGAAGCAAGCATGAGCAAGAAGGGAACAAGTTCACATTAAAATCATAGAGTAATGTTGTAAATCTCTTAAAAATTCAAAATTAGGATTAAGACTCAAAATTAATATTTTATCATAAAGCATTAAAATACATTTTCCACATATGCATGAATATTTTGAAAATTAAATTTGAAAATTTTGAAAGATGATTGATTGTCATCTTTCACATGTGCATGATATGATTAAATGTTTGAATTTTGAAAATATTAAGATGATTGATTGTCATTTTTCACATGTGCATGTTTTATTTGAATATTTTCAAAAGTGGTGGATGCTTTTCTTGATTTATGCAAAATGTAGATGTCTTTATTTGAAAATTTTGAAAAGTAAAGTGTGCTCCTTTTGTCATATGCAAAAAGTAAAAGATTATGTTTGAAATTTTTGAAAAGTAAAGTGTGCTCCTTTTGTCACATGCAAAAAGTAAAAATATTAGATTTGAAATTTTTGAAAAGTAAAGTGTGCTCCTTTTGTCACATGCAAAAAGTAAAAATATTAGATTTAAAATTTTTAAAAAGTAAATGATGATATTTTTGATATGAGAATCTTTTCAAATTTGAAATTGAAAAATCATTTGCCTATAAATAGCTCACTTGAGTTTTGCAAAATTCATAACAAGAGCTTACACATTTATTGCTAAGTTTTGCATCATTTCTTCAAAACTCTCATTCTCTCTTTTCTAAAATTTTGAGCCTTAATTCTTGTTCTTGTTGAGAGAGATATAGGTTACGCTATATTGTTTCTATCTCACTCATTGAGGAGTGTATTTTGATAGTCTACCTACTATCAACTCTTATATTTGTAAAAGGGTGTGTATAACCCTTGTGTGTGTAGAAGGTGTTCTACACGAAAAATAGTTAAATCACCAAGAGTGAGGTGATTGGAAGTGTAGAAGGTGTTTTACACGGGGAATAGTTAAATCACCAAGTGTAAGGTGATTGGAAGTGTAGAGGGTGTTCTACACGGATTCTTTAGAGCGGTGCTGCTCAAAAGTGTAATAGGTTTCTATCTCCACCTAAAGGAGATTGAATAGTGGATTTGAGAATTCTCAAGAGGTAGCTTGAGGCGAGGACGTAGGCTGTGGGGCCGAATCTCGTTAACATACTGAGTTTACTTCTCTCTTACCTTAACTCTTTATATTTATTACTGTTTCATATTTTATATTTTATTTTATATACTTGATTTATAATTGTTAATTTTTTAATACAATTCAATTCACCCCCCCTCTTGTATTAGTCATCTAGGCAATAAATATGTTGAATATATCCAAAATTAACCCAATTAACTTGACTAAATTTAACATAATTTGTCTATAAATGTTAAAATCAGAATATCTATAAAATTATAACATTAACTATAAGTCTAAAATTATAATTTAAAGAATAAAAATATTAAAATTAAAATTCTAACAATTTTACTTTTAAGTATAATGGTATAATTATAACTTTAACTTTCTTAATGTATTATAACAAGTCAAAACAACTTAACCGGCTAGCAACCCATTAAATAATCGCAATTTAACAAGTCAACTCGTTTTGACCAAAAATTCGTTAAGATTAAACTCTAATCCACTATTATCATATCGTCTTTATATTAGATTAACAGATCGTATGACATATTACCACGCCTAATTTGAACTCATAATAAAAAAAAGTCAGTATGCATTTGCTCTTATTGTCACAACTGTACAGCCAACATTCTCTACCGTAATCTGTGTCTAGCTAACATGTAAGACAAAGGCTATTGAAGTATTGCTATCATATGGAATGTTTACAGCCTACAGGTGGTACTTCCACGAGACCATTTTTTCATTCTTTTTTTAGAGAAGAGCCAATGCCACGTATCAGTATTTCCACAAGACCTCCGGCTTCTTTCACTCTCTTCGGTTGTGCTGCGCTTCAATCTGCAGAACATCCTACTTAATCATTGTGATGCCTCCTTCCAAGATCTGCTGCTTCTCTGCTCAGATTTTTTTCGTTCTGTGGGCAAGAGGTTGAATGTGACCGGTTGATTAAATGACAAAGTCACCCCTCTAACATCCGAAGCACCTAAAGAGGATAACGGAAAGAGAAATATGTTAACCAGAAAGTGTAAAGAATAGCAAATAATATCTTCTTACCATTATCAATATATATGATGAGCAGAAGTAATATGCTTTTGTATATGTATTGAAGAATTCTCCAATTGAATTCTGAGTCTCTAACCTGAGACATGCGAGGCCTTGAATAAGGATCCCGCCGGATGCACAAGGAGGCACATTGCAGCATTCGATGAACCTCGGGCTCTGAGTAGTAGCTTCTTAAGCTAGGGTCAACAAGAACAAGCTCAGGAACAGCTTGTTTTTCTAGCAATGGTCTTGCCTGTTCCGGATTTGAGACGTAAACAATGGCAAAGGAAAAAACTTTAAATTTACTCCTGTTTATAATTACCTGCAGGGATATAATAACCTGGGAAGAAAATTTTGTATCTTAACTATGCTAAAATCTTCTCAAATATTTAAATTGATACCCATTCAGTGAGAAAATGCTGGCCTTTGGGCCGGTTTATGTCCATAGCTTTCCTCCCTGTAACGAGCTCTAGTAGTACTACACCAAAGGAATACACATCAGCTTTTTCAGTGATTTGGCCACTTTGAGTATATTCTGGAGCCAAGTACCTGCAGAATGCCATGTTTTTTTTTTCTTTGGTCATTTTTTGCAAATAGCATAACCAAGAAGAAAGCAACTGTAGCCAGGCTTTACCCAAATGTTCCAATTACTCTTGTGTCCACCCCCATGCCTCCATCTGGCTGCCACCTAGCCAGTCCAAAATCTCCCACCTAAAGTGCAGAAATAGCAGTCAGTTTTGCATGTTCTGTTGATATACAGAAGCTCTTAAAAAGCACATTTTCTGGGCAATTTATAATTTGATATAGAAAAAACAGTACACATTTATAGAAGGCATGGTAATGAACGATGGTATATAGCATTTTTTTAAGTAAAAATTTATTAATATCAATAGGCGTAACCAAGTACACTGGGTGTATACAAGAGAGAACACCTAACTCATAATAGAGTACCTCTAATGACCAAAGTCCATCCAATATACACCAAGCCCGATTGGGACAAAACCTCCTCCCCACAGCAAAGTGAATCACTGTAACTACCACAATCCCTTGTTTCCATAAAACTAAAACACCACCCAAAACTCCCTTAGAAGTTACAATCTACATACCACACACGAAACTAATACTACACCCCTACCTACAATCCTGCCCTCCCTCTAGTCCTCATTCAACTTGAACTACCACCCTTAGCATTGTAGTTGATTACCCAAGTAAAACACTGTGACTCCTTGCTTTTCTTAGATCTTAATTTCGTTTCAAGTAAGTGACCTGCCTCAATAGCAATGAGTAGTGCTGTGAATTGGGCATCAAATCCTCCACATGTAATCCCCACACACGATTGTATTTCGTTAACCTTTTCCAGAACCCAATCCAATGATGAACTAGTAATGGAAGGAGAGATATCAAGGGGACAACATCTTCCCCAGAATCAAGTCCCAACTGTATAACAGGCCCTAAACATTGCTCCTCACAAGGCACCAACTACAAGCCCACAATTTCTCCACACCATTCCCTGCATTCAAATGCCATACCTCCTCAAACAACACCCTTGTTTTACAAGATGCCTGAAGAGATACTGACAAAATCATTGGTTCAACAAAACCCTTGTTACAGCATATAGCATTTTAACAGAATGACATACCAATGGTTCAAAATCATGGGTGAGCAGAATGTTGTTAGGCCGCATATCACGGTGGACAATACAACCAACTCTACACTCTTCATGGAGGTATCTCAATCCACGAGCAGCACCAATCGCAATTTTTTGTCGTGCAGGCCATTCTAGTGGATTTAGTTTTCTTCCTGCAATATTTGAACATTCTACTGACGTAAGAGACGTGTGGCATAAATAGTTTGAGAGAGAGAGAGAGAGAGAACTAAAACTTTGACAAATGGAATGTTAGACCAGTTATGATTTGGTCTTCTAAGTCAGCTGGAATGCGGAATTTTTAGTTCAATTAAAGTAAAATTAAGAAACAAATTTTGAAATCTTAAGATAGAGGAAATCTCCCATAAGACAGGGATGCTTGCTGGTCACATACATAATAATATTACCACTACTGAACGTTAAGTTACTAAAAAAATAAAGTTAGGCTAAATTACCATATAGATGAGAATCCAAAGACCCATTGCAAATGTATTCATATACTAGCAACCTTTTTCCATCCTCCACACAGAAACCAATAAGCATCACAACGTTACGATGCTGTGCACAGCTTAAGACTTCAACTTCTGAGCAAAATTCTAGATCACCTTGGGAACTAGCCAATTTGTATTGCTTGACAGCAACAACACGACTATCTGGTAAAACCCCTCGGTGTACAGAGCCAAATCCACCTTCTGCCAAGAAATTTTCCTGTGAAAATCCACCTGTAGCAAATTCTAGCTCAGCAAATGTGAACCATTTTGGAGGGTTCCCAAATAAAGGTGCCTTATGCTGACAAACGGAACACAATGGAGGAGGCCCAAGGGGTGGGTTTCTGGATAATGAAATTACTTCTCTTACACTTCTGCTTAAGTCCAAATCAAGCTTATGATTCAGAACTCCAATAGAAGGATCTTCATCTAATTTAGACAATTTCTCCAACAAGGCTCTGTATGTGGAAGTCAGAACCTTCTTGTTGGGTCTTTCTGAACCTTCAACCATATGGTTTGAATATTCACCACCAGAGATAAGATTGTTTGCCATCCACGGCTGGAAATATGAACTCGTAGAACAAGAACTCGGTCTGTCACTATCTGTGTCAGAGTCACATTCATCCAGGTTTTTATTTTCTCTAGCAGTAAATTGGAGCTCTTTCTCAAATTTCCCAACAATTCCGGAAAGGACAAATGGTGAATTCCCTGGATCCGAGCTAGATATTGATGATGTTCCAACATCAGTTGTAGTCAATGGTGACTCATGGTCTGGACTACTTGCTGGAGTCACAGTTGGCCCTCTAATCATATTCAGCTGTTCAAACTTGCTATTCAGATGTTCCAGAGATGTTCCTAACCCAGATGATGATGTTAAACTCTCTTTTTGTGAATTTACCAAATTTATACGAAGAATCTTTGGTTGAGATGGCTTCATAACCACAAGACTACATTGCAACTCTTCCATACAATGTTTCTTTTCATTTTTCAACCCTCTGTCCAAAATGTAAAAATGAGCAAACCAAAGTAGAAAGAAGCCATATGATGGGAAAAAGCCTCAATACCACATAAAATATCAAGTCATCCATAGATTGAATCAACATCTTATATGAAATCAACAGCTTATGTGCATACGTCTTTTATACTATAAAATTAGCATATGAACATACTTAACCAGTCAAGGCTCAAAACGAGAAACAATAAAAAATTTCATGAAAAACATCAGTTTTATATGTTTTATACTTATCCAATATAACCCAGTTTGATCCAGCTCTCCTGGCTTCAGCGGCCACTACTCCACCAGTCGAGCCACAAACAATCTTTATCCTTATCTTTATCTGTGAAGAAAAATCAGGTGTGAAACACTAGAAACTAGACATGAAGTACACAGAATAACAAGTTCACAAGAAAATCAATGCACTGGACCAACAACCTTCTCTGTGTCGTAAACATCATGGAGCTCAAGCAACATTTGAAAGCAAGCATCTGCAATATCATCCTTCTGATCTGAACTGGTTCCTGCAAGAGACCACCTGTGACCACTGGTGCAATCACTGGTAAATCTTTGAAAGCTCCGCATCCTTTTACCTGAAAATGTATAGATTTCTAATCAATCATCAATAGTTAAATGATTACATCCCAAAGTCAATATATCAGGGCAGAGAAAAAACAAATAATAATCACAATAAAAGAAAATAAACAAACACCATGTAGATGTCCTCATTCTAATGTTAAAACTTAAACTATACAAAATTACAAATTCAAATTTATACGACTTTATACGAGACAAAAGAGTTTAGCTCATTCAGTGAACAAACTAAATTTTGGCTCAAGGTTGATTCATTTATTGAACGAACCTTGAATCAAATTTATACAAGTCTTGACCTATTCAACGACCACTCTGTTTTTTACAATCCTAATATTGCTCTGCTCAATATCACTACCTCAATATGAACAACTCACTTGAAAATGGATCATTTGATTATGCTGACCTAAACTCAAGGACTTCTCAAGAACAACATTGAGCTAGCTGTACTGCATAGACGTTCATTGTACTTTATAGAAGAGCTGGACAACTCAACAATTCAATCAGTCCACATGGCCTTGAGAGTAAAGCACGGTTATTGTTTCAGCCCTTGGACTTTTCAGTCAGCATCACGGCATCAATTCTGAGTGCTCTTGAATTAGTGCAAATGAAGTGAAAAAGAAAAAATGTCCTGCCATTTTGACAGTGTCCGACAATAGAAATTTTAGGGACAAAAGAAAGAGCCCAATACCTAGTTAATATATATTGGAAGACATCACCCAAAGAAACCAATTCAAGTCTGCTACACAACCAGATGAAGATAAAGTTCAACAACCACCAGATGAGGATAAAGCAAATCACATCAACAAATGATAACTTCTTATCTTGTTTGATAAATCAGTGTGTATATCTTATCATGTAAATAACAAATCATGTACAATTTCAGTCTATAAATAAACGTCCATGTCCACCAAATTAGTGTGCGACAACTACACTGAAACCAGTGTGTAAAAATTCTTATAATACAACTAGTTTTTTCACCAAAAGAACAAATACAAAAAGGACCTCATTAAGTCATAATTACACAAAAGACAATAGCGTATTAAAAGCACTTATACGTGAAAGGAACATTCAATTCTACAAGATTTATTTTTGAATTTAGGAAAAATCCCCAAAAAGCGTGTCCATGAATGAAATAGAAAGCAGGAATATCCACCTACTGGCTACCAACAATAAAATAATTCTACGAGAAAAAAAAAACATAATTAAGCTCACAAAATCAAACAAAAAGGAAATGTATAAATACATTTGGGATAACTCAATTAAAGTTTAAAAGACCATAAATTACTTGAGGAGTGAGCAGGGATGACCACCAGCAACTTAATGCAATCACCAGGTTGAACAACATGAGTCAAAGCCCACACCAAAGCAGTCTTTGGGATTTCCTTTGATGCTTTGACAGCAACCACCACCTTCTTCCCACTCACATCTGAAGAGACCTTTTCCTTATCACCCTTCTCTTTCATATTCGACCAACCAACCAACCAACCAAATCCACCCACTGGCTCAAACCCACAAGCAAAACATTGTTCTTTTCCCTCCGGTTTCCAAATACATGAGATTTTCTCGATCACTTGTCACAAAGTCGGCGAAAAAAAAAAATACGAACTTTAAACAGCAGAAGTTGCATAATCACTGAAACCAAGAAGCTTTCGGAATACACACGTGAATGGTTGAATAACGAAAGGAATAGAAGAAGGCGCACAGTTCAAGGTACGTGCTTCTACCAAAGAGATTGCTCTTTCCATTGAAAGGAAACGGGAAAACTTGAAACGGTTTTGGGGGTTCAGGTTAAAAAAACCCAGAACAGCAATTTCTTCAAGTACGAAGGTTTTGTGTGTAAAAACTGAAACCTACCCATTTCAAGAGGAATGCAATGATGCATGAGCTTAGAAAAAGAATTAAATGAGGTGGTGGCTGTGGCCTAGAGATTCGTATCCAGCTTGTGCAAAACTTCAAGAAATAACCGCCAAGAAGGAAAAGCCAAAACAAACAGAAGGAGAAAACGAAACGGACAGGTTTTAGCAACAAATTGGAATTAACTATAATTAGAAATCAGATCAATGATTGGATCTCTCTCTCGTTATTAACCCATTAATAGCTTGAAATAAAAAGTCATAAAGCTCTATTTGCAACCAAAGGATTATGACTTTTTGCATATTTTATAAAACAAAAGGTGGAGTCACTGGAGTGTTTAGAAAAAACAACATGCTTTATTGAAACTGAATATAAGATTTAGGGAAACGATGGAAGGAAGCACGACTCTCTCTCTCGTCTCTCTGTCAGGCGGTTTTTAGATTTTCTTAAAAATCAGTTGGCGTTGGAGAGAAGGGCGCCGCTCCATTCCTCCTCCTTTTCTCTTCTTTTTCTATTTTACTTCTCTTTTCTTCCGACCACCATGGTATTGGTAGTCTTCTAGTTTCTTTTTTTCATTTTGATGGTTGTTACAGGTTCGGTGAATTGAAACTTATAAGGCGGACATGCGCCTAGCCACTGTTCCTTTATAGCTTGCCGATTTAGTTGTCGCTGAAAGCTTTTGCCGAACAAAGTGGCACGTGCTCCAAACGCACGGAGGTTAATTCTTATACATTTCCGTTTTCCGACGAGTCCATCTCGATGTTGGTGACTCTTAATAAATCTGGAGTACTAGCACTCACTCCGGCAGGACTCCAACTCCTAGTGTGACGCATGACTTATACGCGTCACTACAAACAATCATTTGTTATTTTTGTTGTATTTTGTTGTTGTCGTCGTCTGTATAGAAAAAATATAAAAAATGAGAAATAGTCTCCCGAATTAAGGTTCGTTTGAAATTTTAGTATTCTTCTATGAAGGAATCTAGTAACTACTTTTATTGGAGGCAGTAATTGGTTCTCTAATATTTTTTCTAAGAAATATAGAAGCTACTCGTCATTATATAATTAGTTGATCGGTTGATCACAATATATATTTCTTGTATCTTGAGTTTTTATGAATGAAATTATTTCTAAAAAAAAAAAAAGATACAAGATTTAGTGAATGTTTAGAGAATGTGCTGAAATAAGAAATTTATAAATATTAGTAAAGTAATATGTGAATAATGATGAAATGATTTAAGTTATAAATTTATAATTTTTTATTGGATTTTAGAAAAATAAAAACATTAAATTAAAAAAATTATCAAATTAAAAAACTATTATAATATAATTTTAAGTGTAATACTACATCCATCGAAGATGTAGCCTAGATAAGTCCCAATAAGACTAAACAAGAAAAAAAAAATCTTTTTATTGTTTTCGTTCATTTTTTAATACCATTAAATATTTTTATTAAGATATTCACATCTTAAGAAAATTTTCTTTAATCACTAAGTACAAAAATTAAAAACTATCGTGGCCCAACAATCAGGAGAAGTAGCATTTATCATTTTTTTAATCTTATATTTAATTTTAGATTTAAAATAATAATAAATTGTTTTGTTTTGTTTAAAAATTTATAAAATATAATGATTAGGTAATTAAATAAAAAAGATGTATTTGAAATTGAAAAGCGTTTGAATGATGTTTGATAATGATATGCGATTATATATATTTCAGATGAGATGAAACATTTTCCAGACAAGCCCTTAAATTTATAGCAACTTTCTAATTCATAGGAGTTTAAGTTATTTAATGCTATAAGAAAATTATTTATTTACTGAAAGGGATAGAATCAACGTCAACAGCCCAACTAGACATTTATTGTATTTGTCAAATATTTATGACACTAGGAGACAAGAAGGGAGGTAATGGAACCAAAAGAAAGGTTGGCAAGGATTAGGTTTGTAGGATTTTATGAGGTGCAGGAATTAAGGGGATATCAGTGAAAAGTAAAGCGGTAAAAGAAAACAAGAATTCGACTGATACACGCAGAGTAAATTTCTGACCGTCCAAACCAAAACTTAGCTATAAAAGGGCTTGAACAGTTGAAAGAAATGGATCTCTTAGACACACTCTCTCTTTGGAACAATTTTGGCAACCTCTTCTTCCCCAACATCATCATCTTCAACCTTCCTCGAGAGATTTAAGAGTTTCAACCGACAGATTTTATTTATATATTTATGTATATTTTTTTTTTGTACAATAAGTTATGAGATACAGTAAAAATTTCCATTATAGTGGATTCATATTTCCAAATATTCGTGGACATAGGCACTTGCCGAACCACGTAAACTTGTGTGTCTATCTATATTTATTTTATCTGCTATTTAAGCACATCTAGCCACGCCGGGACCTCGCTGGAAGCCTCAAACGACCTCAAACGAAGCCCAACTCGCACTGGTGGGTTGGAAATAATTCTTTCTCTAGTCCTAGTTTGTTGGTCGATTTTTATGGTTTCAACATTTACGATCAAATATTTTTAGTAAAATGATTATTTTTAATTAAAATGTGTCTATTTTTATCATAAATAATAATTTTCATTAAAAAAATTATTAAAAAAATCTTTTTTCTTGTTTTCATATAAACTAATGCAAGAAAATTATAACATTCATTCCAAATTTTAACATTTTGATGGTTTAAACTCTAAAATATTCTCAAGAGTTACTTTGATGGAGTCCCGTACGTGATCCCCCTTTCCTTATAAACTTGATTTTTACATGTATTGGAATAGAGGATTTGTTATTACAGCTTTTAGTATTGGCTAAATTCGGCCATTAATGGGTAGCGTTTGTTATTTGATTTGGGTTGATAGATAAAATTTATCTATCAGGATCATGTGAAAGAGTTTATAAGATATCGAATTTATACGTACAATTCGAAATTGAGTTCGTGTCTAGAACCTGTCACGACACGTTATTTATAGATTTTGACAGGATTTTTTGTCTTTTCGAAATGAGATTTTGACAGGATTTCAATTTTAAAATAAGTGATCACATTTATCTACAACTGCTTTATTTGATGACATAAATTTGAGTATAAGATGAAGATGGAGGTTTGAAACTAAAATCCAAATTGGGATAAAGAATATCATGTTCTCTATAATACTTTTAAAAAAAAAAGAAATTGTGTCCGGTCAAAAACCTGTCACGATCACAAGCATTTGTGTGGATTTTCATGAATCTAACATTGAATTCAAAAAGACTTTGATGAATTCACTGACCCTTTAAGAGCACGAAATTGCCTAATAATTTAAAAAAAAAAAAAAAGCACGAAGTTGGCCCATAAAGTTGTCCAATATAATCTATCCAAGTGTGCAAAGAGAGAAAATTAGCTTTTGAACTTTTAAGTGCAGTTTAATGGTAAATTAATATAAATTTTGAATAAAATATAATTAAATTATTAGTTATTATTAATATTATTATTTTAATATTTGAAAAAATTTATTTATTTATTATATTTTATGTGAAAATTTAATAAAATTATCATAATAAAATGAATTACAATTATCTCTAAATTTAAGAATTATCTCTCTACAAATTATGTACTGATTTTTTATTTGAGATAAGTTTAGGCGCCACTGAATGTTGCAAGCAAAGAATCCAAGTTTATCATTCATTTTTATATCTCTATTTAATATTTTGATTTGAGGCATGTTTGTTGATTCGATTTTTGCTAATATTGCTAATATTTTATATGGATTAAAGTTAGGTAAAAAATTATGAGGTACACCTATCGATCATCACTACCCTTTAAGGCATGCATGATTTAGATTGTAAAATCATATAATTATCTCATTTTATCTTATCTCAATATTTAAATACAATAAATACAAATATTTTTTTATTTCTAATTTCTAATTTCTTCATCTAACCATTGTCTAATTATTATAACTTTTTTTAAATTTTTATATAAAACAAACAATTAACTGTAAATTTTGAAACGGAGCTAGACTTCTGTGCCTCGAAAAGAAGTTCATTGCATTGAGAACCATAACTTGTTGCTGGAAGCCAAAAACAAACCTGAAAGCTGCGATGAGAAATAACCCAAATTAATCTAAAAGTCGTAGATATATACCATCATAAAATAATTGACATTCCTTGCTGCAACATGACAGGAAAGAGCCTATCAATTGTCGAGCTCAGGTGGGACCTTCCTCAAAGGACTTTCATTTTACATATTATATAAAGAGTAATGTTAGGGGTGCAGTACGATTTCGTATTTTTTTTTATAGAATTAGTGACATAGTAATAATGTTATGTTAATTAAAATATAATAAAAAATATATATATATATAATAAAATTAAAAAATAAGAATAATTAAATTAAAAAATATGTAAAAATAATATTTTTATATAATATATATATAAAAAATAGACAAATCGTATATAAATAATAGTTTTATTATTTAAAAGCGGGGACCTTAAATGTGACATGCGATAGAGGCGTCTTGACCAATAGAGACATTAGCTTTGGTCTGTACAAAGCTAATGAAAAGTAGGGCTATGGAGCATGCATGCTGCATGCAACTTGGAGTTTACTACATGTTGTTCATGCAGACAAAGTACTTTTTTGTATATATGTCTCTAACCCATTTTACTGGAAATTCTGACCCTATCCATTTTCACTGCCAACGGTCAAGGCAACATACTGATCAGAAAAGGTCGGATTCAGAGAAAGAGGCTGAATATCTCTGAGCAGACATGGCATCAGCCAATTAAAAATGTGAACTTGAAGCTAGCTTCCAAACTACCGATGAATGTACCGTACGTGTACGTATGTCAAAAGGTAAGGCCAACTTGGAGGGAAACCATGCAAGCTGGCATATGATAAATTAGTAATTTAAATATTGCATATATATCATGTCCGAATAATGTTAGCCAGATTTTTTAAAAAAAAAAATAAAAACCTAAAATGAAAAAAGTAAATTTTTGTTAAGAGTTTATACAGAAATTGCACATTATAAACGTGTACAAATCATTTTTCATCATTGTATATATTTGTATGTCGTATATATAATTATATATAATGAGTCCCCTTCCATTTCTAATTATAAAGAACTTGCACATTCTATTTTCAAAAAGGGTTAGTTAATGAGACATGGCAAAGTAAAGGCCAAAAGGAAACAATTAATTAAATCGATCGAGTACATACTTCCAAAGTAAATGTTTCAAAACTTTCGTGGTGAAAACTTCATAAATAGTGAAACTATTTACAAAATAAATTATAGAGGCAGTAAGGCAGTAGCCACCCATATTGATGAAAAATAAAATATAATAACAAGAAGATAGAGAGGAGAGAAAGAAGGCAAGAGATTTTAGAAAATTATATCTTGTTATAAAACTAAAAAGAAAACTACTACTATTACAAGAGAAATGTAAAAGAAACTCTCTCAAACTTTCTTCCTTCTCTATATTTTCTTATGAATTTCATTACAACTGAAGCCCATATTTATAGGCGTTGAAGTTACTACGCAAGTCACTATACAGAATTTAATATAATAGTGGTGGGGTCATTCACATAATTTTAGTAGTGGGACAGAGGGGGCGGCTGCATAACACTCCCCCTTGAATGACCACCCATAAAAAATCTGCCTCGTTAAAACCTTGCCAAGGAAAAACCCAGTAGGAAGAAAAATCAATGGCAAAGGAAAAAGAGTACAGTCTCTTTATGTATCCACAAGTATTTTAAGATTGTCTTATTAAAACCTTGCAAAGGAAAACCCAATGGGATAAAACCTTAGCGAAGGAAAAAGAGTACAATCAGCACAAGTCTTCAGGACTTTTACTCCCTCTGGAAAGTGCATGACAATAGTTTTTGAGTTTTCACATTTTAATATTCTGCACAATTTTCTTGAATGTCGCAGTTGGTGATGTCTTCGTGAATAAATCTGCCAGATTATCACTTGATCGTATCTTTAATATATCCTCCTTTGATTTGAATGATACAAGTAGCATTCATTATCTTCGTATAAAATTGTTGAGCTATTAAAATACCACACTTTTCTTGGATACGTTGAGTCATTGATCTCAGCCAAATATACTCTCGACTTATTTCATGAATTGCAATAATCTCTGAGTGATTTGAAGATGAAAAATAATATCTGGTTGACAAACTTAATAGAAATCTGATACCTGCAGTAATACTTAAACTCCCCCTGATAATATGCGTTAGTGTTTCAAGTAATAAACAAATATGATTTCAGTATATATAACAAGTTAAGAATTCAAACACAATCTCCAACTAAATAATGCATTAGAGAGAGTATGATAATATTTTCATCTAAAATTTTCTCCCCCTCATTCGGCGTTATTAGGAAGAACTTGTTTATATACGGCGGAAATAACATTGGAAACCATCTATGTATGATAAAAGCTGTAAAAGTTTTGAGATTTAATATTATCGGTTCGGCGGAAAATCAAATCCGCTTGACATTGTGGACAAACGAGATCTTGAAGAGATTTGAAGGCTTCGGGTTGTTGTTTAAATATAATCAATTTTACCATTGGTTTACTCCAGCAAAAAGATCTCGCATTCCTCATAGATTCAGTTGTTGTTCATCCAGAACGATATTATGTCTGATAGAAATTCTAATGTCCCAGATTTAAACCATGAACCTTTTATACCTCAACCACTTATATTTTCTCCTGAGACTGTAAACACCATGATAGGAGCAGAGATATATCTATCTAGTAAATCTGATCCTAAAATTATTGCAGCATCAAGAACCCTCAGTGCTCAATATGCTGCCTCTCTTACAACCATGTCTCAGAGGCTATTGACGAGAACGAGTGAGGTTGATCATCTTAAAAATCAAATATCTGAGTTGCATCAAACGCTTGCAACTAAAGATAGAAAAAATAAAGATTTAAAACAAGAAAACAATGAGCTGAAGAAACTTGTAGACTGATATTCTCGTGACCTGAAAACATGAGTAGAAGAGCTGGAACGAGAAAGAGCTTAGATTCAAAGTCAACAACAGCAGCTAACGGCAGAGGTTCAGCGTTTACAAGAAAATAGGGATAGCTGTAATTAATCTCGCTGGCTTTTGGAATTATACATCCAGCATATCTTGTAAAGTGAGATTTGAAGAGATGATGGTTTGTCTTGTTCTTATTTCCATTTCTATAAGAACTGTCTTTAGCTTCATTTAGTACGCATCAAATCTTCTTCTCATATCTATAATTCATCTGTATTTGTATTCTTATTCTACAAATTTCCAATGGCTCATCAATTTCCTTTTACTATTTCTCACAATCAACATATGAGGTATCATTCACCTCAATTACAAGTTGATCATGCATCTTCCGCAGGTGCAATGTTGCAGCAAGCAAATGATCTGGCTAATAAGTCAGATCGTGAAACTGTTTATGAGCTGGTGACTCTCGGCACCCGATACTCCTCCTCTATTGTTGGATTTTCCAACCGATTACAATCCAAAAATCGTGAGATTGAGGAGCTTAACGAGAAGGTTTCTGTACTTCAACGACTCGTTCAAGAGTCTGACAAAAAAATTGCAGACTTAAAACATGAGAATAAGGATTTAAAATCCTTACTTGCCTCTTCATTTCGACTGCCTAATCCTTTAGATAAGGATGGTATATTGTTTTATGAAAAGCAAATGCATTTGAGAGATGAGGCTAGAAGTCTCAAATTCTTGTAACTCATCTATGAATTGAATAATAAGATCTTTCCTTTTCAAATGCATTCCTTGAATTTATAGCAACCCTTGTGATCTTTTCAAGAGTTCTAACAAGGTAAATCATCAACGTAAACTGTAATAATGGCAATCCGAACATATGGACATATAAGATTATTCTTAAATCCTTCTTTCAATAGATATTTGTTGATTCAATTATACCACATGCGTCCGGATTGCTTTAACCCATATAAAGATCTTTGAAACTTTATAAAGTACATACTCCTAAATGTACTTGGATTAGATACTTCAAGTATCGTAATAATCTAATGATGCTTATAAATATGCAGTGACCACATTCATTAACTGCATATCTAATCCTTTTGTAATAACCAAATCAATTAAAAATATGAATGTGATTGCATTCATACCAAGGAAATATGTTTCCTCATAATTGCTCGGGTTTCTACTGGAAACCTTGTGCATAATTTCATTTCGCATTACGCTTTCGCATAAATACTCACTTATATCTGACAAATATTACACCCTTTGGTGTTTGGACAACAGGTCCAAATGCATCTCGCTTCACTAGCGAGTTTAATTCAGTTTTAATAACTGCTTTCCATTTTGGCCAATCATTTCTACGTCGACATTTTTCGACGATTTTTGACTCACTTTTTTTCATTACTTCTGGTAATATCAAATGTTATCATATATGTTGTCGATAACAATTTTATTTCTATCCATAAATTTTCCAGTACTCATGAAATGTATTGAGATCTCGTTGTTCCTCTCCAGGAGAAAACGTTTCATGAAACACCTCTACAGGAGGTTTCTCTTCAGGAGATTTATACTCTTCAGGAGTTTTCTCTTCAGGAGTTATACTCTTCAGGAGTTATACTCTTCAGAGTTACACTGTTCAGAAGTTATACTCTTCAGGAGTTACACTCTTCAGGAGGATTATATTTTATACAGAAAATACAGTCTCTTCATGAGCACCGATTTATATTTTTCTTGTGCACCAATAGGTTTTCAACGCTTCAGGTGTATCTTAGACTCATTTATTGCTGTTTTAACAACTCGTCCTTCAGGGATTTCAATTCTTGCTTAAGCATTAACAGCAGTAATATATGATTTTACAATACATTTAATGACAGTAAATATATCATGTAATTGATTTGCAACACTTTGCAGATAGATAATCCTCTGAACTTCTGGTTCACATTTATTTGTAAGAGGATCAAATTTAAACAGGGCTTTATTATTCCAAGTAATTTCTTGTCGTGCTTCAGGCACCGATATTTCATTATTTCAAAACATGATGAAATATTAATAAGCTTATATATAAAAACTTAGTATAAGTAAATCAAGTGTTTGGCCGTACAACAGGTACGTGACTACTGTTTAGTCATATTACATCTATGACAAACATCTTCATCTTTTTATGAAGAATTATTCTGAGGGTCTTTACCCTTCTCTGAGTTTGATCACTTCTGGTGATACGATATATTTTTATCATCTTTAGTGTTGTCGCTTTTGGGACCAACACTTCTATAATGTTTTTACCACGTCTACGCCCTTAGTTCCCGTTCACTTCTGGAAATTGTGTAAATTCGATATCATTAATAGGACGTAACTGGTGTAACAAAAACTCATTATTTAGCTCAATCACTGGAAGACAAAACAAAAGTTCAGAATATTTGTTGAACTTTCACTCTCGATATTGCTACTGCAAGAGCACATTCGAGGTATGAAAAATAATGTCTTCTTTTATATATCATCATCAGTGACATTTTCACTGTATAATTTTAATATTGAGCTGATTTTAAAGAGTGCAGAATATTCAATATCACTCTTAAAATCTTGCAACTTCAGGTGCAAGAAATCATAATGATCTTTTGAGAGGATTACATCTTCTGGTGCTTATATCACTCTCTTAATTCATTTCACATAGTAAGATGATTTTTCATCATGAGATACACAGCACAGTCCTTCAGAGACACATGGTTTTCTTCTATGATTGTATCTTTCAAGTTCATCATTATATCCAAATAGATCTCATCAAGGATCCTGGATAAATAACATTTTTCAAAAATGTCAATAGTAATAAATCTCAATATTTGACATTATATTACAAAAATAAATCTGTGAATTTAAGAAATATATTCACATTATCATGAGAATAAAAATAAAATTTTCTCAAGTAATATTCAGAAATATTACCTTTTATATTTATCTCAAGGACTGCAAATAATATATTGAAAAACTTACTTGAAATAGAAGACCACTAGCTTCAGTATCGGTACAACCTCGTGCTGATAACGTGTTATAAACTAAAAAGAAAACTACTACTATTGCAAGAGAAATGTAAAAGAAACTCTCTGAAACTTTCTTCCTTCTCTATATGTTCTTATGAATTTCATTACAACTGAAGCCCATATTTATAAGTATTGAAATTACTATGCAAGTTACTATGCAAGTCACTATGCATAATTTAATATAATAGTGATGGAGTTATTTACATAATTTTAGTGGTGGGACAGAGGGGACGGCTGCCGACTCTTCATAACATATATTTATTTTTTAAATTGGTATTAAATATAAGATATACATCTTTATTTATAAGAAAATTACATTGAGATCAAATGAGATTAATATCCAAAGATTATAAAAAATTAAATTAAAATAATATCAAATAAAAGTGATTTGATAATTTATAAATCAAAAGATAATATCAAATTAAAATAATATTAATTATCTTTATCCCATATTGTGGCTGTGAGTGGCCAGCCTGACTTAAGTGGGTTCATTCGATTCGGATTTTATCCGACCTGATTTTAAAATTATATTTAGTTTTTAATAATTTTAATAATTTTATTTAAAAGGTTAAAAAAACATGAAACTTAAATTCTTAAATTTAGAATTTGGAGGAACACTCTATCCTGACCGCAAGATCCAGACCACCTCGTGGACCTAGTGGGCCCGTGGTGACCAAAGTTCTAGGCTTTCCGTGGTGGCAGATGAACTATGTCCATGGCGTGTTGTTGTTTTTATTTTTTTTAAAAACAGATTCATGTCAAATTTTTGGACTTTTTAAATGTTCTTAAAAAAAAAAAAAAAAAAAAAGCACCTCTGATATCAAAAGCCCCTCTATTTTTTAAGTGGATTTTGATGATATCCAAACGTCTAAAACTTTCAGCGCCCATGTGATGCACGAATTAGCTAAGAAGATGGCATGCTGTGCAAACATATATATATATATATATAACGCAACCTTTGATTGGTGAAAAGGCATGGGTAGATCAGAGAAAGAACTTGTAATTTAGGTAATTCTGCCTTGACAGAGTTGGTTTTTTGTTATTATTTACTTTTTATTTATTTTATTATATATTGTTTATTATTGTTTATTATTATTTAATATTTTATTAATAATTATTAATCAATTTTTTATTATTATTATATATGAATAATCTTAAATTACCTTACTACCCAAACGTAGCGTGTCACGCTACTAATCTATCTATTTAAAATCATGAACACGTCCTGAACAGAATCTTTTATGACATTTGAGGCCGTCTTAACGCTCCAGATCTATTTTTTTAGTGCTATCCCGAATTAATCTTCAGATAATAAAATTTTCAAAATCTTATGTTGGATTAATTAGTTTCTCCCAGTACCATGAGATCAATTTTTGACATTTCATGTGTCAAAAATCAAAATTACTGTGAAATGTATTGAGTTTTATTTCCTAATGAGAATTTCTAATGCTGCAGCCTGCAGGTGCCTGAGCACATTGCTCCATTTTGTTGCTAAAGATGCCTGAATACAGAGTAGTTAACGCTTTAACGTACAGAATCATCAGAGTCGACTGTAGAGTGTAGATTAGTACTTCTCTTTTCTCTTTTTATTTTTATTTTTATTTTTGAGCCATGTTTATTTCTCTAAGGATGTAGTCCGAATATCTTTTAAGAAGGCCAAAAAAATTTCTATTTTTTTGGATTTGTTTTCTATTCATTTATATATATATATATACTTAAAAAAATATTTTTTAATTACTAAATAAAAAAATGGTTTATATCAAGAGATATTGTCAAAAGATATAGCATTTTCTTTATTTTTTCGTATAAATTGCACCAGCCTATTTAAGATTACATTTAGATATTTAGAGAGTTTGAGAATGTTTGTGAATAATAATAAAAAGTAGGTAAGAAATAGTAATAAAAAAATAATAAATAATAATAAAAATAGATGAAAAGTAAAAATAAAATAATAAATAATAATAAAAAAATATTTAAAAATTCTTTATTTCCAAACCTACCTAAGATACTCATACTTTAGTTTGCCTTTGCTCTCTTATCTTCGTCCGAGTGTTTTTTAAATGTATACAACGAGTTTGTTTACTATTTTCTATATAATCATTTATAAAGCCCGGCTTCACTAATAACCGATGTGAATGTGGGACTGAGATTTAGCTTTTGTGACTACTTCTATAATAATTCAACGTGAATTATTATTACTATTTACAAAATGTTTGGATAATGAGATAATTTCAAATATTTTGTAAATAGTAATAAAAAAATAATCACAGAATATTAAAAAGTAATAAATAGTATTAAAAAATAAGTATAAAATAATAATAAAATAATATATAATAACGAAATGTTACATTCTTAAAAGTTCTCGGTAGGACCATGTCATTCAGTGCTCTATTATCACATGGCCGACCTTACTAGGTGGCTCTGATACAGTGATACTATGGACCCAAGGAGCACTATTAACAGATTTGGATTTGGACTAATAGCCATAGAAGACTGGTTAATTTCAAGCTTCCCTATGAATTATGATCATTTATAAACTCAAGTTTCACTTAAAGTAGTCAATGCGGCACAATCATGAGGAACTTCACTCTTAAGAGTTATCTGTTTTCCCAATCTAGGACGACTAGGGTGTTACAACCAGCCCCTAAAGTCTTAGGCCCCATTTGGATTGAGAAATCATTCCAAATTCCAATTATCTCATGTCATCTAATTATTATGACTTTAAAATTTTTTTATACAAAATATAAAAAATAATTTAATTTTTTTCAATCCTAATTCAACATTTTTAAATCTCAAAGCAATATTAATATTAAAAAATAATATTTTATTCAACTTTTATCTAAAATAATTCCATCTCATTTCACCATTCAAAAGGGGCCTTATTCCTTTGTGCAAAATGCATTCTTCCGTGATTGATTTATCAACATAGAGAAATTATGCAGGCTAAAAAAGCTCATCATAAATACTAGCACAGCTAATTCTTCTTTTTATTTTTTTGGAAGCTGTCAGCTGGTCTGAAATGGTCTTTCTCTGCTATTGACAATATTCAGAAAACCATTATATATGGAAAGGGAAATGCTATTTTTTTCTATGACATGGGTTCCGATTGGGTCATATTTTTTTGCATATTTTTTTAACATCTTAAAATATTTTTTAAAAATATAAAAAAATCATAAAAATATTTAAAAGGACTTACTTAAAAATCATATAAAAATAATAATAATAATAAAAAGTGAAACGAGACCCATTTTACCAAGGTGAGTAGCACTACCATGGAAATACGCAGAGATTCTTCGATGATGCCTCTTGGGTCGGGATTGGCACTTGCAATGAGAAAAGTTAGACTAACTGGTGTCTGCCGATGTTATCATGAATGTTGATTGTATCAATAAGGTATGGTAGGATCCTCTTCAGCTCCTCTCCAGTGCTCCACTCATGGACTTTTGCCTTGACTAGCAGTGGTTCACAGCAAATGAGTTTCGACAGAGGATAATTCTTCCTCGGCATCACATAATCACTTTCACCAAGCTTCAGAGTTGGGCAATAATCACCATGTCCATCTCCAAGGTAAATGAAATTTTTGGTACTGTTTTCAGAAGCAGAAGCTTGGATTTCGTCAATCACCCGACCCTAAAAATCGGAAGATAAAATAAACCCTTTGACATCAAATGGAAAGGAAATAAGAGTCCCAGTAGCAACAACGAGTCCATATGCTTACAAAAAAAAAAAAAACGAGTCCATATGTCCATCATCAACCATAAGTCTTAGCTGTGAACGGTAAACTACATAACTTTTTTTATTTTAATTGGCATTGGGTGTCTGGAACAGCACCCCAACTAACCTAGGGATGCACAGATTCTCGGCAAAGAGTTTTCTACAAGTGCACTTCCGTTAAATCCCCCAATCCGATGGCCCCTAGGATTTGAACCTTAGTAGATTTCAGTCAGAGATTATACGAATGACAGAAAGCTACTTCATTCCATACGCTCTGCAACTCAGAGATAATACTTTTAGTATGAAGGAAGGGAAGCTGAGCTTGATACAGATAGATCAAGATGGTAGTCAGCCAGAACCAAATAGGTGGTATTCATCCAAAACACGAGTTGGTGCTTTCAAATGCCACTGTAAACAATATCTTACCGCCTCCAATTCCAGTGGCCACCTATTTTACTCTTTTGATACTAAGATATTCTCTTTTCATTTGATCCACGGTTAATGGATCCAAAGAAAAATAAATACCAGATAAAAAGAAAAACGAACAGTCTTGGCCCTTTTTCTTTTTCAATGATTGTGAATAGACTATCCAATATTGTGGAGCAGAAAATGAGCATGATTCAAACATTCACCATTTTGAAAGTATTTGTCAAGTGACTCACGAATATGGAAATATTAGAAGCTATTAGAGCCCCTTTTTCTAAGTCTCTCCACCATAAGTAAAGCACACGCTAAATTCTTCTCTTGTTAAAGGTATAGCTCATTTAACACAACCAACAACCTTTCAAACGGCTAAGGTACTTGTAATGTTCCAAAACAACGCAATGCAACTATACCTTTAACAAATGCAAAACTAATTACGCAATAATATAGATGATGATTCTTCCTTCAGTAAAAACTTATTTCCTTTCTGGCCAGAAAGACATTGTTTATAGTACCTTGCACATGGTTGCATGGCATAATTTGCATCCATGAGGAGGCGAACTCCTATCATGAAAAGGAAAGATCCTAAGCCGTCCGTCTTCATCCACGAATGATGGGTTCGTGTATATTCGAGAAAAACAACCCAACAGACCATGATGCTTCAATATTGTCTCAATGAAAAACTGATTCGCATCGCTAATCACCCTCAAGTCGCATCTGAAACAAACAACATCAGTCGCAATAACAACCTTTTTATCATCAATCAGCACCTAGTAACAACTACCAACTAACGCTATATATGAATAAGGTGGTCAAGAAAATCTACCCCTGAGCATGGGCTGCTTTAATAGCCGCGACAGTACACGGATCCATTGGAGTCTGTTTCAGGCACTCTGTAATGTCTTCGGCAGTTTGACCTCGTGACTGGAGCTCCTTCATCATACTATCCTACAATAGGCAACTGATCTAGATAAATAAATAAATGACGGAAATTTAGCAAAAATCCACATGGGTATTTCGTCATCTAAGAGATTGAACAAAAATTAAAAACCATGAGAGAGTTCCAAGGCAAGGATGAGCGGAGCTTATTGAAGAGGGGGGTGAGACCCATTTCCTTGACCACCCATCTGTCACTATCATCATCGATGATCGTGCGGTCAAAGTCAAACAGCACCACCACCGGTGTTCCGGCCATTTCGGGCACCAGAGCTGGGACTCTCCGGCGACCAGGGAAAAAGAAGGGAAAGAAAGAAAGCGGTTTATGTTTACTTTGCCAGAGGTAAATGGGCATTCGTTGAATCGGATTCGGCTTCGAATCAGCGAGTCATACGAGCCGTTCGATTTGATTGATTGATTGGAGGAAAGCGTGAAAAATCCACAACAATTTGAATGGCAAGAAAATATTATAATTATTTGTCCCTATTTTGATATTTTTGTTAGGGATTTCGATTTTTTATTTTTTATAATTTTTTATATGATTTTTATGTAAGTATTTTTAAATAATGTTGTAATTTTTTTATTTTTAAAAAATATTTTAAAAAATATAATATTATTTAAAAATACTCACTTAAAAATCATATACAAAAAATTATAAAACAAAAATTAAAAATCGGGATGAAATAAGGATTCCTAGCATCTCCTATTATAAATTAAGTCCTGCGCGCTTAGATCTGATCTCAATTTATCTTAAATATTCATTATAATTTTTTCAATTTTCTAGACAACTGGAAAATCTGTTCTTCAACCTCTCATTTTAACACACCATTCACGTTGCCAATTAAAAAGACAAAAAAAAACTCCACAAAATTTTGAAAAGATAAAAAAAAAACCCCAAAGCTTAATTCAATACTGTGTTGATCAGTGTGGCCAATGTGTTCAAATGTGGTGTGCTCCATAAGCTCCATAACTCTCTAGACAAACAACAATGACTAAATTTAAGGAATTCAAGCAAGCTTAAAATGTGTTCAAATGTGCTGGCTTCAAATGTGGTATGGCAAGGTGGAAAAACCGAGTGTATTGGAGTCAAGACTAATTGGGATGCTGCTATTAATGGAACAGGGAAAAAAGGGGGCACACATCTCAATATGACCCAGCACTACTATTTACTGATAAATTCAGATCACCCGATATCATCTCAACATCAAAATGCAGCCAAATTGACAAGTAAAATTGCTGAAGCATCTCAAATTTTATGCTAAATTATTAGTATCCAAGTCAAGTGAAATACAGAAGATCTCGATACTCTTCCCTGCACTACCATGCCGTGAATATTAATTAGTGCTCATTGGTAATTAAAACACTGAAGTATATAGACAAAGAGAGAGAAAGAGTCCATAGATATTGGAAGCACATCTCAATCAATTGAGCTGTTCCTCTCTGTTATTAGTTGGCTCGTCATCATGAATAAATCTCAGTTCATTATAGAATTTGAAGATATAGCTCAAGGGATTCTTTGACTATAAATGAATGAATGCAGGTCCTCCCCATACATATTCTGTGATATCCTTTCCCTCTATCTACAATACCTCCAACCTAATAAAATTGAATTTGAAAAAAAAAACACCATAAAGAACAAAAAAATTGAACATCTTATGAATCATGCTAGTCAATATAATCCAATTCGACCTCTTAGGCTTTAAACATGAAGTGAAACACGGGTCCTTATCGGTTTTAGCTTCAACCCCATACTTTCGGGAGAGAGTTCTGGGGAGATACAAGAGGGACTGAGGGGGTCCCTTGGGCTGTCACTAATGTGGCGTGGCTTATACAATCCATACCCAATGAAGAAGAACTCCATGGGTATCAACATGGCAAGGGGTTGCTCCTCCGTCACCATTGATCCACAAGCCTGGACCTGCACAAACAACACAACCTTTAATACGAATGGCCCTTTGCACAATCCATGTGCATGTCTTCAATTTCATATCATTCCTGAATGGAACCAGAAGTAACCTGTGATATGAGCATTATATCATGGACAATGACTTGGAAGCCTGGATTTTTTATGTCCACAACAAAATGCAGAATAAAACAGTTTCTTGGGAAGGATTACATACAGAGTTTCAAAGATTAATCAATCAGGAAAGAAGTCCAACAATTGTTGCAGGCATTGAACCCTTGCTAATAAGACCATAACCGGTCCACCTATAAATTATATGAACATATATTGCACCACATACCTCGACTAAGGCACTAAATCTACGGTCCAGTTTGAAGTTCATGTGAAGAGCCTCAGAATGGAAAGGAGAGCTATCCCCAACAAAGATTAGTGAACGACATCGTAGTCTCTTCAACCCTTTGGTAAGGTCTGGTCTCCTGCAAATTGGCAAAATCAAATCGCTGTGCATAAACATATACAGTCAAATCTTTGTGAAGAGTATATAGATGCAAACAAACAAGTAGACTGACAAAATGGCAATCACACAGTTTTTACCTGTTGATGGCTTGAAGAAAACGAAAGACATTTATGCTGTGTCTCTCATCAAGCAACTGCAGAAACAAATGTCATGGGAATCAAAGAAACGTCACCTTTTGGAAATCCGCCGTGTAAGGAGGGAGAAAAGAAAGAATCAAATTCCAGAGAATGTACAATTGTTGCACAAGTGAATTTAAAAAAGTAGCTTTAAACACTGACTCTTCGACATGCTTGAACTATATCTGACTCTGGAACTCCTGCACTACCCCGAAGTTCCTGTTAAAAAATTATAGCAACCTCATCACTCAGCCAACCTGGTAAAACTATGTAGCATATAAGGAAGGAAAACAAACATTGCCACAGTTGAGGATAGAATACCTTACTGAAGTAGCGTTGAAGCAAGTACTCCTTAACCAAGTCACACATGCCATAGAAAGAAAGGAAGTTTGACATCACCTACAGAAAATACACATAATTGGATATGGTTTAAAAATTGATGCAAGTTTACCAGTAAGAAAAATGGCAAGGTGTAACAAAGAAGGAACCTTATTATATATCCATTCGGTCCAGGAGGGTGCTTTGCATAAAGGGGACACAAGTATCAAACCAAGAACGCATTCCCTATACTTCAACTGTGACAGAAACCTTGCTCAGTTGATCCAATAATAGAAGTTTTTTTAAAACATACTGATCACGCTACTCCGGAAGGGTTACATACTGCAAATAGGGTAAGGATATAAGCACCCGCTGTCACCCCCATGCACATCACTGCCCCAAGCCTGAAGAAGGAGATAATAATGTAATTGAAGTCAAAAGACAGGTCCTTATCTGAGAAAAGACCAGAGGAGACACTCCATGAATAACCCTTCTACACCGTCTTGTTAAGAAGCACAGGCATGCTACTTAAGAACTGAAACTAAGAGATTTTTGGGCATAAAAATTAACATAAAAATCCAATCAAATATAGAATAGTCATTACCCAAAAAAGTTAAGAATCTCAATTATCTGATCAGCTAAATCATCAACAGAGGGCACAGGATCATCAGGAAAAATTGCAGCTGCTCCTAACTGGAAGAACTCTTATGATAGTTCCAGAAGAGAAACTATGTGAAAAATACCATTTAGTTGTATATGCATGCGATACATTTTTCAGATAGAAAAAATAGCCAAATTATAAAAATGCAGTCAAATCAACCAATTACAGACCTCGTGCCCAGGTGGACTGATATGATAGATGCAGAAGTTGTGGAGCAACAAAGAAGCTGCTTCAGGACAGAAGAACAATCCTTGGAAACAAGAGACATCTGCACAAACTATTAATAATTAAAATAAAATTTGTGATAAAATTTCAAAAAAAAAAAAAAGGGAAAATCACACATAACCCATAATTGGTAAATTATTACTGCATATTGAAGGGTCAAGAACAGATCTTAAAAAGAGAACAGGAAGAAGGAAGGGCTCAAATTGCACATTTATGTTTTTAATTGTGTGGCAGACATTTGTGAAAGGAGATAGCATCAGACTCCATCACACTTAAGATTTAAGGCTAAATCAGGATAAGTAAGTAGTGCTGGTTTGTCTTGGTCTCCATAAACTATAACAGACACAGGACCACAGCCAGTACAAATAAGATGTTCCTGCAGATGATAGATTATAATTAAGTGCTATGAACAGAGAAATCAGGCCAGTAGCACTATGCATGCGAGATAACCATGTAGGTCTTAACATTCCAAGAAAGAAACAAACAGGTGCACTTTTAAAACTGTTTCATCATAACTTGTGTATTAGGCATTTGTGAAAGAAGATAGCCTTCAGTATGTAACAGGAATCAAGTGTTTTAAATATGCATCCCTCAAGTAAAGGAATGACGCCCGATTCATCCATAGAATTTAATTCCCTAGAAGAACTCCCCATGTGCATCTACCCCTTTTCAGGCAGCCCAAAACTATCTTGCCACATCATATTGAATTAACTTTCCAAAAAGATGAAACAACTAATTAATTTCTGGTCTCAATCATGGAATTCTTTTCCTTCCAAAGAAGAAAACAAAAAAGGATGAGAGTTAAAAAGAAAGGCACGGAATCTCATTGACTTAAACATTGACTTTAGACCGATTTAAATGATCGAGAAAAATGGAGAAAGAGATTGAAATATAAGGAAACAGTTGGTTGTCCATATGATAAAAAGGAATAAGATAAAGAAAGATATAGCATAGGTTTCTTCAATGAATAGAAATATGATTTGATCCGGGAATGAATTCATTAAAAACAAGAGATTTCTCCTACGCTAAAAATGCATAATACAGGAAAAGGAATCTGATTCCTCTCAAAAGTAACAAAAATATACAAACGGAAATCCCCAGAACCCAATTCAAAGGGAATACCAAATAAAGCAAAGGAATTTTATATATTATTTCCAAAACAATCTGCTTGTACCCAAGGATTAAGGCTTCATTTGATTACGCATTTCAGATGAGATTAGATGAATATTTTTAATGGTAGTAAGATTTTTTAGTTAAGATAGGATAAAATGGTTTGTAAAAAATATATGTTTGGATAATAATAATAATGAAGTAATTTTTAATTTTTGTAATTTGATAAAAGGGTGGACCCACCAATAATTGAAAATTATTTAATCATTATTAAATAATAGTTATGAATATATTAAAAAAAGTAATATTTATTATTAATTAAAAAAATATTAATAAACATATTTAAATCTTGTAAAATATATAGTTATAGTGAGTCTCACCAATTTTTGTTGTTGCCAAAAAATTCGAAATGGGATGGAAAAGCAAATGAGGACTGTTCACTGTTCACTTCCATTTAAAAAAAAAAATACTTCTAAAAACGGTTAGAAAAAAAAAAATATTTTTTTCTAAATCATCTATTTCATCAATCTAAGGGAAGATACAAAAACTAACCCATCCATTATATTGCGTTAAAAAGGACGAAAAATCAATGATTTTGGTGTTCTCCAAGCAATGATATAAAAACACCCACAAATATGAGTTTCCATTTCTTCTCCAACTTGTTCTCATCCAAACAAGAAATCAAACGCCATCAATTCATTCAACTGCAGCAAAGTAAGTTACTATAAACCAAAGTTCAAAAAAAAAAAAAAAGTAAGAAGAAGAAGAAGAAAAGAACCTCGCAACCGTAAAAAGCAGTCACTGGGGGAAAAAAAGGAATTCGCAACTGTTGAATGCAGTCAATTGAATTTGAAACTATACGAAAGAGATCATAGAAATTTAACCCACATAAAACAAAAAAACAGACAAACCTTTCCACCCAGATGGATCGTCTCCATGTCGACGGAAACAGAGTTGTTAGAATCTGCCATGGCCGCAGTTCTTTGTATCCTCCTACAGCCTCTCTCTCTCTTTCTCTATCAATGTAAGCCTCTAGCTTCATTGGCTTATATACGAAGCGATTCTTAACTCACGACTCTCTCTCTCTCTCTACAGTCTCTCTGACTGGAAAAAAATAACCTTCGGTTAACCACCACTGACGGTCTTTACCTCCATGGTCCTGGTCAAACTTTCTGGTAACTTTACTTTTTGACGGTCTTAACTTTACTTTTGCTAACTTTTTATTTTATGAAAATATAATAAAATAAAATATAATAAAAATTATAATAAAATAAACATAAAATAAAATAAAATAAAACATAATATAAAACACATAAAAAATACAATAAAAAATAAAAATATAATAAAAAAAATAAAATAGAGATGAGTTTTAAAGACATTTGGTCTTGGACTGTAGCTCGCCACCACCGGTAACTGGACTCATTTCGAGTTTAAACTTTCAGATACATCGAAACTCGTTGGAGCTCGTCGTCGAATGGGTAAGTTCGTCGGAACCCGCTGATCTTAATGAGGTAGACGGTATCATCCACTACCTCCAAAGACACCATACTACTTTTAATGAGGGGTTGGCCTGCAATAAATCTCTTACTTTTTATAAAATATAAACTGCTCAAATTTAAAGTGAAACAATTATAATATTTATAAAAATTCATTTACGTTCAATATGAGCCTACACTTACCCTCAAGAAAAATAAAAAATATGAGCCTACACTTTTCAGTCATATTTGTTTTCTATTTAATAAAAATAACTTTCTAATTTATGGAATCTCTCCATATATTAAGTGCAAGAAATTAAAAATGCTAAAGTCACAATTCTGTATTCACGACCGAGTTCTCAATTGTGTTGTTTTATTTAATGATTAATAAGTTATTTTTTTTAAAATATTATAAATTTCAAAAAACTATATTTAAAAATATATATAAGAAAACTCTGACATGATTATTGTCAGAATCTTATATGTGACTATAGAATCAGTCTTACATTAAAAGGCGAAATTATTTCATTTAGATTTAAAATTCATCTCAAATTATTTTCATTTTATAATTATATTTTTTTATTTTTTTATACAAAATACAAATTCCTATATACTTTTTTTAAATTATAATATATATTTTTTAAATCTCAATTCAACCTTCTCAAATTCTAAAATAATAATAATATTAAAAAATAAACTTTAACTCTTCTCTTTTATGAATCTAAACGAAATCGTAGATCAACTGAAAAAAAAAATCCTCATTGAATATGTAATATTTTTTACAAATACTTTTACACCTTTTAAACATTTAAAAAACCACAAATTAATTAAAAGAAATATTTCCTTAACTATAAAAAAAAAACAAAAAAAAAACAAAAGAAACGATAATAAAAGTCGATAGACATACTAGTGTTTTCCTACATAGTTTTTAAGTTTAATAGATTTTCTTTATAAACAAAACATTTATCTTAAACTAATAATTAGCAGAAGCTTCTGTTAGCAGTACTTATAAATGATTTATTTACTTTTTAAGTGAATTTAAATAACTCGCAAACTATTTTTCTTAGGTAGTGCTATCTAGCATTTTTATTGGGTTGGGCATTATTAAAATATAGTTTTAATTAATGTAATCTCTATCTTAATTTTTAATCATTCTATTCACATAAATCTCTATATTAAAATATTTATTTTTATTAAAATATAACAATGAAATAAAATAATTAATTTTTAGTTTTGGCTATTTACATCAAATCTCTAGATTAAATTATCTATTTATAAATATATATAATAATGAGTAGTTAATAGTTAAATATGTTTTAATTATTTTCAGTTATTAAATTAATTAATTTTATCATATTTGACTAGTCTATCTATTTATGTTAATTAATAATTATATTTTAGTTAAATTATGAGTTTTAAAAAATAATTAGTAATCATATTATATCTAAATTAAACTACTAATAGATATTTAAAAAAATATATATTTTTACTTATTCTTCATCCAACTATATTTTTTTACCAATTGAATTTTCTCTATCCAAGAACTATAAGAAGAAAGAATAAAGTAAGAAAGAGAAAGAAAAAAAGAATAAAATAAAGATTTGATCATTATATTTTAATTGGCTATATTTGGCATTTAGTTTGAGTTTATTATTAAGAAAAGCCAAATTATTTTATTTTTAAAATGTTAAGAACGTATTCTGTAGTTCAATTTTTTGAGCTCCCAATCGATCGAGACCTGTAAATACAAAAAGAATGATGGTCAAGATTTGAGACCGTTCCAATGTTTAAATTAGTATGAGGAATATGAATTATGAGGTTTTGCAAAGGATATGACAAAATGTATCTTTTTCGAATTTTATCAAATCTTATTTATAGGTAGTCACCTATGCTTTTCTTGGGAAGCGATCTGAGGAAAAAGATCTACTAGCTAGGATATTATTCGATCGTCATCCCAGATAAGGATAATGTGATCCAGTCTATCCCATCCTTTGAATCAGATTTTTCTTCAATCAATACTTAGTCAGGTCATTTTGAAGGGTAACGTTAAATGCGGCCCAATTTTTATCCATTTCGACAATTAATGTGGCGTGTTCATACCATTTTTGCATTTAAGTGAGAAGATCTGTCAGAACGACGATAGTCCGGTCAGTCATTAATGCGAGAGTAATCCTGACGTGAGAGGGGTCTGTGAATTGTGCCGATAAGAACAATTTCGTCTAGGGTATGATCGAATCAGTTTTGTCCATTTCTTCTTTTATCATGGTAATTTGTGATTCGAGTTTTCTCTGATTTCAGCATTTCTAATAGGGTCTAAACACGTGTTATTCAAGTTTGGATCATGGCCTTCGAGTCCAACTCCTTACGAACTTTGGCTTGTTGCCAAATCTCCTTTCATAAATAACCCAATATAGGTCTAAATAATTTTAATATCTAAATTCTCATTAACTTTTGACTTTTAACGAGAGTACCCTTATTTACGGTCTTAATGCTTTATATTTACTTTCAAGTTTCAACTCAACCGGACTTAAATTTAAGGATGGACTTTCATTTTGTTTCCATGCCAAGCATGTGTGATGTGAGCGCGCACACGTCATTGAAATGATTGTTTGTATGGACCCATTTTCTTCATTTGCCTACTGAAGTTATAATTGTGCGTTGCTTTGCCTTTCATTTAACTCAATGATTAATCATATAAATGTGTGTATCATGTTGATATATAATGCTCATCTCATTTGGCTACTTTGTAGAGTAGGTTATCGTTCCTTTCTCCCTTGGGTTGTCCCCCACTTCTTTCACCAACCAAAAACGTGCCGTTTTAGTTAAAAAAGAAAATGGAAGTTTTTTTTTTGGGGGTAATGATTAAGATTGCATAAAAATTAGATCACGCTTGAATACAAAAATAATTCTTATTATTATAATTTTTTAAATTTTTATATAAAATATAATAAATAATTCATCTTTTCAAATCTTAAAAGAAAATTTTATTTAATTTTCATCTAAAATCATATCATATCATCTCAGTATTCAAATGGCGCCTTTATTTAATAGTTCTCTTTCATGACCACATTTAGTAGTATTTAATTTGACTATAAAATCAATATTCTGTTCTTGCAGAAAACTACTGATTTTGAGCCAGATTCCACTCAAAAAATCAATTACATTTTTTACGTATGTAATTACTCCATGAAAGCAAGGTCGTAAAAGTGGGGAAGGAAGATGATAACTCCCTCTAGTATGTAAACATGTATTGCTCAAAAGCCTCTAATACAGTTAGTAAACATCTCCCAAAAATTGGTGATATCATAGATATTTTAGCAAAACTGACTAGATGCTATGGAAGCTTATCACCTACTCTTTTTGTATCTCCAGCAACCTGAAGCATTAGAGTATCTCACCTGCCAAGCCAAAAAATAAATGGTGATTGCACAGATTTTTATCATGAAGTTGGTTAACAGAGCGCGACAAAAGAGTGAAGTTGCCATAAATAGCATGGTTAAGGTCTTTTCCCCCACAGATGAGCTTAAAACTCCTTTGTTTCTGTATCCTCATCCGAGAGTGGATTCTCAACTTCACTCTCACTATCAGAACCATCGTTACTGACAATAGTGGACCTTGCTCTGGCTGAATCTGAGTTTTGGCAAAGGTCATACTTGACAAATTTTATCTTCTGATTTTCAGCACTTTTCCCCTTCCGTTTTCTTCCTCCATTTTCCGCCATCTTCATCGTGTGGGCAGCAGCCATAAATGCAGCACTCGTAGATTGTTTCATCTTATCCTCATCTGTATCTTCGTCTATTCCATTATTATCAATGGTAAATAGAGTCTCATCATCCACCTTTTTGTCCTCCAACTTAGATGCAGGTTGCTCCAAGTCAGCTTTAGAGATATCAAGAACTAATTTGGTACGATATTTTGAAATGCTATCATCAAATACTTTTATTCCCCGATCCTCGAGGTTTAGTAGCCACTCTGGACAATCAGATCATTGACAATAAAAGTTAGATAAACAAGTCGGTCATCAACTACAGAGTGCAGTTGTTTGAGCTACTTACTGATTAGAGCTTTTGGTGAGGATCCAATTGATCTATTCAGTTTTTCCTCCAAAACAATCTGGTTCCTGCCCCATTTAATAATTTGGGATGGTAGAAGTGAATTGGAAAAGGCGTTTATGTAAGAAATAGCTTTCTTCTGATCCCCGGCTTCCCTGCACCAAGCACAATAATGCATGAGACTTTCCGCTGAAGAATTCATTAAAATTTTATTATAATTTGGAATTAGTTGGGATGCTGTTCCGGATACTCGATGCCAATAAAAAGAAAAAAGAAATCATTAGAATTTCAACAATATAACTCTTCTGCAGTACCTGAGAAATTCTATGGCCTCATATGTAATAATCAATCTTGCCATGGCAAGACATTTCATGTGCTCAGCAGGTAAGTTGAATGCCCTCTCAGGACTGAGAAAAGAATACTCAACCAATATAACAGCATCATAGAGGACATTTCTTAACAAAACTTCATCTTCAGAACTCTGCATGGACATATTTCCAGGACAAGCTCTTTAGAATCAGGACCATCTTCAAGATACATAATTTGACTATTGTACACACTTGCACACACTGATAAAACCCCAAGGAAGCAAGAAACTGAACAGATAATTGAGGATACACATTAACAAATTAAACATTCCAAGAAAGACATACTAACCAAGAGGGAAGTCACATTCAAAACCCTCTCCAGCAGTATCCGCACAAGGGTCTCTGCATTAGCAAACAATTATGATTTAAGCGTACCAAAGTTGAAATCAGAGAAAACACTACCGTAATTGGAGATGTTAAATTATTTGATCAAATAAACAGCACCGAGCTAAAGCGTAGCTGTTATCTGGTTAAACAATCCAGTCAAAGGAACATGTAAATGGTAAGATTTGGTTTGTATAACAAAAAAACAGCATTTCACATAAGTTATAATAAAAGGAGTTTAAAATTTTGAATTTTCTTAATACGAAAGCTGCAAAAATACCATCACAAGTACTAACCGAAAAAGTAGAAGCTCCGAAAGCCAGAAATTGAAGCAACAGCCCAACTCCTTAACTCCTCCCTCGCAATCCCAGCACGGAGTTTTAAGCAAAGTTCCAACAGAAACACCTCGGCAATAACAACTCCAGCCAACTGTCCGACACAAAATTTTCTGTCACTAAGCCATTCAATAGTTTCACCACTTAGAAGCGGCAAGAAAGCCTCTATGCCATCATTAGAACCGATCCAAACGCGAACTAATTCCGCGAAAGGCGTTGTCGAATTCGAACCAAGCGAATCACATTCGTCACTAGGATCCTTACTACAACACACATTGATATACCCAAGAATGCCTTCCACCAATGACATAATCTCCCTCATTGCTTTCCTCTCTCTCTTCAAAGCCAAGTCCTTTCCAAACAACTCAACGACCACCTTGTACACCTCGAACACCACCGGAGTAAGCAATGCTATGCACTTCGAAGAGCTGCACGAAATAGAACAAGAAGATACCAACTGAAACAAGTCCTTCGAGGCAGTTATCCGATCCAAAAGGTCATCTTTCCGTGGGTTTCGGCTACGAAAGGTTAATCCGGCGTACACCCAGATCGATTGAAGAGGTGGATCAAGCTTTGCTTGCATTAATTCGTAGAAAACATGAATGAACTGAGATAAGTCGAGGGTTTCTTTGTGGATTTCGGCAAAAAGATTTTGCATTGACTGGTCTAGCTTGAGCTCGTAGTTCTTGCCTGTTGGGTGCTCGATACGGTTTTGTGGAGTAGAAGATGCGGGTTCGATTGCAGCTATAGACATGGTGCTTCTTTGTGGGAATCTAATGGGGAGAGCGCAGAGATCGCAAATGCTAAACCCCAGAAACCCTATAAACAGGAAAGTTGAGGGAAAAAGGCGATCACATTGTTTAGGGTTTAAACTTATTTTTATATTTTTTTTATTCTTCTTAACATAATTTAATTATTCTCCTCAATGGTCATACATCACACATTATAAAATAAAAAATAAAAAAATTAAATTAAATAAAAGTAAAGTACCGTGAGTGATGTATTAAAATGATGAATTAATTATATACTGAAATCAACCTTGGATGGTTTTGGCCTTAAAGTTTTTTTTTCTCCAAGTATGGATATTATAGATGAGAGACGCTGAGACCAGTCTGACTGTCTCCAGCATCTAAAGCAGCTCAACATTAGTTGGGCTGCTTGATAATAAAAAACATATTAAAATAAAATAAAAAATATGATTAAATAAAAAATAAAAATATACTAAAAAAATAAAATGAACAAAACATAATAAAAAAACACAATAAAAAATACAATAAAAAATAAAAACATAATAAAAAACACAATAAAAAATAAAATGAAGATGAATTTAAAAAAATTCGACTATGGAGCGAACGGAGCTGCCGCCGGTGGCAGTGGGCGACACTGCCCACGCCATCGGAACCGGCGGACTCAGGCGACCTCACCCCTACGACGGCGAGTTCCGGCGAGCTTCGGTGTGCCCCCGACAGTTTTAAACCCGTTTCGGATCCGTACCCCACCGCCACCGGAGGCGGCGGAGGCTGCTCTGTGTAGGGGGCAGCCCGTCTGCCCTCAAGATTTCTCATTATAGATAATGAAAGATCTAGGAGTTTAAAGTGGATCTTTTCTACTATCAATATACAAAATATATTTAGGAATAATATCTACAAAATTCTTCTAAATTGAGACCTAGTTTATAGCTGTCCATTGTGCTATTGAGTGCACTAATCAATTTTAGAATTGATTAATTTTTCTAGAACTCCAATCTTTGTGAGCTTTTATAGAGTTTGCAATATTTCTTGAGATAGAGGTTATTTGCCAAACTACTTATTCTTTATGGATAGAAGAAAAAATCAACTAAGATCTTTCCAATGTAGTTGAATGAGGATTTAGGTACTCCGCTATTTTGAAAGCCAACCTCGCCACTAGAGCTTCTATAATCACTGGAACAGTTGTAAAATTCTCCTTTGTCCAAATTTCTATGACCTCCCCTTCGAAATTTCTACTTACTGCTAAAGCTATTGAGAAGGAATTTCTAACAGTGACGTCGAAGGAATACAAACCTGGTGTGTAGGAGGCTTTTGCCATTCTTTTTCCATTTTCAAGTTGTTCTTTGTACCCCACGCTTGAATGTGTTCTTGATAAGAAATATTCAGCTGTTGTGATGCTTACTGGAGAGCAAGAGCCTCTTTATTGTATACCAAATCATTTTATATTCTCCACATGAAGTCTAGAATTAGTACAACAAAGATTTAGAAGGGGTGCTCCTCTTGTGTGCTAAGTCCAAGCCCGACTTTAGGATTTAAATTGAAAATGAGTCAATTTGATATTGAGTCTATTGGCAATGATGGAGGTTTAATGGTCATCTACCTTGATTCCATAATATTCTAGTAAAGGAGTACTCGATAAAGAGATGCAAGAAAGTTTTTTCTTTTTCATTACAAAGGGGGTAGTTGAACGAAGGGATGATAGAAATAAATCTTTAATCTTTCCTTTGTTGGGAGAATATTCCAAAAGATTTTCCATAAAAGAAGCTTGTGGCTATCATGGATTATGAGTTTTCAAAATTTCCAAAGAAAAAGTTTGTGATACCAGTCTGGATAGTGTTTGCCATGCAAGAGGCAAGGTAGTGTGCAGATTTGACAAAAAAATTTCTATTTTGAGATTTGGTCCACGTTTTACAATCTAAGCTTTGAGAAGAATGAGGCAAAGGAATTTTTAGTATTTCACAGATGCTCTCTTGACTGAAAAGAGATTGTAATTTTTGGTGATCCCAAGAGCAAGTGACTTGGTTAATCAGTTTAGAAACTTTGAGAGTTTGCGAGAAACCTACTATTGGGACTATAGGTGTAGGCTTCTAATTTTCCAAATAAGCTATTCAGGGGTCTAATCATGCTCTAACTGATAACTTATTTGCGATTTGGAAGCATGTACATTTTTCCAGTAATGGTCTAGTCTTTAGAATTCCTAGCCAGAAGGCCAACTCTAAGGCCTTTGTGACTGCTTGTGCAAAAGGAAAATCTTTAAAATATTTTTTGGTTAAAAGTTTATGCCAAACACTAGGACTTTGATGACTCATTTCCCAACTTGTCTTTGCTAACAAAGCAGCGTTCTTGTTATCCATTAGTTACAGCCCTAGTCCTCTATCTTTTTTAGATTTGCATATTGTTTTCCATGATTTCAAATAGAGCTAGTGATTTTTATCTTTTGAGGTACCCAACCACAAATTTTTGAAACTTTTGTTAAGAGACTTACAAGTAGATTTTGGGAGCAAATGTGTAGCCATTTGGTATGTGTAGCCTGATCAGAATAAACAAGTTCTTATCCCTTGAGAGAGCAATTTAGATTTCCAACCTTCCAGCTTTTTATTGTTTTTTTTAACATTTATTTGTAATCCTCCTTTTAGGATTGACCAAAAGCATTAATATATCCAGGTATTTCACATGGATGATGACTCTTTGAAAGATAGGGTTTCTATGATTAACCTTCTTGTTGTTGGGCGAGAATTCTGAGTGATGAAGATGGAGAATTTATACTGATTTATTTGCTGGACGAACCAAGCTTGATATTTTTCTAAAACATTTCTTATTGCTTGGATTGATTTGATCTTAGCTTTCCCAAAGATAATCAAGTCATCTGCAAAAAGAAGGTGAGCTATTAGTGGACACCCTCTGCTAATTTAAATACCTTCCAGCTTCTGGGATGCTTCTTATCTTTCCAATAGTCTTGATAAAATCTATGATCATAAAATAAAGATAAAATGTGAAACAGGGTTACTTTACCGAAGACCCCTTTAAGCTTTGAAGAAGCCTCATGGGGAGGCATTGATGATAATAGAGAAAGAAGCTGTCATATGCATTCCTAAATAAGATTGATCTAGGTTAAATTAAACCCCAAGACTCTCATGACTACTAGCAAAAACTCCATTCGATAAAGTCAAAAACTTTTTTCATGTCAAGTTTTATTGCTATCTGACCCTTTTTTCCTCTGTGGTTTTTAAGATGATGGAACATCTCATAAGCAATGATAGAATTTTTTTTTTTATATTTTGGCTCGGCACCAAAGCTATTTGGAATGGAAAAATGATACTCGGGAGGGTCTTTTTCAAACGATATGCAAGGATTTTTGTAATGACCTTATAAATGACATTGGTTAGACTTATGGGTCAGTAGTTATGTGGAGAGCTTGGGTTTTTTATTTGGGGATGAGAGTTATATAGGTATGATTGATCTCCTTTAAGAGTTTCCCACTTTTGAAAAAATTTTGGACAGCTGCAATCATATCTCTTTGGATATGTGCAATAGTGTTTATAAAAGAGAGCGATCAATCCATCTGGGCTTAGGGCCTTATGATTTGGAATTTACTTGAAGGCTCCATAAATCTCATCTTCCAAAGGTATGACAGTAAGATTTTCATTATCTTCCTTTGAAATTTGAGTCTAAAAAACGTTTTCGAGATTATCCAAGAAAGTTGGAGTTTTGGTGGTATAAATGGATCTAAAATAATTAATAAAAGAAAATTCAATAATATCCTGATCCATTGTCCAGTTACCCAGTCCTAATCTGATGGAGTTTATCCCATTTCACTTGCAATGGATTGTTGTTGATAAGTGGAAGATTTTAGTGTTCAAGTCTTATGTGATGAGTGAGTTTATCCTTGACTTTTGCCTCCGTAGAATTTCTTCTTGCTTCAATTGCTCTTGTAGTTTAAGATGGAGAGATTTTCTTTTTGTAGGCTCCACTGGTTTGGTTGGTTTGGAGAGTTTAAGGCCTTATTTGTTTTAAAGGATGAGATCAAAAATTCAAAACACATCTCAAATTTATCATTACACTTTTTCAAATTTTCATACAAAATATAATAAATAAAAAATTCAACTTTTTCAAATTCTCATACTACTTTTTCAAATTCTCATATAAAACTAATATTAAAAAAATATCTTACAATACTATTTTAATATTTTTTTTTTAACTTTTATCTTATTTCATATTTGAAAACAAACAAGACAATTTGATTTCTAATGATTTAATGTTATCTTGTATTCTCCCGAAATGTAGTTTATTCCAAAACTTGAGGGCCTTTTTTATTTCTTTAATCTTGTTGCATAAGATTAAGGCCTGTTGAATTCAAGGTTTCAAGTTTCGTGTAAATCTGCACATGTATTTTGATGATGACAAATACTTGATAGAACCTGAAACCTGTATTAATACTTAAGCTCCCCCTGAGAATGTGCGTTAGTTTTTCAAGCAAAAATATAAATATAATTTCAAGTATATATAACAAGTTTAGCAATTTAAACAATGTTAATGTTATAGTCTAAAACTTCTCCCCCTTTTGGCATCATTAAAAAGGAATCATAATTAGCTCAATAAAATATATTCCTACAATAACCAATAGACAAATAAAACGCTGCGTTAGTAGAGACTGTAGAAGTTAGAACCACCCGAGTCCGACAAAACCTGCAAAGGTTGAAGCCGAATTTTATCATCTCGGTGCGGAAGAAAATTTAAATCCGCTTGATGTTATTGACGAATTAGATGTTCCAGAAATTTGAAGTTGAATAATTAAAATTATTCGTGTCCGACAAAGACAACAAAAACTGCAGGCCTAGTTTTGGCAATGCGGTGTAGAGCCATGCATGTCCGACAAAACCTGCAAATGTTGGAAGTCTAACTCTGGTAATTCGGTGCGGAGCCACGCGTATCTGACAAAACCTACAAAAGTTGGAGGCCTAGCTCTAGCAGTCGGTGCGAAAGCAGATTTAAATCCACGTGATATTGTTGAAAAATTAAATATTATCGAGATTTGAAAGTTGTTGTTTAAAAGACCGTTTTCACCTATCGGATACTCAAATAAATTTTCACCCCATTCATTGATCTAGTTTCTGTTTATTCAAAACGATAGAATGGCGGAAAAAATTTCGTCTGATAATCTTCCAGATTTGAATCAGGAACCGTCTCAACCAGTCATTTTATCTCATGAAGCTGTCAACACCATGATAGAAGCAGAAATGCATTTTTCAAATAGAACTGATTCTGAGGTTATTGCAGCATTAAGAACTCTCAGTGCTCAATATGCTGCCTCTGTTACGACCATGTCTCGGAGATTAATAGCGAGGGCAAATGAGGTTGATCGACTTAACAATCAAATATCTGTTCTACATCAAAAGCTTGCAAATAAAGGCAGAAAGAATAAGAGGTTAAAGTAAGAAAATAAAGATTTGATAGAATTAGCTCGTGTTTTGAAACTTCAAATAGAGGAATCGGAACGAGTAAGAGTTCAAGCACAGAGTCAACATCAGCAGATAATAGCAGCGTTTCACGAGAGAAATAGGGACAATTATAATTAATCTCGCTAGCTTAGTTTGGTAACTTTTGACAATATGCATCCGGCTTATCTTGTAAGTTTGACTAAGTAAGATTTGAGGAGATGACAGTTTGTCTTCTACTTATTTCCATTTTTAAAAAAACAATCCTTAGTTTTATCTAATCCGCATCAAATCTTCTTTTCATTGTTGTAGTTCATCTTCATTCTCACTTTACAAAATCTTAATGGCTCATCAATTCTCCTTCAGTGCTTCTCGTGATCAATCTATTTCTGCATCTGTCGTAAGTGCCATAAAGCAGCAAAACACTGATTTGGCTAATAAATCAGATCATGATGCCATTTACGAGCTTGTGGGTCTCGGGACTCGATACTCATCTTCCATTGTTGCTTTTTCCGCTCGGTTACAGTCCAAAACCCGCGAGATAGAGAAGTTTAATGAGAAGATCGATATTCTTCAACGACTTGTTCAATAGTCTAATAAAAAAATAGTAGACTTAAAACAACAGAATAAGGATTTAAAATCCTTACTTGCCTCTGCATTTCGATTGCCTAATCCTTTAGACAAAGATGGCATGATGATTTATGAGGAGCAAATGCATTCGAATGATGAGGCTAAACGTCTCAAGTTTCTGTAGGTCATTTGAGATAATGGAATAAAAGTATCTAGCAGATATTCATGGCATGCATAATTCCTATTTATCTTCTAATCATGCATAGTTTATCTTCTGGTAGGGGTTTTGTGAAAATTTCTGCCAATTGATCATGTGTACTAGTGAATTCTAATACAATATCGCTCTTCTGCATATGATCTCTAAGAAAATGATATCTAATTTCAATATGTTTGGTCTGAGAATGTTGTATTGGATTCTTCGAAAAATTTATAGCACTTATATTTATCACATTTGATTGGAATGTGATTGTGCATAAGTTTAAAATCCTCAAGTTGTTATTTCATGTAAAGAACTTGAGCACAACAACTACCGACAGCAACATACTCTGTCTCAGTAATAGATAATGCAACAGAATTTTCTTTTTACTAAATCATGAAACAAGTGCATGACCTAAGAAATGACATGTTCTACTAAAACTTTTTCGATCATCTTTGCAACCAGTATAATCGGTACCTGAATAACTAATAAGATCGAAAGAAATGTGTTTAGGATACCATAACTCTAAGTCAATGGTACTGGCAAAATATCTAAAAATCCGCTTGACTGCAATCAAATGAGATTGTTTTGGAAATGATTAAAAACGTGCACATAAACATACACTGAACATAATATCAGGTCTACTAGTTATTATATATAATAAACTACTAATCATACCTCGATATACATTTGAGCCAACTGGCTTACCGTTTTCATCTTTATCAAGTTTAGTGGTTGGATTCATTAATGTTCCAATTACCTTTGCACGTTCCATCTCAAATTTTGAGTAACTCTTTGATATATTTTGACTGATTAATAAATGTTCCACTTTTTGCTTGCTTGATTTGCAATCCGAGAAAGAAATTAAGTTCTCCCATCATGCTCATTTCAAATTCTTCCTGCATATTCTTAACAAAATCTTGACACATATTCATTAGTAGCACCAAATATTATATCATTTACATAAATTTGAATTAGAAGAATATCATTCTATTCATACTTGATGAAAAGAGTTATATCGATCTTTCCTCTTGAAAAACATTTTTCAATAAAAAAAAACTATTTAAGAAAACACTTTTAACATCCATTTAAAAAAGTTTGAAATCTTTATAACAAGCATATGTAAGTAACATTCGAATAGCTTCTAATCGTGCGACTGGTGTATATGTTTCATCATAATCGATTCATTTTTCTTGATTGAAACCTTGGGCCACAAGTCGAGCCTTATTTCTAGTAATGACTCCGGACTCATCTTTCTTGTTTCTAAAAACCCATTTTGTTCCAATAATAGTATGATTTTTGGGTTTAGGAACAAGTGTTCAAATATCATTTCTTTCAAATTGATTAAGCTCTTCTTGCATAGCTAGAATCTAAGATTCATCAAGAAGTGCTTCATCAATATTTTTAGGTTCAATCTGAGATAGAAAAGCAGTATGATTGCAAATATTTCTAAGAGATGATCGAGTACTTACACCTCGTGAAGGTTCTCCTAGAATTTATTCCGCTGGATGATCTTTCAAATGTTTTCACTATTTGGTTGCATCTTGTACTAAGTCTTGATGATCTTTCCTTCTATTTACATGATCTTTCATTTTGAATTGTCTTCAAATATCACACATCCATTTTCTTTAGAAGTGAATTCAATGAATTTAGTTTTGTCTTCTGTTACGTATCTTGAGCATCCGTTGTCTAAAAATCATTTATTTTTACCTGTAGAATAGTTCATGCATACCTACAAAAGCAATTAAAAACAATTCCTGGTATCCAAGTTCTTTGGGTCCTTTATTTATTAGTATTAGAAGAAACAAGATGTTTAGGTACCCATATGGCCCTAATAGTCATTGTGTGTTTTCTTCTAATAGGACAAGCAAGATAATTATGACCATTTCTATTACAAAAATTGTAAATAGCATGTGACATATATGAAGAACTTGAGTGATTATAATAGTATCCTTTTTTAACAAAATTATTTTTGTGAAAAGAATTTTGAATATTGGATTTTGATGTAGAAGGATTATCAAAGAAATTTTTATAAGGTTTGTATTTTTGTTTTGGTATATATCCTAAGCCTGCCTTCTCAAAAACACATCTTTGACTATCAAGAAATTTTTCAAAATTTCTTTTTCCATTCGTAAAGTTTTCAATAATATTTTCTAAATCAGTTTTCTTTTTCTTCAACTCAAGATTTTCATCTTTCAAAATAATACTTTCTTTTCTTAAAATATCAATTTCGTTTGTTAAAAAAGAATTTTTCTTTTTCAAAGCAGTATACTTGATACCCAGTTTTTCAAATTCCTCATATACCTCTTCTAAAACATTTTGCAATTTTTCATATGAAGGATCTCTAATATTATCAAAATTTGTTACCTCAATGTCATCTTTAGCCATAAGACAAAAATTTACTGATTCTTCATTGCTTGCTTCACTATCTGAGCTACTTGAATCATCATCCCATGTAGCTTTCATTACTTTTTTGCCTTTGTTTCGATTTTTCTTTAGCAGAGGACAATCTGACTTGATATGACCAGGCTTATTACATTTATAACAAATTAAACTATTATTTTTACCTGAATATTTCTTGGAAAACTTTTTGAAAGATTTCCTTGGAGGAGTTTTATTTTTCTTTAAGAACCTCTGAATTCTTCTTGTTATCATCGCAACTTCTTCATTTTTGTCGTCATTTTCCTCATTTTCATCACTTTCACTTTCATGTGGAACAGCTTTAAGTGCCAAACTCTTCTTTGAATTTCCTTCTTCTTCTCCTCTTTTTAATGTGTACTCATGGGTGATAAGTGACCCGATGAGTTCATTCACTTCGAGTTTCTTGAGGTCTCTAGTTTCAAGAATCGCTGTCACTTTTGACTCCCAACGTTTTGGTAGAGAGTTGAGAATTTTTCTTACTATCTCCACTTTGGAATAAATTTTGCCAAAAGCTGTCAAGCTGTTTATGATGTTAGTAAAATGAGTATGCATACTAGAAATAGATTCATCATCATTCATCTTAAACATTTCATATTCATGAGTAAGAATATAAATTTTTGATTTCTTGACTTGAGAAGTTCCTTCATAAGTAACTTCCAAGTTATCCCAAATTTCTTTTGCTGTAGTGCAAGTCATTACTCTATTAAACTCATTACCATTAAGAGTATTATATAATAAATTCATAACACTTAAATTCAAAGTATAAAGTTTATCGTCTTCACGATCAAACTCTTCTTCTTCTTTTTTGACCTTTACTCCATCAATCACTTTTGTTGGAATATAAGTTCCATTTATAATGCATTTCCAGATTTCGCGACCTTGTTTTTGAAGGAATACTCATTCTAACTTTCCAGAATGAGTAATTGTCTCCGCAAAAGAGTGGAGGTCGACTGCTGGATTGACTTTCACCAAATGAAGCTACAATGTTAGCCATAAGATCTTAACTCAAAAGATAATTAATCTTATAATAGAGCTCTAGCTCTGATACCAATTGTTACTGATCATAGGCTGCACCTATGTCACCTAACAACTGTACCTACTAGACTAGCCGGCCACCGTCTCTACCGGTGCACCGTCACCCATGGTCGGAGAGTCTTGCTTCGGTGACACAGTCACAAGCGAGAGTTCCCATGAGTGATCTGCCTGTATGAACAGTACAAGTCAACTAGCTCTGATACCAATTGTTACTGATCATAGGTCGCACCTATGTCACCTAACAACTGTACCTACCAGACTAGCCGGCCACCGTCTCTACCGGTGCACCGTCACCCATGGTCGGAGAGTCTTGTTTCGGTGACACAGTCACAAGCAAGAGTTCTCATGAGTGATCTGCCTGTATGAACAGTACAGGTTAACTAGGTCTGATACTAATTGTTACTGATCATAGGCCGCACCTATGTCACCTAACAACTGTACCTACCAGACTAGCCGGCCACCGTCCCTACCGGTGCACCGTCTCTACCGGTGCACCGTCACCCATGGTCAGAGAGTCTTGTTTCGGTGACACAGTCACAAGCGAGAGTTCCCATGAGTGATCTGCCTGTATGAACAGTACAGGTCAACTAGCTCTGATACCAATTGTTACTAATCATAGGTCGCACCTATGTCACCTAACAACTGTACCTACCAGACTAGCCGGCCACCGTCTCTACTGGTGCACCGTCACCCATGGTCGGAGAGTCTTGCTTCGGTGACACAGTCACAAGCAAGAGTTCCCATGAGTGATCTGCCTGTATGAACAGTACAGGTTAACTAGGTCTGATACCAATTGTTACTGATCATAGGCCGCACCTATGTCACCTAACAACTGTACCTACCAGACTAGCCGGCCACCGTCTCTACCGGTGCACTGTCACCCATGGTCGGAGAGTCTTGCTTCGGTGACACAGTCACAAGCGAGAGTTCCCATGAGTGATCTGCCTGTATGAACAGTACAGGTCAACTAGCTCAGATACCAATTGTTACTGATAGATTTTGATGATAACAAATGGATTTTGTAAATCTACACATGGATTTTGATGATAACAAATGAATTCAAAGAATAAAGGAGTCTCAAGCTCAAGTTGTCCACACAATAGAATCAAGCACATCAAGAAAGCAAGCATGAGCAAGAAGAGAACAAGTTCACATTAAAATCATAGAGTAATTTTGTAAATCTCTTCAAAATTCGAAATTAGGATTAAGGCTCAAAATTAATATTTTATCATAAAATATTAAAATATATTTTCCACATGTGCATGAATATTTTGAAAATTAAAATTGAAAATTTTGAAAAATGATTGATTGTCATCTTTCACATGTGCATGACATGATTAAATGTTTGAATTTTGAAAATTTTGAAAGATGATTGATTGTCATCTTTCACATGTGCATGATATGATTAAAAATTTGAATTTTGAAAATATTAAGATGCTTGATTGTCATCTTTCATATGTGCATGACATGATTAAAGGTTTGAATTTTGAAAATATTAAGATGATTGATTGTCGTCTTTCACATGTGCATATTTTATTTGAATATTTTCAAAAGTGATGGATGTTTTTCTTGACTTATGCAAAAGGTAGATATCTTTGTTTGAAAATTTTGAAAAGTAAAGTGTGCTTCTTTTGTCATATGCAAAAAGTAAAAGATTAGATTTAAAATTTTTGAAAAGTAAAGTGTGCTCCTTTTGTCACATGCAAAAAGTAAAAAGATTTGATTTGAAATTTTTGAAAAGTGAATGATGATATCTTTGACATGTGAATCTTTTTAAATTTGAAAATGAAGTCTCATATGCCTATAAATAGATCATTTGAGAGCTTCACATTCACAACACCAAGAGCATACAACATTCATTCAAAGTTTTCATTCTCTCTTCTCTAAGCATTGAATCTTAACTCTTGTTTATTTTGAGAGATATAGTTTGTGCTGTATTGTTTTTATTTCACTCATTGAGGAGTGTTTTTTGATAGCCTACCCACTATCAATTCTTGTATCAGTAAAAGGGTGTGTATAATCCTTGTGTGTGTAGAAGGTGTTCTACACGGGGAATAGTTAAATCACCAAGTGTGAGGTGATTGGAAGTGTAAAAGGTATTCTACACGGGGAATAGTTAAATCACCAAGTGTGAGGTGATTGGAAGTGTAGAGGGTGTTCTACACGGATTCTTTGGAGCGGTGCTGCTCAAAGGTGTAATAGGTTTCTATCTCCACCTAAAGGAGATTGAATAGTAGATTTGGGGATTCTCAAGCGGTAGCTTGAGGCAAGGACGTAGGCAGTGGGGTCGAATCTCGTTAACATACTGAGTTTGCTTCTCTCTTACCTTTACTTTTTATATTTATCATTGTTTCATACTTTGTTTATATTTTATATTGTATACTTGATTTATAATTGTTAATTTTTTTAATACAACTCAATTCACCCCCCTCTTGTGTTAGTCATCTGGGCAACAAGGCCAAATGCTCTTGAAATTGTCGGCACCATACATCTTGGACTATAATTTTGCTTAGAGGCTCTCGAGTCCAAAATTCTTCAAATTTAAAAGGAAATGTATTCTTTCTCATTTTCATTGTGTTGATCAAGAGAGGATTGTGATTTGAGGATGAGGAGATTATATGTTGAATGGAAGCATTCGAAAAGAGGAGACGCATTAAGCACAAGCTATTCCACAATCCAATTGTTCTCTAATGATAGCATTGATGCGTCAACTATTAATTCAAGTGAAAGAAGGGCATGAGAAACCAATATCAATGAGACCATGTGAGTCCATCAAATATTTTAAACTGTCAATGGAGGAAGAAGTCACAAGCCGACCTCTTGTTTTATCATGTTGGTTAGCAAGTCATTGAAATCACCAATATATAGCCATGGGCCTGGGAATGAATAATGAATTGAGTCCAATAAAGTCAAAAATTTTGCTTGGAATTGCCATTGGGTTGGAGCATAGACAAAAGTAGCTAAACACGAGTGGTTAGGAGGATCAGAATAAACAAAAATAGAAATAGCATTAATATTAACATTGACAAGTTCGATGTCTAAACCCGATCTTCATAGTAACAAAATACTATTTTTTCTCTGAGTCTGGGACATTTACAAAATTTTGAAAACTTAGTCTATTCACAATTGCAGTGGTGTTTATATTTAACACCATGGTTTTCAACAACAAAATATATCCGGGTTATGTTTATTTATATAAGTCCTAATGTTTTTTTTATTGCATTATGGGCTAGATCCCTGCAATTCCATACCAAAGACTTCGTGGATGATTTGGAGGCATGGTATAGCTCACCTTGTCAATTTTCTTAAGTTTTCCTAAAGATGATGCCTTTGGCTTTGCCTTGCTATATGGTTTAGATCTTGCAACATCCTTGACCTTTTTTACTTTTCCTATAGCCTTTGAGTTAATAGACAGTAGCAAAAGAGCCACCTCCTTTTCATTTGGGCAAATTTCTTAGTTATTCGAGTTTGGTTGCAGGATAGGCTCCTCAGCAGTTTTCTACAATTTCACTTTTGGTGGATGGACTTCTTCCACACATGGAGATACATGTCTCTTGAAGGGGACACCTATTTCAAAAATGGGAAGTAAGGAAATAGTGCCTTCGACAGGGAGAAAGCCGCTTGGGCTTGGAGTTCAATGTGGTATCCCAGTGGGTACTTAGGTACAAAAAAGATGGTAGACCCAATCTTCTTAGTGGAGTGATAAACTAGTTGATATGCTTCTGGCGTGAGAAATGGACTAGTCTTCATTTGGGATGGTCCAACGGATTGAGGCTCAAGAGAAAAACCCAATCTGTTTTTGTTGATATTCACTTGTGGCTTGGCTTGGGTAGTCTGAGAAATCAACGTAATAGGTTGATACCGAATTGTGGGCTTGAAGTTTGGGTCCTTTTGCTTCATTTGCAAATGTCTCAAAGTTCTGAAAGGTAGGCCGTGAGACTGTGTGGAGTGCTTTGAGTCAGTATGAGCTTGACTATCTGAAGGTTCAGACTTTGCAGCGGAAAGAGATGGCCCACAATTAAACTTGAAGTTGATTGGGATCTTAAGAGATGGCCCTGCCATTTGTTGCTTGATGGCTTTAAAGCTCGTCACCAATTCTTGAATTTGTAACCAATTTGCAAACCAGTCGTCAAGATTCAACTCAGAGATGATTGATGGGATCGAATTAGGTGGGATCGAGTTAATAAACTACTTGTGTGGATTACCTTCAGTTTGTGAAGAGTCTTTAATGTTACATGAGCTACAGAGGTCAACAGTGGCATGGTCAATCTTAGCCATTGAAGTTTCAGAATCAAAACTGCTGGATTTTCCTCTCAAAGTGGCTGAAATGAGGTTCGGACACTCCACCTGAGTCTCTACTTTCCTCTGCATGATAGGGTTCCAATAGGTAAGTGGTAAGGTTTCCTTTTTATTTGCTTCCTTCTCGTGATACTGAAGCAGATGATTCTTCGGTATAATGGTGGAAAAAAGATTCTGTGAGGATGATACTCTGGTTGACAGTTTCAGAGTCCTTAGGTTTCCTAGCATTTCTTCAAGGGAGATTTTCAAAATTTCTCTCCTTCATTATTTTTGAAGACTTATTGCCCAACCCTAGTTTGTTGATTAATCAGAGGAGTTTTGCCTTTTTTAGTCGATAATTTAGATAAAATGGATTTCCCTTTATCATTTGAGCTTATTTGTGCAAACCCTCTAAGTTTGTCATGGGACACCGAGGATAGTGTAAGAGGTAGCATTAGAGTTGAGTTATTGAATAACTCGCTCTCATAAAAAATCTTAGTTGCTTGGGTTTTCTTAAAAAGAAACTCATTCTCTGCTATATTTTCCATAGGGTTCTTGGACACTATGGCTTGGCCTAGCTGAGGTGGTAGGACTGCCATGAAGTTAGGAGAATCCGCACATAATAAGGGCCATAAGAAAGAAGGGTAAGAATGGTTTTTAAGTAGGTGCAGAATATCTGAGATTGGTCGGTACAGCTGCAAGCATAGCAAAAATTCGAAAGTCGTTTATACTTGAACGATACCTAGGTGTCAATGTTAAATTCTCTTGGTTCCCAGAGTCCTTGTTTCAAGGGTTAAGTTATATCAATTTCAGCCTTGATGCATATAAACTTCTTGCATGCTAACTCAAACAGTGGGTCTACATCCACTTCTAGATAATTACCTAGAGCTTTCCCAATTTTAGAAGATGTTCTTTCATTCGTATGGTTTCTAGTCAAACCATGAATTTGGACGTGAAATAAAAAAAAGTATCAAGACTTATCTCTTGCCATGTGCTTCTAACGGGCCACAATTTGAGAATGAAAATATGTCCTTTGAAGTTCCATGAAACTTGGCTCAAAATCTTCTATTTGTAAGTTACATTTAGGAAAGTGAAGAAAAAGAGGTTTGCATCTAGGTCTCCTATATGAAATGTTTTGATGAAACTCCACGTGGATTTGAAAGATGCATGAAGTGAAATTCTATTAAGAGGTCGCGTAGCAACAATTCTGTCAATGTGAGCTAATTCGGAGTTATAATTTTCTTTTTATTTTGCAGGTGAAAGTTGCAGGTCCTCCTAAGAGAGAGCTTCCATTTGATGGATGAGCTTTTCCATATCCATGAAGTGAGGTAGTATATGATGACTTATACTTCTTCTAGAAAGAGATTAGGAATGTTGAGAAAATGTGGGATTAGGAAGTATATGGTAGGGCATTTGTTTGGCTTTTTTTGGAAAGTGATAGTAAGTAAAGGGAAGTGGGACAGACTTCAACAAAAGAAACTGCCGAGGAGTTCATTTCTAGGGTTTGGAAAGAGCTCATCCTTAGAGGAAGAGCTAGCACTCGAAACTAGTTAGTTGAGAATGTTGGTTCTAGCCTTAAGTTGCTTTCCAGGATTTTTGCAACTTATTAACATACCCGCGCATTGGGCACTTAATTATTTAAATGAAACAAGAGTCAATGAAAGATTATTTGTATTGGTAATAATACATTGAAATTGTTTGTACACACTATCGACAAGTTGTATTGTTCCTTGGAAGTTATAACAAAATTATGGATATATTACTTTTGAGCAATGCTACATACAATTTCCATTTTGAGAACTACTAGCAGGTCTACGCGATTTCATCTTCAATTTTTATTTTTAAAATTACAAAAACATCACTTCTATGCACATGCAGTCCCCAAGTGGAAATTGCAAATAAAATTTCTCATTACTTCTATAAAAATTAATCATTACTTTGAGACATTTGGACTCGAGAGAGATTAGAAATGCTGAACTTATTGTGAACGAATGAGTTGGAACATAACAAGATCCTTTTTGGGATGGTACTATGCTGCTCTTCTCTAAGAATGATTTGGTATAGTATTTCCACTTTTCTTTACTTTTACAGGTGTACTCAAGTAGTCACATAATCTATAGAAAATTGAAGACATTAAGAGATACATTGGCCACTATATATATAGCACCCCCCTCCCTCTCTCTTCTTCATGAAGAATATTGAGAATCGCTTACAAATATTATGTCTGTATTTAGACAGTGGAATTTGCAAGTGTTACTTGGCACAGTCCACCGCTGGAAAAATAATTTTAAATCAAAGATATTCGTAAAATAACAGCGTCAGATCCATGATTTACTGCTCGAGGTAAACGCTTAGGCTATGCCATTCTCTAATATAGAATTTCTAACAATTCAGATCAACAAAGTCAACAAGGGGTTCCACCATCAAGGCTTATTTCTTGATGCAGTGTTGAAGCCATATACATTATTCTAAAGAAAAAATCAAGTACAAATAAACGGCATTGGATCATCCGTCAGAAAAGGCATAGCACTTAATTTCCAAAATCGAAATAGATGAGAGAGCACAGGCTTCAATACTATTCGATGTATAAAAAATTTCCAAGGACGGTAACCATTTCTAAATAGATGGAGGTCTCTTCTCGAGCGGCCATGGTGCCCCTGCCATCACAGCTTCGATGTCCAAGATCTCCCGGGGACACTTTGTCATGTTCTTACAACCACTGGCAGTGACATGCTGCAAAAATTGAAAAGGGAAAAAATAAATAAATAAAGAATGGTATAACGAAAAAAAAAAAAAAAAAGAGTCAAATGCAGAAAAGCGATCAATTGCTACCATACAAAGAGAAACCAGCAGCAGCATACTTTTGGAAAGGAAAAATTAAGCTAATCTGAGCTGCAGATGGGCCTGGACAAAAACTTATTTGAAGAAAAGGAAAAAAAATGGTCACAATATGCTATCGCCTAAAATTGTTTATTTAGTAAGTTAAAAGATTTGGGTTAAAAAATGTGCTACTACTGTATTTCTTACATATAGAAAGTTGAAATGGGTAAATTGCATGTGCTTTGTGTGGCGAGTTGCAAATGTAAACTTAACATGCACAGCGAGAAGCATCAAAGAAAACAAATCATTTAATCAAGTTTCAAATGTAAAAGAAAGAAATGTTCGGTAAAATAGAGTACCACGTCACTTTCAATTCGAACTCCCCCAAAACCTTTAAATCTTCCGATTACTTCCTGATTGAAGAATCCTGATGTGCTTTGACTTTCCATGGCAGGAAGCAATAAAGCATCAATGAAGTAGCATCCAGGCTCTACAGTTATCACCTACATAAAATGCCAGCAAGAAAATAGAATGAAGAGTATTCTAATTTATTTTCTGTAGCATTTATGCCAGAGATCCGTCAAACTATACAGAGCATACCACAGAAAAAGGCCCAACTACAGAAATTAACCAGTGGTAGATAACTGAAACGTCATTTTTTATTTAATTAATTTCAATGCAATCCTTCAGGAGCCAAAAAAGATGTAATTAATAAATCAATGACAGACTTCAATCAATCACCAAAGATTAAAACGCCCAGGAGTTCTTTCCAAAAAAACATGCAAGATAGGACCAAATCATTCAGTTTATTTCCACCCCCATAGAATGAGAAGTTCTCAAGCGTGAATGGAAGCATTGTAAAGCAAAACATATATATATATATATATATATATGGCATTCAACATATAACTTTACCACATTTCCAAAGATGCATCCCTGACAAAGATGCTTGGCACATTATGTATATGTAAAATAATCCACTTTCCTTTGGAAAAATTATCACCAAAAAGTCAGAAATTCTCGTAGCAAATAGATAATAACAAAAACTAAAATTCCAAGGCAGGTATTCCAACAAATTCTGATTTTGAAAAATCAGATAAGTATAAATGAAAACATGATACTAAAAATCTTAAGGAAATCATTCAACCTCATGGTTATCTATCGCAACACGCATGCTTTTTAGCTAGGGTCATAGATTTCAACAAATGGAACCTCCGATATATGATTTGATCTTTTAAATCAAGGATTAAAAAAAGGATATCAATAAAATTGGAGTATCGTCCTCTTCTAAAAAAAAAGATCAGAAAAAAAGCAATTCCATTTGCGCTGAAAAACCATTACTAACCATTCCCTCCAGGAGCTCTCGGGTTGTACGTAAAGACCTCAATCCAGGTTCTTTTCGTCTTTCTGCTCCCTGCAAAAAGAAAAAGTTTCCAAGCAGCAAGCAAAAAAAAAATTTACATTGTATAATTTGCAGAGTTCGCAATAAACATTTACTAGAAATAGAAACTGCATGAGAAATATTATGCACAAAAACCTTTAAGTAGCCCCCAGGATCATGCGTGTCAATACCAAGGAAATGCCCTAGACCATGAGGCATGAAAACAGCACCCAATCGTTTAGCCATCATATCATCGACATTGCTAGAGCCAGCAACCACAACTATACATCAAATTTTTATTCTAACAAGAGCAACAAGCTGCAAATAACTGAGAATGCATTATTTGAGCAAATAGATGTTACCCAACAATGATGCATCCTTTCTTCAACGATTCAAGAATAACTTTCTCTGCCAACCTGCAGCATTTTAAGGGGGAAAAGGAAACAGAAAGAGAATGAAGACCCAGACTCGCAGTCCTAGAAGATCTAGAAAACCATGATCAGGATCGATGGACGAGAAACTATAACAACTGCATTTCTATTTAATTAGAAACTATAACACAAATCTATCAACACTTCTAGGACATGATGTCCAGTTTCCAGAACACCACATCAGAGCATGATGAAAGATATTAGATTCGTATATCGACAGATAATAGATTGGAAAGTTTATAATACTCAATGAGTAAACCCTGCTTTGACATTTCTAGGCTACCATACTTTGTTTAGACTTTGATTCACATTAATTTTTTTCTTTTATACTTTCTGCAATTCTGTAAAAGATTTTTGGGAAAATAAATGTACAGGCCCATGAAGTTTGACCTTTTTCAAACACGTCCCTAAGGTTGACAATGTTTGGAGAGATCCTTGAGGTATACCCATAAATCAAAATGATTCCGCTGTCCAGATTCCATTAACTCTTTAAGGGAAATTGCTGACATGGCACCTATGTGTCACATCATGACCAATCGCAGACTAACGCCACATATACCATGTCAACATGCCACTTATTTGCCACAGTATGTTGATTGTGTATATGGGCTACATGTCTGTGCATGATTGGTCATAGCTAGGGCGAAGCAAAAATCCAAATTCCGACTCTGCTCCAACTTTGACAAAACGGAGTCAGAGTCAGAGGTATCGCTGGACCGGCTCCAACTTCGATTTGATCCGACTCCAACTCTATGCTCTGACTCCAATATTGTACATATGTTGTAAAAAATATGTATTTATCTATATGTTTATGATATATATTAGTATAGTAATAAAGTTATATAACTATAACTTTTTTTTTTTTTTGATAAGTGGTAACTATAACTTATATAGTTAAATTCAATAATATAGTAGTATGAGCTAATCATTATAAAATAAAATACTTATACTATAATATAAATAGATTAATAATAGTTTAGTATATGTAAACACTATCATACATAATTAAGTATACAAATAAGTTAGACACTTGTATTTAAATATGTCTAGTATAACAAGTTAATAACAGACATATTAATTTGCTAGAGTATAATAATATGTAATTAGACAGTAGAAAGTCTACTATATAATTAAGTTAGAAATAAGTTAGACGTTAGTATAATAAAATGTAGTTAAACACTATAGTATAAGTCTTGTATAGAAATAAATTAGACATTAGTATAGAAATAACTAAAAAGTCTGGTATAATAAGTTAATAACACAATACTAATTTACTAAAGTATAATAACGTATAATTTGGCACTAGAAATAAGTCTAGTGCAGAAATAAGTTGTAAATTGACACTAATATAATATAATAACAAGTAATGACACTAAAAATGATATGTGATACCATAGTATGATAACATGTAATTAAATACTACAGTATTAAGTCTAGCATAAAAATAAGTTAGATATTAGTTTAGAAGTAAATTAATAGTGAATGATTTTGTTTTAGTTTTTAATTTTTAATGTTTTGGAAAAACTGAAATTTGAAATTCCAAAACAACAAATCTTTTTTAAAATGGGCTAAATATGAAGCTAAAAAAAGTCCAAATCTGACTCCGCTTCGATAAGTCAAATTCAGATCAGAACCTATAGAAGTCGGAACTAGAGTCGAAGTTCAGATTTGAATTTTGAACTCCAATAAGTTGGAGTTGGATTTAGGGGAATCCAGCTCCGATTAAGTCAGTACTCACCCATAGTCAAGATGGAGGAACCATCTTGAGATACAGGCATTGCTTTAGGGATCTTCCTGAGATGTTTACAACCTTAGAGACCAATTTGAGAAAAGGACAAATTTTAGATAACTCCCTTTCATTGCTTCACCTTGTGTTTCCTGAAGAGGATATGCAATACCTACTGTATTTTCCTTTGTTTCCCCATAACACAGAGAAAAACACATCGTAATTTTTTTAACAAAAAGTTTCAGCATGAAGTCCTACATGTGCATATCAGCCCAGTTTACTCCAGGTTTCATTGTATATATGACAGCATTGTGTGCTTCAAGGACGGCCTGCAAAAAACTGATAATTAGAAACAGAGTGAAAAATGGAAATGCCATATAGAAGTAAACCCAAATAACTTCTTTCGGGGTAAAAAAAAAAAAAAAAGAGCAGTGCTACATCCCCCAAGAAGATGTAGCCCGAATTTATCTCAAATGGGCAATTTTTTTTTTTTGGATTTATTTTCAATCATTTATTTGATGGTTTTAAATAATTTTTAAAAAATCACATCATTATTAAAAAATATTTTTTAATCATTCAGTGAAAAAAGAAATTAAAAAAAAAAATTCGGTACACGAATTCATAGGTACATATATCATTTCTGAAAAAAAAAATCTGATCATGAGAATAGGCAAGAACTCAAGTATCATCTATGTGTGCTAGTTTAGCGTGCTCATTTCGTTTGGGATGCAATTGATGCAGCAGTGAAAGACGGTGGTAAGTAAATTATATGTATGCACGTTATAATCTACACAGTTGCTACAAATGTGCTTTCAAGTCTCAGAACCATGATTTCAGAGCAGTTTTATCACCTATGAATCCAATGACCCAGGTTAAGCCCACTCACGAGGAGAAGAGGAGCAAGGGGAGAGGAGGGGGCAGGGATTAAAAATTTCTTTGCTTTTTTTTGGGTAAGTTGTCTTCTCTAAAAGTAAATCACTTCATTATACATGATAAATCACTTACATTATAAATGAGTGACTGATCACTAGTAAACTTCCCATTAACCTGCACAGAAATTTTAAAGCAATATAAATTTTCCTAACATAAGTGGAAGATAAATCAAATAGATCATGTTCCTATCCATTACTGCTCACTATTTTTAACACAGTTTGCAGCACGACATTTATTACTAAGTCAGTGCCTTGTAACCAGGAAGTAGTTGTCTAGAAATTGCATTACTATCATTTCTCCCAAGATCTTAATGCAGTTGCTAATGAAAGGATCACCATGTTTACTTATAAATCAGAAGTCAAACAATAGAAATATTTATGTTGAGGTTGTGATGATAATGATCTAATAAATCCAATAATGTCTTCAAATAAGGCCCTACATGGAGAGGGAGCGGGAGGGGGGGAGAGAGCACACATAAAATTGGGTAAGACATTAGTAAAGACACATACAAAGTTCATTAACTTCCTAACTCATACTTATCAAAAAAAAAATTCCTAACTCATAAAGTCAATGCCCAGAGGTGAAAACTCACATCCAACTTTAACCTTGCGAGAGAAAAGGTAAACTCACAGGAAATGAACAAGTTATGTCAGACCCATAAAACTGATATTCAGCTCCCATATCAAACAATGCCATATCTCCATCTTCCAAGGTCTGCACAAAGGAGATTACGAGGATTTGAAACCTACACAAAATTCTATTGCTAGCTAAGCAGATTTTTTTAAGTAGCCAGCTAAGGAGATTTAGACCATGTTTGGGAATTGAGATGAGTTGAGAAGATCTCATCTCATCTCAAAACTTTTCATAATTTCCTTCCCAAACGTCACTCAAATGCAAAACACATTTCAATTTCAAGTCTTCAACTTTTTCATCTAATCATTATCTAATAATTACAACTTTCAAACTTCCAAACAAAACATAAAAAAGAATACACATTTTTCAAATTTCAAAATAAAAATAATATTCAAACAATTTTTTAATTTTCTATTATTTCTATTCAACTTTTACTCTCTCTTTTTCCAAAAGCCATTAAAACATATATTCACTGAACTCCTATTTCATCTCATCTCATCACCCAAACATGCCCTTAACCAGAGAATTTGGATTCTAAAACCGCAGAGGATAAAGACCTCTTTCAAAAAGCACTAAACAATGTGCTGCATCAAAAAAACATTGAATCTATCATACCCTGTCATTTGGAGCCGCTGCATGCCCATAATGGAGCACAGCACTGTGTTGTAATACAATATTTCAGTTAGTAAACAAGCATAAGATGGCTATAAAATACAATATCAATACATCCATACTCATAATTTAATTCCCATTTACCACTTACAACAGTTGGAATCTTCATGAAACATGGCTAAATAAGTTGCCTGCAAGTCTTCAGAAGTCCATATTAATACTAAAACCTCCGGTCCAATCTGGACTAGAGCGAAACAACTTTTGGAGTTGTGGAAAATTAAAGGGTAGGTCCATACTTCGAATGATCAGATTTCATAAAAAAATTCTTATTTTGAAAATATATATATAAATATACGTGTTCTATTATTTTCAAGGTTTGTGTAATTGTAGAAAACCACTTAGCACCACACTTAGAGAAAAATTCATATATGAGCACCAAGAAACTCTCACCTATTTTCACCAGTAGCACAAATACATGTGTATGAGCAGTGCCTACAACCACCATACATGTAGGTGTGGTGAAGAAACACGCTTTCCAGTTGATACTCTTTCATTCCCACTCTAGTTTTTTTCATAACCTGATCAAAATGTAAAATAGCAGCAAACACATTAACTTTATCCCTACAAGCATGCCCAATACAACTCTCGAGAAAAAATGAACAACAATCATGTGCAAATTCCACTCATCTATTAAAAAGGAACAGATTTAAAAGAAAAGAAAAGAAATTGCAGTTCAATTAATATATGAAATGTCCCAAATACCCACAATTTTTTATTCTATTTGTGGTTTCTGTCATTTTAGTTATGGTTGTGACAACTGCCAATGCCTTTCATAACAACAGCAGCAATTGATAGCACTTACACAATGAAGTTGTCAAGACTCAAGACATATTAAAGTGTTATTCGTCAAACTGTCACGATATTGTATCAAATTCAGAAAAGCTTGTCGCAGCAACAAAACATTAGCCTTTATATGAAAACAAATCAAACTAAGTATTACCCTAATGCTATAATGTTCAAATTTGTGGTTTGATCAAACCAGTTATTACCCTGATAATTTCATGTTCATAATGGTGCTTCGAACCCTTTTAATAAACTGGGGGAAATACACTTTCCACCATCCAACTACAGTTTTCTTACACTTTGCATCCCAAATATTAAATTTGAAACATTACACCCTCTACCTGCAACTTTTTTTTCAAATAGCACTATCTTTTTCATTATCTTAACAGCTAGACTTGAGAAAAGGGTGCCATCTAAAAGCTAGAGGTAGTTGATGTGTGCAATGTGTTATTCTTTGTAGTTCATTAAAAATGTAAAGCACCAACTAGGTAAAGAGTGGAAAGTGTATTTTACTCAAAAGACATGTGATACAGGTATGCTTCGGATTGCATTAGGACTAACAATTTTTTACACAATCAACAAATCCAACATGAACACAACAAAAGGCTTAGGGTTTAGTGTAATAAAATCAGGCCAAAACGGATTATCCTCAATAGAAGCAAGCCAATTTTGTGTCAACCCACTTAACACATCAATTCAATTACATTCTGGCCGTTAAGAAATAACATCCTGATCATGTTTTAACTTTTAATAAATAAAGTTATTTTTATTAGTTATGGTTAATGATATTGATTATCAAATTAATTTTTTTTATGAATCTAATTATGAGTATGTATGATTGATACGAATTATGCCTCTAAGATAAGGGATTATGTTAATTGACTTGAATAAAGTATTTGAGTAAACGAAAACTATTTACGCTAAACAGACCTAAAATGGACGGTAGGTCAATCCAATATGATTTGTCTGATAACAAGTTATGCGGGTCATGACAACGTTGAGAGATTTGACCAATTTAATTTGATTGAGCAATGTTCAGGTTGACCCTTACAGTATATTTGCTTTTATAGTCACTTATCACAAAAAAGATATTTGATAGTCAACCAGAGATACAAACATGTTTAGTTCTTAAGATATTTTGGAAACCGTTACCTCAACATGAGCTTCAGAGCTTATATCATTGGCATACTGGATAATAGCAAGCTCCAGCTCTGACTTCAAAACACGGCATTCAGTCAAAATGGGATGCAAGGTTTCCAAATCTGTCTCAAACTTGTCCACACCCTAAGCATTAGAGAAGGAAAAACTTATTTAGTATAAGATTGTGGAGGCTTGTCATTTACCAATAAAACCACAGAAAGTTACTGAAAAGTATCAAGTTATTAGACACATCATTAAGTTTGACATCTACTTTTCACTAATGCAGTAATTTTATCAGTACAGAAATATTGACAAACATAGCAAAACTAGAGAACTTAGCGACTCAATTCCCCATTCTAAAGGTATAAATAAGTTATTTCTAAAGATGAAGGAAGTAATAAGAACCTCAAACTCTGCTGGTTTTGCATATTGATTACTGTCGGTATTGAGCCCATGCAATAGAAACAACAAGGGTTTCCCAGATCCTTGGAAATGGTCGTGTAAAACTCTAGCAATCTCATCTGTGTAGTATACCACGCTAACTAAGTATCTTTCCTGCACAAAAGGATACAAGCCTGAGCTAAAAACCGTACAAGGCGTACACTTCAAACTATCAATCAACCAATCAATCAATCACCTTAAAGTACAATGGTGGCTTTATTTCTCCCAACCAAACAGCATAATCTGCAGATAAGCGAGGAGCAAACAGGATGGACTCTCCAGTCAATATGTCCTTCAGGAAAAAGACGATGGTAAATTAATCCAAAATGTGTCAGTTAATATTCTCAACCAAAGTTAAGAAAAACATCAATAAAATTATTTTAATTAAACATATGATTCATTCATTACACACGAAAGGGCATTAAAAAAGTCTACAGCATAAAAGCCAGATTTTAAACTTTTGGGCATACTATTCAGAAGACAAATAAAAATAGTCAATTATATCATTAAGACAGCTAAAAGATTTTTTTTTTCCTACTTTGTTTGGATTTGAACAATAACAGAAATGTACATCTACACAGAAGGCAGGTTCTCCAACCAAGAATAAACTAGAACAAAGGAACTTGTTCTAGATAGAATGTACTTACAATAGCTCCATAGAAACCTGGTTCTCTGACTCCAAATAGGTAAGCAAAGTAACTCTCCTGCCTAGTAATCAAAATTGTCTATCACTTAGCGAGTAAACTGATCACCAATTGTAAAAATCATTGACAGCAATTGTTTTTTTAAATAAACTTTTTTTAATAAGAAAAATGGGCTTGACTTATGTATAAGGGAAACACATATATATAGAAAGAGTCAAGGATCAAGAATCCTGATAGCCAGAGGATGAAAAATAAAAGTCAGGACAACCATCCAATGCAAAGAGTATTATGAAAGAAAGCATTATTCTGCACCACTGTGTTTTCACTATCTTCAAATTCCGATTGTTTTCTTCTCTCCACATACAACACCTTTTTTTTTTCGTAAGTAACCAAAATGGAAGAATAATAATAACACTTATTTTTATAATAAAAAAAAATTAGATAATATCAAATTCTCCATAGATATTCATATTTTATAATACACTTTGTATTTATTTATCTTACTCTAGAATTTTAGAACTTGAATAAAAACTCTAAAAAAAACTAAATATCTGCACCACATTAAGCAAGACATAATCATTTTTCTCGAAGATCTGCTCAGCGGGCTATCAAACTTCCTTTACCAACATGCAAATTTATTCACCACGCTTCTAGGAAACAACCAATCTATCCTTAAAAGGCTAACGAGCGTGTTCCATAAAGTGCTAGTTATCTCACAACGAATTGAAAGATGGTCAGCTTGTCTCCCCACTCTTCCTACACATGCAACACCAACTAACTACAATAAAATGCCGCTTCTTAAGTTGTCCAAATGAGAATTTTCCCCAACGCCACTGTTTAAAAGAAAAAATAACACTCAAAGAGAAGTCTTACTTCACCAAATACTCCTCCATGGGATATATTAATATAATAATGTAATCACGTCTGCTACTTTTTTTTTTGAAGTAACGTCTACTACAAATTGAACAAACAAGGTGGCGATATATTAATGTAATGATGTAATCAATGAAACTCAATAAGATGCTAAACATATTGTAATGAAGAATATTGATACGAATTCTAACCTCAAAATTAATTTGAAAGAAAGAATAACACCAAAAGAAAACCTATATACCAAATTAAACTACGCAGAGAGAAAAAAAAAAGTGAAGAAGAAAGATCAAGTGCCTGAAGAGTTCGATGTGGTCAGTGTCGTGGCGCGTTTGCTCCTCGCCACCCTGAAAACCGATTGTTCAACAAACGATAAAGAAAATAAGTGGACTCACACAGACATATTATATATATATATAGAGAGAGAGAGAGAGAGAGAGAGAGAGAGAGAGAGAACCTGGAGGAAGACAAAGCCGTGGATAGGACGAGATAACTCGGAGAGGTGGTGGCGGAGAGATTTGAGGAGCTTCTCTCGGTTGGTGACGTGGAGTTCCAACGGTACTTGCGGCGGAGAGAGAGACGACGAAGACAAAGACGAAGCCATGGAGATCGCTTCTCTCGCTTTCTTCATGGACAAGGCTGCAGAATTTTATACCTCGATGAATCTCCTTTCTCTGCCCCAACGAGCGTTTTGGGCTTTTTCAAACAAATCACATATTAGTTTAGTCTGGATTTAAGAAAGATTCTCATTCTTTTTCAAGTAAGAAAAAATTATTGCGTGTCATTTGGAATTTTGGATACGTGGTAAATATCTTCTTTTTTTTCTATAAAATGACAAATTTTCTAGGCATAAACAATTTTATAAAAATAAATTATAAACTGATGCAATTTAATATAATAAATTAAATATAAAATTATTTTTATTATAAAATAAATTTAATATATCACATAATTTGTATTAATTTATAAATTTTTATAAAATATGGAACTCTCCATCAACGTGAAGAATTTTGTCTAAAAAATTCATTAATTGTACTTTTCTTATATTAATTTATTAAACCTAATTTCACTTGGAAAATATCTAATTTGGTACTTAACACTTATATCAATCACTATATGTCGGTCTTTTTTTTCCAGAAATAAAAAATGTATTTTATTGATAACCATCGTTAAAAGAATGAAAGAATAAAAAGATTATCAAAACATTAACCACAATATTAAGATTATGTTTAGATGTTGGATTGAGTTTTCTATAAATTAATGAATTAAGCTAGTAAAATAAGTTTTGAGGAGTCCGCCTAAAAGTAACTTAGATGTATTTAAATGTTGAGCAAATCTATTTATCTTCTAATTTAAAACACCACACACTTAACGGCTAACATGACAAACCGATTTGGTCGCCCATGTCATGGTTCGCCCAAGACTACCCTCACTCGAGGAAATGCTTCTCCCACTCTCACACCCCTTAGTTAATTTCTTCTCCTTACTTTGACTACCTCACCTTGAACTCACGAACGACGATCCCCCTCAATTAGACAAAAAAATTTTAAAAATATTATAAACAGAATCTACTTTTATTTTTTCTCAAAGGCTTTGATGTAAAAGAAACCTCTTTGTTGATGATTATTGCCAACTTTAAAAGGTTTGGGAAAGTTCAAAACCTCAACTGCCACATGAAAATTGTTTCAATTTTCAAGTACCGGATCTATGTTCTAAGCACTAAAGTGGAAAGACTAAGAGAACCCTCACTAATAAATTGGAGAAATTGCCGATTCCTTCATATTCAAATGGAAATTTGCTGCCTAACAAGCATAATGTTTTCATTGCTAAGGATCTTCAACTCAAGGATCTTTTTGAACAAGTTCTCCTCAACCCATATTTGTTTGTTACCCTAAGTAGGCTTCTGTGTTGAAGTTGTGAAGAGGGAAAACAAGCTGGGGAGAGAACACAGAGGGTGGGGGGAACATAGGGGGAGAATGCAGGAGGTGAGAAATTTACATCCAGGTCTCTAAAATGTACCTTTTTTTTAACAAATGTTGGGCAAGCTAGTGTCCGTAAGTTGCGGAATAGTAGGTGGTTGTGTAGAAATACTCTTAGATGTAAGATGAATTTAGAAATTTTTATAGGAAATTAAAAAGATTGTGAGTCTAACGTTGTAAAAAAGTATTGAGTTGAAAAATGTTGTAAATTTCACGTATAAAGAAGTTTTGAGTTAAATGATGTTTAATAATATAAAAATTGTTTATTTGAATATTAAGATAGATCTAAATCAGAACTCGACTTAGATAGATTGAGCTTATTCAAATATCCAAACAACTAAAATGTAAAAGCTTTTACTCAACATCAGTGACAATCATTCTTATGATATTTCAAGAGACCTTTCTCTTTGTAATACTTTGAATAACTTGAAGAGCATCGATGACCTTTTAAGCTAATATTCTTTAATTCAATTTTAGCACTAAAGATTGTTGCTTAAAGCCTTGAAGGGCACCAAAGGAGCATCACTTTATGTGGATCATTCATATAATTAACTAGTATATTATTTATGTGAAAGCCTTTCATATCATATAACTAATAGTTGTTAGTATTTAATTATGAGAAATGATTTATACTAAATGTAGAAGTCTTGTACAAATCTTTTATAAAAAAAAAAAATCCCAACATAGAAATTTGTGAAAAACTCACTTTTTCTTGATGGATCTCATATTTTTACAAAATATTTGTATATTTTAGACTTATACCTAACATTACTCTACCTTATTTATAATAATTGTAAAAAGTTTCATAATAAAAATGTAATTGGTGTTTAACTACTACTTATAATTGTAGCTGAACTCGTATGTAAAAATAACGTTTGGGTCGAATTCATATAGACATGGTAGCTAATAATTATTTTATAAAATACTAATATTTAAATAAGTAATAAATCTTTTCTTTTATTTTATGACGAGACAAGTATACAAATCATCATATTGGTCATGATCAATTGGTCATACTGAACTCAAATTATTTCATAGTCGAAGTTTGATGAATCATCAGATAGTTTAGTAGATGAAGGTGAACAGGTGCTATCAACGTATTTGAGTAGACGCTGTCCCCATAGGTAAGGAACAACCTGGATTTAGGTGGAAGTTTATCAGAAATGAGATGAGAGAAATTGGGTAAGGGAAGAGAGGGGGGAGAGGAAGGAGAAGGGTGATCAGATATGGTGGATAGTGAGTCCTAACTAACGATATATAACTCTGATACCATGCCAAGAATATTCTAAAATAACAGAAATGTATAGCTGGTGTCCGTGCAGGGGCATGCACAGTACATGAGCAATAATGGATGATTTGTTGAGGAGACTAGCAGGTTTTGGTGGTATTTTGGAAGTTGCCTTTGAGTGTGCATACATGGGTATGGAATCTGCAGTGGCTATCATGATGAGTACTTTACATCACCGTAAGCTGCGCTTATGGCTTGAACAACAAAAAATAAATTGCGCTTATGGCTTGAACAACATAAAATAAATTAATTGCATAACACCAAGATTGATAACGAATGGAAACCAACCCTACAGGATAATTAAATCCAAAAAAATCAATTTAGTTATTTGAAAATTCGTTACAAGTAAGTTTTAATTACAAAACGTTTGTTAACTGATATTCTTATTTGATCAGGCAAATGACTTATTTCTCTCTATCACAATAGCAGTCAGAACCTTTAAAGATCTTCAAATATTAATCTTTCTTCTAGAATTTCAATTTTTGAACATGATCATTCTATCTCAACTTTGGAGCATGATAATAGTCTATGAGATAAAAAAACATGAAAATTCTCGATAATTTTCTCACACGCAAACATTCGAAAAACACTCTAAAATATCTCCAAGGCCAAATCTTTGCAAATCCTAATTAAGATGACAGCTTAAATATCTTATCTGAAAGCAATTTACAAGTCAGTGAAACTCTAGCTACCGATGAAATGATTTTGTTACATCAATTTCTGATGATGATTTGCTGACACCTCAAATTCTATTGTTTTTACTTATTTAAAACACTTACTAACATACTCTAGATAAATTAAAAATAAACACTTGATAAAATCAAAATATTTTATATTCATCCAATTAATATACAAATTTCAACTTCCTCATGCTAGCCAAACTCTTGCAATTTCAAAAAAAAAGAGTCACTTGCCATAAAAGAAAACACATCAACAAAGTTTCCTTCAACTAAAGAACGTCACTTCTACAATTAAGCTTCTCTCACAACCAAAGCTCCAAACACCTTAAGATGAAGGACACTCCCATAAAATGTGGATGCTTATTTCCTTGGGCCTTAGCTCTAAACGTATTGAGTAGAAAGGATCTTGTAATATTCTTCCTACATAAATTACCATATATTGTTGAGAGCCTTCTATATATATATGTATGTATATATATATATATGTGAAATCCTTAATTAAAATGGGAACATTTAAATTCCCAATTACTTGCGTGTCTGCATAATCTCCATTAGTACTATGTAAATCCATTTGCATCAATTCTAAATCTCCACTTGAAGATGATGGCCACTAATTCTGACATAAAAGTAACCATTACTTTATCTTCTAATTTAGAAATAAGTACTCTCTAATCAAACTAGTGCCACCACTTTGCGTTTGGATCAATAAGTATCGCAACTTTTGTTTGATTCCCTTGAAAGAATTTGTTTTTATTAAAAAAATATATAGATCTCTCTAAAAGGAATCGAACAAAAGTTATGGACAAAGAAGATATGGACAAATTAGAAGTTGATCACCTTGGAAGTTCTCTCTCCAAATCTGAATTTTTTAGATCTGTCAATTCTCAACTCTCCTTTTTAAATCTTATTTTAAAAGATCATATATGGTAATTCAACAAACTAGACTGCAAGAGATCATTTCCATCAGGGAAGTGCTTTGTACGTTTTTAGCATAAGTTCTGATAAAGAATCAGGCAAGTGCATAATCATCAACCATTGTCAATCTTGCCAAACGAATTTTATTAAAAGCTTCAATTTCTCAAAATCTCAACCTCATTTTTCTTTTTTCTTTTTTTGCCTTTTCCAAATTCTTCTAACTCGTCGAATGTACCCTTGACGTCTCAAAATAAACCTACATAAGTTTATTGATCTGCTTGCAAAGGGTTTTGGCAAGCTAAAAATTATTCATACGATATGTGGGAATCGTTTGCATTACTGCTTTACTCTAAACAAAGTAGGCAACTCATTTCATGTATTCATAAACATTTTCAAAAGTGAAAAAAATATTAATAAAAAGTGAAAGGTAATTCAGGGGTGCAAATAGCATTTTCCATTCAAACTTATGACAATTTTAAACAACATAGTCAAATATAGACTTTTTAATTATTATTATTATTATTTTTTGGCTGCAATATTGTTATTAGTGATCAATAATATTGAATTATCATCAACTTCAATTTTCAACCAAGGTTAGTGGAAAAAATTAAAGTAACATAAAATAAGACTATTGAGGTTCTTTATAGTCACTACAAGAAATTGTCTTTTGGGATAAAGTTTTTTTTAGATGAAATTAAAATCGTCCCAAAATATGGTTTTTTTAGGATGAAAATTAGATTTTATCCCTAAAAGTGCAGGGATGTCATTATCCCTTCAAATATATAACTTAGAGCTCAAACGGGACTATATTGGGACAAAAAAAAATTCATCCCCAATATAGAAAGCCATTCGAACTTTATGTTAAGTGTCCGAACACAATAGTCAACACCATTTGAACGGTTATTTGAAACCTTCGAACATTAAATGAGTAGGTTAAGCCACAAAGTTATGAAGAAAATTTGAGTAACTGTTCCAACAGTAACTTTCGATGTTTGAAGTTATCATTTAAACATGATTTAATGGTTCAATTTCAAACAGTTATTTTGGCAGGTTAGATGAGTAAAATTTTGGTGAGAGTAGAAAAAATATTCAGAGGCTTATATGTCCGTTTGAATGGTCGGGAAATTTTTTCCATTTTTAATTTTCAAAAATTATACTTATTAATTTAGGCACATATTTAGTCAGTTTATAGAATAAATATAGTATTTAAATAATATAAATATAGAAAATTCATAAGTAACTAAATTATATATAACTAATTTAGAAAATAAAAAGACCGTGAATATTTAAATTAATTATACAAAACACCACTAGTCATGAGTATAGTAAATACCAAAAAACATAAATATACAAATAAGGCACACACTACAAGCCTAGATCTCGTAATACTATCTCGACTCCATCAAGGCGTTTCTTAATATCTGTCAGCCGTTCCATGAACTTCTTTTCTATATTTTCTATGGCGACTCGTACTACATCAAATATTTGATGACTATGTGCGCATCTCTGAATGCACGATCTCTGCAATCTACTCACAAGTAGCAGTGCCTGATGTGTCGGTCTGTATAGATGCCTCGTCTGATACGCTATGTGCTCCTCCCTAAGTGTTGACCGCCTCTGTAACGAGTGCATGAATATGAAGTTCGCAGTGTCCCGTGCTACGAGACAAGGTCATGGAGTTGATCAGTTTAATTGGGTCCCATTCTCACTCAAACAAAATTTTCATGACTTCCTTCAATAAAAGAAATTGTGTGAGCAAGATCTCAAACGGCATAATATCTATCGTATGTAATATACGTGGCTCTAATCGAATCCTAATGAAAATATATCTCACCAGGTTGATAGGCACCCCACGAGTTACCCATAACATAAATCGCGCCTAGTCCATGCTAACCTCAATCTTGTGCAACCACGGATCGATGTTGTGCGCCATTATAATGTTCATTATATTGAAAAGACTGGACAAGTCCGCATGTTTTATGCTCTTGCTCCCATCATAGGTACGAGAAACTGGACTCACACCCAGTTGACGAATCTCATGATCAGCAAGGCCATCAATTTCATCCACTACAACAACATCCTCCTCTTCAACAGTCTCTCAATCGCATAGAGGTGTAGACTCCTTAAACACCACATTAGGATATGCAATGGGTAGTTGAGGGATGCCAAGAAAATCGGCAATTGCATCAATTAAAAATCGTACTAAGACGCCCTAGATGGAGAAAGTGTAAGCGTCATCATCCTCGCGGGCACCACCAAGTTCTTTGTAGAACTCAACTACAATATCAATATAGGAAACAAGCTTAGTGGTCCCTTTGCCCTTCTGGTTGAGCCTTCCAACAACCGTTGTCACCTACCCCTGCATCCAGGGATAATATAGCTGAATGGTGTTTAAAACTATCCGCCCTTAACCACGAACCAAACTGGGAATATTGATCTTTCTCTGCCATTGGTCCTCCATTGCTAAACCTGCAACCTCCCTTTTCATGAACTATCCATCCAAAGTCAAAACAGATTTTTGACAACTTCTCGTATTTGAAAGATAGCCAAACTCTTCTACCTTCTCAATTTATGAATCGGCCGTGAGCTATAGCCTTTTGAAGCAGAACTACCACTCTCACATGCAGGTACTCCCCCCATTCGATACCATCATCATCAACATCAACTTCAATAACCTTACCCACAGAGCTCCCCACTTTCCTTCATCAATCTTTGGTTATATTTCCAAAGGATAGATTGTATATATGTAGCTAGAATACTTCTAAGTCAAACCTAATATTGGTGGGCTGGAGAACCCAATCATAAGGTGCCAATACAAAAAGAAAGTTGTCGAAAAGTCATGGTTTGCTATAAAAAAATTTCTACTCATCAGCGTGATTCGCAAACGTAATGATGAAGACATTCTAAGCCACTCTCTTAAACGTTGTACACCAACTGATCTTCCATATCCTGGCCATGGTGTTAGCAATAACATCCCTCCTCACCACACTGTCCAATCAAATCTTTCCTATGAGACTGCAATCCCCTTTTTCCTTGATCTCTATCTCACCCTCCCCAGACAAGTCGATCATAGTATCCTCATCCTCATTCAACCGAAGTTGCTTCCACCTATCATAAAGGTCTTCCATTGAAGACAACCTGAAAAACTATCCGTTTCAATGAAATAACTTAGGACTAAACCTTATCTTAGCACCAACCTAAAGATCTCCAAAATCACCAGAGAGGAGAGTCACGGATCTCTCTCTCATATATTCATCTCCTACTTTTAGGTATTTTTTTTTAATATAAAAAATGCTTAAGCTACTTATTTTGTAATAATTATTCTACTTATTGATATGTGATGTTTAACAAAGATATGAACTTCTAATTACTAGATATAATTAATGAATAGTTATTCTATGCAAATTTAAACATTTGTTTGAAAATTGTGTTGAAATCTAAAAGGCCTTATTCATTTTTACAAATACTATCATCTCATCTAATTTTATTTCATCTCATCATTATTATCTTCCCAAATTCTCATATAAAATAAAATAAATAATTCAAGATTTTCAAATTCTAAAACTACTTTTTCAAATCTCAAAATAAAATTATTATTAAAAAAATATTTTATAAAAATATTTTATTCAATTTTAACTTTTATCTCATCTTATTTATAAAATTGAATGAGAGAATATTTCTTTCTTCTACTTTAGATATGAATAGTTGTCATATTTTCTTGTATCTATATGTCTGATATATAAAGTAATTGATCATGAGTTCCAACGCAATGAATGTTAGATGATTGGGACAGTAGTACTAAGTGTGCTGGATCTATAAGCCTGGTTGGCAAGGAGCTAGATTACACATGATATTTAATAATTAATTTGAAGGTCAATATAATAGAAAATGAAATAACTCCAAAAGTCCCAAATTATATGAAAATAGGACAAGGAATCATGCACTTGCACTTTTATAATACCCTGAGTGAGCATTAATAATTATTTTTAGTATATATGCTATATATTATAATTTTTTTGTCATAATTAATCTTATATTATATACATGTTTCAATTAAGAAATTAAGTGTTTAAATTTAGTAAAGAGAAATGATAGAGATACAACCAATTTTAAAAAAGGTTGTAAAAATAGTTGTATATGTATCATTACTCTTTATTAAAAGTTTGGCCAAGTTTGGATGTTAAAGGTGATTTATGATATGTGAATAATAATAAGATATAATAATGATATGTGAATATGTGATAAGTGATTTAGGAAAGGGATGGGGCGGAAATAGAAAAAATGAAATATGATGATAGTAAAGGAAACTGTGACTGGCTAGGATTCAGTGTAGGAACTTATAGAAAAGAAGACAACTAAGACTAAAAAGACATGGAAAAGAAAAGCTAACCCCAAGCTGGAATTGTTGAGGGCTTGGCAACCCTCGAAAAGTGCAATTCCTTTGTAAACTTGCAAAGGATAAGTTGTTAGGCTTTGTTTTCATCATGGAAATAAAGTTGAAATCTAAAAAAGTTAAAACTATGTAAAAGAAATTAGGCTTTGAGGGGTGTATGGTGGTGGAACCGAGAAGTCTAAATGGTGGCTTGGTGATGCTACAGAAGGATGTGGAGGAGGTGGAGCTATGGAGTTATTCTGAGTGACATATCAGTCTATTAATCAAGAATAAATGGGAGAGTTCTAAGTGGCTCTTAACTAGGTTTTATGGGCAACCAAAATCAATAAAGAGGAAAGGGTCCTGGGAACTTTTACAGTCTCAACAACCTTCATCTGAGGTGAGGTAGTGTGTACTTAAAGATTTTAATGAGATTGTGTCTCAAGGTAAAAAACTAGGGGCGGGGGGAGAGGGAAAATGAAAGAAGAGAAGCTCAAATGAGAGATTTCATAAATGCTCTTTTTAATGGAGGTCTTAGTGACCTTGGTTGGATGGGCATAAAATATACTTGGAGCAATGGTTATGCTGATGACTCCTTTATAAAAGAGAGACTCGATCGTGGTGTTGCAAATAGAGAATAGAGGAGGATCTTCAACAAGGTGGAGGTTGAAACTTTGATAGCATGACGCTCTGGTCACATACCTATCCTGCTCACTGGTTCAAGGAGCTAACAATAAGATATATATAAGAAAATGTTTAAACATGAAATGAGTTGGGATAAAGATGGGGAGTGTGGAGAGACAGTAAAGGGAACATGGATGGATAATATAGGGGGAATTGACTGTTTATCTAGTGCTAAGAGAAATCTTAATTCATGTAAGCTAGCTCTTAAGAAATGGTCCTCTAGGAAGTTTTCAGAAAGAGGGGTTGAGATTCAGTCTCTTTCTGAGAAGCTAAAAGAATTTAAGAAAGAGGAAGGTCCTACTGTTATTGATAAAATAAGGGGGGTCAGTAGAGAACTAGATGAAATGCTGGAAAAATAAAATATGGTGGAAGCAGAGAGCTAAGGCTCATTGGCTATAGCACGAGGATCGTAATACTAACTTTTTCCATGCTTGTACAAGTAAAAGGAAAAATGTTATCTCTAAGGTCCTTAATCTACAAGGATGTTTAGTGAAGAAACAGGCAAAAATTGAGGAGGCTTTTGGGGAGTACTTCACTGAGATCTTCACTTCCATTAATCCTACTGAAGCTGATATTGAGCTATGTACATCAATTGTTAAGCCTAAAATTTCTAATGATATGAAGAAAGTGCTTGAATTGTCTTTTAGGAGGGAAAAGGTGGCATGAGCCCTAAAGCAAATGTCTCCATGGAAATCCCCAGGATATGATGGCTTTCGGGTTGGTTTCTACCAGAAGCACTAAGGGATTATTGGCAATGACATCATTGATGCTGTTTTGAAGTTCTTTAATGGAGGAGTTATGGCGATAGACTTGAACCACACTCTTATAGCAACGATACCTAAGGTACAAGAGTCTAAAATAGTGATGAAATTCAGACCAATCAGTTTATGCAATGTCTTGTATAAGTTGATATTCAAGATCCTTGCCAATCGAGTTAAAAAAGTGCTACATGTTTCCATTTCACAAAACCAAAGTGCTTTCATATTAGCAAAGGTCATTATTGACAAAATCATGACTGCCTATGAATTGCTCCATTCAATGAAATATAAGCAAAAGAGGAAAACAGGGAGTATGATCGTGAAAATTGATATGTTAAAGGCCTATCAGAATTGAGTGGCCTTATTTTAGAGCTATGTTGATTAGAATGGGGTTTAAGGAGAAAATTACTAGACTAATTATGTGTTGTGTACAAACAATTAGCTATTCAGTTGTGGTTAATGGCAAGCATGGAAAGAAAATTATCCCTTCGAAAAGCTTAAGGCAGAGGCATCCTATTTCCCCCTAATTGTTCCTCATTTGTGCAGAAGGCTTAAGCCAAACTATTTCTAAAAGTAGGAAGAAAAGGTGTTATAAATGGTGTTGCTACTGTGAGAGGAGGTTCAAGGGTTAATCATCTGCTTTTTGCATATGATTGTGTGATTTTTGTGAGGGCTATATGTGCTGATCTGGAAAAGTATGTATGGCATTCTTGAGTGTTATGAGCAAGCTTCAAGATAGTGTTTGAATAAGCACAAAACCTTCATCTTGTTTAGCACAAATACTAAAGATAATGTGAGGGATGAGATTTTCAAAGAGGCTAGATCCTACATCTGTTATAGGTATGAAAAATACTTTAGTCTACCTAATATTGTAGGTAGATCCAAGTATAATGCCATAAGGGGTATTAAGGAGAAAGTGTGGTATATGATCCAAAACTGGAAAAATAGTTTTCTTTATAAAGCTGGAATGGAATTTCTGATCAAGGCTGTGCTACCAGCAATCCCCACATACACAATGAGTGTATTTAAGTTGCCTCAAAGATTATGTATTGGAATTGAGTAATTGTTTGTTAAGTTCTAGTGGTCTCAATATACAGAAGATAATAGGATTCACTAGTGGAAGTGGAGTAGATTGGGACTAAGTAAAGCTTGTGGAGGGTTGGGTTTTAGGCATTTGGGGGATTTTAATATGGTTATGCTTTTCAAACAAGAGTGGAGAATGTTGAAAGATCCTACTTCATTGGTTGCTCAAACTTTTAAAGAAAAATACTTCAGAAATTTCTCACTACTTGAAGCTTCAATGGGAAAATCCCAGTCTTTTATACGGAGGAGTGTGTGGTCTGCCTTGGGGGTGATAAGGAGAAGAATGGGGTGAGGGTTGGCAACAGAGAGTCCATTAGGACTTGGGATAAAAAATGGCTTCCAAAACCTGTGACCAAGTGTGTTCAGACCCAAGTGAATGTGCTTGTGCAGATGCCCGAGTGTGCGATCTATTTGATGGATTTACTAGAGGATGGAATGTGGCTCTGGTGAACCAAATTTTTGACAAGGAAGAAGCTGATTTCATACTATCCTTAAATATTTGTCCTATGGGTGCAGATGATAGAATTTTTTGAGAATTTACAAAAAATGGCAAGTACTTGGTTAGGAGTGCTTATCATATACAGTAGGAAGATAGGAGGTAGGTGGAAGGGAAGACTTCTAGGGATGGGAGGAGGAGATCATTTGGAAGCAAGTTCGGAAGCTAGGCGTTCTAGGGAATGTGAAACACTTTCTATAAAAGCTAGCTAATTACAATATTTTGCCTAGTAAATTGAATTTGCTCCAAAGAAGAGTGCTGAGAGACGTCGTTAGTCCCATCTGTGCACTTGAAAATGAATCCATTATACGTGCCATTTGGTCTTGTTCGATAGCCATTGATGTTTGGGCTAAGAGAAATAGCCCTGTACAAAAATAGAGAGTGAGAGTGATGAATTTTTTTCCAACTGTCGGAGGAATTGTACAACAAACTCTCAGCTAAGAATATTGATAAAGTTGCCATTATCATGAGGAGTATTTGGCATAGATGAAATACAGTTATTTTTTAACAAAATTTCTCTAATCCTTCTAGTTTTGTACAACTTTGATCACTAGCATATTATGAGGAATTTAATTTGGCTCAGAAAAGGTATAGAGGGGAGTCTGAATAGATGGCTAATGTTGCAGATGTTAGAAGAAACAGAAGGTGGAAGAACCCTAGAAGTTCAATGCTTTAAATTAGCTTTGATGCAGCTGTTAATTTGCTTTCTCAGAGGGTGGGCATTGGTGTGATTATTAAACATGGAAATTGTGAAGTTTTTGTTGCTAAATGTGCCATCAGAGATATCAATTGCAATGCCTTTGTAATTGAATGTATTGTTTTGTGGGAAGCTATGATCGTATGTGAAGAATTGAGGCTAGGGGAGGTCATCTTTGAAGGGGATGTAAATGGTGTGATTGATGCAGTGAGTGAGGGAGACAAGGATACACGAGCTCTGGTCATTTTGTAGAAGGTTTGCGGGAGAAACTGAATTAGTATTCAAGGTGGTAGCTACGTTTTGTTCATTAAGAAAGCATTGAAATTGCTCATCAGTTAGCCAAAATGGCTTTGCAAAGTGACAATGACATATATTGGTTGGAAAAGGGCCCTGAATGGATTGCTAATCAATTGTCTATAGATAGAATATATACAGTATCTGATACAAGTTGAATATGAATACAAATGGATTTATTTAAAAAAAATAGTAATAATAATATAATAAATAATTATAAATAATAATAAATAAAAGTAATGTCACTGACTCAATATAGCCTTAATTGTAACAAAAGTCCTATAAACTTCGTAGGTATGATCGGTGACAGTACATGAATCACTAAGTGAACAAATATCAATTTGACATACTTAATTTGATTTTTGACTAGTGTCGGTTGTATGTGGCGTATGAAAAAATCTCACATTATTTGGGAGGGTGGTCATGTACTTTGTGAACTGACATTTCTCTAAAACATTTCTAATTTAGCGAGCACGTCCACCGACTTTTTATATTGATTGATTGATTTTTTTATTTAATATTTAAGAATGTATTTTTTTAATAAATTTATGATTTTTCATTTAAAAAAATTAGATAAGTATAATTTAGAGAGAGTTAAGATAAATAAATTAAGATAAAAGTTAAAAGTTAAATAAAATATTATTAAAAAATTATTTTTTAATAATATTATTATTTTAAGATTAAAATAAATTATTTATTATATTTTATATTTTATATATAAAAAAATTAAAAATTATAATAATAAAATCAGATAAAATAATTTTTTTTTTATGTCTAAACATAAATTTAAAAAGTATTTGAAAAAATAAATTGCATATTCAGTAAAACTAATTAATAAGTAGCTACACGTTAAGAGCTAGGGTCTTGAGCATAGAAGTAACTAGGAAGTTGTTTACGAGAAAATGCAATTCTTAGCACATATATACATATAAGGAAATGAAGCAATTTGGGGTTTTGCGTCTTGTTTGTATTTTTTTTTACTAATTAATAATTAGAGAAATTAATATTAGTAGATTTACGTATTTCTTAAAATATTTTAAAATTATTAAAAAACACTAAAAAGAAAAAATTTACAAATACACTCAAGCACACCCATCAATACATGCTCGTTGGCTCAGTTCTACACATAAACATTGGTACGAGGATGATGCTACATCATCGTGAGTATGGACCGCTCACTTATTATAAATCAACAAAGATCTTCTTCAAATTAGAAACATTATGATTTTAGGAAATTAGCCATTAATTTTGTAATTGTAAATTCATATTATACTTAACAGTTACCATGATCGATAACTTAGGCCCTTGTATCTATTTATTTGATAAGTCCCTTAATGTAAAATTCAAGTTCCAAAACTACAAATTTATAATTTTGATATGGTATTAGTCTAACCGATCCTCTCTCATATCCAAATGGCATCTTCCTCAAATCCTCAGTCCTCCACATTTCTTCTTCATCCTTTCGCTTGCCTGAACCATATCCTCGTCTTTAGCCTTTTTATAGTGGATAATTTTTCCAAATGGTCATGACCCATGTCCTTAATGCAAAAAAAAAAACTCAGCTTTGTCGATGACACTCTCTTCCTACCCGAACCCGACTCTATAGATTATATCTAATAGAATCGAACAAAAGATATGGTCCTTACCTGACTTCTTAATTTCATTAGTCCCTCCATTATGAACTTCCTTGAATTCCATACCAACTCTCGTGAAGTATGGCTTGATCTCCAATCTTATATTTTTCATGGTAACAATGCTCAAGTTTATCATATCAAATATGAGTTGTCCTCCCTACAACAACAAACTCACTATGTCCATGAGAATTACAATCAAACAAAACAACTCTGGCATGAACTCAACCACTTACAAAAAAGCAATGACCTCAAAGAGTTTCAATAGCAAGTCGAAGATGAACAAGTGTACTAGTTTTTGCTTGGCCTCAATAATTCCTTTTCCCAACTCAGAACATAGATCCTAACTATAGAACTCCCTCTCCCATCACAATTTTTTTTCCATTCTTTTTCAAGAAGAGCAACAGCGCCTCCTCCATGTCAGGCCACCACCATCAGATGCTTGCATCTTTGCTGCCCACTCCGATGGCTCTATGAAAGGTCTTCTGCGATGCACTGAGTTTGGCAAGATTGGTCACTCGCGTGACCATTGTTGGCGAGTCATCGACTACCCAGCAAGCCGAGAACCACACACAAGCGACAACCCTCTCTCCTTGGCAAACCACCCACTGGTTTGCCACTGATGGTGCACTAAGCTTCCATCTCCTTGTCGATTCCTAGTTCGACATCATACTTGTACACAGAGCTACTTGATTTGCTCAAATCAAACTCTCCCTCAACAAATTTTGTGGGTAATGTTTCCTCTTCCCCTTTTTTGATAGCCATTGCGACGAAATTGTGGATAGGGATGCCACTGACCACATGGGCCACAACCAAACCCTCTTCACAAATATATTTTCCCCTTTCTCATGAACAAATGGTCATATTAGCTAACGGTCATATAATTGCAATTGAAGGCATCATCACTTGTACATTAGTCGAAACAAAATGTCATTTTTGTCCCTCAATTCCATTTTAATCTCCTCTTTATCTCTAAGCTCACTAATACTAATTTTTGCTTTGTTTCTTTTCAGGACCCTTACTCGACAAGGCTAATTAGAGTGGGTAAGCTATGCAATGGGCTTTATGTGTACCGATCCAAACCTAGTATGGTTTTTTCTACTCAACCAGCATATATTCAAGACTATGTCTGCCCAACCATACATGTACACAGAGCCCAGTGCAACCTCCCCTATTGCATCGACCTCAGGTACTGCTCAACCTTTATCTGCTTTTCTTTTTTAATCTCGCTTCTTGCCTTATCATCTTGTCTTTTTAACTACTCTCACTATTTTTGATGACCCTTCCTACTATTTCACTACTATTCGCCAATCCCATTAGTGAGACATCATGTCTGTTGAACTCCATGCTCTTGAAGATAATCTCACTTGGATGTTTGAGCCACTTCCTCTTAGTAAAAAACTCATGGGATGCAAATGAATGTCCAAAACTAAGCTCAGAGCGAATGGCTCTATTGAAAGGTACAAAACTCGACTAGTCGCCAATGGCTATACTCAAGTTAAAGGTCTCGAATACCAAAAGGATTTTGTCATCGTTGCCAAGATGACTACTGTTTGATATTTGTTGGCTGTTGCTGCTTCTCGACAATGAATTATTCACCAATTTGATGTCAATAATGTCTCCTTACATGAGAACCTCGATGAGAAAATCTACATGGGTCCCACTCCTGATTATTGTCCCAAATGAGAGATTAATGTTTGTCATCTTTACAAACCCCTTTACGACCTTAAACAAGCTTTTCACAGCTGATTTTTAAACTAGCTGTTGTACTTCTTAATGCATGTTTTTCTCAATTTTAGGCAGATCATACTTTATTCACCTTGGTCACTTCTATTAGTATTATTATTGTTCTTGTCTATATCGATGATATTCTAATTATCGGTAATGATCACTCACAAATTAAGGTCTTCAAAAGTGTTCTCTCTATACTCTTCAAAACCAAATATCTCAGTCCTTTCAATTATTTTCTTAGTCTTGAAGTTGCTTAATCACTGCAAGACATCTTTCTCAATCAATGCAAATATGTCAGTGACATCTTATATGATAATGACCAACTCAGCGCTCAGATCACCCACTTTCCCATAGAACAAACTGGAAACTCACCAATCACAACAACACTCTTCTTCCAGATCTTTGTACTATGACAACTTGTTAGTTGTCTCATCTACCTAACATCACACACCTTGATATTGTAATTTTGGTGGATATTCTCAGTCAATTCATGCACGCTCCTCATGTCCCTCACAAGCAGGCTACCACTCAAGTTTTTCATTACATCAAAGGCAGCTAGGGCAAGGCATTTTTTTTCCTCCTTCAACAATCTCTATGTTACTCGTCGCTCCACCACAGGCTACTTCATTCAATTGGCACCAATCATATTTCTTGGTATACACAAAAATTGAAGACAATGACCCATTTCTCTACTGAAGCTGAATACCGCGCCATAGCCATCACTACCTGTAAACTCATTTAGTTGAAACAGCTTCTGATGTTTCTCATACCGTGCCTTTCAACTTATATTGTGATAATCAATCTTCTCTTCATATCACTCACAATCATGTGTTTCATGAGCAAACCAAATATATTGAGATTAACTATCACATTGTTTATAATAAAATCTGATCCAAACTCCTTTCAACTATTCACACATTCTCCCATGAGTAAGTTGTTGACATTTTCACCAAAGCATCAAGACAAGAGAACTCATTCATCACTTTTCATGCAAGTTGGATATTACAGATCTCCATACGCCAACTTGAAGGAAAGTATAATTGACAGCTCACTTACCATAAATCAGCAAAGATCTCCTTCAAAATAGCAACACCATGTTTTAGGAGATTAGCCATTAATTTTGTAATTGTAAATTCATATCATACACAATCAGTTACCATAGACAGCTTAGGCCCTTGTATTTATCTATTTACGAAAATGCTTTTTCACCTAAATGAATCTACCGAATATTGCTCCCGAATCTTAAAATATATATTTTTTAATTACTTAGTGATTAATGAAGTATTTTTTTAATGATGATGTAGATTTTCTTCTATTTTAAAATAATATTTTAAAATATAAAACAAAATGAAAAATAATTTGAAAAATAACAAAAAAAAGACTTTTGCTTTATTCAGCACAAATTCGGGCTACATGAGAGATCTAGAACCACTCATCTATTTATTTGACAAATCCCTTACTGTAAAATTCAAATTATAGAAATACAAGTTTATAATTTTTGACAGAAAGCGAGTGGCCACCAAATATGTAGCTTTTAAAAAATTTGTTTTAAATTCTCAGCTTAAATTCTCAGCTTAAACATTTTTCCCAAAAAACACAAACTCATTAAATTTAAAAATAAAATTAAATAAATAAACAGTAGCATTCATCGCTAGCCAGTGGACAGAGATTTTCATAGGTTTAGATGATAAAAGTTAAGACAGATAAAAAGATTACAAATAAAAAAAACAAACGGAACTAGATCTCTCCGGCCATCTGATCTCTCTCTCCAATCTCCGAAACAAATATTAGAACTGATCTCTACGTACATTATCTCTCAAAAACTGATCCTACCCAAGCAAGAGCGGAGCTCTCTCATGAACTCCATGATCTCCTTTATCATAGCTATATATGTTTATTTATTTATTTTTAATTAAGCTAAAAAAAGTATCTGACTTCCTCCTCTTCTTGTGCCTAATACCTATGCAGCTTGTTTAATTAATTAGCTATGTTTTTCCTTCATCATCTTGTGCTGGCAATGCTTTTAGCTTATTAAAAATTCAACTAGATCAAGTGGAGTTGAAAAGAAAAACAACAAAATATCTAGTGCAAAAAGGAAATATAAATTGATATTAGAAGGTCTTGAAGATGATATACTCTTAATAATCAAAGCTTTCCATCATGAACTCAGTCTACACACATATATATATATACATATATGTTTTACACAACTGCATCAACAATATGAAAGAATCATATATGGACAAAAACATGATCCTTTGGGAAACACGTATATGTTGTAATTAGGCAAATTAGTTTATATATCATAACTTGCAAAATGGCCTGCATTCAAGTTTCTGTCATATAAAGACAGGCAATTCTTGGCGCGTTTCTGCTAATTTGTAAGGCATTATTAATGATCAACACCGGCGGCAGCAATACTAGACCTACTGCGCTGCATGCCTCAAAGGTCATATTAATTGGATCCGATCAAATTCTCCAAACGTGTGATCTCTGAAAACACTAAATCATGCATCAACACCAATCACTTCATATATGTATATAATATATAATATATATATATTTATGTATTATATGTAGATCAAGCTGACATGAAAGATAAAGATCAGGAGAAAACATATCACACGATCGGAAAATTTTCTACCCTTCTAGGCCCATGAGGAGACTCTGTGAGTCAGTAGTAATTAACATCTGACCTACCCAATATTCTCGAGTTCTCTTTCGACATTGACATGATCGTACATAGCTAGCCTGATTAATATATATATATATATAGAAGTTTTCACGTGGCGTCTTCCTAGCTTTATATCGTTGTTGAGTTACTGCATTCTCTTTGTATAAAAGTGGGACAGTTTTATCAACTTTGAAAAAATGAAAGGTCGATATTGAGGAATATCATTTCATTATACAATGAATGGCTAAAATAAGATAATTAAAGTTCGATCGATCATTGCTAGTCCTCCTACCATATTCATTAATTGCGGGCAAAATATAATTTCGGGGAAACCCAACACATTCCTTTTGCATGCAGATCACTGCATATAATATAGGAACTAAATCATGAAGCAATGACATCTAATTATTGATTGGTCCGTTAATATATATATATATATGTATGTATGTATATATATATATATATATACTTTGAAAGATGTTGAGAGGCGGTGAGCAAGCTAAGCTAGCTAGCTGTAAACAACAAAGAAAATCACATCTTGAAAGTACGTAGTCCCAGATACTTTTTTGCATTTAAAGTAATGTTTGAAGTTCACATCAGGGACTAGGAACTAGTCCAGTTTCAATAATTAATCAGGTCCATCCCTAGCTACTCCTATAGATAAAGATAAAACCTAATTGGTCTGCTGTCACTGTCATCCTAACGTCGCGGATGCTTCCATGACATGCCTGATTAATATTGCTAGCTATATATAATTATATAGGGAATATGTAATTGTCGTATAATAATTTTTTTTTTTAATTCTAAATTTATTATTAAAATATTATTATTATTTTTTATATATAAATCTCATATTTATCCACTTTTTTCATATTGATTATATGACAGATATAACTCACAATTAGAACTATTATTTCTCCCCCACCCCTCCCTCTAGATCTCTCTAATTTTTGCAGTTGGAATATTGCACTAGCTACTTGAAGTTTGGACGACACAGACACTTTCTCGGCAATGATCGAGCTTGATTAATTTGCGTGATCATATTTCTGAATAAATTCCATATATTTATATATATGAAGACGGCCATTGGTTGATTCTTGTCTCCTCCCTTATAACAGGAGTATGAAACCGCCGATCGAGCAGTCGTCATGATCTGGATCTGAGCAATCCATGAAGATTCAATCTACCGATTCGTGTAGATCATATATATCATATTGCCACATCTTCGATCTTGAGCCTCACGTCTTTCGTTGATCTAAATTAAGCTGCATATTCTTTATATTCTCATTATTAATTAACAGTTGCTAGCTGGGTTGAAATCTACTACACAAACGACACGATCTTGACAAATATCTTTCACTCTTATTATATTGCTTGTTCACATTACAATATTTCAGTCTTTGCCACATTTATATATATATATATATTATATTTTTTTGCCACATGTTTATATATATGCGTGCAACTCATTAATTAGCCATCATGTGTTAATCAATTAAGGAGATCTAATGTACTTCTTTCAAAACCAATATTAATATAGAATAATTGGAGAGTCGGTTTTAAATAGTCGAAAATGAGTCGACTTTAGTTTAAATTTTTTTTTTCTCATTTTCAACTTTATTTTTAATTCATATACCAAAAACAAACTAATAATATTCATTAAATTTACGAAAATAAAGTTGAAAATGGAAAAAAAAAACTAAAAACAAGGTTGAAAATATAGATGAAGAAAAAAATGTTGAAAATGAAGGAATTTTTTTTTCCTCATTTTCAACCTTGTTTTCAATTCCTATACTAAAAATAAACTAATAGAATTCATTAAATTCATGAAAATAAGGTTGAAAATGTTGAAGAAAAATTTAAAACTAAAGTTGATTACCTAAAATCGACTTCTCCTAGAATTATTCATTAATATATAATGCATGAAGTTAAAAATTGTTATATTGTTTCATCGTCTCATGAAAATAAATAATCCACAAATAAGTGAAAGGAAAAGTATTTTAATTTTTAATAAAGAGTAAATCTAATATTTATAAGTCTTATTTTTTTTATATACATCCAGCACGTCTCTTATGTGGAAATTAGTGCATGCTATTATACTAAAACATGTTTAGTACTTCAATTTTTTTTTTTTAAGTTATAATAGATATGTCTCACTACAAATGGTGTGTGTAGCAAACATCTATGATAAAACATAACAGAATGATCATAAGATGATGATAATGATTAAGAATTTATAAGAGCCATTAATTATGACTGCAAGTACTCATGATGAAGCTAGAATAAATAAAATATTGTAAACTATATATACTTAGATCACGAGCCGGCCAATATACTCATGACTAGTCACGCTTACATACAATCCTGATCAAAACCCAATTGAAGTTCATCAATATTGTTGTTTTGGATATGTAAATGTACTCTGGGGCCATCAGATCTTTCCGGAGCTTCTATCTTGTCGTTGCTTTGTTTTCAAATCAGAATCTTAATCTTGTATGCAAATTGGTATCTTTGTCAGGTGATCGGAACCTAACTACTCATAGATCTCTTCAAAGTTTTGTAATGGAAATGTATTCATAATGCTGGATTTGGTTTTCATGAGTAGGGAATTTAGACCCAGCTTCGTTTATAACCCAACATTTGATTAGTCATAGATTGTGATGATCAAGTAATTAGAGAGAACCAACCACCATTAAACATAATAAAGTAATACTACTATATATTCTAATCATTAACTCTACTCTTATATCTTCATTTTTTAAATTATTAATATTTATTCGTTATCTTATAATATGATATTAAATTATTAAAAAATTATTTGAATGATCTAGTACCTAACTTGTTTGTTGCATTAATTAGTAGAATATTAAAAAGATGATCATGATCATTAAAATTAAGATAAGTAATATTTTTTGTAATTAGATGAGACGGTCCATAAAGTAGGAAAAGAAAGAAAAGAAAGAAAATCACAACCCAATGATCGGTTCTGACGAGAAATCGGAAAAGAAAGAAAATGAAGACTAAAAAGAATAAGTACAGTACCAGCCCCTCATCACCAACCATTATTTGGGTTGGATCTCCTTGGGATTGAGACAAGGAAAGATTTGACTAGATGACAGGATCTAATAGTTGTCACAAAATTAGAATAAAAACTATACATATGTAGAAAAGTTGAGCTTTAATTGATATTGCTTTCAGTACTATATATTGAATCAATGATTGATTGTACATGTTTCTTTCTCTTTTTCTTTTTCTTTTTTTAAATATATATATAGTCTACATTTTCTGAGCTGGTACTGGGACCAATATTTCTATTTATAACGGGGTCTAAGACAAAGTATTCATTCAGCAACGTTTTCAGCCCTCTTCTAGTTTTTTCAGTTTCTCTCGTGTCCAGCCTATATATAGCAGCTTTCTTTGAAAAACTAAAAGACTGCATCTTACATTAATTAGAGTACAGCTAGCTATAAGTTATGGCTATAGAGATTGAGCAACAACCTTCTTCAGCTGTGGGACTCTCAAAAGTTGCAGTTTCTGAAACTCATGGAGAAGATTCCCCATATTTTGCAGGCTGGAAAGCATACGATGAAAACCCTTATGATGAACACACTAATCCATCCGGAGTTGTTCAGATGGGCTTGGCAGAAAATCAAGTAAGTAACTGCAACACTACTCTGACACATTAATACAAGAAAAACTAATTATATTTGTCACCGATTATTTGCAATTTGCATAACGACTATTTGTGATAAAAACAAACTATTTTAATAGATTTAATAAGAAATAACTGTGCATGTAGCTAGGATGGTGTTTAGAGTTTCTTGGTTCATTAAATTTGCATCTAACTTTGTTTATGATGTCTTAAAACAGGTTTCATTTGATTTGCTAGAAGATTACTTAGAAAAGAACTCAGAAGCCTCTAGCTGGGGATCGAAAGGAGTATCTGGAGGGTTTAGAGAGAATGCTTTGTTTCAAGATTACCATGGACTTCAATCATTCAGAAAGGCAATGGCAAATTTTATGGGAAAAATAAGAGGAGGGAGAGCTAAATTCGACCCCGAAAGAGTGGTCCTAACCGCAGGTGCAACTGCTGCAAATGAGCTGTTGACCTTCATTCTGGCAGATCCTGGAGATGCTTTGCTTGTTCCAACCCCTTACTATCCAGGGTAAGGCATATCCCCTTGCAAAGTTGCTCGTATGCATGTAAATATTATATGACATTTATAACATTTATTATTGAAAAATAATTTGATTATAAAGTGATTATAAAAAGTAATTTTATAAAATTAACCTATTTTAATTTAATTCGTCAGATAAAACTATTTGTTTTATAAAATAAATTTAATAAATTAAATAAAGTCATGTCAATAATTTATAAAATTATTTATATATAATTTTTTAATGGATGTAGTAGCACTCATATTCTCAAACTAATGTCAATTTCAATTCTCTTTCTTTTCAGATTCGATAGAGATTTAAGGTGGAGAACCGGTGTAAAAATCGTGCCAGTCCACTGTGACAGCTCAAGTGGTTTCCAGATTACTCCAAAAGCTTTAGAAGCCGCATATAATGCTGCAGAAGCCAAGAACATCAAAGTCAGAGGGGTACTCATCACAAACCCTTCAAACCCATTAGGTGCAACGATTCAACGGGAAGTTCTCGAAGACATTCTTGACTTCGTCACTCGCAAGAACATCCATCTTGTCTCCGACGAAATCTACTCCGGATCTGTCTTCTCGTCGTCGGAGTTCACAAGCATTGCAGAAGTCCTCGCCGCTCAAAATTACAAGAATGCAGAGAGAGTTCACATTGTTTACAGTCTTTCAAAAGACCTCGGACTTCCAGGTTTTAGAGTCGGCACGATTTACTCTTACAACGACAAGGTGGTGACAACAGCGAGGAGGATGTCGAGCTTCACCTTAATTTCTTCGCAAACACAGCATCTGTTGGCAGCCATGTTGTCCGACAACAAGTTTACTGAAAACTACATAAAGACAAACCGAGAGAGGCTGAGGAAGAGATACGAAATGATCATTGAAGGTCTGAGGAGTTCTGGGATTGAGTGTTTGAAAGGAAATGCAGGGTTGTTTTGTTGGATGAATCTGAGTCCGTTTTTGGAGAAAGCAACGAGAGAGGGCGAATTGGCTCTTTGGAACTCTATACTGAATGAAGTAAAGCTAAATATATCTCCAGGATCGTCTTGCCATTGTTCAGAACCGGGATGGTTCAGGGTTTGTTTTGCTAACATGAGCGAGCAGACACTGGAAGTCGCGTTGAAAAGAATACACAATTTCATGGAACAACGACGAGAGCTGAAACAGATGAAGATCATGATGATCTAATCGATCTCATCTTCTCAGTAATTAATCAGCTTTTTTATTTTATTTTATTTTTTCTTGTTTTTTATGGTTCTGCCCCATTTTGAATATTCTTTGGATGACAAAACCCAGTTGATCAACCATTGGGATTGTTTCATCATTGATTATACTGTAAAACGTACAGATCATCGTGTTGGAATATATATTTGTTTTTTCTTGCTTCGCTAGAAGCAAGTTCCCAGAAATTCCCGTGTTTTATATATATATATATAAAATATATCGAAGTTAGCTACTTGCGAATTTGCAAATAAATCTTTGTATTTGATGTTGATATCATGAATCATGGGCACAAACATTCAATGCAAGTGAGTTAAATATTAATTAAAATAAATATTAATTATGGGGATTAATTTAAGGTTATATATAATTAATGGACCAAGCATCTTGGCTAGGTTGCCTCTTATAACACCTTTGACATTAGAAATAAAGCTCATGAACTTGTTACGGTGATCATGCATGCAGGCATGCTCAGACATAACTTAATTATATAGCTTGACTAATTAAGATGTAATTATTAGATAATTAAGATCATATGCTTTGCTTTTAATACATAATGATGCTTAATTTATACCAAAAAGAGTTCTCCAAGTGATATATATGATAAATGTTATAGCCACCAAATCTGGAGCTTAAACTAATTAAAGAGAAATGGATTTAGCTAATTAAAGAACAACAAGGATTAATTAGAAGCTGCGCACGCGCGCGCATGCATCGAGCATCTCCTACCTACCATAAAGAATATATTTTTATTTGATTAGATATCCTATATATGCATGTCTTGACTTTGAGGCTTTGAAGTACATCTCTTCCTCATGGTTTTATTGGCCCGTTTACTTTTAAAGTATACTTTGACTTTAACAATACTGTTTCTAATTAATTCAGATAATTATTAGGAAATTAATGATCATTGTGTGACATTATATTAATTTAGGATTCAGTAGTAAGCTTTTATCACCTTATAAAAACCCAATGTTTGGTAACAAAACGTACTTCTTTATAATTTTATATTGAAATAATCACCTAACTAGCTTCCACGTCAATTAACATGGTTTTAATTTCCAATTATGTAGTCAAATGTCACTTATCTTAATCCAAATAGCCTAATTTTAGGTATCAATTCCAACAAACTCAAATAATTCTTGATATACATGACTTCTAATCGTCGATTAGGCCTGGTACTCCAACACGATCTTCCCAGCCAAAATTATAATTACCTTATAGGCCTTTTTTTTTAAAAAAAATTCTTTTGGGTGCATGTAGTATATACACCCTAGATCTTGTAAGTAATTAAGTGCTTGTTTGGAAAGTGAGATCATCTCATATCAAAACTTTTCATAAGTAATTTGATTTTCAAACATCATTCAAACACAAACAGTACTCTCCAATTTTAAATTTTTAACTTTTTTTTTATCTAATTAGTATCTAATTATTATAAATTTCCTAAACTTCCAAACAAAATATTAAAAAAAACTATGTTTTCAAATCTTAAAATTGAATAAATATTATATTTTCATAATTTTTTAACTGGATAATATTTATTATTCAGCTAATTCTTTTATCTCTCATTTTTTTAATACGTAATAAAATATTTAATTAAAGACTTGTTCATTTTATATTTTGGTAAAAACAAAAAAATAAAAATGAAGGAACAAGGAGATCATCACGAATCGCATGCTTAGTTCCCACGTGTTAAGGCACATTATGAGTGTTGGGACTCTATATCTTCCCGTTCGCAATTTCTTTTCAGTAATGATTTGGCCATAGATATAAGTATCAAATGTATAAATTTTGTATAAATTATATTTTTTAAATAATATTAACAGATCATAAGGATTCTCTCCAAATTTTCAGCAATATAATTTTAAGAAATTAGCATCAATTTTGTAATTATAAATCCATAACATACTAGAAATAGTTATCTTAAATGGATATTTGACAAATTTCTCATATTTATATATTTGACAATTTTCTTATTGTAAATTAAAACTTTAGAAATATAAATTTATATATTTGACATATAATTTAACATTCTTTTTTACAAAAAAAAAAAAATATATATATATATATATACACAAAATTTATATTTTTAAAACTTGTATATAAATTTTCTTTATTTCTTTAACACCTCAGAACCAACGTCCCTCTTTTTAATTTCATCGTTTAAAAGCAGGTAAGAAAAGTCAAACTGTCCAACTAGCTAAAAAACAACTCAACCATCACAGTCGTCCGATCACCTGTTGTGACTGACACGTAGATATATGCGGGAGGCGTAATAATGTAATGTTAATCAGACCCATGCTGGTGCCACCGGCCAACTACTTTTTGGTTCACAGTAATGATTAGCCAGCGGAATGCCGTTGCGTGATTGTTGCCGGTACTGAGCCAGTACGACTACGCACTGTCCGCATTTGAATCGTGTCGCACTTCCAAATTTTAATTAAGAAACTCATTTTTTATAAATTTAATTAGTTACTTTTAAATAATATTAAATAATAAACTCTAAATTTTTAATTTTTTTATTTAAAATATTTATTCATTATTAAAAATATATATTAATTTTCTAATATTCATATTACTTTAATGAATATAACTTTTTAACGATTTTTTTTATAACGATTATATTCTTCTAACAGTAATATTCTTCTAACAGTAATATCTTTTCAATGGATATATTCTTTTTAACTTATTTTTTTACAACAAAATCTGATGGTTATATTTTACCAATGAATATATTTTCAATGGACATGCCAGAGTACATATGTATTTTGTACGAGACATATGCCAACCCAAAATGACACATATCCACACAAAGTGTAGTTCCGAAAAAAAGATTTTGAGTAATATTAAATAACCAAAAACACAAAAAGTTCTCAAACCGACGGAACTAATGAAAAATAAAAAACTGCGTTCAATAAGACATTCCCTTAGCAGTCACATATATAAATAACAACTGTTAGGTTTCAGCAAATTCTAGATTTGTTTCGAATAACTCTCAACTAAGATCAATATAAAATAAATTAGAACAAAGATCAAAATCAATAGAAACAATAATAGCAAGAAAGAAAGCAAGAAAAATATATAAGTATTTACGTAGTTCGATCTCTATTGAATCTACATTCACGGTGGGAACTAACTCAGATGTATTCTTATTGATCTACCAAAGATTTACAAGGCATCACTACAAGTTTTACCAGTTTAAACTCTCTATTGAGTTTCACTTTGTTTCACACTTTCTGTTTTATATCCTAAGGAGATGAATAATATCGCCATTCTCTCTCTCTCTCTCTCTCTCTCTCTCTCATACAACTGAGATAAAGAGCCTTATATATGAGCGGCAAAATAAACCCTAAATATAATAAGATGACGACACGTGTCTTCTTCTTAAGCTATTAGATTACAGACCTTTGTAATTAACAAATTACAAATATAGATATGCTACTTCTAATTATTTACACAATTATATTACAGAACGTATATTTACCACGTTCACACTCAATTTCCTTAGCATTCACATATAAATATTTGCAATTCATATTGTACTTTTTTGAATTTAGTAATAGTATATGTACTTTAAAATTACTTTTCAAGATAATAGCGAGTGATGCAAGAAATGTCCATGTTAAAGGACTTGAATTTGGCAATTGTTTCATTCTTGACTTTCTTCCTAGGAGTCGAATCGTATTGGTCAATAAATTGTTTCAGACTGATTCTTGAGTGCACGTAGTCATTGAAAATGTGTGAGATCCCAGACTTGCGTGTATTTTTGCATGTTATTTTATTTTCGGTATTAATTATTTTAATTTATTTTAATCATATTATTAGTCGTATTCTATTTATTTAAGATATTTATTTGAGCTATTAATTAGTTAATATTGAGTTACGTTGCTTTTCTTAATTATTTTAATGAGTTAATTATTTTAATAAGTAGAATTAAATTCCTTTATTTTATTTGTGATTTTATTTGATGTGTTTTATTTATTTAATTAAATGTATTTTGGAATGGGTTTTTATGTACTTATATTTATGTTGTGATTTTTAGTGTTTTTATATCCACGTGATGGGAATTGGACTGTATTTCCTTTCCTTCCTTTTTTCCTTTTTCCTTTTTATTCTCTTTTTTTTTTCTTTTTCCTCCATTTTTCCCCTGTTTCCCAGCCCTTCCCCGCGTGCCTAGCCCCCTCCCTTGCCTCCTCTCCCTCTCGCCCGTCCCTTCTCCCTCAACCCAAGGCTGCTGCCGGCCACCCACCGGTGACACCGCCCAGCCCACTGCTTTCCCCACACACCGGTAACCTCCTTTGCACCGGTAGTGCACCTCACGGCAGCTCTTAGCCTGCGTGTGAGTCCTCTACCCGAAATGGCCATTTTTTCTACCTGAAATGGCCATTTTTTCTACCTGAAATGGCCATTTTTGCTTCCTTTGCATTTTTCGGCCACCGCCGGCCACTCCTTAGCCTCCAATCACCACCACTAGACTCCCCACCCTCCAGCGAGCATAACCTACCGCCCAAAGCCACCCATCGCCGCCGGTTACCCCCTCCACCCGAAATGAGTTTTAAACGGATTCATCTTCGCCGCGCCGCCGTCCGGCCACCATAGACCTCACCACCGCCACCAAAAGACTCCCCTCGCCCAGCCGGTCAACCCTCTAGCTCAGTTTCCCCAACCGCGCCCTCACCTTCCCGGTATAACCCCAAACCTGAAAATGGGTTTTCACCCCATTTGACCCCGATCCGCCACCTTCCAGTGGTTGTGCTGCCACACTACCACCTCCATGAGATTCCCCACCCTTCAAAGAGTATCTCCCTAAATTTTGGTGTTAAACCGAGTATTTTAGCCTAACGTACATGTGACCGCTACAAACGCTGCAGATTGGCGTTGTTCAAGGATTTACGTTTTTACTGCTGTAAGTACTTTCCAAACAAGTTTTAAAATTTAAATATATTTTTGGCATCAACAGTTATTATGTTTGATTATTGTTGCTATGTGTTGGTTGATGTTGGTATTTGTTTGTTGATTGGATTAATTAAATGTTGGATAATTACTGCATGGTTGTCTGCATTGTGTATTTACGCACATGTTCATGGAAATATTTGGAAAGTGGATTTTTGCATGATTTTGGATATTCATGTGTTGAGAATGGAAACTGGGATTTAAATTAAGTTCAACGGATTTTAATGGTTTTGGGCTGAGTCATAACGGGGACGGCGATACATAACGCTCGTTGTGATCAGCGTGTGAGTGTGTGGATGACATAATGGGGACGGCGATACGTAACGCCCATTATGGTCATGGGGTGTGCATTTCATATCGAGGACGGTGATACGTAACGCCCGGTATGAAATGAGTGTGTGTGGATCGTAATGGAGACGGTGATACGTAAAGCCCATTATAGTTTCGGGTGCGTGTGTAAATCATATCGGGGATGGCGATACGTAACACCCGGTATGATTGGTTTTGAGGATTTTATTTTATGGAAAATGATGGGTGATTTTATTGGAATTTTATTATGGATTAAATTGGGATTTTGACGAGTGTGGTTATTTCATTAACTTTGAGGAAGATAATTTTAAGTCTCATGCATATGGTAATTGTTCATGGTTGTTGTTATGGCATTAATGTATTTGTCTTTGGGTTTGGTTGTGTTGTACTTACCTGCGATGCCATCTTGGCGTCGTAATTTTTTTTTAATGCAAATTATGAAGAGGCTGAACCTGAGGAAACGGTTTTGCCGTTGAGGTGATATTAATATTAATTGTTATCTCGAAAAATTTATTTTTCCCTTTTTATAAATATGTATTTGTTTAATTGAATCTTTGGATAACTGTATTAAATCTCCTATTGGAGAATTTATATTAAATTGGTTTGTTATTTATAAAAATTCTGGTACTTAGATAATAATTTATTATCCGCTGCGACCTATATTTTATGTATGTCATGTGTGTGCACACGTTTGACATTTGTCGTTAGGATGTGTGACCCGTGTTGTCATTATCCTGACGCCTCGATTCCCGTGTTATTTTAAGGAGAATTTAGGGGCGTCACAAAATGCATTCATTCCTTCACTACACTGTGTAGTTGACATTTATGCCCAAAATGTGTCTCTAACGTAAGCCGACATCCAAAAATGAAGATAACTATACAGTGATATCAACCATACATTTTCATGCAAATCATACGTATTAAGCATACATCACTAATGTTCCTCAAATTCATGCTTACTGAAAGAGTCATAAACGCACATATGTATTGTACTCTCGATTTTCCCATATTGACAATATGATCCAAACTTCTCAAGAAGCCTTTTCATTATATGCCACAAGTAGAATCAATGTCTAGAAGTTGGAAACACTCTCAAAATTGTAATTTTCATAGCCTTCTCTTGGTTTGTGATGATTGTATTTAAGGATTAATTATCCATACACTGCAACCACGACTCAAATAACCACCCGAATGTATCTGCATCTTCACTATATATCAATTCACACCCGAGTAGGATTGATTGTCCATGATGGTTCACACCCACAAATGGCGCAAAATGTATTTTATATGTATTAGTCAGATATGTTGTATTAAACGTAATCACATCTCCGAATGATTCATACACAACTCGACTCTGGACATCTGCCCAAAAAACATTCTTTAATCACATGTCTTTATCAATGTCTATCTTATAATAAAATGTCAGATTTCTTTTTTACATATTTTCAAAATAATTACATAGAGTTACACCACCTCCAACCCCGAGACGAAGTTGTCATACTTTGTCAATATAGTTTCGACACTCCTCCCCACATGTTACATTCTCAATAACCCACCGCCTTAATAACCATAGATTTCAAATTTTTGGTTGTCTTTATTCCTGCCTCGACATTTATTTCAAGCCTCTTAGCGACGCAAGAATCAACCATCTTAAAGCATCTGAAATATCTTATATTTCTCGGACTATAGGCATGTATGTGATCCAATATCACTTTAGATACAATATATCCACATTCATCATTGAATAATTTATTAAGTTTAGCCTTACACCCTATCTTTACTGTTTGTCTCGATTTCATAACATTGGCAACCCTACTTTTTGCTATGCCTCCTCGTGCATATGCAAAACAAAACCATCTTACAATTCCATCGTCATCCTATCTAATATTCCTTTGGATACCCCAAATCATTTCTTCTTACCATATTTCATATAGTAAGCATGTACTTCTTCAATAGATGAAAATTGCATTCTAACGGTAGATTCTTCAATAATTTCATCACATCCAATCTTAATGGTGGGTAGTGGGTACCCGCATCCGTTTCCCTGCCCGAGAACCGTCCCACACCGCATGATGAATGCGATTTAATCCGCCTTACAAGCGGGGGTCAGGATCCCTCGACCCGCATTTATGGTGGGAAGCAAGGGCAGGGGCGGGGGCTGGAAGGGGTGAAACTTCATCCCGCACATACCCTATCCCGCCCCCGCCCCATTTATTAATTAATTAAATAATTTCATATATGTATTAATAGATTATATATAATAATATATATTAAAATATATATATTAATAGATTATATATATACGCAAGCACAAAACGACGTCTGCCTGGTATTTTTTTTTTAAATACCCTAGCAGTGAGCAAGATTTATGGGTTATTAACCCATAATCAAAACGAAGTCATTTTGATAGTGGGTTAATAACCAAGCTGCTGCCCCCTCCCCCTGTATTCGACTTTGAGTTTCCCTATTTCCCCCAAATCTTCAAATCCCTCGATCTCATTTGCCAATTCTCCTCTCTGTGATGTCGTCATGCCTTCGATCAGATTTTTCGGTGACGCCATTGAGTAATCGTCACCCCAACAAACTTCTCTGTTTTCCTGTAGTCTCTCAATCCCGATTCACCGAATGTAAGCCCATCGAGTCCGATTCTCATATGCCCTAAATATATATATATATATTTAATTATTTGTTGAATATGGATGGATATTGGAGGATGAGATTGTGATTGTATGCTGTGGATGATTTGATTATGCATGTAAATGTGAATGTATTGTTTGGAATTTTTTAGAGTTTGGGATTGAATGTGGTGGCGAGGGGCGGGCAGCTGGACCTTCACCCCAGCCACTCCGTTGCTGGATTGGGGTACCCCGCCTCCATGCATGCGGAGGCAGGGGGCAGAGCGAAAAAAAATACCCCGTCATGCGGGGGCGGGGGCAGAGGGAGGGGTGCCCCGCCCCAGGTAGGGCGAGTAGCACCCCTATCCAATCTCCTTATCAGATTCATCACTTGGATATTTTATGTTGTCATCCTTTGTAACATTTGAATTATCTACAAAGATACCCAAAACTTGTTCGAGAATAAGAAAAATGCATTGTATATGAAAGAACAAGCAAAGAAAAAGAAAACAAATACCATGGTAAGAGTATGAATTTAATTTATTAATATAATATAATGGATTAGTTTTGAAAAAAAATTACAATGGTTATTTTAGAATTATAGAATTACAAATAGAAAAATAAAAGATGCGCATCATATGTGAGATTGCCTTCATTAGAAAAATAAAAATCGGTTGATGTAATTAATTGGAGATAATTTTGAGATTGCCTTACAAACATTATTTTGCTTTTGAGTTTATCATTGAAGCTTCAAGTGGGACATGAACTTACCAGCCAAGTTTTGCTGATCCCACCATCTCATTCTCATATTCACTCGTTTTGATTTCACTGCCTAGGTACATCTATTAAGGGTGGGGTTTCGATCACATTTTTGACATATCCTTTTGTTGGTCAATTGTGTTCCCCACTTTCATATGCTCATTTACATATATACTAATAAATATCTCATCTAATATATCTTCCATTTGATCAATTTCACTATGGAAAAACATGTACTAAACAAGTGCTCTACATATAGATGAAGTCCAAAAGCAAAAATTTCACTGCGGCATTCTTTCGAGCACTTAGTCCTCTGAAAATCAGCTTGCATCAGGAGTTGAATCCCATCAGATGAAATCTAGAAATTCACAAGACTCATTTGCAAGCCATGAAAATACAATCATCGTACAAACAAGCAGTTAAAAAAGACGCCCAAATTTACAATGAATGTCCAAAAAATCAACCTGCGGGGTTTGATGGGTTTGGAGGGGAGGAGATTGGCATCCTCACTAGAGCACTAGAGGGGAGCATTGCAACTGGTTGGAGATGAAGTTGGAGCTTGGGGTTGTTGCCGAAACTTTTTCTGTTGCCAGAGCTTGGGGCTGTTGCCAGAGATAGTGTTGTAACGAGCCTACAGGGTCAACAAATAGAGGAAGAAATTTGGGGGTCTTGTTTTGGGTCTTCACAAGCTAGGAGAGGGAATGCTTTCTCCATTTCCAGAATGGGGGATGTTGTCAGACGGCGATAGCTTGTTGAATGGTGTCATCAAGCTTGGACCCCCCTAATTCTTTGAACCCGAGCTTAGAGGTTGTTACTACGGGAGAAATCGAGACTATTTTCTTTCACATTATTGGACGCAGACGTGTTTATGTTTTTGCCAGCTCAATGTCTCCACGTTAAGGAGGAGTGCGAATGTGTTCCCAAAATCGAGATCCCCAACATTTTCCTTAGTTTTTATTCAAATATAATTTTTAGGAGTCAAATAGCCCTAAATGAGCAACATTGGAGCAATACAAATCATGTTGCATTTGCATGTTCAAGTCGTCATTCTTCCTTAACTTTGTTATAATAGTTTTTGTTGCATGTAACTTAAGGAAGACAATTGCTTGACATATTCAAATTCTCGCATGGTTAGACTAAAATCTCCAAAATGAGAAATTACGTAGGTCGATAGCAACAATGATAAATATCTATATGCAAACAATAGAAATACTTTGTTTATAAAAGAATTATATAAAAATAATTTTACAGACTTATATGACTCAATGTAAGTTATTAGATTGTAAAATTACACTTATTGTAAGTTAGATTTAACGAATCATATTATGCCATGTTAATTTATGATATTATTTTTAGATAATATTTGTATAGTGGAAAATGTTTTAATTATAAAGGAATTACGTAAAAGTAAACTCACAAATTGATGTGTTTTGATATGGTTCGTTAGATTATAAAGTTATTTTTATTTTATTATAAAATAAATCTAACGGATTCTATAAAACTATATCAATTTGTGATTTTTTTTTTTTATATATAATTTTTTTTATATTTATAGCAATTTTCATATATAATTACAGTAGTTCTCATAAAGAAATTAAGTAGGAGTTTTGATTTAAGCTTCTTTATGGTTGGGCTAAAGCCTTCTCTATTTTCCCCTACACTAAACAACATAGCCCAAGCCCACGCCCAAGCGTGCACTTCCTCTAAAAGACTCTGGACCAAACTATCCCCTCAGAAGTGCACCAAAAGTGGATATTTTTGTTTAGCACTGAAATACACTAGCAAATATGAATGCTTCAAACTATAATTCTGTACACACTTTCTACAGCTTGTGATTCTTTACAAGAACAATAAATAGACTCATCAAACAATGCTATTAGTCGAGAAGTGTCTATATTTATTGAATGACAATTACTGAACCATGAAGCACAAAACGAGCTTTTTACTTTAAAAAAAAAGTAATAATAATAAATAAAAGATAAGAAAAGAGAAAAAATGATTTTCAAACAAACACAACAACTCTTAGCAGAAACATTGGAATATAATATTTTGTATATTGAGAAGTGTTGAATTCACAGAAATATTTCACAAATATAAATTCACAAATAAATAACTACAGTACCTTTGATAGTTGTTTCCACCTCAATTCCTTCATCTCAAGTAACAAAATTCTAGCGGTTGATACTAATTTTCCGTTTATCGTAAATATCAAAATTAGATTATTAATGGGGTTAAAAAAAATTAAACTAATAGTATTATGTTTTAAAAAATAGAATATCAATTATAATTTCGTGTTCACAAAATATTTACTTATCATAACTTTATCTAATTGAAGGTTGTTTTTGTAATTTTAGGACTTTTCTTAGTTCATTAAGAAAATGGAAGATGCTGGAGTTGGTTCCATCCTTCTACAAAAATAGTTGAATCTGTCGGCGGACATAAGGGGTAATATTGTCTATACTATCGGGACCGGCGACCTCTTACGACCTCATCTCTGCAACGGTAACCACTAATGACTTCTGATGTGCCCCACGCAAACTTAAATTTAAAATAAGTGTTGTCTATTATAGCCGGCGGCGACTCCATCTGGATTGAGACTGAATGTTTCTCTATTTATCACGTAAAATTATATTTATCTTATTTTATTTTATTGTATTTTTTAATTTATTTTATTTTTTATTGTGTTTTTTAATTTTTAATTTATATTATATTTTAAAAAAAAATTATTATATTTTCTTATTTATTATTGGGACTGTTTTTAACGGACCGATCTCAGGTTTTCTCTAAGAGGGGAATCTTGGAAAAGTCTAATAGAATAGGAACCGAAGAAGATACCGACGAGGGACGAATCATAAGGGGAAGGTCAGCGACGACTCAATTTTGCCAGCGGAAATGCTGCGTGGTGCCGGATTCTCCCTTGTGCCCGTGGCATTTGCCTTCGTTTTCACCTTCGTCGCCGAGTGCTCTATCAATAACTCCGAGGTAACTCTCTCTCTCTCTCTCTCTCTCTCTCTGTGTTTGTTTACAGCGAAAACGTAACTACTCATCGAGAATTTTCGGATCTTAAAAACCCATTCCTGAAAACTTTAATTTCCGACTCTCCTGAGCGACAGGTAACGTGCAGCAGAACCTGTGTTGCCAAGAATTGCGATAGTAAGCCCGATCCAGATCTTTCTACTACGTTTATTAAATTATCTAAAATCTCTCGTTACCTGTTTATTTGTTCATTCGATTACGAATTTTTTTTTCTCTCTTTTCGTTTTTTTTTTTTTTATAAATTTTGGAATGCTAGATGCTGGGATACGGTACGGAAAGTACTGCGGAGTAGGGTGGACCGGTTGTCCCGGAGAAAAACCGTGCGATGATGTCGATGCTTGTTGCAAAATTCACGACGAATGCGTCGGAAAACATGGTACATTTCTACATATCTAGTGGATTTGTATCCATAAACATTGGCTCTGCAAATGTTTGAGACATTCTTTTTTTATAGGTACTTTTGTATTGAATTTCCTAAAGATAAGTTGGAGTAATGCTGAAAGAGGAAATTAACGCATGTCTGTTGCATGTTATATGGTCATAAGCATGGTAAAAAGATGATATTTAGAGTAGAATTTAAGCTCTAGATTGATTTATCATAACCGTTCAATATGTTTATTGGTATAGCTATAATAATTGTAAATCTTCAGTGTCAAATGAAATGGGAAAAAAAATTGATTCACATGTATCTGGTCTATGTTATATATAGAAGTTGACAAAGTCTGAAATGCTTAGTATGAAGAAGACGTTGCAGAAAGATGGTTCAGAAGATTAATATTCATATGCCTGACTTTGGTTTAATTGATTCAAGGGGATGTTGGCTTCTGGAAAGCAATTGGGTCCTTTCATGCCATTTTCTTTGCATGTTGTTTCAACTGAAAAACAAATAAACTCTGTAATTATAGTTGGGGGACTTCATGGTGGATTGGTGTTTTTCTTTTAATCTGGGTGGATTTTGAAAGAAGGAAGTTACTATGATTTTTTTTTTTTTTTTTTCAAGACAGATTTGCATTTTTTCGAAAACACATTTGCTTTTTTGGTTTATTATCCAGTGAGGAAAGGACAAAGAGTGGCATTTTGTGAGCAGCATAAACTGATGTCTGCACTTTTGTACCAGCTTAAAAATGATTGATTGCATGTAACACAAAATTAGTAGAAATGTGAATATGATGACATTCTATTAAGGATCATATTCTTACGCTGAAAATTGTTGTAATGCCCCAATGGAAAGCCCAAACCACATGACCTATACTCCAAAAGGACTAGTTAATGATACAATTGGAGCCCCATTGGAACCTTATAAAGAGCTAGAACTTCTCCTTCCCAAACAATGTGGGATCCCATACACCACCTATCTTATCATTCTCATATGGAGTATCACAATCTACCCCCCTTAAATGTCCAACGTCCTCGTCGGGTCTGTCTATTGTAGGTGGCACGGCTCAAGTCCCACATTTCTGGTTGGGATAGGCTCTGATACCATTTGTAACGCCCCAATGGAAAGCCCAAACCACATGACCTATACTCCAAAAGGACTAGTCAATGATACAATTGGAGCCCCATTGGAATCTTATAAAGAGCTAGAACTTCTCCTTCCCAAGCAATGTGGGATCCCATACACCACCTATCTTATCATTCTCATATGGGGTATCACAATTGTATTTCTAAATCCTGCTTGCACAATAATTATCTTGAGGCCACCTCCAAAATTCTGCATGCTTCAGTATATCGCCCTGTATGCAAGGGCAGACCTAGATTAGCTTTTGGGGGACCATGGCCCCCAAAATACTCTAAATAAATATAAAAACTAATGCTGTTAGTTTGTATAAATTTTCCTCATAGGTATTTTGATCTCAGGCAATTTCCATTGAATCAGACAAAAAATATATATTGAAGTCCAAATTAATTTAATTTGCTGCTAATAAGTGTGTTCATTTGAGATGTATGTGGAATTATGGACTTCTTGATAAGAGTCCCCAAAGCTCTTAAAGTATCGTATATAAAAGCTTAAGCGTGTATCAATGTATGAAACAAACACCACAAGTCTACAACCTAAGAAAAACCTTTTCTCCATCCACACACTATGCTTTCTGTTTTTGAATAGGTTTTGTTAGTGTTAGATTTAGACCAGCAGTTCTGATACGTATAACGTTACAAGAAACAAGACTTAGACTTGCTTTTTCAAAAATGCATACGCGCACAAAACAAGACTACAGTTATTTAGGTGCTTATCTGCATATGTGAGTTGGCTCCCATAAAACAATTCATGGTTCTGCCCTTGCTTATACGTGTGGGGCGAGGAAGACTGCAATGCCTAGAGAATTTCGTAGGGTGAGAAGGCATTGGATAACTTGTCAAGGAAAACAAAATGATCTCTTTGAAGAAACCAAGAAATTTTCTTTTTATATATATGTGATCAATAATTATTATAGAAATTATAGAATTTGTTATAGGAATTATTGGCCTGTTTGTCAAATAATTGGAATAGGAAATTATTCTGGTTCTGGTGATTATAGATCTTCCCCAAGTGATTCATGTGTTGTTTGGTGTACATGTGATCAATAAAACATGGGGTTTTGCAGGTTTGAACAATGTGAAATGTCATGAGAAGTTTAAGAGCTGCATAAAGAAAGTACAGAAATCTGGGAAGGTCGGATTCTCTCGGGAGTGTCCTTATGAGACAGCTGTGGCTACCATGATCCAAGGTATGGATTTGGCCATCTTAATGAGCCAGTTAACTAATTCCAAGTTTGAACTCTGACTTGCCAAATTTAGGGCTCCTCAAATTCGAAATCATTTAGAGGGGAAAAAAATGGTTGTATCTGATTTTACAGATCGTTAATTTTCAATGTGGATCCGATAGTCCAATCTGGTTTGGGTCGTGTCCCCAGTTTTGAGATTAAATAATCATGTCAATTTCTCTTCCCCTTCTTTTTTTATTTTTATTTTTTCCTTTCCACGTGATAGATAGAATTTGTGGCAAAAGAGATCAGACTTCTTCTTCAAGACGTATATGTTGGTATGTGGAGAAAGATAGATATAATTATAATTTTGTAAGTGGCGTTGTATGGTCATTTTAGATTAAAGTTTGATCTATTATTAAAAAAAATTAATTTTTTAATAATGATTTTTTTTTAAATGATTATATATCGATTGTAATTCTATAATTATATGTAGAATTTTTTTTTTTTTTTATAAGATAAGTTGATATATATATTTTTTTATTCCTTTTTTTGTGTTGGGTCCATGTGTAAGTAATTCATTACGAGAGAAGGAAAGAATCGAAGAAAGCGACAAGAAAGAAACCGGTAATAATACCTTTGCATCCTATCTTTCTTTCTGTTTAGTCATAGTCACCTCGTTCGATTTGACCGCAGTCGTTCTACAGTTTATACCCATGAAGCCGCGTGTAGGCGGGGAAGAAAAGAAAATTAAAAAAAAAATTGCAAAAAAATTGCTAGTGTGCGCCCAAATATTTTAATACAAATTTTATATTTTTTATATTTTAAAATTTTTTAAATATCTTCAAATGTTTTTAAAAAATAAAATATGCAGTATACTAAATATACACATTTAACTCTTAAGCAAAAAAATGAAAAAAAATTGAAGTACATAAACAATCAAAAAATGAGAATAAAATCGAGAGATATATTATAAGAGTACTAGTATTAGATTAATTAAATGCTAATATTTTTAAAATTTGAAGAAAATTAATGAAAATATTTTTATATTGAATTAGTCATTTATTTTTTGAATTTTGAAAAGTTTATAATTTTTTATTTTATTTTCTATATATGAAAAGAACTATTCATATTTCTATCTATTGAAAATAATTATATAAGTAATTATTTGATTAAAAAAATAAATTTTTAATAATTATTTAAGTATCAAATTAAATTATTAAAATATATATGATTAGTATAATTATAAAATATAAAAAAATATATATATATTCTTATTAAAAAAATAAATATAAATATGATTCTTCAAAAACAAAAAACATGCTAATTGTATGTTCGGGTTTGGGGGTGTGGCACCCTCCCCCGCTCTGGGATGCGGCGCGCGGGAATGGATCCCTCATCCATCTCGTCTCCCATCGATTTCAATAGTGCTTATTTACTTATTGGGCAAGAAAATTATTCATAGGCTCAAAAGTAACAAAAAATATTTTCTTTATTCAAATTATAAATTTAAATTTATAAATATTATCATAATTTAAAAATTAATAACAAAGATTTTAAATTTTGTTAGTGTATATGTTATGCAAGCTATAATGTGGCATAAATGAAGGTCACACTATAACTTGCACAAACTATTAAGTAAAAATTATACTTAATACTCATCCTTTTCCTTTTTTGTTTCTAGAAAGAAAAATGCTAAATGGTCTTAGTTTTGTTTTTTCATTTTGATCGTTTGTATATTCAATTAATTTTTTTAATAGTTAAAGAATTGATTATTAATTATTTTTTTAAAATATTTAAATATGTTTGAGAAATGTTTAAAAGAAAAAGGGAAATATTGCAATTATTCTAGTGGTAACTTTGAGGGGACAAAATGATAAGACGATAGTCGGATCGTTCGAAATTACATGTTTACAAAATTAAGCTTATTCAAGCCTTTTAGACATTTTAGTATAATTCATATTTGGGGAAATTGCACTCGGACCTTCTACTCAGATTTTTAAATTCAAAACGTTAAAGTTGTAATTTGGAGATAAAATAAAAAAATAAAATAAAAAATCGTGTGAGGGTGACATGATCTTAAAGTTAATTTTAGCAAAAAGTGTACTCCATAAATTTATAAATTAAGTTGTTACTGATAATTTTAATACCAAACAAATTGATAAATTAGAGATAACGTGTACCGTTATAATGGTCATCGTTTCCGAGTGCAACTTTTCTGTTTTCCCCACTGATAGGAAAGAAGAAAAAGATTGAAAATAACTCGCCAAATCTTTAAAAACAAAAAAACAAACATTTTCATGGGGTCACATGAATCTAACGAAAAGAAAGTGGGTAACAAGTGATTTTCAATTCCAGGTAAATCAAAAAGAATTTGTAATTATTGATGTGAAAAATAAAAAAGCCACAATATAAATTAATGGTTTCGCTTTCGCCAATCTGGCAAGGAAAATGAAAACCAACATGCAAAGAAACCTCTTGCGCCCGACCGACGCGTTTAAGAATGAAACATTCTCATAAATTGTAATTGTACAGGTGCTATAGGTTACAAAAACTGCTCTAATATTTTCTTTTAAATTAATTTATCTTCTTAACTCATTTTAAATTCATCATTATATTTTTTAAAATTTTTATATAAAATATAAAATTTTAAATTAAATTAATTTTTTTAAAATTTTAAAATAATAATAATAATATTTTTAACTTTCAAAATTTATTATTTCAACTTATATCACCTCGACTTCTTAAAACTTTTTCAAAAGCAAATGATTTGTATAGTTATAAAACATACAATGTTCTTTTTTTTTTTAATAAAAAAAAATCTTTAATTTTTTATTTTTATCAAATAAAATTGGCGAAAGACGAGAAAATAAATTGAGATGGATAGTGGAAAAAAAATTAAAGTCAAGCCCACGATCGGGGTGGCGCCTTGTACCTTCCTTACCAAAACATGAGAGATTGCGACTATAAAAACGTAAATTCGTTGGCACTGTAATAATCTCCCTTTCGATTCGGTTTTCCACTTTCGTCCCTCGACGAATCTTCTTCTTCTTCTTCTTCTTCTCTCTCTATTTTGGTTTGAATCCCGCTATCAAACTTCAATTACGAATAATCTAAACCGCGTATCGGACCTATCGGTTCCTTCCGTGTCCGATACCTAATTTTGCGACGTTTGCTCTGCAACTCGAAGGATCTGGATTTTTTGGTCTCTACTTTGTGTAGGCTATGTCTATGCTACATAGGAGTTTCAAGCCCGCCAAATGGTAATTTCTCCTATGTTTTCTCTCTCTCTCTCTCTCTCTCTCTCTGTTGTTTTTTTTCTTCTTGGCTATTAATTTTCAGTCTCTGTTTGGGTTCCGAGAAATCGTTGGAATTGAAACAAATTTTGGGGTTAATGAATCGGGTTCCGGTTGACTTGGCTGTTGTCAGATCCCAAGCTTTCTCTGAAACCGAACAGATTCTCTGTTGCGTGCATTTCTTTCTTTTGAATCATAGCAATTTTTGTCCCTTCCACCCCTATCCGGAGGCGGATTCTACTATTTGATTGACGTAATAAATTTGAATTTGTTGGATTTGGATCGCTGGTTTCTGTTGCAGCAAAACTGCGTTGAAGCTTGCGGTGTCTCGCATAAAGCTGTTGAAGAATAAGAGGGAAGCACAGGTGAAGCAGCTGAAGAGGGAAGTAGCTCAGTTGCTCGAGTCTGGGCAAGACCGGACTGCCAGAATTCGGGTTTGTTATGACAATTTGATTATAGATTGATAATCATTTGAACGTTTTCTAGTCATCTGTGGAGGTATTAGTTTTGGTTTGGTTGACTATCATTCGTACGGATATTATTGTTTCAGTAACAGTGGTATTGTCTATGATAAGATAATCGAGCCATTTTAGCGTCAAGGTATCAACGATTATAATAATTCGTGGCAGAGTATGCATGGTAATACTTTATGCTAGAATTACATTTGAAGGGGTTGCAGAAAGCAGAAAAATTAAGCAGCCTTAAAGGTCTAAAAGAGAATTCCATGGTAGGATGAGAAATTTGAAACAAGAATGGGCAATGGGCTTGAGTCTTTTCGTTATTGCCTGAAATATATTTTATCCTGGAATTACTATGATAGCAATGGAGAACTGATAATGGCGGTGCTTTGGAGGGTTAGAGGTGGAGGAGGAGAGGTAGACTGGGAAGTGAGAAATCAACAAAAAACTAAACGAAATAACTGACAACTCTAGTTGCACTATATCTATACCACTTAAAAGTTATGGAGTATGTTAAACTGTTTTGGCGAATACAATTTTAATAAATCCTATAATGGCATCTGCCACTCATTCATTTGACATGTCACAGACTTTTAACGTGTCATCTTGTCTCTTCATTTTCCACATCAGTAATTTTCCCCATGTGATGGAAAAAAGGGCTAAATTGCTACGAATTAAAATTTTCGAGGACTATGTTGGAATTCTTTTAGTTTCAGGGGTGAAAAATCAGTCTAGATTTTTGAGGACCAAAAAGTGTGTTTCAGCCATAACATATTCATATGCACAATTTCAATTAAGACAAGGATATCTTAATCCAAAGCTGCTTTTTGGAAAGAAATATTTGATGGACATGAAGCGAACAATTTCCTGGTTTTGAGGCCATCATTAAATCTACCAGGACCAAGATCTTTCCACTTTTATATAGTGGTATATTTGAGGCCTTCATTTTGGCTTTTTATTGGACTTTAGTAGCAAATTAACAAAGATTAACAACATATGAGGTCTTAAGTTAATGGTGAATTATATCTTGGTTTTTGTGGTCCTCCTTTTGTTAAGGTTTCATTTAAAGGAACTGTATGCCTTTTGTCCCTTTCTTCTTCTTGTTCTTTTTTTATGGTGATTTAACTTTTTGTGCTGCATCTCAGGTTGAACATGTTGTCAGGGAGGAGAAGACAACAGCAGCATATGAACTTATTGAGATATACTGCGAACTTATTGTGGCACGTCTATCAATCATTGAGTCACAAAAGTATGTAAATGTATAGAAAAACATAATTCTTATCTCAAATAATCCAACATTTTGTTGGAGTTTTCATGTTGGAGATTTATGCCCTTGTTTAAAGTCCTGTCTAATCGTGTGGCTTTAAAGTATTTATGTTACAATACAATTTAAGTTCTGTCCTGCTGTGTGAGATGTGAATTACAGTCTTTAGGTGTTCCCGTGTTAGATTCAGTATAGCATCTTGTACTTAGGTTGACATTTGACTTATAAAAGCTATTAGAAGTAAATGTCAACATTATGATCTTATCCGTGAAGGGTAGGGTGTATGGGATTTTCTCTTGCCTGTGCTTAGGAAGATAATTCTGTCAAAATAATGTAGTCTTTATTGGTCATACTTTCTTTCTCTTGGGTTTTGAGAGCTCGCATTGTAGTGACCTATTTGTATATTTTCAGAAACTGTCCCATTGATCTGAAGGAAGCAATTTCAAGTGTAATATTTGCAGCTCCAAGATGTGCAGACATTCCCGAGCTAATGGAAATTCGCAAACAGTTTACTGCTAAATATGGAAAAGATTTTGTCTCTGCTGCCATTGAACTACGTCCAGATTGTGGCGTAGGCCGTATGGTAAGTTTTCAGACAGTGTGTGTGATTATTATTGGATGATTGAAATTACTGATAGTGGTGTATAGTCTGTCAAAGATCAATGGCAGTTGGTGTTACTGCTTTCTTCTTTCTTCGATGTTACTGCTTATTTACAATTTTGTCTTATTCAGTTGGTTGAGAAATTATCGGCCAAAGCACCTGATGGCCAGACCAAAATCAAAATCTTGAGTACCATTGCTGAGGAACATAATGTCAAATGGGATCCTAACTCTTTAGAGGAGCAAGATACCAGACCCCATGAGGATATTCTGGTAAGATTTAGTCATTTTAATTATTCCATACGTTACTTGCTGTGGCATCATCCTGGAGCATAGCTAATATAAATGTTAGGAAGTGTGTGCTTTGTCTATTAATACAGTTTTGAAATGTTTGATCAGAATGGACCAAACACTTTTGAGAAGGCCAGTAAAATATATGGGGAGCCTCATGTTCAAGTTCCACCTAGCCATGATGGCAAGGGACCTCCTAGTGTTCAAATTCTGCCTAAACATGATGTACCTAGAAATTTCAATGAGCACAATGCAAGATCATCACCTCGCTTGCAAAATTCTGATACAGATATTGGGGCTGAAGGAGGTGCAACATTTGGCACGTTTCAAGCAGATATGGGATCTTCAGGTATGTGAGTGTTTATTGGAAGATGGTAAACGCTTATTCTTTTAAGTCTCACAGAGAGCCAATTTTGTATATCTCTTTTAAAGTGGATTTATGGTGTCCTCTGTCATTTAGGACTTGAAACTGAAGAGACAGAGTCTATTAATTCTTACTCTGGCAGTGGTAATGCTCCATCAATGGGTAGGCCGAATTGGAATATGGAATTTAAGGATGCTACTGCTGCTGCACAGGCTGCTGCTGAATCTGCTGAGCGTGCAAGTATGGCTGCCAGAGCAGCTGCAGAGCTTTCTAGCCGTGCAAACAATAAGCAATATTCTATGAGATCGCACGAGTCTTCTACTGATGGGCCAAGCGGTGAAGGGTCTCAAAAATATTCTGCTTCAGAATCTCGAGGTAAACACCTTGCCAAACGTCCAGTTAGTAATGCCTTTCCTGGAAGAAATTCTTCAACCCATGATGAGCAAATCAATCATGAACGAGATATCCTGGCTGGAGCAACTGAAAGTTTTTACAGGGATGAACATAAGGACAGTGCTACGTATACCTGGCCGGCTTCCTCAAAGTCAACTACAGCTTCCATTGATAAGAATCCACCGGCTAATAGTTCCCAAGGGACAGATGAATACCCTCAAAAGACTGTGTCTGAGCTGAAGAACAGTGAATATTTAGGTGGAGTAAGCTTGAAGAAACAATCTAGCAACAATGAGATAGAAATTTTAGGTGAAGTGAATGATGGAACAGAATCTGAGAACAGCAATGATGAGAGAGAATTGTTTGGTGAGCTGAATGATGGTGCAGAATCTGAGAACGTTAATTATATTGGAGATTTAGGGGCCAGAAGGCAATCCAGCAGAGCTTCCTCTGATTCTTATTCTCGCACTTCTATTAATGACCACAATGATATTTTGAATTTGAACCACCCGAAGTTAGGGAGTGATGCTGGTCAGAGACCTTTTGTTATTGATGAAGGAAACACCCATAGTGACAATGAGAAGGCAACTTCTTATGACAAGGGTTCTGTAGTTTTTGATGAATATGGTTCAGATGATGGCGATGACTATAAATTCAATGTAGAAAATGAGTTCAAGGGACAAGAACCGAGTTTGTATTTTTCATCTCCAGGTAGAAAATCAGCTGTAAATCTCTTAGAAAATACAGATGTTTGGAGACACGGGAGAAACATGGACGAACCATTTGAAAAGTCCATTTCTCAATCACATTCTTTCAGTGGGCAGCATTCTTCACATGTATTTCCTGAAAGTTCTACGGTTCCTACAGAACCACGTGACTCGTTGGATGTAACGTATGACAGTTCAGATGACCAAAGTTCGGATAATGAGAATCTAGAGAAATCAAAGCTTGTTGCGAATACAGAGCCCAGTATATATCCTAACAAACAGGATGTTTACGAAAGAAGTTCTGAGTTGAACAAGAGTGCAAGTCATGGTTTAATAGGATCCTCATCTGCAGAGATGGGACATGTGGCATATAAGAGAGAGCCATTATTGCCACTCTCTTCAGTTGATTCAGATCCCATGGAAGTAAGCCTCAAAACAAACCAAGGAAAAGAGTTTCATGCTGTATCTGATAGAAAGTTTGGTAATAGTGACCTGCTATCTTCAAAACATGAGATATCTGGATCGGATTCAAGCACTGAGGACAAAGAGCACATGCCACAGTTACCAGATTCTTGGAAAGATAATGAACATCTGAAAGAGTCTAGTTTAGAAAGTGCTAATGAGTTGAAGTTTGGAAAGTTAACAGGAGGCCTTCGGAATAGGGGTCTCAGGCGTCCACCATATTCTAGGGATCCATCAGGCCATGCCTCATTATTCAAACAGGCTTCTTCAGTAAGGTTCAGGACTACAATTAATCCTGATGCCCAAAATCAAGAACCACAGAATCAGAAAGTGACTTTAAAACAAAGTAAAGGACCGAGCTCAAAAGATTTGGCCTTCTCTTCTGATTCTGATAATGATGATTCGGAGCAACTCTCACCAGAGAGTATTAGTATCAATCAAGAGCCATACAATCGGAAAGTAGGAACTAAAATCAATAAGAATTCAAGCTCAAATATCCCAGTTCCATATATTGATGCAGATTCTAGTGATTCCGAGGAAGATCTTCCTAAACAGGCTTCCGCCAGCAATGTTCGCCCAATTACTGGGCTTTCGCGAAGGACAAAAGCTCCTTCTTCAAGTACAAGGAGTTCTTATTTGAAGGCTACAGATGGTTCTGATGTGTCATCGACTCCTGACCATGGAGCGAGAAGGAAATCCCCTTCAAGGAGCTCCTATGCTAGTGAAGTTCCAGCAAAGCCCTTGTCTCATTTGGGAAGTTCCCAGCGCCGTGTAACAGCAGAGCAGCCAACTTCTAAGCCAATGCCAGCATCCATGAGGTCTGTGAATGAGGAAAGTTTAAAGTCATCCACAAGGAACTACTCCTCCAGTTCTCTTCCAAAGATACGAACGTCAGGTAGCTCTGAAATTTCAGAATCTGCAAGTGCGAGTACGGAGACTCCACCTACAGAAAAGGCTCCTCATGTTCACCCAAAGCTTCCTGACTATGATGCTCTAGCTGCACAATTCCAGTCTCTCCGACGGAGTCGTGAATGAATTTAGTTACTTGCACATAAAATATAGTCAATTTTTACGTAATGATTATGGCTATTATCATTGTTATTATTATTATAGAATTGGTGGTGTTGTAATTACCTTCTTTATCCGAAACATAAATGAACTTGATTATAGGATGCGTAAGATGGAATTTTCCTGTCCAAAACGAGCGGATTGTTAAATTATTGTGATCAATTTTTTTTGTATAATTCCCTTCTTTCCTAAGCAAATATGAGGGCACATCTGTTTGCACGGTAGTGTAAGCAATAGAATGTGTATGTGATTTGAGTTTAAAATTGTAAGAATAACTATTCTTACCGTAGGAATCCATACTGTTGTCTATCTATTTGTGGGTTGCTCTTGGATTTCAGAAGGCTGGCTTGCTTGTTGATAAAAACGTACTTGGGAATGCTTTATACAAGATGAAATTATTGTGTCGAATCTTATTTTTGAAGATAATAATAGATTTTTTTTTTGATAGGGAAGATATGATAGATAATGTCATGAGATAAGGATATAGAATATAGCATTTAATAAAAAAAAAAAAAAAAACCTACCGTGAATCTGTTTAGGAAAAAAATAGACAAAATTCATTTTACAATATTGTAAGATGAGTTGTGTAAAATGACTTATAAAAATAAGATTACTTTACCTAGACATCCTCATTTTAAAAAGTTATATAAAATGTTGGAGAAAGATTTGTGTAAAGTATAATTACTTTTTATTTTTATTTTTATAAACTTCCGTGACATTTTACTTGCGAAAAAATAATCAAAGAAAAAGTTTTTTTTTTATTTTTTTTTATTTTTTATCAACTTCCGTGACATTTTACTTACGAAAAGAATAATAAAAGAAAAAGTCTATTCTGATCCTTCTTTAGCGTTTAGGGAATCAAGCAAAATCTCTTGGACGTCGTCAATCTATGATTCTCTGTCTTAGAGCCCTTTTTAATAGAGTAGTTAATTTTTTTTTAAAATTATACATTTTACATAAATTTTCAAAAATGTTAATTATATTTAATAAAAATTATTAAAAAAATTATAGAAAAATGTCAAAAAAATATACTTTATTTTTAAAAGTGAATAATAAAGTTAAATTTTTCTTTAAATGTAGAGAAGAATTTAACTTTATTATTATTTTTTAAAATAAAGTGTACTTTTAACTTTTTTTTATAATTATTTTAATATTTTTTATTAAATATGATTAATTTTTTTTAAAAAATTATATAAAAAGTATACTTTTAAAGAAAAATTTTAACTACTCTGCTCTTAGATTGTTTTGGATAGAGATAAGAGAAATGATAGATGCAGTCATGGAATTGCAAGCGGCGTGCAGTCGCTTTGATAAAAAGTGAATGTATATGGGACCCACGTGAAAAAGTTAACTTTTTTTCTAAAGCGACTGCACGCCGTTTGTAACTATGTTTTGAATTCCGTTCCGTTCCGGCCGGAACGGCCGGAATGTTCCGTTCCGGTGCCTTAACCGGAACGGGATATCACCTTATTCCGTTCCGGTCCAAATTCCGGCCGTTCCGGTCAAATTCCGGCCGTTCCGATCAAATTCCGGCCGTTCCGGTCCCTATTCCGGTTTAGATTATTTTTGTAATTTTTTTGTATTTGAATGATATTTTTTTTAATTTTAAATTTAGATGGTATTTAATTAATTTTAGAATATAAAATATATTTATATGCTTTGTAATTTTAAATATGTTTTTTTTAAATATCATTATTTTTAATATTTTATCTATTTATTTATTTTTGTATTTCAACTCAAATTTATATTTTTTCAACTTCCAATCATTTTATAAATTTTTAATTCTTTTAATATGTATACATATATATGATACACACTTACATATAAATATGTTTTTATTTTATTAATTGTTAGTTTATATATATAAATATTTATTATAATATATAATTAATCCCGAAACGGAACACCGGAACGAAACGAAACCGAAATATTCCGTTCCAGTGCCTCAACCGGAACGGCCACCGGAACGGAACTCAAAACTTTGGTTTGTAACTCCACGACTGTACGTAGCATTACTCTTTGGATAATGAGGTGATATTAGATAGATAAAAATATATAAAAAAATTCCCAAACGTCAATTCATATTGGGAGATTACCATCTGATATCATTATCTTCACAAGACGAACGGGTGATCGGTCCACTTCATCTGCTACTGAGAGCACTCTCAATAGTTAGTGATCTGCTTCATCCCTTAAACTATACTTTTAAAATCTATTTTATTTTATATACTTAATTTTATAATATATTACCTATCAGCTTATCTATTTTTCAATATATTATTTAAATATTCTTATTTTATTTATTTAAATATTAATTTAAATATTATTCAACCTCGACTTCTTTTCTTTTTTGATAACCTCTCTCATTTTTTTTTCCTTCTCATTCCGCTTTCTCTCTTCATCAACAATGGCGACCTCATCATCAAAAGCCAATTTCAAGGTCCGTTTCTACGCTTGCTCTCATCATGGATTTGAAGACGAATAAGGGACTGACCATGGATCCGAAGACGAAGATAGGTCCAGTTCTACGCTCGCTCTCCCTTCTACCAATATTTGAAGATGAAGATGGTTGTTTGATCAAAGAGAGAGAGAGAGAGAGGAACAGGGAGACCTAGGGTTTGACCATGGATTCGATGACGAAGATAATTGTTTGATCAGAGAGAGAGAGAGAGAGAGAGAGGGACAAAGAGAGTTGTTTGACCATGGATTCAAAGACGAAGAGAGAAAGATTGAGAGTACTAGCAAGGATTCATCAAAATTTTTTTTCAAAAAGTATAAATTGTACACTATTGATGGATCAAATATAACGAATTTTGTTTATATGTGTACAAATTTATATTTTGTGAAGAAAAATTTTAATAGATCTATTGCTAATACTCTAAAAGAGTTAGAGAAATAAATAAAATAAGTTTACATGTTGAATATGGGATCACTGTAGTAGACTTACATTCTTTTGCATTTTACATGCTTTATTGGAGCATGATTTTGAGGGGTCTAATCATGTATTAGCCTGGTTTGTTTACATAAATCATCTCATCTCATCTTAAACTCATCATTACACTTTTTTTCAAATTTTTATATAAAATGAAATAAATAATTCAAAATTTTCAAATTTCAAAACAAAATTAATATTAAAAAAATATTTTATAAAAATATTTTATTCTTTTTTTTAACTTTTATCTCATTTTAGTTTTAAAAACAAATCAAGTCTGATATAAAGTTGTGTTTTAAGTTACGTTTGGCAACCAAGAATACTTTAGATATTTTTAGAATATTTCACAACTATTTATTACTTTATTATTATTTTTTACCAATTTGTATTACTATTTATTACTTTTTCACCATTATTCAATATTCTATTATTATTTTTCACATATTTTTTACTATTATTCGTAACTCTTTTTAATACTTCTCAATACTCAAGCTTATTAGAGATTGTATTGAGAGTGCTTTTATATATAGTTAAAAGACAAAAAAAAAAAAAAGAGAAAAATAAATAAAGAATTATAGTGGTTGGCATTAGTCCGGCATTATTATAACTCCTGAAAGCAAAATTTGATAATTATTAAGTGGCTTTCATGGTATAAAATGGAGGTTAGGGGACGTCACTAAGATAATTTTCAATGAATTGTCTAAAGTTATAAGATAATTTTAATTAGAGATTTTCTGGGGTTCGGTCTGACCAAACCTCCTCCAAATGCAACTTTCGCTGTCTTCGATGGCGGTGTGCGACATCACCCATCTCATCGGGATCGGAGGGAGACGGCGACCTCATTCTTATAACGGCGAGTCCTGGCGACCTTCAGTATACTCTCGGCGGCCTTAAATCCGAAATGGGTTCCATCGTCACCGGCGACGACAGGGGCTGGGCAGAAGCCGAATTTCTCTTAAAAATTCATCTTTATTTTATATTTTTATTATGTTTTATATTTTATATTTATATTTTATTGTATTTTCTAAATTTCTTTCTTATATTTTTTATTATAGTTTTATAAAAATGATAGGAATTTAAGAGGTGGGCTACAATGACACCCCAGAGTCACCCTCTTAATGTAAGAGGAATTTGGTTTAAACTATTTCAATCCTCACATTAGAATAATCATTTTTTATTATTATATAACAATAAAATAATATGATATGAATTTGACTTTAGTTATTCACATTAAATTTTCATAATTATTCATTTATTTATTATATAATAAAAATTATATTAATATTTTTAAAAAATTAATATTTTTAATTATTAATTTAATTAATTTTATCATATTTTACTATTCTACATGTATGTTAATTAGTAATTATATTCTAATTAAATTATGGCATAATAGCATGGCATAATAATAGTTATGATGAGAAGAAGATAGAGAAACAATAATAAAATATACATTTGATCTCTGAATAATCACTTCTAAAATTGAAAATTAATTTAATATTTACTGTAGCTAAAATTCAAATATTTGGATTTTAACTAATTGAACGTGATGTTGTTTTATTATTCTATTAGCTAAATCCTTTTGCCAATACTAGAGTCTGGAACAAGCATATTCATGAACAAATAAAACTTTATTTTCTGAGAAAATAAAAAAGGAAATTTCTTTGTTTTGGGTAGAAAAGTTCTCCTCGTTACTTTTACCACACATCAGATATGACTTTATTATTATTAAAATTTAAATATATAATATACAGATGATAAATAAAATATATGTTATAAACGAACGTCGGCAGCCGCCTCCCTATCCCACCACTAAATTATGTGAATGACCCCACCACTATTATTTTAAATCTGCATAGTGACTTGCATAGTGACTTGCATAGTAACTTGCATAGTAATTTCAACGCCTATAAATATGGGTTTCAGTTGTAATGAAATTCATAAGAAAAAATAGAGAGAGAAAGAAAGTTTCAGTTCTTAAGAGTTTCAGAGAGAATTTCTTATTTCTCTTTTGTAATAGTAGTTCCTTTCTTTAAATTTCATAACACATTATCAGCACGACGGTTCTGCCAATTCTGAAGCTAGTGACCTTATTCCTCTGTAAGTTTTTCAATATATTATTTGAAATTTTTGATATATTTTATTGATGATTATCTGTGTAAATTTATAAATATATTTTCTGAGATACACATATTTATTATTTATATGTGTAGAAAATGGCAAATCTTACAAAATTGGAATTTGTTGCTCTTGATATATTTGGGAAAAATTATTTATCCTGGATACTTGATGCTGAAATACATCTTGATGCAATGAACCTGGGAGAAACTATTAAAGAAGGAAATCAAGCATTCCTGCATAAACGTGCTAAAGTAATGATTTTCCTTCGCCACTATCTTCATGAAGAATTGAAAACTGAATATCTCACTGTAAAAGATCCCTATATTATGTGGAACAATTTAAGGGAGAGGTATGAATACCAGAAGACTGTCATCCTCCCAAGAGCTCGTTCTCAATAGATGCACCTGAGGTTGCAAGATTTTAAAAGTGTTAGTGAGTATAATTCCGCACTTTTTAAAATAAGCTCAGTATTAAAATTATGCGGTGAGAAAATCACCGATGAAGATATGCTAGAGAAGACTTTTACTACATTTCATGCCTCGAATGTGCTCCTGCAGCAGCAGTATCGAGAGAGAAAGTTCAAGAAATATTTTGAACTTATATCATGTCTTCTAGTAGTTGAGCAGAATAATGAGCTCTTATTAGAAATTCACTAGTCATGCCCTACTGGCTCAATATCATTTCCTGAAGTGAATGGTAACAGGTTTGCATCATTCCCAGAAGTGAATGGTGCATCCTTTAGAAGAAATCGGAGGCGTGGACGTGGTAGGAGAAATTATAAAAATGTTGGTCCCAGGAGTGACAACATTAAAAGGGATTATAATATACCATATCACCAGAAGTGGTACAATTCAGAGAGGTGTAAAAATTCTCAGAATAATTTTTCGAAGAAAAGTGAAGAGGTGTGCCATAGATGTGGAATGACTGGACATTGGTCACGTACCTGTCGTACGGCCAGGCACTTAGCTGATTTATATCAAGCTTCTATTAAAGGAAAGAATAAAGTGCATGAAACAAATTTAGTAGAACCATCAGATGATTTATTAGATTCAGTAGATGTAGACGTTACTCATCTTGATGTATCTGATTTCTTTAATCATCCTGATGGTAGTATTGAACACTTAATTGGAGATGGAAGTGTTCCACTTAATTAATGTATTTTCTTTCTATCAGTAATAAAAGTTTTGTATATTTTGTAGAATCATGGATCACATTGATGAGCTTTTTATCTCTGAGTTGAATGATAAAGATATATGTCTGGTTGACAGTGCTACAACTCACACAATTCTCAAAGAAAAGAAATATTTTCAAAATCTAACGCTAAGTAAAACCTATATCCATACTATATCAGGTTCATCAGATTTAATTGAAAGCTTCGGAAGAGCTTATATTGTATTGCCTACTGGCACCAAATTTTGTATTGATGATACTCTATTCTCTTCACAATCCAGAAGAAATTTATTGAGTTTCAAAGATATACGTCGTAATGATTACCATATTGAAACGACCAATGAAGGCAGTAAAGAGCATCTTCTTATTACTAAAACAGTATCGGGCCAGAAGCTCGTATTAGAAAAACTGCCTGCTCTATGTTCTGGATTGTATTATACAAAAATGAGAACAATTGAATCATATGTGGTAATGCACCAGAAGTGCATTGACCCTAAAGTATTAATGACTTGGCATGATCGCCTTGGACATCCGGGTTCTATAATGATGAGACGAATTATTGAAAATTCGCATGGGCATCCCTTAAAGAATCAAAATATATTTCTACCCAATGAATCTCCGTGCTCTGCATGTTCTCAAGGTAAGTTAATTATTAGACCATCTCCCTCAAAAGTTATTGTTGAATCTCCATCCTTTTTACAAAGAATTCACGGAGATATATGTGGGCCTATTCATCCATCAAGTGGACCATTTAGATATTTTATGGTTCTAATTGATGCATCTAGTCGATGGTCACATGTTTGTCTTCTTTCCACTAGAAATGTTGCATTTGCTAGACTTCTTACTCAGATAATTAAATTACGAGTACAATTTCCTGAGTATCCAATTAAGACCATTCGATTGGATAATGCAAGTGAATTTTCATCTCAAGTTTTTGATGATTATTGCATGTCAATAGGAATAGATGTTGAACATCCTGTTGCCCATACACACACACAAAACGGTTTAGCTGAGTCTTTGATCAAAAGGCTTCAACTAATCGCTAGACCTTTACTTATGAAATCAAGACTACCTATTTCTGTTTGGGGACATGCTATACTTCATGCAGCATCTCTAATTCGTATTAGACCATCTGCATATCATAAATATTCTCCATTACAGCTTGCATATGGTCAACAACCAAATATTTCTCATCTTCGTACTTTTGGATGTGCTGTATATGTTCCAATTGCACCTCCACAACGTACAAAAATGGGCCCTCAACGTAGACTTGGGATATATGTTGGTTTTGATTCTCCATCCATTATTAGATACCTTGAACCCCTTACAGGGGATATGTTTAAAGCACGTTTTGAGGATTGTCATTTTGACGAATCAAATTTTCCGTTAATGGGTAAAGAAAAGTCGGTGCCTGAAGCACGACAAGATATTACTTGGGATAATAAGACCCTGTCTCATTTTGATCCTCCTACAAATGAATGTAAACGGGAAGTTCAAAGGATTATTCATTTACAAAATGTTGCAAATCAGTTTTCGGATGTATTTACTGACACTAAAGGTGTAGTAAAATCTTATATTCCTGCTGTTAATACTCTAGCAAGGATTGAAGTCCCTGAAGGACAAATTGTCAAAGCAGCAATAGGTGAATCTAAAATACGCCTGAAGCGTGGAAGACCTATTGGTGCAAAAGACAAAATTCCCAGAAGGAAAAGAATACAAAATGAATTTGGTGTTCCTGAAGAACACGTACCCACAATACAGGCCACAAATATAATTGGTGCTCCTAAAGAGCTTAAATCTTCTATTCCAGAACCTCCTGAAGAGGAAACTCTTGAAGAGTATAAATTTCCTAAAAAGGGACCTCCTGAAGAGGTGTGTCATGAAATGTTTTCCCCTGAAAAGGAACAGGTACCTGAAAATAATGAGATCTCAATACATTTCATGAAAACTGGAGAAATTCTGGATAGAAATAAAACTGTTGTCGACAACATATTTTCATATAAAATGGCCTTTGACATTACCAGAAATAATGAAGAAAGTGAGCCAAAAAGCGTCGAAGAATGTCGACGTAGAAATGATTGGCCAAAATGGAAAACAGCTATTGAAGCTGAATTAAATTCGCTAGCAAAACGAGAAGTATTTGGACCTGTTGTCCAAACACCAAAGGGTATAATGCCTGTTGGATATAAGTAGGTATTTGTACGAAAACGTAATGAGAAAAATGAAATTGTGCGATACAAAGTACGGCTTGTTGCACAAGGTTTTTTGCAGAAACTCGGGATTGATTATGAAGAAACATACTCTCCCGTTATGGATGCAATCACATTTAGATTTTTGATTAGTCTGGTTGTTACAAAAGGATTAGAAATGCGGTTGATGGATGTGGTCACTGCATATTTATATGGATCCTTAAACCATGACATATATATGAAAATCCCTGAAGGATATAAGATGCCTGAAGCATCTACAAGTACATATAGAAATATGTACTCAATCAGACTACAAAGATCTTTATATGGGTTGAAGCAATCCGGACGCATGTGGTATAATCGCTTAAGTGAATATCTATTGAAAGAAGGATTTGAGAATAATCTTATATGCCCATGTGTTTTTATTAAGAAATCAGAATCCGGATTTGTCATTATTGTGGTTTATGTTGATGATTTAAATATTGTGGGAACTCCTGAAGAGATCTAAAAAACCGCTATATATTTAAAGAATGAATTTGAAATGAAAGATCTTGGCAAAACAAAACTTTGTCTCGGCCTGCAGCTTGAGCACTTGCCAAATGGAATTTTTATTCATCAGTCCATGTATACTAAGAAAGTCCTAAAGTATTTTTATATGGACAAATCTCATCCTCTGAGTACTCCAATGATTGTTCGAATACTTGATGTGAAAAAAGATCCATTCCGTCCTTGTGATGACGATGAAGAAATTCTTGGTCCTGAAATACCATATCTCAGTGCAATTGGAGTTTTGATGTATCTTGCAAATTGTACTCGACCAGATATTACATTCTCAATTAATCTGCTTGCAAGATATAGTTCTGCACCAACTCGAAGGCATTGGAATGACATTAAACATGTTCTTCGTTACCTTCATGGTACGGTTGATATGGGATTATTTTATCAAAGTGGTTCAAGTCCAGAATTGATTGGGTATGCAGATGCAGGTTATCTTTCAGACCCACATAGAGGTAGATCTCAAACTGGATATTTATTTACTTATGTAGATACTGCCATATCATGGAGATCTGTTAAGCAGACACTATCTGCTACTTCTTCAAATCACTCAGAAATCATTGCTATTCATGAAGCAAGTCGAGAGTGTATTTGGTTGAGATCAGTTATTCAACACATCCAGGAAAAGTGTGGACTTCCTATGATCAATAATAGCCCAACAATCTTATATGAAGATAATACTGCTTGTATCACTCAAATCAGAGGAGGATATATCAAAGGTGACAGAACCAAACATATTTCACCGAAATTCTTTTATACTCATGAACTTCAAGAAAAAGGTGAAATTGATGTCAAACAGATACGATCTAGTGATAATCTGGCAGATTTATTCACAAAAGCGTTACCAACTTCCACATTCAAGAAGATTGTGCATAACATTGGAATGCGAAGACTCAAAGATCTTTTGTCATACACTTTTCAGGGGGAGTAAATGTGCTGATTGTACTCTTTTTCCTTCGCTGAGGTTTTGTCCCACTGGATTTTCCTCTGCAAGGTTTTAATGAGGCAATCTTAAAGCACTTGTGGATACATAAGAAGACTGTACTCTTTTTCCTTCGCCATTAGTTTTTCTTCCCACTGGGTTTTTACTTAGCAAGGTTTTAACGAGGCAGATTCTTTATGGGTGGTCATTTAAGAGGGAGTGTTATAAACGAACGTCGACAGCCGCCTCCCTGTCCCACCACTAAATTATGTGAATGACCCCACCACTATTATTTTAAATCTGCATAGTGACTTGTATAGTGACTTGCATAGTAACTTGCATAGTAATTTCAACGCCTATAAATATGGGCTTCAGTTGTAATGAAAAAATAGAGAGAGAAAGAAAGTTTCAGTTCTTAAGAGTTTCAGAGAGAATTTCTTTTTTTTTTTTTGCAATAGTAGTTCCTTTCTTTAAGTTTCATAACAATATATATTTTTTTTAAATTTATCAACAATAAAAAATAAATAAAGTAAAACGATGAGCAGAACTTAGAACCTAAAGAAGGGTTATTTGGCGTATATACCGATGTATTTCAATGGCAGACAAAAGACTCCGACGTTGATCTTCTCCGAAGGTGTAGACTCCCAGGAAAAACTGCTTGCTTGGTGTTGGTGGTGGAACCAATATTTAATCTCGGGATCCTAATTCTAACATTTCCTCACACCACAATATATTTGGTACTCTCTGTCTCTCTCTCTCTCTCTCTCTCTCGTTGTAGGACCTTTTCATAGATAAATCTGCAGATAGGTTTCAAACTTTGTCAACTTGGTAGATGGGTGCTATGATTTTCTAGAATGTTTGCATATTAAACGTTTGATATGACTAATCCAGCTCCTCCCCATCTTAAAAGGCTTGCCTTCTAAAAGGGCCAGCTAATATTTTTCTTTGTTATTTGGGCATAAGATTGTTCTGACTGACAAACTCTGTCTTTTTCTTTGATTTTGTTGGAGCCCTTTGGTTCAAGTTGGCTGCTCTGATTGTTTTCTCGACTGAAAAAGTGATACATTCATGAGAAATAGAAAATGCAAGAACTTGAGGTTTTGCATTTTTTAGAATATTGAAAGAAAAATTCGCATATGCAAAACATTAGATTGGAAGGGACTAACTGCATAAGATAGTTGTAGCCTAAATGGTAACTTTGAAATTAAGCTAAACGGGTACCGAAGATTTGGACATTGGCAAAGATAGGGAATTGTTCTCCAGAGGGGCCTAACCAGAAAATTTGGTTTGGGGGGCCAAGTTAAAGAAAAATAATTTGGGGGGGTGAAATACTAATTTTTAATATAGTATACTTTATAAAAACACCTTTCAAAATTGCCGGTTTGTTTTGAGGGATGAAACCAAAATTCCTAAACTCATTATTACACTTTTTCAAATCTCCATATAAAATATAATAAAAAAATTCAACTTTTTCAAATTTCAAAACTAATTTTTCAAATCCCAATACAAAATTAATATTACAACAATATATTACAACAATATTTTATTATTTTTTTTAACTTTTATTTAATTTCATCTTATCTTATCTCTGAAAACAAACAAAGCCGCGCGCACCCCTTACTTCTCTTCTAAGTAGGGGTGGCAATTTGGATTTATGGATCGGGTTGATCTTATTTTGATTTGTATAAATGGGTTAATTTAGTCCAAATCATTGATTTGATTTAGTTTGTGCATTTATATCAAGATTATTGACAAATAATTCATATTTGTAAACTAGCTTTTCATCTCACTTTGGATTATATAAATATGAAAATCAAATGCAATTTGACTCAACAAACAAACACATAGCCATACAAGGGTTTTCAAGTTTTAATGTTTAATTCTAGGGGGTTTGGTGTTCTAACGATGTCAGGGGGGTTATGGTGTGGGTTTGTGAAAATTCATTAGGAAGGGTTGGCCATGTTTTGAAAGTCACATTCGTTATGTGGTTGGAGAGGGCACTAGAATCAGTTTTTGGAGAAACATTTGGTGTGGTGAGGTTGTGTTGGATAGAGCATTCCTAGCTTTATATCGCATTGCTGCTAGTAGGGAAGCCTTAGTTGCTGACATGCGTTCACTCTTCCATGGTTCTCATTAATGGAATATCATCTTCAATAGGGATTTTCATGATTAAGAATTATCCATGGTTGCTGATTTTTTTAATATACTACACTCTTTGGGGACTCCATTGGCAAGGACAGATAGAGTGAAATGGAAGCACAATTACCACAAGTAGTGTACAGTTAAGGCCTACTACAAAATCTTGGAAATATATGGGCATGCTCCTTTCCCCTAGAAAAATATTTGGAGATCTCATGTGCCTTCTAAAGTTACCTTTTTTGTATGGACAGCGGCTTTTGGAAAGATTTTAACTACGGATAACTTGAGGAAGAGGCGATGTATAGTGCTATATTGGTGTTATATGTGCAAAAAACATGGAAAATCTGTGGACCATCTCTTATTGCATTGTGAGGTTGCAAGGGTGTTATGGGATGAGGTTTTTCGTAGGGTAGTCATTGCTTGGGTTATGCCAGGAAGGGTGGTGGATTTGTTGGGTTGTTGGAGGAAAATGCCAGGCTGTCCTCAAGTGGCAATAGTGTGGAAAATGGTTCCATTATGCATAATATAATGTCTTTGGGCGGAAAGAAACGAACGTTATTTTGAAAACAAGGAACGTAATTTGGCAGAGTTACAGGATTTTTTCATGCATACTTTGTTGCTGTGGTTTTCAACTATTGTATTAAATGGGAACAAGGGTGTTATGGGATGAGGTTTTTCGTAGGGTAGTCATTGCTTGGGTTATGCCAGGGAGGGTGGTGGATTTGTTGGGTTGTTGGAGAAAAATGCCAAGCTGTCCGCAAGTGGCAGTAGTGTGGAAAATGGTTTCGTTATGCATAATGTGATGCCTTTGGGCGGAAAGAAACGAACGTTACTTTGAAAACAAGAAGCGTAATTTGGCGGAGTTACATGATTTTTTCATGCATACTTTGTTGCTGTGGTTTTCAGCTATTGTATTAAATGGAAACAATGTTCATGATTTCTTTTTTTTAACTTCCAGTTTTTAGTTTGTACTTACGTGCTCTTTTGTATACTCCCTGTATACTTTAGCGTTGCCTTTTTCATTCTCATTAATGAAATTTACCTCTTATAAAAAAAAAGTTAATGTTTAATTGGTAAACACGTAAGTTTATAAGTATTACTGAACTTCCCCTTTGGAGAAAATAAAGAGGAGAAAGGAAAAGAGCAGAGATTTATAATTATTATTTTATGTTGTTTGAATATATAGGATAATGGAAGGAAAACTAAGGTTTTTTTATTTTTTATTTTATGAAGTCAGTTACCTTTATTGAAGCAATGGAGCAAAATACTAAAAGATTACTTACCAAGGGTTTATTGCAGAGTGAAGATTTGTACCAGGTACTCTGTTATTCCCCTTCTATAATGTTTCTCTGCTGTTGCTGTTTAGATTTTCAACCTCATTCCTCAATGATATAATATATGACAGTATATCTCGGAGACGAGTGTGTACCCACGTGAACCAGAACCTCTCAAGGAGCTAAGGCATGTCACTGCTGGCCACCCTCGGTAATCCTTCTCCTTTCTATTTAACTTGGTTATTTAGATATAAATATAATTTTTATTCTCTAATTTATTTTCTCAATATAAAACTAAAGGTAGTTAGATGACTTTAACATTTTAGTAAGGGTACTTCAGACAATCCACCTGGTGACCACAGGGTTCCATTGGATACAAAATGAAAAAATGTGATAGGTTGGGGGTCCAAACTGTTGATTTTTTTGTAGTTCGGGCTTTGGAGTGAATTTGAGAAATGGGTGATAGACTTGATAGTTTGAGAGTGCAAAATAAAAGTGGAGAAATGATTTGTACAAGCCTCAAATAATAAGCGACATTCAAGACTTTGTAAAAAAATGAACCCCACCTAACAAAATGTAAAAAAACTATTCTTTATTAGTGGGACTTACTATTTTTATAAACGACTAATATAAGACCTGTCTATTTGAGATATTACTCATAAAATGACCTCACCGGTGCAGTGGTACTTGTTATAGCTACAATTGATCAGTATGCTTTTATTATGGGTCAGTGTAAGACTTATTACAAGTATTTTACTTCATCTCTCATCGTTCATAAAGATAATTGGCACGTCATTTTCTAGTGCTAGTATGGCTATTGCACCAGATGCAGGTCAGTTGATGGCCATGCTGTTAAATCTGGTGAATGCAAAAAAGACTATTGAAGTTGGCGTTTTCACTGGATACTCTCTTCTCCTCACTGCTCTTACAATTCCAGAGGATGGCAAGGTTTGAATTGATCATCTTCAGTGGGTATATTATGCTCAATCTATCAAAAAACTTACAATTTGCAATACTAATGCAGATCATAGCCATAGATGTAAGTCGAGAAACATTTGAAATTGGATTGCCAATAATTAAGAAAGCTCGTGTTGCAGAAAAAATTGATTTCATCGAGTCTGAGGCTTTACCAGTTCTTGATCAACTTGTGCAAAATGTGAGAATGAGCTTCTCTCTCTTCTTCTTCTTCCATGACGTGGAAGCAAACTAAGACATGGTCCATGGGATCCATCCATGGGGATGAGTTTCCTTTTCGTCTTGATCTTCTGTCATGCTTGACATAATAGGATCTCATTTTCTCAAGATCCTCTCAGTTTGCATTTTATTCTGCTTGTCTTGATTTTACTTTCCACAATAAGGTCTTCACTCTTACCTTCTATTTATTTATTTATTTTTGTTGGGCGGGGGTGTTTGGCATTGCAGCCTGAGAATGAAGGGAGTTTGGACTTTGCATTTGTTGATGCAGACAAGGTTAATTATTGGAACTACCATGAGAGGCTGATGAAACTGATAAAGGTAGGTGGGGTGGTTGTCTATGATAACACACTCTGGGCAGGAACAGTTGTAATGCCTGATGGATTGGTTCCAGAGTTCATGAAACCAGGCAAGCAGGCGACAATCAAGCTTAACAAATTACTTGCAGCTGATCCTCGTGTCCAATTGTCACACGCTTCCATAGGTGACGGGATCACGATATGTAAGCGTCGCTACTGAACATCTTCTTGAAACCTCTCTGCATTTTTACTTGTAACCATAAACTATTATGAAGAAGTAAGAACTGTTTGTGGTTGAGAAATCAGAAGAAGCAGAGGATCCCTGATGAGCAGAGGGGTCATTCTCAGGATTTCTCCACTTTTTATCTTAGGATTACATGTTCTCGTACGAATTCAAAGTCAAGGAAGCTATACTTATTTTTCAGGACCTGAAATTATCTGCACCAATCCTTGTAGCTGTCTTTTTTCTTTTTATTTTCTTTTTGTGATTTGGGACTATGTATTCTGATTCACAAAGTATTTAATGCAATCCTGCCACGGTGTTGAACAGTTGAAATGTAATTTATATCAATGATAATAGAATTATGCAGGTAGAATTGAACAGTTGTGTTGATAAGAATTGCTTAGAGAACTGCCAGTGAAATCTAATATTTGCCTCCTTTTACACAGAAGCTTTTGAATCTTTGATAGTGAGTTGAGATTAGATGAGATGAAATTTGAATAAAATATTATTAAAATATTTTTTTTTTGAAAAAATTGAATTGTTTATTGTATTTTGTGTGAGAATTTGAAAATATTGTAATGGTTAGATGAGATGGTAAATGGTTAAGATAACTTAAAAACTCGATACTAGTTGAATTTTAGATTTTGCCACTACCGATTAGCTCTTTAGGTTAAATTAAGTTGCTTTATGTTGGCGCTTTAACTTGTGAAATGGGTATGACTTTTGAGTATTTTTTCTAAAAAACAGAGTAGAGTGCATGTCTTCGAGAGTAGAAAAAATAGAGTAATATGTGGGTGATGGTTTTTCTTGATTGGTGTTTGTGCATTTTTGTGAGAGTCAAGTAGTTGCCAAAACTACTTGGTGGTAACGGGCAGAACCTGTTTCTGGCCATTTTGGATACAGAAATTAGCTAAAACAGTTTAGTGGAGTATAGAATATAAATGAAATAATAATAATTTACTATGATACAAATAATATACTACTAAATTGCAACTAACAATCATAACTAAGCTATTAGAATAATACAAATTACGCTAAAAACTATTACGAAATTACAAATTCATCAAAAAATTATTACAATTTGTCACATAATTAAATAAATAATGATAACACAATTAACTGTTATGGGACGAATTATATAAGATTACAATTAAGGTAAGAATATCATCTCAATTTTTTAAATGACTTTGACAGAGGAATTTGAGGTGGTCATGGTGGTGGAAAATGTAGTGAGTTGTGTTGTGAGATTGTGGGATCATAAAACTTGAAACATTAATAAAAAATAGAATTACAAACAAGTAAAAAAAAATATATATATATATATATATATATATATGAAATGTAAAAATTACAAATATTAAAAATACAAACCAAGATGAGATTGGAATGAAAATAAAAATGAGATCATTGAGTCATTGAGATTAGGATTGGGCATCCCATCCGGTTCCCTATAACTCACTTTTCCCATATAATTTGAAATAAATTTTGGGGTTTTGCTTAAAATTCCGTCACATCCGAATCCTATTTTAGAAAAAGGTTTAGGGAATGAACAATGATTATTCAAATATAAAAAATTACTATTCATCTCCTAAATCATTTTTATCAATATTTTGTTCATTTCAATAAAATTAGTTCTTCTTTTAATCATTTACATTTTCTCTCATACTCATATTTGTTATAATTTTAAATAATAATTTTAAAAATAATTTAAATAATTATGTAAATATAAAAAATCAATTTTAAAAAATATGATATTCACAAAAAAATTATTTAAATTTTTGTTTAAATATTTACTAGAATAATAGTTCAAAGCATAAGAAAAAATATTGAGTAGGTAAGTTTTGTAAGAGCATCCACATCCGGTTGCTCAAAAAATCTCTTAAAATTTGATTTAAAATCATACTTTCTTTAAAATTTTCCTAAATTTTACTTGTTTTCAAAAAACTTCTTACATCTCTTTCCTTATACTTTTTCTCAAATATTAAAATAATATTTTTATATTCTTATATTATTTCTTTATTACTTTTTTCTCTTACCTCCATTTTAATTCTTAAACAATTACTCTTTCGTCTTATTTTGGGAGCTGGCTTATTATTTAAGTATTGAAATAATTAAGGTAAACACGTATACATTTTTTTATTTGTGGGTTAATCACACTTTGTCTCCTCTAACTTTCATTCAATTCATAAGGTACTTCCTGAACAAATTTTTTTAACAATTAGCCTCACATACTTCTAATTTTTTACAATGTATTCATTCTGTTTATTAATTGCGTCAAAACAGACGAAAATTCTTGACACATGCATTACACGTGATGAAACTATCGAGAAAGACCAAAATACCCTTGCCTCATTAATTTCATGCTCATTGTCTTCATTCTAACCCATTAGACACAAAACTTAATCAAGGGTGTTCAAGATTCAAGTAGCAATTGGAAAACAAATGAGGCACGAGACCAAGTCATCCTTGATTATTTTCAAGACCTATTTAGAGCTTCAAATGAGAGGGAAAATATGCAATATCTGGACAGCTTGCAGCATAGAGTTATATCTAAGATGATAGCACAGTTTGATATGATGTGTGTGAAGGAAGAAGTGGAACAAGCTTTAAAATAGATGCCCCCTACTAAGGCCTTTAGTCCTAATGGTATGTCCCCTTTATTTTTTTCAAAAATATTGAAATATTGTAGGAAGGGATGTTACCAATGCTGTACTAAATGCTCTTAATGGTGGTCACTTTTTTGCATCTGTAAATCATATTTTTGTCACCCTTAAACCAAAAAAAAAGCATGTTAAATTAGTGTATGAGTTCAGGCCAATTATCCATTGTAATGTAGTTTATAAATTGGTGTCAATTTTTAGCCAATTGACTCAAAGGGGTGCCCTTAGATTTGATTTCACCTTCATAGTGCACCTTTGTTCCAAGTAGGCTTATTTCTCATAATGTTCTTATAGACTATGAACTTGTGCACTTCTTTAAAAGAAGAAGTCAATGAAAAAATGGATTTATGTCTCTCAAACTTGAGAGAACAAAGCATATGATCGTATAGCATGAGATTTCCTTGAAAAAGTTATGCTTACAATGGGTTTTAGTGCAAAATGGACTGGTTTAGTAATGCACTGTGCTAAGTTAGTCTCACTTTCTATTTTGGTGAATGGAGAGCCTAAGGGACCAATTTATCTAACTAGAGTCATAAGGCAAGGGGACCACATTTTCCCTTATCTTTTTTTCCTATGTATAAAGGGGTTAATTTCACTCTTAAGGCAAGCAGACATGATAGAAAATGTAGGAGGCATTTGGGTTTGCAGAAGGGCTCCAAAAGCTAACCATTTAATTTTGTAGATAATAGTGTATTGTATTGCAAGGCAAATTTGCAAACTAACAGATATATCCTTCACCTTTTAGAGTTATATGAGAAAGCTTCAATTCAACAAGTTAATAGAAGCACAATCACCATGGTTTTTAGCAAAACAGTTCTTCCAAGTGTGCAAACTAAGATCATGAATTTCTAGGGGGGTCTAGTAATACCACCATTTGAGAAGTATTTGGAGTTACCATCTATGATTGGGAGAGGTAAGCATCAAGCTTATTCTGAGGTGAAGACAAATGTTTGGCATAAATTTCAAGGATGGAAGAAAAAACTCATCTCTCAAGGAGGAAAAGAGGTGCTTATCAAAGTTGTAGTACATTCTATTCCTACTTACACCATGAGTTGTTTTAAACTCCATCTTTCCTTGTGTCATCAGTTAGGGAGCCTAATTACTGACTTCTGGTGGGGCCAAAGAAAAGAGGAAAAAAAAGTTAGATGGATAAGCTGGAAAAACCTGTGCAAAGCAAAAACTCAAGGTGGCATGAGTTTCAAAGATTTGCACATAATCAATATGGCACTCTTAACAAAATAAGGATGGAGGATATTAAAGGAGGAAGGTTCCTTGTTGTATAAAATTTATAAGGCAAGATACTTTCTCTCAACATATTTTTAAAATACAAAGCTTGGTTTCAGTCTTTTTCATGTTTGGAAGGGCATTCGGGAGGCAAAGAAGTGGCTGTTGCAAGGATGTCGATGGAGGGTAAATGATTGTAAGGCTATTAATGTATGGACTGATTATTGGTTTCCTAATTATAAGACTATTCCTATTCTTAACTCAATTTCACCTTCACAATTGTAGTGGGGAGTATTTGACTTAATAGACAATCTAACAAAAAGATGGAACATGGAAAAAGTTTAAAGACTCTTACCTCCAACAACAGCCCATGAGGTCTTCAATCTACCTCTACTTGCTTATAAGGTCTTCAATATATAGTTCGAAGTGCTTACAGAATGTTAATGGCTACCAAGGACATGGGGCAGGTGGGTGAGGTATCTTATGGGGCTGACCAAAGGAAGCTATGGAATAAAATTTGGAAACTCAAAGTGCCAAACAGAATTATGATATTTGCTTGGAGGGTTTATCATAATGTTTGCCACCTTATAAGAACCTTTTGTTTAGAAAGATTCTGCAAGATGCAATCTGCTTGAAGAAGACATGAATCATGCCCTACTCTATTGCTCTCAACTAGGAACTACAGTGGTGTCTCAATTCCCCTAATTGCAAGAACATAAAGTACAAAGAAATATCATGCAAGTGGTACAACATACATTTGTAGGCAAAAAGATGGTGAACTAGTACAATTTTTCTCTATCTGTAGGGCATTTGATTTAGTAGAAACCAATTGATATATGAGGAGAAGCATATTGCACCAATTCAGGGTATACAACATGCTCTTTCACTTGCTTAGGAGTATAAAGATGCAGGTGCAAAGAAAACTAAAGGCAAGAGACAACATAATGATTGGATTCCATGTCCTGCTGGTACTTTGAAGTTAAATGTTGATGAAACTTTATTTCAAGAGCTTAGACTTTAAATTGTGTATATTACTCTGCTTAAAAAACTTGTATTAAGCTACGGTCTATTTTAATCTAATCTTTTCCTTTTATGATCTATCCAAATATATAATGATTATACTTCACAAACTTATGATTACTCAAAAATACTTGATAAATTTTGCTTTTTGTTTCTGTGCATTAAATTATTCATTAGTCATTTTTTTTTTGTTTAAAATCAGATTATTTTTCACCCAACTAAGCAAATTATTAAAAATCAGATTATTTTTTCAGTTTATGCAAATTATTAATCTTCACAAATCTCTTTCCCCCAACTAAGCAAACATGCTTTTGCATGTTGCTCTGACCTAGCATATATATATATATATGATTCAAAGTCTTTTGGTCTCATTCCTATGCACAGAAAAGAAAAACATCGAAAAAAATTAAAATAAATTAAAAAAAAAAGTCTTGAGCAAGTAGCGTATGATATTTTTCACCAGAAACAAAAATAGTCTTGAGCAGGTAGCAGAATGATAGGAGAGAGCAAGGACGAGAGAACGAGACATTAACGCCCCGTTTGATTCCGATTGCCTCAAATTTATTATTATATTTTTTAAAAATTTTATATAAAATATAATTTTTAATATAATTTTTTTAAATCTCAACTTAATTCTTTTAGTTTCAAAATTTTAAAATTTTAAATATATAAATAATTAATCAAAATATATAAATATGCATATAAATGCATAATATTACTTACATAGTATTATTTATTTAGAAATATTTTAATAAGTCACTAATATGGGTGTAAAAAGTTCAGTCTGATCTAAAAAAATGTGGACTAGTTCCTTTCGATCTAAAAATTTTCTTACATTGAATCAGACCGAACTCCTATTTGGTTTATACTGGTCTAATTCAATTCGGTCCAGGAATGGTCTGGTCAGGTTCAGGAGCACCTGATATGATTTAATAGATTAAATTTAATCTAAAATCTTGAAATGATAAAAAATAATTTTTAGCCCAAATTTAATTATTTTGAGCCCAATTTATGTATTTATCACAAATTTAAGCCAAATAATATTAAAAAAGACTTATCATTAAAACAATTAGCAAAAGAAAAAATAATCTAAATAAAAAAGTAAAAAAAATTATAAATTAAAAAAGTAATAAAATTCGAACGAGATCGAATTTTATTTGATCCAATCCATGCAGTTCGATCTGATCTATCGATCTAATTTAGTCTTCTTAAATACCTAATTATTGATAAATTGAGATTTTTTTTTGGTTTATTTTTAAGTTAGATAGCAAAAAAATGAGTAATGCTACATACAGTCGTAGAATTGTAAATAGCATGCAGTCGCTTTAGTAAAAAGTTAACTTTTTTCATATGGGTCCCATATATATTTATTTTTTTTCAAAGTGACTGTACGTCGCTTGTAACTCCATGACTGTATCTATTATTTCTCCAAAAAAAATAATACTACTTTTTTTATTTTTTTTAAAGGATACCTAACACTATATTTTTTGAGACCTAACACTACTTTTTTTTAAAGGATATCTAACACTAGTTTTGATATGATTTGGGGGCAAGGAATCTTATTTGCATGGACCCACCCGTAGTAGCCGACATCTATAGTACCGATCCATTCTGTCATTATCATCAGTTTCCACCTTCTATATCTCCCTTGGGAGACGCCATGAAGCGGTTGGGCTGAAATTTGGAGAGTAACAATCCCCCGTCACAGAATGACACATAACCAAACTTGCACGGCCCAAAAGAGAGATGTTTGCAGCTGTTTAAGGTTATGTTAGACATTGAAAATGAGAAAATTTGAGATAAGTTAGAGATTTATTTTTTTAAATAAGTTGAAATAAGTTAATATGAATTTAGTTTATATTTTAATAGTATTATTATTTTAAAATTTAAAAAATATGTATTAAAATTTTTAAAAAATATATTAAAAATTAAAAAATATGTATCAAAATTTATATTTTATATAAAAAATTAAAAAAATATAATAATGAAAAAGAGATAAGTTGAGATTATCGAATACAAACAGAATCTAAAAGTATTTCTCCATAAGCAACCCTTCTTGCTCTCTTCTGCAACTTTTTGAGAGAATGTGTTCGTTTACGTCTCTCGTTGGGATTTTGAGAAGAAAAATGGACAACGCAGAAGTCAACAATTATTTTTTTGCTTCCAACTTTATCCTTTTCATCTTGTCTATTGAAGATGGGATGCTGCTTCATTTATTTTCCTCCCTTCAGCTTGGTACTGTTTGTTAGAATCATCAGTAATTTCCCAAACTCATTTTGATTTCCCATGGCTCATCATATCCTTTCTTAGAATAAACTGATCCTGCAACATTAGAATTATTTTTTAAATCATTTAGAGACACCATCTTCCTTGGATATTGTGAAGGTGAAATATCCCAATAGAGCACACGCATATTATATAGTGCATTAGAAGACAAATATAAGGGCTAATGGGTACATAGGGAAGTGTGCCAACACAATGAAGTGAACGGTAGAGGATAGAGACCAACTGACATACGCAAGGAAGAAAATCCAACCACTGTAGACTAAATGGTCTATAAAAAGGCAACCATCGAAATATCAAAGGGGGGATTGATGACTCTCTGGCTGAATGACAATTCTTCTCTTCACTCGGATCGCCTGCTTCGTCTTCTTAGATGAACCCAAAAGTTCATACCAGTAGAATTATGTATATTATTCATTATAGTGAGAGTCCTGAGAGACTGTAAAAATATTCATTATAGTGGATCTCCTTTGTCAAACTCCGTAGACGTAGGCCTTACGTCGAACCACGTAAATACTGTATTTCTATATTTATTTATCTGCTATATGCTATCTGCGTACCTATGGCCGCACCGGAGTCTCACCGGGGGCCCCAAATGAGACCCAACAAGACCCAACTTGCTCCAGTGAGTTAGGAATGACTCATTTTCTTACCCTAGCCCGTTGATCGATTTTTAAGGCATCAACAGTTGGCGCCGTCTGTGGGATCTCCAAAGCTAGAGGTGGGAAGATGATGATTTTTTCGAACATTGGGTGACTTACCAAATACAAATGGTGTCTCTGGATAAGTATTCTAAATTTGTTATTTTTATATAATATCAAACAAAGGCGAGAGAATATCTCGCCTAGAAGAGAGACCTGCCTCTCGTCTCTTTTTTATAGAGAATAAGTTGATATTCTTTCACGAATACTACGCTCGGTGAACACGCTAAGTACTTTTAATATTGTATAAAATTCGGACCCGCCAAACGTGCATGGAGCACTTACATTTTCCAGAGGGCACAATACTTGCCCCAACACTGTGCATAGGCAGACATTGTGCACAGTGCATCCATGCACAGGAATGTAGAATTCCCCGTGGCTCACGGTGCCCCGGTGTGAGCCCTGTGGTCCCACCGGTGGTCCCCGTTTGGACCACTGAAGGGTTCTGTTTCCAGTGGACGAATGACCGGCCGGTCATGCCACCGTAAACTGTCTCCCCGGCAACCCATGGGCGGTTTCCTCAACTTGGCGCCCACCGGGTCGTGGATGGAATTGCCGGCGTCCACCAGATGGATTGCCGGCAGTTTCTGTCCAGGACTACAGTGTCCCTTATGGCGAAAAGCTTCCCACCGGCGACCACCGAGTGACCAAGGCCTAAGCACGGCATCATCGTGCCCAGTGAAATGCAGGAGGTGCGCCCACTAATTCGTGGCGCCCCGTCGCGTGTCCCACCACCTTGTCAGCGGTCCCCTTAGGACCGCCGACACTTTTTGGCCCCACCACCATGGCAGGCCCATGAAAGGCGGCATGGGCGTACTCCCGAGTCCATCTCGGGAGCACGCCGGACACAGCACAAGCTCACGACTTCCCGCTGTGAGCTCCGTAGGCCTACCGGCGGTCACAGCCATGACCGCCAGCTGTTTCTGTCTCCGGAAACATGGGCGCCGGCCACCCGTTCGCCAAAGACACCTCGCTCGAAGTTTTTACCCGAAACGGTGGGAGTGGCGTAGCCCAACTCCTCAACCGCCCGGATAAACTGCAGGCGGCTACCATCGAGGCCGCTGGCATCATCTGTCCCCGGCGAGGTCATCCTTGCCATGCACGCCCTTGGGACCCCAGCTTGAGACCACTATGGGCTCGCCATCCCCTCTCCCTATGGGCTTGCCACTTATCCACTCAGACCTGGCCATGCACGCCCTGGGGACCCTAGCTCGAGACCACCATGCTCTCTCACAGCAGCTTGAGCTCGCCCACAACTCATCCTTCAGCGCCATGCATGTTTTCCCTCACACCTCGCCGTACACTTGCCCAGAACACACCAACCCGCCAGCTGGTCCACGACAACTTGGGCTTGACCACAGCTCACTAGCTCGCCACTCACGAGCTCGCCTCCCTAGTTCGCCAAAGTTGTCTAGCTCACCCTATCCACCTTACGGGCACCATGCACGACCTGCCGGCGGGCTCTCCTCATTTCGCCATACTTACAGTTCTCACCCAGATCATGAGCATGCAAACTCAGCTCTCGCCCACAGATCACATCACGCCCACCAGCTCGCCACGACAACTTGGGCTCGCCTAACTCTCACCTGCGGGCACCTTGCTCGCCTCGATCACCAAACTCACCATTCACCTCTTGGATAGACCACCCACATCCCAAGCAGCACAGACACACACTCACGCCATCTAGACAGCCTCCACTCACCTATCTCACCCACGGCTCGCCCACAGATCAACTCATCTCGCCCAGCTCCCTCGTGACAGTAAGGAATCGCCATGCATGCTCGCCTAAAACACCACCTCACCCACATACCACCATGCTCGCCCAAGGCAACGATGGACTCACCCAGCTCACTCGGATCACTCATTTCACAGCATTTGAAATCATCATGCTCGCCTAACACATGGGGGCTGCGTTCCCAGCTCCCACAGCTCATCTTATCCGTTTGAAAAAATTTATTGATTTACGTACAAGTGTCTCATCCGGAACTTGCCTATTTTATTTTTTATTTCTATTTTATTGGACAGGTCACTCGCCACCTCGGCTCACGGAAACTAAAAATACAGCGATACGACATTCAATTTTAATAAATTTTATACTCCGACTGTGCATATACAAATTCAGACTTAGCACTCGAACTCAATGGCATGAAAAATCATATTTATACTAACAAAATTGTTTTGCAGCGCAAAGCCGAAGCATACCGCTCGTCATATGGAACATGTTTAGTTGCGAGGTCGTCCAGCCACCCATGATCAGCCCAACGATTCATTCGTCAAGGGCTCGAGGCTTGAGGTCCAGTACCTAAGCGTACTTGTCAAGTCCTTACATCCATAATAGGTTCGAGGCTTGCGATCCGCCTACCAAGCACACTCAACAAGTCTCATCTTGGATGCTTGTGAATCATGGGGTTAAATCCCGAGTCCAGGCTTGCGCGTAAACTCTCGCACGCTTGGTTTTTCACCAATAATCGTTTGTGAATCGCTATGTCATAAACCATTGCATGCCGATTTGCCTACTAGTGACTACTTTCACATTGCATCGAAAGTTTTAAAATACCATTCACTTGATAAAATATGTATTACATGTTTTTATATCTTTCTTACCTCAGGATTGGAAGACAAACCACTACTCAGTTTTCGAATGTTTTAAAATTCCCACCAAAATGTCTTTGGTAAGAATTCGCGAGGTTCTGTGAAGGTGAAATATCCCTAGAGAGCACAGACCTATTATATAGTGCACTAAAGGACAAATATGAGAGCTAGCAGGTGCATAGGGAAGTGTGCCAACACAATGAAGTGAACGGTAGAGGATAGAGACCAACTGATATACGCAAGGAAGAAAATCCAACCACTGTAAACTAAATGGTCTATAAAAAGGCAACCATCGGAATATCAAAGGGGGGATCAATGACTCTCTGGCTGAATGAAAATTCATCTCTTCACTCAGATCGCCTGTTTCATCTTCTTAGATGAACCCAAAAGCTCATACCAATAGAATTATGTATATTATTCATGTACAGTGAGAGCCCTGAGAGACTATAAAAATATTCATTATAATGGATCCCCTTTCCCAAACTCCGTGGACGTAGGCCTTATGCTGAACTACGTAAATACTATATTTCTATATTTATTTATTTGTTATCCGCGTACGTATAGCCGCATTGGAGTCTCACTGGGGGCCCCAAACGACACCCAACGAAGCCCAACTCGCTTTAGTGGGCCGGGAATGACTCATTTTCCTGCCCTGGCCTATTGATCGATTTTTAAGGCAACCACGTAAATATTATGTTTTATATTTATTTATCTGTTATCCGCGTACGTATGGCCGCACTGAAGTATCACTGGGGGTCCCAAACGACACCCAACAAAACCCAACTTGCTCCAATGGGCTGGGAATGACTCATTTTCCTGTCCTGACCTATTGACCGATTTTTAGGGCATCAACATATATGACTTTTTTTTCTAATATTTTCAAGAGAAATTGTTGGAGAGAGTCGGTTGAGATTTTCTAGATTTTCAATTTTTTTTCTTCTAAACTTTTATCTAATTCATCGTCTCCACCTTGACCATCTTCTTTCATTTTAGCTTCTCCCATAAGATTGACATCTTTTATGAGATTTTGGCATGAGGTTCCTTTGCATCGGCATAAAAATTTTTAAATAAAAAAAACATTAAAGAAAAAATATATAAAGAAAGTAAATATATTTTATTTTCACACATTCTTTTATTATTTTTATAAAAAACATAAATTACAAAAAAATATAAAAGTATTTTACACTTTAAGAGCATAAAGGAACCCCAGCCGACACTCATAGCATTGCCCAAAATGTAAATGTTGCCCAGATGACTAACACAAGAGGGGGGGTGAATTGAGTTGTATTTAAAAAAAAAATAACAATTATAAATCAAATATATAATATAAAATATAAACAAAATATGAAACAACAATAAATATAAAGAGTAAGGGTAAGAGAGAAGCAAACACAGTATGTTAACGAGGTTCGGCCCCACTACCTACGTCCTCGCCTCAAGCTACCCCTTGAGGATCCCCAAATCTACTATTCAATCTCCTTTAGGTGGAGATAAAAACCTATTACACATTTGAGCAGCACCGCTCCAAAGAATCCGTGTAGAACACCTTCTACACTTCAAATCACCTCACACTTGGTGATTTAACTATTCTCCGTGTAGAACACCTTCTACACTTCCAATCACCTTACACTTGGTGATTTAACTATTCCCCGTGTAGAACACCTTCTACACACACAAAGGTTATACGCACCCTCTTACAAATACAAGAGTTGATAGTGGGTAGACTATCAAAATACACTCCTCAATGAGTGAGATAGAAACAATACAGCACAAACTATATCTCTCAAAATGAACAAGGATTAAGGCTCAATGCTTAGAGAAGAGAGAATGAAAACTTTGAATGAATGTTGTATGCTCTTGGTATGTAAATGTGAAGCTCTCAAATGATCTATTTATAGGCATATGAGACTTCATATTCAAATTTAAAAAGATTCACATGTCAAAAATATCATCATTCACTTTTCAAAAATTTCAAACCTAATCTTTTTACTTTTTGCATGTGACAAAAGGAGCACACTTTATTTTTCAAAAATTTCAAATCTAATTTTTTACTTTTTGCATATGACAAAAGGAGCACATTTTACTTTTCAAAATTTTCAAACAAAAACATCTACCTTTTGCATAAGTCAAAAAAAGCATCCATCACTTTTAAAAATATTTAAATAAAACATGCACATGTGAAAGATGACAATTAATCATCTTAATATTTTCAAAATTCAAACATTTAATCATGTCATGCACATGTGAAAGATGACAATCAATCATCTTAATATTTTTAAAATTTAAACCTTTAATCATGTCATGCACATGTGAAAGATGACAATCAATCATCTTTCAAAATTTTTCAAATTTAATTTTCAAAATATTCATGCACATGTGGAAAATATATTTTAATGCTTTAGGATAAAATATTAATTTTGAGCCTTAATCCTAATTTCGAATTTTTAAGAGATTTACAATATTATTCTATAATTTTAATGTGAATTTGTTCCCTTCTTGCTCATACTTGCTTCCTTGATGTGCTTGATTCTATTGTGTGGACAACTTGAGCTTGAGACTCCTTTATTCTTTGAATTCATTTGTTATCATCAAAATCCATGTACAGATTTACATGAAACTTGAAACCTTGAGTTCAACAATCTTCCCCTTTTTGATGATGACAAATACTTGATAGAACCTGAAACCTGTATTAATACTTAAGCTCCTTCTGAGAATGTGCGTTACTTTTTCAAGCAAAAATATAAATATAATTCCAATCATATATAACAAGTTTAGCAATTTAAACAATGTTAATGTTCTAATCTAAAACTTCTCCCCCTTTTGGCATCATTAAAAATGAATCATAATTAGATCAATAAGATATATTCCTGCAATAACCAATAGATAAATAAAACGCTGCGTTAGTAGAGACTGTAGAGAATTCGGTGCGTAGCCACACGTGTTCGACAAAACCTGCAAAGGCTGGAGGCCTAGTTTCGATAATTCGGTGCGGAAGGAGATTTTGTAAAGAGCTGAATAATTGAAACCACCCGTGCCCGACAAAACCTGCAAAGGCTAGAGGCGTAGTTCTGGTAATTCAGTGCAGAGATTTGATCCGCTTGATGTTGCTGAAAAATGAGATATTATCATGATTTGTAAGCTTGTCTTGTTCTTATTTCCGTTTCTATAAGAGCAATCCTTAGTTTTATCTATTTCGCATCAAGCTTTCTTCTCATCTTTGCAATTTGCTTGCATTCTCATTCTACAATTTTTCAATGGCTCGTAGATTTCCCTTCAGTACTTCTCTTGATCAAGATTTGAGGTATCCTTCACCTCAGTCTCAATCTATTTATGCATCTGTCGTGGGTGCCATGAAGCAACAAGAGACTGATTTAGCTAATAAATCAGATCATGACGCCATTTACGAGCTTGTGGGTCTCGGAACTCGATACTCATCATCTATCGTCGCGTTTTCTGCTCGGTTGCAGTCCAAAACTCGCGAAATTGAGAAGCTTAGCGTGACTGTTTCTGTACTTCAACGACTTATTTATGAGTCAAACAAAAAAATAGTAGAGTTAAAGTAACAGAATAAAGATTTGAAATCATTGCTTACCTCCTCATTTCGATTGCCTAATCCTTTAGACAAGGATGACATGATGATTTATGAGGAGCAAATGCATTTGAATGATGAGGCTAAACGTCTCAAGTTTCTGTAGGTCATTTAAAATAATAAAATAAAAGTATCTAGCAGATATCTATGGTATGCATCATTCCTATTTCTCTTCTAATCATGCATAGTTTATCTTCTGGTAGGGGTTTTGTGAAAATGTCTGCCAATTGATCATGTGTACTAGTGAATTCTAATACAATATCGCCCTTCTGCACATGATCTCTAAGAAAATGATATCTAATTTCAATATGTTTGGTCCGAGAATGTTGTATTGGATTCTTTGAAAGATTTATAGCACTTGTATTATCACATTTGATTGGAATGCGATTGTACATAAGTTTAAAATCCTCAAGTTGTTGCTTCATGTAAAGAACTTGAGCACAACAACTACCCGTAGCAACATATTCTGCCTCAGCAGTAGATAGTGTAACAGAATTTTATTTTTTACTAAACCAAGAAACTAGTGCACAACCTAAGAAGTGACATGCTCTACTAGTACTTTTTCGATCTATTTTACAGCCAGCATAATCTGCATCTGTGTAACTGATTAGATCGAAAGATGTGTGCTTAGGGTACCATAACCCTAAGTTAATTGTACCACTAATATATCTAAAAATGCGTTTAACTGTAATTAAATGTGATTCTTTTGGAGATGATTGAAAGCGTGCACATAAGCACACACTAAACATAATATCTGGTCTACTGGCTGTCAAATATAATAAGTTACCAATCATACCTCGATATACCTTCGAGTCAACTGGTTTACTGGTTTCATCTTTATCAAGTTTAGTGGATGGGCTCATTGGTGTTCCAGTTTCCTTAGCACCTTCTATCCCAAACTTCTTCAACAATTCTTTAATATATTTCGATTGATTGATGAATGTCCCATTTTTTGCTTGCTTAATTTGCAATCCGAGAAAGAATGTAAGCTCTCCCATCATGCTTATTTCAAATTCTTCCTGCATAGTTTTAGCAAAAACTTGGCACATATTTTCATTAGTAGCACCGAATATTATATCATCAACATAAATCTGAATCAAAAGAATATCATCATTTTCGTATTTAATGAAAAGAGTTGTATCAAATTTTCCTCTTGAAAAACCTTTTTCAATCAAGAAACCACTAAGTCTCTCGTACCACGCTCTAGGAGCTTGTTTGAGTCCATATAGTGCTTTTGTGAGTTTGAAAACATGATTTGGAGAAATATGATTTTCAAAACCTGGAGGTTGCTCAACATATACCTCTTCATTTATAAAACCATTTAAGAAAGCACTTTTAACATCCATTTGAAAAAGTTTGAAATCTTTATAACAAGCATATGCAAGTAGCATTCGAATAACTTCTAATCTTGCGACTGGTGCATATGTCTCATCATAATCGATTCCTTCTTCTTGATTGAAACCTTGGGCTACAAGTCGAGCCTTATTTCTAGTAATGATTCCGGACTCATCTTTCTTGTTTCTAAAAACCCATTTTGTTCCAATAATAGTATGATTTTTGGGTCTAGGAACAAGTGTCCAAACATCATTTCTTTCAAATTGATTAAGCTCTTCTTGCATAGCTAGAATCCAAGATTCATCAAGAAGTGCTTCATCAATATTTTTAGGTTCAATCTAAGATAGAAAAGCAGTATGATTGCAAATATTTCTAAGAGATGATCGAGTGCTTACACCTCGTGAAGGTTCCCCCGAAATTTGTTCCACTGAATGATCTTTCACAAATTTTCACTGTTTGGTTGTATCTTGTATTAAATTTTGATGATCTTTCCTGATATCTCCATGTTGGACTTCCTCTATTGTGTTCTCTTTGTTGAGATTGAGACTTTCCGTATTATTTATACCTCCTATTTCTTCATCAATAGATTTCTTGGAGAGTAGAGAATTAGATTCATCAAATACTACATGCATAGATTCTTGTACAGTCAAAGTCTTTTTATTGAATACTCTATAAGCTTTACTATTAGTAGAATATCCGAGAAAGATACCTTCATCATATTTTCCATCAAACTTGCCTAAATTATCTCTGTCATTTAAAATAAAACATTTGCATCCAAATACATGAAAATAACCAATATTGGGCTTTTTTTCATTCCAAAGCTCATAGGGGGTTTTATCGAATTTAGACCTTAGCATAACTCTATTTATAACATAACATGCAGTACTTACCGCTTCAGCCCAAAAATAACTAGGCAAGTTGTTCTTATTGAGCATTGTTCTTGCCATCTCTTGAAGAGATCTATTTTTTCTTTCTACTACCCCATTTTGTTGAGGAGTTCGAGGAGCAGAAAAATTATCCACAAAACCATTTTCATCACAAAATGTTTCAATATTTTTATTAACAAACTCTTTTCCCCTATCACTTCAGATACTTGAAATAGTATAACCCTTTTCATTTTGAATTCTCTTGCATAACTTGGTAAAAGCATTATGTGCCTCATCTTTATGAGTAAGAAAGATGACCCAAGTATATCTAGAGAAATCATCAACAATAACAAATGCATAATATTTTCCTCCTAAACTTGCAACTCTATTTGTTCCAAAAAGATCCATGTGTATCAGTTGCAGTGGTCTAGTAGTGGAAATATGTTTCTTGATTTTAAAAGAAGTTTTTGTTTGTTTACCAAATTGGCATGCATCACAAATTTTATCTTTAAGAAAATTTGCTTTTGGTAAACCTCTCACAAGATCATTTTTTGAAAGTTTGGAAATAAGTTCCATATTGGCATGACCTAGTCTTCTATGCCATAACCAATTAGTTTCATTTTGAGCTGAAAAACAAATCGCATCTTGTGAGGTAATTTCTTCAAAATCAATTGTATAAACATTGTTACTTCTAAAAGCAATAAAACAAATATTACAATCATAATCATTCAATATAATGCACTTATCCATTTTGAAAGTAACTGTAAATCCTTTATCACATAATTGACTTATGCTTAAAAGATTATGTTTTAAACCTTCAACAAGTAGAACATCTTCAATTATAAGAGAAGACTCATTACCAATTTTACCTATTCCCACGATCTTTCCTTTCGAGTTGTCTCCAAATGTCACGTGTCCTTCTTCTTTAGATCTAAGATCAAAGAACTTAGTCTTATCTCCTGTCATGTGTTTTGAACATCCACTATCTAAAAACCATTTATTTTTGTTCGTCGAAGACTTCATGCACACTTATAAAAACAATTAAAATGATTTTTCTTGGTACCCAAGTTCTTTGGGTCTTTTATTTATTAGTATTAGAAAAAACAAGATTTTTAGGTACCCATATGGCCCTAATAGTCATTGTATGTTTTCTTCTAATAGGACAAGCAAAATAATTATGACCATTTCTATTACAAAAATTCCAAATAGCATGTGACATATATGAAGAACTTGAGTGATTATAATAGTATCCTTTTTTAACAAAATTATTTTTATGAAAAGAATTTTGAATATTGGACTTTGATTTAGAAGGATTATCAAAGAAGTTTTTATAAGGTTTGTATTTTTATTTTGGCATATATCCCAAGCCTGCCTTATCAAAAACACATCTTTGACTACCAAGAAGTTTTTCAAAATTTCTTTTTCCATTCGTAAATTTTTCAATAATATTTTCTAAATCAGTTTTCTTTTTCTTCAACTCAAAATTTTCATTTTTCAAAACAATACTTTCTTTTTTTAAAATATCAATTTCGTTTGTTAAAGAAAAATTTTTCTTTTTCAAAACAGTATACTTGATACCCAAATTTTCAAATTCCTCATATACCTCTTCTAAAACATTTTGCAATTCTTCATATGAAGGATCTTCAATATTATCAAGATTTGTTACCTCGATGTCATCTTTAGCCATAAGACAAAGATTTGCTGATTCTCCATTGCTTGCTTCACTATCTGAGCTACTTGAATCATCATCCCATGTAGCTTTCATTGCTTTTTTGCCTTTGTTTCGATCTTTCTTTAGTAGAGGACAATCTGACTTGATATGACCAGATTTATTGCATTTATAACAAATTAAAGTGTCATTTTTACCTGAATCTTTCTTGGAAAACTTTTTGAAGGATTTTCTTGGAGGAGTTTTATTTTTCTTTAAGAACTTTTGAATTCTTCTTATTATCATCGCAACTTCTTCATCTTTGTCGTCATTTTCCTCATTTTCATCACTTTTACTTTCATATGGAACAGCTTTAAGTTCCAAGCTCTTCTTTGACTTTCCTTCTTCTTCTCCTCTTTTCAATGTGTACTCATGGGTGATAAGTGACCCGATGAGTTCATTCACTTCGAGTTTCTTGAGGTCTCTAGCTTCAAGAATCGCTGTCACTTTTGATTCCCAACGTTTTGGTAGAGAGTTGAGAATTTTTCTTACTATCTCCACTTTGGAATAAACTTTGCCAAGAGCTGTCAAGCTGTTTATGATGTTAGTAAAACGAGTGTACATACTAGAAATAGATTCATCATCATTCATCTTAAACATTTCATATTCATGAGTAAGAATATAAATTTTTGATTCCTTGACTTGAGAAGTTCCTTCATAAGTAACTTCCAAGTTATCCCAAATTTCCTTTGCTGTAGCACAAGTCATTACTCTATTAAATTCATTACCATTGAGAGTATTATATAATAAATTCATAGCAGTTAAATTCAAAGTATAAAATATATCGTCTTCACGATTAAACTCTTCTTCTTCCTTTTTGACCTTTACTCCATCAACTACTTTTGCTGGAATATAAGATCCATTTACAATGCATTTCCAGATTTCTCGACCTTGAGCCTGAAGGAATATTCTCATTCTAACTTTCCAGAATGAGTAATTGTCTCCGCAAAAGAGTGGAGGCCGACTGCTAGATTGACCTTCACCAAATGAAGCTGCAATGTTAGTCATAAGAACTTAACTCAAAAGATAGTTAATCTTATAATAGAGCTCTAGCTCTGATACCAATTGTTGCCCAGATGACTAACACAAGAGGGGGGGTGAATTGAGTTGTATTTAAAAAAAATAACAATTATAAATCAAATATATAATATAAAATATAAACAAAATATGAAACAACAATAAATATAAAGAGTAAGGGTAAGAGAGAAGCAAACATAGTATGTTAACGAGGTTCGGCCCCACTGCCTACGTCCTCGCCTCAAGCTACCCCTTGAGGATCCCCAAATCTACTATTCAATCTCCTTTAAGTGGAGATAAAAACCTATTACACCTTTGAGCAGCACCGCTCCAAAGAATCCGTGTAGAACACCCTCTACACTTCAAATCACCTCACACTTGGTGATTTAACTATTCTCCGTGTAGAACACATTCTACACTTCCAATCACCTTACACTTGGTGATTTAACTATTCTCCGTGTAGAACACCTTCTACACACACAAGGGTTATACGCACCCTCTTACAAATACAAGAGTTGATAGTGGGTAGACTATCAAAATACACTCCTCAATGAGTGAGATAGAAACAATACAGCGCAAACTATATCTCTCAAAATGAACAATGGTTAAGGCTCAATTCTTAGAGAAGAAAGAATGAAAATTTTGAATGAATGTTGTATGCTCTTGGTATGTGAATGTGAAGCTCTCAAATGATCTATTTATAGGCATATGAGATTTCATATTCAAATTTAAAAAGATTCACATGTCAAAGATTTCATCATTCGCTTTTCAAAAATTTCAAACCTAATTTTTTTACTTTTTGCATGTGACAAAAGGAGCACACTTTACTTTTCAAAAATTTCAAATCTAATCTTTTACTTTTTGTATATGACAAAAGGAGCACACTTTACTTTTCAAAATTTTCAAACAAAAACATCTATCTTTTGTATAAGTCAAAAAAAGCATCCATCACTTTTGAAAATATTTAAATAAAATATGCACATGTGAAAGATGATAATTAATCATCTTAATATTTTCAAAATTCAAACATTTAATCATGTCATGCACATGTGAAAGATGACAATCAATCATCTTAATATTTTCAAAGTTCAAACCTTTAATCATGTCATGCACATGTGAAAGATGACAATCAATCATCTTTCAAAATTTTTCAAATTTAATTTTCAAAATATTCATGCACATGTGGAAAATATATTTTAATGCTTTATGATAAAATATTAATTTTGAGCCTTAATCCTAATTTCGAATTTTTAAGAGATTTACAATATTATTCTATGATTTTAATGTGAACTTGTTCCCTTCTTTCTCATACTTGCTTCCTTGATGTGCTTGATTCTATTGTGTGGACAATTTGAGCTTGAAACTCCTTTATTCTTTAAATTCATTTGTTATCATCAAAATCCATGTGTAGATTTACACGAAACTTAAAACCTTGAGTTCAACAATAAACAACTACTTGGTGACCTATAATTGGAGGGTTATTATCGGGGATTTAACAACTCAACCTGTTATTAATTTACAAGATTTTCTATTGATGTAATTGTGTTTGTTAGGCTTTCACATCACTCTGTATCCTCCCCTCTTTTCGAATCAAACATTACTATTTATAATTTAACTTATCTTATCTTAATATCAAATACATAACAACTATTAATATATTAATTTACAATAATATTAATATTATAATTTATATACTATTTTTATATATACATATATAAATATATATATATATGTGAGATTTGGTCCGGTCCGATCCAAGAGTAAAATTCTTTTAGATCGGAACCGAACCGAAATTAATCGATTTATATAAAATTTAGACCGAATCGAATCGAATCACTCATTCTTTTATATTCACACATTCTTTTATTATTTTTCTAAAAAAAATAAATTACAAAAAAATATAAAAATATTTTACACTTCAAGGGCGTAAAGGAACCCCAGCCGACACTCATAGCATTGCCCAAAATGTAAACAACTACAGGGTGACCTATAATTGGAGGGTTATTATTGGGGATTTAACAACTCGGACCTGTTATTAACTTATTAGATTTTCTATTGATGTAATTGTGTTTGTTAGGCTTTCACATCACTCTGTATCCCCCTCTTTTCGAATCAAACATTACTATTTATAATTTAACTTATCTTATCTTAATATCAAATACATAACACTGCAACGGTTTTTAAGTTTTAGGCCATATTTATTTTTAGTGATAAAATAAAATAAAATAATATATATATATATATATATTGTTATAATATTTTTTATATTAATTTTGTTTTGAGAGTTGAAAAAATTATTTTGAGATTTGTAAAAATTAAATTATTTATTTTGTTTTATATAAAACTTTGGTCTCATTCCTATTGATGAAGTAACTATTAGTCGTCAAAGTCTTTTGGTCTCATTCCTATGCACGGAAAAGAAAAACATCGAAAAACATTAAAATAGATGAAAAAAATAAAAAAAAGTCTTGAGCAAGTAGCGTACGATATTTTTCACCAGAAGCAAAAATAGTCTTGAGCAGATAGCAGAATGGTGGGAGAGAGCAAGGACGAGAGAGCGAGAGATTAACGCCCCGTTTGATTCCGATTACCTCAAATTTATTATTATATTTTTTTAAATTTATATATAAAATATAATTTTTAATATAATTTTTTTAAATCTCAACTTAATTCTTTTAGTTTCAAAATTTTAAATTTTAAAATATATAAATAATTAATCAAAAAATATAAATATGCATATAAATGCATAATATTACTTATATAGTATTATTTATTTAGAAATATTTTAATAAGTCACTAATAAATGTGTAAAAGATTCAGTCTGATCTAAAAAAAATGTGGACTAATTCTTTTCGGTCTAAAATTTTTTTTACCTTGAATCAGACCGAACTCCTATTTGGTTTATATCGGTCTAATCCAATTCGGTCTAAGAACTAAGGGTGTAAATGGTCCGATCCGGCCCGGAAAATTTGTAGACCGATTCCATTCGGTCCAAAAATTCTCTCACCTTAGACCAGACTGAACAGGAGTTCAGTCCATACCGGTCCGGTCTAGAAGTGCCTCATATGATTTAATGGGCTAAATTTAATCTAAAATTCTATAATGATTAAATATTTTTTTAGCTCAAATTTAACTACTATAAATTATAATATGTTAATATTATAAGAGTATATATTATATATTAATATGTTAGTATATATTATATATTAAGTATATTAGTAAATAATAACTAATAACACTATTACATTAGTATATTATATATTTATATGTTAATAAATAGTGATAAATTAGTAATAATATATTAAATAATAAAAATACACTTATTACTTATAAGTTATTATTAATATTCTATATAGATATATTATAATTTATATTTTTATACTACAACTAGTCAACTAATAAATAATAATATGTTAATATTATAAAAGTATATATTATATATTAATATGTTAATATATATTATATATTAATATATTAATTTACAATAATATTAATATTATAATTTATATACTATTTTTATATATACATATATAAATATATATATATATGTGGGGTTTGGTCCGGTCCAGTCCGATCCGGTCCGATCCAAAAATAAAATTCTTTTAAATCGGAACCGAACCAAAATTAATCGATTTATATAAAATTTAGACCGAATCGAATCGAATCACTCATTCTTTTATATTCACACATTCTTTTATTATTTTTATAAATAAATAAATAAATTACAAAAATATATAAAATTATTTTACACTTCAAGGGCGTAAAGGAACCCCAGCCGACACTCATAGCATTGCCCAAAATGTAAACAACTACTGGGTGACCTATAATTGGAGGGTTATTATTGGGGATTTAACAACTTGGACCTGTTATTAACTTATTAGATTTTCTATTGATGTAATTGTGTTTGTTAGGCTTTCACATCACTCTGTATCCTCCCCTCTTTTCGAATCAAACATTACTATTTATAATTTACATTACTATTTATAATTTAACTTATCTTATCTTAATATCAAATACATAACACTGCAACGGTTTTTAAGTTTAGGCCATATTTATTTTTAGTGATAAAATAAAATAAAATAAAATATATTGTTATAATTTTTTTTATATTAATTTTGTTTTGAGAGTTGAAAAAATTATTTTGAGATTTGCAAAAATTAAATTATTTATTTTGTTTTATATAAAACTTTGGTCTCATTCCTATTGATGAAGTAACTATTAGTCGTCAAAGTCTTTTGGTCTCATTCCTATGCACAGAAAAGAAAAACATCGAAAAACATTAAAATTGTTATAAACGGAGTCGGCAGCCGCCCCCCTTGGCCCACCACTAAATTATGTGAATGACCCCACCACTATTATTTTAAATTTGCATAGTGACTTGCATAGTGACTTGCATAGTAACTTGCATAGTAATTTCAACGCCTATAAATATGGGCTTCAGTTGTAATGAAATTCATAAGAAAAAATAGAGAGAGAAAGAAAGCTTGAGTTCTTAAGAGTTTCAAGAGAATTTCTTATTTCTCTTTTGCAATAGTAGTTCCTTTCTTTAAGTTTTATAACACGTTATCAGCACGACGGTTCTGCCAATTCTGAAGCTAGTGGCCTTATTCCTCTGTAAGTTTTTCAATATATTATTTGAAATCATTGATATATTTTATTGACGATTATCTGTGTGAATTTATAAATATATTTTCTGAGATACGCATATTTATTATTTATATGTGTAGAAAATGGCAAATCTTACAAAATTGGAATTTGTTGCCCTTGATATATCTGGGAAAAATTATTTATCCTGGATACTTGATGCTGAAATACATCTTGATGCAATGAACCTGGGAGAAACTATTAAAGAAGGAAATCAAGCATCCCTGCAGGAACGTGCTAAAGCAATGATTTTCCTTCGCCACCATCTTCATGAAGAATTGAAAACTGAATATCTCACGGTAAAAGATCCCTATATTTTGTGGAACAGTTTAAGGGAGAGGTATGAACACCAGAAGACTGTTATCCTCCCAAGAGCTCGCTCTGAATGGATGCACCTGAGGTTGCAAGATTATAAAAGTGTTAGTGAGTATAATTCCGCACTTTTTAAAATAAGCTCAGTATTAAAATTATGCGGTGAGAAAATCACTGATGAAGATATGCTAGAGAAGACTTTTACTACATTTCATGCCTCGAATGTGCTCCTGCAGCAGCAGTATCGAGAGAGAAAGTTCAAGAAATATTCTGAACTTATATCATGTCTTCTAGTAGCTGAGCAAAATAATGAGCTCTTATTAGAAAGCCACCAGTCACGCCCTACTGGCTCAATATCATTCCCTGAAGTGAATGGTAATAGGTTTGCATCATTCCCAGAAGTGAATGGTGCATCCTTTAGAAGAAATCGGGGGCGTGGACGTGGACGTGGTAGAAGAAATTATAGAAATGTTGGTCATAGAAATGACAACATTAAAAGGGATATACCATATCACCAGAAGTGGTACAATTCAGAAAGGGGTAAAAATCCCCAGAATAATTCTTCAAAGAAAAGTGAAGAGGTGTGCCATAGATGTGGAATGATTGGACATTGGTCACGTACCTGTCGTACGGCCAGGCACTTAGCTGATTTATATCAAGCTTCTATTAAAGGAAAGAATAAAGTGCATGAAACAAATTTAGTAGAACCATCAGATGATTTATTAGATTCAGTAAATGTAGACGTTACTCATCTTGATGTATCTGATTTCTTTAATCATCCTGATGGTAGTATTGAACACTTAATTGGAGATGGAAGTGTTCCACTCAATTAATGTATTTTCTTTCTATCTGTAATAAAAGTTTTTATATATTTTGTAGAACCATGGATCACATTGATGAGCATTTTATCTCTGAGTTGAATGATAAAGATATATGTCTGGCTGATAGTGCTACAACTCACACAATTCTCAAAGAAAAGAAATATTTTCAAAATCTAACACTGAGTAAAGCCTATGTCCATACCATATCAGGTTCATCGGATTTAATTGAGGGCTCCGGAAGAGCTTATATTGTGTTGCCTAATGGCACCAAATTTTGTATTGATGATGCTCTATTCTCTTCACAATCCAGAAGAAATTTATTAAGTTTCAAAGATATACGTCGTAATGATTACCATATTGAAACGACCAATGAAGGCAGTAAAGAGCATCTTTTTATTACTAAAACAATATCGGGCCAGAAGCTCGTTTTAGAAAAACTGCCTGCTCTATGTTCTGGATTGTATTATACAAAAATGAGAACAATTGAATCATATGTGGTAATGCACCAGAAGTGCATTGACCCTAAAGTATTTATGAATTGGCATGATCGCCTTGGACATCCGGGTTCTATAATGATGAGACGAATTATTGAAAATTCACATGGGCATCCCTTAAATAATCAAAAGATATTTCTACCCAATGAATCTCCGTGCTCTGCATGTTCACAAGGTAAGTTGATTATCAGACCATCTCCCTCAAAAGTCATTGTTGAATCTCCATCCTTTTTACAAAGGATTCACGGAGATATATGTGGGCCTATTCATCCATCAAGTGGACCATTTAGATATTTTATGGTTCTAATTGATGCATCTAGTCGATGGTCACATGTTTGTCTTCTTTCCACTAGAAATGTTGCATTTGCTAGACTTATTGCTCAGATAATTAAACTACGAGCACAATTTCCTGAGCATCCAATTAAGACCATTCGATTGGATAATGCAGGTGAATTTTCATCTCAAGTTTTTGATGATTATTGCATGTCAATAGGAATAGATGTTGAACATCCTGTTGCCCATACACACACACAAAACGGTTTAGCTGAATCTCTGATCAAAAGGCTTCAATTAATCGCTAGACCTTTACTTATGAAATCAAGACTACCTATTTCTGTTTGGGGACATGCTATACTTCATGCAGCATCTCTAATTCGCATTAGACTATCTGCATATCATAAATATTCTCCATTACAGCTTGCATTTGGTCAACAACCAAATATTTCTCATCTTCGTACTTTTGGATGTGCTGTATATGTTCCAATTGCACCTCCGCAACGTACAAAAATGGGTCCTCAACGTAGACTTGGGATATATGTTGGTTTTGATTCTCCATCCATTATTAGATACCTTGAACCCCTTACAGGGGATATGTTTAAAGCACGTTTTGAAGATTGTCATTTTGACGAATCAAATTTTCCGTTAATGGGTAAAGAAAAATCGGTGCCTGAAGCACGACAAGATATTACTTGGGATAATAAGACCCTGTCTCATTTTGATCCTCCTACAAATGAATGTAAAAGGGAAGTTCAGAGGATTATTCATTTGCAAAATGTTGCAAATCAATTACCGGATGTATTTACTGACACTAAAGGTGTAGTAAAATCTTATATTCCTGCTGTTAATGCTCCAGCAAGGATTGAAGTCCCTGAAGGACAAATTGTCAAAACAGCAATAGGTGAATCTAAAATACGCCTGAAGCGTGGAAGACCTATTGGGGCAAAAGACAAAATTCCCAGAAGAAAAAGAATACAAAATGAATTTGGTGTTCCTGAAGAACACGTACCCACAATACAGGCTACAAATATAATTGGTGCTCTTAAAGAGTTTAAATCTTCTATTCCAGAACCTCCTGAAGAGGAAACTCCTGAAGAGTATAAATCTCCTAAAAAGGGACCTCCTGAAGAGGTGTGTCATGAAATGTTTTCTCCTGAAGAGGAACAGGTACCTGAAAATAATGAGATCTCAATACATTTCATGAAAACTGGAGAAATTCTGAATAGAAATAAAACTGTTGTCGACAACATATTTTCATATAAAATGGCCCTTGACATTACCAGAAGTAATGAAGAAAGTGAGCCAAAAAGCGTCGAAGAATGTCGACGTAGAAATGATTGGCCAAAATGGAAAACAGCTATTGAAGCTGAACTAAATTCGCTAGCAAAGCGAGAAGTATTCGGACCTGTTGTCCAAACACCGAAGGGTGTAATGCCTGTTGGATATAAGTGGGTATTTGTACGAAAACGTAATGAGAAAAATGAAATTGTGCGGTACAAAGCACGGCTTGTCGCACAAGGTTTCCTGCAGAAACCCGGGATTGATTATGAAGAAACATACTCTCCCGTTATGGATGCAATCACATTTAGATTTTTGATTAGTCTGGTTGTTACAAAAAGATTAGAAATGCGGTTGATGGATGTGGTCACTGCATATTTATATGGATCCTTAGACCATGATATATATATGAAAATCCCTGAAGGATATAAGATGCCTGAAGCATCTACAAGTACATCTAGAAATATGTACTCAATCAGACTACAAAGATCTTTATATGGGTTGAAGCAATCCGGGCGCATGTGGTATAATCGCTTAAGCGAATATCTATTGAAAGAAGGATTTGAGAATAATCTTATATGCCCATGTGTTTTTATTAAGAAATCAGAATCCGGATTTGTTATTATTGCGGTTTATGTTGATGATTTAAATATTGTGGGAACTCCTGAAGAGATCTCAAAAACCGCTATATATTTAAAGAATGAATTTGAAATGAAAGATCTTGGCAAAACAAAACTTTGTCTCGGCCTGCAGCTTGAGCACTTGCCAAATGGAATTTTTATTCATCAGTCCATGTATACTGAGAAAGTCCTAAAGCATTTTTATATGGACAAATCTCATCCTCTGAGTACTCCAATGATTGTTCGAACACTTGATGTGAAGAAAGATCCATTCCGTCCTTGTGATGACGATGAAGAAATTCTTGGTCCTGAAGTACCATATCTCAGTGCAATTGGAGCTTTGATGTATCTTGCAAATTGCACTCGACCAGATATTATATTCTCAGTTAATCTGCTTGCAAGATATAGTTCTGCACCAACTCGAAGGCATTGGAATGGCATTAAACATGTCCTTCGTTACCTTCATGGTACGGTTGATATGGGATTATTTTATCAACGTGGTTCAAGTCCAGAATTGATTGGGTATGCAGATGCAGGTTATCTTTCAGATCCACACAGAGGTAGATCTCAAACTGGATATTTATTTACTTATGGAGATACTGCCATATCATGGAGATCTGTTAAGCAGACACTATCTGCTACTTCTTCAAATCACTCAGAAATCATTGCTATTCATGAAGCAAGTCGAGAGTGTATTTGGTTGAGATCAGTTATTCAACATATCCAGGAAAAGTGTGGACTTCCTATGATCAATAATAGCCCAACAATCTTATATGAAGATAATACTGCTTGTATCACTCAAATCAGAGGAGGATACATCAAAGGTGATAGAACCAAACATATTTCACCTAAATTCTTTTATACTCATGAACTTCAAGAGAAAGGTGAAATTGATGTCAAGCAGATACGATCTAGTGATAATCTGGCAGATTTATTCACAAAGGCGTTACCAACTTCCACATTCAAGAAGATTGTGCATAACATTGGAATGCGAAGATTCAAAGATCTTTTGTCATGCACTTTTCAGGGGGAGTAAATGTGCTGATTGTACTCTTTTTCCTTCGCTGAGGTTTTATCCCACTGGGTTTTCCTCTGCAAGGTTTTAATGAGGCAATCCTAAAGCACTTGTGGATACATAAGAAGACTGTACTCTTTTTCCTTCGCCATTGGTTTTTCTTCCCACTGGGTTTTTACTTGGCAAGGTTTTAACGAGGCAGATTCTTTATGGGTGGTCATTCAAGGGGGAGTGTTATAAACGGAGTCGGCAGCCGCCCCCCTTGGCCCACCACTAAATTATGTGAATGACCCCACCACTATTATTTTAAATCTGCATAGTGACTTGCATAGTGACTTGCATAGTAACTTGCATAGTAATTTCAACGCCTATAAATATGGGCTTCAGTTGTAATGAAATTCATAAGAAAAAATAGAGAGAGAAAGAAAGCTTGAGTTCTTAAGAGTTTCAAGAGAATTTCTTATTTCTCTTTTGCAATAGTAGTTCCTTTCTTTAAGTTTTATAACAAAAATAGATTAAAAAAACAAAAAAAATTATTGAGCAAGTAGCGTATTATATTTTTCACCAGAAGCAAAAATAGTCTTGAGCAGATAGCAGAATGATGGGAGAGAGCAAGGACGAGAGAGCGAGAGATTAACGCCCCGTTTGATTCCGATTACCTCAAATTTATTATTATATTTTTTAAAATTTATATATAAAATATAATTTTTAATATAATTTTTTTAAATCTCAACTTAATTCTTTTAGTTTCAAAATTTTAAATTTTAAAATATATAAATAATTAATCAAAAAATATAAATATGCATATAAATGCATAATATTACTTATATAGTATTATTTATTTAGAAATATTTTAATAAGTCACTAATAAATGTGTAAAAGATTCAGTCTGATCTAAAAAAAATGTGGACTAATTCTTTTCGGTCTAAAATTTTTTTTATCTTGAATTAGACCGAACTCCTATTTGGTTTATACCGGTCTAATCCAATTCGGTCTAAGAACTAAGGGTGTAAATGGTCCGATTCGGTCCGAAAAATTTGTAGACCGATTCCATTCGGTCAAAAAATTCTCTCACCTTAGACCAAACTGAACAGGAGTTCAGTCTATACCGGTCCGGTTCAATTCGGTCCAAAGGTGATCCGGTCCGGTCTAGGAGTGCCTCATATGATTTAATGGACTAAATTTAATCTAAAATTCTACAATGATTAAATATTTTTTTGGCCCAAATTTAACTACTATAAATTATAATATGTTAATATTATAAGAGTATATATTATATATTAATATGTTAGTATATATTATATATTAAGTATATTAGTAAATAATAACTAATAACACTATTACATTAGTATATTATATATTTATATGTTAGTAAATAGTGATAAATTAGTAATAATATATTAAATAATAATAATAATACACTTATTACTTATAAGTTATTATTAATATTCTATATATATATATATTATAATTTATATTTTTATACTACAACTAATCAACCAATAAATAATAATATGTTAATATTATAAAAGTATATATTATATATTAATATGTTAATATATATTATATATTAATATATTAATTTACAATAATATTAATATTATAATTTATATACTATTTTTATATATACATATATATATATGTGAGATTTGGTTCGATCCAATCTAGTCCGGTCCAAGAGTAAAAGTCTTTTGGATCGGGATCGAACCGAAATTAATCGATTTATATAAAATTTGAATCGAATCGAATCGAATCGAATTCACTCCTTTTATATTCACACATTCTTTTATTATTTTTATAAAAAAATATAAATTACAAAAAAATATAAAAATATTTTACACTTCAAGGGCGTAAAGGAACCCCAGCCGACACTCATAGCATTGCCCAAAATGTAAACAACTACTTGGTGACCTATAATTGGAGGGTTATTATTGGATTTAACAACTCGGACCTGTTATTAGATTTTCTCTTGATGTAATTGTGTTTGTTAGGCTTTCACACCACTCTGTATCCTCCCCCTCTTTTCGAATCAAACATTACTATTTATAATTTAACTTATCTTATCTTAATATCAAATACATAACACTGCAACGGTTTTTAAGTTTTAGGCCTTATTTATTTTTAGTGATAAAATAAAATAAAATAAAAATATATATATATTGTTATAATATTTTTTTAATATTAATTTTATTTTAAGAGTTAAAAAAGTTATTTTGAGATTTATAAAAATTAAATTATTTATTTTATTTTATATAAAATTTTAAAAAAATCTGATGATGAATTTAAAATAAGATGAAATAAAATGATTTGTAAAAATAAATCAATCCTTAGATTAGATTGGTAGAAACATAGTTTTGTAAGTTTCCATGAGTTGTTCAGGTTAAATAATGTAAGTCTTGCAAATTGTCCAATTTATTAATTGTAGCCATGATCAAGTTCGCATGAGCTGAAAGCACTTTTAATGAAGTAACTAAATAATTTTTTTTCCCTTTTAAATATAGCTTAAAGTGTCAAAAAATTCACTCCATTAGACACTTTAAAATAAAGAAATTATGAAAATATTAATAATATTTGTGTTACATGTAATAAAATATTGTTCACCTTCAAAAATATATTTTATTATTTTAGTGTTGTTCCGAGTAGTTAACTCTGCTCTCATTTTCGGTAATTGCATTTTCAAACACCCCCCTCTCGTTTACGTTGCGCGTGCTGGAGAAGTTGCTGGATTTAATATTCATGTTCATAATTTTCAAGATCATGTGCATTATATAACCAAAAGAAAAAAAGAAAAAACTTAAAAATGCATTATATACTTTGAGAAATTTTTTATTAAATAAGCGAGGAAATTTTCTTTTATTTATTAATTTATATTTTAGTTTAAATTATAAAATTAGATTGATACAAAATAGACCATAGATATATGACATTGTATATAAAAAAATATTATAAATATCAAATTATATGAGAATATTAGAGAAATTATTTTAAATGAATAAATAAGATTAAAAATTTAATATTTAAATGATGTAGAGAAAAAATAAATAAGTTGACCGATGATGTATTATAAAAATGAGTAGCTAAAATAAAAATTAAAAAAAAAAATATTTTGTTATAAAATTAAAAATAAAATTACTAATATTGTAAAAGAGAAATATAAAAGGAACTCTTAAGAATTCTCAAGAACTGAAACTTTATTCATTCTATATATTTTCTTATGAATTTCATAACAACTGAAACTCATATTTATAGGTCTTGAAATTACTATATAAATTACTATGTAATATTTAAAATAATGATAATAAAGTCATTCATAAAATAATTAAAAAAAGCGAAATCCACCTCCAATAATTCATAACAAATTTTTAACGGTCTATTTAAAAAAAAGCTACTCCATCCCGTTAAGAGTGCTCTGACTCGAAACCATTAACCTGAAATTTTTGGTAAAATTTCAGAGACCTCGATTGAAGCAATGGAGAAATATACAACAGCATTAGTTTCAAAGGGTTTATTGCAGAGTGAAGATTTGTACCGGGTAGCTACCATTCTCCTTATATAATCTTCTTGATCTGCTTTTGCTGTTTAGATTTTTCAATCTCATTCCTCAATAATGATATATATGACAGTATATCTTGGAGACGAGTGTGTACCCACGTGAACCAGAACCTCTCAAGGAGCTAAGGCATGTCACTGCTGCCCACCCTTGGTAATCCTTCTCCTTTCTATCTAACAGCTTGTTGAGCTCCCCTCAGATCAGCAATTAGGAGCTCATACTCCTTAAGATGATTTCAATTATAAATTGGTTGCCTTGTAAGGAATTAATTTCACTTTGCTCACATTTTTTTTTTCAAATTGCTCCTCAAATCATCAAATGACCTTTAAAAATGATTCAGTGAAGACTTTCAAGTATTTTTCTTCATCTCTCATAATCCATAAAAATAATTGGATTTCCATTTTCTAGTGCTAGGTTTTCTACTTTACCAGATGCAGGTCAGTTGGTGGCCATGCTGTTAAAGCTAGTAAATGCCAAAAAGACTATTGAAGTTGGCGTTTACACAGGATACTCTCTTCTCCTCACTGCTCTTACAATTCCAGAGGATGGCAAGGTTTGGATTGATCATTTTCAGTATCTTTTACTAAACTATCAAAGTGCTTATAATTTGCAGTACTATTACAGATCATAGCCATAGATGTAAATCGGGAGACATTTGAAATTGGATTGCCAATTATTAAGAAGGCTGGTGTTGCAGATAAAATTGATTTCATCGAGTCCGAGGCTTTACCAGCTCTTGATCAACTATTACAAAATGTGAGCATGAGCTTCTTTCTTCATCTTCTTCTAATTTCTTGCATTTTTAAATGCGAAACCTGGTCAAAGACACGATTCTTCATATCCATTTTTGGGGATGAGATGATCATTTTTCATTTGGGAAATACTCTCGATACAAATAGATTACATATAAATAATCACACAAACTGATGTGACTTCACTAGTTTGATATAATTTGTCAGATTATAAAACTATTTTCAATGTAAAAGTAGATCTACTAGATCAAATGAAATTACATTAATTTATAGAATTACTTTTGTGTAATCATTTGTGGATGTAGCAATACTCTTTTCATTTTAATCTTATTTCATGCACTTGTTGGTGTACTTCCCACAATAAGTTCTTCACTATCATATTTTTCCTTAATTTTGGGGGTGGATTTGGTATTGCAGCCTGAGAATGAAGGGAGTTTCGACTTTGCTTTTGTTGATGCGGACAAGGGTAACTATTGTAACTACCATGAGAGAATGATGAAACTAGTGAAAGTGGGTGGGGTGGTTGTCTACGATAACACACTGTGGTTAGGATCAGTTGTAATGCCCGATGAGCTGCTTCCAGAGAACTTGAAAGGGTGGAAGCAGTCCACAATTGAGTTTAACAAATTACTGGCAGCTGATCCTCGCCTCCAATTGTCACATGCTTCTGTAGGTGATGGCGTGGCAATCTGCACTCGTCTCTACTGAACTTTTTCTCCAAACTTCTCTGCATTTTTACTTGTATGCGTTAACTTATCATGAAGAACTGTTTTGTAATTAAAAAACCAGAATAAGCAGAGGTTTTAACAAAACAGATGGGTGGGGGTTCACCCATTTGTGTTTAGATTTTCTAATGTCAAAGCCAGTTTTATTGTATTGGTCATATTTCTTATTTGGTAAGTGTTCCTTTTCTTTCCTTTTTCAACAAATTTGCCATAGGAATCTATTGTACCAACTACCAGACGCCACATCTCCCTTTGGGGAAACGATATTGTTCCATAATATAGGACCTGATCTTTGCGTGGATCCAATTTGATCATGCTTTATGACAGTTGAGCAACTGAATCACCAGTAAATTATGAAGAGAAAGGAACATGTTTGTGTTCATCATCTCACTAAACGGTACATACAAAATTGCAATGAAGAAAGAAGCCTGCATGACAAATTCTTGCTGGTGTAGGCAAGCTGCGCTCATATTGGAGCAACCCTTTCCATATTCTATCCAAGCATAATGAATCAAAGCGGCGAGGTTGGAGTCTAATGAAAATAACCCAGGGCCTGTCCGCCCACATTCCTTTTAATGGCCTCTTCATGATCCAAAACGCCATCTGGGGTTGTGATCACAACATAACCCCACTGCACACAGACACAGAGAGAGAGAGAGAGAGAGAGAGAGAGAGAGAGAGAGAGGACAGTGAAATGAGTTTGAAGAACGTAAAATTTCATCCTTCGGCAAATAAGATCTAATTAAACAACACGTATAGACAGCCCTTCTTCCACAAACCTTTCACAAGCAATTACAGTCAAATGATAACAAAAAATAAATTCAAGTTCTTGAATATCAATGTTAACGAAACTGATGTGTTGGAAGCATACGCAATCTGTACCCTTCAAGATCCCTCGCCTTGATATCCTGCCTGTAAGTGAGAGCTCGGCAATCCTTAATCCTGCCTTGTAGTTCAACTGTTATCCTCCCTACTCTCTGTGGATCGTAAACCTGAAAATTCTTGATGTACCCTGCAAGTAATTGTACAACTTAATGAAACTGGTTGGCCCATAAAAAAACAAATTAGTCATTCTACAACATGCAAAAGATAAACCAAGAGGTTTCATGAATTCTACCAAAGTTACAGACTATTAACCATTTATCCATAATTTAATTTGTTTATTTATTGATTTTCAGCTAAGCTAGAGTCTCTAATTTCCAGAAATTTCCAGAGGTTTCTAAAGATTGAATGTTTCCCTTGGCAATTTATACAAACCACTTCAATGTCCCCTCCGTCAAAGATATTGAAAATAATGACAAAAGTCCTGAGGACAGAAAAATAATAACAATTCAAGTGGAAGCTTAGTTAGATCCATTTCAGTAAAGATAATTTCAAGATGAATTGAAACATAGTTCCTAAACCTTTAATGCTTGATGCTTGGCACAAGGAACAACAACAACAGTTCGGTAAAAAATAAACAGTAAACCCTGTGTTAATTATCTTTACTGAAATGAACCACAAGGGGTTGGCCCAAGTGGTGAAGGCCTTGCTCTTCAGGTATCACTCCTTTCAAGGTCTAAAGTTCAACCCCTCAAAGGTACAAACAATCTTTTGGGGCCACAGCCCCTGATGAAAAGTAAGCGATTTAACTAGTTCCATGTAGGAAAACTTCCGAGGGCACGGTGCATGAGACTGGGATTTACTTTGCAGAGGTAGGTCCAAACTCCAAAGGGCCCTGCTTTGGAGAGGTTCCCCGATATTTAAAAAAAAAATCTTTACTGAAATGGATCTAAACTAAAGGAAGGATATACTATGATTCCCATTCAACATCCGGATAGGGGGAAAAAAAAGACTGTGAAGTTGCATCGATGGTCAACAAACTTTTTTGGATCAGCTTTTTTTTTTTTTTTTAAATACCAAAACTCAACCATTTTGTCAAAGTAGAGAATTAATACCATATCAGCTCTTTAAACAGTCCAGGCTGTATTTTTAACCAAAAACTACTGAATCCATGAATTAGAACCGCATAAAGCAAATACACAAGACCCAGATTGACAATCAGAATATAAAGCTATAGCTTTACCTCGATCTTTCATGATCTTGAGAAAAGAAGACATGACTGTGGAAATGGGCTTCAATTCGACTGATGCTTTTCCTCTCCGCTCCGCATTCACCATTGCTCTCAAAGCTTCATTCAATATCCTCCTCCCCATTTCCTTCTGTGCTTCGTGAACCCTAAACCGTCAGCAGGCACATTGCATTCAGTGAATATGGATTTACAAAGCAGTGAAATTTTGGATATTTTATTGAATATCAGAGTCATTTACTATTATCAGCTTGTGCATTTAGAAGATTAAGGCTACCTACTTCAAACCCAAATATTTAAAGCTTGAATAACTCTATTCTTTGGACTCTGTTGCGGGAGCTGCTACAGTTTAGATACTGAAATGGAATATTTCAGTACCAATCCGTAGTGGTGTACCTTTTTGGGATTACGCAATACATATATACATATATATAATAAAGCATTTATCTTTTAATAAAATCAAAACAATAATTGAGAGCAAGCACATGCTGTGGGCAAACAAATACACAGCAATAATTAGATTTATGTAATACAAACTGATCTACAAAGGGCTGTGGGCAAGCTAACCATCAAAATTCAAAATTAATCCCAGATTTCTGAATTCATCCCAAAGTCTAAAACCGACCACAACCGGATCAATACCAAAGTCAAACTGCAGTGTTCATTAATCATTAAACTCCAAACACTGAGAGGATCAAATGGATTTCACCTTGTCTAAAAAAATTTGATGAGAAACGGAGAGGCGATGCCGAGATGCGGTGTTGGACAGTAGAGTGGCAGAGTAGAAATTGCAACTACGGGCAATGTTAGCTGTAAACAGATGTACACTTACATATATATATATATATGTATATGTATATACATAGAGAGAGAGAGAGAGAGAGAGGGCTAACCTTGTATGATGGCTGACTACGGGAGACGCTGGTGGCTGTGGGAGTGGCGAGCTGCGGAGGAGCGGCCGTCGGGACAGAGTTTAAGTTTAAATACTTGGGACTTGGGAGTGTAAAATGAAGACTGCGAAACCGGTATCCGATGATGATGCGCAATTACCTAATTGTAAGTGTTTTAGAGAAATTTACAAAGTTGCCACTAACCCATATTGTATTGAGTAATGGAACCTTTGACGTTCATAGCACACACTCTTCATGGCACACACTCACATGAACAGTACTCACATGTGAGTGTGTGCTATGAGCGTTAGATGTTTCCAATATTTTCTCTATTGTATTTGAGGGGAAATGAACTCTACCCTCTTTCATGATTGAGTTGTTAATGTTGCTAATGTTAATTGAGATACCTGAAATTTAACTGAAACAACTCCAAATTTGAGTCGAGATGGTATAGTATGGTGTATGATATAAAAAAAGAAGTCGATCTACCTTGTAGTATTTTACATATCTTACTACCTCTTTACTTTAACTTTAAGTATATTTATATGTGAATTATAGAATTTTAAGCTTAAATTCTTTTGTTGTAAATTTCATATTGTTGGCTCATTTCGACAATTCTATACTTTGAAACTCAAAATTATATTTTGAATAAAGATATATATATATATATATATATGTCATCTCTCTCTTTCATTTCTTTTGGGTACAGGTTAAAGAGGGTTGGCCTCAATTAGCAAGACTAATATCAAAGTACAGATTGAGTATTGCTAAGCAGTCTAAGAAGTATAAATTCTCATTACATTTATTCTCACATAAACAAACTGTTCATTTGAGGATGAGTATAAATGCTCCTAATTATTTTTGCTTCATTAATATCTCATTAGTTTTTTTAGAAGAGATGAGTTGAAATATAAATTATAATTCAGATAAAACATTGTTAAAATATATTTTTTATATTATTTTTATTTTAGAATTTGAAAGAATTGAAATTTTTATATTATTTTCTGTAAAAAAAAAATATATAATAATTAAATAAGATGAAATAAATTAAAAAAATTTCTGAAAACAAACAAGATAAAATTTTTTCTCGATTTTCTTCTCTTTGGATGATTAGAAGATGCTGCCATTTTAGCAGCATCTTCTAATCATCTTGAAAGAAAAAAAAAATGACATACATGGAGCGAGTTGCTAATAAGGCTAAGGCATTTCAAATGATTTGTTGGCAACGACAGGAAAAGAGGTCCGAATTTCAACATCTAATGAATTAATACTGCATTTGCTAGTGAACAACTAATTGGGTTGTTCACAAAAATGCCAGGGCCGTGCTATACCAACACAAACTAAAAATGCCTCACAGATCCCATGAAAACAACTTCTAGAAAGAGAGGTAATGATAAGAAACTACATTGGATGCTCAATGTCCATGTTATTTCCCAAATGTTCCTCCAACATATTTCAAAATTTCAAGGGCAATAAACTATTAATATGCTCCAGAAACAGTCTATCCACTAATTTGTTACAGCTAATAGCCAATTAGGGGCTTCCTCAACCAAACCCAGAAATGGTCATATCCACTAATCTACTAGATGTTAGCATTGAACAAGAATATTGGCTCAGTCGTCGTTTTCAAAAGGTGTCTAAAATTAGTGTCATTGTAAGGGATTAGAGAAAGGCTCATCACACAGAAGACACAACAAATAACAGATCACGTAGACAATCTAGGCCCTCAAATTCCAGCACTCCCATATACTCTTGCACAACTTTGTATCTTTACATTGAAAGCTCCATCAAGTATTGATAGCACCACCAAATCGGCCGTGCACGCCTTCCTGTATTCTCCCTCTACCTCTTTGGAAAACAAACTCCAACCCACAACAGTTACCGCTATTCCATTTTAAATAGCTTTATAAGAATACATATAGCCTCGAAGCTTTCTTATATCGTCTGATGACTCAGATAGCAGATAATCCATGTAGAGGCAGATTCCAGCTCCACTGCAATTCAAATGCACTTAAAAGTGTAATTCTCAGTGGAGGTATTTTAATGGACAAAAATGGCAAGACAACATACCTAAGAGGTCCGAATGGAAGCCAAATAACATCCCACCGGAACTTTGGCAATCTACCAACCAAGAAAATACCAAACAAGTAGGTCATTCCAACTCATCAAAACAAGACGAGAAAATACACGAGAACGCACTTTCTTCAAAGAAAAAGCAGGGGAAATTCACCAGCCCAAAAGAGCTAAAGAGAAAAACAAGGTAGCAACTAAGGATACTTGCATTCGTAACATGTGTTAGAAGTTAGAACACAATGAATGCAGCTCAAAGTCCAGAAATGAAAAGTGAAAATTTAAGTGTTATTTGGTTGAATGAAGATTGAAAGATGCCCTGGTTAGAAAATGAAGGATGGGAAGGCAATCAAGCAAAAGAAATATGAGAGGACAGAAATTCAGAGATTTTATCTGCATACCAATCCCTATGCAAAATTTCATAATATTCTCTGGTTTGAGCTTTTGTCATCATATTATCCAACATTGGTAAAGAGAATAGAAAATGCATCAAAAAGGCATTCCTGAGAAGTTGACATACCTCAGCATGTAATATAACCAGAACACTGCCAGTATAATGCCAGCATAGCAGGAGTACCAAATCCATTGCCTGTTATACTTTGAGTTATGAAGTAGCCCTATGATAGCAAATGAACATGCTAAAATAGCTACCCAATCTGTTCAAATTAAAACCAGGTTATCTCGAGAAAGAATTTGACATGTAAAAGAAGACATCAAAACAGTTGGTGTCGAAACTCCTCCCTATCACCTATGAATGGAGAATAATAAAAATGCAGAAATTGAACTCAAATAGTATGTTGAGGAACACAAAACAAACTATTTGTCTGTTCGCCACCAGAAATAAAGAATTAGATTGATAACCAAGGTCAGGGAAGCAATTACACGAACCATATGGGGGCAGAATTACCCTCCCCCCCCCCCCCCCCCCTTTTTCTCTTTCCAAGAAAACCCGCAAAAAAAAACAAAGAAAGAAAGAAAAAAACTAGCTGAAGACCTGAGATTCAATGGGTCCACTATAAATAACATGTAATCAGACAAAAAAAAAATGGCAATGAGCACAGAAATGAACCTGCAGATATAACCATCCATGAGTCAACCTCCTCCATGAAGTAAGCATGATACCGCTGTTCATATAAAAAAATAATAAAAAAAGGGTAACAAAAGTAAATTGAAATGCGATAGGAAATAGTCATTTTGATGCACTATGCAATGGTGTTCCCCTTGCTTGAACTTCGTGATACTCAATAGTCTCATGTACTGCCAAGAAGAAGAAGAAGAAGGGAAGGAGGAGAAAGAAACAAGTTCCGTATATCCACAAATTTTGATATAATAAATACATATCATTCTCCAGCACTCTTATTAGATGATGTTCTTAGAGTAACATACTTACTTTCCCTGATTCAGTAAAATATACCATGGCAGCTAACAGAATCAACGCTTGGGAAGGATTTTATAAAAATGTAATGCATACCAAGCAAAAATGCTTGGAATAATAGCAATATGAAACAACTTCGTACCAGTTCCCATGGAGATGAAGCCTGCTGGAAGATCGAGTACAAAAGAAATACGGCGAAACAAAATATAATTGCCGCGAAGACACCCTGCCCATTAAACAAAACAAAACAAAAGCAACAAAAAAACAAGGTCGCAAATGGGAATCAAGCTATTAAATTTAAGAAAAAAACTGAGCTATTTTTTTTCTGGTGAAAATAATAAAATGATGCGAAGATATACCCTCCACAAACGACTCTGTTGAGCTTGAGCCTTTTCAAATGTTCGAACCAACTCCTCCTGTTCTGCAATTTATTACATACCAAACAGTTGAAGCTTCCAGGAATTGAAATAATAATTATAGGTGGGATTTCGGAACCTTATGCAACGAGAATAATTTAGATACAGCTTATCATTTGGGTGCACAGAATTAGAATCTGACCGCGACCCAGAAATCTCTCACTCAATTTCTGGAGTAAATCAAAATTCTCAAGAGTCAAAAGTTGAATTTTCTTTTCTTTACCTACGCTTCCTCCGTAACCAAACGGGAATTTACACAACATTAACCAAAACGGAGAAACGCACAAAATATCTGAATAACTTACGTATAAATATATATTTATATTTAGAGAGAGAGACCTTGGGTGTCTATGGCGGACGAATCGTCAAGAGTAGGGGGAGAGGGGTCAGCTTATTCATCGTCATTGCAAGGATACCCTAGAGCTGGAGAAAGGAGATCAGTTGGGGGGAGAAAGACTTCGAACGACAGAAGTGAAAGTTGTGAAGTTAATCGAGATTGGAGTTATTTTAAGTCAGCTGGAACGCAGCGTTTGATTACAGAGCGTTTAGAACAATAAAACTGACGTATGATGATGGAGCATACTACTTGCCATTTAATACTTTCCGCATTTATTTTATGTGATTTAGTAGTAAAGTTGTCATTTTTACTTTCAGTTATGCTTTACACTTGCTGCTTGTTCATTTGTTCAGTTTGTCATGGGTTTTTGTCCATTTATGGAACCACGGGAGGCAGAAAAAATGGTGAATCATTTTGATAATTTGGCTTGAAACTTGGAGGAAGAATGGCCTCAAACTCCTTCTGCGTGATTTCATTCAAAATCCTTTTTATTTTTCTTCTTTAATTTTACTGCATTGTTAAACATTACAATCTCATCATCCATACATTCACGGCATCCTTACAATTGGTATCCAGAGCCTTAGATCCTAATGGCTGAATCCACCCGCTCCTCTAAAACTAATGAGACTCTATCCCACCATGACCACCGCCTCAACACCCTGGAAAACCAACTCACCTAGCTCACTGTTGTAATGCAAAACTTCACCGGTACTCAGGCTCAAATCTTGGACCAATTAGCAAACCTTTCCCATATGGTGTCCAACCAAACCCCACCCGAACCCGAACCTGAACCTGAACCTGAACCTATACGCGAGCCTCATGACAATCGCAGACCATTGATGAGAGGAGTCATGCTTGACTTCCCTCACTTTGATGGCTCAGATCCGGCAGAATGGGTTTTCAAAGCAACCCATTACTTTAAATTTCATCAGACCCCCCAAGCTCACAGGCTACTCATGGCTTCATATTACATGACTGGTAGGGCCCTTATCTGGTACAAGGCTGCTAAGGAAACCAGTCAATTTCGTTGTTGGGACACTCTTGCTGAGGCCATCCAACTACGGTTTGGATATTATGCCTATAATGATCCAATACAGGCTACGTAAGTCCTCATTTGTGGAGCACTACAAAGACCAGTTTGAATTCTTATCCAACCGTGTTAGTGGGCTGACCGATGCTCACAAATTGAGTTGTTTCATCAGTGGTTTGAAGGACGACATTCGGATTCCCTTGCGGATGTTCAATCCAAGTAATCTTACTGCTGCCTTTGCCCTGGCAAAATTGCAAGAAGAATTTATGGTTAATCAAAGCAAAATGCACAAACCATGGCTGGACAGACCACAGTCATCTCACAATGGCCCGAGACAGTTGCCACCCACTCAATCCCGAAGAAATTCTTCTATGCACATGGATGAAAAGAGAAAAAAGTGTCTATGTTTTCATTGTCAAGAGAAATGGAATCCTCAGCACATCTGTAAGTCTCTTAAAATTTATCTTATGCATGCCCTTGATGATTGTTGTGATGATAAGCATGATGATGTTTTCTATGATACTCAAGAAATTGTTGACCAACCTAATGCTCAAGCTATTATACCTAATCCCGAGATTTTCCTAAATGCCATTATTGGAATTGTGTGCCCCACTATGCATTTATTGGGCAAAATTGGGAGCTCTCGGGTGGTTATACTAGTAGACACAGGGAGTACGCATAACTTCCTTGACACTTTCATTGTTGCCAAGAATCACATCCCCATTGATACTATGGGTCAGCTAAATGTGCAAGTTGCAAATGGCCAACAATTACATAGTTCTGGCTGCTGTCATAAGGTGCATATAGAGATACAGGGGCATACATTTTACCATTCTTTTTATGCCTTTCCCCTAGCAGATTGTGACCCTGTTTTGGGGGTGCAATGGTTTAGAAATTTGGAATCTATTACTCTTAATTTTAAAGCACTGCATATTCAATTTATGTGGAATGACAAGCTAGTGGTACTAAAAGGAATTTCCCCGAGCCCCTCCTTAATATCTAGTGATGATGACGCTGCCCTACTCACTTCTCTACACAAGGACAAAGGTTTAGTTCTTCAGCTTATGGTTGTTTCTGACGACAAGCCCCCTTAGATATGTGATCCTGCAATTACAAAATTGCTGGACCAGTTTTCTCATATATTCCAGGAGCCCGTGGGTCTGCCCCCACCAAGACTTCAAGACCACCGAATTGTATTGCAAGAGGGTACTAATCCTATTTCCACACGACCATATAGGTATCCCCATTATCAGAAGACAGAAATTGAAAAAATCATCACTGAACTACTCACTCAGGGGGTCATTCGACCTAGCACTAGTCCGTTTTCTTCTCCGGTATTGCTGGTCAGGAAACACGATGGCAGTTGGCGCCTTTGTGTGGACTACAGAGCTTTGAACAAAGTCACAATCTGGGACAGATTTCCCATCCCAGTAATCGATGAACTTTTGGATGAGCTCCATGGCTCTTTAATTTTTTCCAAGCTAGATTTAAGGTCAGGGTACCATCAGATACGGGTTTTTCCAGAAGATATTCCTAAGACGGCTTTTCGCATTCACAAGGGCCACTATGAATTTTTGGTAATACCTTTTGGACTTACTAACGCTCCATCTACGTTTTAAGGACTCATGAACACGGTGTTTAAGCCTTTTTTGAAGAGATTTGTATTGGTGTTTTTTGACGACATTTTGGTCTACAGTCGTTCGATGGGAGACCATCTTAACCATTTAAAACTGGTTTTGAATACACTGGAACAACACTCTCTCTATGCCAAGAGGTCTAAATGCTTGTTTGGGGTACCAGAAGTCGAGTATTTAGGGCATATAGTGTCGGGCAGCGGGGTCAAGACTGATCCTAAGAAGGTCTCGACTATGCTGGAATGGCCTACACCAAAAAATATTAAATCCTTACGAGGTTTTCTGGGGTTGACAGGTTATTACCGCAAATTTATCCAAGGATATGGGATAGTGGCAGCACCTCTCACTACTCTCCTAAAGAAGAACTCCTTTGTGTGGACTGAACAGGCAGCAAAAGCATTTACTGCCCTTAAGCAAGTAGTAGCATCTCCCCCTGTGCTTAAATTACCTAATTTCTCCTTACCCTTCATTGTGAAGTGTGATGCCAGTGGGGGAGGTATAGGGGCTGTCCTCATGCAGCAAGGACAACCTATAGCCTTTTTCAGCAAGGCATTAAAAGGGAAAGCCTTAACATTGTCAACTTACGAGAAGGAATTTTTCGCTCTCGTCACAGCCGTGCAAAAATGGCGTCCTTATCTATTAGGACAAGTTTTTAAGGTAAAAACAGACCAACGGGCCTTAAAGTTCTTATTAGAACAGAAAGTGTGTACCCCAGCTTAACAACAGTGGATAACTAAATTGATGGGCGACGAGTTCAGTATTGAATATAAACAGGGCAAAGAGAACAAGGTTGCCGATGCCTTGTCCAGGCAAATGAAGAGGGCAGATTCAACTGATGGGTCATTGGCAATTATCAAATTTCCCACACCTAGTTGGATCTCAGATCTCAAGGCCAGCTATGCTACCTCCCAGGAGCTACAAGATCTACTTGACAGATTTAAGGCAGCTCAGCCACTGCCAAAAGGGTATTCAGTGCAATAGGGCATTATTTGAAAAAAGGCAGAATCGTGTTGGATGCATCTTCTCCTTTCAAAGGTCAGATTCTGAAATTTATCCATGACGACCCTCAAACGGGTCACTCGGGTTTTCTCAAGACTTATCACAGGGCTAAACGCGATTTTTGGTGGCAAGGTATGAAAAAGGATATCAAACGACTTGTCAGAGAGTGTGACATTTGTCAGCTTACTAGAGCTGAAACAGTTCTTTACCCTAGGTTACTACAACCTCTACCAGTTCCTGACCAGGCTTGGGAAGCTGTATCAATGAATTTTGTGGAAGGGCTTCCTAAATCCCAGGGTGCTACATCTATCCTAGTGGTGGTGGACAGATTGACTAAGTATGGGCATTTCATTCCTTTATCTCACCCTTTCACGGCAGCAACAGTAGCTCAAAAATTTTTTCAGGAAATTTTCAAACTATATGGTTTCCCTAAAACCATTTTATCGGATCGTGAGCCCCTATTCCTCAGTAACTTTTGGAAAACTCTCTTTGCTCTACAAGGGTCAACCCTGACTTATAGTTCAGCTTATCATCCGTAGACAGATGGACAAACGGAGGCTCTTAATAAAACATTGGAAGGCTACTTACGTGCTTATGTTAGTTCTAAACCTACTGTGTGGGTTCAATGGTTATCAATGGCTGAATTCTGGTACAACACTTCGTATCACAGATCTACCAAGATCTCTCTTTTTGAAGCCTTGTATGGGTATCCACTGCCCAAACTTCTAAGTTATGTTCTAGGGACTTCGAACAAGGGAACAACTTAAAACCCAACTTAAACTTAATCTAGAGGCATCACAGGCACGCATGAAACAGTATGCTGATAAAAGAAGATCAGAGAGACAATTTTCAGAGGGAGATTGGGTTTACCTTCGACTCCAGCCATACCGACAACATTCGGTAGTACAACGCCAAAGTTTGAAACTTTCACCGAGGTTTTATGGCCCTTTCCAGATCACCCACCGTATCGGTCAGGTGGCATATTGCCTAGATCTACCACCATCTTCCAAGATCCACCCTGGTTTCCATGTTTCCTGCTTGAAACGAAAATTGGGCTCTTCCGCCTCTCCACTCCCTAAGCTACCACTTGTGAATTCGGAGGGTGAGCTTTTGCCAGAACCCGAAGCCATTGTTGAGCACAGGCTTAAGAAATTGGGAAATCATCCGATTACCGAAGTTCTCGTCCGATGGGTTGGCACCAGCGATGAAAATAACACATGGGAGTCCCTTTGGCATCTTCGTGACCTTTACCCACACCTTGTGGGCAAGGTACTTTAAAGGGCGGGGGGGATTGTAAGGATACCCTAGAGCTAGAGAAAGGAGATTAGCTGGGGGGAGAAAGACTTCGAACGACAGAAGTGAAGAGTTGTAAAGTTAATCGAGATTGGAGTTACTCTAAGTCAGCTGGAACGCGTTTGATCATAGAGGAACGCACCGTTTAGAACAATAAAATTGGCGTGTAATGATGGGGTGTGCTACTTGCCGTTTAATACTTTTCGCATTTATTTTATGTCGTTTAGCAGTAAAGTTGTCATTTTTACTTTCAGTTATGCTTTACACTTGCTGCTTGCTCATTGGTTTAGTTTGTTATGGGTTTTTGTCCATATATGAACCACGGGAGGCAAAGAGAATGATGAATTATTTTGATAATTTGGCTTGAAACTGGGAGGAAGAAAGGCCTCGAACTCCTTCTGCGTGATTTCATTCAAAACCCTTGTTATTTTTCTTCTTTAATTTTACTGCATTGTTAAACATTACAATCTCATCATCCATACATTCACGGCACCCTTACAATCCTCTATCGTCAATGAACTTGGGTGTTTATGGCAGACGAATTGTCAAGAGTAGGGAGAGAGGGGTCAGCTTATTCATTGTCCTCTATCGTCAATGAACTCGCTCGCTCTCGCTCTCTCTCTCTCTCTAACTTAGCACCGAGGCGAAATTAATGGGCTTTACGAGCGGTGTAGTGACAAAAAGGATTGTCGTTTTGTAGGTTATTTTCTTGAAGATTCAATAGCTACTCTGAACTTCAACATTGTTAAAGTTCATTTAGAGTATCAATATTCGATACATAATTTTTTTTTAAAATTTGATAAAAATCACCATTTTAATAAATGGTTAACACCTTTAAAAAATTACAATTTCTTGAAAATTTGTAATTATAAGTATATGTATATTAATAATTTAATTTAATACTTAAATAATTATTTTTCAATCAAATGTTTAAAAAATATTTTTTAATTTCTTGTTAAAAAATTGTTTTTTTTATCCAAATTTCTCAATCAAATACTTCGTTGCAAGATACACGCCCCACTTCCTTCCCAGAAACACCATCAATGGCTTCCCTCGTGGAAAAAAACCATCACATCCACCAACGAAAGAGCCTGCACTTCCTTCCCAGAAACACCCAATACAATCACTGGCTTCTTGGAAAAAGTTATATAAAATGTTGGAGAAAGATCTGTGTAAAGTATAATTACTTTTTATTTTTATTTTTATTTTTATCTTAAATAATCAAAGAAAAAGTATTTTTTTTTATCAACTTTCGTGACATTTTACTTGCGAAAAGAATAATAAAAGAAAAATTCTTTTCTGATCCTTCTTTAGCGTTTAGAGAATCGAGGAAAATCTCTTGGATGTCGTCAATCTATGATTCTCTGTCTTAGAGCATTCTTGATAGAATAATTATTATTTTTTTAAATTATATTTTTTATATAATTTTTTTAAAAATTTAATCATATTTAATCAAATTTTATTAAAAAAATTATAAAAAAATATCAAAAAGCATACTTTATTTATTTTTAAAAGTAAATAATTAAATTAATTTTTTTTTCAAATATAGAAAAGAATTTAATTTAATTATTATTTTTTAAAATAAAGTATACTTTTTGACTTTTTTTTTTATAATTCTTTTAATAATTTTTGATCAAATATGATTAATTTTTTTGAAAAATTATATAAAAAGTATAATTTTAAAAAAAAAACTACTCTATATATAGGTTACTCTTAAATTGTTATGGATAATGAGGTGATATTAGATAGATAAAAATATAAAAATTATTCCCAAACGTCAATTCATGTTGGGAGATTACTATCCGATATTATTATCTTCACAAGACCAACGGGTGATCGGTCCACTTCATCTGCTACTTAGAGCACTCTCAATAGTTAGTGATCTACTTCATCCCTTAAACTGTACTTTTAAAATCTAATTTTTCTATTTTATATACTTAATTTTACAATATATTATCTATCAATTTATCTATTTATCTATATATTATTTAAATATTCTTATTTTATTTATTTAAATATTATTCAACCTCGATTTCTCTTCTTTTCTGATAATCTCTATCAATTTTTTTCCTTCTCTTTCTACTTTTTTCTCTTCATCAACAATGGCGACCTCATCATCAAAAGCCAATTTCAGGGGTCTGTTTCTACGCTTGCTCTCATCATATATTCGAAGACAAATAGGGGACTGATCATGGATCCGAAGACAAAGATAGGTCTAATTCTACGCTCGCTCTCCCTTCTACCAATATTTGAAAATGAAGATGGTTGTTTGATCAAAGAGAGAGAGAGAGAGGAACAGAGAGACCTAGGGTTTGACTATGGATTCGATGGCGAAGATGATTGTCTGATCAGAGAGAGAGAGAGGGGGACAGCGAGAGTTGTTTGACCATGGATTCAAAGAAGAAGAGAGAAGGATTGAGAGTACTAACAATGGATTCATCAAAATCTTCTTTTAAAAAGTATAAATTGTACACTTTTGATGGATACTATTCAAAAGTTAAAAAAAATACTTTAATTCTCTTCTCTCCATTTTCTTTTCCTCATATTTGATCAAATATGACGAATTTTTTTTATATGCATGTAAATTTATATTTTATAAAAGAAAATTTTGATAGATTTATTGCTAGTGCTCTAAGAGAGCTAGAGAAATAAACAAAATAAGTTTACATGTTGAATATGGGGATCACTGTAGCATACTTAAATTTTTTTGCATTTTACATTCTTTATTGGAGCATGATTTTGAGGGGTCTAACCATGTATTGGCATGGTTTGTTTATATAAATCATGTCAAACTCATTATTATACTTTTCAAATTTTTATATAAAATAAAATAAAAAATTCAACTTTTTCAAATTTCAGAACAACTTTTTCAAATTTTAAAATAAAATTAATATTAAAAAAATATTTTACAATAATATTTTATTCTTTTTTTAACTTTTATTTTATCTTATCTTTGAAAACAAATCAAGCCTTTAAGAAAGTTGTGTTTTAAGTTATGTTTGGCAACCAAGAATACTTTAAATATTTCTAGAATATTCACAACTATTCATTACTTTATTTTTACTTTTCACCTATTTTTATTATTATTTATTATTTTTTTACTACTATTTAATATTCTATTATTACTTTTCACATATTTTTTATTATTATTCGTAACTCTTTTCAATACTTCTCAATACTCAAACTTGTTAGAGATTGCATTGAGAGTGTTCTCATATATGGTTAAAAAACAAAAAAACAAAAAAAAAAGAGAAAAATAAATAAAGAATTATAGTGGCTGGCACTAGTCCGGCATTATTATAACTTCTGAAAGCAAAATTTGATAATGATTAAGTGGCTTTCATGGTATAAAATGGAGGTTAGGGGACGTCAATAAGATAATTTTTAATGATCTGTCTAAAGTTAAAAGATAATTTTAATTAGAGATTTCCTGGAGTTTGGTCGGACTAGATCTCCTCCAAATGCAGCTTTTGCTGTCCCCAATAGCAGTAGGCGACATCACCCATCCATCGAGACCGGAGGGGGGCGGCGACTTCATCCTTGCAACGGCGAGCCCTAGTGACCCTCGGTATGCCCCCAGTGGCCTTAAACCCGAAATAGATTCCACTGTCACCGGCGGCGACGGGGGTTGGGCTGGGCTGAGGCCGAATCTTTTTTAAAAATTTATTTTCATTTTATATTTCTATTATGTTTTTTATTATGTTTTTTTATTTTATTGTATTTTTTATTGTATTTTCTAAATTTCTTTATTGCGTTTTTTATTATATTTTTTAATATTTTTTATTATATTTTTATAAAAATTATAGGAATTTAAGAGGTAGGCTGCAATGACGTTGGGGTGCACCCCAACGTCACCCTTTTAATTAATGTAAGAGGAATTTACTTTAAACTATTTCAATCCTCACATTAGAATAATCATTTTTTATTATTATATAAAAATAAAATAATATGATATGAATTTGATTTTAGTTATTCACATTAAATTTTCATATTAGATTATCCATTTATTTATTATATAGTAAAAATATATAATCTAATATGAAAATTTAATGGATATTAGATGTAAGTCGAGAAACATTTTAAATTGGATTGCCAATAATTAAGAAAGCTGGTGTTGCAGAAAAAATTGATTTCATCGAGTCTGAGGCTTTACCAGTTCTTATTCAACTCGTGCAAAATGTGAGAATGAGCTTCTCTCTTTTCTTCTTCTTCCATGACGTGGAAGCAAACTAAGACATGGTCCATGGGATCCATCCATGGGGATGAGTTTCCTTTTCGTCTTGATCTTCTGTCATGCTTGACATAATAGGATCTCATTTTCTCAAGATCCTCTCAGTTTGCATTTTATTCTGCTTGTCTTGATTTTACTTTCCACAAAAAGGTCTTCACTCTTACCTTCTATTTATTTATATATTTTTGTTGGGCGGGGGTGTTTGGCATTGCAGCCTGAGAATGAAGGGAGTTTCGACTTTGCATTTGTTGATGCAGACAAGGTTAATTATTGGAACTACCATGAGAGGCTGATGAAACTGATAAAGGTAGGTGGGGTGGTTGTCTATGATAACACACTCTGGGCAGGAACAGTTGTAATGCCTGATGGATTGGTTCCAGAGTTCATGAAACCAGGCAAGCAGGCGACAATCAAGCTTAACAAATTACTTGCAGCTGATCCTCGTGTCCAATTGTCACACGCTTCCATAGGTGACGGGATCACGATATGTAAGCGTCGCTACTGAACATCTTCTTGAAACCTCTCTGCATTTTTACCTTTTAAGCATAAACTATTATGAAGAAGTAAGAACTGTTTGTGGTTGAGAAATCATAAGAAGCAGAGGATCCCTGATGAGCAGAGGGGTCATTCTCAGGATTTCTCCACTTTTTATCTTAGGATTACATGTTCTCGTACGAATTCAAAGTCAAGGAAGCTATACTTATTTTTCAGGACCTGAAATTATCTGCACCAATCCTTGTAGCTGTCTTTTTTCTTTTTATTTTATTTTTGTGTTTTGGGACTATGTATTCTGATTCACAAATTATTTACTGCAATCCTGCCACGGTGTTGAACTGTTGAAATGTAATTTATATCAATGTAATTTATATCAATGCAGGTAGAATTGAACAGTTGTGTTGATAAGAATTGCTTAGAGAACTGCCGGTGAAATCTATTATTTGTCTCCTTTTAAACAGAAGCTTTCGAATCTTTGATGGTGAGTTCAGATTAGATGAGATGAGATTTGAATAAAATATTATTAAATATTTTTTTTTTGAAAAAATTGAATTGTTTATTGTATTTTGTGTAAGAATTTGAAAATATTGTAATGGTTAGATGAGATGGTAACTGGAAAGATAACTTAAAAACTCGATGCTAGTTGAATTTTAGATTTTGCCACTACCGATTAGCTCTTTAGGCTAAATTAAGTTGCTTTGTGTTGGCGCTTTAACTTGTGAAATGTGTATGACTTTTGAGTATTTTTTCTAAAAAACAGAGTAGAGTGCATGTCTTCGAGAGTAGAAAAAATAGAGTTATATGTGGGTGATGGTTTTTCTTGATTGGTGTTTGTGCATTTTTGTGGGAGTCAAGTAGTTGCCAAAACTACTTGGTGGTAACGGGCAGAACCTGTTTCTGGCCATTTTGGATACAGAAATTAGCTAAAACAGTTTAGTGGAGTATAGAATATAAATGAAATAATAATAATTTACTATGATACAAATAATATACTACTAAATTGCAACTAACAATCATAACTAAGCTATTAGAATAATACAAATTAAGCTAAAAACTATTACGAAATTACAAATTCATCAAAGAATTATTACAATTTGTCACATAATTAAATAAATAATGATAACACAATTAACTGTTAAGGCACGAATTATTGAAGATTACAATTAAGGTAAGAATATCATCTCAATTTTTTAAATGACTTTGACAGAGGAATTTGAGGTGGTCATGGTGGTGGAAAATGTAGTGAGTTGTGTTGTGAGATTGTGGGATCATAAAACTTGAAACATTAATAAAAAATAGAATTACAAGCAAGTAACAAAATATATATATATATATATATATATTAGAAATGTAAAAATTACAAATATTAAAAATACAAACCAAGATGAGATTGGAATGAAAATAAAAATGAGATCGTTGAGTCATTGAGATTAGGATTGGGCATCCCATCCGGTTCCCTATAACTCACTTTTCCCATATAATTTGAAATAAATTTTGGGGTTTTGGTTAAAATTCCGTCACATCCGAATCCTATTTTAGAAAAAGGTTTAGGGAAAGAATAATGATTCTCCAAATATAAAAAATTACTATTTATCTCCTAAATCACTTTTATCAATATTTTATTCATTTCAAAAAAATTAGTTCTTCTTTCAATCATTTACATTTTCTCTCATACTCATATTTGTTATAGTTTTAAATAATAATTTTAAAAATAATTATGTAAATATAAAAAATCAATTTAAAAAAAATATGATACCCACAAAAAAATTATTTAAATTTTTGTTTAAATATTTACTAGAATAATAGTTCAAAACATAAGAAAAAATATTGAGTAGGTAAGTTTGTAAATGAAAGTGAGAGAAAAAAAGTAATAAAGAAATTATAAAAAAATATTATTTTAATAGAATAGAGAAATGATAAGCATTAAGATGTATGAAGTTTTTTTGTAAGAGCATCCACATCCGATTGCTCAAAAAATCCCTTAAATTTTGATTTAAAATCATACTTCTTTAAAATTTTTCCTAAATTTTATTCAGTTTCAAAAAAAACTTCTTACATCTCTTTCCTTATAATTTTTTTTCAAATATTAAAATTATATTCTTATATTCTTATATTATTTCTTTATTACTTTTTTCTCTTACCTCCATTTCAATTCTTAAACAATTACTATTTGGTCTTATTATCCCATATTTCTGTTTAAGTATTGAAATAATTAAGGTAAACACGTATATATATTTTTATTTGTGGGTTAATAACACTTTGTCCTCTCTAACTTTCACTCAATTCATAAGGTACTCCCTAAACAAATGTTTTTAACAATTAGTCCCACGTACTTCTAATTTTTTACAATATACTCATTCTATTTATTAACCACATCAAAACAGACGAAAATTCTTGACACGTGCACTGCACGTGATGAAACTATCGAGAAAGACCAAAATACCCTTGCCTCATTAATTTCATGCTCGTTGTCTTCATTCTAACCCATTAAACACAAAACCCTACAATCAATTACTATGTGTTCGCAGCTCAGCATCCAGCCAGCCTCCCAAGACTTGGGTTCGCGTGGAGAAGTAGAGCCTCGTCGTTTTCTTCTAATCCTTTACCGTGTGGTTCGCTTGTGCTAAGGTAATAAACGACTTCATGAACCCTAACTTAATCGAACGAAGTTGTGGTCATGGTGAACTATATTTGCTTTATACAAAATTTTGGACTTAGTGAACCCTAACATATTGTAGTATTTAAATTTAATCTTCCACTTTCTTTCTGAGACCCTAAACTTGAATAGCATTATAATGCACTAACAAATTGAAAATCATAGGGGGAAAACTATTTTGTTTGAACATCCCTTCTAGCTTATGAGAATAATGCTTTATATAGACATGGAATAAATGAGAAGATGGTCCTTCCCTTTTTATGCTTTATATATACGACATTATGTTTCGTTGTACTTCCTGCATAATATAATGCATAGACTGTAGTCTAGTTGCAAAGTCATATTGACTTGGATCTATAGCTCATGATTACCATGCATATTTCAACAGATTGTGAATGCACATGTCAATTGGTTCATTTAGTACAAGCTATGGTGATAAAGCACCACAAGATGTCTCATTTGCCGTTGCAATCTGAGAGCACGTGTAAGAGTGTCAACTACGAATGATGACTACAAAAGAAAGTTATGGAGATGTCCATATTAGACTCCTAGTTGTCAACATGAGGGGTGGAGACAAGTTTTGTACATGTTTTGATTGAGTAGATGATGATTTCTGCATCACATGCAGAGAGGTTGTTGGCTAGATACGAGATAGACTTAGGATATGGACTTGTGAGTTGAAAATTGAGAAGTCAGAATAGGAGGTTGCCTTAGTGATGGAGAGGGAATGCAAGGAGTATATTGAAGAGTTATTGCATAAGGAGTTAGAGAATTCTATGGTCTTGCACAATAAATACCTTAAGTCCGTATGGTGTGGTGTCACTGTAATTAGTCTGGTTGTTGCTATTATCAGCATGAACATGTTACTTGATGGTGATGTAAGTCACAAGAAGTTGATGTTAACGTATGATTGATTAATTAAGCTGTTGCGGATGTGTATTGTTGGTGTTAACGTGTCTGTCTTTATTTCAGTTTTTTTTTTTGTATCGGATTGGTGGCAACAATTAAGTGGTTGTATTGTACTCGATTCGTGCCATTGCTGACTTTTGCTGACTTTAGTTGTATGTAATATGAGTTATGAACTGAAATTGATGTGAAGATGTAAGTGTGTGCTCTTTATAACTATTTGAACAATACATTTTCACTTCATCTTAGACAATGAATATTATGGCATTCTATTAGAATCTTGATCTTTAAGTCCAACAACTGTAAAAAATCACAAATGGTAACCCTTTGCACCAACAAGAAGTTCCTACAAATGGGACCACTAACAGTTTGCACTAACAACAGGTCTCTATAAATTGAAATCATGAGCTAAACTGAGTAAAAAAGTGGCATATAAATGCCTTACACAAATGGTCCCTAAAATTGAAACATATGACCAAAAAATCACAATTGGTCCCTATAAACCACCTCATGTGGTTTCTATAACTTAAAACTTAGCACTAATAAAATCCATGACCATCTTCAGCCTCAAATCAATTTGGGAAATATCCAAATATGGCACCCCAATATCAGATTTTCAATAGAACTAAAAACATCACAAAAAAAAAAAAAAATTGCCTACCACCATGGCAACAAATTGATAACCTGAAGCAAATGTTTCTGGACATGGCAGCCAATAAATAAATTCAAATTAAACTATTTCCAGATTGAAACATTACCACACTGGCCAAATATGAAACAGAAATGGCAGCAAACAAACATACAAATCTTGTCACAATTGATACACCAATGTACTCAATTTACTTCCTATTAATTACACAACAAATAATAATCTAGAAAGCCCATGTCTAGAAATTCATCAAAAAAAAAAATGTTATTCAGCCAACTGTCCATCTTGGTTTGAACAAAACTAAAAAATGTCAGAAATGATAGCTCCTCCATACAAATCATGTCACAATAGAGACACCATTTAAGCACAACCAAATGCCATAAATGGCACTCCAGATCAGATTCTCATCCTGTAAAAAAATTCAATTTCCACTTCAAATCAATGTTTGAATAATACCCAAAAAGTCTTCAACTAAAGTACTTAAAAATAACATGTTTGGACCACCATGGTTCATGTCTTTTCTACATGCATAATGACAACAAAAGTAAGGTTCAATGGACCATAACATTACAATGAATGAACTTGCTCAATACTATCATCAATTTGGTCTCTTGTGTTTCCCTTTCTCATTTTCTTTCAGCTTATCCACACGTGAAAATGTCGCTATACCCTTCTCCTTCCCCACTGTTGCACTGGTATTGGCAGGAGTTAATTTGGTCTTCGACAGTTGACCAACTCTGAATTGCGATCCTCTCCTTCCAGAATTGCCCTAAGAACACAATCTCCCTTCTATTGGGTTGCTCGAGTCGACCTCTAAATCCACAAACACAGGTGGACGTTTACTAGTCTGTGAGATGTGTCCCTCAAGTCTTGCGAACCACCTCCTTGGTGCTCATTTGTTGACCAACTTGGCCCCACAACCCACATCATCAAGAATTGGATCATATGAAAAAGCATCATCTTCATTTGCTCGATCATCTTCATTTCTTGGACTAGTGTAGCCTGCTACCTGCGAAGGCGACGAAGGGGGTGTATGCACTGGACTTGGAATTCTTTGTTCTGCACTTTGTAAAGGCGATAAGGGTGGAGTTTGGGCACTTGTGTTGGTTGTTGGTTGTGATAACTCTGTCAGTCGGGGTTGTGAAATGACCTGGAAGCACATTATAATGCAAATGAAGGTTAGCTAAATAAAAAGTTGTTGGTTATTATTCATTAAACTGTCTTAGACAATAAAAAGCTGTCTAGCCACTAATCACTTCATCTTGAACTGGAGGAGCTTGGAATTATGCTCCTAAAGTAAAGGAGGTGCCTGTGTTCTTATGCTGACATTTTATTCTGTTGTGACCCAGTTGCCTACACCTCGAACAGGTCATGTAAACACCAACCTTACTCATTTTACTTGCTCCTTATTAATCATCCTCAATTCTTTTTCGATGCTTATTTGGCCTCTTGGGTTGTTTTCTAACCTTAGGAGCAGTAGACTTTTCGTAGGTAATAGTCAACCATTGGTCCTCACTGGGCATAGGGTAAATTAAAGGCTCGTATGCTACTATCCACATATCTACACTATAGTATTGGTACACATAGGCCTTGGGATCCTGGTCAGAGTACATAATGCATTTGTATGCATGAGGACATGGGATACTTGTCATGTCCCATTTTAGACATGAGCAACTATTCTTGCCCAAATCAACTATATATTGCCTACCACCACTACCAACATTGAACTGACCACCTCTTGTATATGTTGGTGTACAATGTATAGATAAATCATGCATAAGCTCTAACTTTGCAATTACCTGAAGTGTTATTGTATTCTCTCATTTATCAATACCTTCTCTTTTTGCTTAAAACCACCTCATTAATTTCTTTCCTTATTATCTCCACCATTGTCACGATTGGCTTATCATGTGCTTGCAGAATATATGCATTGAAACATTCATTGAGATTATTCACAACTAGATCAGACTTACAAGTGGTGTTAAATCATGCTTTGGACCATTGTGATGGGTCTATGACTTTCAGGTAGTCATATGCAAGTTTATTAAGGGCTTTCAGCTCCACCATAGCTCTCTAAAACTCTTTTTTGGTGTATGTTGTAGCTGTCTGCCACAATTTCTTCTTTAGAGCCACACTTTTGTGGCCAGTATCTCAGAAATTGGCATAAAAATGCCTCACAAATACAGATGTCATTGTAGGGCACCAACTCCTCCATTGCTGGTTTCAAACCATGCATTGAAATCATGATTTAGATAGATTTAAAAGTATAGTGAATTGAAACTAGGAGTAAATCATGCATAATGCATATGGAAAGCATAACAAGTTACCTTCTGTCTATCACATAAATGTCCATTCTCCTTCAGGTGGTTGTCACAAGTCGGATATGAGGATCTCTATGAACTAGCCCCAACTATTCTTCAACTCTGCCTCAACAATAGCCATGGAAATGGGATACATGTTGTCATTCGCATCCCTACTAACAACACACAAAGCTGTCATTTGAATTGTCTTTTAATAAAATAACCATCCAAACTAATCAATGGTCTACAACCAGCCTTAAAACCCAACTTACATGTTGCTAGTCCTACATACATCTTTAAAATATAGGAGGTAATTAAGGAGCTACTCGTTCCACCCTAATCAGCAAACAACTGTCCTGACTCATTTCTTTAAGGGTCTCATAGTAGTTCCAGACCTTGGCATATTGTTCCCTGTGGCTATCAAATATTTTGTTCTGAGCTTTTGCTCGAGCACGGTACAACTTTATTTTATAGATCTCAACTCCCCATTTTCTCTTAATCTCATCAACAATTGCATGAATAGGCATATTGGGTTGGCTGTTGAACATGTAACTCAATTTGTCTGCAATCCAAGATGACATCACAATTGGGTTCTTGTAACTCCGATTGCATTCATGTCTAGGATTCATAAACTTAATCTGGAAAGTCTGTTGCCCTCTAACCAAAGAGTTATAAACCCGGTAAGAATATGTAGGGGTCATGCAAACAATAGTAAATCTATCGCCATCATTTTTGGCAAACTTGATGGACTTACGAATATTGAGGTTCATTATCCTGATTGTCTCTCTAAACTGGGCAGCATATCCGAACTTCAATCCAATAGAGATTTTGGGTTGCTCGGTGTCAATATGGTAAAATTCAGGAAAATTGAAATCATACTGTCCTTCCTCCCTACTTCCAGCAGGAGATTGCAGGACATCACTCGGTGCCAAATCAGATAAATTACCTGTACAAATGAAATACTACTTAGCAATTCTCAATAAATGAACACTTAGATAATTAACAAATTAAAAATAGGCTTCCAAGTTTGCAAAAATAATATCATCATCCTCCTTAGGTGGTCACTTTGGATATCAATCACTGCTTGAACTTGGAATTCTATCATCACATATTCCAGCTTTCCCATAATCTTCCCCATCTTTAGAATCTAAGGAATTTTGTGTTTCATCCTGACCAGGGTATTCGATTGCAATAGGCAGAAACGATGGTTCAGTCTTCGGCCTAAACCTTGATCCTGAGCTTGACCGAGACCATGATGTTCCCACTCTGCTTACATCAACATCATAGAGTTCATCATCACTACAAACTACTTTCTTCTAAAAAGGGTCATTAAGTCCTAGACGACGTGCTTCAACTTCCTCCTCATCCTCACTCAGTTCCTTCTCATTGTCATGATGATCATCAGCTGACTGTTGCACTTTACTTCTATAATGGGACACAAAATACAATTCCACTACTTGTTGACCATTATATGTAGATACCATAGACAGCACATTATGGTTAGAAGTAATTAAATGAAGACCATTATGCATCCTCAAACTAGGTTGTCTATAATAGACTAAGTCACCTGGAGTGTACCCATACTTGGTCACAATTGTCTGTATCTCGAGTCATGACAATTCATCATCATCATATGCTTCATGGTACATGTCATACTTACCTCCTACATATTTTCCCTTTTATCCTCTATCAATTATCCCACCATAGTGAACTTCAAAAAGTAGCTTTTGCGTAGCCATGCTCTGAACCACTAGTATGCTAAGTAGTCCAAAAGCCATCCTGCAAATATAACGTAAACAATATTATAAAGTAAAGAAAAAAGTATCTGACAAGAAAAATCAGTGGTCAAGGTAGACTTGTCTCAGTTTGGGACCATTAAAACAACTAGTGCATAAAATAATATACTGTTTCAATGTTTTGGGACATTTGGACTGTGAAATTAGGACCACTAACTTGGAATTAGCATCACACTAACGTCAATTAGGGAGGCATAGCATATTAGACCTACCCATGTGCAACATTGGCCATAAATATCCTCAAAATTGAGGGATTTGTCATTTCCTTTTATGTATATCATCTTCAACATATATTCATGCACAAGTATCAATCATACGCCCTTATATCAGAGTAAATAAGGCAAAAATTTAGAAACCCCTAATTTTACTTACTAACATAAAACTTTTCCTAACCCCCGATATTTACTCTAACACCATATGCCACAACTAATTATCCACATTAAATTAAGAATATACAAATTCGTTTAAAAAAAAACTGACATTTGAGTATGCGAAAACTTCTGTGCGGGTTCACAAATGGTAAGTTTGGAAATGCTCGATTTCAGTCGTCGAAATTGTGGTGATTTTTAGATGCTGGTCAAATGCTAAGTACATAAATGCCTAAAAAATCACCATCGATTGTGCAATTACATAGTAGTTCGTTGAAGGTGGTCTAGTATAGTAACCCTAGATTCACAATTGGGAAGCCGTTGGGAACACAGGTGGTAACCCGCTTCTCAACACATTGATGTCGTTTAAATTAAGGCAGAGGTATTTTGGTCTTTCTCGATAGTTTCATCACATGCGGTGCATGTGTCAAGAATTTTCATTTGTTTTGATGTAGTTAATAGTGAAAATGGTACATTGTGAAAAATTAGAAGTATATGAGACCAATTATTAAAATTTTTTGTTTAAAGATAAATTGTGAATTGGGTAAAAGTTGGAGGGGTAAAGTGTAATTAACTCTTTTTTTTTCAATATTTTATATTCAAAAACCCAATATTTTTTGTTGTTAATTTTATTTTTATTTTCGGTTTGTAATTTTATTTTGGAATAAAATATTGTTTCATCAAATTTTCATATCAAATGTAATAATGAACCCATTTCTTGTTCCGCCCTCTAACGGTAACATTTTGTTTACTTGTCAACAGTCATTTTTTTTTTGTCTTTGCATCAACGGTCATATTTTTTGTATTTTTTCCAACGGTAATATTTTGAACAAACAATCCAACGGTAACTTATTTGAAATGCCCTCAACAGTTATTTTTTTTTCAACAGTAACATTCTCGTCTACACTTCAACAGGACTAAAATTACCATTGATCCAACGATCATATTTTTTGTTTTTTGTTTTTTCCAAAAATATATTTTTGTCCTACATGTAACAACGATTGAAACATGGGTCTATAAACTGAGAGCTCTATCTATGCTTCTCTATCACAAACATACAAATATATCTTCACTCAGAACCAACTCTCCATTTTTCTTTAACTTTGACAATGGTTCGTTCCTTTTTTCGTTGGCTTCTCAAATACTTTTCCTCGTCTAATGATGAATTCCATCCAATGCACAATGTGGCTCGTATTGAACAGCCATCAAGGCATTGTCTCAATCGGGAAAAATGCAGGTATATTCGACAAAATCATCATGAAGGGCAAGAGGGCATGTATGTTGACTATTTTGCAGAAAATTCAGTATATCCTGACCTTTTATTTCGACGGAGATTTAGGATGGGCCGCCCTCTATTTCTCTAAATCCTACGTGACGTAGAGGCTAACAAGGGGTACTTTGTCCAACGATGAGATAATGTCGGTAGACTTGGCTTGACAGCAATGTAAAAAGTTACTGCAGCAATACGAATGTTGGCATATGGGGTCGCTGCAGACTTTATGTGTGAGTATAGGGCTACCAACAAACCGAGTTGAATTCGAGCAGATGGTCTCAAGCTCGATTAGCAAATTTATGTGCTTGAACTCGATTTGAGCTCGACAAAAATTACTAACTTCTGATCGAGCTCGACTCGCCTAACCTATATGAAGTTCGAACTCGACTCGAACTCATATAAAATAAATAAACGAATTTATACGAGCTTGAGTAGCTCGAGCTCGCCCAAATCGGAAGGCAGCCTCGTTCTTGCTTTTGAATCTCCGATCTATGTTTGGTGATTGTTACTGCAGAAGAAAAATATAACCGAAAATTCAAAACATATTTCTGAAATTAAAAGTAAAGAAACGATTTTTATTTCGTTAGTTTGGTGTCAAATGAAAAAAGAAAAGAAAGAAGAGTAATTGAGTGGTGAAGAGCATTACTTGATGGGCCATCTAAAGAAGGATGGTCTGAAGTGGTGGTGGTTGTGAAAGGTAGAATCAAAGAGCCCCAAATCCAATCGACAAGGCTTGGGACACACCATCAAACCTTCCATCCTCATCGTCTCTTTCTCCTTGCAGTCGGCCATGACCTTCTTCTCCACCAAATACCTACGATTTGCACTAACCATGCCTGCAAATACAAGAGAAAAGGCAAAGATAATCGGGCAGATAGATATATTAGGAGAGAAAAGGCGAAGAGATATATGGCGTTCTTCTCCACAGACATAGAGATTTATCAGGCAAGAAAAGACAAATATAATCGGATTGTTTTTAATCATTGGGTTTTGGCACATAAGCTTCTTTTAGTACCAAAACGAGAATCTCAATAATAAGATATGGAGATTTCTGCCTTTATTTGTTTGATTATGTTGATGGGAGAATAAAGCAAGAAGTGATTTGATTTGATGGTAATATTTTTTGATATCTCACCAGATCTATTAAATATTTTATATTATTTTTATAATTTAAATACAATGCTAATTAATTTACTCTATGTTTTTATAATTATAATAATTTTACCAAATTATTAACACTATACTATTTTAGAAAATTAAAATAATTTTTTTAAAATAAAATGATGGATGTAATATGAGAACTTCTGTGAAGATTATATGTAATTATTAAATAAAAATTTATTTATTTATTTTAGATGATGAAATTTATTTATAGGATTAAGATGGTAACTCATGAATCCTAGAATAGAAATACACGTGGGGAATTCTTGGAGTCCTAACACAGAGATGCATATATAGGTGAATTTCTGAATTTCTCTTTAAGATGCTTTAGACCATATATTTCTCTTACTGTTAATTTATTTTCCATCATATTGATATTTGTTTTTCATATATTCATTTTTCTGTTATGCTTAATAATTATTTTAGGCGAATGCTATATAATAATTATATTTTCATAAGAGCATATGAAAATGTAAATATTTACTATATAGATTTGTATTTTTCACCGTGCACGTGCGCCTCTTACTAGTAATATTAAATATGACCAAATAATTAAAATAAATTAAATAACAAAACGTCATAATCAAATTAGAGTTGCTTGCTTTTTATAAACATTTGACTTAATAATTTTTTTGTAAACTCAATACATTATTATACTCAACATTATTCTTTGATCGCCTTGTTATGCATAAAGTAACAAAATATAGTTTTTTTTATACAAAGTATCAAAATAATATATATATATAACACATAAAATATCTACAATAAAAGAATATATATAAATATATATATATAAATATTACGAGTATTGTGACGAGTTCAAAACAACTCGAATCGAGATTATATAAGTTTAAACTGAGTTGAGTCGATATTATACGATTTTAGTTCGTTTAATATTCGAACTAATTTTAGTGATCGCGAACGACTTGTTTATTAAATAAACCAAGTTTGAATCGAGTTTATATGAGTCGAGTTCAAATTGTTCATGAGCAAATCTATTTGTTTGCAGCTCTAGATGAGTATATCCGTATCGGTGAAAGCACTACCTTGGAGAGTCTGAAGAAATCTTGCGAGACAATCATGAGGGTTTATTCAGAGGAGTACCTACAAGCACCAAATACCAATGACATTGTCCGGCTGCTTGTGGTTGGTGAACAATGCTGCTTCCTTGACATGCTCATGCTCGGTTCCATCGACTGCATGTGTTGGAGGTGGAAGAATTGCCCTATCGCCTAGAAAGGTGTGTACTCAGGCGATGTGCGTGAGCCGACAATTATATTAGAAGTCATTGCATCATATGATTTGTGGATCTAGCATGATTTCTTTGGTTTGACTAGTTCACATAATGATATAAATGTTCTGGAACGGTCACATGTTTTCATTGAACTCTACAAAGGGTGTGCTCATGCGAGTGAACCACACCATAAATGATCACGACTGCACAACGGGCTACTACCTTGCTGATGGTATCTACCCCAAGTGGACAACCTTTGTGAAGACTATCCACAACCGCAAAGAAATAAGAAGATAATGTTTGCCACCGCTCAAGGATTTACCCCAAAAAATGTGGAACGTGCTTTTGAGGTACTACATGCCTGCTTTGCAATAGTCCGTGGGCTGAGTCAAATTTTCAAGGTAAAAGACCTAACAAGTATAATGGAAGCTTGTGTTATTCTACCCAATATGATTGTCAAGGACGAGTGTGATCAACGCAGTGGCCCAACCATTGAATATGAACAAGTGGATACGCAAATGGCAGAAATTTCTCGCAATCCAACCAAGGAATATATAATTTTTATTCACCACCATCATAAAGTTAGAGACACAGCGGCACATTATCAACTCCAAGCATATTTAATTGAATATCAGTGGCAACTATATGTCCAACAGTAGAGATGATCATCCATCAATGACCTGCGGAAGTCTAAGTATGCCGATAGGTGAAAATGATTTGCAAGTTTTAATCATGCACCTTCAAATGTCATCGTCTTTTACCTATGCTATTTGAATAAATTGTAATGTTGTATTATTACTTGTTATCTATGTAATCATTCTAGTTAAAATATTGTTAACATTTCCTGTGTCTATCCAACTCCAAGTCCCAACATGATTCTCCACATTTAGACGCAAGTCTGAAAATGCCACATAGTGCCAAAAAAGCAAAAAAAATTTCACCCATGTTCCAAATGATACAAACTCCAATGCAAATTTGTATAAAAAAAATAAGTTCTTCCTAAAATTTACAAAATTGTCCCAAATAAAGCCATTGTTCATTGTGGTATAAGAGAAAATGTTTGTAGAAACACATAAAATTATAATCTCAAAAGATAAAAATAAACAAAGGATCAATGGGATTGGCCCCTCCGCTTGGCCAATATCTCATCATGTAGCCTCAGAAAATACAACCGCTGCATCTCGGGAAGGCTAGTGACATCCATCAACATAATCTGTTGCTCTCGTTCCTTATCCCTTGTTTCCAACTCACGCTCCTATAATGCAAGCCGCCTCTCCTCGGTCGCGATTTTCTGCGCAACGAGTTCTCTGTCTACTTTCTTCGCCTCTCTCTCTTGTTCAAGCCTCTCTAACTTCAAGCAGATGAGCTATTTTTCTTGCTCACGTGACTCTTCAAGGAGCTTGTACTTACGCTTACTTAGGGCCATGTACTCATCTTCTCCCTTTTTCTACGCCTTACGTTTTCCCTTCTCCACTTTCTGTCCCATTGGCCGGTCCAAGTCTTCCACCTTGTTCGTATCAACATCTTCCACTGGAATCCCACAACTTGAATTAGCAGCCAGGTTGGAGGTAGGTGAGTACGTGGGGGACATCGATGACCGCAAACAATAGCCACTAGCTTCTTTCTGGCCACACATTCTCCACTTTGGTTGGTCCTTCAACAAGTCCTAGCAATGCACGAAGTGGAATGGGCTTTTCTCAATTTGGTGGTATATGAGTTTAGCCTTTTCAATCTACCACTGGAAACAAAAGGAATAATTACATAACAAATGGGATTTCACAGTTTCTAAAATTGTAATGCATATGTTGGAGAAAAAGTCTACAAACAATGGGTTAATACCATATCTTGCTCAGTCATTCCACTTGGATGCAGCCCTTCCATCGCAGATAGGCGAGCACAAAACTTATTTGTTGCATTTTGGATTGCGGCCCATCGATGTGTCAATGACCCATCAGTCTGCACCAGTGCACAATCAGAGTCGTTTTATGTTCATTGAAGTAGTTACCAATTTTTTTCCAAATAATGGAAAATTTTTTGTCTGGACCCGAGATGGAATCTATGGAGCAATTAAGCCATGCCAAGACAAGGAGTCTGTCTTCATCAGGACTAAAATTTGCCCTCCAGATTGGCCTTCATTGAGAGGAGCGGCCAACTAGGGGGGCCGGTGGAGAGTCATCCATTGAAATAGGAGCATGTACACTTAGACCAATTTCTACATCGCCTAAGTCATGCTCCTGAGTGAGCATGTCAGTGAAGTTGTATAGACTATTTGTTTTTTGTGAATCCATGCCTAACAAAGCAACCAATACTTTTAACAAAGTATCAAAACACAAATGAGTTGGAAAACATCAATACGATACCAGCCAAGAACAGATAAAAACCTCCTAATGGCAACACATGTGGTTTCAATAGCCATCAAATGGCCTAACACAGCAAAATGATTGATAGATTGTAGAGAAATCATAGAGAATAGCTACAAAAACAACGGGTTAGAAAGAATACCCTAGAAAATATGGTTTTATCGTGAAGAACAGGGGTCTAAAACCCACAATTTTAAGGGTTCTAATCAAACCCAAACACAACAAAATATTTGCTAGATTGTAGAGAAATCATTTCAATAGCCACAGAAACAATGGATTAGAAAGAAAGCCCTAGAAAATTCAGAACATTCGTGAAGAACAGGGGTCCCAAATCGGTGAATTCAAGGGTTCTAATTAAATCAAAACACAGCAAAACCCTTGATTTCAGAAGAGAAATTTTATTTAATAGCCACGAAAAACAGTTGATTCCAAGAGAGAAAGAGCCGAAATTGAGGAATATGGGTCGAAGATGGGACTTACCGAAAGGGAGAGTCAATCGAAAGTTCAATCGACAATGAGAAAGGGCTCAAAAGTGTCTACTGAACTTCAATCTAGGTGAAGAAGAATGAGAATGTGTAGCGAGAAGGAGACGAAAAATAGAAAGTCGTGCGCAGAGTGAAGGATCGAATGTGATGAGGGGCTACAGTAGCCCCTCAAAGATGAGGGGCACTTGTAGCCCATCTCATCCAGTCCCCTAAACTCCAAAACACAGCTCAAATTATAACTTATACAGGGTTTTCAGCAACCGGTTGGAGGTGCTCTAAATGAATAAAATTTAAGGAAAAATATAAAAAGTGAAAGATAAAAAGGCAAAAGCAAATTCTTATTTAAAAAAGAATTGACTCGAAAGTATATTTCTCATCCTGACTTTTCTTTCAAAGGGCCTTTTATGTATCCTTCCTAGTGACCCTACTTGTGTTGACCAGCTAAGGAGATGTGATTTTGTCTCTTCCTTTCCTATTATCAATGTCACTGACGTTAAGGTTGACTCTCTTTCATTGCTTGTTTCTCTCCTTAATTATCTATATATTGATTATATGTATTATGATAGTTATATAACTAAAAAGCTTCTATAGTAAATTCAACTATATAATTACTAAAAAATAATATACTTATATTATAATATATTAGACTAGTAATTTAGTATATGTAAAAATCACAGTATTACCACCATACTAATGTAAAATACCATGTGATTAGACACTATAATATAAATATAGTATGGAAAAAAAAAAGATACTAGTATAATAAGTTAATAACACATAATATTAACTTATTAAAGTATAATAACATGTAATTAGACACTATAAATAAGTATAATATAGAAATGAGTTATAAAAAAATATACACTACTATAATATGATTAGATGCTATAATACAAGTCTAGCATATAAATAAGTTATATATTTTGTTTCTCATAGAAGAAATCTGTTTATTTTTTTTATATTTTTTAGTAAGCTTGAAAATTTGAAAACCCACAAAAAGAACAATCGGAATTGAAATCGGAATCCATATTCAAATTCATATAATATATTAATCGAATTTAGAAAATACCGATTCCGAGACGGTCGATGCTCATATCAACTCCATATAAAGGAAAACTAAGGGAGAAAAAAATCACATCCTAATGTATTTACATTAATTAGCCTCTATTAAAAATTAGGTCATGTTAACGAGTCTCCTCTCTAGTTTCTCTCTTGAGAGATCGAGATGGTGTTGTGAGTTTTTCTCCACATCTTCTCTATCCAGGAAAAAGCTACAGGAAATGTGGGAAACTTTCAATTGGATAAGGATGAAGGGGAGGCTATAGATATTGATAAGCAGGACATGGAAGATGTTCTTAGGAAGGGGGACCAAAGTTTTATTGGAAAATTTTGGACTGAGCGAGTCATTGCAAAATTTTTTGTGGAAGCAACGTTGGCTAAGATCTAGAGACTTAACAAACCAACTAGCTTTAGCAAGATGGGGCAGAACATTTTCATTATCACCTTTGCTAATCATGTCAATAAGCAAAGGATAGAGAATGGAAGGACATGGTTGTTTGATGGAAATCTGTTCGTTATGAATGACTTTGATGGTTTTACTCCACTTCATCATATGTATTTTGACAAAATGATTATGTGGGTTCATTTCTACAACCTACTATTGGTTGGAATATCTAAAGACTTTAGAAAAAAATTGGGTCGTTCACTAGGAAAGGTGCAGGACGTTGAAGTTGATGCTAATGATGTGGGGTGGGGATCTTCCCTACGAGTGAAGATACTAATGAATTTGCGAAAGCCTTTAGCAAGGGAAAGAACTGTGATGCTACAAGGGGTCAAACCTGGGTCCCTATACAGTATGAAAAATTGTTAAAATTTTGTTTACAGTATGGTTGTATTGTCCATGAGAAAGCAAGCTGTCCATTGCCTGCTTCAGCAATATTGGATGGCAAACAATTTGGAACCTTGCTTCGAGTAGATATAGGTGGCCGAAAATTCAAGCCTTTCTCTCCATTAGGTAAAAGCTCGACCGGGAAACAAATAGGGGCAGAAGGAAGCGAAAACCCAACTATAAATTCTGCAAGTAATGAAAAATCAATTTTGGAACAATCAGCAATGGATGGAGTGATTCTGGACAACACATCAAGGATTCCAAAAGACAAAGATGGTGGGATTTCTGCTGATGTAGTTAATAGACAGTTACATACTCAAAGGAGTAATGATTACGAAAATGAGTGATGACAGTTACAACGATATTTCAAATCCCGTGATGAAGGCGCCAATTGCAATGGGTCACAGCCTAGTGGGCTCTCCGAATGACCAAGCCTAGTTGATAGGTTCGGCACAAGAGGATCCATGGTAGCTTTTAAAGGCCAAAACTCGAACTATTTGGAAGAAGCACGTCGTCAAATAAGTACACTTCCTGCACTCCAACCTTTAATCTTATGAAGCAAAAGAAGTCATGAGGTTATGGGAAGAGGGACTCCCGCACGAGCAGGAACTAGAAAGAGCAAGATTTAAGAAAGCAACATGGTTAGCAACATTACTGAAGGAATTTTAGTGAAGGAAGACCAATTAAACATGATATCAGTAGATGCTGTTGAATAGCCCCTTATTGACACCAAGGAGGCTCCTAAGTTGAAACACCCTTGGAAACCCACGAGGTGTTCGAGCCCTCTCTAAGTTGCTTAGAGAGGAAGTTCCTACAATCTTGTTCTTGCAAGAGACAAGACTTCGTGATAGAGATATGACCAAATTAAAGTATAAGTTGGGTTTTGACAATTGCTTGGCAGTAAGTAGTATATGAATAAGTGGGGGACTATGCCTGTATTGGAAAAAGGAGCTGACTATAGAAGTTATCAATTATTCCCACCACCACATACATGCCTCTATTCAAGAAAATGAATGCTCTGAAGTTTGGTTTTTCATTGGAGTGCATGGACACCCTATAACAAGTAAAATACATGAAACCTGGCAGTTGCTGTAGTCTTTAAGGGTCCCAAGTTAGAAAGACTAGATACTATTGGGGGACTTCACTAAACTACTATGGCCTACAGAGAAATATGAGGGTAAGGACAAAACAGATACTTAAATGCAAGCTTTCTGAGAATTTATGGATGATTGTGATCTGCTAGACTTGGGGTATTATGGGATTCCTTTCACATGGTCCAACAAAAGAGAACCTGAGCACAACATTAGTGAAAGGCTTGATTGTGGATTGACAAATTTATCTAACTAGGGGCATAAGACAAGGGGACCACATTTTTCCTTATCTTTTTTCCCTATGCATAGAGGGGTTAATTTCACTCTTAAGGCAAGCAGACATGACAGGAAATGTAGAAGGCATTTAGGTTTGCAAAAGGGCTCCAAAAGTTAACCATCTAATATTGTAGATAATAGTGTACTGTATTGCAAGGCAAATTTTGGAAACTAACAGGTATATCCTTCACCTTTTAGAGTTATATGAGAAAGCTTCAGTTCAACAAGTTAATAGAAGCACAATCGCCATGGTCTTTAGCAAAATTGTTCTTCCAAGTGTGCAAACTAAGATCATGATTTTCTAGGGGGGTCTAGTAATACTACCGTTTGAGAAATATTTGGGGTTACCATCTATGATTGGGAGAGGTAAGCACCAAGCTTTTTCTAAGGTGAAGACAAATGTTTGGCATAAATTTCAAGGATGGAAGAAAAAACTCATCTCTCAAGGGGGAAAAGATGTGCTTATCAAAGCTATAGCACACTCTATTCCTACTTACACTATGAGTTGTTTTAAACTCCCTCTTTCCTTGTGTCATCAATTAGAGAGCCTAATTTCTGAATTTTGGAGGGGCCAAAGAAAAGAGGAAAAAAAGGTTAGATGGGTAAGCTGGAAAAACCTGTGCAAAGCAAAAACTCAAGGTGGCATGAGTTTCAAAGATTTGCACATAATCAATATGGCACTCTTAACAAAACAAGGATGGAGGATATTAAAGGAGGAAGGGTCCTTGTTGCATAAAATTTATAAAGCAAGATACTTTCCCTCAACATCTTTTCAAAATACAAAGCTTGGTTTCAATCTTTTTCATGTTTGGAAAAGCATTAGGGAGGCAAAGAAGTGGTTGTTGCAAGGATGTCGATGGAGGGTAGGTGATCGTAAGACTATTAATGTATGGATTGATTATTGGCTTCCTAATTATAAGACTATTCCTATTCTTGACTCAATTTCACCTTCACAATTGTAGTGGGGAGTATTTGACTTAATAGACAATCTAACAAAAAGATGGAACATGGAAAAAGTTTCAAAGACTCTTACCTCCAACAGCAGCCTATGAGGTTTTCAATCTACCTCTGCCTGCTTATAAGGTCTTCAATATATAGTTTGAAGTGCTTACAGAATGTTTATGGCTACCAGGGACATGGGGCAGATGGGTGAGGTATCTTATGGGGCTGACTAAAGGAAGCTATGGAATAAAGTTTGGAAACTCAAAGTGCCAAATAGAATTAAGATATTTGCTTGGAGGGTTTATCATAATGTTTGCCAACTTATAAGAACCTTTTGTTTAGAAAGATTCTGCAAGATGCAATCTGCTTGAAGAAGACATGAATCATGCCCTACTCTATTGCTTTCAACTAGGAACTACAGTGGGGTCTCAATTCCCCTTATTGCAGGAATATGAAGTACAAAGAGATATCATGCAAGTGGTACAACATACATTTGTAGGCAAAAAGATGGTGAACTAGAACAATTTTTCTCTATCTGTAAGGCATTTGATTTAGTAGAAACCAATTGATATATGAGGAGAAGCATATTGCACCAATTCAGGGTATACAACATGCTCTTTCACTTGCTTAGGAGTATAAAGATGCAGGTGCAAAGAAAACTAAAGGCAAGAGATAACATAATGGTTGGATTCCATGTCCTGCTGGTACTTTGAAGTTAAATGTTGATGGAGGTTTATTTCAAGAGCTTAGCAAATCTAGAGTGGGATTGTCCTACGTGATGCAAATGGAAAAGTAATTATAACCACCAATAAACTAGCACATGACATCTTGAATCCAATGAAGATTGAATTATTGGCACTTTTAAGGGGTCTCTAGTTCTACCATCTGTTGGGAATTCAAGCTTTACTAGCAAAAATTGATGCTTTACTTGTGGTTCAGGAGGTTACTAGGATTGAGGAATCTAGTTCTATTTGGGGTCATTGTATTTGAGATTAAAAACATGATGAATAGGTTCCCAAGTATTGTAATCCAGCAGCGAAGATGTATGGCAAATGCTGCCGCCGATTGTTTGGTAAAATATTCTAGACACCTAGATGGCTTAATGATGTGGAGCAACGCCTCACCCAAGTTTGTTTTTCACAATATTGAGCACGATGTTATGAAACTTAAAGAAAGGAAACTACTATTGCAAAAGAGAAATAAGAAATTCTCTCTAGAACTCTTAAGAACTGAAACTTTCTTTCTCTCTCTATATTTTCTTATGAATTTCATTACAACTGAAGCCCCTATTTATAGGCTTTGAAATTACTATGCAAGTTACTATGCAAGTTACTATGCAAGTCACTATGCGGAATTTAAAATAATAGTGGTGGGTTCATTCACATAATTTAGTGGTGGGACAGGGGGGCGGCTGTATTTCGTTCGTTCATTTCACTCCCCCTTGAATGACCGCCAATAAGGAATCTGCCTCGTTAAAACCTTGCCAAGTAAAAACCCAGTGGGAAGAAAAACCAATGGCGAAAGAAAAAGAGTACAGTCTTCTTATGTATCCACAAGTGTTTTAAGATTGCCTCATTAAAACTTTGCAAAGAAAAATCCAGTGGGACAAAACCTCAGCGAAGGAAAAAGAGTACAATCAGCACATTTACTCCCCCTGAAAAGTGCATGATAAAAGATCTTTGAGTTTTCGCATTCCAATGTTATGCACAATCTTCTTGAATGTGGAAGTTGGTAACGCCTTTGTGAATAAATCTGCCAGATTATCACTAGATCGTATCTGCTTGACATCAATTTCACCTTTTTCTTGAAGTTCATGAGTATAAAAGAATTTCAGTGAAATATGTTTGGTTCTGTCACCTTTGATATATCCTCCTCTGATTTGAGTGATACAAGCAGTATTATCTTCATATAAGATTGTTGGGCTATTATCGATCATGGGAAGTCTACACTTTTCCTGGATATGTTGAATAACTGATCTCAACCAAATACACTCTCGACTTGCTTCATGAATAGCAATGATTTCTAAGTGATTTGAAGAAGTAGCAGATAGTGTCTGCTTAACAGATCTCCATGATATGGCAGTATCTCCATAAGTAAATAAATATCCAGTTTGAGATTTACCTCTGTGTGGGTCTGAAAGATAACCTGCATCTGCATACCCAATCAATTCTGGACTTGAACCACGTTGATAAAATAATCTCATATCAACCGTACCATGAAGGTAACGAAGGACATATTTAATGCCATTCCAATGCCTTCGAGTTGGTGCAGAACTATATCTTGCAAGCAGATTAACTGAGAATGTAATATCTGGTCGAGTGCAATTTGCAAGATACATCAAAGCTCCAATTGCACTGAGATATGGTACTTCAGGACCAAGAATTTCTTCATCGTCATCACAAGGACGGAATGGATCTTTCTTCACATCAAGTGTTCGAACAATCATTGGAGTACTCAGGGGATGAGATTTGTCCATATAAAAATGCTTTAGGACTTTCTCAGTATACATGGACTGATGAATAAAAATTCCATTTAGCAAGTGCTCAAGCTACAGGCCGAGATAAAGTTTTGTTTTGCCAAGATCTTTCATTTCAAATTCATTCTTTAAATATATAGCAATTTTTTAGATCTCTTCAGGAGTTCCCACAATATTTAAATCATCAACATAAACCGCAATAATGACAAATCCGGATTCTGATTTCTTAATAAAAACACATGGGCATATAAGATTATTCTCAAATCCTTCTTTCAATAGATATTCGCTTAAGCGATTATACCACATGCGTCCGGATTGCTTCAACCCATATAAAGATCTTTGTAGTTTGATTGAGTACATATTTCTAAATGTACTTGTAGATGCTTCAGGCATCTTATATCCTTCAGGGATTTTCATATATATGTCATGGTCTAAGGATCCATATAAATATGTAGTGACCACATCCATCAACCGCATTTCTAATCCTTTTGTAACAACCAGACTAATCAAAAATCTAAATGTGATTGCATCCATAACGGGAGAGTATGTTTTTTTATAATCAATCCCGGGTTTCTGCAGGAAACCTTGTGCGACAAGCCGTGCTTTGTATCGCACAATTTCATTTTTCTCATTACGTTTTCGTACAAATACCCACTTATATCCAACAGGCATTACACCCTTTGGTGTTTGGACAACAGATCCAAATATTTCTCATTTTACTAGCGAATTTAATTCAGTTTCAATAACTGTTTTCCATTTTGGCCAATCATTTCTATGTCAACATTCTTCGACGCTTTTTGGCTCACTTTCTTCATTACTTCTGGTAATATCAAGGGCCATTTTATATGAAAATATGTTGTCGACAACAGTTTTATTTCTATCCAAAATTTCTCCAGTTTTCATGAAATGTATTGAGATCTCATTATTTTCAGGTACCTGTTCCTCTTCAGGGGAAAACATTTCATGACACACCTCTTCAGGAGGTCCCTTTTTAAGAGATTTATACTCTTCAAGAGTTTCCTCTTCAGGAGGTTCTGGAATAGAAGATTTAAACTCTTTAGGAGCACCAATTATATTTGTGGCCTGTATTGTGGGTACGTGTTTTTCAGGAACACCAAATTCATTTTGTATTCTTTTCCTTCTGGGAATTTTGTCTTTTGCACCAATAGGTCTTCCACGCTTCCGGCGTATTTTAGATTCACCTATTGCTGCTTTGACAATTTGTCCTTCAGGGACTTCAATCCTTGCTGGAGTATTAACAGCAGGAATATAAGATTTTACTACACCTTTAGTATCAGTAAATACATCCGGTAACTGATTTGTAACATTTTGCAAATGAATAATCCTTTGAACTTCCTATTTACATTCATTTGTAGGAGAATCAAAATGAGACAGGGTCTTATTATCCCAAGTAATATCTTGTCGTGCTTCAGGCACCGACTTTTCTTTACCCATTAACGGAAAATTTGATTCGTCAAAATGACAATTCTCAAAACGTGCTTTAAACATATCCCCTGTAAAGGGTTCAAGGTATCTAATAATGGATGGAGAATCAAAACCAACATATATCCCAAGTCTACGTTGAGGGCCCATTTTTGTACGTTGTGGAGGTGCAATTGGAACATATACAGCACATCCAAAAGTACGAAGATGAGAAATATTTGGTTGTTGACTAAATGCAAGCTGTAATGGAGAATATTTATGATATGCAGATGGTCTAATGCGAATTAGAGATGCTGCATGAAGTATAGCATGTCTCCAAACAGAAATAGGTAGTCTTGATTTCATAAGTAAAGGTCTAGCGATTAGTTGAAGCCTTTTAATCAAAGATTCAGCTAAATCGTTTTGTGTGTGTGTATGGGTAACAGGATGTTCAACATCTATTCCTATTGACATGCAATAACCATCAAAAATTTGAGATGAAAATTCACCTGCATTATCCAATCGAATGGTCTTAATTGGATACTCAGGAAATTGTGCTCGTAGTTTAATTATCTGAGCAAGAAGTCTAGCAAATGCAACATTTCTAGTGGAAAGAAGACAAACATGTGACCATCGACTAGATGCATCAATTAGAACCATAAAATATCTAAATGGTCCACTTGATGGATGAATAGGCCCACATATATCTCCGTGAATCCTTTGTAAAAAGGATGGAGATTCAACAATGACTTTTGAAGGAGATGGTCTAATAATTAATTTACCTTGAGAACATGCAGAGCACGGAGATTCATTGGGTAGAAATATCTTTTGATTCTTTAAGGGATGCCCATGCGAATTTTCAATAATTCGTCTCATCATTATAGAACCTGGATGTCCAAGACGATCATGCCAAGTCATAAATACTTTAGGGTCAATGCACTTCTGATGCATTACCACATATGATTCAATTGTTCTCATTTTTGTATAATACAATCCAGAATATAGAGCAGACAGTTTTTCTAATACGAGCTTCTGGCCCGATACTGTTTTAGTAATAAGAAGATGCTCTTTACTGCCTTCATTGGTCGTTTCAATATGGTAATCATTACGGCGTATATCTTTGAAACTCAATAAATTTTTTCTGGATTGTGAAGAGAATAGAGCATCATCAATACAAAATTTGGTGCCATTAGGCAACACAATATAAGCACTTCCGGAGCCCTCAATTAAATCCGATGAACCTGATATGGTATGGACATAGGCTTTACTTAATGTTAGATTTTGAAAATATTTCTTTTCTTTGAGAATTGTGTGAGTTGTAGCACTGTCAGCCAGACATATATCTTTATCATTCAACTCAGAGATAAAAAAACTCATCAATGTGATCCATGATTCTACAAAATATACAAAAATTTTATTACTGATAGAAAGAAAATACATTAATTGAGTGGAACACTTCCATCTCCAATTAAGTGTTCAATACTACCATCAGGATGATTAAAGAAATCAGATACATCAAGATGAGTAACGTCTACATCTACTAAATCTAATAAATCATCTGATGGTTCTACTAAATTTGTTTCATGCACTTTATTCTTTCCTTTAATAGAAGCTTGATATAAATCAGCTAAGTGCCTGGCCGTACGACAGGTACGTGACCAATGTCCAGTCATTCCACATCTATGGCACACCGCTTCACTTTTCTTTGAAGAATTATTCTGAGGATTTTTACCCCTTTCTGAATTGTACCACTTATGGTGATATGGTATATTATAATCCCTTTTAATGTTGTCACTCCTGAGACCAACATTTCTATAATTTCTCCTACCACGTCCACGCCTCCGATTTCTTCTAAAGGATGCACCATTCACTTCTAGGAATGATGCAAACCTATTACCATTCATTTCAGGGAATGATATTGAGCCAGTAGGGCGTGACTGGTGGCTTTCTAATAAGAGCTCATTATTCTGCTCAGCTACTAAAAGACATGATATAAGTTCAGAATATTTCTTGAATTTTCTCTCTCGATACTGCTGCTGCAGGAGCACATTCGAGGCATGAAATGTAGTAAAAGTCTTCTCTAGCATATCTTCATCGGTGATTTTCTCACCGCATAATTTTAATACTAAGCTTATTTTAAAAAGTGCGGAATTATACTCACTAACACTTTTAAAATCTTGCAACCTCAAGTGCATCCATTGAGAACGAGCTCTTGGGAGGATGACAGTCTTCTGGTGTTCATATCTCTCCCTTAAATTGTTCCACAAAATATAGGGATCTTTTACTATGAGATATTCAGTTTTCAATTCTTCGTGAAAATGGTGGCGAAGGAAAATCATTGCTTTAGCACGTTCCTGCAGGGATGCTTGATTTCCTTCTTTAATAGTTTCTCCCAGGTTCATTGCATCAAGATGTATTTCAGCATCAAGTATCCAAGATAAATAATTTTTCCCAGATATATCAAGAGCAACAAATTCCAATTTTGTAAGATTTGCCATTTTCTACACATATAAATAATAAATATGTGTATCTCAGAAAATATATTTATAAATTCACACAGATAATCATCAATAAAATATATCAAAGATTTCAAATAATATATTGAAAAACTTACAGAGGAATAAGGCCACTAGTTTCAGAATTGGTAGAACCGTCGTGCTGATAACGTGTTATGAAACTTAAAGAAATGAAACTACTATTGCAAAAGAGAAATAAGAAATTCTCTCTAGAACTCTTAAGAACTGAAACTTTCTTTCTCTCTCTATATTTTCTTATGAATTTCATTATAACTGAAACCCCTTTTATAGGCTTTGAAATTACTATGCAAGTTACTATGCAAGTCACTATGCAGAATTTAAAATAATAGTGGTGGGGTCATTCACATAATTTAGTGGTGGGACAGAGGGGGCGACTGTATTTCGTTCGTTCATTTCACACGATACTTTGTTGGTTTCTCTTAATTGTTGAATAAAGTTTATTGTTTCCTATAAAAAAATAAAATAAAATAAAATTAGATCGTGTTACACATCAACAGTGTAATTGACAAATTTTTTTGAGAAGGTCATTTGAACTTTTTTTTTTAATTTTTTTTTTAAGAAATGTGATTATTTTTATATATTTGTTAATAATCACAATATCATTAAAAAATATTTTCTTAATAAAAAAAAAACTATCAAGAAATTAGATAATCACGTGCGGCTCCCTACATATTGAATACATAAACAAATTAGATAACTTAATTAAAACTCCATGATCATCAATTACTTTCTCATCATCTCTCACATTTGGGGTATTCATATAATTACTTATTTAAAAAAAACATAGTGATCAGTTATTAGATGTGCTTTCTTCTCCTTTATCTATCAAAAACAATTTTTATATATTTTCGCACAACAAGAAATAAAAAGCCCATCTAATCCAGACCAAAAGCACATCTAAAATTCAATCAAACCATTGCACAACATTACAATGGTAATCCAAAAGAAATCACAAAAAAATTAGAATGAAAATACTCAAAGAACAGAAAATCAATTTTGTACAGTAAGAGGATCACTGCTCTAGAATGTATAAACTAATTTGAGGGGAAAAAAAAAAAAGACGCGTGGATGCTTCTTTTACCCACATAATCTCATCAATACAAATTTAGATTACAAAGGACTTGAGTTTTTAGAAAAAAAAAAAAAAGCAAATATACTGTACGGAAACTAATAAAGCACACCATTGTGCCGTAATTTGTTTTTATAAATAAGATAAAATGAAAATGAAAAATATATATTATTATAATATATTTTTTTAATATTAATTTTTTAAAAAAATTTAAAAACAATTATTTTGAGATTTGAAAATTTTAAATTTTTTATTTTATTTTATAAAAATTTTAAAAAATATAATAATAAATTTAAGATAATAAAATAAAAAAACCAGACCTAACTTGTGTGATTGGTGCAGCCATTAACTATTCAAGGAAAGAAGATAATGGCCTACCGGCATGGCCGAAATATGTATTTATGATTCAGAGTCTTTTGGTCTCATTCCTATTGATGAAGTAACTATTAGTCGTTAATAGGGGTGTAAAAAGACCGAACCGGACCGGTTGTCCCGGACCGGACCGGTTGGAGTTCGGTCCGATCCGGTCCAAAAAATATATGGACCGGAAAATTCCGGTCCGGTCCCGGTCCAGGGAGTTCATCCCCCTGGACCGGACCGGACCAGACCAAATCCTTTTTTTTTTTTTAAATATATGTATATATAAATAATAATATATACTCTTATAATATTAACATATAAATAATAAGTGTATTATTATTATTTAATATATTATTATTAATTTATTACTATTTACTAATATATAAATATATAATATACTAATGTAAATTGTAATAATGTTATTACTTATTAGTTATAGTTTATTAACATATACTAATGTAATAATATTATTAGACTATTAGATTATTAGTTATAGTTTACTAATATATTTAATATTTAATATTAACTAATATATTAATAGATAATATATACTCTTATATATTAATATATAAATAATAAGTGTATTATTATTATTTAATATATTATTAATAATTTATCACTATTTACTAACATATAAATATATAATATACTAATGTAAATTGTAATAATGTTATTACTTATTAGTTATAGTTTATTAACATATACTAATGTGAAAGTGTTATTAGACTATTAGACTATTAGTTATAATTTACTAACATACTAAATATATAATATATACTAACATATTAATATATAATATATACTTTTATAATATTAACATATTATAATTTATAGTAATTAAATTTGGACCAAAAAAATATTTGATTATTGTAGAATTATATATTAAATTTAGCCCATTAAATCATATGGGGCACTCTTGGACCGGACCGGACTGCCCCTGGACCGAATTGGACCGGACCGGTATGGACCGAACTCCTGTTCGGTCCGGTCCAGGGTGAGAGAATTCTTGGACCGAATGAAATCGGTCCACAAATTTCCCGGACCGGACCGGACCGGACCGGATCATTTACACCCCTAGTCGTCAAAGTCTTTTGGTCTCACTCCTATGCACAGAAAAGAAAAACATCGAAAAACATTAAAATAGAAAAAAAAAAAAAAGTCTTGAGCAAGTAGCGTATGACATTTTTTCACCAGAAGCAAAAATAGTCTTGAGCAGGTAGCAGAAATGAGGGGAGAGAGAAGGACGAGAGAGGGAGAGATTAACGCCCCGTTTGATTTCGAGATTTAACTCAAATTTATTATTATATTTTTTAAATTTTTTTTATAAAATATAAAATTTTTAAATTTTAAATCAATTTTTTTAAAATTTCAAAAATTTTAAATAAAAAAATATATAAATAATTAATCAGAATATATAAATATGCATATAAATGCATAATATTACTTATATAGTATTATTTATTTAGAAATATTTTTATAAATCACTAATAAGGATGTAAAAGGTCCGGTCTAATTTGAGAAAAATGTGGACGGATTCCTTTCAGTTTAAAAATTTTCTTCCATTGAATCAGATCGAACTCCTATTTGGTTTATACCGATCCGATCCAATTCAGTCCAGGTCTGATCCGGTCCAGTCCAGGAGCACCTGATAAGATTTAATAGATTAAATTTAATCTAAAATCTTGCAATGATGAAAAATAATTTTTAACTCAAATTTAATTATTTTCAATTCAATGTACGTATTTATTAAAAATTTAAGTCGAATAATATTAAAAAAAGACTTATTATTAAAACAATTAGCAAAAGAAAAAATAATTTAAATAAAAAAGTAAAAAAAAATATAAATTATAATTTTTATATTACAACTAGTCAATTACTATAAATTATAATAGGTAATATTTAAGAATATATATTATATATTAACATATTATACTACCACTCTCAATCTATACTAATATTAATATTATAATTTATATACTATTATTTATATATATATATAATCATTCGATTCGGTCCGGTCTAGAAAAAATATTATGCATCGAGACCGGACTAAAAATGTTTGATTTATGCAAAAAATAAATCGGACAGAATCGAATTTTATTTGGTTCAATCAATGTAGTTTGGTCTGATTCATCGATCTAATTCAGTTTTTTTATACACTTAATTATTGATAAATTGAGATTTTCTTTTTTGGGTTATTTCTAAGTTAGATAGCAGAAAAATAATACTATTTTTTTTTTAAAGGATACTTAACACTATATTTTTTGAGACCTAACACTACTTTTTTTTATTATTTTTAAGGATAACTAACACTAGTTTTGATACGATTTGGGGGCAAGAAATCTTATTTGCATGGACCCACCCGTAGTTAAGGCTGTTCATCCGGGCCGGATATTTTTCTGGCCCGGTCTAGAAACCGGATATCCGGAAATCCGGTTCCGGACTCCTACTCGGATTAAATCAAATCCGGAATCCGAATTTTAAAAATCCGGATCAATAGATCCGGATTCGGATATATAAATCCGGATACCGGATTTTACATCCAAAACCGGGTACATATATTTTTCTTTGCTTTTACGATACTCTCTCTCTCTGCGCGATGCCCTAGCCTCTCATCTCCTCGGTTTTCTCTCATCTGCTCTCTCTCTCTCTCTCTCTCTCTCTCTCTCTCTCTCTCTCTCTCTCTCTCTCTCTCTCTCTCTCTCTCTCTCTCTCTCTCTCTCTCTCTCTCTCTCTCTCTCTCTCTCTCTCTCTGCTCTGCGATGCTCTATGGGTTAGGTTTGGGTAAAAGTTACATATTATGTTCAACGGTTGAGGAGATTCAGAGGCAAATCGAGGAATTCGAACTCGGAGACGAAGTTTCGAACAGAACCAAGAGAGCTAAGATCAAGCAGCATGACAACAATCTCTGACTCGGGACACTCCGATACAATACGAACCTTAGTTTCTTCGGCAGCCTTGAGGTTTCGAGCCGGGAGGACCAGCCTCGCCCCTCCCTTGGCCAGAACTTGAGCCGTCTCGGCACCGATCCCTAACGTAGCGCCTGCGGTGAAAGTTAAAGCCCACAAAAAAAAAAAAAAAAAACCAGACGTTAAACGCAAATAGGCCCAGTTCACCGGTTGTGATGAGTCGACGGTCATGAATGTGGGATGTACAAAAAGATTACTTGTGATAATGGCAGTGATGGAGTGAAGATCAGAGCTGTTCTTAGTGACTTGGTCGGCGGTGGACTTGGAGCCATAGCCGCTCGCTCCGACGGAACCTAAGAGGTATTTCAGGGTATCAAGCATTTTTGGTGTTGGGACTGTCAGAAGAAAGCAGAACGTGTTGGGCTTATTTCGCAATGTGGAGTGTGTCCTAAATATTTTTTATAAATATTTTTACAACAAATTTTTTTACAAAAAAAAGTTGAAAAAAAAAACCCGGTTTAAATCCGGAAACCGGATTTCCGGTTTTTAAAAAACCGGATTGATCCGGATTCAAACCGGATTTCAATCCGGATAAAACCGGGTTGGAGTCCAACCCGGTTTTGGACATCCGGTTCCGATCCAGGTTGACCCGGAATTCCGGTTTGGACACCGGATGTACAGCTCTACCCGAAGTAGCTGACATCTATAGTACCGATCCATTCTGCCATTATCATCAGCTTTGACCTTCCATATCTCCCTTGGGAGACGCCGTGAAGCGGTTGGGCTGAAATTTGGAGAGTAACAGTCCCCCATTACAATGACACGTAACTAAACTTGCACGCCTAAAAAAGAGAGATGTTTACAGCTGTTTAAAGTACTGTTAAAAATTGAAAATAAAATAAATTAAAATAAGTTAAAATTTATTTTTTTAGATAAATTGAGATAAATTTAATTTATTTTTTAATATTATTATTTTAAAATTTAAAATATATATTAAAATTTAAAATATATAATAATAAATAAATAAATTGAAATTAATCACGAATACAAACCGAATCTAAAAATATTTATTCGTAAGCAACCCTTCTCTATCTCTTCTGCGACTCTTCGAGAGAATGTGTTCGTTTACGTCTCTTGTTGAGATTTCGAGAAGAAAAATGGACAACGCAAAAGTCAACATTGATTTTTTTGCTCCAACCTTATTCTTTTCATCTTGTCGATTGAAGATGGGACGCTGCCTCATTTATTTTCCTCCCTTCAGCTTGGTACTGTTTGTTCGTATCATCAGTAATTTCCCAAAACTTATTTTGATTTCCAATGGATCATCATATCCTTTCTTAGAAAAAACTGATCCTGCAACATTAGAATTATTTTTTAAATCGTTTAGAGACACCATCTTCCTTGTACATGACCTTTTCTTCTGATTTTTTCAAAAGAAATTGTTGAAAAGATAGTCGGTTGAGATTTTCTAGATTTTTAATTTTTTTTCTTCTAAACTTCTATCTAATTCATCATCTCCACCTTGACCATCTTCTTTCATTTTAGCTTCTCCCATAAGATTGACATCTTCTACGGGGTTTTGGCATTGGACTCCTTTGCATCGGCATGAAATTTTTTAAATAAAGAAAATAGATATATTTTATTTTCACACATTTTTTTATTATTTTTATAAAAATAAATAAATTACAAAAATATATAAAAATATTTTACATTAAAGAGCACAAAGAAACCCCGGCCGAGACTCATTGCTGCATTGCCCAAAATGTAAACAACTACTTGGTGAGCTATAATTGGAGGGTTATTATTGGGGATTTAACAACTCGGATCTGTTATTAGATTAATGTTTATGTTAAATATAGCTTAAAAAGTCAAAAAATTCACTCCATTTGACGCTTCAAAATTAAAAAAAAAATTATGAAAACATTAACCGTATTTATGTTATATATAGCGAAACATCATTCACCTTTCAAAATATGTTTTATTATTTTAATGTTGTTCCCGAGTATTGACTCTGCTTTTATTTTCTGTAATTGCATTTTCCAACACCCCGTCTCGTTTACGTTGTCACGTGTTGAAGAAGTTGCTGGATTTAATATTCATGTTCAAAATATTCAAGATCATGTGCATTATATAACCAAAAGAAAAAAAGAAAAAACTTAAAAATGCATTATATACTTTGAGAAATTTTTTATTAAATAAGCGAGGAAATTTTCTTTTATTTATTAATTTATATTTTAATTTAAATTATAAAATTAGATTAATACAAAATAGACCATAGATATATGACATTGTATATAAAGAATTATTATAAATATCAAATTATATGAGAATATAAGAGAAAGTATTTTAAATGAATAAATAAACATTAAAAATATAATATTTAAATGATATAAATAAATAAATAAATAAGTTGACAGATGATGTATTATAAAAGTGAGTAGTTAAAATAAAAATTAAAAAAGATTTTTAATAGTCTTTTAAAAACATAAATAAATAAATAAAAGCTACTCCATTCCATTAAGAGTGCCACATCTGACTCGAAACCAATAACCTTGAATCCTAACATTTTTGGTAAAATTTCAGAGACCTGGATTGAAGCGATGGAGAAATATACAACAGCATTAGTTTCGAAGGGTTTATTGCAGAGTGAAGATTTGTACCGGGTAGCTACCATTCTCCTTATATAATCTTCTTGATCTGCTTTTGCTGTTTAGATTTTTCAATCTCATTTCTCAATAATGATATATATGACAGTATATCTTGGAGACGAGTGTGTACCCACGTGAACCAGAACCTCTCAAGGAGCTAAGGCATGTCACTGCTGCCCACCCTTGGTAATCCTTCTCCTTTCTATCTAACAGCTTGTTGAGCTTATTCTTTCCTTTTTCTGGCCCCTCAGATCAGCAATTAGCAGCTCATACTCCTTAAGATGATTTCAAATATAAATTGGTTGCCTTGTAAGGAATTAATTTCACTTTGCTCACATTTTTTTTTCAAATTGGTCCTCAAATCATCAAATGACCTTTAAAAATGAGTCATAAGTATTTTTCTTCATCTCTCATAATCTATAAAGATAATTCGATTTCCATTTTCTAGTGCTAGGTTTGCTACTTTACCAGATGCAGGTCAGTTGGTGGCCATGCTGTTAAAGCTAGTAAATGCCAAAAAGACTGTTGAAGTTGGCGTTTACACAGGATACTCTCTTCTCCTCACTGCTCTTACAATTCCAGAGGATGGCAAGGTTTGGATTAATCATTTTCAGTATCTTTTACTAAACTATCAAGGTGCTTATAATTTGCAGTACTATTACAGATCATAGCCATAGATGTAAATCGGGAGACATTTGAAATTGGATTGCCAATTATTAAGAAGGCTGGTGTTGCAGATAAAATTGATTTCATCGAGTCCGAGGCTTTACCAGCTCTTGATCAACTATTACAAAATGTGAGCATGAGCTTCTTTCTTCATCTTTTTCTAATTTCTTGCATTTTTAAATGCAGAACCTGGTCAAAGACACGATTCTTCATATCCATTCTTGGGGATGAGATGATCATTTTTCATTTGGGAAATATTCTCGGTACAAATGGATTACATATAAACAATCACACAAACTGATGTGACTTCACTAGTTTGATATAATTCGTCACATTATAAAACTACCTTCAATATAAAAGTAGATCTAACAGATCAAATGAAGTCACATTAATTTATAAAATTTCTTTTGTGTAATCATTTGTAGATGTAGCAATACTCTTTTCATTTTAATCTTATTTCGTGCACTTGTTGGTTTACTTCCCACAATAAGTTCTTCACTATCATATTTTTCCCTAATTTTGGGGGTGGATTTGGTATTGCAGCCTGAGAATGAAGGGAGTTTCGACTTTGCTTTTGTTGATGCGGACAAGGGTAACTATTGTAACTACCATGAGAGAATGATGAAACTAGTGAAAGTGGGTGGGGTGGTTGTCTACGATAACACACTGTGGTTAGGATCAGTTGTAATGTCCGATGAGCTGCTCCCAGAGAACTTGAAAGGGTGGAAGGAGTCCACAATTGAGTTTAACAAATTACTGGCAGCTGATCCTCGCCTCCAATTGTCACATGCTTCTGTAGGTGATGGCGTGGCCATCTGCACTCGTCTGTACTGAACTTTTTCTCCAAACTTCTCTGCATTTTTACTTGTATGCGTTAACTTATCATGAAGAACTGTTATGTGGTTAAGAAACCAGAATAAGCAGAGGTTTTAATATAACAGATGGGTGGGGGTTCACCCATTTGTGTTTAGCTTTTCTAATGTCAAAGCCAGTTTTATTGTATTGGTCATATTTCTTATTTGGGGTCTAAATTACATTATTTTTCAATTGGTAAGCGTTCCTTTTCTTTCCTTTTTTTCAACATATTTGCCTTAGGAATCTATTGTACCAACTACCAGACGCCACATCTCCCTTTGGGAAAATGATATTGTTCCATAATATAGGACCTGATCTTTGCGTGGATCCAATTTGATCGTGCTTTATGACAGTTGAGTAACTGAATCACCAGTAAATTATGAAGAGAAAGGAACATGTTTGTGTTCATCATCTCACTAAACGGTACATACAAAATTGCCATGAAGAAAGAAGCCTGTATGACAAATTCTTGCTGGTGTAGGCAAGCTGCGCTCATATTGGAGCAACCCTTTCCATATTCTATCCAAGCATAATGAATCAAAGCGGCGAGGTTGGAGTCTAATGAAAATAACCCAGGACCTGTCCGCCCACATTCCTTTTAATGGCCTCTTCATGATCCAAAACGCCATCTGGGGTTGTGATCACAACATAACCCCACTGCACAGAGAGAGAGTGAGAGAGAGGACAGTGAAATGAGTTTGAAGAACGTAAAATTTCATCCTTGGCAAATAAGATCTAATTAAACAACACGTATAGACAGCCCTTCTTCCACAAGCCTTTCACAAGCAATTACAGTCAAATGATAACAAAAAATAAAATCAAGTTCTTGAATATCAATGTTAACGAACCTGATGTGTTGGAAGCATACGCAATCTGTACCCTTCAAGATCCCTCGCCTTGATATCCTGCCTGTAAGTGAGAGCTCGGCAATCCTTAATTCTGCCTTGTAGTTCAACCGTTATCCTCCCCACTCTATGTGGATCATAAACCTGAAAATTCTTGATGTACCCTGCAAGTAATTGTACAACTTAATGAAACTGGTTGGGCCAAAAAAAAAAAAAAAAAACTAGTCATTCTACAACATGCAAAAGATAAACCAAGAGGTTTCATGAATTCTACCAAAGTTACAGACTATTAACCATTCCTCCATAATTTAATTTGTTTATTTATTGATTTTCAGCTAAGCTAGAGTATCTAATTTCCAGAAATTTCCAGAGGTTTCTAAAGATTGAATGTTTCCCTTGGCACTTTATACAAACCACTTCAATGTCCCCTCCATCAAAGATAATGAAAATAATGACAAAAGTCAAGAGGACAGAAAAATAATAACAATTCAAGTGGAAGCTTAGTTAGATCCATTTCAGTAAAGATAATTTCAAGATGAATTGAAACATAGTTCCTAAACCTTAAATGCTTGATGCTTGGCACAAGGAACAACAACAACAGTTCGGTATAAAATAAACAGTAAACACTGTTAATTATCTTTACTGAAATGAACCACAAGGGGGTGGCCCAAGTGGTTAAGGCCTTCACTCCTTTCAAGGTCTAAAGTTCAACCCCTCATGGGTACAAATAATCTTTTGGGGCCACAGCCCCTGATGAAAAGTAAGTGATTTAACTAGTTCCATGTAGGAAAACTTCCAAGGGCATGGTGCATGAGACTGGGATTTACTCTGCAGAGATGGGTCCAAACTCCAAAGGGCCCTGCTTTGGAGAGGTTCCCCGACATTAAAAAAAAAAAATTATTTTACTGAAATGGATCTAAACCAAAGGAAGGATATACCATGATTCCCATTCAACGTCCAGATAGGGGAAAAAAGACTCTGAAGTTGCATTGATGGTCAACAAACTTTTTTGGATCAGCTTTTTTTTTTTTTTAAATACGAAAACTCAACCATTTTGTCAAAGTAGAGAATTAATACCATATCAGCTCTTTAAACAGTCCAGGCTGTATTTTTAACCAAAAACTACTGAATCCATGAATTAGAACCGCATAAAGCAAATACACAAGACCCAGACTGGCAATCAGAATATAAAGCTATAGCTTTACCTCGATCTTTCATGATCTTGAGAAAAGAAGACATGACTGTGGAAATGGGCTTCAATTCGACTGATGCTTTTCCTCTCCGCTCCGCATTCACCATTGCTCTCAAAGCTTCATTCAATATCCTCCTCCCCATTTCCTTCTGTGCTTCGTGAACCCTAAACCGTCAGCAGGCACATTGCATTCAGTGAATATGGATTTACAAAGCAGTGAAATTTTGGATATTTTATTGAATATCAGAGTCATTTACTATTTTCAGCTTGTGCATTTAGAAGATTAAGGCTACCTACTTCAAACCCAAATATTTAAAGCTTGAATAACTCTATTCTTTGAACTCTGTTCCAGGAGCTGCTACAGTTTAGATACTGAAATGGAATATTTCAGTACCAAGCCGTAGTGGTGTACCTTTTTGGGATTACGCAATACATATATACATATATATAATAAAGCATTTATCTTTTAATAAAATCAAAACAATAATTGAGAGCAAGCACATGCTGTGGGCAAATAAGTACACAGCAATAATTAGATTTATGTAATACAAACTGATATACAAAGGGCTGTGGGCAAGCTAACCATCAAAATTCAAAATTAATCCCAGATTTCTGAATTCATCCCAATGTCTAAAACCGACCACAACCGGATCAATACCAAAGTCAAACTGCAGTGTTCATTAATCATTAAACTCCAAACACTGAGAGGAACAAATGGATTTCACCTTGTCTAAAAAAATTTGATGCGAAACGGAGAGGCGATGCCGAGATGCGGTGGTGGACAGTAGAGTGGCAGAGTAGAAATTGCAACTACGGACAATGTTAGGTGTAAACAGATGTACACGTACATATATATATATGTATATGTATATACATAGAGAGATAGAGAGAGAGAGAGAGGGCTAACCTTGTATGATGGCTGACTACGGGAGACGCTGGTGGCTGTGGGGGTGGCGAGCTGCGGAGGAGCGGCTGTCGGGACTGAGTTTAGGGTTAAATACTTGGGACTCGGGAGTGTAAAATGAAGACTGCGAAACCGGTATCTGATAATGATGCGCAATTACCTAATTGTAAGTGTTTTAGAGAAATTTACAAAGTTGCCACTAACCCATATATTATTGAGTAATAGAGCATCCAACACTCATAGCACACACTCACATAAACAGTACTCATAAATACTATTTATGTAAGTATGTATTATGAGTGTTGAATACTCTCAATATTTTCTCTATTGTATTTGAGGAGAAATAAACTCTATCATCTTTCATAGTCGAGTTGTTGATGTTGCTAATGTTAATTGAAATACTCAAAATTCAATTAAAACAACTCCAAATTTGGGTTGAGATGGCACAGTATGGTGTATGATATAAAAAAAAAGTCGATCTACCTTATAGTGTTTTACATATCTTACTACCTCTTTACTTTTAAGTATATATTTATATGTGATCTATAGAACTTTAAGCTTAAATTCTTTTGTTGTAATTTCATCTTGTTGGCTCATTCCGACAATCCTATACTTTGAAACTCAAAGCTATATTTTGAATAAAGATATATATATATATATGTCATCTCTCTCTTTCATTTATTTTGGGTACAGGTTAGTGAGGGTTGGCCTCAATTAGTAATTAGCATGACTAATATGAAAGTGTAAATTGAGTATTGCTAAGGAGTATCCACTCTCATCACATTTATATCCAGATAAACAGACTGTTTATTTGAGGATGAGCGTAGATGCTCTTAATCATTTTTACTTCATTAATATCTCATTAGTTTTCTTAGAAGAGACGAGACGAGATGAAATATAAATTATAATTCAAATAAAATATTATTAAAATATATTTTTTATATTATTCTTGTTTTAGAATTTGAAAGAATTGAAACTTTTATATTATTTTGTGTAAAAAAAATTATAACAATTAGATAAGATGAAATAAATCAAAAAATTTTCTCAAAACAAACGAGAGAAAATTTTCTCTCGATTTTCTTCTCTTTGGATGATTAGAAGATGCTGCCATTTCAAATGACATACATGGAGCGAGTTGCTAATAAGGCCAAGGCATTTCAAATGATTTGTTGGCAAGGACAGGAAAAGAGGTCCGAATTTCAACATCTAATGAATTAATAATGCATTTGCTAGTGAACAACTATTTGGGTTGTTCACAAAAATGCCAGGGCCGTGCTATACCAACACAAACTAAAAATGCCTCCCAGATACCATGAAAACAACTTCTAGAAAGAGAGGTAATGATAAGAAACTACATTAGATGCTCAATGTCCATGTTATTTCCCAAATGGTCCTCCAACATATTTCAAAATTCCAAGGACAATAAACTATTAATATGCTCCAGAAACAGTCTATCCACTAATTTGTTACAGCTAATAGCCAACTAGGGGCTTCCTCAACCAAACCCAGAAATGGTCATATCCACTAATCTACTAGATGTTAGCATTGAACAAGAATATTGGCTCAGTCGTCGTTCAAAAGGTGTCTAACATTAATGTCATTGTAAGGGATTAGAGAAACGCTCATCACACACAAGACACAACAAATAACAGATCCCAGACAATCTAGGCCCTCAGATTCCAGCACTCCCATGCACTCTTGCACAAATTTGTATCTTTACATTGAAAGCTCCATCAAGTATTGATAGCACCACCAAATCGGCCGTGCACGCCTTCCTGTATTCTCTCTCCTCTTTGGAAAACAAACTCCAACCCACTACAATTACCGCTATTCCATTTTAAATAGCTTTATAAGAATACATATAGCCTCGAAGCTTTCTTATATCGTCTGATGACTCAGATAGCAGATAATCCACGTAGAGGCAGATTCCAGCTCCACTGCAATTCAAATGCACTTAAAAGTGTATTTCTCAGTGGAGGTATTTTAATGGACAAAAAATGGCAAGACAACATACCTAAGAGGTCCAAATGGAAGCCAGATAACATCCCACCGGAACTTTGGCAATCTACCAACCAAGAAAATACCAAACAAGTAGGTCATTCCAACTCATCAAAACAAGACGAGAAAATACACGAGAACGCACTTTCTTCAAAGAAAATGAGGGGAAATTCACCAGGCCAAAAGAGCTAAAGAGAAAAACAAGGTAGCAACTATTTATGCTCAGAAACTAAGGATACTTGCATTCGTAACATGTGTTAGAAGTTAGAACACAATGAATGCAGCTCAAAGTCCAGAAACAAAAAGTGAAAATTTAAGTGTTATTTGGTTGAATGAAGATTGAAAGATGCCCTGGTTAGAAAATGAAGGATGGGAAGGCAATCAAGCAAGAGAAATATGAGAGGACAGAAATTCAGAGATTTTATATGCATACCATCCCTATGCAAAATTTCATAATATTCTCTGGTTTGAGCTTTTGTCATCATATTATCCAACATTGGTAATGAGAATAGAAAATGCATCAAAAAGGCATTCCTGAGAAGTTGACATACCTCAGCATGTAATATAACCAGAACACTGCCAGTATAATGCCAGCATAGCAGGAGTACCAAATCCATTGCCTGTTATACTTTGAGTTATGAAGTAGCCCTATGATAGCAAATGAACATGCTAAAACAGCTACCCAATCTGTTCAAATTAAAACCAGGTTATATCAAAAAAGAATTTGACGTGTAAAAGAAGACATCTTAACAGTTGGTGTCGAAACTCCTCCCTATCACCTATGAATGGAGAATAATAAAAATGCAGAAATTGAACTCAAATGGTATGTTGAGGAACACAAAACAAACTATTTGTCTGTTCACCACCAGAAATAAAAATTAGATTGATAACCAAGGTCAGAAATAAAAAAACAAAAAAAAAACTAGCTGAAGACCTGAGATTCAATAGGTCCACAATAAATAACATGTAATCAGACAAAAAAAAAATGGCAATGAGCACAGAAATGAACCTGCAGATATAACCATCCATGAGTCAACCTCCTCCATGAAGTAAGCATGATACCGCTGTTCATATAAAAAAATAATAAAAAAAGGGTAACAAAAGTAAATTGAAATGTCATAGGAAATAGTCATTTTGATGCACTATGTAATGGTGTTCCCCTTGCTTGAACTTCGTGATACTCAATAGTCTCATGTACTGCCAAGAAGAAGAAGAAGAAGAAGAAGAAGAAGAAGAAGGGGAGGAGGAGAAACAAACAAGTTCCGTATATCCACGAATTTTGATATAATAAATACATATCATTCTCCAGCACTCTTATTAGACGATGTTCTTAGATTAACATACTTACTTTCCCTGATTCAGTAAAATATACCATGGTAGCTAACAAAATCAACGCTTGGGAAGGATTATATAAAAATGTAATGCATACCAAGCAAAAATGCTTGGAATAATAGCAATATGAAACAACATCGTACCAGTTCCCATGGAGATGAAGCCTGCTGGAAGATCGAGTACAAAAGAAATACGGCGAAACAAAAGATAATTGCCGCGAAGACACCCTGCCCATTAAACAAAACAAAAGCAACAACAAAACAAGGTCGCAAATGGGAATCAAGCTATTAAATTTAAGAAAAAAACTGAGCTATTTTTTTTTTCTGGTGAAAATAATAAAATGATGCGAAGATATACCCTCCACAAACGACTCTGTTGAGCTTGAGCCTTTTCAAATGTTCGAACCAACTCCTCCTGTTCTGCAATTTATTACATACCAAACAGTTGAAGCTTCCAGGAATTGAAATAATAATTATAGGTGGGATTTCGGAACCTTATGCAACGAGAATAATTTAGATACAGCTTATCATTTGGGTGCACAGAATTAGAATCTGACCGCGACCCAGAAATCTCTCACTCAATTTTTGGAGTAAATCAAAATTCTCAGAGTCAAAAGTTGAATTTTCTTTTCTTTACCTACGCTTCCTCCGTAACCAAACGGGAATTTACACAACATAAACCAAAACGGAGAAACACACAAAATATCTGAATAAATTACGTATATATATATATATTTATTTATATTCAGAGACCTTGGGTGTCTATGGCGGACGAATCGTCAAGAGTAGGGAGAGAGAGGTTGTCATCATGAGACTTTCGCCATTTTCGGGTCAGCTTATTCATCGTCCTCTATCGTCAATGAACTCGCTCGCTCTCTGTCTCTGTGTGTGTGTCTCTCTCTCTCTCTCTCTCTCTAACTAAGCACCGAGGCGAAATTAATGGGCTTTACGAACGGCGCAGTGACAAAAACGACTGCTGTTTTGTAGGTTATTTTCTTGAAGATTCAACAGCTCCTCTGAGAACTTCAACACTGTTAAAGTTCATTTAGAGTACTAATATTGGATACATATTTTTTTTTTTAATTTGATAAAAATTACAATTTTAATAAATGGCTAACACCTTTAAAAAATTACAATTTCTTTAAAATTAGTAATTATAGATATATGTATATTAATAATTTAATTTAATACTTAAATAATTATTTTTCAATCAAACGTTAAAAAAATAATTTTCAATTCCTTGTTAAAAAATTATTTTTTTTCATCCAAATTTCTCAACCAAATATTTCCTTGCAAGATACACGCCCCTCTTCCTTCCTAGAAACACCATCAATGGCTTCCTTCCTGGAAAAAAACCATCACAGCCCCCAACCAAAGAGCATGCACTTCCTCCCCAGAAACACCCAATACAATCAATGGCTTCTTGGAAAAAAACCATCACAACCCCATTCAAAAAGCCTGCACTTTCTTCAACCAGCAGCCAAGAGATCAAAAGAACCCACAACCATGTACATAAATATGTATATGTTATATGTCAATTTTATCAACATCTTTCTCTAAAGCATTTGCATATATATATATATATATGCAGTTCGGTAATAATCACCGCAATATATTTGTATTGAATTGTTTGATGACAGCGACGTGCTGGGCTTCCTCAGATTTACGGTTCGATTATTTTATAAATTTTGAGGAATTTAAAAGCGAGGTGCGAGAAGGAACCAAGGAGAAAAGGGCGAAGTGGATTGTGCGAGAGAAGGACGTATAAAATTAAACGCTGGAGGGGTAAAAAACAGAAGAAAAAAAATGAGTAAAATATATTAAAATATAGGTTTAATATGTGAATAATAATAATTTTTCAAATACGAAGAATAAATAATATTTATTTCAGTTCAAAGTAACAAAAATCATTAAATTTATATATCATGGATCTAATTTTAGTACTCTTACCCATAATTCAAGCTCAAACAACAAAAATTAAGAAAATCTTTAGAATATCTACTATTGAAAATATCTATTGCATCCATAAGTAATACTTAAGAGAAATTGATTAATTTATCTTTAAACATTACATGAGTGTAATAGATATTCTCAAATAGTAAAATGCTATTACTTAAAAAAAAATCCTATAACTCGAATTTTTTGTTTAGGCTACGTTATTATTTTATTATTATGTTTTAAATATATATTTTTTTAGACTACATTATTATTTATTATTTATACTTATTTTTTCTTATTATTCATTATTTTTTTTATCTAATATTTTATAATTACTTTTTGTCATTTTTTTAATTATTATTTACATTAGTTCTTAACATCTCTTATTATTTAAACGTATTCTCAAGTCTAATGTATAATAAGTGGCGCTATGTACTGTCTCGTTAAGGGCTAGTTTAGATTCGTAACAACAAATTCGTCTCTAACTCATTTTAAATTTATTATTATATTTTTCAAAATTTGTATATAAAACACAATACATATTTTTTAACAATTTAATTTTTTCAAATTTTAAAATAATAATAATATTAAAAAATAAATTAAATTTATCTTAACTCATCATTCTCTATTTATTCAAATTGGGCGTACATGTGGGCACTTGATTTTCCACAATAATGGCAAAACTACCCCCCCTTCTGTTTGAGAAACAAGCACAGATCGCCAATCTTTTTAAGAGAGTTATAAATCGTACACGGACTCCGGCCGCCCTGTTTATCAGGAAGAAGAGACCCTTACGTTGTGAATATAAATAGAGTGATGCTCAGATAATTAGTCTTATCAGCCTATATTTACTAACCAACGTGACACTCCATTTCATTTTGAATTTCTAGTCTGATTTGTGTTTCAGATTTCACATAGTATTCTTGGTATGAAGATATATATATATGTATCATTTATCCTTAATAAGTCTTAGTATATTAATCCTCGCCCTTGTTTTTAAAATCAGATAAATACTTTTTTAGAAATATATAATATTTATAAAGAAATTTCTTAAAAATAAAATATAAATTAATATGGCCTTATGTAATACCTCAAATTTTTATAATAAAAATAGTTTTAAAATATAATATACAGCATTAAAATATATCAATTTATAAAATTATTTTACCACTAAAATATTTTCCTAAATTGCATACAAAAGTCAAAACATCTCATTTGTTTTTTTGGATTGTGTTTAATACTTTACAGACCTTTTTTCAGCCAAGGGGCCATTAATACGGATGGGCTTGAAGAATAGAAGTGTGGGCTCGAACGAACTCTTGCATATCGTATTACCGTGTTACCTTCAAAAGCCCAGCCCAGATCACTCACTCCCCTTTATAAATATTCTCTTCCCAAAACCCTAACCCTAGATCTCTGTAAAACCTTTTGCAACAGGTTGCCGCATCAACTCTTAACAGCCGAAGCACCTCTCTAGCAATCAATCATGGGTGATTATCTGAGCTGAACTCAAATATTTCTATGCCTTAGATCTCCTCGTTTTTTACGGTTTCTATATTTTGTGGGTTTTCAAATCTGTGAATTTTCTTTTTCATTTTGTTTTATCTTTCAGGTAAGGTACACGGATCTCTGGCTCGGGCCGGTAAAGTGAGAGGCCAAACTCCCAAAGTGGCGAAGCAAGACAAGAAGAAGAAACCCCGTGGACGTGCCCACAAGCGCATGCAATACAATCGCAGATTTGTCACCGCCGGTTTGTCTCTCATTTTCTATCTTTATTTTGCTTTTAGTATTCGATTTTGAAATCAGCTTTTTCAGTATAAATTTTCAATCTTGATGCTCTTGTTCTTAACAAATGGGTGTTGTAACAGCATGGATCTAGTTTTATGGGTTCTGAGAAATTTTTGATTTGGGAGGTTTTATCAATATGATTTTGATTGGGAACTATCCGTGTTTTTTGAATTATTGTAGTTGTTGGATTCGGCAAGAAGAGAGGACCCAACTCGTCGGAGAAGTGAAGAATGCTCTGAGGGAATGAGGAGCTCTTTAGGTTAAAGTTTTGCTTATTTTTTCTCTCATATTTTTTCTTGGATGAATTTCAATGTTATTGAAGACCCTGATGCTGATGCGAGTTTTCGGACTTGTCTACTGGATTATCATTATGATGGAATTTTGCGTAATTGGTTAATTAACCTGAAAATGATGTGATTTATCATTGGGTGCCGTGTCTTTCTTAAACTTATTGTGCTTTTGATGATGTTATGGACGAATGGTTTACATGAAAGAGGCCGGAGGGAGAGAATAGTGAGTGAACACTGTTTTGTTTTCATGATGGAATGAATAGGCAGATCGGGTGATTGCAATTGAAATGACCACTTCATTGCAAGTTAATGGTTGGATTTTAAGGTACGATTGAAATGCCGCTAATAAAAGAAATCAAACTCTCATTCATCAACTTTGAAGCCTCCACTGGGATCGAAAGACTCAAATCTCTCTCTCTCTCTCTCTCTCTCTCTCTCTCGCATAATAATTGCTTAACGCTCTTTGGGAAGCCTTTCATCTAATCATTTTAAAGGTTGAGAGGCAAATAAAGAAAATTTGGTTTGGATAAGCGATGCAAATGATGCATATATTGCTATTGTTTTTGTTGCGAAATTGTTAGTTTCCAATAACTGATAGAAGTTTGATTAAAGAATAAATCTCTACATAGGCCGGCAAAAATTCGAAGCTTCTTGTTGGGGAGCTTAGACCTAAACCCCAATCTCTTCTCCGGCGTCTTCGGGAGCTTCTTGTTGTTCGGAATCGTGTCATGGTTTTTCTGTTTTCATTTGGAACCTTCATTACCACCAGACGTTGAGATCCATGCCAAAAAGTTGTTGTGCTGCGCCAGACGCCATTGAGCCACGCCCAAACGCCATCCAGCCACACCCAAACATCTTTGATCCACATCGTCTCTTTGCCGTCAGTAGATGTCCAAACCATTTTCTCTCCATTCGAATTTCTGAGAAAACTCGCTCCTTGTATTTTTTTGTGGTTTTTTTTTTTTTTTTTTTGGGCAATGGCAGATTTTCAAAGCAAACTTAGATCAAAACACCGATCTGAACATCACTTCCTATATGGTACCTTTGGTTATTTCAAAAAATAAATAGATAAAAGTTTAGATAAAAAAAATGGATTGACGATAAAGATGCTCTGTGAATATAAATCATATTAGATTATTCATCTTGCTCGAGCAATTAGTTTTTGAAGCTCTTCATCGTATCTTACCTTTGGTTGAAAAGGAATCAGACAAATAAACTCAACAAAACGAAATTAGAGAGAGAGAGAGAGGGAGAGGAAGAGCAAGGAGCGCTTGAACTCTAAGCTTTCTATCATTTGTCCTAAGACTGTACAATATCAGCATTGGTGGCAAAACCGCCACCGATTGACACCCCACTAACCAATTTCTTGGTTAGATCCACCAACTGCCACCAACCTTACAGTGCCCGTGGTGCGTTGGCATCAGGATTGGTGTGCCCATCGGTTTGGATCCCTTTTGGGCCCGTCATTCAATTGGTTTTTTTTTTCTTTATAGTTTGTATTTATTAATTTTGTTGAGATTTTTTTTTCATCTGTTCTATTAGTCAATTATCAATATTCACAACATCTATTTTAAACTATAATTTAATAACTACTAAATTTTAACTTCTAGTTTAACTACTAAATAAACAATAAAAATCTGCTAGTTGAGTCAATGTTTAATACAATTACACATAAAATTAAAAATACAAACCAACATGATAACATAAATTGTTTGAATTAATAACAATAAGCAAGCAACTAAAATATGAACCAACAATAAGCAACACAAATAGGCAAAAAGTGTCTTCAATCATCACTCTTCAATCTTCAATACTTGTGATGCCTCTTTATTTTCCCAACTTTATAAAAAAAATAAAAAAAATGTTAATGAACTTGGATAAGAAAAAACAAATTAAATGAATTAATAAAAATAAATGAATATTGAATGAGAAAAATATTATCAGATTCTACCACAAAACTCTCTATATTATCCATAGTATCTTGAAGATCAATTGTAATTGACAAATGTCGCAATCAATTCTGAGTATAAATAAGTGTCTCAACTATTTTCGGAGCCAATGAACTCTGAAAAGGATCTAGTATACGTCCTTGCTTACTAAATGCCAATTTTGAGGCTACAACGAAAACATGCATGTCTAAAAAATCTTGCACAATTTTCGCAAGTATATGATAATTATTCTCATTACTTCTCTACTAGACTAACAAATCAAAAGATGGACTACGTACTTCACAACCATCTAATAAATACCAGTCCATATTAGATTATTTGTCTTGCTTGAATAATTTATTTCTGAAGCTCTTCATTGCATCTTACCTTTGTTTGAAAAGGAATTAGACAAATAAACTCAATAAAATGAAATCAGAGAGAGAGATAGAGTGAGAGGGAGAGAGAGAGAGAGAGGGAGAGCAAGGGGCGCCTGAACTCTAAAGTTTCTATCATTTGCCCTACTATTTGCTTCAACCATGCCTTACAACAATGGCAGATTTTATTTTGTTGCAAATGGATTGTGATTGGTTTGCTAGAAGAGGACGATATTGAGTTTGAAGAGAGAGTGTGAGAGAGAAGAGGGAGAGTTTCGAGACTTTGTTCGTTTTACAGTAGGTTAAAAAAAAAAAGATAATCCACCTCAGCAAGTGTGTGGTATTGAAGCTTAGAAAAAAATAAAAAAGTGTGTGATATTGAAAAAATGAACGCCTATGTATAGAAGAACTCTTGATTAAAAGCATAAACGGTGCACTCCAAATATCCCGAGATGTATACAAGGGACTAGGGAGACACTTGTTTATTAAATGAAAAAAGATTCTATATTTTGCTAAGAAATGTTTGTCTATACACAAATTTTATATGATAAAGTATACACGAAAAAGCTTTTAAACGATAAAATTTTAGATACAGTTACTGTATAAATATAGTGCTTGCACATTCTAAAACTATATCTACCTTTATGCGAAATCATGAAACATCTCTAACGGGAGCCACAATATACACATCCTGGGAAAGTTTTCTAACAAACCTTGCTGCCACACGAAAAATCATGTTAAATTCTCTTCTCAGGAGAATCTCTAACTAAAAATCTAGCAAGGTTAGAAAATTCTCCTAACTCTTCCTTCTATTCTTCCATAATCCCACGCGTAAGGTCCTTAGACCTCAAATGATTCGGTTGCACCAATTGAACAATGCATAAATGGCTGAAAACGTAAAAATTTTGAACACTAATTGAAGTCTAAACCCGTCAATCTTGAAATAGCAAAGGGATTCATAAGAAATAACCGAATGATATAATCAGTAATCCCAAAGTATGAACCATGAGAAGCATACGATATAAAATATAAACACATCAACTTGAGATTGATTGTCTGAAAATATAGATAATAACTTGAATACACAACTTTTGCTGTTTCTTTTATCAAATTTAAATACAATTCAAAATTGTGCAAATGCTTCATATCGAAAAGAGCAAGGCTTGGGTCCAGTCCCAGCACTGTGAGTCACAAACCACCTGAATGGCAACATAAGCGTGTCAGTCAATACACCCAATAACAGACATCTCAAACGCTTAATTTCTGCTGTAACAATCCCATTAAAACTCAAGCCATGTCTAAACTCCAACTTCAAAAATACTAGTTAAGGTCACAACTGAAACTCCTTTTAAGTTATTGTAAATTGTATGAACTTCTCTTGTAATACCTCATTTTCTCTGATAAGTGATAAGAGTAGGTGGTGTATGGGATCCCATATTATTTGGAAATAAGAAGTTTTTACTCTTTTTAATGTTCCAATAGAATTCCAATTATATTATTGATTAGTCATTTTAGAGTATAGGCATATGGCTTGGGCCTTCATTTGGGGCACTAGACAATATGAGATCTCATTCATCACCGTCCCATACTCAATCAAGGGCATTACATCTGCAGTCTCCTCATATCACTTTTCCTTCTCTCTTTCAATGTATTTTGAATTCCTGTGCAGTTATCTTATCAGTTGCATAACTGATAACATTGTATAAAGAACCAGCAACTGTTAGCTTATAAGATATCAATGCATAACTCAGCTTTTGATATGCAACCCAAACAAGTTGCTCAATATATTACAAATAACAGAATTGACTCACATGTTTTCTTTGGCACTTCACAGTTCATCACGAAAGCTCCCCTTTGGTGAATTAGCTTTGGGTTGTTTTTCAAGGAGATACCTCATGGCTAATGATGCGTGTAGTGCCGCTCCATATGGAAGCACATCCTCATTGACCCTAAAGTAGGGCGAATGCCCTTGTTCGAAGTTTCCTTGAGTCTCATTCTTCATCCCAATGAAGAAGAAGTATCCTGGAATCACCTCCGTATAAAATGAGAAGTCTTCTGCTCCCATCAGTGGTTGCATTTCTTTTACGTTCTGAGTGCCTAGCATGTCCCCTGCAACTTCCCGAAAGTGCTTGTGCAGGTCTTTGTCATTTACAGTCACTGGGAAAAAGGGCTTTTCCTTTTCATTGAAAATGACAGTTGCATTGCACCTTTGTACGCTGGCTTGTTTTGTGATGACCTAAACCATGCAGAGATGCATTTCAAGATAATTAACATTCAACATAGAAGTCAACGTACACAATACACATTCTATTAAACCAAGGAGAGTGACCCCAATAACTAGCCAAACAATCACCCAAAAGAAAAGAGAAGGTTAAAAACGGAAAAGGAAGATTATACTCCGCATCCTAAACTACCACCATATGGTGATATGCAACCCCAAAAGGGCATACTGGGCATACTGATTGATAAAGGCCATCAAAAGTAGCATTCAAGAAGTTTACCTCTTCAATTCTGTTTTTAAGTTGGAGAAAGCTTTCTTTCGAAAATGCCCTGAAAGTTCCACCAATTGTAACAGAATCTGGAATAACATTGAATGCGCCACCTCCTTCGAACTTAGCAACAGTAACTACCTGCAAGTTATGTTTTTGTGATTAGAAGTTCAATTAAACAGCCAGATAGCAATTAAGAGTCCACTCTACAAATGCTTGTCAAGAACTGTCTTTAGGGTTATTGATTGGCTCATTCACCAAAGAGAATGACTCGGCAATGCCTATAACATACCCAAAACAAAACAAACAAAAAATTCAATAGTTTTTAAAGGGGAAAGCAAAATGCTTGATGAGAACTAACCCAAAGATAGAAATTAAGGAGGAAAAAGAGGACAGGGATTCTAAAAGATGAAATTATTGCAAAGAATAGTTCTCTTTTTATATGTAACTAGTGCAAAGAATGAATTGAAAGTTGAAATTCCGAAAGTGATGCCATGCAGTACAAGACAGATTCATTTCATTTTCCAAGCAAAAAGTACAACAATATGCTTTTTACAAGGCATATATTCCCCTGATTGCAGTTTATAGAGCTAGGAATGATCGTGGCAATAGAAATTTATCAGACAATATTTCTTTAGCTATGCATTTTTTCTGTAAGAAACCAATAGCAGAGGCTGAAACCACGATGTAACACATGGGGTACCAACCTCTTCAACAGATTTTTAATAGTTTTGCACCACATTTACAGATATGAAAACCATAATTGGTGGGGGGCAGAGAATACTTGATGAAATCGCATTGGACTAACGTATTCACTTAAGTGCAGTTGGTAGAGATATGGGCCAATTGAAGTAATCTAATCAGGCTACGTTTCTTTACCCATGAAATTTGTTGTGTGTGAAAAACTAACAGCAGATGCTGAAACTACAATAAAACATAAGGGGAACCAACCTTTTCAATGGATTTTTTTATGTTTTTTATAGCATTTGCACAAGACAGACATATACAAGATATGAGAAACCATAATTCGTGGGGCACAAAATGCTTGACGAAATAGTTTGCAAGGCTGCATTTCTTTCAGTTGTGTTTTGAATTGACCCCCCCTCCCCCCTTTTTTTTCTCCCAAGTCCCAACAAAAAAAGACTGCTACAACGAAATAAAATTTAGAAGTGACTTACCCTAGAAAAATGTGCTTGAGAGAGAGAGAGAGAGAGAGAGAGAGAGAGAACCTGTGAGTCCAAGGGATCGGCTTCCCGGGAAACAAGATGTTGCAAACTAACAACTACATTGGAAGCTGCTAAGATTGGATCTATTGTGTGCTGGGGAATGGCTGCATGACCACCCTTTCCACTAATTACTGCCTCAAAGAAACCACTCGCAGCCAATAGAGGTCCAGACCTGGAGGCCACTGCACCAATCGGCAAAGGAGTAGAAACATGCAGCCCAAAAATGGCATCAACATGCTCCAGTGCTCCATCATCTAACATTTTCTTTGCTCCACCACCTCCTTCCTCAGCTGGTTGGAAAACAAGGACAACCGTTCCCTTTCATAAACATAACAAATTTTTTTGGAAATTTTCTTCTAGAGAAAACACACAATTCGATAATGCGAAAGCAAAATAACCATAATATTGGAAGAGTACTGCTACATTTATAAAAAAATTACACAAAAATAATCCTACAAACTAATGTGGCTTTATCTAATCGATTAGATCTACTTTATAATGAAATAATTTTATAATCTGACTAACCATGTCAGACCATATCAGTTTGTGATATTGTATTTGTATAATCCTTTTGTGGCACAGAGAATTTTCCATATTGAGTGGAAAGCAGAAACTTGGCTCCATCTAGTGCATAACCAAACAGGGGGGATAATAAGTCGTTATGTAGAGCCATGAGTTAGTGACCGTAGCCTACGTTTACATAAAATGAAGCCCGTTTTACCATCACAAACGACCATTTGAATGTATAAAGGTTATTCAATATGAAAAGCAGAAAATCCATCTCAATGAAGAGACTGATGCGTAAGAGTTGTCGTGAGAATCAGTCAAAATGAAGTGAATAGTGAAAAGGATAAAAGGGCAAAGGCAATTCGCATGCAAGTTACGAAAGGAACCTGTAACTCGTTTCGATGCTCTTGAAGAATCCTTGCCGCACCAAGAAGCATGGAAATATGGGCATCATGCCCACATGCATGCATCTTCCCAGGAACTTTACTTTTGTACTCCCACTCTACACTCTCCTGTAACAACCAAAATCCCATCATTTTTCCAAAAGGTTTCCTCTCCAAATTATATTCACCATAATAATCAGGACTCCCCAGTTTCTAACATCAACCAGGTACATGGAAATCACCGAGATCAATAAGCATATTTGCAACCATACGATCAAAAAGCAAAATCTTTTTCAATGCCATTTAGAGAGTCAAAAACAAGAAACCAGCAAAAATCAAAGAACTCCCCATTGAAACAAACCTGAATAGCGAGAGCATCCATATCCGCTCGAATGGCGACAAAAGGAGGTGAACCACTTCCGATATAGCCAACAACACCTGTTTCAGCAAATGGGTATTTGTAGGCAATTCCCATCTGATCAAGCTCGGCTCTGATTAACTTACTGGTCTCAAATTCCTGAAACCCAAGTTCTGGGTTCTCGTGTATCTTCCTCCTAATATTCACCATCCAATCAGAAAGCTCAGGCCTTTTCGCAAAGTCAAGGAAATTCACTGGGATTTGAGCTAAATCTTCGGAGCTCAGAGAGGACGACTTTGAAAAAACTGGTAGTGAAAGAGACGAATGGAGAATGAAAACAAGAGAGATCCATTTGGAGAAACCCATGCGGAGAAAGTCACAGGGACTTGAGATTGAATCTGGAAGAGAATGCGGAGGTTTGGTCGATGTGATAATGGCAGCCAAGCCAAGGGACATTTGTTTTTGCGAGAGGGCGGACTTGAGTCGGGAGGTTAAAGTGGAAACTACCCTCACGGACCACTGAAAATATCCGTATAAACTATCAAGTGACCCCACGTTAAGGAAGACAGTACAACATATCACCATTAATGATTTATTTTTTCGTTATTTTCTGTTATATTAAATAACTAAAGATAATTTATGACTATCTTTATATGTCAATATGACGTTGTGTTTAGATAATGACTTTTGAAGTTTTTTTATACAATGATCACATACTTTTTTAATGTACATTTCTTAACCATATGCATAAATTTTATAAGTATACAACTTTTTTTACAATTATTTACACAATTATATTTTAAGTAAGAGATGTACAAAATAAATTGTAAAAATGAAATGAAATTAAAAATTAATTTTATAATATTATATATATATTTATTTTTAGAGTGACATGATTGTATTAATTAATTATAAAGAAGTTGTAAGGGAATAATTCTCCATACCAAAAAATTGTATATACCATTATTCTGACTTATTATATACCATTCCAACATATTTTATATTAGAGAAACGATTTGTTTAAGGGGTGGCTTGTTTTTCAAATTCAATTTTATTATTTATAATTCATTTTAATTTTACTATTCACAATTCATCTCATCTTATCTTTGAATCCCAACAGACTCTAAGTCTTAACAGATAAGTTCTAGGGGTGAACAAGATAATCGAATTTCGACCTGACCCGACCCGCTTCCGTTATTCTGACTCGTTTTGGATATTCGGGTATTACCCGTTACCGCTTTTAATCCTATTTTTCTCCTCGTTTTGTTGATTTCGATATCCTCATACATACTCTCTCGATCTCAATCTTCAACTCGAAGATATTAACCTCAATAATAGTGATGAGCTCTCGATCTCGATCTCTCTCCGATACCCACACGATGATGAGGGAACTCTCGATTTCGATCTCGATCTTTCTCTTTCCGATACCCACACGATAGTGATGAGAAAACTCTCGATCTCGATCTTGATCTCTCTCCGATACCCATACGGTGCAAAAAGGTTTTTCGCCCTCTCTCATCTACACCAAGATCTCTAATGATGTTGATCTCCTGGGACACGAGGATCGTCGAGTTGCTGACGGGAAACCCTTTTCAGGTGTTTTTGCTTTTGATTTGTGATTGTACGTTTGATTTGTATTTGGTTATATGTGGAATTTTTCGATTGTATGCCTTTTCATGTGTTTTTGCGTTTGATTGTTGAGAAATAACAAGAAAAACTGTGTTTGGTTCTTGATAATGTTAAGGAAAGAAACAAAAATTGAATTTTTGGTTGCTAAGAAAATTCAAATATGCAAGGTAAATAAACTCATTTAGCGATGTAGGCCAACTCATTCGGACAATGATGCGAGATGAAAAAGATCACAACAGAAGCCCTAATGATGCGCAACTGTGAAATGGAGAAGATGATGGAATCGGAACGTTATCGGGCTATCGGCTATTGACTAAACGGAACTGTCTAAAAGCGGGTCGAATCGAAAACAAACTTATCGGGTCAGGTCGGGTCAGGTGAACAGCCCTAATAAGTTCTATGTAGACTTTTTACCTAACAATAAAAAGTATAAAAAAAATTGAGAAATATTTTAATCACAAAAATATCTTATAAAATAAATTTTAATCACGTCCATTTATGAGATTAATTTTGTAAAATTGTTATTGTGATTATAGCAATTCTCATAAAAATTTACTTTTTGAGCGGGACTTACGTTTTTATAAAAGTTATCACAACTCACAAGTATTTTCTATTTGAGATTTGGTCTTAGTAATACTCTTGTTTAAGGTCTAAAAATATAATTTTTTAAGTATATGTCAATTATATGATAAAAGATTTACAGTTACCTTAAAAAATGATAAGTGCATTATTTTGAATAATCATGATTGCAATGTTTGTTTTATTACTCTTAGAAACAATAATGTTTATACAATTGAATTTGAAGAAATTACCTCACAAGATACTATTTGTTTATCAGCTCAACATGAAAATAGTTGGTTATGGCATAAAAGGTTAGGTCATGCAAACATGAAACTTATTTCCAAACTTAAAAAAAATGATCTTGTGAGAGGTTTGTCAAAAGCAAACTTTTTTAAAGACAAAATATGTGATGCATGCCAGTTTGGTAAACAAACAAAAAATTTCTTTGAAATTCAAGAAATATATTTCTACTACTAGACTTTTGCAACTAATATACATGGACCTTTTTGGACCAAATAGAATTGCGAGTTTGGGAGGAAAATATTATGCATTTGTTATTGTTGATGATTTCTCTAGATATACTTGGGTCATCTTTCTCGCTTATAAAAATGAGGTACATAATGCTTTTACCAAGTTATACAAGAGAATTCAAAATGAAAAGGGTTATACTATTTCAAACATCCGAAGTGATAGGGGGAAATAGTTTATCAATAAAGATATTGAGTCTTTTGTGATGAAAATGGTTTTCTGCATAATTTTTCTGCTCCTCAACAAAATTGGGTAATAGAGAGGAAGAATAGATCTCTTCAAGAAATGGTACGAACAATACTTGATGAAAATAATTTACCTAGTTATTTTTGGGCCGAAGCGGTAAGCACTGCATGTTATATTATAAATAGAGTTATGTTAAGGTCTAAATTAGATAAAACCCCTTATGAGTTTTGGAATGAAAAAAAACCCAACATTGGTTACTTTCATATATTTAGATGCAAATATTTTATACTCAATAACAGAGATAATTTAGGAAAGTTTGATACAAAATCTGATGAAAGTATCTTTCTTAGATATTCAACAAATAGTAAAGTTTATAGAGTATTCAATAAAAAGATTTTGACTGTACAAGAATCTATGCATGTAGAATTTGATGAATCTAACCCTCTACTCTCCAAGAAATCTATTGATGAAGAATCAGAAGGTACAAATAACACAAATAGTCTCAATCTCGACAAAGAGAATAGTATGAAAGAAGTCCAACATGGAGATATCAGGAAAGATCATCAAGATTTAGTACAAGATGCAACCAAATAATGGAAACATGTGAAAGATCATCCAGTGGAACAAATTCTAGGAGAACTTTCACGGGGTGTAAATACTCGATCATCTCTTAGAAGCACTTATTAATGAATCGTGACTTCTAACTATGCAAGAAGAGCAAAATCAATTTGAAAGAAATAATGTATGGACACTTGTTCCTAGACTCAAAAATTATGTTGTTATTGGAACAAAATGGGTTTTTAGAAATAAGAAAGATGAGTCTGGGATCATCAATAAAAACAAGACTCGACTTGTAGCCCAAGATTTCAATCAAGAGGAAGGAATCAATTATGATGAAACGTATGCACCTGTCGCAAGATTAGAAGCTATTCGAATGTTACTTGCATATGCATGTTATAAATATTTCAAATTTTTTCAAATGGATGTTAAAAATGTTTTCTTAAATGGTTTTATAAATAAATAGATATATGTTGAGCAACCTCCAGGTTTTGAAAATTATATTTCTCCTAATCATGTTTTTAAGCTCGCAAAAACATTATATGGACTCAAACAAGCATCTAGAGCTTGGTATGAGAGGTTTAGTAGTTTCTTGATTGAAAAAGGTTTTTCAAGAGGAAAGATCGATACAATTCTTTTTATCAAATATGAACAGGATGATATTCTTCTAATTCAAATTTATGTTGATGATATAATATTTGGTACTACTAATGAAAATATGTGCCAAGATTTTGCTAAGAGCATGCAGGAAGAATTTGAAATGGGTATGATGGGAGAACTTAATTTCTTTCTTGGATTGCAAATCAAGCAAGCAAAAAGTGGAACATTCATCAATCAGTCAAAATATATCAAAGAGTTCCTCAAAAAGTTTGAGATGGAATGTGCGAAAGTAATTGGAACACCAATGAGTTCAACCACTAAACTTGATAAAGATGAAAGCGGTAAGCCAGTTGATTCAAAGGTATATCAAGGTATGATTGGTAGTTTATTATATTTGACAGCTAGTAGACTTGATATTATGTTCAGTGTATGTTTATGTGCACGTTTTCAATCATCTCCAAAGCAATCTCATTTGATTGCAGTCAAACGTATTTTTAGATATCTTGTCGGTACCATTGACCTAGGGTTATGGTATCCTAAGCACACTTCGTTCAATTTTATTAGTTATTCAGATGCGGATTATGCTGGTTGCAAAGTTTATCGAAAAAGTACTAGTAGAACATGTTATTTTTTAGGTCATGCACTTGTTTCATGGTTTAATAAAAAGTAAAATTCTATTGCATTATCTACTGCTGAGGCAGAATATGTTGCTGCAGGCAGTTGTTGTGTTCAAGTTCTTTACATGAAGCAACAACTTGAGAATTTTAAACTTATGTACAATCACATTCCAATCAAATGTGATAATACAAGTGCTATAAATCTTTCAAACAATCCAATACAACATTCTCGGACCAAATATATTGAAATTAGATATCATTTTCTTAGAGATCATGTGCAGAAGGGCGATATTGTATTAGAATTTACTAGCACACATGATCAATTGGCAGATATTTTCACAAAACCCCTAACAGAAGATAGACTATGCATGATTAGAAGAGAAATAGGAATGATGCATGTCATGAATATCTGCTAGATACTTTTATTCATTTATCTCAAGTGACCTACAGAAACTTGAGACGTTTAGTCTCATCATTCAAATGCATTTGCTCCTCATAAATTATCATGCTATCCTTATCTAAAGGATTAAGCAATCGAAATAAAGAGGCAAGTAAGGATTTTAAATCCTTATTCTGTTATTTTAATTCTATTATTTTTTTGTTAGACTCTTGAACAAGTCATTGAAGAATATCGATCTTCTCATTAAGCTTCTCTATCTCGCGAGTTTTGGATTGCAACCGGGCGGAAAAAGCAACAATGAAAGATGAGTATCGAGTCCTGAGACTCACAAGCTCGTAAATGGCGTCATAATCTGATTTATTGACTAAATCAATTTCTTGTTGTTTCATGACACCCACGACAGATGCAGAAATAAATTGAGACTAAGGTGAAAAATATCTCAAATCTTGATCAAGAGAAGTACTGAAGGGAAATCGATGAGCTATTGAAAATTTGTAGAATGAGAATGCAAGCAAATTACAAAGATAAGAAGAAAATTTGATGCGAAATAGATAAAGTTAATGATTGCTCTTATAGAAACGGAAATAAGAACAAGACAAACTTACAAATCCTGATAATATCTCATTTTTCAACAACATCAAGCGGATCAAATCTTTACACCGAATTGCCAGAGCTACGCCTCCAGCCTTTGCAGGTTTTGTCGGGCACTAGTGCTTCTAATTATTCAACTTTTTATAAAATCTCATTCCGCACCAAATTGTCAGAGTTAGGCCTCCAGCTTTTGCAGGTTTTGTCGGGCACGATTGGTTCCAATTATTCAACTCTTTACAGTTTTTACTAATGCATCGTTTTATTTGATTATCGCTTATTGTGAAAAAAAAAATCTTACTGAAGCTAATTGTAGTTCATTTTTAATGATGTCAAAAGATGGAGAAGTTTTAGACATAAATATTTAGATTTTTAACTCTGTTATATATGTTGGAATTATGTTTATCTATTACTTGAAAAACTAACGCATATTCTCAGGGGGAGTTTAAGCATTACTGCAAATTTCAAAATTCCACTAAGTATTTGTCATTATCAAAAAGGGGGAGATTGTTGAATCCAAGATTTCACATTTCGTATCTATGTGTAAATTTTGATGATAACAAATAAATTCAAATCTCAAACTCAAATTATTTACGCAATGGAGCGAAGCGTATATCAAGTATAAAAGAACAAGTCTACAAATGAAACTCATAGATTATTTTTATACATCTCTTGATTCAAGTTTTCAAATTTCGTATCTACGTATAGATTTTGATGATAACAAATAAATTCAAATCTCAAACTCAAATTATTTACGCAATGGAGTGAAATGCACATCAAGCATAAAAGAACAAGTCTACAAATGAAACTCATAGATTATTTTTGTACATCTCTTGATAAAATTCAAAATTGGATTAAGGCTCTAAATTACTCTTTTTTATTATAAAACATCAAATTATTTTTTTCACATATGCAAGAAATTTTTAAATGTCTTAGTTTTGAAAATTATATTTTTCACATGTGCATAACATTATCAAACAAAATAATTTCAAAAATTATATTTTTTATATAAAAATTTGAATTTATAAGATGATTGATTATCATATTTAACATGTGCATATTTTGTTTGAAAGTCTTGAAGGGAGGTTGTGTGTTTTTCTGACAAATGTAAAAGGTAGATGATTTTGTTTGAAAATCTTAAAGAGTGGTTGTGTGTTTTTTTTTACAAATGTAAAAGGTAGATGATTTTGTTTGAAAATCTTAAAGGGTGGTTGTGTGTTTTTTTTTTACAAATATAAAAGGTAGATGATTTTGTTTGAAAATCTTAAAGGGTGGTTGTGTGTTTTTTTTTTTATAAATGTAAAAGGTAGATGATTTTGTTTGAAAATTTTAAAGGGTGGTTATGTGTTTTTTTGATATATGCAAAAAGAAGATGATTTGATTTGAAAAATAAATCATATTCATTTTGTCATGTATGAAAAGTAAAAGATTTGATTTGATTTATTTAAAAAATAAATGGAGTTATCTTTGAAAAATGTAAAAAGGAAATGCTTTTATTTGAATTTTTTGAAAAGTGAATAGTGTTCTTATTTGACATGAGAATCTTTTCAAATTTGAAATTTAAAACTCATTTGCCTATAAATAGCTTACTTGAGTTTTGCAAAAATAACAACAAGAGCTTACACATCTATTATTAAGTTTTGCATCATTCTTTCAAAACTCTCGTTTCCTATTTTCTAAAATTTTGAACCTTAATTCTTGTTATTTTTTAGAGAGATATAGGTTGAGCTGTATTGTTTCTATCTCACTCATTGAGGAGTGTACTTTGATATTCTACCCACTATCAATTCTTGTATTTATAAGAGGATGCGTATAACCCTTGTGTGTGTAGAAGGTGTTCTACATGGAAAATAGTTAAATCACAAAGTGTGAGGTGATTGGAAGTATAGAGAGTGTTCTACACGGATTCTTAGGAGCGGTGCTGCTCAAAAGTATAGTAGGTTTTTATCTCCACCTAAAGGAGATTGACTAGTGAATTCGAGATCTTCAATGGGTAGCTTGAGGCGAGGACGTAGGCAGTGAGACTGAACCTCGTAAAAATACTGAGTTTGGTTTTTCTTACCCTACTCTTTATATTTCTTACTGTTTTATATTCTGTTTATATTTTATATTGTGTATTTGATTTATAAGTGTTAATTTTTATAATATAACTCAATTCATCCCCCTCTTATATTAGTCATCTAGGCAACAACTCTTTATATATGTTATCATATTTGGACTTCTTAGTTTTTTGCTAAGCACTTTTTTAGGTTCTAATGTCCTACTAGTAGGGAGGGATTAACATATTAATTAGGTATGTTCATTCGAGCCTAGTACAACTTGGCCTGGTTTGAATTTTTATTTATTTATTAATATATATTTTTAAATATTTAAGGAAATTTTAAATTTAGATTTCGGATTCTCAAATTTGAAATCTGAATGAACATCTATAATTCCAACTTTAAACTCCATGATCCTTAAGGAGCAATCGTGCTTTCTTTATGGATGGTGCTTTTTGATTGCCATGCCTTGGCCCTTATTATTGTTAGTTTTGGTTTTATCCTTATTTTCAGTTGTAAGTTTGTTACAATTTGAGTTAATGGTTTGGTTGGTGCTTGCTAATTAGCTTGCCGAAGACAACATGATATGTGTGTCATTGATTTCTTCTTTTCCAACATGTGAATGGTTGTCCGTAGTGCTATGCGTTTCGCTCCCCAAGTAGAATCACTTTCGAACTAGAAAATGACAATTCGAGCCTAGAGAAGAAGACTCGCACAAACAACCGTTTTGTTAGGGGGGAATTAGAATTTTATATTTGGAGAGACGATCGATAAAATATGCACACTAAAAAAAAATATTTATTCGTGACCAGCTATTTCTTACTAAAATGAGTTTGTTTTCACCGCAAATAATCATTTTCATCACAAATAATCTATTACGAATATTTATTTTTCATATAGTGACGGTATATGTGAGTTTTAGAGGGATACTCATAGTAATAGAAGTATCATGTTCCGTTGTTACTGAACTCTCCAACAGTATATTATTCTCCGAATTGTTCATGTATTTTTAAAAAAAAAATCAATTATTCTTAACTTGCTCATATTTTTCTAGGATTTAAAAAATATATATAGATCAAGAATAAACCTTAGAAGTTCTAATATGTAATGATATAACGTTGTTAGATTTTTAACTAACTATATTTCACAATCATATAAATTAGAGTGAAACTATATAAGTGATTATAATTAATCATTTTGACAATCATATAAATTTATAATCATTTTTTTGTTGTTAGAATTATACTATTAAAGTAATTATGAGACTATATAAGTTGAAATTTGAATTTCAAGGAAGTTAAAAATTAAAATAGAACTAAATGTATACTAAGATTTGGGGAAATCATTATTATAATTTATATAACATGTAAAATATAATATAATATTATAATATTAGTAAACCACTTCACGTTATAAATTATAATATAATATTAATTTATATAAATTATAATATAATATTACATATAAATTTATATATATGATTTAAAAATCCTATTCATTATATATATAAAAGAAATATAAAATAATTAAGTTTGAATTTGTTTGCCAAATTATTTGAAAATAATATTATTTATTTCTCAATTTAAATTCATTATGAAATATTAAATTTAAATAAAAATATTTTATGAATGAGATTATAATAATTATTAAATAGTTATTTTTCATCACTTCATATCAGTTTGTAATTTACATTTATATAATTATTTCACTATTGAGATATTTTCATTTTATTGATTGAAATTTATTTCTTTATAAAAATTACATAATTTGTTAAAAATAATCATTTACTAAATTAAGAAAACTTACTTTACACATTGTTATTATGCATTTCAGATTATGATATAACATCTATAATAATTCTGTTTTGATTTTTGTTTTCTTTAATTGTGACTTTTGATCTAACAATCTAGATTAAGCGCGGACAATAGAAATTATTCAATAGTGAAAAACAAAATAATAGTGCTCATGCATGCATGCCTATGATGACATAGAAACTCCCCCAACCGAGAAGTCATCTGAAACTATTAAGAGCATATTTTGAAATCACGATTTGAGATTTAAAAAATATTTTTAAATAATTAAAATTATTTTTAAAGAAAAATGATGTATTTAGATAATTTTATTAAAAATGTTTTAATCAATTAAAAAAATTAAAAATTAGTTTTCTCAAAAAACATCAAATTAAAACTTTTATAAAAAAATTATTATAAATAATTATATATTTTAAAAAAATTATTATAAATAATTCTAAAAATATTGTAGACATATGGATTTTAAATAGTTTATAACTTTTGTATCATGTACTAAATATTTATACCGAAATCATGAGAATGGGAGCATCGGTGACTGGAACGAACGAGCCATGCCCAGCCGGCCTATAGGTACAAAGAAAGTGATATATGATGATACCCAAAAAGCAACTCAATGCCAAAACAGACAAATTACACACAAAAAAAATTACTAACGATTCTTCACTAATATTGGTATATACGATTCCCTAATTAATAAATTATTAAAACGACATATTAACGGAATAAATAATTCATGACTATTTTAGACTAATAAAAAGTCTGATATATATACACATCAGCCTTTCGTCATATATATATATATTATCCTTGACCATAATCTGAGAGACGAATTAAGTCATGTAAACACTTTTTCAAGCAGATTATTTACATTGGCTTATAAATATTTTTTTTTAATCTTTTATTGAATCCTTCCGTTTTTGTGTTTTGAGTTTTGCTATATAGAATTCTGTGCGTTTAAAACACACCATTAATCGTGGAACCTATTATAATTTTAAAAAAATCAGAATAGCAATAGTTTCTTATCAAGCTTCCACATCAATTATTGAAAAAGTAATAGCTAATTACATTACGCACTTAGAGGGAAATGAATAAATGTTTAACAGAAACGATGATAGTTTAAAATTTTAATCAACATAAACAAGTAATCAATTGAGAAATCAACATACAGATTTTGGTTACGAAATGAAAACTCATTTGAAGAACTTCTTCAAAATCTAAAATCATTCCAGATGTAAGACACCACCTCTAATCCGCTATAGAAATTTTAGTTTGTTACAATCAATTTAGAAACACTCACAAACTCACTATAGCAGCTAAACTTGGCTTGCAACACCACGAGTGACCCACTCGATCTCTACACGCATATAGTGCTGGAACTCCGACATTTCTATAGCTTCTCACACGAATATCTTGATTTCTTCATCCAACCAACTTGAAAAATTCTTCCAGCTTGATGAACACGTCCACTCCAATAGACTCACTAAAGATTTGAATGTGTGTTGTGGTGGAGTAATATAATCTAAAAGAGAATGATTTTTGAATCAATGAAAGAGTTTCTCTCAAGGGATGAAATGGGAGCTCCTGGGCTTTTTCTCCGTTTTTCTCCACACTGCAGTAGAGGACTTAAAGATGTTTTTATAGGCCTCCTACTGAAACGGGGCTCAAACCCTAGAAAAATTCATTTAACTTGAATTTCGCTAGAGCGAGATATCGAGCGAGGGTCAAACGAAATCTCTGCCTGGACTTCGCTCGAGTGTCATGTCGAGCGATGGTCGAGCGAAATCTCTGCCTGGACTTCATTCAAGCGCGATGTTGAGCGACTGTTGAGCGAGATCACTGTGTTTGGTTTTTCTCGAACCATTTTGATCATCTTCGTGTTTACTCTGTCCACCATTAGTTACAACTCAATTATATTAGATTTTTCACTACAAAATTGGCAACTACCAAATTTTACATCAACAACAATGTATTGTACTACTGTATAAAAAAATACAGTTTATGTATAGATTTTCTTATGATTAAGGACTTTTTTTGGTAACATCATTTTATCTCATATCATAATTTTTTATAATTTCTTTCTTAAACATCATTCAAACTTATTTTTTAATTTCAAATATTCAAATTTTTCATATAATTATAATCTAATAATTACAATTTTCCAAAATTTCCAAACAAATATCATAAACAATAAAACTTTTTCAAATTAAAAAATATATATATTAAAAAATATATATTATAATAATATTTGTATTCAACTTTTTCTCTCATTTTTTAAAATCTAATAAAAACATCTTAATTGATCAAATCATTTCAATAATTAAAAAAAAATCATTTCAATACTATTCACAAATTATTTTACTATTATTCATATAATATAATTTAAATCTAATCTCGTCTCTTCACCCAAATCAACCCTAAAACGACTTACTAACCAAACAAATTATTCACTATTTTTAAATATAGTTACGGCCAATTTGTTCAAAAAGTCAAATATACATGACATCAAAGTCAAATATACATGACATCAGACTTGCATCTTATATATATATATATATATATATTTATATATATTATCTAACAACTATTTAATGAAATTTTTTCGTTAAATTTAACTCTTTCATTCCATCCCTCTAAATTTTAAAATGATATGAATCTTAAAACTTAATCTCTTAATTCAAATTCTTAAATTAAACACTTTAAATTTAAATCTAGTCAAATTCAAAACTCTTATCCTTTCAAAAATTATTATCCGAAACTCTCTCTCAATACAAATTTATTTAGACTATTTATTAATTACAGTTTAAATAGATTCTTAGATTGAAACTAATATCCAATTTTGAACTCAACTCAATTTTCTTATAATTAACGTTATTCTTCCCCCATTATCTATAAAGTTCACCCAAAAATTAAACATCACAAATTATATAAGTTTATAATTTACTTTTATATAATTATTCGTTATTAAGATATTTTTCTTCTATTATCGGTTAAATATTTGTTATAACTTACATTTTTTATATATATTATATTATTGATAGAAATTTATTTCTTTATAAAAACATATCATTTTTAAAAAATAATCAGTTTACTAAACTAATAAAACGTTATTTATATGTTACTCCTCTCCAATATGTATATATATATATATATATATATATATGTATCCGATGTATCCAACTCCCATATATATATATATATGTACATACTAGATATATATCTATGTACTAAAATTTTTTTTTATGTAAATCTCTGGGAGGCGGTAGCAGGCCCCCCACCCTCTAACATGGTTCTGCCCCTGCGTCCGATGTATCCAGCTCCCATCTCAGCTATGTTATTTTTATTTTCTAGTTATTTTTATTTTCTCTATTTTGAATTTTCTATTTAACATTATTTGGAGCTATGATCCTGCGACTTTTTGGTTAGTTGTTTAATATAATGGGATCAAGATATTTGAAGAATGGTTAGGCTGGGTTTCCAAATTAACATGAGGAGCCATCTTAAATAAGGATTTTTAAGAGCTTGTAAGTGGACTTTCATGTTATCATTTGGAACGATGGTTGGTTGTGGCGTGTTGTAATTCGTTGTTTGAAGGAGATGCATGCTTCCTTGTCCTCAAGATATTCAATGAGAAAAAAGTAGTAATATAGTTGGATAGACCACATTGATTAGCTTTAACTTAAGTACTACTCCTCCATGATTATAAACTATCATTCGACTATGTCAACTCTTGGCCGGAGCCATGCGTCCGATACTAGTGTTTGTTGGTATGGGTGGGTCAGAAACTCAGATCTAACAGATTTGGGGATGCGAAAGCCACGTTTACGAAACATGTAACCTTCATGAGCGTTGAGCAAATGTGTGCATGTGAAACTTACGCACCTATCACTAATATATATATATATATATATATGTTTTTGTGATAAATTATTTATGATAAAAATATTATTTTCGTTAAAATAGACTTATTTTAATTAAAAATAATCATTTTAATTAAAATAATTAATTACAAATAAATTATTTTTTATATATTTTTTGTGATTCTACCTTATTCTGCAAGTAAATTAGCAACTGGTGGAGAGGTGTGGTGGCCACCACAGTTAGAAGTAGATCCAGCCTAGACTTAACTAGTGGAGAAATTTAAGAAAATTTGGGAAAAAATGTACATATTGTAAATGATGAAGACGGACATTTTTTGCTTTGAGAAGAACTATACCTAGAAATGGATCCTAAGAACTTGAATCCCCCTCTCTAAATCAAAATAAAAAAAGAGAAATTCTGGGGGTCGGTGATATTAAAAGCAGCTCGTCGCTCTCAGTGGCCGTGGGCGACACCGCCCATGCTATCAAGACCAGCAGGTAACGGACTCATTTCGGATTTAAGGTTGTCGAAAGCACACCGGAGATTGCAAGGGGTCGCTGTCACAGAGATGAGCTTACCGGAGTTCGCCGATTCCGATGACATGGGCGGTGTCGCCCACCGCCATTGGCGACGGTTCCGTTCGGCTGAAGGCCGAATCTCCCTTAAAATCATTTTTATTTTATTTTTTTTATTGTTTTTTTATTATATTTGTTAATGTAAGTTTTATTGGTTTGGATTAGTGTTGGCGTATTTGAATTCGAATAAGATAAGATTTTATCTCATTTCTAAAGCTGTAATTTTAAATTGTTGAATTTGAATTCAAATTGGATAATTTTTTATTTTTGAATGAATGTAATATAAACTATGAAATTTAATCATAGTATTTTGAATTCATTTAGGTGTCTAGGAGTCTGTTAAAGAGACTGGAGAGTTGAATTTCGAAATCTGGAATGATAAAATCAGAAGGCAAATTCGAAATTCAAATTACAATAAATCCGAAAGTCTGTTAGCAACCTGTCAACAGGCGGATTCTGATGAAGGATGATCTGTTAATAGACGCGTTTCAGCAGCACTTTTGGATTGTCTATTTAAATCAAGTCAAATGGTAACCCTAGAAAGGGATTTCGGCCAGAGCTAATTTTAAACATATTTGAGAGCTATTTGAGAGGAAAATTAGTGGAGAATTTTCCTTGTGATTTTTATACATTTGCTAGTGTAATCTTACTCAAAGTTTTAGAAGATCGTTGATTGTTGTACGTGATCAACCACTAGAAGTTTCAGTATGAAAGGTATAGATTGAAGATCGTCAGAGGTTCTGACTACTACTGCGGTAGGGAAATGGGTCGTTTGTCCGGTCAAGTAAGGGAGTCAATTGATAAAGGGTTTGTAATTAAATATCTTACTTGTAAACTGATTTTCAATCAATAAAAATGATTTTCCTGAGTTTGGTTGCCCCGTAGAGTTTTACTTTTGAAGAGTTCTTCAAAAAGTTTCCTTTCGTAACCAATCAGTGTGTTATGCTTGATAATTTATTTATTGCATATTTATGAATATTCACATTATTGATATCTAACAAATTTGATTGTGAAAATTGTTAGATATATTTGGCCATACAAGGGTAAAAAAGGAATTTCAATTGGTATCAGAGAGGGTTCACTCATCCGAGTGTGATTCGTTTCCCTAATAGAAATGACATTATTGTATGTTCCACCGGAATTTGATGATGAGAGCATTCCTAAAGTCATTGGATGAACGAGTATGGCACACCGTTGAAAGAGGGTGAAAAAACCTGAGACCAGTATTGATAATTGGTCTAACAATGAATTAAATAATAGTAATTTCAATATCAAATGGTTGAATGCCATCTTCATGGCGGTATCTCAAGAAGAGTTCAAAAAGATCTCCATGTGTGAGATAGCGACAGAGGCACGAGACATATTGGAAATCACACATGAAGGAACAATGACTGTGAAAAATTATAAATTACAATTGCTAACATCTAGATTTGAAGAAATTAAAATGCTTGAAAATGAATGCTTTAATGATTTTTATGCTAAACTAAATGATCTTGTGAATTCCAAGTTTAATCTTGGAGAGAAGGTTGAAAACTCAAGAGTCGTGAAGAAAATCTTGAGGTCTCTACTTGAAAGATTTCGATCCAAAGTCACAGCCATTGAGAAAAGAAAAAACTTGGATACAATCAAAATTGAAGAGTTCGTCGGGTCCTTACAAACGTATGGATTATCTCTTCCCCAAACGAGAAAAGGTAAATCTATTGCTTTAAAAACTGTGAAAGAAAAGTATGATGATAATTGTGGTGAGGAGAGTTTAAATGATGAGGATATAGCTCTTATTGCTAGGAAATTCAAAAAGTTTACGTTTATGAAAAAGACTAATGAAAAACAAAAGAGAGAAAAATAATTTCCAGCAAAGAAAAATGAATTAGAAAATTGGAATAAAAAAAAAGTTGAGAAAAATAAAAAGGTAAAATGTTATGAATGCTTAGGCTATGGTCATATTAGAATTGAGTGTTCTAACTTCAAGAGAAATAAAGGAAAAACATCAAATGTGTCCTCTAGTGATACTTCGAATTCTGAAAGTGAAAATTCATCTTCCGATAATGAAAAATCTTTTATAACTTTTTCTACTATTGTGAATTATTTGGCTAAAAATTCACTAACAAAATCTGAAAGTAGTTGTGCTTTTAGTAATTTGGATATTACTCTAGTTGATACCTACCAAGAACTTAGTGTTTAAGATGCTTACAATGAAGTATGTGAAGAGGTAGTCAAGTTGAAAAAACTCAACAAAAAACTATATAAAAATCTTACAGCTATAGAAAATGAGAAAAATAATTTGATTGAAACTGTAAAAGTTTCTGAGATTAAGGTGTTGAGACTAAAAAATCAAAAGGTTGAAATAGAACAAAAATTGAAAAATTTTCAAGAGTGTGAACAAAATTCAGCAACCCAAAAATTAAATGCAATGTTGAGATTTCAAAAATCAAGTAGTGATAAAATGAGATTAGGATATATGGTTTCTAAAGGAAAAAGAAAACAAATACTCTTATCCGCTGTGCCGAGCTCCAAAGGTAATATGTTTGTAAGAGAAAGTCAAAAGAAGAACCATAACAATTCTCCTATGTTGAAAGCTGGCGACTCCGGAAATTTGCACAAAAATTCTCTATTGACCATGATGAAGAAAAGTAGGTATGAAGGTAAATTTACTCCCACTTGTCATAATTGTGGAATTGTTGGGCATATAAGACCATATTGTTTTAATGTGTCACAAGGGCAGAAAATCAAAATTGGAAAAAGTCCGAAAATGAGTGGAAAAAGCCTACAAAATCAAGTTGATGAGATGGGCCAACAAATTAATTTTGTAAGTCGTGAGCTTGGTGAATTGGTTAGGCTGTGTATTCAAAAGAATAGAAAGGACAAGCCAAATCTCAAGGCAAAATGGGTGGTCAAAAAAGATGTCATGCCACGTTAGTTTATAGGACCAAATGCATGTTCTTGTATTTCTTGTATATCGTTAGTATAGGACATGTATTTTTATTGTGTTTCGTTTTGTTTATATGTTTTTTTTTTAAATTGAATTTTTTTGGTTGGTTTATTTTGTTTTGGTTTCCTACATTTAAAAAAAAATGTGTTTTTCGGCCAAATGATGTAGAGTGCATGTTTGATGGTGTGTTGAAAGCTTTGAACATATTGATACTCACTTTATAAATCCTTATACTCATGCACTATTTTTGTGTTGTGTGCATCCCACATCGTGCATTCTAACCCTATGGATCATCATAGTAAAGGTTCACTTTTAATGCACTGTGAGAAACTTGTGTGAATGCACTTTTGTTTGATTAAAAAAAAAAGAAGGCGGGCTGAATAAATGTATTGAAATGCTTATCATAGAGAGAGTCCAAACTTTAAATTGACTAATACTAGTTGAACCTAATACAAGTATGAAAAATGTCCCCCTTTACCAAACACCATTTGTTGATCCATATAGAAAAAGTCGGTGTGAAAGTCATTGCAGAAAAGACTCACACCCCACACGGATCTAACTTTGGAAGTTCTTATAGAAAAAAATCATTACTTTTATCATTGTGAAAAAGATGAGCAATAAAAATGAACCAACAATGGGTTATACAAGTAAAGTGTTTGGAGGAGACACATATGTATTTAGGCCCTAACATAAAGTTTGCCTTAAGGTGAGTAACAATTTCTTGGGAGCATCTTTTAAAAGAAGATTCCTATTAAAAATGATGATAAAAAAAAAAATGAATTCATGGAAAAAATTAAGGAATAAAATCATCAAGAAAAAGTTGCTGCCTTTCATAAGTTGCTCACTCACACACTCACATGAACCTTGACTTTGATGATTTTATGAGGAGTGAAAATCTATTGTGGATGTTGCAATTAAGAGGATGTATGATTTTAAATTTATTTGATGAGTAGCACTTTGATTAAACCTAAATGCATCTCTTTATGTTACTTGCCTCATTGCCATTGTTTTTTGTTTTTGTTTTTGTTTTTTGTTTTTTTTTTTTTTTTTTAAATCTGCATATAAACATTTTTTTTTGGCAATTTATTTTCTGACCAACATGAAAAAAAAAGAAAAAAAAAATTAGTCAAGTTTTTGGTTTTACAAGTGCATATAAGGAATTCTTTGAGAATCAATGCTTAGGACTTCTTGAGGTTTATATGGGAGTGATCTAATTGTTCTATTTTGTGGCTAAGTCCAGGTGGGACACAAAGAAAGGTTTCGGCAAGGTCACAACACATGATTAAATGTTTGGTCACTTAAAGTGACTCACGGCAATCTTAGTTGTCCATTCCTAGTGCGTTAGACCCTTTGGTATTCATATCGTATGCAAGACTATTTGGTGCTCTAAGGCTCCACTTCTCATTCTATCTTAAGTTCCAAGTTCTATAAAATCTCACATAATTTTTGCGTGATTTTGGACTACACTCAGAAAGTATCTTCCATCTCTCAGCATCTAGGTAAGTCACTTTAACTTTAATCTTAATTTTTCCATTCTAAGATTCGAATTCTATTCTTAAGAAATATGTGTTTCGATTTTTATATTGGTATTGGATGAGAAGTATGGACTTGAATGTTGGACTGATTGAGTTAATCGATGCATATATGTTTATGAAAAGTTGAGATAACCTTACTGGATACCGAACCATATGGTTATTTTTTTAGCATTTTTTTCATTTTAATGCAAGTTTGATATTCAGGTACTCCTATAAAACTAACTTGTGTTTATTATTATTTTTTCTAACATTTTGGTTGTGAGTGCTCAGATAAGAAATAAGGAAAAAGTAAAATCCTCCCTCACCCGATTCCTCAAGTGATACTATACTTTCAGCTTATACATGACATTAATTTGGCTAAATTGATGACAAAAATGAGGAGAAAAGTGAGGAGTGAGGGGGAGCAGTAGCACATACTAAGGAGGAGAAGCATTGATGAAAGGGGAAAAAGCCCAAGCAGGACATGAAATATACATTCATAAAAAATGTTTTATCACCAATCAGCCAAAGGGAGAGATTGTTAATGTAAATTTTATTGGTTTAGATTAGTATTGGCGTATTTGAATTCAAATAGGTTAAGATTTCATCTTATCTCTAAAGCTGTAATTTTGAATTGTTGACTTTGAATTCAAATAGGATAAATTTTGATTTTTAAATTAATGTAATTTAAATTATGAGATTTACCCATAGTATTTTGAATTCATTTAGGCGTCTAGGAGTTTATTAAAGAGGCTGGAGAGTTGAATTTCGAAATCTGGAATGATAAAATCAGAAGGCAAATTCGAAATTCAAACTACAGTAAATCCGAAAGTCTGTTAGCAACCTGTCAGCAGACGGATTCTGATGAAAGATGACCTGTTAACAGATTCGTTTTAGTAGAACTTTTGGATTGTCTATTTAAATCAAATCATATAGTAACCCTAGAAAGGGATTTCGGCCAGAGCTACTTTTAAACATATTTGAGAGCTATTTGAGAGGAAAATTAGTGGAAAATTTTCCTTATAATTTTTATACACTTGCGAGTGTGATCTTGCTCAAGATTTGAGAAGTTCGTTGATTAGTATACGTGATCAACCACTGGAAGTTTCAGTAGGAAAGATATAGATTGAAGATCGTCAGAGGTTCTGACTACTACTGCGGTAGGGATAAACGAATCGTTTATTCGATCAAGTAAGGGAGTCAATTGTCAAAGGTTTTGTAATTGAATAGCTTATTTGTAAACTGATTTTCAATCAACAAAAATGACTTTCCTGGATTTGATTGCTCCGTAGGGTTTTACTTTTGAAGAGTTCTTCAAAAGGTTTCCCTTCGTAACCAATCAGTGTGTTATGTTTGATAATTTATTTATTACATATTTATGAATATTCACATGATTGATATCTAACAAATTTGATTGTGAAAATTATTAGATATATTTGACCATACAAGAGTAAAAGAGAATTTCAATATTTTAAAAATTTTTATTGTGTTTTTTATTCTATCTTCTATTGTGTTTTTTTTTTTATTTTATTATATTTTTATTTTTATTATTATTATGTTTATTGTTAAAAAGTAGCTAGGCGGAGGATAGTCCGACCGATCCCAACGTCTTCCATAAAAAAAAAAAAAAATCAGACAAAAAAAATAAGACTTTTTCAAAAAGCCTTCGCCCTCCTAGTCAACGGCGCTATTAGAGAAGCAACTTTTTTTTCTTTGACTTCTTTATTCAGTCAAGTCTCCTTTTTCCTTAGTGTTGTCTCGGTCCATGGTTTAAAGACTCCGTTCTTTATAGCCTAGTTTATATTTACAGTTGATGTGACTCGGTACCGACACATTTTCTTTTGAAGATTAACCTTTTATTTATTTTTTATAGATAAAATAAGATGTGATGAGATAAAAAATAAAAAAAATAAAAAAATTATTATAATATATATTTTTAATATTAATTTTGCTTTGAAATTTAAAAAACTGATTTTAAAATTTAGAAAAATTGAAATTTTTATTATATTTTATATATAAATTTTAAAAAATATAATGATAAGTTTGAAAAAAAATTAAAATTTTTAATTTTGTCTCTCAAAACAAACTAAGCCTAAGTGACTCCATAACCTTAACATAAACTTATTTTCGTATTTTCTTTCTGACTTTAGCATAAGCTTTTGCCAGACTTTCACTCTTATAAAAGTAAACACATAAAATAAAGTGATTTTATGTGATTTATTAGACCTAATAAAACTAATTTTATAATATAAGATGCTACATTAAATCAAGTCATTTTATAAACTTACTTTTGTATAATCACTATATAACTAAAATATTTGTCTTTTAATTTTATAGAGGAGCTGAACTTTCAGCTCTTCTATATAGGTCATTCCTAGTACCGATGTTAAAAAGGACCTTTACAAGCACAAAATAATCACAAAAGAGAAAATGGCTCCATTAAAAAAAAAAAAATAGAAGGCCTTAAAAACCTAACAACATGAGCTCGACAATGCGTAAGAAAATACTTAATAGATGGAGCTAAAAGAACGTAAAATTTGTCTGAGTAAATATGGTAAGTAATATTGAAACATTTAATAAATACTGTAATTTTGTATCTTTCTATAAATCTTATTGTAGACTTATAATTCAAATAAAAAGTAAAAATTAACCTAAGTTTGTTTGAGGGATTAAGGTGAGTGTACAAAGCAGTGTTTTAAATACTGTGCCGTACCAGCCGGTATGGCTGGAATTTTCTGTACCGGCCGGTTGGCCGGTACAAAAAATACCCTATTTCGTTTCGGCTGATTTTTCGATTGTACCGGCCGATACGGCCGAAATCGGCCGAAAAATGAGTACCGGCCGTACTGAATTTCGGCCTTCCCATATTTTTAATTTTTTCTAAATTTTTTACTATATTTTAACCTTAATTTAGACTAAATTAATTACATATATATTTATCTATATAATTTATTTATATATCAACTATTATTTTGAAATATAATTTATAATTGTATATATATATATAATTTATTTATGTATAAATTATTTCGAAACGGTACACGAAACGATACCGGTATCAAAATATTTCGTTTCAGTGACTTGACGGGTACCGGTACTAGTATGGTATTCAAAACATTGGTACAAAGTCTCTTAATCTTATAATTCTTTCTATTTAACCAACAAATAATTTACCATGATTAATCTTTAAATTCATTAATTATTATTGGATGGCATAAAATTAAAACTTTATAGATTCAAAATAAATTGTGGACTTTCTTTTTAGGAAAAAAATCGTAGTATTATTGAGAATGATCTCTACAAGAGAGATAACCCCATTTGAATTGGAGAGTGAGTTAAACTCATTTCTATTTTATTATTATATGTTTTTAATATTTCATACAAAACATAAATTTCAATATACATTTTTTAAATTCTAATTCAACATTTTTAAATTTTAAAATAATAATATTAAAAAATAAATTAAACTCATCTCGGCCATTTTCTTGCTTTCATAATTTTAAAAAAGTCTATTTATTTATTTTTATTTTTTATTTTTTCATTTAAAAAATTAGATTTTTAAAAAAAATTATGGAAGCAAGAAAGTGGCCGAGAAATTGAAGAGAACAAAAGGGAAAAAATAAACAGAAAATAAAACTAAGGGAGACACTGGGGTGCGGTCGGGCTGCACCCTAGCGTCTTTATAGCCCGACCCTTCTCTATCCTTAAATCCCTATAATCATTATAAAAATATAATAAAAAATATTAAAAAATATAATAAAAAATAAAAAAATAAAATAAAATCTAAAAAACATAATAAAAAATACAATAAAATAATAAAATAAAAAATATAATAAAAAACATAAGAAAAAACACAATAAAAAAATAAAATAAAAATGAATTTTTAAGAGGTTTCGGCCTTAGCTTAGCCCGTGCTGCCGCCGGGAGTGGTGGGTGACACCGACTACTCTTTTGGGATTGGAAGGAGCTGGCGACCTCATCTCTACGACGATGAGCCACGACGATTTCCAATATATATAACAGCCTTAAATACGAAAATGGATGGTAATTATCCTAAAAGAAAACGACGTGAAGAAAGGGCAAAGCAGCTTCCCACCCGCGTCTGGCCCTGCATCTCCAACACGCTTAAGATAAAGAAACCCATAAGAAATCAATCTGTCTCTATCAGATAATTCACCGATCCAAAACCCTAATCTATCATTCTGAATCATCCCTCGAACTCCTAACCTCAATTTTCAAGTGTCAGTACACGTCTAAATTATATAGATATGATCTTTTTCTTTTCAATATAATCTCTGATTCGCCTCCGAATTGTTGATGTGTGTTCTGCACCCCTAAGTTGGATGCAATTGTCCCCCTCACACGAATCACACACGTTTCAATTTTACTTGCACCGTTTATCTTTTGAAAGATTAGTTCTCGAATTACTAGTTTTTCTATTCTATTCGAGATGAGACGACTCATCTCGTTGATTATAATTTACTTTTTTTCTTCCTTTTGTTGAGTGGTGCAGAAGATCGAGGTGATTCAATTGGTTAGGATCAACCATGTTTAGCCGGATCTTCGGCAAGCCAAAGCAGGAATCGAATGCTCTAGCCACGCTAGACAAACTAAACGAGGTATGATCGCGATTGCCAATTTATTTACTATTTGATTTATTCGTATACTTTTTTTTGTCTGTTCGTAATCTTGTAAGTTAGAATGGTTATTTATGTATGCTTTTTCTCTAATGGAATCAGATTATAGTTACTGCGGTAAGGTAGGTATTTATGGACGAGAGATTAGTTTAGAGATAGAAGACCATAGATTGGGAAATTATTAAGTATTCAGTATAGATAAAGTGGCCATGATATTGAAAGTGTTTACGTAAAGACTACTTTCTAATGTTATTGCATAATGTAACCGGATAGATAGACAACGTGTTTGTACCTTGGAACTCCCTATTGATACAAGGAGATTACAAGTGTTACCCCTGCTCCCTATGGCAAGGCTTAGCCCTTGCTAGTCCCCATACTGCCACCCCAGTGGATGGGTGGATGAGCCACCTTGATGCCCACCCTTTACTCATATGCCACCGCCTAAGCATAAAAATTCTCTCTCTATCTTCCCCCCCCCCCCCCCCCCCCCCTCTCTGTGGGAAAGTACTGCTCCGCCTGTTATAAAATAAAACGTCACATTTAAGTTCGATTATCCCCAAAAAATAATCCCTAAATCAAACAATTTATGTCAAGTAAGCCAAATCAAACAAGCCACAAGGCGAAGAAGAAGATAAAGAATGTCTGAGATTTAAATTGGGTCTCAAGTTTCAATTTGCTTAAGTTTAGTTTTTTCAAAATAAAATTGATATTTTTTATATATTAAATAAGACAAGCTGATAGGTGACTCATGGGCTGAGTCTTGACCTTTCTGTCATTCCTAAAATCATTTCAGAATCTACCTGCCTGAGGTAACGGTTGGAAAATCAGCCCATTATCCTTACAGATGGGCGGCCCCATCTTCCAGGAGCCCACTGCACCCAAATAGATTTTCTTTAGTTGCAGCATTTTATGGTTTCATGTTACCATCTGTCAAAGTGATTACTTTTTCTCAAGGAACTGTTACGGATTTTGTGAGATGTTAACATATTTGCATTAAATGCTGAGAACTTGAAGAAGATGAATATTCTTACTCATTAATAAATTAAGAGCATGAATTCCTGAGTAGCGAAAATGATAATGAAGTTAATTCTACATTTTTCACAAGAAGATGCCAGGGAAACCTAGACTCAGGCAGGTTTGGGTCTTGGAAGAGACACAAAATTCTCATGTCATCTCATTTTATCTCATTCCCAAACATAACTCCAATACAAGATTTTCCAACTAATCATTACAACTTTTTCAAACTTTTAAATAAAAATTAAAATCAATTCCAATTTTTTTAAATCCTCAAACAAAAACAATATTTTAACACTATATTATTAAAATATTTTAACTTTATAATATTTTTATTCAACTTTTTCTCTCTCTCCCAAAATTCAAAAAATACTCAACTCAAACAATCTCACTACTATTCACAAACTATCTTACTACTATTCATAAAATTCTCATCTTATCCCACTCCCCAAGCTAGCCCTCAGTAATAGGTCAATGAATGTTATGTTATTATGCAATGATCCATATCTGTTCATTTTCATGATTTTCTAGCATACTTTGAAATGTTATTATTGTCAACACTGAAACAGAGGAATTTTACATATTCAATTTAAGAGTAACCAATTATTATGAATCACATATATTAAGCGAAATTTGCAATCGGGGTTTATGGAATTTATAAACTTTACTTGCCCCTAAGGGTTAGCTCTAGTGGTCAGGGCCTTGGTCTTGGGAGTATGCTTCCCTAGATCTTAGGTTCTAACACTTGGGTGTAAACAACTTTTAGGGGCCATATCCCATTGGTGAAAAGCCGATGATTTACCTGATATGTTTGGTCTACACTAGTATCTACGCTTGATTCTGCGAAACTTCAGGAAGCTGTTTTCTGTGTAAACAGCTCTGGTTTAGAAGGAACCAGTATGTCCATGTTCTCGGTTTCTTGCATCCTTCTTCCCTTGCCAATGGGTTTAAGAATGAGGTTGTTTTGTTTAATAGCTTGGCTCAGAATCAGAGGTGTTCACCTCCAGACCAAGGCTGTTCTCGGCAGCTGAGATGGATTAAACCTCCTGAAGTTTTCTATAAACTAAACTGGGATGTTGCGATCCCGAAAGAGGAAGGGATCATTGGTATAGGGGCCATCCTTCAAGATTTTGAAGGCTGCACTATGGGAACTTTGCATGCAAAACGGTCTTTTAGAACTGCTCTTTCAGTGGGGAGGCACCTGCTTTACTTCTGGCTGTGATATTTTGTAAAGACATAGGTTTTCATAAGCTTCAGTTAGAAGGGGGTGCATTGAAGGTGTTAATCTTCTGAATCGAACACTGACTGGAGTTATGGTGGTCTTCTGTTTGCTGGTTCAAGAGCTTTGTTAGGATTTTTTCTCAACTTGACCAGTTTCACATGCAGAGAGGGAATGTATTATGGCAGCACGTGCCCTGGCTCAGTCGACTCTGAATTGTAATTTTGATCTATACAATTTGGGAGTTTGTCCGAGTGTTTTTCCCTAATTGTTGAGAATGATTTATTGTAATCTCTGTAATGTTTTCTGGGTGTCTTCTCTCATGTTTCTTGAGAGCACCCTGTTTGTAAAAGCTGTATTTGGAATGAAAGCAGGTTTTCTTTAAAAAAAAAAAAAAAAAAACCTGGTAAAAACACGTGTTTGGATGGTCTCCAGGGCCCTCGTCATAAAAAAGGAATTCATACAATTTACTGCTTTAAATAAGTATTTTTATGTATTTGAACCATGTGATCAATTCTGCCTGTTTAAAAAATAGCAGATTTTGTGGAGGAAAAAAATATATTAAAATTTTTTAATGTTCACCCACTTATTTTCAGTTTTTGCTTAATATGCAACAAGTAAGGCTGTTTGAATTGAATATTTAGAAATAGGTTGATTCATATATAAAGGAGAAATGTTTCTGGTAGTGCATTATCACTTCAATTGTGAGATTGGTTTGCCACTTGCACTATTGCTTTTTTGGTATTTGATTAATAATTTTTCATTTATTTTAAATTAACTTTGATTACTGAGTTGTTCAAACTCTTTGATCCCTGAGCTCTGTAGACACTTGAAATGCTGGAGAAAAAGGAGAAAGTACTTATAAAAAAGGCTGGTGCAGAGGTTGAAAAGGCCAAGGAGTTCACCAGAGCAAAGAACAAAAGGGGTATGGTTAGATAGCACATTCTTGTTTATCTGTAGTCTAAATTTTTCTGCTGTTGGATTTTTTTTCTTGAACTATTATGTAGGGAATTCCGTTAATTTTCTAGCGAAGGAAGTTGTAGTTACATTTTTTTAGCATATTAGTTAAGAGTTGACTTCCTAAATGACATAATAGGAATCAATACTAGTTTACTACTTGGCTGATAGAGTTGGCACACTAAAGTCACGTGCTTCTGGTTTTACGTTCCTGTGGTTTTATTATGTGGATCCTGTTCTTGTACTGCAAGGGATTTTGATTTAGAACCAGAATGGATGACCGGGTTTCTGGCCCTGAAAGCCAATGATATTTGATGAACTTTGTGTTGAAGATCTCCAATAAATGCTTCTGCACTATTTTTCTTAGAGATTTTTAAACGCATGTTTGAATTTTAGTATTTTGGATTTTCAATGACTTTTTTTTTTACAGTATTATTCACATTTTCTCATTAATCCTTAGAATGTGTAATTCTAACTTATCATGTCGTGCAGCGGCTATACAATGTCTGAAGAGGAAGAGGTTGTATGAACAGCAAGTGGAGCAGCTTGGAAACTTTCAATTGCGTATCCATGATCAGGTGTGCTTGTTATGTTATTTTTAGAGTCTGAAAAGGAGAAAGAAAGGGAGGAGGGTGGAAGAGCCTGATCTGCTTTATGTTTGTTGTTGGGATGATCCTAAAATTGTTGGTATATCAATGTTGCAGATGATTTTGTTAGAAGGGGCAAAGGCCACCACTGAGACTGTAGATGCATTGAGAACTGGAGCTTCTGCAATGAAGGCAATGCAGAAAGCAACGTATGTAGCATTTTCCGGGTCTACTCTGCATTGGTCCATCAATTTCCTTCTTAAATTGCTACTAGCTTGTTTATGCATTTTGGGACAACTCTTGATCCTGACTACGTTTCAATTCATGGTCTAACATGCAACTTGCATTTTAGCTCAGAAGCTGTCTATATGTTTATCATAAATCTCAGTGGAATCGTGCTTCCCCTTTAAATACTTCCATGAATCTTTCACAAATGAGTATTATTGGAATGGTTTCTAGTCATTCCTGCGGTGCTCACTTGATACATAAAAAGTATATTAGAACTACAGCCTCTGACCTAATTTATGTAACCAAATAGCTAAGTGTTCAGTCTGACCACCTTGGGTGAACTAATAGCAATCATCTTCTCATTGAACAGGAATATTGATGATGTGGACAAGACCATGGATGAGATCAATGAGCAGACTGAAAACATGAAACAGATTCAGGAAGCATTGTCAGCACCAATTGGTGCAGCAGCTGATTTTGATGAGGTTAATGATCTCTCGATTCATTTTCAATGCCCCACAAAAGGGCATTCTTTGATTTATCAATTTCTTGGGCCCTGTTATTTCTGCTGGAGAGTCTAAATGTTTTTGTAGTTGCAGGATGAATTGGAAGCTGAACTTGAAGAGCTGGAAGGTGCTGAGCTGGAAGAACAACTTCTTCAGCCTGCAACAACTGCTCCTGCAGCTCCAGTGCACGCCCCAGCAGGTCCACAACGAAACCGTCCCACTCCAAAACGTACTGCCGAGGAAGATGAACTGGCTGCACTACAGGCGGAGATGGCACTTTAAGCAGGTCCCTTTTTCTCTTCTGATATGGTTCATCCACTTTTTATTTTTTATTTTTTTAAATTTAAGTAAATTGATTCATCCACTTTAACAATGCATATTTTGCTTTTCTTGTAATATGATATATCTATTTCTATCTTACATCTTCTAAATTACTCATAAAAAAAATGTACTTCTGAATTATCTGTTGCTCATTCCGTAGTGCATGAAGTATTGTAGTTGGCTGGTGTTCAGTTTGTATAGTCTAGAATGAAACTACGGTGGTTGACAATGCTATTTTTCTCCGAGTTGGAAAGGCCATACTACTAACAATTGAAACAAATCTACATTTTATTTCTGTTTTAAGTATTATTTTTTTTTCGTTATTGGCTTCTAATAGTGAGTGTGTTGGTCAGAATTTTGCAGATATTGCTCATGTATTTAATGTCAGGAGTCTAAAGGAATTGCTTGATTGTTTGATGGAGATTACTACTCTTTCATGCGTTTTGATTTCTGTATGGAATATTGGTAAGCAGACAATGTATATAAAGGTGGCATCAAATGAAAGGAAAGTCACCGTTCTGAAACTTGTAATCTGTCTTATGGAGCTTCCAAAGTTCCAAACAACTCTTCTTTTATTTCTTTTTCAAATTTTAATTTTCCAGTATTCTGTGGACCATATCTGGTAGCTTACTTATTATCTCCCATGTAGCATATCCAAGTGAATCTTACCCATCTTGGAGCCATATTCATATATCAAATGAAGAAAGTACCACCTTGTTGCTGTCACTTGGACTTTTGCTTGAATTATTGCTAGCTAGAATTAATATTATATATATATATATTTTTTTTTTGAAAAGGGGGAAAATTTATTGGGGTTAAACATTGGGGGGGTTGGATCTCCTAAACGCCTTCGTTGGTATATTATGCATTTAGAAGACGCATAGTGGCAAGTAGTAGATGTTGGAAAAGGAGCCCATCTCATTTTGCCTCTGCATTGGCCAGGCACTCAAACATACCAGTTTATAGGACTTTGTTGTTTTACTTTTCTGAAATCTTTTTGTAAATCAGATATTGCTCAGTTAAAAGCTGGTTGAGCATTTCTATACTCATGATAAAAAAAGAAGAAGCAAGTTTAGTCTAAAAACATTCGTATTTTTCTCGTACCTCAAGCAAGCAACCTAGGCCCGTATCCTAGGAGGCAAAGTGCTCGTATCTAAGGCAAGGCGAGCACCGCAGAATGCGAAGAACTCGCACCAAGACAAAGTGCTTGTACATTAAGCGAGCACCCCAAGTATTCGCCAACCTGGTGAACAAAGTGGAAAGCGACAGTTCTTGGCTCTTGCTCTCCTATCTTGTTGCATTTTCCGTTTTAACTTCGTTTGCATGTCCGGTTGCACTTGACTGTCCTATTTTCAATTTTCGGTCCTATCTTCATTTCCGATCCTATCTCCTTTTTTTGTTTTGAAGTATCTTTATATTTTTGACCCATATCTTTTCTTTCCGTCCTATCTTCGTTTTTTCGTCTTATGATATTTTCTATCCAATGTAATTTTGTCGGTTATTGTTTTTTCCGTCCCATCTTTATTTGTCTGTTGCATTTTTCTGTCCTATGGCATTTTTTCGGTCCTATCTTCATTTTTTATTTTATTTTTTTATCCTGTCGCATTTTTCCAACCATGATATTTTTCTGTTCTATGGTATTCTTCTGTCTTATTCTTCATTTTTTTTGTCCTTTTGCATTTGTCGGTCTTAGCTCCTTCTTTCAGTACTATCTTCATTCTTCTGTCCGTTGGCATTTTTCTGTTGTGTTGCATTTTTTTTTTGTCCTATTTACATTTTCCCGTCCTGTTATATTTCCCGTTCTATTGCATTTTTCCTTCCTATTGCATTTTTTGGTTATCTTTTTGTTTTCCCCGGGCTATTGCATTTTTCCATCCTACTAGACTATAATTTTTAACTTTGTCGTGGGTTATTGTTAGACTATTATAGACATGTGTATTATAATTTTTTAGCATTTGTTTACTCAACTAAATTTGACATATTTCTCGCGTGGAGAATTAAGCGCATGCATTAATGTAGTGCGATTTTCAACTAATATGGAAAAAACAGACGAGAGAGACGGAGAGAGGTCTGCATAATACATTCCGATTTGGATTACATTCGGATATTTGAAATGCACGCATAAATGCAAAAGAGGACCGTCCGTCCTTAGAAGAGAAACGTTTGATGGTGTGTGGGGCTAAGCTAAGGCATTCTTATTGGGAATTAACATAAGAAAGAAGCCTGTGGTATGAATGAATATATTCTTTTAAGGTCCAACATGAAACCATTTTTGTGTGCTATAAATTACATAAAAACAAAGACTCCTCTCTTGAGTTCACAGACATTGAGAGAGAGAGAGAGAGAGAGAGCTTGCTTCACAGAAATGAATGGGAAAATTAAAAAAAGAATCTTATAATTTTTTTTGAAAGAAAAAAAATATATCTTAAATTGGAAAGAATAGGTTCCAACCATGAGACTGAAGAGTTGTCAATGAATCATATAGGTAAGTAGCAGAGCAACCGCCATCAACACGTACGCAATTCCTTGGTCGATTGCTAATGCTACCCCTGCAGAGTTAATATCCATAATTAACTATATCAGACTGGTTTGCAAACCCAGGGCAATAGTTCAAAAAAATAAAAATAATAGATATATAGAAAAATTCACCACCCAAACAGAAATTATGAACAATTCAATCCGCAAAACCTTTGAAAAATATTTCTCCCCTTCTTAAAAACATGTATTTTCTAGTGTGTGTGTGTGTGTGTGTGTGTGTGTGTGTGTGTGTGTGTGTGTGTGTGTGACAGAAAGGGAGGGAGCAGACCATGACTTGAAGGGCCAGGCGCAGGTGCAAGGCTCTAGGCATGGATGGAAGGCATCCCCATTGTCAATAATACTAGTGCAAAAGAGGCCATTACTAACATCTGAACCCTCAACATCTCCATTCTAATTAAATCTAGAACTCCTATTTCGGATTTCTTTCTACTATGACTTCAAAAACCAAAACTCCTTCAGCACCTCGTCAATGTGTTTATTTGATTTGGCTCTAGCATTTATAGAGGAAGAAAAAGCGAGGCAGAGGCAGAAGTCTCGGGTGGGAGAACCTTCAGAAAATAGAAGGCCAATCTGGCGTATAATTGCGGTTAGATAACAGGGCTTTTAGATTATTCCACCTGTCCCGGCATATGTGTGTGCATGTTCACTCTCCACGCATTGTCGAGCTGTCTACAGGGACAAGACCTCTTTAATGAAATACTACTTGGGCACTCCTTTTTACTTTATTAATTAGACCACATGGGTAAAAATACTAAAAAACATAAATAAAAATTTAATTATACAACTGACTACCGGGTCGTTGCTTTGGCCTGGTCTCCGAATTGAAGAGGGAGGGACCAGGAAGGCCTTTAAATTTTTAAGGACAGATGGATATGATCTTTGATGATGTCTATTAAAGAAACAGCAAAGAATAATAGAAAGTTGGGAATGTGCAGCTCGATATTAACTTGGCAATGAGCTGGCATGAACACATGTATTAATAAAATACCATTACAGAAAGAATTTGCAACAGATTCTGCTTAGAGGTTGTGGGCATATTGTTGGGAATCTGGGCTTCCAAATTCCCCCCACCAGGATCTACTTTTCACAGAATAACAAAAAAAATAGAGAAATAAACACAACACAAGAATTTACGTGGAAAACTCCAAAACAGGAGAAAAACCACCAGACCCAGAGAAGAAAATACACTATGTGAAAAATTGTTACAATCATACAATTTTTCTTCTCACCCCAACGACACCCACAAAAACTTCTCCCACTAATAAAACTCTAACTTTCACCTCTCTTCCTTTTACATACAAAAAGGACAACAGAGGAATTTTACTAAAGTTAAAAGTTACTAGATAAGTTTTTGACTGGTGTGTTTAAACCAAGGAGCCCAAGCCTTATTTTATAAGGCTTGGGGCTGCCTCATCTCCCACTCCTTTCCCATGTGGGATTAAGGAGCAAAACCAACAATCTCCACCTTGCGACTTTGACTGATCCCACAGCCACGCTCCACCGCAATGAAGATCTTCATAGCTTCCGCTATCATGCTCCACCATAAAAGCATAACCACTCAGAATAAACCAATTCCAAACATTTCACTTCGGCCTATGTCGAAAATAACCTTGCTGAAAAATTATGGTGCAACTCCCACGTTTGGCTTTCCTGGAAGTTCATCAGCCATCGACATGAATTTCCACCACACACCTTGCATCAATGCCAAACCAATGCCCGTGTGCAAATTTGTGGAACAACTAACATTAACACATCCTCTATCATGGCAACTTTGGGATTAGCGACATGCTATGAGGATGTACATGTCTCCTTTTAACAGAAGTCATCTTCTGTAGAGAGAGACACGATGTTAATTTCATTGTCAGTATCTCCATTTACTGACTTAGAGCCTCTTGCCGAACCTGCTCCACCTCTTGGACAATTTCTTTTGACGTGCACAGGTTGTCCACACACCCAGCAGACTACTTTCTTCTTCATGGAGTTCTTCCTCTTCCAATCACCAGCTGTCACCACTGCTAAGTTCTCAAGTGAATCATTACTTCCACCACTTAGCCTTCTTTCTTCAGAAAAAAGTTTACTGGTAACATCTGAAAAAATTATTTTCTCCTTCCCATGTATCAAAATAGGCTTCATATGCTCATAGGAAGATGGAAGAGACCAGATCAGCCTCAAGGCTTGATCCTCATCATCAATTTTAACTCCAATAGATTCCAACTCAGAGACAATGCCATTGAGAACACTTAAATGATCTGAAATAGTCGTACCTTCACTCATCCGCAGTGTATGAAACTGCTCCTTCAAGTATACTCGATTTGAGACACCCTTCGTCTGATACAACTCTTCGAGCTTTTCCCAGAGTCCCTTTGCCGTGAATATTCCATGCACATTTGCAAGAACATTCTTGGCTAGGCACAGACGAATTGCACTTGCCGCTCTTAAATCCAAATCTTCTCAATCTTCATCGCTCATTCCAAATCTGCTCTTTGTTTCACCAGTAGTGCTTGGACCACTACTGACTTCAGGAACTGGTCTACCTTTCAACGCCTTGTGTAATCCTGATTGAATCAAGATATCCTTGACTTGCACTTGCCACAAGCCAAAATTGATTCTCCCATCAAATTTCTCTATCTCCATTCTTGACATTGTTTCGATGAATTTTACTGTAGAAATGAATAGTATTCACTAAATAAGTTCTCAGGAAAGACTAATCTTTCCTAGACAGAACTTCAAGGTTCCCAGGAAAGATTGGAGGGTCACAACGGACACACTTAAAATTTCCAATCTCCTAGACAGAACTTCCTTAGACCATACGTATTCACACTACCACAACAAAACTCCACCCTGCAAAAAGAACCTAGTGGCTCTGATACCACTGTTGGGAATCTGGGCTTCCAAATTCCCCCCACCAGGATCTACTTTTCACAGAATAACAAAAAAAATAGAGAAATAAACACAACACAAGAATTTACGTGGAAAACTCCAAAACAGGAGAAAAACCACCAGACCCAGAGAAGAAAATACACTATGTGAAAAATTGTTACAATCATACAATTTTTCTTCTCACCCCAACGACACCCACAAAAACTTCTCCCACTAATAAAATTCTAACTTTCACCTCTCTTCCTTTTACATACAAAAAGGACAACAGAGGAATTTTATTAAAGTTAAAAGTTACTAGATAAGTTTTTGACTGGTGTGTTTAAACCAAGGAGCCCAAGCCTTATTTTATAAGGCTTGGGGCTGCTTCATCTCCCACTCCTTTCCCATGTGGGATTAAGGAGCAAAACCAACACATATTAAGATCTTAAAAATTATGCTCATTTCCTTTTATTAAGGTTAGAGCGCAGATGAGAAAAGAAGCTGCCATCGGAAACAAGAGATTTCCCGTTTAATCAAACATCCTCCACTGAATAGTTCTGCGAATCGGGAATCAGACACTATTTTTTCAAGCATCGAAACCAAATTTTTAGCTCAGCATTCTAATTTCTTAAAGCATTAAGTAATACAGCAGCACTCATGTTGGAAACTGTCTCGAGGCTGAATGTCAATATCTGCACTCTAGCTGTGAGAAACCCGTCAAAAGAAAATATAAGCCATAACTCCCATAGATTTAGGAGTTAGAAACTTAGAACTTCTCAAGCATCTAATCACCCACCTCAGCTTGGTGGAACTGCTGATAGCTCCAGATAATCGAAATCATCAGATATTCCAGCCTGCAATTAGATTTAACAGCAATACATCAGAAAGGCGAGAAGAGAAACTCACCAAATAAGGCTACTGGTCTTGAGGACATGCTATTGCTCTCCCCAATTATGGAAAAAGTTATTGTCCTTTAAAAAGAAGGGTTATAGTCCAATCTATGGGGAATGACCAGAACACAAAGGTGCCTAATCGTCATTAGAAAAAAAAAAGGATTTCTTGGGTTTTCTTTTAGGTTGACATGTAGGATGCATTCATGCAATCCACGAGCCATATATTGGAGTTGGATCCAGTCTTTCTTTTTTCCTTTATGAAAAAAAGCAGGTTAGTAAAAACTGTGGATGCTCGAACACTGTGGATAGTTAGTATGTATCATGGCTATATAAGCTTATTGCACGAACTAACACAGGTTTGAGGAAACAAGCCCATAAACAATGAACAACGCCATCCAACACCTAAGTGGCAACGATGTATTTATTTATCTATACGGTTTGCAAATACACAAATATGCATAATGAAGAAATAAGGCAATGTACCTCCTTGTACATGTTCTCAAGCTGTTCTTTGGCCTGGGGAAAGTTGTTTGAACACCATTGCCGCAGTGTGAAGATGTTATCTGTGTAGATGGAGTTTTAGCCCACAAAAATAAAAAAGAAAGGTCGCCATCAGAGTTCACAATCTATGAGAACCAAAAACATCCAAGTAAGAAAACAAAAAAGAAATAACAAGGGAGAAAACATAGGCGTAAAAGGTAAACCTGTCCATCTGTTAGCTGCTGCATGGGCCACTTCAATTGCTTCCTCTGCCGTTAAAATTTTAAAAAAGATCAGTAGACAATATCATAAGTTAAGTCGATTGCTAGATTTGATAAATTTAAAAATATACTGTTTTTGTATCAACTGGAGTCTGGGATTATAAGAATTTCTTAACTCATTGCCTCAAAAGCAGCTGGATCATTATCTGCATACTGACACATCTCATTCTGACAATGTAAAAGACTTGTAATCACAAGCTTGAATGAAAAATACATGTTTTTTGATGCATTAGTCATTACAAAGGAACAGGATCCAACCAACCTTCAGCATATTATGCTTTTTCTCTATGGCTTTTAGCTCAGCTAAGGCCTTCTCACGTTCATCCTGGTAAAGCTTTCTAGTCAGATACGAGGACATGACACTCCATCCTTGCCCTTCTAGGAATGAGATGAAATGGACTTACAGATTCCTCTCGTCCCTTCTTTAATGCATCACATTGGTCAACTAGTTCTGCAAGCCGCTTCTTACTGCTTTGGAGATCAGATTCAAGTTTGCGATACACATTCCTAAGCTGGTCAAAAGTATCGGCAAAGTTCAATGAATTTGTTACATCAACATGTATTTGAATATGGGACACCAATTCAAGCAGCAAAATTGAGGGTAACAAATAAAGCACTAAAATCCTTACCTGATTTCCAGCGCAGCTAGGAAGGCTCCAAAAGTACACCTGTTATTTCAAAATTATTAGCACTCTAAAATGATGGGATAAATTGTCTTTGTAATATTGTAATATCATTGATGGTTATTGATGAAATACAATTAACATTGACAGTTGTATGGAACAACTTCGTCTGCAAAATATGCTTGTGCACGCATGATATCTCTACAACAGAGCTACATACGCAAAGATACGAGACTTCAGTTTTAGCATTCCCTCTAAAATTGTTTACTTACAGATGTTCCTATCTTGTCTTTTGAAACAAGGTCATCATCCACTAAACTTTGGACGACATCTTTCACAGACTGAGTAATCACCCCTTTCCTGGGGCCCAACTTCTCAAGCTCCTTAAGCTGAAATCAACAAGAAAGAATATAAACGTTGCAGTTTTTCACCATAATGGTATATAGTTAATCAATTTAGTTGAAAGAGGAGTGTAAGAATACCCTTATGGAACCGAAGCTTGAAACTAAGGACATCGAATGATACAGCGAATAAGTTCACAAGTCAACTTAATAAACACAAACATTCGATCCTTTGATGGTCATCTCTTTTGGTATATATATTTTCCATAAGGCTACGAAAACATGAAAGAAAGAAACAATACTGCATACTCGACTAAAAAAGCAATCCAGTGTACTCACAAGGAAGAAGTCTTGAGATTCATAGAATATTTGAAGCATCTTCTCACGCTTCTCTTCCAATGAAAGACCCCGTTTCTTAGACTACAACAAGAATCAAGCATTGTTATGCAAATAAGACATAATGGCTAGCAAAATCAACAAGCTATAGCAATATGTTGGTGGGAAAAAGGTAGAACCAACAGAAAAAATTTATATATGACATGATAATCGTTTTCACAGATAGGGAAGGGGTGATTTCATTTTTCTCAGTTATTCTTCCATTTAATTCTTCCATTTATAACACACTTAATTTTAAATGTATCAATAACTTAAAACAATGTAAATCTGTACGCCTATGTTTGGTAGTCCGAGAAAATTTGTCAATTTCACTTGAAATCTAATCTTAATTATACTTCTAACAGACTCAAACAAATAATAAAAAAAAATTTTGATATTCCTCTGGGAGTAACCAAACAGAGCAGTGCATGAGCCGAGGAAGCAACGCTAGGGTTTATAATTGAATCTCACAGATCATAATCTAACATATATTAAAAAGTTTCACGAAAGCTCAAAGAATTGAAAATATAATCAACCGCCCAACCCCAACCAAAATATAAAAAACAAGAGAAGAAAATATTTAGTCAAAACAAGTAACAGGGGTAGAAGATACGGATCTGATGGTATGGTCAGGATCAGATATACCAAGGCAAAATAGTACAGACGAGAGATTAAATTGGGGTTTAGAGGGAATGATTAAACTACCATTGCAATGGACTGTTCGGGTCGTTTCGCGACGAGGACGACGACGTCGAAGGCTCAGATAGAAACAAAGAGTATCAAAGAAGGCGCTCAACTCTCAAGCAGTGTTATGTGCGAAAATCAGAACCTTCTGATTAGGCGGGAAAAAGGGTAGATGTCCGATGTAGGCCCCTGATTCGAAGATGAGATTTCATCATTATATTTTTATAATTTTTTATATAAAACACAAATTCCTATACATCTTTTTCAAATCTTAATATACATTTTTCAAATTCCAACACACATTTTTCAAATTCTAAAATAATAATAATATTAAAAAATAAATTAAACTCATTTCAACTCATCTCATCTTCGAATCCAAGCGAAGCTGTAGTCGTCTAGACTCTACATACATATCAGGTTGAATTAATCTGCAGGCTGCAACTTTATATTAAAAATTTATTTATTTTTATTGTCCTATCAGCTGTTGCACATGAAAAAAATAATTATTTATTATTTAATTATAAATAGATTGCGATATAGTTGTTAAAAAAAAAGGTGTTGGAGCAGGATAAGTGAACATGATGAGCAGTAAAATTCTTTGATTAGGTGACACTAATTACTATAGTATGTTGCTTGTTGCTTGCCCCGTTTGATCAGAAATTCAGATTAGATGATTTGAAAGTTGAATCAAATTTCATTATAATATAATTTTTAATCTTATTTTTATTTTAAAATTTAAAAAATTGAATTATTTATTATTTTTATAAAAAATTATAATAATTAAATTAGATGAAATGAGATAATTTTTATAACAAAGCTAGACTTAAAAGTAAACACAAAATTAAAACTGAGAGGACACAAAAGCTGAAATTTGGAAGCAATTGACAATAATTTAAACATGAAGCATTACCGCAAAAAATAAAAAATAAAAATAATAAGAGAAAGGAGTCAGAAAAAATAACACATGATGGAGTGATGTTGTGAGGATGGTTAGGATTATCTGTACTCTCTTCTCACTTCTCACTTCTCTCTTATCCCAGTTTCCCCTCAATTCCTTCCTCTTTGTCACGTCCCTATTCTCTACATTGATCTAAGACGGCGTACAAAATCAAAATTCGACTCTATCTCTGAACTTTATATCAACCCTGCTTCAACTCCAAGTCAGAATTTTTTTTAATAAAAAAAGTCAAGAGTTAGAGGTGGCGATGCACCAACTCCAATTTCGCTCTGATTTCAAATCCGGCTATCCAACTCCAATTTCAACTTTGATATGTACATATTTTATAAAAATATATTTATTTTTTTTATATATTACCACATATATTTTATATAGTTGTAACTTATATAGTTAATAAAATCAATAATATACTAGTATGAGCAAATAATTATAAAATAATATGTTTATAATCCGGGGCGGAACTAAGATTTGACATTTGGGGGGCGGTTGACAAAATATGTAGTATATGTGAATATAAATTTTTTAGTTATGCGTGATTATATATAAAAATAATAATTATATGTTATAAAATTATATATAAAAATACATGCTTATAAATCTTTTTTTTTTTAATTTTTGCAATTTGTTAGAGCCCATTACAAAAAAAAAAAAAACCTTAAGATTTCTCCTACAAATTAAGCTCGACAATGATTTTTCAAAAAATAAAATTCATCTATTATCATTTCTAAAGTGAAATTATTGACAATTTTTTTTCAATATAAATTAGCAAATGATATGTAAAAAAATTCATATTTCTAGTCATCTACATAGTTTAGATAATCTAAATATATCTTAAAAATTTAATTGTATCAGCACATCAAGCTAAAGTGTTTGAGAGATTAAGTAAGTATTAAAATTTGAAAAAATAATTTTAATAAAATTTTTAGAGGTCTAAGAATTGGGGGGGCAAATTTTTTATTTTTTGATAAATTAATATAGAAATTTTAATTATATACAAAAAATTATATATATTCATACACTATATATAATTTTTAAAAACTTTGGGGGGGCGGTAGCCCCCCCAAGACCAGGGGTACGTCCGCCCCTGTTTATAATATAACATAAATAGACTAAATTTACTAATAATAGTTTAGTATATGTAAGCATCATACTATTTATTAACATAGATACATATGCTATAAATGCGTTAGGGTCATAATAATATATTCTAGAATAGTTTTGTTATCTTTTATTATTCTCATATCATAACAATAAAAGATTTTGTTGCTATATATAAGAAAAGGGGCGTTGCCCATGCAATACAATAAAGATGGATTTCATAAAAAGTTCCTCTGCTAACATGGTATCAGAGCTACTCGACTAGCTAACAATCTCGTTGTTTCATGGCCACGCACGCAAACTCTTCTTCCTCTCATTTCTCTTCCCATTCTTCTGCACGTAGTTCCTTCTCTCATGTTGTTACCACCAAGTTAATAACATAAAACTTTATCTTATGGAAGGTACCTTAAAAGGCAAGATCTTTATGACTATGTTGATGGCTCCCTTCCATCTCCTCCAAAATCTTTATCTCCAAATACTGATGACTCCTCAATATTAAACCTGGATTTTTTCCTCTTGGTCTCGTACTGATCAACTTGTTCTTAGTGTGCTCTTTTCATCTCTTTCAAACTCAGTCCATGGCCATGTCTTATCAGCTTCATCTGCTCGCGACTTATGGTTATCACTTACCTTCATGTTTGCCTCACAATCCTAGGAAAAAAAGTTTCAGATAAGATTTCATCTCACTAATCTTTCCCAAAGAGATCAATCTATCTTTGGAAACCCACTCCCAAAAAAAGAACTTGTCACATATTTGCTTAATGGCTTAGGCCTTGCTTATGAGGCATTTGTTACTTTGATTACAACTCAATCTAACCCACTTACCTCTCTTGAGCTCTATCAACTTCAACTCATCCATGAAAGCAGACTCACTCACTCATCCAAATTTGTTGTTGAACCATCAATGCACTATTCTGCTAGTGGAGGTCGTGATCAGAGAATGTATTCGTCTTTCCAAGGTGGAAGATAAGGGAGAGGTTGTGAACGTTTCTTAGGCAGAGGTAGGACTAACTCAACTCCATCAGGTGTATTTCATCAAACAGATGGTGGCCCTCAACCAACTTGCCAAGTGTGCAATAAAACTGGCTATGTATCTCTCCAATGTCGATGCCATTTTGATTATTACTACTAAATGAACCCTCCCTGATCCTTCTCAGTAAACCATACCACTCTCACTTCCTTCTCAATTAACCATACCACTCTTGATACCTTTCCAGATACATCCTATTACCCCAATTCAGCCGCTACACACCATATAACCAACGAACTGAGTAACTTAAATTTGTCCTCTGAACTGTATAGTGGCAATGAAGCAATTTGTGTAGGCGATGGTACATGCCTTCAAATTCGACTTCATAGTGATTCCAATCTCTTCTCTAACTCTTATTCTTTTCTTCTTGACTATTTACTCCATGTTCCTAATATCACAAAACATCTCGTTTCAATGTTACAATTCTGTACTGACAATTCATGGTTTTTTTAATTTCATTATACCCACGTCTCTGTGAAGGACAATCATACCAAGAACATCCTCCTCACTGATCCAACGCGTAATGGACTTTATATGTTTCCTTCCTTGGCTCCTTCGACGTCATTGTATGCTTATTGTGAACAGATCTTCCTCTCTCAGTGGCATCATCGATTGAGTCATCCATCTTAAGCCACTGTCACTTGTATGTTGCATGATAACTGTTTGCATTTTTGTCAAAGGAAACTTCCTTTTATTTGTTCAAAATGTTCGATGGCCAAGAGTCATTAGTTGTCATTTATTTCAAGTCGGGCATGTATACAAGACCTTTAGAAGTTGTTACGACCTGATATTTTTCCCATTGGATTTATCTTACTTGGAATAATTATATTTACCTTAGACCTATTCTTGACTTTTATTGGAACCTTTGGGAAATATATTTTGCTAGTGATACTGTAAGTCCAAATTGATATGAAAAATTCAAATGAAATTACTAGAGGACTTGAAGGCCACGGTTTAGAATACAAGATATATTTTTTTCACTTTACTTGGAATACAATAATCTATAGGTGGCAAATGGTGATTGGACTAAATGAAGAACCAAACATTAGATATTTTCTTGGATGAATTTTGGCCATGAGAGATGTGTTAGAAATATCTATAGACAAATGGAGACACATGACATAAAATTAAGCTATTGTTTAGGAAATTTGAGATAGGTAACATGGGAAGAAGAGTTAGGCAAAATGGTAGTTTGTCTTTAGTCAAGGGAAGATACATGGCTTGAGATAAACTAGCCTAGAACTAAGAGGTAGGTAGAAAATAATTTTCTCATTTAGCTAAAGAGGGGTCAACGAAAATGAGATGGAAAAAAAAAAGAACCGACTTATACAATGCTACCACAGACTTAGGCCTTTGAAACTGGCTTAGTGTTTTGTTCCTTTAAAATATCTTTGTACCACACATGATAACTTGACATGTGTAAGGACAAGTGGCATCCTTAACTGAAGATAAACTTCAATTCATCTCAAGCCAACCAAGCCTATAAGGATAAATCTCCATATTTTCTTTTCCACAACCGTAATCCTATTGTCAATTTTCTTAAAGTTTTTGGGTGTAAATGCTGGGCCTAATCTTTGGCTTTATAACAAAAATAAATTGCTTCCCAGGTTCATCTCATGCTTGTTTCTCGAATACAATCCAGCCCACAAGGGCTACAACTGCTTGGATTTAAAGTCTAATTGTCTATACATATCCCAAGATGTAATCTTCAATGAGCCTTCATTCCCATATCTTCATATTCAACCCAATATAGTAAGTTCTCATTCCACGTCTTTACCCACTCCCACAACCCACTTGCCCTTACACTACAATAGGAAGTCCCTATTGCGACTAAAAATTTGGACATTAAAAGTTTACATCATCTCGCTAATTATATTTTCCGTCTCAATTCGATCGACTCAACGTTGTCACTATTAATGACTCCCAAAAAGTCTATTCCGTCGAAACAGGTAAATGTCACAAAAAATGTGTTTTTGTGTCTAAATATATTTGATAGTATTATTAATTTATCATGTCAGAAAAGAATTAGCCCCTGGTAAGAAAAATACAATTGCGTAAAAAATAAGATGTTGCAAAATGATGATACTTAGTCATGACAAAGATTGATGATACTTAGTCATGACAAAGATTATTTTCGTTTCTATTTTTTGGTCGTAAACTATATTATCACAATAAGTTAAGTTTTGTGAAAATTGATCTTGTCACAAATAGTTTCTTCTCTATAACACAATAAGTGTGGCAAGGTTAAATACAATTGCGATCGTGTTGTATTGTCAGAATATTTGCAAAACCGCTTTTCGTCTTGAGAAACTTTATTGTGGTAATTAATTACATTTGCGACCATTCTGTATTGTCAAAATATTTGCAAAACTATTTTTGGTCCTGTGAAGCTTTGTTGTGGCAATGTTAATTACATTTACCGAATCCTCTCTTACATTAAATAATACACATCTTACATTAAATTACAGTCTATAAAATAATTACACAAAAGATTTACTTTAGAAAAATAATTACACAAAAGACTTACTTTATATTCTAAGTGATTACATTATGTTACAATCCATAACTCTTATATATATTAAAATCCATAAAACATACATTATATATGAAGTGTGCAACTTTAGACTTCTTAAGGCACATCAAAGTACAAGATCTGTAAGCATGCACTATCAAATACAATATACTTGTAGAAATCTTCCTATCGGATTCTTGATAATACTTGCTTCTTACTTTTCCAAAAAAAAAAAGACATAAGAAAGATGATACCACATAATATTTTAGGTAGCAGGAGATTATTTGGTTATTATAGATGATTATTATCCAAGCACAAGGCTCATCATACTACCATCTTTCTACCTTTTATGACATTAACTTAATGAATTTAAATTCAGAGAAAAGCACTCAACCAGAACTAGATAAATGGTCTCCACTCATGTACTGAATCATGTTGCAAAAAGACAATACATAATCTACCCATAACGCATGATCAAGGATTTCCTTAGAATGTCAATGGTATCTTTATTGTTGTCACCATTACCAAAAGAAGCAAGCTTTAAAACTCTCTTTATCCAGATTCAGATCAGACTCCTTACATTGGGATCCATTTGACCATGTTAGCAACCACAAAAAAGTAACAAAATATTTGAGACACTTGTTACCGTTAAACTGCAAATGCAAACACAATTTGAATGCTGCAAGCTCTTTGGCTAGGGTCATATTCCTTTCCTGAAGCTTTAAGCATTCTAAAGTTGATTTATCAAGATCTTGTAACGGAATTGGCCAAACATTAACTAAATTGCAAATAAGTAAATTGAAACAAGAAATGAAACACTCAATTAAAAGACCTTGGCATCTTTTGCAAAAAGTACATTTGGCGACAACATCTCCTTTATGATTTTGGTCATTGTTGCTGTAGAGAAAGCATAGTTTACATTAATAAAGTAATTGGGTATACCGTATGATGAAGCATAAATTGTGTGAACATCAATTTATATATATGCATAGAGAAGGCTCCTCTATTCTCTCTTAGTACTACTATTTTACAATTTATTTAGTGCACAAGGAACAAGAATTATTCATCCCAGCACACAAACCATTCTAAACTCAAAGAAAAGCACAAGTTCTATTTAAGCTAATAATCCCTTTCCATGTATGTGCCTAAACAAACATCTCTTGATATTTCCAGCCGCCAAATGAATGAGATAGATGCCCTAATAGGTAACATAAGGTCCTTCAGGATGCTAGATGAACTTGGAGGACAAGTAACTCCCTCGATTAAAGATATTAATACACATACTTCTTCAAATTTTTTGTACCCAAATTGTAAAACCCATAATGGAAAATCGAAAATTAATACCAAAATACTAAGACTCTATTACCAAAATTAAATATAAGCACTTTACACGAAGAAGACCATTCGAATCCAAAAGATTCAGGATCTGGAGTTGTGGGTCTCTTTTAGGAAGCTAACCCACCATACTTGTTATATTTTCTGACATGATATCACTTGCACTGTTTTGAGCCAGTTTAGGTACCTAATCAAAATAAACGAATATTAAGTTCACCTTTTTTACTAGTAATATAACATTACTACAGTATTTTAGTCCAATCTCATTCTAAATTGAAATATCCTTGTAGATTCTTTTACATGATTTTCATCTTTCTTTCTTAATGACATAACCTATGCCAATCATCATGACTTAACATACCCCTGAAGTTGGAGGTGTAATAGAAGAATTGTTGTTTTGCTCCAAAACTTGGTGTTGCATTAATATATGTTTCATAGGATTTAGGATATATGAAATAGATCAGAGCTTCACTTTGGAAGAAAAAAATTAATAAGTTCCTTATAGATCTTTTACCTTGTGCATATGCACACGTCTCAAAGTTTCTTTAAGGATTTGCTCTCGATACTCAGCCTCACACAATGTCATGATTTCAAAAGGAGCTCCTTCAAATATTCTACCAAAACTTAGATATTAATAGATTCAAAGAGGTTTATGTTCATTGGTTGAAGCAAACAAAGATGCATACCTTAGTCGGTTCTGCATATCTTCCAATTGAGACTTGCAGCTTAGAAGTTCTTGTTGAATCTCTTGTACATGTGCAGTGATTATTGAGAATAAAGACTGAAATGATAATTAGTTATTTGTTTAATAAAGATCAGTTCTCATGCATAAAGTACCTTGAGCTTGGAATCACTACTCATTCTGCTTAAGAGGGCAGAAATAACAAATTATAGTGAAATACTCTACAAATTAAACATCAACAATATAGGGATCGAAAAATATTTAGAATAAGTCAAGTGCCAGGGGTTCTGGGAATGAGAACAAGGAAAAAGCGAAAAACTTGACTTCTTGACAATTTCAAATATCTGCTTCGGCTTTCACGATACCACAAGTACCCAAACAATATATAAATCCAAACAATCATAGATCGATACACAGAATCATAGATCACAAATTCACAATATTTCAAAAAACTCACCGTGAATCGTGATGGCACTCCATGGATTTTTTTACCTTTCACTAAAAACATAAATTGAGACCCTATAAAATCCTAAAATTTCATGAGAAAATAAAAAATAAAAAGAAGAGAGAGATGGAGAGATAGAGATAGAGACGAAGACTCGAAGGGAGAGGTCGTAAGGGGGTGGGGGTTACCAATACTGAAGCTTTTGGGAAAAAGAGATGTCGACAATTGGGAACAACGGTGGAGGCGAAGGCTTAAGGCACTGAGAAAAGTCACGGTGTGATGTCGACAAGGGTTTGGTTGTAGGGAGTGGACGTAGAACAGGGGAAATGAGAAGTGGCTAATTTGGGTTGCATATCGTAGAGGTCTAAGGTTGTGCATCGACGGCAAAGTGGCAGAAAGAGGTCGTCGACGTGAGAGAACAGAGGAAGGGGGAGAAATCGAGAGGAGGCTCAAGGGTGGGAGATGGCGTAGGCAGAAAAGAGAGGAAAGAAAGGGAAGAAAGAGGGTGGGAGAGTTACGACGTGGGGAAGGGGGAGAAAGTGAAGAAAAGAAAAGGTGAAAAAAATTGAAACTAGGGATACAAGTATTAATTTTGGCGCCAAAGAGGTTTGCGAATAAATCTGGGAAGAAACTTATTTTCACGAGGTTTAATGCAAAATGGCCATGGCAAAGGTAGTAAATATAGAAATTTATTTGCATCAATTATACCTGTCATAAAAGAAAGAGCATTTGTCAAAATAAATATGTATGGTAATTGCGACCATTCTAAATTGATGCAAGGCGATTCCCTAATGGTAGTATTTTTTATGACACCTAAATATTGATGCAAATTCCCAAAAAGAGACGGGATAAAAAATAGGCACTATTCATTTGGTTAATTTCACCAAAAAGTGAGATCAATTGTGGTATAGTTTTTGAAGACGCAATAAGTCAATATTAATAACACATTATTGATCGACACAAAATTTTTAGTCGCAATAGAGACTTCTTGTTGTAGTTTTATTTCCCTCCTCAATACTTGGACTTGGCCCAAGCCCACCACACGCTTCTTAATTCTCATATACCACCCCCTTCCAAATCCCCCTATCTTCTCTCATGCCTTCCAACCCTAATTTACACTCCTCTACTCAAATTTTTCTGATCCTCTACTCCATGCTCCTAATTCTCTTTCTTTCTCTCATGATCCTTCTTCCCTGATACGACTATTCCCTCAACAACCATTCTTTAACCTCCTAGATCTCCTGTTATCACACGTAGCCTTACAAATTCTTCTAGGCCTTGGATCCCCACTGATGGTACTATATCATACCCACAACGGCAATGTCTTCTCACCACAGGTATGGTTCTAGATGAACCTTCAAGTTACTCGGCTGTCTCCTAATTCCCTGAGTGGATTGATGCCATGTGTTTTGAATACAATGCTCTCTTTCATAACAAAACCTAGAGCTTAGTACCCTCTAACCCCTCTTTTAATATACTTGGTTGTCATTGGGTTTACTGTACAAAATTGCATTCTGATGGCAGTTTTGGGTATCAAAAAGCCAGGTTGGTAGCTAAGGACTTTCACCAACAACCTAGTTTGGATTACAATGAGACGTTCAATCATGCAGTGAAGTCATCCACTATTAGACTGATCATCTCTATTGCTACTAATTCTAGTTGGCCCCTGCGACAACTAGACGTCCAAAATGCATTTTTACATAGAGAGTTATTTGACATGGTTTACATGCAACAACCACAAGGATTTATTGCACAAGGCAATTTATGGGCTTAAACAGGCATCGAAGGTTTGATTTCAGTTAATTTCTTGGCTGATTGGGTGTAGTTTCTCGTCCTCACAATCTAATCCCTATATGTTTATTTTAGACTTTGGTGAATTTGCATATATTTGTGCTAATTTATGTTGATGACATGGTCATCATTGCCTCAAAGTCGAATATGATTGACAGTTTTATTCATGACTTGGGCATGGCATTTCTTGTCAAAGATCTTGGCCACTTGTCCTACTTTCTAGGTCTTGAAATTGATTATTTTAACTTTGGTTTATTTTAACTCTGGTTTATTTTTGTCTCAATGCAAATACATAAAATATTTTCTCACTTGCAGCAATATGTTGGGTGCCAATTCCATAACCTCACCCATGGCAGCTTCACTCAAACTTTCACAGTCTAACTCTCCTTCATTTGATGAGAGCACACCATAAAAAAGTATTGTTGGTGGGTTGCAATACTTGTCTTTTACAATAAATAAAGTGCGTCAATTTATACACAGTCCAAATGATCCCATTGGTTTGTTGTTAAAAGGATACTAAGGTATATTAAATCCACTATCAATCATGGTTTGTTTTTCAAGTCTTCATCATCATTAACTCTTCAAGCATACTTGAATGTAGACTAGGCTAGATGTCTAGATGATAGCGCTCCATTAGTGATTTCTATATTTTCTTAGATAATCACATTATGTCTTGGAACTCCAAGAAGCAGAAGATAGTGGCCCGATCTAGTATTAAAGCTGAATACAAAGTCCTTGCTTCTATAGCTGCTGAATTAATCTGGCTTTAGATCATGTTTCGAGAATTAGGCATCTTCTTATCTAAGCCTCCCAGTCCTTGGTGCGACAATATTGGGCCAACATACCTCTTGGCTAACTCAGTATACCACTCAAAAACTAAACACATGGATATTGACTATCACTTTGTTTGTGACAGAATTGTTGCCAAGAATTTACAAGTATCATTCTATAGTTCAAAGAAACAACTTGCTGATGTTCTCACCAAATCATTGGTTTTTGACAAATTCTCTCTATTGTAAATACCCCACTAGACTCGAAGGGCATATTAACATGGATACATCTGCTATAAATACGTTAGGGTCATAATAGTACATTCTCAAATGGTTTTGTTGTCTTTTATTATTCTGATATCATAATATAAAGGATTCTATTGCTATGTGTATAAAAAGGGGCATTGCCCATGCAATACAATAAAGATGAATCTTATAAAAAGTGCCTCTGCTAACACTATTAACTACTACTTCCATGTAACACTAATGAATAAATATTAATATATAATAACATGTAATGCTACTTATATAACAACTAATGTATAATAACATTTAATACTAATATATAATAATTAAACTATAATAACATATAATAGTAATACATAATAATTAATGTACTTTAATAACATGTAATACTAATGTATAAATATTAACCTATAATAACATATAATACAAATGTATAATAATATTAATTTGTACAATAATTTATTTTTTCAATTTTGGCTATATTTTAATAAAATAAAAGTTGAAATTAAAAAAAAAAAAACTAAAACTTGGAAGCCCAAATCTAATCGGTGAAAGCCCAAAATTGTTAAATTGAAATTTCAAATAGGCTAAGAGAGAAATTCTAATAAAAAAGCTCAAATCCGACTCCTTCTGACTATACTCCAACAAGTCAGATTCGGATTGAGTCAATCAAATCGGAGGCTAGCTATATATGTGAATCGGAGTTAGAGATGGAGGTTGGATTCGACTTCCAACAAACCCAAAGTTGGAGTCGGAGGTATGACAATCCGATTCCGACATGATTGTCGGTACCCAGTCCTACATGGATCTATGCAAAACCCATAGCCATGACCATGGCCTCAAGTCTCTTTTGCTAGAGTCTTCTCGAGCTAGATTTGTGTTCTCAGTTTGATCCTTATTTTGTGTTCTCGTGTTAGATTTGTTCTTTCAAATTAATTACATTTATGTTTTGTGCTTTGAGTTCTATTTTATTGTATTTTGCTCTTAATTATGGTTCTGATAGATCAATTAGCGAGAGAGTGAAAAATCTATCCAATCCAATTAACAAGAATGAGCAAAGCAAATCAGGGCTAGGGTGAGGTCAGGGCCAGCTCAAAGGGGTAGCCAATTAGGCTACCGCCTAAGGCCCCCTATCTCGAATAGGCCTCCAAATTTTGTCTAGATGATGAAGAATTTAATTAAAAATAAATAAATATAAAATTTTTATTTAAAAAGATTTTATTTAAAATGTACAAAATTTTTAAACAATAGTAAAAATAGAATAAAAGTAATAAAATGATGTGTATTTTGATGTTGATGATCGACCTTATTTATTTTCAAAATTAAGTATTAAAAGAAATATATATTACTTAAAATAAAAGTAAGTATTTAATTTATAAAGAAGTATATCATATTTGCATCTCAAAATCTTCAAGTAATATTTTATTATTTAATATTTAAATAATACTATTATATTTTTAAACTAAAATATAATATATTTAACTATGTTACAAAATATATTGAGCCGCCCTGGGTGAGGTGTGAGGAGGGCAACTAGAAGCTCATATAGATCAGGCCGTAACAAGCCTAGTTGAGACATTTAACATCTCAAGCACTTACTGCAACCCTTTTGGCAAATTCCTTAAGTCCTTTGTATTTTTGAAGAGTTTTGGCAGTACTTATTGCATTTTTTGATGAGATCTGTGCATCCTTTACCTTTAGCATGCTAAAAGGGCCAGCTTGTACGCGTACGTATGCCGCGTAATATATATTTAAATGTTTCCACCATATTCTCATGATCCAGATCTCAGATTAATATACGTACGAAACTTCATACGCTGAAAGGAAAATATATTTCGTACGAATGTGTAGGTCACGACATTTGAATTAAGCTCCATGGATACATGATTCTGTTAATCAAATATGTACCTAGCTTTCATATAGTTGATTTGCATTAAGGCAATATATTACAAGGCCAGGTACGTACGTGACTAAGTTGATATATATGCATATATATATATATATCGATCGACTTCCAATTATGTTTAACTTGTAGGAAAGTATAAATATTTTCATGATAAGCAAAAACAAATCATTCGCATGCGTGCATATAACCTGCCACATAAGACTCGAGATCAATATAAGTACTGACTATGACGACTCATATTTCTTTTTTACGAACTTCAAACGTATGATTAATATTTTTGTTTGTTCATGTAAAAATGATTATTTTATAATTTATTTATAGGAAAGAATGAACAAAACTCCCATTAAATTACGATGCCATTTCATGTGAGGAAAATAATATTATGCCGCTTAAATTAATTACCTGATCCTCATTTGACCGCCCTTGATTTTATTTTATTTTTTTACTTAATAATTGGAATTAGCGACTATATATTAATATATTGATATTTAAAGGTATATATTTAAAAAGAATGAAATGAAGTCTTTGTTATAATATATATGTTAATTAAAGATGTTTAAAAAAATTATATGTATATATATCATTTACACTAATTTAGGAGACACCCAACGATCAAACCTGGGCGGCAGCAGCCCTTCATGCAATATCCTTTTCTCTTTCAGTTCCAGCAACGTCCCCTCCAAACTTGCAAATTAGGGAAACGTCAATGCTGAAATTAACAAACTAGAAGATATTAAGTGATTACAAAAAAATTTGGCTGCAGTTGATCATGTTCTTTATTTTAATTTGTTGGTAAAGTACTTTCTTAGTAAATGAAGCATGCATGAAAAATGAATGGTATATACGGCCTGCGCATATTGGTATCTATCTCAATTCAGGCCCACTTTTTAAAAATGAATACAATTATTAACATGGATCATTATTGATTCAGCTTGGAGGCCGTTGAGCTAACTAGCTAGCTAGCATTATAAATTATGGTAAAGACTGAATTAAGAATTATTTTCCTAGGATTCAAAGGGCATATTTCGTGAATATATAGAACAAGCAAGGCAGCTAGCTGTCTTGAGTACGTAATTCAGTTGAACTCATACATATATATATATATATATGATATATATATATATATATATATGGGTGAAGAAGTCGAGTGGTTCATTAAAATATAACATGAAAATTTTGTGAATGGTAGTAAAATTTGTGGTGTGTGGGTTTATCATGTGTAGATTTTTTCTTATTTTAATGTGCTAATTATTTATCATAAGCGACGATTAAATTATAACTAATTCAAAAGGCCATGTACTGGCAGCTATCTTGGTAGGGAAGGGCATGCCCTATCAACCAGAAGGACAAGAGCATGCTCATCATAGGCTTAATTAGTTCAAAATGTTCATTCATTTGAATGACAGTTAAGTCAAGAAGTGCATGCTCATCAACCCAAAAAGGACAAGAAAAATGGGGAAAAAAAGTCAAGAGTGGGATGGTCTAAATGCTCTGAATACTTAAAAAGATACCCAAGAAACTTCATGGAAGCTGATGATCAAGAGGGTGGGGGAGCATAAAAAGCTTAAGGAGTTGACAAAATGCCTAGAGCTTTTGACTCGAGGACACACACAAGGAACTCTATATGCTTTGCAATTTGTATAGTTTTAGAAGTGTTTTTTTTTTCCCTTTTCTGGTCCCCCAATGCCACTAATGAAATGATCAAAAGCTAGCACTTTTTTTTTTTGACATTATTTTTTCAAGTACAAGTCGTTGGCAAAAGGCGGATGGCCATCACATTCCATATTAAATATATGCTTGCCATTATCACAAAGCTGCCCTCTAAATTTCTAGATTACGATCCTCCACCTACAATGCTAATTGGCTTCTCACTCTTGAAATGTCGTTCAAACTGACTATTTGCATGAAGTAGTACTCCTTTTTGAAAAGGCTGATCAGCCCAAAATCCTGACCTAAGAAAATGCAGTTTAATTCGAAGACTATTGCAGCAACCAAATTGGATATATATATAAATCTCTATAAATGAAATATTAATGGTGTATATATGAATATTGGCAGAACTGATCTCTAGCTACCTTCACTAGAATAGTCTTTTATTGCATAATTAGTCAGAGAATAAAAACATGATACAATATGATTTCTTGACTGTTTCATGTACTCTGAATTCATACATGTGTCATGAACGTCATACTACGATTGCAATACTAGTGAAATTTCTGATAAAATTCTATTCTTTTGTATACGTGATTGGTGATCATTTACTAATTGTCGCAAAAATTTATGATGGAAATGGATGAATTTAATGATTTAATTAGTAGAATATTGTTCATTTACCATTGTTTTATCTCATCTGGTCAACACGTAAACACCATTCAAACAAAAATTAATATCTTTCAATTTTAAATTTCAGATTTTTCAACTTCTCCATTTAATCATTATTACAACTTTTGCAAACAAAACGTTTTTTTTTTTCAAAATTTAAAATAAAAATGATACTAAAAGATTATATTAATATAACCCTCTTTTAATTTTATAATTTTTTTATTCAACATTTTCTCTCCTTTCCTAAAATCTCATAAAAATCTCAATTCAAAATATTTCAGTAATACTACCATTCAAAAAGTATTTCGTTACGTTTACTATTTAGTACATACTTATCAAATGAAGCCTAACTCATTGTCAAATTAAAAAGCTAAATGCTTTATTGCAAAAAATGGACTAAGCTGATTAATTTCAGCGACTAGTAGAATAGGATACGTTTAAGCGAGGAAAAGATCAAAAAAGTACAAAAAAAAATCACGCGCTATTCAACTGCTTTTTGGCGTACCTTCCAAGAGATATAAAAAAACAACGTCCTGATAAGCGGCGGTTTAGATTAGAAATGAGATGTTATTAATTTATTTTAAATTTATTATTATATATTTTTTAAATTTTTATATAAAATATAATTTTTTTAATTTTTATATAAAAAATATAAATTTTAGTACAATTTTTTAAAATTTTAATATATGTTTTTCAAATGATCTTAATTCAAATTTTTAAAATTTTTAATATAATAATAATATTAAAAAATAAATTAAACTATCTCATTCCTCAATCCAAACCAGAATTAAATCAGCGATACTTTGAACGAAACATTAGAGTTTAATTTTAAAGATGATCAATTTCCATAACTTCTGATGACAAAAAAAAAAAAAAAAACCCCGAAAGGTAATTCCTCGTGTCTCAGGCAACTAATTGTCAAGAAGGCGCGCAAGAGGTAATTAAAACATCTCTAGCTAGCCATTGTAAACAGCCAACCTGAGCTTATGATGCTGCGCTAAAACTACTTTCTACTGATTATATTTGTGATGTTTTTAGGACCATGACTTCAAATGGAAATTTAGACAAGCTTTAAAATCGAAATATATAGGCCGGTTGCTCCATTGATAATACCCGCATTATGCTCATCAATCAGCTGCGCAATTTACACATCTCTGCAAAGGGTATATTATGCGTATATTTAATTTTTGTATCCTAAGGTACTAAACCAGTCAGACCATGTGAATTGTACGCCAACAACCACAATTTCTTGGACAATTTAACATGCATTCAGCACGCATATATATCTTGATGTGATAAGATTGCCTATTTATATATATGATCTGCTGAATCTCCAATCCACAGAGAGAGAGAGAGAGAGAGAGAGGTTTTGTCAGATGGAGACGTATTCTTTTCTTTATGTTTGATTTGGCAAGAGGGCAATGCACCTTTCGTGACCAGTCAGAATTAAGCAAATTAACAAAGAATATTGGTGACCACAGATCTTTCACATTCACGAACACTTATCCCCAAATATATATGTACTTAATATGCAACTAAACAAACTTAAATTAACAGAACAAGTTAGCCATGCAGCTAGGCTTCTCCCTGCACCCACATGAGAGACTTCTCCATATATAATATAATCATGTACGTAGTATATATATAATAATCCCATGTCATTAATCTCCCACGAACATCTGGACAAAACAGCACCCTAAACAACATCTAAAGCTACTCGACTATCTTATTTTTCTCAATTTTCAAATTGTGGTCAGTTTGTTACATTTTGATAGGCTAATGTCCAGAATTAAGAACTATTAACTAGCCGGCAAAGTAATTAATTAATAATTATCTAGGGAGAGTTCCCCAAGTATGGAGCAATCTGTTCTCTAGTATTTTCCTGAAATCCAAAAGCATTGAGAAATTCATCATCATGGGATTCAAACTCAAAATCCAGACTAACTCCGTCCTGTTTGAGCACTGATCCTTCTCCATTAGTGCCGGACCATGTCTCCAAAGCCAAAGTAGATGAAGTTGAAAGCGTTCCAGACAGATGATCCCGAGATGATGTTGTAGTACTAGTGCTGTAATTCTCATGACTTGTGTGAAAATCTGAAACTAGCATATGATTCGAAATAAGCTCATCATGATGAGTTTCATGATCCGAAACAAGACCGTGGAAATCAAGCTTTTGCATGTTGTCATCTGCTGGATATAATGGCAATATATGGGAATTTGTATCAAAACATGCTGAGTTCCCATAATCATAGGTTTCAGCCGCAGGATTTATTGAAGCCCAAAACTGTGCCAAGTTGAGATGATTGATATTGTTAGTTTTCTGATTGTTATTGTCAGTACTATTTCCTGCCAATAATACCTTTTTCTTCAACTTGGTGTTCCAGTGGTTCTTAATATCATTGTCTGTTCTACCCGGCAGTTGGGAAGCTATTACAGACCACCTATTCCCAAGAAGTACATAATATTCGTAAAACTCTGGAAGTAGTACCATATTAAAATTATTTTAGGAAATAAAAAATGAATAAAAAGTGAATATCGATGAATTGACTTGCCTACTTCCAATGCTACCATAGAGAGTGCAGATAACTTTGTCTTCCTCCTCGGTAAAGCTTCCACGCCTGATGTCTGGCCTGAGATAATTCAGCCATCTGAGCCGGCAGCTCTTACCACAGCGTTTAAGGCCTGAAACACAGAAGAAACATCTTTAGGGCAAAAGGGTTTCGAGGAAACGTTCATAGAATAACGAAGATCATATGCTAGTTTCTTTGAAAGAGGGGATCCAAAGAAAAAGCGCAAGAAATAATTAAGAAAAGGAGAAAGAAGATGAACGGATCAGAGACCTGCTTTGTGAGGCAAAGCAATCCAATTACCACCAGTGCCATGTTTCTCGAGGTAGTCCTTTAGAGTGGCATCTTCTTCAGGGGACCAAGGCCCTTTTTTCACGTTGGCTTTGTCGCAACATGGAGCTCTGCCCATGTTCAAATTCCCTTACTAGATTAATTAAACAGTAGAAAAGCAAAGCTTAAGGGAAAAAGAGAGACAAGAGACAGAGAGAGATGATTGCAGAAGTGAACATGCTTCAATATGGTTTTGAAGATGGATAAGAAGAGCTTTTTGAAGTTTGACTTAGTCCGACTCTCTGACCACTCCATTTTAACCTTTTTCTTTAAACTATCCAACCGATTTGTTGGCTTCCATTATAAGTTTAAGAGATAGATCGGGCCCAGTCAATATTGTTGGTGCTTGAGGAAGCACACAGTTTTCATGCTTTTGCTGTCAAATTGGAACCTATTAAAGGCACGAACTAATAACGTCGGTAGGGATGTAAATCATCCGGTCTGGTCCGGTTCGGTTTAGTTCGAAAAATTTGTGGACCGATTCCAGTCCAATTTAGTCCAGGGACGGTCCAATTCGGTCCAAGGGCAGTCCGGTCTATACAGGTCCGGTCCAATTCGGTCCAGGGACGGTCCGGTCCGGTCAAGGAGTGCCCTATATGAGTTAATGGGATAAATCTAATCTAAAATTCTACAATGATCAAATATTTTTTTGGCCCAAATTTAACTATTATAAATTATAATATTTTAATATTATAAGAATATATATTATATATTAATATGTTAGTATATATTATATATTAAGTATGTTAGTAAATTATAATTAATAATACTATTACATTAGTATATTATATATTTATATGTTAGTAAATAATAATAAATTAGTAATAATATATTAAATAATAATAATACATTTATTACTTATAAATTATTACTAATATTCTATATAGATATATTATAATTTATATTTTTATACTATAACTAGTCAACCAATAAATTATAATATGTTAATATTATAAGAGTATATATTATATATTAATATGTTAATATATATTAATATTAATATTATAATTTATATACTATTTTTATATATACATATATAAATATATATATATGTGAGATTCAGTCCGGTCCGGTTTGGTCCAAGGGGAGAAATTCTTTGAACCGGGACCGGACTGGAATTAATCGTCCAACAAACTCGTCTAAGTCTCTTTTATGGGGTTGTAAATAAACAAACTCGTTCAACAAATTATGTTTGGGATTGGGTCAGTTAAGTTTGACTCGATTTGCATATTGAATGAGTCATTTATGAATGTAAAATGATCAATTATGATTATTAAACGAGGCAACTCAAATAAATCTCGATTAACTTTTTATTTATTATTCTTTATAGTTTTTTATTGGTTATGTACGTTTAGATGTTGAGACGAGTTAAAATAAGTTGAGTTATTTATGAATTGTTAGGGTGTCAAGCTTGTGACACTTCGTAGAACATACAACCAATGATGAATGGGTGGCCTCATTTTTATTTATTTATTCAATAATTGTATTCTACAATAGATAAAGTAAAGCTAGCAGTTGTAAATAAATGATTTCACCACGAGAAACAAAACCACTGAAAGCAATAATATATTGTTGACAACAAAAATCATAAAGGGTTAATATTGAAACAAGTAAAGGGTTAATAGGGTATGTGTTGGAATTTAGATAGTTAGATTTACCTCTCTTTTTTAGGAATCTAACTATGTATTAGGGTCCTTCCCTTCTATAATGAGTTGCGGCACCTGCAGAAAACAAATAAATTAGGTAATTGATCAGTTAATTTATAAAGAAAGTGATTTAAACAAAACTGTATAAACAATCGATCCATTTATGTTACCAATAAATATAATAACTAGTTCATGTAAAGTTGCTCCAATATAATAACTAGTTCATATAGGAAAAAACTAGGCAGCTAGCCAAGTGCTCTGTCTTTGTTAAATTACAGCCAAGTAGAATGTCCCTAGAGCACTAGTAGTTCAGTAGTACTAGTACTACGACAATTTGACTTTCAAGCATATTTGGCTTAACTCATTTTTTAAACCTTGTGTGGGACAAAGATGTTCTTCTCATGAACTACTTGGATCCCATCCCATCTGTAACTATCAATATAAAGTTACTTGATATTCCACTAACAAAGCAATGCTTTATCTTAAGCACTTGCTATATAGCTTCCTGGTTAATAGCATCAAGTGTATGCGACATTTCAATTTCATTTGAATTTCCTTTAGCTTCAACCCCCGTCGAGAAAGACAGAAGCACACTACAAAATAGAAAATACTTTTTAAGTATAAAGTACAAGTAGACATCAATGAGGTCATAATCTTATTGAGTTATTAATTTCCTAAGACCAAGCCCAATCCTAAAGTTTTCATTCATTTAAAATAGAAAATCTAAACCAAAGAGAGATTCAGGGAAGAAAGGTTAATAGCCAGCCTAGGTAAGTCGTTCAATGGTTGCCTTTCATGCATATCTTAGTATTTTCTCTTAACTCTTGTCAAAGTAGGTTCTCCCCCACACATTAAACTATTATTTTATTTAAATCACTATGAAAAATAAACAAAGGCTATCTTTAAGGTTGTGAATCAAGCAGGAGAATAATGGTACTTCAACACAAAGGTTGTTAGGTAGCTCTCACAAAATAAAAGGTCTGATGCATGATAGAGTTTAAAAGAGCTCTCACAAGATATAAGGTTTGTTGCATGACAGAGTTAAACATGCCAACCCCCATTACTATTTCAGCAATTTAATGTTTCTCGAAACATTAATATTGAAATGCATTAATATATTTAAAGTAGGACCAAAAAAAGACATCCAACATTGCGGACACAAATAGCGGATGATATATGGAAGCATCTCTAACAAAATATACAATTTTCAAAAAAAATATGCATGGAAAATAATATTGCAACTTCTAACCATACAGAAATGCAACCAGAAATATTACAAACCAAAAAATCAGCAGCTTCTTTTTTCATTAAAAGAAAATAAGACAAAAACATTCTCCTAATTCTGACATTCAACTTGAAGCGAAGGTTAAGTATAAGACACCAGCCCTAATGAAAAGAAACCACCAAATTTGACCAATTAAAATATAAAAATGCACAACAAATAAACCACACGTAAAGTCCTTGAAAAAGATAAGCCACTTCTATATAATTACAAGGATAAATCCTGAGCAAATGTGTGACGATCCGATATTTTCTCCATTTGATTAATCATACTTGGGATAGTTATATTTACCTTAGAATTATTCTTGACATTTTATTGAAACTTTTTCCAACTATAAGTTGCTAATAACACTGCCCACAAAGGTAGGAAAGAAATTATTCTATTTTTGGAAGAAACACATGACAATTGGAGGAAGGAGATGAAAACACAAACAATGGAATTTCTTTTGGGAGTTTCGGCCATGAGAGAGATATTAGAAAATAAATGGGGACATATGGAAATTGTTTAAGAATTTGAGTATTTGGAGGTTACGACTTGGACTTAGGAGACAAGGAATTCTTCTAGATTTCTTTTTACCTTGCTAGGAAGATAAGAATTCACAGGTGGAAAATGATGATTGGAAGAAGAGAAGAACCAAAATATTAGATATTTCTTAGGGATGGATTTCGGCTAAGGTGATTCTAAATAGAATTCCAATTGGTTCAAAGTCAAGGGAAGACACATGACTTGAGGTGAACTTGCCTAGAACAAGAAGGTAAGTAGAAAAGAGTGTTTTTTTACCTAGCTAAAAGTGGCCAACAAAAATGATAAGGAAAAATAAGTGAGCACCGACTTAGGCATGGCACCACCGACTTTGGCATTGTGTAATCGACTTTGTATTTTGTTCTCTTGAAATATTTTTGTAATACTTATGATAACTTGCCAAGTGTAGGGACAAGTGACACCACTAGGTTAAGATAAGCCCTAAGTCATCTCAAATGTAAAGGAGAGGAATGGGTATACTAAGGTCTAATAGAGATAGGTGGCATGGCAAGGGAGCTTCCATGTGATTTTTGGATTTGTTTTCACCCCTTTTAACTTAGGAAAGTCGACCACTATATATATAAGTAATCCCCCTCCATATATATAAGTTGGAAACTCATCGCTAAATCCACTTGGAAAATCCTCTTAGTTTTCGCACACTTAGCCCTACAACCACTTTACAAGGCATTTTGGGTGATCTTTCAAAGGCATTTCCAAGACAAATTATCCTAAGCCCTTAAAGAAATTTGTAAGTGCACTTATAACCCACTTTTAGTATTTACTTGTGTATTTAGAGTTAATATATGAATGATATTTCATTTGAGTACTTAATATGTTCATAGGATATATTATGTTTGTACTAAGTTGATTTTAGTAGAAAGTAGTATGATAAATGGAAAAAAAGTATTCTAAAGAGCAAGGATTTAATGTAATAAATTGTAGATTGAGGATTGGATGAAGATGTGTGATGTTGAAATGATAAAAAAGCCAAGCTAAGGACTTATAGGGTTTAAGCTTTGGTGGAATATCTTAGGGTATTATTAGTTTTATTTTTTTTAGATGAATGATATGATAATTAAATTAAGTTAGTGAGTGATTGAGAAAAATTTTATGGATTAATTATCTTGAAGAGTAGTGGAAGGATTAAAATTATTTGGTTGTGGAATGACTATTTTGGATAAGAAATGAATTGAAGAAAAATTAGTTTACTAGGTAAAGGGAGGTTTCAGCTATGGCTAATTTACCTAGTTTTTGAAAATTTTCAAAATATGATAATAAGAGAATAAGTTGATTTTAAGGAAATGAAGAGAAATTTAGAATTTATCATATCATGATATTCAGCCTACACCTATTAGGGTTAAGGTTAGATGATTTTCCTCTAAACGAATTGTTTATGTTTTAATTAAGAAAGAATCATTACTATAAGTTGATATGTGTAAGTCATGTGTTAATAAGGCATGTCCTATATGTTATATGACCCATGAAAGTATGTAGCATGCATTCAAAAGTCTAGTAATGCATGCATGTCTTATTTCGTCATAAGCTTTTTTTTGTTTTGAGGTCATACCATTTTTTCTAAGAAATAAGATCACAAAATTTTACAAGAACAAGAAATGAATAAGAAAAGAATATGAATATGAAAAGTCGCGTCATGAAGGTAAAAGCGATTCGATCCGCCATTGTAAAATGAAAATCGTGTCATGACGGTGAAGACGATTCGATCTGCCATATAACTGACATGACTTGAGAGTGAAGACGATTCAATTTGCCACCATGATAAGAAGAATCATGTCTTGACGGTGAAGACGATTCAATCTATCGGATGACTGGCGTGAATATAAAAACTGACGGTGAAGGCGATTTGATCTATCGTCGAGGTTAAGACTAAAATTTGCATAAATAAGAATGAAAACATGAAAATTATGAATTTCATGAAAAAGATATGTCATGTCACAAAAAGTTGTGCACTCGTGTCAACTAAGTCATTTTTTTGAAAAAATGCAAGTTTTTGTAAAGAGATGCACAAGTCATGTTTAAGTCATGCATAAGTCGTAATTAATAAGTTCCATGCTCATATCATGTGCATTTATGTGCTATCTGTATATATTGTTAATGCTTGTATTATGTTATTTCTGCACTTATTGAGATTTCTCGAAATCTCATTTTTTAAATTTTATCTATCATTACTCTCAGAATGGTAGACTTGGTTGTAGGAAGATATGCAGATAGGGAGACTCGGACCTACCAAGAGATTCACGCGAGCACTGAGGGGCTCGTTGAATATTCTCTTTTTGATGACTACGCCCCTCCTATATATGACTATTTGTTGGAGGTTTTGAGACAACACACTTCCACATCAGCAAAGGAACGACTTCGCATTGGGTGTTGCCTGTCCTTGAGCCCTGATGGCTCATTGTCCCTAAGCGGTGTCTATATGACGCTAGTAGAAAAATACCCCCAACAAGATCTTGAAGTTAATATGAATAAGTTTCACTATGGAAGTGAATACAAAGAAGTTATGAAAGAGCTTTTTAGTGAGAAATGATAACTATATGACAAGTTATGTTGATATTTTGGAAAAATAGTTCGGTAATACTTGGTCCTCTATGGGATTGTAAATATTAAGTTATGGGATTATGATTATGTTTTGTCATGTGATCATTGTGCAAAACTAGATTTTTTTTGCATATTTCATAAATAACCTTGTTCCACTACGAGACTCATTGCATATTACTCGTAAATTAGATGCATGCATATTATGATGTGTACAAAAGCTATGTAACCTATTGTTACATGTCCTGACGCTTCGATTTACATAAGATCACAAACGTAAATTGAGGATGTTACAAAATGAACTACTGAGCTTTATTCATGAAGATAAAATCTATCAAAAACTATATGCCTTTTGTTTTTTTCAAATGTTTCAGGTACAACTCATGAGAAATGTTTACTTCTCACAAAACTCATTCCAAAAAAATCATGAATCATTGTAATGGGTTGGAAGGAGATATATATATATATATATAAAGAACTAACCTAGATTTGAATCTCAAAGTCAATTAATGTAAATAAAAAAAATTGACTTTTTAAGCAAGTACTTAAATCATGGATATGAACTTTTGATCACCATCAATAACGCATTTTTGCAACACTCCAAAAGGAGAATGCAGGAAAATTAAAAAAAAAAAAATAGATGGGGGGAACAATTAATTCTTTAGTTCGTCATTATTGTTAATGTCTTTTGGCTTAAAATGGAAATGACAATGTGAGTAGATAACAAACACCATAAAATATTGATCTCGGATTACTCTCTACATGCATAAATGGCAGAACAATGTACTCTTCATATTTCCAAACAAAGAAAAAAATACATTAAAGAGAATCCGTAGAACATAACTTGACCATATAAAAGTGGATACCAAGAGCTTCTAGTACTCTCTTACAAATTAGTCAATGGCATTGACGGCCAATACTATAAATAAAGGTAAGTTGAGGGAGGAAAAATGGCATCCATCATTTAAAAGAAAAGAAAAGACCGAGAAAGAAAAATCCAAGGAAGATCATAAATGAGTTTGACATTTTTTTTCGATTTGATTTGCTTGCTGATGTCTTTGCTACAATGGCTGATAGAATCTCAAGGTCCACCAAAGTCTTTCAACATCATGGAATATGGTGCAATTGCAGATAGAGCCACAGACAACACTAAAGTAAAATCTATATGCATGCATGCTGCATTTAAGGCTTTTTAACTTAATGGAATTTTTTCTATGTTTTTTTATAAAATAATAGGCATTTCTGAAGGCATGGAAGGAAACATGTGAATGGAAAGGAAGGGCAAATTATTTGGTCCCACTAGGAAAAATATTCATGGTGAAGTCCATAATGTTTGAGGGTCCTTGCAAAGGGCAGATAGGATTTGTGATCAAAGGGACTCTCAAGGCTCTAACAAATCCATCCAAGTTCTTAACTGACAAATGGATTAATTTTAGATATGTAAATGATTTGATAGTGAGTGGTAGTGGCACCTTACACACCCAAGAAAATGTGGCTTGGCCTTATAATGACTACTGCAAGAATCCTCATGAGACAGAGATATACTCACAAAAATTGCAAGACAAAATAGCAGTACTGCCATATTGATTCATCTTATAAAAATGTTAGTAGCCATGGTTATATTACCAAAAACAAAATTTATTGCTCTCCTCTTGTGTCATTGCTTTCCATGAGAAATCCAAAAATTCGTCAATTTGTTGGACAAATTGATGATTTGAAAATAGAACCCAAAACCCAATACTAATCCGATTACCAAAAACATACAACCACCATATGGAACTATGACTTTTCAACTTCCAATGAAAACCATGAAATCATCAGACGCTCATTTTAAGGCCAAGACCAAAGTACAATTCCATAACTTCCATTATCACAGAAAGACCAATCTCAATTCAAATATCAAACACCCGATATATAGCACCTAAAGATGAATATTTGCCTCTCTTTTTTAGTACACTTATCCAAATTTAACCATATATGAACAAAATGCAATTAAAAAAAGGCAAATAAGTACATGTACATGTATAAAAGTGCTTGAACATAATTAATTAAATGGGTTTATGTGCTTGGCCTACAGGATGTTAATTGTATTTTTTTAACTTACCATTTTTCTAATAGAGGTACTCAACACCAAAAAAGCCCCAATTAATTTATGTTTATTATACAATTAATTAACAAGGAAAATAAGTTCATCTGTTCAATCAATAGACAACATGAACAACATACAAGGAGTAGTACAAAACAGGGCAATCTAGAAGCCAAAATAAAGGCAAAATATGATATTTGAACAATTTTAACAACTAATTAACCTAGCCAAACAAGAGAAAACAAACCGAAGCAAGAGATTGAAGCTAGGGTATAGGACTTACCCCAAAATCCAGTAAAATCGAAGGTAGGGTTATAGAATGAGAGATTTCTACCTATGTAAAGGGAAAAGTGAGAGAGAGAGAGAGCTGAGATGGATACTAAGCAAAGAGAGGGACTAAGTGAGATCATTTTATAGATCTAGAGAGAGAGAGAGAGTGTGTGTGTGTGTGTGTAATTGAGAGAAAGAGAGACTCACCTTGAAGGCGAGGAGACGACAGCGCGTTAGTAGAAGGAATCACGAAAGATCTCGATCTCTATGGATTTGTTTGTAGGTAGCTGCCAGAAATAGATGGAGAAGAACAAGATGGAGGGGGTGCAATCGCATGAAGATAATGAGCTCGAGGCAAAGAGATGAGGAGGTGCAATCGCATGAAGAGAGAGAAAGAGATAGAGAGCTAAAGAAACAAGAAGAGAGAGAGAGAATCGCGGAATTGGGGGTGCGCGGGAAGAAAGCAGGAATTAAACATACATTGTAACTTATTATAATGAAAACTAGTCACGGCTAAATATAAATAAACTGTCACAACAAACATTTTTCAAGAACAAAAAAATCAATCAATTATATTTGTTATTGTGAAGACTAATTGTCGTCATAATAAGATCTATCTTCGTGGAAAAAATATTTACTCCACAAAGCACATTTTAGCCTGGCCATGATAGTTTTGACAACAAGACTTCGTGACAAAAAATCATATAGTTTGTCACATATATATCATTTGATACAAAAGTTTTTGTCACCAATATAAACTTGTGGCAAATAATACGTTTTCATGTCACGATTAGCTTTTGTGGTAATAGCTCACTTTTTGCCACGATCTACTGTCGTAGATATCTAATTTGTGGCAAAAATTAAAATCTGTTGTAGTGTGTTGAGTTGAAAAATATTGTGAATTTCACGTGTAAAGAAGTAATCTTGAGTTGAGTGATATTTAATAATTTGTGAATTGTGTATTTGAATGTTAGGTTAGACTTAAATTTAAACTCAACTAAGATGAGTTTATATTAGAGCAGCAAGGCAAAAGCTCTTGCAAGAATTCAGATCCTAAGAATGCAGTTGCTCGTGCCGACATCAACGAATTTGATGCATAGCAACATTCATCATCAAATGGAATTGCCACTTGTAATAGTACCATAGTTCATTTATCAAATGGTCCTCTTTTTAGTTGATTTGTTATGTACTATTATGTAATTTTAGAGGTTGTTAAATTTGATAGTTAGCTACAAGAAAAATGAGTATTTGTAACGGATTATTTGCGACGAAAATAAATATTTGCAATGAAAACAGACTCATTTTGGCAATGAATAATTATTTTGGCAAGAAATCGTTGGCCATAAATAAGCAATATTCTGGTAGCGGCACGCTGTATAGATAGGTAGGTTGGAATATTCCTTAATTTGTTAGAAATGTTGCTCTATTCTGTATAAAGTAGCAGCACTGTAAAGTTCTTTTGATTATCTAATCATTGAATATAGTAGCATTTTCCAAATTCTCTCTTATTTCGCTCTTATTCCTCTACTCGTCTTGCATGATATCAAGAGCCTTAAAGTGAGAACTTCCCTCCAATGGCTACGGATCAAAACTTTTCTCCCTTCCTCAACTTCACCAGCATTACCAATCTCTACAGAGTTGACCATATCCATAGCCCTTCTCTCTCATTGGTCCCTGACCTCCTTACCAGTGAGAAGTATTATACCACTTGGTCAAGAGTTATGTGTCGAGCTCTTTGTGCCAAGAACAAACTTGATTTCAACAATGGCACCCTACCACACTTCATGATGCAAGAAAAAGGTGCAATGATCTCGTTGTTTCCTGACTTCAAACTCCATTAACCCTTCACTTAAATCCAGCATTGCTCTAATCAATAATGCTTCCCAGATTTGGGGTGGGCTTAAAAAAAGATTTACCCAGCAAAATGGTCATCAAAAGTTTTCAACTTAAGAAGGCATTGATAGGTTTGCAACAAGATTTTGAATCTGTTAGTGTTTGCTTTGAAAATTTTAAAACTTTATAGGATGAACTTCACATATGTGATCCCATGCCAAACTTTACTTGTTGCAAATTAGCTGTATTACTTGATAGATACTAGAGGGATTGTGTCATCCAATTTCTCATGGGTCTGAATGACTCTTCTCAAGTCACCCATGACCAAATCATGCTTCTAGATTCTTTGCCTCCCTTCAACAAAATATTCTCCATAATACAACAGAAAGAAATGCAACACATTATGCTTTCTACTCTCCTTTCATTAGACTCAATGGCACTTGCTGTTAAATCTTCTTCCAATTCTTATAGACCTTTTTCCAAATCTTCTCAACCATCCAAGCGAGACAGATCATTTTGCACTCACTGCAAAATTCAAGGGCATACTCTTGAAACCTGCTTCAAGGCAAGATATGCCCAAGTCCTCGTTTGGCTATATAGAAGACAAGTGCTATAAGCTACATGGCTATCCTCTTGGCCACAAACTCCTTATATAAGAGTTCTTTTAGTGTCCCTTTTTGTTTATTTCAAATTAATTTTTGTAAAACAACTAACCCATTCATTATTTTGCTATTTTCTATTTCTTTCACAATTTTGGTTCATCCATAATCTTTTATCATGGACCACGATTGGCATAGGTGCAATAAAAGGTGGTCTATATCATTTGCTTGTTGTACATATACCTCCAACAGCTCTCTTAGATCATTTTCCTATTTCCTTATATAAGAGTTCTTCTATTTTAGCTACTTTCAAACTTGTTAATCTTGTTTATGATATTTGGCATTGTCGAATGGGTCAACCCCTTTTTCAAGATTACAAGTAATTCATGACCATTTCACTATTTGTCATGACCATGTTTCTGCTCTTTCCAATATTAATCCCTATCTGTTTGCCCTATTGCAAAACACCATAAACTCTCATTTCTTTTAAGTTCTCATAAAAGTTAAAATAAAATTGAACTTATCCACTTTGATATTTGGGATTTAACTCAGTAGCAGCCTATGATGCTACAAAATATTTTTTATCATTGTAGATGACTACAAGAAGCACTTGAATATATTTACTTAAAGCTAAATCAGACACCAGATCTTGTATTGAGTTCTTGTAATCTGGTTGAAATCTAATTTCATACTAAAATTCAAACACTTCGTAGTGACAATGGGCTTGACTTTTAGATGAAAGAATTCTACAATAAAAAATACATTATCCACCATTGAACTTGTGTGAAAACCCCACAACAAAACAAGATTGTAGAAAGCAAATATCAGCATATCTTAAATATAGCTCGAGCTCTCAAAATTCAATTCAATCTTCCAAACTTATACTAGAATGACTGCATACTCACTATCATTTACATTATTAATCGCATCCCAACTCCTTTGCTTTCCATTAAAACACCCTCTAAATTACTTTTTCATAAACCTCCAACATATTCTCGCATAAGAATATTAGGATGACTTTGCTTTACCTCAATATTATCCTAAAATCGATAAAAAAAAATTGACCCCTGAGGTCAACATTGTGTTTTCCTTGGTTACCCCTTTGGGGTCAAAGGATATAAGCTTTTAGACCTCAATACTAAATAAGTTTTCATCTCTCGAGATGTTACTTTTCATAAGCATGTTTTTCTTTTCATTAGCCACACTACCCTTTACCTTCCCAATTGCTCATTCCTACCCCTTTTTCCTTCCACTTCTACTTTCACTTTTTCCCAACCACTTAACACCTCTTTGCATATCACCTCAGACATCTCCAGCTCACCTCTTATAGTTTTGCACACTTTACCACAATCAGATTCTCCCACACAATTAGAACCTCTCTCATAGTCTGACAGTCCCTCAACATCAGACCCTGCCTCACAATCAAAAACTCCCTCTTCACCTCTCCTTAGGAGATCCACTAGAACCAAACATGCCCTTCAATATCTCCAAGACTTTCATTGTTAGCAAGCAACTTTTATCTCCTCTCCTCAATCTGTGAACATGGCATTAGGTTCCTCAGGTATCTTATATTTCCGTTATTTTCTTCACTTTCTTATCACAAATTGTTACCTGCTTATTCCTTCTTTTCTACTACCATTTCATGACATAATGACCTACTCACTTACAAGCAAATTGCTAAGGATGAAAATTGGTATAAGGCAATGGACATAAAATTTGAAGCTCTAGAGCTTAACAAAACATGGATCCTCACCTAGATTTACCACCCAATAAAATTTTCATTGACTACAAATTTGTCTATAAAACCAAGTATCATTCTAATGGTACAATTGAGAGGAAGAAAGCAGATTAGTTGCTAAGGGATTACACAGCAAGCATGGGTGGACTACCATGAAGCTTTCTCCCTTGTGGTAAATATTGTCACTATTAAAACTATCCTTGTTTTAGCTACTATTAAGGGATGACATTTGCATCAGTTCGATGTTAACAATGATTTTCTCAATAGAGAGCTTGATGAAGAAATCTACATGAAAAGACCTATTGGACATAATAAGGGACAACCTGGCCAGGTCTATAATTGCTTAAAAGCTTGTATTGTCAAAAGCAAGCCTCACGCCAATGGTATGTTAAGCTCTCCACTACTTTATTTAAATTTGATTTAACTCAATCCAGGCTGATTATAGCCTTTTCACTTGCATCACTACTACAAGTTTCACTGAACTTCTAGCATATGTTAATGACACAATAGTTGCCAGCAATTCTCTTGATTCCATTTCAATTCTCATGAATTCTTTGAATACCCATTTCAAGATAAAAGATCTTGGCACTTTGAGGTATTTTCTTGGTATTGAAGTTGCTCGATCTCCCATTAGTATCTACCTCTGCCAAAGAAAATACACTTTGGACCTTCTTGTTGATTCAGCATATTTAGCTTCAAAAAGATTTCCAATGGATTAGAACCAAAAATTATGCAAATCTTTTGGTACACCCTTACCTGACCCCACTCCCTATATACAACTCATTGGAAGGTTGCTTTACCTCACATTAACCAGACCCAGCATTAGTTACCACATTCAAGTGCTAAGTCAATTTATGGACTATCCCTCTTCATCCCATCTTGCTGTAGCCCACAAAGTATTGAGGTACCTCAAAAATGCACCTGGTCAAGGAGTCCTACTTTCTTCCACCTCCTCCATACATCTTAAAGGTTATTGTGATATAGAGTTGGCTTCATGCCCTAATACTCGCAAGTCAATTATTGGTTTCTGTATTTTCTTAGGCCACTCTCTCATCTTTTGGAGATCCAAGAAACAACAAGTTGTCTCAAGATCTTCTGCTGAGGCAGAATACCCCAGCATGGCCTCCATCACCACTGAGTTTACTTTGTTAAGACAATTGCTCGCTGATCTTTGTATCACTCATCCCCAACCTGGTGAGCTCTTCTACGATAACCAAGCTGCTTTATATATTGCAACCAATACAGTCTTCCACAAGAGAACAAAACATATTGAAGTGGATTGCCACCTTATTAGAGATAAAATCAATGAAGGGAGTAGTCTAACTACTCGTGTTCATACAACTTCATAGCTTTTCAACATGTTCACCAAGTCTTTACCTTCTTATCTGTTTTATTCAAACCTCTCCAAGATAAGAATAGTTAATATCTATTCTCCATCTTGTGTGAGGTTATTAAAGCAGCATGGCATAAGCTCTTGCAAGAATCAAATCCTAAGGATGCAACTACCCACGCCAACATCAATGACTTGGATGCACAACAACATTCATCATCAAATGGAATAGTTTCTTGTAATAGTACCATAGTTTATTTACCAAATGGTCCTCTTTTTAGTTGATCTATTATGTACTATTATATACTTTTAGAGGTTGTTAAATTTGATAGCTGTACAGATAAGTAGGCTGGAATATTCCTTAGTTTGTTAAAAATATTGCTCTGTTTTGTACAAAGTAGCAGCATTGTAAAGTTCTTTTGATTATCTAATCATCGAATACAGTAGCATTTCCCAAATTCTCTCTATTTTCACTCTCATTCCTCTGCTCGTTTACTATTCTTACAGTTCATGTTCCAAACAAGGCTTATTGTTTGAATTCTTAGAACTATAATATATAATGAAATTTATAAAAGTCTAAAATTTTAATTATCGAAATTTGCAAATAAAGGTTTTAAATATAATAAACAATAAATCATGTTATTACAAGTCCAATTTTCATTTCAAAATAAGTCATGAGTTGTTCGCGAATATATATAAAATATAACGTATTGATAAGTACGAGCTCGACTCGTGAACAACAGAAATTAAACAATATTCAACGTCCTTTGACCATCTACTACTATTCCCTTTAGTTTGATCGACTTGTTTACGTTCACCACTCTCATCCATCAACCTAATTCTATACGTGTTTTATTTTTATTTTGTAGTAAACTTTATTTGAATTTGAACCAATTTGTGCATGCATGAAATATTTGGTCAAGGTTCACAAAGTTCACTGAAGAAATTACAGCCTTTGGAAGCTGTTCAAGAGTGAGTTATAAGTACTGCACCAAGTAGTGCACCTTGTGGAAATGCAGCTACTGTGATCAGGACAGAAAGAACAGAAGGCCATGGTGGGCGCATGACACAACAGCCACCTTGATAGAATTAGCTAGGAATATTCATTTGTAGTGGACAAAAGTTTGTATTTTTGTATATATGGTGAGCAGAGTTTTATCTCTTTTTGTTGTTTTCCCACTTTTGGCATTTATGCTTTGATCTGTACATGTCCTATATAAAGAATTGTGTATTCTGCTTGCAGTTGAGAATAAGATGAAGCAATTCTTTCCTTCACCATCTATCTCTGGTTTTATCTTCTCTCAAACATCAAGTCATTTTTCATTTCTTTAACAAAGGTGACATGATAAATATTATGGTATTTCGTTCTATCTATATATATATTTGGAATCGCAGTCAAACCCAAGATTTCCTATTTGATTATCATCTCAAACATAATGGGCCATTGATTAATGCAAAGCTCATGATCATCACTTAAAAACAATTTCTCATTTATATTGCCTTTATTAAGCATTCACGTACTTATTTGTCGTGTGAGAGAAATAATTTATTCACAAAATAATTATACAAAAGTAAATTCAAAAAATGATGTGGTTTAATGTGATATGTTAGATTCTAAAATTATATTTATCATAAAATAAATTATCTAAACAATCACATAAAACCATGCATATCACTATGTGGACTTTATTTGTATCCTTAGCTCTCCTCTTATAGCATATAGGCGCATTCACGAACTAGCCTAATTATTACCGCTTGGAAAAAGCTCTGCAGTTTCACATATATCACTAGTGATAAAGAATTTTCAATAGTGATAAATATGACATGATATCTTATATAGTGGAATGAAATTAGTGGGATAATTTATGTGATATATATATATATATATATAGAATTTTCCAGTCTTACCAGTAACAGATCATATCTCAATATTGTCAAGCATGCTGCAGCCTCTATCGTGTCTGAGAAAAGCTTAAATCCTCATTACGTGTCATTGACAAAATTAGAAAAAAAAAAAAAGAGTAACAGTATTTTCCACCTCTGACCTATGATCTCATGCGCCCACCCTATTGATCTCATTTCGTTGTTAATTGGTTCCCTCCTTCAAAAATCATATCTTAATGTTAATTTGAAAGGAAATATATATCATGTGTACATAAGAAAAAATATAAAAAAAATACATGCAGCTTTAATTTGCTGGGAATATTAAGTACTACCAACTTCTAAACCCAACGTACACAATTAAAACATGTCTCTGACTCAAGCCCATAGTCCATGCTTCACCATCAGGATCATGATCATAAACTACATAAAAGGGGTTCAATTTTATGAGGCGCATGCATTGCATGGGATTTCATTGATGTACGTAAATGATCATCATGAGTTTAGGAGTTTTAATTGTAAGCTAGCTTCTGATCATTTTCATTGTGGATTAATTTATCCCCTATTAATATTAAACGAGTACCCTAGACGTACTTGTCATGCTGCATCCACGTTAAATAATATTGTATCGTTTATTTTCTTGTCTAATATATAACAAGCACTACCACGTACGTACGTGCGTGCATGTCTTGATTTCCAATATTCTTTGGCCTTCTCATTCATTTTTCAATTGGCCACCCACCATTCATCAATATATATCAGTACGGTAAAAAAATTAACACTAAACTAAGTATATAACGTATTTTTTTAAATTCTTTCCATACCAAACAGTTCTTAATAAGCAAGAATATTGATCATGATCAATCAATTGTACATGATCTGACACAGAAAAATTAAAGCCACCGGCACGTTGATCATCATGCTGTTTGCTTTCTGTTTCAGCTACTTGCATATGATGCATGAAAGGTCACATGAGGATCATGCAGATAATTAAAGGCCATCTTAGGCTGCATGCAGATGGGCATGCAGCTGATCCGTTTTAATGACGCTGGATCGTTGGTTGCTGCATGGGTTGACCCCCTCAAAACACTGGGTTACTCACTCGTGTTGGACCTCAATTTAATTATATTGCAGTTCTAGTCCAGGATGGGGCGCTCCCACCCAAACCACCTTGGTAATTGGACTCCTTATGCCTTATTTAAAAAAAAAAAAAAAAAAAACTGGTACCCATTCACATAGCGGTCTCGTCTCAAATTTATTAATCAAACATTTACTTATGTACTGTAATAACATCATTACACTTAGGGGTTAACAAAAACAAGGCTATGAACTATAACAAAACCAAGTAACAAAAACAAACCAAAAACAGCAAAAAAACATCAATAAAAAATGTCTAACAAGCTTAAATCAGACCTCCAATCAAGACCAAAGAAAAGCTAAACAAGACTAAGGAAAACCAACCGTAATCATAACAAAAAACAATAAAACCAGAACAAACCGTAAGCCTGAGACAAAACCATCTGACAGCAAGACAAACCCGATAAAACCTGATACAACAGTCGTTGCCCGCAACCAAAAGCTGTATACACTTGAAAATAATAAGCATCAAAACTAGCGTGCACACACCAAGACAATTAGCAACGAATAGCTGGTAAACCCAGCCTATCAACCTGCAAGATACCCTTAAGTAACTGAGGCAACTCCTTAAAATTCATCCAAAGACTAGGCTTATGCCCAAATCCCATTCAAGTAAGAAAATTCGCTCCTAAGTTGCATTCCCTGTAAAAATGGCGCATGACAACCTGCATACTTGAAATAGGACTTGAATTTCTTCCTAATAATCTTCTAGATACCAGATGTTGATAAATAAATTTCACATTACCTATAGACAAGATCTTGGGTATGCTTATAAGTAATGTGCAAATCTCTCTTGTAGAACCGAATTTATAAGATGAGTTAAGCCCATGAATTTTTACATAGTATCAGAGTCAAATTCATGTAGAAATTTATTGGCCTAACTCATCTTATAAAATCGATTCTACAAGAGAGGTTTGCACGTTACTTATAAGCATACTCAAAACCTTGTCCATAGGTAATGTGAGATTTATTCCTTAACACCCCCCCTGATATCATGAGAATGTTAGAAAAAACTACCACACTTTTAGTGGTGAGAGTTTTGCGCATATATATATATATATATACATTTACAGATTGTATAATGTAATTATACATAAATGTTGATTACAAAAGAAATGGAAAGAATTAGCTAAACAGGCTCCTATAATTGAGGGTCAAATGTTGCACATATGGAAGGTCGTAGATTAGGGCAGAGGATCCTCAACACCAGGTACCACATCGGCCCTTTTGAAACCAGCTCACAATTAATAGAGAGTCCATATGCGCTTCCACCTTATTCAAACACATCTCTCTGCAGAACTTCAAGCCATGGTAAAGTGCCATAAATTTAGCATGATTATTTGTACCATCCCTAAAAAAATTAGCAAAAGCAAATTTGACTCTACCATACTCATCATGGATGACACCACCCGGCCCCATGGGTCATGAATTTCCAAGACAACTACCATCAATATTCAACTTAACCCATCTAGAAAGAGGATTTTTCCGTTTAAGAAGGCATACTAACATTCTTTTAAGAGGCTTCAAAGGGATAGAAAATGCCTGGAGTATACCTTCATCACCATCTTTGCATTTACGACCTGCTCGAATACGGACTCCAACCCAAGCAGCAGCTACCTTTATTTTTTTTTATTTTTTTATGAACAGCTGCCTTTATTGATAACCATAGAGAATCAACAAAGTTACATTTCCCTTTCATTTGAACTGCCTTACATCGCCAAACCAAAGGGACCAAGTAATTATATATAATTGGACTCCATATGCTTGCTAGTTGCTAATAATAAATTATATCATCTTGTTTTTCTGGGTATGAGGAGCTGGAGGGAAACAAATCTCAATGTTTCATTCTTGGTCTTAAAATATGGTTCTCAATTTGACGCCAAACAGAACAGCGATTATTCTGCAGGCTAATTTCAACAGATGAATTCACAGGGAATAACATAAGAAATTCGTCCAAAATACAGAAAATACGTCTCTGAGAAAAAAAAAATGAATATTACCAAATCAAAAACTGTCGAAAATCAATCTACAAGCCGAACTGTATAGCTAAAATTCGTCTATAACCGAATTTTACCAAAAATGGCAAAATCCCGAAAATAACATAAAACTGAAATTCAAAATAAAATAAGCAATTTGCGAAAAATCTGGAATAAATCGGAGTCCAATCTTCCAGTCCTTAAGCTTACTATACTCACCAACAAGAAAACGATCACAAGTTAATACAGTTCAAACAAAATCACCAACATCAAAAAGTACATGACGACGATGACTGTTAACCCGAGTCTTGTACTTGGTATTGCTCTCATGAATGGCCAGTTTCACATGCTCATGGATACTCCGAAGATGCTCTGCCATCTCATCTGCTTTAGGACTAAAACGTCCTACATTTGGAATAGGGGCTAAATCCAGCACCTTAGACGGGTTCCAACCATAGACGATCTCAAATGGGTTTAGGCCTGTGGTTTTATTTTTCGATCTGTTATAGGCAAATTCTGCCTGAGGTAAAGCCAAATCCCACTGCTTCGGCTTAGTTCCTACCAAACACTTCAAAAGGTTGTCCAAACTTCGGTTTACCACCTCGGTCTGACCATCCGTCTGAGGGTGGTAGGCACTGCTAAAATTCAACTGTGTCCCCAATTTCCCGCACAAGCTCTTCCAAAAATGACTAATGAACTTAGAATCACGATCGGAAGTGATGGTTCGAGGAACACCATGTAAGCGCACTATCTCCTTGAAGTAAAGATGGGCAATCCGAGTAGCATCCATAGTCTTCCTGCAAGTTACAAAATGGGTCATCTTGGAAAATCTGTCAACCACAACAAGGATAGAATCCGAGACCTGTTGGGTGCGAGGTAAGCACAATATAAAATCCATGCTAACATTTAACCAAGGTGCTTCAAGAACAGGTAAGAGAGTGTACAGGCCCGCATTGGTGCAAACTCCCTTAGACCACTGGCACACATAACAACAGTATACATATGAGCCACATCACTGGTCAGCTTAGGCCAATAAAAGTCAGAAGAGATGAGGGCTAATGTCTTGTCTCGGCCAAAGTGTCCCTCATTATGAAGTTCACTTATAATTTGTTATCTCAATGAACAATTTGGAATACACAACTGTAATCCACGAAACAGATAACCATTATGCAAAACAAAATCATGACGGTGACTATCGGTTACCTCCTGAAATATCCTTCCGAAGGAAGGATCAGCTGTATACATATCTGTGAAAGCCTCAAAACCTACAACTCTGGTACTCATGGTGGTGAGAAGTAAAGTGCGACGGCTTAGGGCATCTGCGACGCGATTCAGGCTCCCAGCTTGGTGCCTCAACGTAAATGTAAATTCCTGCAAATACGCCACCCACTTGGCATGTCATCTACTCAGCTTGTGTTGGCCATTGATATACTTCAGGGCCTCATAATCAGTGAACAGGATGAACTCCCTCTGTACTAAGTAGTGACGCCAATGCTTCAGGGACTGAACTATGGCATAAAACTCAAGGTCATAAGTGGAATAATTTTTCTTTGAGCCCGATAGCTTTTCACTGAAAAAAGCAACCGAACTCCCTGACTGACTCAGAATACCACCAATGCTAACACCAGATGCATCACAGTTTACCTCGAACACTTTGTCAAAGTTAGGGAGTGTCATAACTGGTGCCTTGGTCATCTTCTGTTTGACTAGTTGAAAACTAGTCTCTGCCTCCTCAGACCACTTAAAATCACGACCTTTGAGGCACTATGTGATAGGAGCAATTAGAGTGCTGAAATTTCTGATGAACCGACGATAGAAGGTTGCCAATCCATAGAAACTCCTGACATCGTGCAAGGTCTTTGGTTTTGGCCACGCCAATATTGCATCAATCTTTGATTGATCTACATGAACACTATCAATAGACATAACAAAACCAAGAAAAGTTACAGAAGTGGAGAAAAAAGAACACTTCCTCTGATTGACAAATATGCACTCCGTTTTCAACATCTCAAAAACAACACAGAGTTTATCAAAGTGTGAAGTCCACATCGGACTCTAAATGAGAATATTATCGAAATAAACCACAACGAACTTTCCCATGAAAGGCCGCAAGATTTAGTGCATAAATCTCATGAATGTGTTGGGTGCATTAGATAACCCAAAAGGCATGATCATCAACTCGTATAACCCGTGTTGTGTTTTAAACGCTGTCTTCCACTCATTTCCAGGTCTTATTCTGATCTAATGGTATCCGCTCTTAAAGTCAATTTTTTAGAAAAATTTAGAATCGGAAAACTGATCCAACATATCATCCAAGCGAGGAATTAGAAACCTGTACTTCACGGTAATTCTGTTGATTGCTCGACTGTCAACGCATATACGCCAAGAACCATCTTTCTTTGGTACGAGTGGGGCAGAAAATGCACATGGACTCATACTCTCGCAAATATAACCCCTCTCCAATAATTCCACCACTTGTCGCTGCAACTCTTCAGCCTCTTTGGGACTGAGGCGGTACGCTGGTCGATTTGACAAACTCGACCCTGGAACAAGGTCGATTTGATGCTGGATATCTCTCATAAGCGGTAGCCCGAGAGGGAAATCCTATAGCATCAGGTCAGCGAACTCTGCCAACAATTACTGCACCTCTACTGGAAAATCGAAGTCTATGGCTACTGCACTGTTCCCACAAGGTAGTAGAGCATAGACCACGTCCCCATACTCAACTCATCTAAAAACATGGACATAGAAAATAGGTTAGTATTATTGGCTACCGGGGTAGGAGTGGGTCCTTCTCGCTGGGGCGCCAACACAATCTTTTTTCCCTTGATGTTAAGAGAATAAGTATTTTTCTGTACATCATGAATGACACTACAATCATACTGTCAAGGTCGACCCAACAATACATGACACGCATCCATAGACAAAACATCACACCAGGTATTATCAAAATATTTTATGCCAATTGAAAAAAACACAAGGCATCGCCTATCTACTGTTATCTCACTGCCTTTATTCGCCATGACAACTTGTATGGCTTAGGATGATGGTATGTCTTCAACTGCAACTTCAGAACAGGTTCCTCGGACACTACATTCTCAAAACTGCTACTGTCAATGATCATTTTGCAGACTTTATCTGTAACTGTACAAGTTGTGTGGAAAATATTGGTTTTCAACCAATCGTCCCCTGAATTGCCCTTGGGAGTCAGTAGACTCTTGCGAACGATCAGAGTCTTATGGCCATCTCCATACAGCACATCGTCAACTTCATCTTCGTCATACATGGGCTCACCAATCTCCTTAGTCTCGTCTACTACGTCTTCCTCAATCAACAAATTTTTGCCCTTTTGATTAGCGGGCTTCCTACAATCAGTCACTTTATGCCCCTGTTTCCCACCACGAAAACATCTAGTAGTAGGGTAAGAATTACTCTGTGTAGCTGCTGGATAGGACGGGAATCCTGAGTGCGAACTGGCCGGCCGTTTTGATCGCTCTTAATCGCTGGTATGCCTTCAAAACAATCCACAACGAGTGAAGGCTGAGGACATCTTGCAAGGGCTAGCGCAAACCCCCCAAATGTCACTCTACCAACTGCTCCTCTGTCTCAGATAAATCGTTCCGGGTGACCAACTGGTAAAACTCTTCTGTGTAATCATCGATTGCTCTGCACCCTGCCTCAACGCATGAAGTCGCTGAAACAAGATTTGAGTGTAGCCGAAGGGAAGGAAGTGACCCTTCATTTTCTTCTTCATCTTTTCCCAATCAGTGATCTTGGTCTTGCCCTGCCTGTCTCGTGAGCGTCTCAACTACTCCCACTATGCAGATGCTCTGCCTTTAAGTTTGATGGCGACCAGTTTTACTTTCACACAATCGGGGACTTCTTTGTAATCAAAAATACGCTCCACTTCATTTATCCAATCAATGAATCCCTCGGCCTGTAATGTGCCAGAAAAATTGGGCAAATCGACCCAAAAATCGAGGTCTCCATGACATTCCTCCCGACTACGGTGCTCCCGGAATAGAGCACGATTGTAATATGGATTTTCAAACGTGGAATCGGAATCATGATCGGAGGCCTCATGATCCTCGAAATCGCGTGCCGCCAAACGCTAGGTTAACTCTGCGACTTGCCTCTACAAATCCTCAATCGTCACATCCTAAACGCTACGATCACGGTGTTGGGCTTCCTCATTCAGAACCTGCACAAGACGACCATGACCACCAGCCATTGAAACTGGTAAAATTTTGCCCAGGAAGATATTGAAACTCTGATACCAACTGATGCCAGACAGAATAACGATTATTTTGCAGGTTAGTTTCAACAGATGAATTCATAGTGAAGAACACAAAAAATTCGCCCAAAATATAGAGAATATGTCTCTGAGAAAAAAAATGAATATTACCAAATCAAAAACTGTCGAAAATTAGTTCACAAGCCGAACTGTATAGCTAAAATTCGTCTATAACCAAATTTTACCAAAAATGGCAAAATCCTGAAAATAACGTAAAATTGAAATTCAAAATAAAATAAGTAATCTGCGAAAAATTCGAAACAAATCGAATTTAAAATGATTTCCTAACAAATATATGAAATATTACCAAAAATAATAAAAAATAACTAAAAATAACAATTCAGAAAGGAAAACAGCTAAATTTGAGGTTGGAAAAAGGTCACATGGAGCCATGCTCCATCACGACTGCGTGCGCTCCGAAAAGAGTTTTCCGAATTGGGGTCAGATGTATGATTCTGACACCCATAGTAAAAGTTATGACCAAAAGACTAAAACGCACATAAAACTGTTCCAATTGAAAAGTATTCACATTCACTTTCCGCCTTTGCGCTGATCTGCCAACTCATGGTATCTCAGCACCATCAATGTGCAATCTGACAGCTCAACATCATCTAACTCGAATCTCCCTACATCACAATTTCAGACATCATCGTATATATCTATATATATATATATATACATTAATGGTACGAGAATAAGTAATTACCAATTGAATTGATGAAATTCGTGGAACTTGCATGGTGAAAGTGGATGGAAATAATTGGTGATCGCCTCTAATTTTTTAGGATTAAGACTCGTAAACCTAAATGTAAATCATCATCATTTTCATCATTTCCTATTTGCGTGATATCACATTACGTGAGGTTGATATTGGTTCAGATTCTTCAGAATGTCGCAATAAAAAAGGAGCCAGATTCTACCAATATATGTGAAGTCCCAGCAGACTCTTTCTGTTGAAAATAATTCATCCAAATAAAGATTAATGTTATTCCAGAACACGCGCGTTTATTGTTGCAATTTCTCGTATATAACATTAAATATTTGATCAATACTAGACTTATTTCTACATCATCATGTGCATGATATCTTACGTTCAAGACTTCAAACTTCTTAATTTTGGACCCAATTTTCTATTCAAACTACCGATATTACTTATGCATCAATATGAACAGGCCAGCACAAGTCACGGCAAGTATTTATGCTTTTGATTTTTCTTTAACACTATATCTAGTCGTTTTATATGACACCATCAGATTGCGAAACGACCAAATCAATTTATATAAAGTTAAGGAAATGTATTTTAGCCTAAGATATGACGATTGGGAATCGTTCTTTGAAATACAGATCAGATCAATTAAGAGTCATGCATCCTTTTTAGATAATGCATGGGAATATATATATATATATATATATATATTAAGAAGAGTCAGGCCACATATCTAGTAGCAGTCCCTATCCCAATTTTATTAATAGAAACTCTCACTTATGGCAGATAAATACCATTGAAACATTATTAAACTTGGAGATTACAAGATATGGAGATAAATACCCTAACCCATGTATCAAAACAAATTAAAACCAAATAAGAACGCGCCATAAAACCAAAAACTAATAAGCCTAATATAAGATAAATATAGCAACAGCAAGAGAAAAATTCTAAACATGCCTATGGAAACTAAAACAAGCCTATAGGAAAAAATAAAACGAAAAAACCAATGACAAAACAAAACAAACATAACAAACATAAAGACAATTACCAGACTTATCCAGACGAGCAATTCCTCTCAGCGACAAAGGAATACTAGAGCAATTATTCCAAATTATATTAATACCCGTCGCACCCAGCCATGCGAAACCATCTGCCAAAGAATTAATCTCCCTATAGTGACAAAAATTGAACTTAAGACCATCAAGAAGCTTCATCAAATCCTCCCAATAGTCTGCCAAATACCAAAGACCACATCTCTTCTTCTTCATCCAATCAATCACAACCACCAAATCTATTTCTATTTCAATATTCTGTAGTCCTAAAAATCTAGCGCCTATCCGAATGCCTTGAAGTAGACTCAGAAACTCGGCAATAATATATAATATATTATTATATATATATGTATACAAAATCAGGGTTAGGGAATTGAGTACGTATGGGAACATGCATGATGGCAACACATCAACCCTTCAAGACGAATTAGTAATTACTTAGGTTGACAGTAACCTCAATGTGCCTGCAAATCAAAATGCATATCCCCCATTTTCTTGGTAATCGACTTTTCTTGTCATTCACAACACATATGCCAATATTTCGTGTCATTTGTCTAATGAAAGATATCATTCATCGTTGATCTTTTGAATATCATCATTTCATTATTATCTTCTGATCAGACAGCAAAGTTATTAAAAAGTTAATTTTTTAATTTATTTACTAATGACTTGCATGCCATATGAGAAGAAAATAAACAAACTTTTAGGAAGAGTAAAACTAAAGGTTAAAATAAAATTAGTTGAAAAGAAGGTCATGTTACTTTAAGCCAACTTATAGGCATAACAAAATTAATAAAATATATCAGAACTATTTCATTAAGTAATTTTTTAATAAAGAATGAAGATGTTTTTTTTAATACATTTTTAAAGATACATTCATTAAGTAATTTTTATATATTTCAATGTGTTGCAATGGACTCTAGATTTTTATGATATTCTTGTTTCTATCTCTTCCTCTTAAATAAGTTTAAACTCGTGTACATCCCCTGTGCACTTGGACTATACCTATTATCATTAATAAAATTATTTATTTATAAAAAGATGTGGAAGGCCCCACAATACTAAATTTAATATTTCATTTAGTGAATAATTTATATTTTTAAATAATTTTTTTCTATGATCTTGTTAAATTGAGGTACAAATTTTACAATAAGGTCTCCTTTTAAATTGTTGTATTACATATAAAGTAAATTTTTTTATATAGATATTTTAAATAAAGCCTCACTTTTTTAAAATTTTAAAAAACATTCAATATAATAATTTGTATTTTGTTGTATTATAATTAAGAATGACTTACAGCATAAATTTTTCCTTGGGCTTCAATTTGTATCGAGTGATCCTTGAACACCGATCTGGTAAGATATGGTTTACAAGAAGAATTTTATTTTAAATTATGTCAAATCAAGCATATTTTAAAAGATGTATCATCCACATTGACTTAGAATATTTGATTTATCATTAGGTTCATCAAATACAAATTTGATTAAAACCCACCAACTCAAATTTTGAATTATAGTATTTGAACAGCATCCTTCATATTTGAAGGTTTATTACTAATAATCTATCAAAATATTTTTTGATTGTCTTTTAATATGTTTGTTAGATAAATAAATTATAAATATGTTTGTTTGTTTCATAAATGTATATTATATTATTATTTTAATGAATTTAATGATGAATTTAATATAGACTTATAGATATAGATAAGTTGGCTTTCTATCAAATTTGATATAGCCAATGCCCATACGCTTACAAATATAATTTTTCTATTAATATATTAACTTCTTTCCTTCCCAAATCTCTGTACTAACACGTTAGAGATTTCATATGATGATACCCATTAGGATAAATGTAGAGGTCTGCAGGTAGCCCAGGTACGTATTATGTTTGTCCTAACCGTGAGGGAATGAATCATCATCCGGCCAGTTCGTATTTGTGAAGCCGAAAAAGCCGAAGCCTGCGTTTTGACCATATAATTAGATCAGGCCCTTCAATTATACATGATCAGTACCCGCACCTTTGAAGTCTCATTCAAACGAGGACGATCGATACCAAGCATCTAGAATTCTCCCACTTCGTACATAATTTTCTTTTTTTTTCAAACATCATTCTATTTCATTAATAATTAATCAACTAGACTCAAAAGAGTCATTACATCACTTCTCAAAAATTACAAATTCCTCTATTTGACTAGGTACATCCTCAATCCAAAGCATCTCTTGAGGGAGAGTTAAAACTAACTTAGCAAGTCTATGTGCTATTAATTGTATTTGCTTCTTTATAGACAAATTTAACTTTCCATTGTGAATTAAACATTACCATATATTTAATATCAGCAATAACCCTCCCATAGCTTGTCTGATCTTCATTCCTCCCACAAACATTTTTCACAACGGCCTGTTGGTAATTACCTTCAAATATGATTTGCTGCATGCCTAAGTCTTCACAAAATTCACATGCCTTTCGAAGTGTTAGAGCTTCAGCAATAATTAAGGGATAGATCGAGCTCTTCTTCTTTTTTTTTTTTTTTTTTTTGACCATTCTGATCTAAGACATGAAACTTAGAAAGAGATAGCATCATAATTAAATTGAATTCAAAACTAATTATTTAACATTTAATGTTGAGTAATATTTCACCTAGACAGCTATAATACTGCAGGATCTATTTCATTAATCTATCTTTCCCTTACTTTAGGCCCTAAAATCATTATATTCTCCACAAAGGGAGCCAACTTAATCTCCCAATTTGCATTTATGAACGTGTATATATATATATATGATTATTTCGCGTAACTCATAATCTTTTATATGAATTTGAGTCTCCTAAAGTTCTTTCTTGAGTCATACAAAGGGATAATTAAACACGTTATAAAGTAAATTTAAAAATCTTAGTCAAGAAGTACTCTAGGACAGGTTTGGAGAGTAAGATAAGATGAAAATTTTGTAAATAGTAGTATAATAGTTTATGAATAGTAATATAATAAATTGAGTTGTATATTTTTTTGGTCTTGTGAAAGGGGAGAGAAAAAGTTGAATAAAAAATACTATAAAATTAAGATATTGTAAGAATATAATTTTATAATATTAGTTTTGTTTGGAGATTTGAAAAAGCTATAATGTTTTATATTTTATATTTGAACGTTCGAAAAAAATGTAATAATTAGTTTGAGAATTTTGTATTAGAATTATAATTTGAAAATAAAATGAAATAAGATTAAATGAGAATTTTGTGTCTAGTCTATTCCTCAATCATGCCATTAAATCTCATAATATTTTAGTTGTCTCAGTAATTTTTTAAGCAGTATTAAATGAATAATAAATAATGTAGGGACAACTGTCTAGCGTCTATCTTTCTCCCACTTGAGACCTTCAAGTTGAAACCACAATTTGAGGAGGCCTTAATCCCACTTTATATGAGAGAAGTTCTAAAGACAAATAGTAGATTACAAATGCCGGACAAACGACTTGCCATATTATTTGCTATTTAAAGTAAAAAAATGTTAGCTATTATTTATAAAAATAAATGAAAAAAACAAAATAAGAAACAAGAAACAAGAGAGATTTCATTTCGTGCCAAAGCCCTTGTTCTTCCGAGGATAAGCGTAGACCTACCTTCAAAAAGTAAGAGGGAATTATTTGATATTAGCTCAAGATTTATTTTTTTTCTCTATTGTTGCTATTCTATGGTTAGTAGAAATCTTGTTGGGACTAAAGTGGATTATTGTATGCAAAAGGAAGTGGATTGTCCAATTTTAAAGAAAATTGTTGACCAATATCATTCATTATTGTTATATAGAGAAATTCTAAAGACAAATGACAAATTACAAGTGACAGAAATTCTCATATTGTAATTAGAGCAATGATACCTACAACTTATTTTACAACTTTGTATACAATCATGTGTTAAAATGAGGGTATTTAAGTAAATTGATGTTACTTTTATATGTTATTTTATAAAAATACCCCTCGTTTAAAACATGATTGTCGAAAAGATTGTAAATTTAATTGTATCTCTATCATTTCTCTTGTAATTATGGTGGTTCTACAGCCACCAACATTTGTCACCAAGGTGTTCTTTTGACTAAGCCATGTGATTTTATTATAAAATAATTTTTATTTTTTAAAAAAGGTAGAAGAAGAAGAACAAAATAGAGAAATTCAATCTTAACCCCATAACAATGCAACCCAAAGGGCCAAAACCCCAACCCACGTATGAATGATACCCTCCCTCTCCTTCTAGTCTACGCCGGCCTCCAGTCTGCACGAAAATAAAGTTTCTTTACCTGTTTCTTTGTGCAGAATTGCTTTGCTTTACTTGTGTCTCTTGTTACACACAAAGTTAATAAGAGATGTTTTTTCTGGCAATTCAATGAGCCAAAGGCCTCCACAATCACACACAATAAATTGAGCTAAAAGCTTATTTTCATTCAACATTGGATTACAATAAATAGACACTAATGCGATAACTTCCTTCCTAAATGCATAGACTTGCACGACTTATTAACACCACTAATCAATTACTTACAAATAGTGCTAGACCCATTCAACCATAAACTGACAACTCAATTGCAATAATCAATATAAAAATACTAAACTACCCTTACAAAATAAAGAAACTCATTATCTGGCATAGCCTCAAAAATAATACTTCTCCATCACGACCTAAACTCATTACATAGCCCCCTTCTTCAAAATACTTTGCCCTCAAGGTCTAGAAACTTCCATCGCAGCTCGTCCAAGTCCACCCATACCTCATCCTCTTCTATCATGTCCTTCCATTGTAGTAATAATGGTGCTTCTACTCTGGCCTCATTTTTCTTCAAACGCCTTGCTATTATTTTTTCGGGTTCGAGGATTAGGAATTCATCTTCCATAATAGTTGATAAATTAGGGATCGGGACCACATCACTTCCAATCTTCTTTTTAAGTTTGGTGAAATACTAGGTACATCTTGGAAGTTTTTGATAGATCAAACTTATAAGCAACCTTCACAGTCCTTTGTATAATGGAAAGGCCCATAGTATTTTAGGGTGAGTTTTAGATTTCTTCTCAACGCCATTGTCATCTTTTGATATGGTCTGTCTACGAGACAAACCCAATCACCAACGGCAAACTCTTTGATCTCTTCTTATCTGTGTATCGTTTCATCTTTGCTTGAGTTTCTTGTATGGTTTGCTCTCACCAGTTTGAGGATGAAGTTTCGACTCTTCATTTATTCTTCTACTACTTCTACAACAGTGGATCCTTGTTCATATGGGAGGACATGAGGAGGAACCTAGCCATACACAACTTCAATGGGACTAAGTCTAGAGGGTGCATGCACATAGGTATTGTAAGACTATTCTACCAATAGTAACTATCTAATCCAATCTTTCGGCTTATTACTGGAAAAACAACAGAGGTAACATTCTAATCACTTATTCCTACCTTAGTTTATCAATCTATGTGTGGATGGTAAGATGAGCTTCATGGTAATTCTATGTCATTCACTTGGAAGAGCTCCTTCTAGAAATAACTAGTAAGAAGGGCATCTCTATCACTGACTATACCCTTTGGTAAACCATGGAGTTTAAAGACATGATTCATGAATATTTGAGCTACTCCTACTATTGTGTAGGAATAGAAGATTTGTAGGAAGCGACTGTATTTGCTAAATTTGGTGACTATAACCATAATTACATTGTTTCCCTTTTATAGAAGTAGCCCCTCTATGCAATTCATGCTAATATCAACTCATGCCTTGCTCAAAATTGTTAAGGCCTATAAGAGACCTACATGCTTAAGATTTTCAATTTTGTTTCTTTAGCCTACATCACACTCTCTGAAGAACTTTCTTAAATCATTCCACATGTCATGCTAAAACAATTCCTTCTTGAATTTGGAATATGTTTTATGTGTATCTGTGTGTCCGCCAAATGTATTCTTATGAAACTACTAGATGATTTACTTATGACGTTAGGCTATGGTTCCCAAGTGTAGTCTCTCTTTATAGAATTATAAGTTATCACATGAGTGATACTTTCGAGATAAATATCACCTAGATTGTAATGGTTGAGAAGCTGCTGCAACTGGAGGTCCGATCTTGATCATAAGTTTGCTATAACCCTTCCATCCATGTAACTTTTATTGTACCCATAGCCTAGCTCCATGTTAGGTTTTGTGAAAAACAATATCTCTAGATATTCCTTTTTTGTAATATGGAGATAATGTATCTGCAATTATGTTTTCTCTCCCACTTTTGTGTTCCACTGTGAAATCGGATCCCATTAATTTTATGATCCATTTCTCTTAATGGACTCTACACTATTTATTCTAGCAGGTGCTTGAGAGCTTGCTGGTCTATTCTTGCCTTAAACTGATGGCCCAACAAATAATGCCTCCACTTTCGAATAGCCAATGTTAATGCCAGTAATTCTTTTTCATAAGTAGATAGAAATAAACTATTTCCCTTGATTTTCTAACTGAGATAGGTTAATGGCCTTCCCTCCTACATTAACATTTCTCCCAACCCATTTTTTGAGGTATCACACTTCATGACAAACACCTCATAAAAATCAGGTAATACTAGCACAAAAGAATTAACATGGCAACTTTTAGTGCTGTAAATGCCGACTTGTTTCTTTTGTCCAAATAAATGAGTTCTTCTTGAGGAAAGCTGTGAGGGCTGCTACAATACTCCCATGTCCCTTCACAAACTTTATGTACTAACTTGTATGTCCTAAAATATTCATTAAAACTTTAGGAGTTTTAAGAGTTGGCCAATCAATCATAGTTGGAAACTTAACGGGATTTACTTTCACTCCTTTTCTAGAGATAATATGGTCGAAGTATTCCACCTCTTTACATCCAAATATACACTTTGCAGCTCTAGCATATAACTAATGTGTTGTAATACTATTATAACAGCCTTCAAATGACTCACATGATCTCCCATTATTTTGCTGTAGAAAAGAATGTCATCAGAAAAAACCAACAATAATTTTTGTAGATAAGGCTTGAATATTTGATTCAGCAACCATTTAAAGGTTGATGGTGCGTTAGTAAACTCAAAAGGCATTACCAAAATTGATAGTGTCTCTCATCAATACAAAAAGTAAGTTTGGGTACATCATCAGGCCTTATCCTAATTTGATATACCTAGATCGCAAGTCAAGCTTAGAAAATATCTCAACACTAATATAATTCATATGCAGCTCATCTATGTTAGGGATGTGATACTTATTTTTAATTAGCTTGATAGTCAAAGCTACATGTACCAACTCTCATCTACCCATTCCTTACCAAGAGGACTCGCAAGGAATAAGGGCTTTGACAATGCTAAATAATCCCTACTTTAAGCATTTCTTTGACCAACCTTCCACTCTCTTTCCAATTGGTTCAACAAACACTTACTAGAAACATTCTAGGACAGCTTGTATGGTAAGATCAAGTGGTTCCTTTCCCTTAGAAGAGATTTCCTCCACTACCTCAACCAAATTCCCTTACCTTTCGTCAGGGTTGCTTTGCTAATTTTCTGGCCTTCCTTCAATGGACTCACTAGTGGTTTCAAACCTTGAAATAATAACTGCTTCCCATTGACTGAAAATCTCATGCTGAAATGTGTAAAATTATACTGAATCATTCCCAAATTCCTTAACTAGCCAACTCCCAGTACAATATCACATCTCCCAAGGTTAACAAATATAAATTAGCGACAAAATAATATTCTTGTAAAGTGAGATTAATTACCTTACATCAACCACGACAAGAAAGGGTTTCCACAATTACTACTTGTACTACTAGTTGGCTGGTTTCAATTGGTAGCTTAGTCTGCTTGCTATATATATGTCTTAAAACTATGGGTACTACTACTATCAACCAAAATAATAATTGGGTGCAGTTTGAATTTTCCTACTAACTTATATTGCATTTGCATAGTGAAGTGATATAAGATATTCTATGATAATAATGAATAGAAGGTTATGGTCCCCTATTGGAAATCGATATGGAAGAAGAGGCCGAAGAAGAAATCTTAAGGTTGGAAAGGGAGTCTAATTGGTGTTTTTTTTTAATATATATTTATATTTATTTATATATATATATATTATATTAATATTATAAAAGTCATATGGCTACAATCACGTCAATCGAGATCCCTGATTCATCAAATATGATTCATATTTGGTACTGGGCATGGAGTAGCTCTACCTATGAAAACTAGTATCTAGTGCTGTCAAAAGCTCCAAATCCAAGTCTATTGGGTGAATCAAAGAGTTTGTTTTTCACTTTTAACACAGGTTAAGTTGGCACCACAAATCAAGTAGTACAAGATAGAGGACTAGCCTTCCTCTCTTTTACCGATACCGTTTCATATGACACGTCATAAGAAGCTAGAGATAGCTTTCCAAACGCTAAATTAAATAAGTCCATTTCCTTGAAAGGTGGATATTTTTTCATTCAAAAATTTCAAATCCGTTGAGTAATAAGGGGGGAATATATGGCATTCGAATACGTTGTTTCATACACGGAATTAAGGTCTAATCCTTTACCAAGATGCAAGGTGTGAGTTCCATTCCAACGGAGTAGTTCATGACACGAACAACTGCTATAATTTGAAACATCGAGTTTAGCACCAAGTCAAAGAAATAGGTTTTAAGGAACCGAGTAAGCAAGTCGAAGCTCAAGGATAAAAGAGTTCTTGAGTAAGCAAACTTTATCCTCTTTAGCCCCCTTTCAAGCACCAAGGCACCAACCAACACAAGGTCGTGATAGGAGTGAAGGTTGACACCTAGACCCTCTTCAAAAGAGGGAGGGCTCTTGGTTTATCATTTGGACGTTACGTCGGTAGGTGTAGCTTTTCTTATAAGTTTTCTACTCTAAACCTTACAACTCAGTCAAAAAGTTAAAAAGATTTTTAAAGTTTGCAATATCTCTTATACTCTAATCCCATTAATTCTCTTAATGTCTAATGATTTATCATCTTTTATTAAAATTAAAACTTGCAATATCTGTTAAGATATCTCCCATGCAAATGACCACTAATTCAGAAAAGCTTTCACCTATAATGTCATTATCTATCATTCTTGAGTGTTTTTTTAATTAGATAATAATTAGTCATTGATCAACAATTTTTTGAACTGATTTATTATTACACATACTTCTTTTTTAAGAAAAAACAGGATCACATGTTTATGAGTAGCCTAATTTATTCTCTACCCCCCCCCCCCCCCCCCCCCCCCCCCAAATTATAAAAGTGTGGATTACGGATGGATAGTGAAGTTTAGGTAATTTTTAATTTCCACTTTTGCCCTCCATTATTTGCTTATTGACATCAGTGTCGTGGTCTTCCTCAATTGCTGGGCTATCTGAACCAATTTGGTTGGATTTGAATTTGTTTTACATCTTTGGTTCTTGTACAGTGCAGTGGTGTGATGTTTTTGTTATCAGAAAAGTAAATTAATGAATGCTGATGAGAGGATTGAAGTTAATGTGTTCAATTTCTGCAAGAAGGAACATCTGATTTCCTTCGTTGCTAGAAAAGCTATGTTTTTGTTACAAGAAAAGCTTCGAATGGTTTCGGTTTCCTTCATTGGTCTTTGTGGTGCGCTAGGTATATCTCTATTTGCTTTTGTTTTATTTTTTCTCTGTTTAGCATTTTTTCTCTGCATTTTGGTTCGTTCGTCTTCCAATTTTTTCTCTACATATTCGCTTTGGTTGGTTTGTTCTTTCATTCATTCGTTCATTCGTCTTCCATTTCTCTTGCATATTGATTGCATTGAGGTGTATGGCTCGGATTTTGTTTTCTCTGTACATTGCATTTTCGCTGGGTATTTTTCTTTGCATTTTGTTTCTCTGCGTATTGGATTATTTCCTTTGTTTGTGTTGCTCTGTTTCTTTGCATGATGCGGTGGAGAGGAAGGTTGTAGCAGAGAGAAAACAAGCTAAGGTTGAAGACCTGAGAATGCGGTCTGGACGTTGAAGATGAACAATGCGTTTTGGTGGGGGGAGAATCGCAAAATGGTGCTTTTTTTTTTTTTTTTTGTTGGTGGTTTTGGGGGTGGGGGGGGGCGGCGGCGGCGTGGTTGTGGAGGTGGGGGATGGCATCTCACAACGGTGCATTTTGGGAGAGTTTTGTTTGGGCTTTAGCTGTGTTCACAGGCTGTTTCACTGCGGGCTAGGCTTCACGAGTTTAGTTAGGTTTACAGTCCAGTTTACATAAATAAATAAATAAAATACAATACAATACAATACAGTAAAACAAAATAAGATAACCAAAAAATTAAAAATAATAATATAATAAAATAAGTTAGCAAAAATAAATGAATCAAATAAAAAACAAAACAGAATCAAATAAATTACATGAAAACTAAAATAAAATAAAGTAGTATAAAATAATAAAATAAAATAAATTGAAAATATTATAATGAAATAAAATCAAATCAAATAAACTAAAATATAATATAATCAAATCAAATAATCAAATATAATCCAATCAAATCAAATCAAATGATAAAATCAAATAAATCGAATCAAATATAAATAAAATAAAAAAACTAAATAGAATCAAATAAATTACATGAAAACTAAATAAAATTAAATTAAATAAAGTAGTATAAATTAAATTAAATTAAATTAATAAAATAAAATAAATTGATAAGATTATAATAAAATAAAATAAAAGATTATGTTGTCTACTTGAATAAAAGATTAGAATGGAAGTAGTTCTTTTGTTTAGAGAGGCTGATTTCAGATCTACCATATTGGTAGACAGTAATGAAACTACATACATGATAGCTAAATATACTCATAATGTGGCAGATATAACACAATGATGGAATACATGATACATGATACCCTGCTGTAATTTTGAATATATTATTTTTAGATATTTTTTATTATATAAGTAAACATAACTTTTTTATTGTAAAACATATGACATTTTTTCTTCATAATTTTTTTTATTAGATAAACGTGAATTACACGTTGCGATCCCGACTAGTATATATATATATATATATATATATAAACATATAAAATATATTCCGTTGAAAAGAAAAGAACATTCTGACTTACTTTTTTCTCAGTTGTGGTGAGGAATTGCCGTCAAATTTCACTGAGATTAGCCATGACCTACACTTACTAAGACTTTTGATATGTCGTGAATTTGTTCACTTCCAACGGGCCAAGCGATAAATTAAACCGTTTTAGGTCTTCCCTTTCAGAACTTAAAGTCAAATAATTAGTCACAATCATAGAATGCATATTGTCCCATATGACATATAATTTGGGACAATTACCTTTTTTTCAGGCTTATTTCCAGTGGATTTTGCCATGATTTTCGGCTCTGCAAATATATAATTGAGGCTTTGAATTAGAATACTGTATTTTTCATTCCACATTCTTATATTTAAGTGAGTTTTGCCACGAATAAGCAAATTTGTGAATCGATTTACGTATTAATACTATCTGTCTTCAAATTCGCATCATTCTCATTAAATTCGAGTTTTCTGATCAATCACATTGAATAAATATACCTATTAGTGCGCAAAATTGCTTGCAACCAATTTTTTATTTATTTTTTATTTATAATATATAGAATGAAGAAAAATATTTTTGTTTGAATTAATCAAGATCGCTTATTCAGAGCATGACAAATTGTACACAATCTATATAACATTCCATAATTATTAGAGTATGAGTTACATTGTATATAAACATTCTAATAAGACTATTATTCCAAATTGAAATTACTTCCATATAGTTTATTATATACGAGTAATGCTAGAAATCATATTTGTATTTCACTTTCGTCCCAGTATGTAAACGAAAAGGTGAAAATTTGATGAAATATGACAATCCCATACCAAGATTGAGGAAGCTGTTAAGCATCTTTTTTATCTTGTGTTTGTTTTTGTTTTTTTTATCTTGTGTTTTTTTATCTTGAATTATCTAAAATTATTATTTTTTAAGTATAAATTTACATATTTATTAAAAAAATTTGATCATATTTGATCAAAATTTAAGAAATAAAATTGAGAGAAATGAATAAAAGTATTTTTGTGAATAGTAAAATTAAAATTTTATATAATAAATTTGACTTTTATTGGATAAAATTTTAGCTTTATTATTTACAAAAAGTATTTATATTCTTTTCTCTGATTTTTATCTCTACACTTTTGATTAAATAAAATTAAAATCTTTTGATAAATATATAAATTTATATTTTTTAAAAAATAATTTTAAATAATTCAAGAAAAATACTCTTAGATGGGTTAAAAAAACATTTGAACTTAACGTCCTCATTTTAAAAATATATATTTATATAAGTCTTAAATAAATAAATCTTTATAAAAGAAAATAAACCCTTCCTATAAACATAATAATAAAAAAATTATTCTTTATTAATAAAACTTACTTTTCACAAAGAATTGGTATAAAATTTATCTCTTTAAAATTTGTACCATTAATTTTTTTTAATTAGGACAAAAATTAAGAGAGAGAGAGAGAGAGAGAGAGAGAGAGAGAGAGAGACGTGGGGAATGAGAGGGGGGCTCAAATTTTCCAGACCCATCCAAAGGGGAAGAAAGACTTTTATAGGTAAGGAAAGAAAAAATGAAGAAATATCAGAAGCAAAGGTCAGGTCATTGAACCTAATCCTATCAATATCCGAGTGTCCCCTCTGATAACGACATCCATTTGGATTTGAAGTTTGACTGTCCAAAATTAGCTTTGCTTTTGAGGGTCACCGGCTACTGAAAATATGAATCCATTTTTAGCATCAAAAGTAGTAGTGGTAAATCCTCCCACTCCACTTTCATTCTCAGTCGTAGGCTCGTAAATGATGTTTAATTATTTTTAAAAAATATAAATATATATGAAATTTCTATATTAATAATAAATTTTACTTTTTTTTTTAAATAACTATACGCTATTTACAATTTTACAATTTTACAATTTTATATAATATTATTTTTATATTTATACAAAAAGAACAATAAAATTAAATGTAGAGCAATCATAACTTTTTTTTGTTAAATATAATTATTAGGCATCAATTTATCCTTGAAATGCCAACTTAAATCACTCTTATTGAATTATTTAAAATTAAAAGATAATTTTAGTCAATAAAAAAAAATTAATTTTTAATTATTCTATTTATATAAATTTCTGTATTAAATTAGTTATTTTTTTATTATTATATAATAATAATAATAATAATTTAATTTTAATTATTCATATCAAATTTTTATATTAAATTATCTATTTATTCATTATATAATAATTAAGTAAATAATACATTTAAATTATAAAATAATTGTCAATAGAATAAATTTTACCATTCCTATAACTAAAGCCAAATTTTTGTGCTCTAACAAGTAAATGGATTGAGATGAACTTCCAACCAAACAGCCTAATATTGATGCATAAGTGTAAATATACATGCTATAAACAACATATCTCTCTCTTTCAATTAGGGATCCAATTCCACTTCTATTCTCAATTAAATGCCTAAAAATCACAGAAGAAGGTGAAACAAATAGGAAACTCAATAAAGAAAAATAAAATATACAATACAGTAATAACTTCATTTAGATAAAGAGCATTACAATGCTGCCAAGAAATTTTTACAATGTGATATTTCAAAAGAAAAGATCAGTAAGTGGGGATGGTAATGATAAACATAGCAATAATGATCAATAGAAAAGAAAACAGGGAATGATTACCCACTCCTTCCTAATCCTTAGCTATAAAACAAAAATTAAAACAAGTTTCACCATTTTCTTTTTCTTGCTTGCTTGCTTAACAATCTGAAGTTCTCAGAAAATTCCCCCAAAAAAGAGATTCTAGTCATCACCAATACCATCTCCCATACCATCTGATAATATTTATATATAAATATATATATAAAGAAATACATATTTACAGTACAGAATCTTCAACTTGTTGCATCCAAAATCATCATCTTTACTGAGTCTTCTTCCTCATCCCTCCCTTGCTTCAGATTCTATTCACAGTGTGTGAGCGAGAAGGAACAAAATAAAGGCCACCCAAATTAACCAACCCAAAATATAATCAATCATCAGAGAAAATACCCCAGTTTTGTCTCAGTACTTTACCAGCTCCGAAACCCAACGCACATCCGGAGCATTACTTGACGGACCCGGACCCGGGTCGACCCTCTCCAGTTTGTTCTCCTTACTCAGTTTCTCAAACATCTTAGCCCTTATGTCCCTACCGGACTCGACCCTCTCCATCGCCGGCTCCTCCTCCAAACCCTGGTCCCAGAAATCAAGATATCCTATTCCTGCACGGGTCGGAGCCTGGGTCGGGGTTGTTGGCATGCTACAGAAACCGGGACGGAGAATAGAGCCTCTCGGAGACCCGAAAACGGGAGAACCCATTGGAACATTCCGAGAAGATGGAAAAGACTTCATCTTCCCAATCTGTAAATTCCGCAGCGACACCACCATTTCGTTGATCGAGTTCGAGCCAAGTGACCGACTCAACGGCTGGGTCATGGGCGACAAAGGTGGAGAGTCCGCCGGAGGAGTTCCCGGTGGAGAAATGGACGGCGGGGAGGACAAAAACGTTAGGTTTTTTGCACAAGATGCCTCTATCGCCTGTCTCAGAGGCGACCCATCATAGGACTCGACCGAGTTGCTGGCCGCACTCCTGGGACTCTGCTGAGGCAAAACCCTGAGTTGCTCCGGTGTGTGAGCAAAGAAACAGACCCTCCTCCGACAACTGGTCCCGTCCTTGCATGGCTGCGTACGATAGCGGGCCGGGTGGAGCCAACACTCGAACACGCCATGCGCGAACTCGCACGCTTCACCTTTCTTACAGTTTCCCTTTCGGAAATCAGGACAGGCCGTACCCGAATAGTGATACTTCCTCGGATCCCTCCGGCGGGCCTTCTCTCCCGGGTGAGCGTACGGGCACTCTGTCCAGTCATGTGACCTGCCACGTGCGCACCGCCTCACCTTGAACTCGAACATGCGGAAATGGTCGCAGGAGTACGCGTCAACCGGAGCATCAGACTCTCGGCCAAGGATGTCGGAGTCCGACTCGATGTCGGCTCCGTTGGAGGGCAAGTAACGCTGGAGCGCCGTCAGGGCTTCTTGGAGATAGTAGGGTGAATAGTCGCCGCCGTTTCCGTTGCCATTGCCGTCAGAGGTGACGGAAAGGGGAGATAAGGAGAACGGTGGGCAAGCATCGGCCGTAGGATTGTCTTGGAGTTGCCAAGGCGGAACGTGGATCGCTTGATTGTGTCGGTGTGGCTCACCAAGCATCATTTTCTCGTTTCTCTGAGTTCAGAAGATGGGATTTGTTTACAGAATCCCCAGCAGGCTCTGGTCGTTTATAAACTGCTGAAATCAGTGGGCTTAAACCATGGTCAAGTTAATTTAACCGTGGTTGGGTTCAGAACCTAGGAGCTCAGATTTTCCACTGCGGTTAAAAATTAAAATATTGGGTGGATTTTTAAGTTACTGGCCTGTCAGCGTAATATTTTGACAGCGGCTACCATGTGTCCATCTGGCATTCTGACTATGGACACACTTTTTTTATTTTTTCTTTTATATTTTATATTTTTTGAAAAATAGTTTGTACAAATTTTATATAAATAAATTTCATCTAAATTTTCATAAAATAACAAGTTTTACTTAAAAAAAAGTGTCCTAAACATTATTCTCTAGTAGTAATTTTTTTTTAAAAATTATATGAATTTTATTTAGTTAAAACCTGTATATATAGTATTACACCAACGTCGATACGTAACAATTCTTTTCAATTCTCCTGTTTATAGTTTGCCCTCTAAGCAATTTTATTTAAAAAATATTTTCTATTCATGTATAAGATAAAATATAAGAGTAATATTATATGTACATCGTCTCACATATTTTTTATAGAATTGATAATATGACAAGAATGTTATGTCAGTCAAAATATTAAAAAGAATATATTAAAAAAATAAAAAATATAAATAATTAAATTAAAATAGGTGTAAAAATAGTATTTATATACTATTCATATACAAAAGGTACATAAGTTATATATAAATAACAATTTTAAAAATATAATTATGTAGAAATTTAAAACCAAATAAAAAACTCAAACTTAAGTAATTTTACTTATTTTGATTTGGCGAGATTTTTTTCCTAAAATAGATTGTAAAATAATTATATTTGTATTTTATTATTTCGACTAAGCTATTTTTCAAACAAAAAAAGCATATTAGCCTTGAAACTAGTAATTGTGAATAGAACATAATGACATTATCTGTCTTTGACTAATATTAGACTAATATTAGATGTAGACAATTTTAAAGTCCTATAAAAAAATTAAAATTAAAAGTACGCAAATAACATGCAATTCTTTAAAAAATATTTATAATTTATTATTAAAAATATAATTTTCTTTATGTTACAAAACTTATAAACCTACTATTAAAAATAATAGGTTGCATATAAAATCTATTTATACATTTTTAAAAGAAAAAGAATGCAAAAATTATAAACCTTAAGATTGTAATTTTTTTTTTTTGTCTAAAAAAAAAATAAATAAATAAAATTATACAGATATTTGTAAATTTCTTTTTAAAATAAAAAGAGAGATGATGGATAGCCCAATCATTACCGCATAAAAAAAAAAAAAAAACAAAAATAAGGTTAACTGAGAGTATGGGCCTAATAAATTAGTCCAAACCTATCTTTAGACTCTAGACCCAATAAATTAATCTCCCGACTTAATCTATGCTTCTTGATCAAATAAGGAGATAATTGCCTTAACTAACAATTTTGATAGGGTCTCTTAGGCTGACTGAAATACTATAATTGGATACTTCAACTTTTTAATATGGAAAAATTCTATTCAGTAGCTTTATATCACACATTTATTAAGAAAAATAAATAAAAGAGTTCTTCTACTTAATTAGTGTGTAATGTAGAACTGTTGAGTAAAATAACTCTTTTATAATAAATTAATTAAAAGAATTACAATTCTTATATGAACTTTGGTCTATGAAGGCTATTGACGTTAGATTAAGCTTTTTTTTTTTCCTTCCAAAAAAGGGAGGAAAATAAGAAAGTGTTTTAGATAGGTTTTTGATTGTTATAGGGACCAATATATATAATTTAGAATACAATTTGAAGATTCTATTAAATTGAGGTGTAAACTAAAAATATTTGGTATCTTATGAGTAAAAAAACGTTTTTATTTTTCAAAATTAGCTCAAATAAAAGATAGATGATGGAATAGAATTTGTTAAAGATGAGACAGGCAAAGGATTTTGTATAATCAATATATACATAGTCAATGAGAAGCTTTGCCTCTTTTTACAAAGTTTTAACGATCAAATCTTAAATAGATTGCGGTTTTTAATGTTTTACTAGGTAAAATTAACAATAAAATTTGCTAATTTATAAACCAAAGAGTAAAATAGCACGCAACACTCATGGTGATCTTCAACTTAAATTGTATTATTTTAATGCCTTAATCTTCAATTAAATAGATATTTAAAACCAACAGCGTGAGCGTGACATCTCTCTTTATCACATTGCATGGTGTCTAATCTTCATTACATTTATATATATATATATATATATATTCCAACACCTTGCTATCTTGTCATTAGTCATTTTACCTCAGCACCTTATCATCTAAACTTACCCTGCTCTGTTTCACTTGGAAAAGCTAAGGAACCATTCCACTACCTAATATTTTTAAACAACCATTCCACTTAAATATAAAATCTAATTCATGAACAGTAAAAGAATAATTAAAATAATAATGATCTTGGATTGAAGGTTATTATTTTGGTATAGACGAAAAATTTAATTTTTTATAAATAATTATGAATTGAGATGGTAGAATAAGTTTTGTAAAATTTATATAAGATAAATTTAGATATGTTCAGATATAAAGTTGATTTTAGATATATTTATGAGAAATTAAGAAAAGTTATAAGTCTTACAAGTAAAAAGATATTGAATTGACAAAAATTAAAGATCTAACATATAAAGAGATTAATTGGAATTAAGATGAATGTAGTAATTTAAAAATTAGGCTTTGTTTGCTTATAAAGATGAAATTAAAAATTTAAACATATTTCAAATTTATCATTACATTTTTTTAAATTTCTATATAAAATATAATAAAAAAATTAACTTTTTTAAATTTTTATACCACTTTTTCAAATCTTCATATAAAAATAATATTAAAAAAATATCTTATAACAATAATTTATTTTATTATTAACTTTTATCTTATTTCATTTTTAAATATAAACTGTTTGAATATTAGACTAAACTAAATTTGTTTTAATTGAATTTAAGTTATAAATAAGGTCAGAATAAATCTATCTTCTCATATTTTTGTTTAAATTTATAAACTACAAATATAATATAAATATATAAATATAATATATCTTAAGATATTTATTATTTATTTAATACTATCAAAATATTTATATAAATAATAACAAATATTTTGAGACTTATTTGATGTGTTTTTATCTTCCACTCAAGATCGGACGGAAAGTTAAAAAAGAAAAGTATTTTTCTAAAAAGTTAAGTTTTGTCCTAAATAACTAAATTATGTAAAAGAAATTACTGAAAAATAGATCCAAATATTGTGAGCCGAAATTTCGAATGCAAAAGATAATAGCAACAAATATCCCCGTATATATAGGAGAGGAGGGTGTTTTAAGGTGTAATGACTACTTGGATTGGAGTTGTAGGTTCTGACCAAACGTCTAATCAAGAAAGACATATCAACCATTTTACCGGCATCAGCATCCAACAGTGTTGAAAATGATGTTTTGGCAAACTTTTGGAACTTGCTCCTTTCTTTTTGTTTTAAATTCCTAGATACTATTTTTAGTTTATACGATGTTCGAAGTTCCATGTATAAAGTTGGTTTATAATCCATAAATGTCAAGCAACTCATGAACAGCTACTACCTCTAGAGATTCCCATGGCTGATATCGGGTCAGCAGCATATATGGTGAGTTGAGTGAATATGTTATCCATTTTAGGTATAAAAAAAAAAAAAAAAAGCTATTTGAAATATTCCAACATATTTTAATTAAGAGCAAAGATCTAATGTGTATACATTTTTTTAAGATTTATTTCCAATAATTAGAACCCAATTAAGTACTAAATCCCATTTGAAAATAAAATGTTCAATATTAATCGATCTTAAGCTAGCCATGTTCATAGTGATCTCTACCCATCTTAGATATGAATAACAAATGTACATGAGTAGTCTTTTATCCAAGTCTTTTATAGTATTGTGTAAAAATCGCAAAACTAGCTAAAAATATAATATCTTTTAATTAATAAATGGAATGTACAAAACTAATTATATATTTAATCTGAAAATTCGATAATTTATCTATAAAAATTTGATAATACTAATTAATTTAGCAGAAAGAATTGATTATTTCATTATACAATTATGCTCTTTATTTCATTTGAAGTAGATGGAATTGAAAACGATAGAGCCCTCTATCAATAAACTCGTGACCCAATGAGTTCGTATATGACCACTTATTACAGTAAAGAATATTTATTAATGTGGATAAGCACATTAGGATATGGTCAAATCACATACTTAAATGAAGTACATGATTGATATGTTGATATAGTCAACGACCATAAACGGTGGAATTTCATCTCAGAGCATTTTTTTTTTTTTTTTTAAAGGGAAGACTGAGCGATAGGCTTAATAATTCTATCTTAGCGTGATTAATGAGATTCATCTTTATTATAAAATATTTAATTTCAATCATAATTATTGTCTGAGAAGCGAGACTATCATCATAGCATATCTCAAAAATATCCAACTGATCTAAAATCCTATCTCATGACTCAAAAGCTAAATTTTACTATTACAAATATAAGCTAGTTTTAATTTATATCGTGACTCAAATTTCTGAATTCGAAATTATGAAATATCAATTCTTATTAACCGGATTACTATTTTGATAGTAATATTAATCATTTTACTAATTATCATCTCTCTCTCTATATATATGTTACATTTTTTTAAAATTTTTTTAATTATTTTTGTTTTACTCTTGTTAAATTAAAAAAAAAAAATCTTCTATCTATCATATATATACACTAATATTTTAATAAAAAAATTAAAATTAAAAAGAATTATACATAATGTCTAATGTAAAAAAGATTATAAAGAGATTTTTTCTTTGATCTTAATTATTTAATCTAGGGTGTAATTAGTGAGGCCGGCCAGCCATGTGCAAAAGGGTGAGAAGTGTCGTCGAGAAGCCATATTTCAGAAGCATCAAGATTCAAAAGCTAGCTTTGCCAAAACATGATGTCGTCCTTTCCTGCCTAACTCCTCCTACACTTGGCACTTGGCAATGCATTAAAAAACACAAACACCTTTAAAAACAACAATCAAATGTTTTTTGTTTTGTATTTTTTAAGCTAAGATTCCATGTGGTCGATCGCATGACTTAAGATGATGGTAAGTTTAACATTAATTAATGGGGGGCTAGAGTTGGACCATAACTAAAATGTTAATTTATATATCTTTCATTGGACCAATTTAAAAACTAGTCCATCTTGATAATTTGATTACTATATTGTATAATATAAAGTATTTTAAATTTAATAAGTAGTTTATTAGATGTAGGAATCAAATTATGGGAGATAATGATATTATCCATTCTCAGGATTCTAATCTTTTGTTATACATCAAAAATATTTTTTAATACTTGAAAAATATGGTAAAAAAAGTGCACCAGCATGACCAAACAGACGAAATCAGCTCAAAATTACCTTCACCAGCCTAACATGCAACATGCTAAACATAATATGACTGCACTCAAATTATTCCACTGGCTTAAGACAGATTTATAAAACTAACTCAATATAAAATATTCTTAAATGTGGATATATTGTAATGTATGTGGATCTTTTAGAAATGTTGACATAGATTCCCAGTTTAGTTTTTAAACTCACATTAACTCATCTCATATTTTCTTTATAATTTTTTTAAATTTTCATATATTTTTTTAAATTTTTATACAAAATAAAATAAATAATTTAATTTTTTAAAATTCTAAAATATTCATAATAAAAAAGTAATATTATAATAATATTTTATTCACTTCATTTCAACTTAATTCAATTCATCTTGACATCTAAACGCACTCTTAACTTAAGATATGGACAGTAAAAGATGATGCAAGTATATAAGGTACATCTCATAAACATTTATCTCTCACACATTTCAAATTAAAAAAAAAACTGAATTTTATTATATAAAAAATAATATTTGAAAGTATAAAGTGCTAAAATATTAGACACTTCTTTTAAAAAAAATAAATATTTTTTTTTTATAAATAAATTTAACTAATTTTTAGAAATAGATATGCTATGCTGTATACACTATACATGATATATCTAACGCTATTAGAAGTGGAGTTTTTCTATAATCACAAAATAAAGTGGATTTTTATATTTTTACTTTGACTATCTAATAACTTTTAACTATATTTTATATTCTTCAATACTTTAATTTCTTAACCGGAGGTGACAAGGTCACGTGAATGGCGGAATAAGAAGGGCGTAGAAAGTGCCAGGGCATTAGACGTAGAGGGACACGTTGCTCTCACATTCGGCCGCTACCGACTCATCCGACAAAACATAATAGGCTCGTCGAACGATAAACAAAATAAAATAAAATGAAATCAAAGCTGACTATAGTACGGATGATCTCTTCCCACGCGTCCGTCCTTTTCACCTCCGGAATTTGACCGTACACGTGTCATTATTCCTTTCTTCATCAGAACCCGACACCATTGTCTGTCTGTCTCTCTCTTCCGCCACGACCTCCAGATTTTAACACGTGGTACATCGCATGTGCGTCAGTACCGATATTCGCGTCACTTTGACGCTTTTTTATCTAATTATTAGTTTTTTATTCGGTCGAAGAGTCACTAATGAGTATATAAAATTAATTTTGTGAATAATAAATAAAATAGTTAAGGAATAAAATTAAAATAATTTACGTTAATCTTTTTTCCAAATTTTAAAAAATTTAATTAAAAAAATTATATAAAAATACTATAAAAATAAATTATTATGCATATAACTTTACAATAAAATTTATTTTAAAATATAGAAAAGTAATACTATTTTTTTTTATGTTTTATTCGTAAATTTAATAAAATTATAATGATTAGATATTAATTACAAAAATTTGAATATTTTAAATTAAAATTTTTTTTATTTGACTTATATTTAAGAAGACAATTATAAATAAATAAACGAGCCAAGATGAGATATGGAGCACGATCAAAATTTTTGAGAGAAATAATATAAATATTCTTCAAAGAATTTCCTCATCAAAATGTACATCAAAGGTTCTCTAAAAAAATATTCAGTTCTACATATACTAAATAGTAGGATCTCTTAAATAAAAAATTTAAAAATTAATTTAAATTTTATTAAAATTCTACTGACAGAACAAATATGCTAGAAGCTTGAATCATAGTAGACTCCACTGACAAAGCACTTTCTCACGATAAATTTGCTGACGATTTACTAAAATTTGATACTTACCTTTTTAGCATTGGTAGTTTTATATTCAAATTCTTTTCTAAATAAGATCTATTTATTGAAACTTGAGTTCTACACTTTTTTTTATTTATTTAAAACACTTCCTAATAATCTCTAGATAAAATCAAAATCACTATAAATAAAGTCATTTACATTCATCCAAATTACAAATCTAAAAATAATATAAACTCTATTATTTTAATCACATTGTCCTATCCAAACTTATCATGACCTATTATCTAGTCCTATTCAAACTTTTCCATCTATAATTTTATTATAATATTTTTTTAAAATATTATTATTATTTTAAAATTTGAAAAAGTTAAATTATTTATTATTAAATTATTCTACGTATAGTTATTTTTCCAAATTCCTTATATAATCTATTGAAATGATTGGTCAAAATAGTTATTTTATACTAAAAGATGATGTAGTCAATCATATTAATGAAATGCATAAACAAATATATTGAAATGATTGCATATAAACTTTTTATAATAACTATACTAAAAGATGAAGTAGTCAATAACATTAGTAAAATGATAGAGAAATATATAGAAATGACTACATATAAATTTTCTGTTATTATATTTCATATGAAATTTGATATAAATTTGTAATGATAAGACGAGATAAAATATTTTTATCATTCAATTGAAACTCCAAATAATTATTGTTCTTAATAACTATGCATTTTTCTAATAGATAGACTCTTTATTTCTGAAATTTAGTTGTGAAGACATAGTTAAAAAGTAAATTACGTTCGGATTGTAATCTGAGGCTGATTTGGATGTTAAGATGATGATCAGTGAAATTGAGTAGTAAATAGTAATATTTCGTAAGTTCTATTGAGATAAGTTTAACTCTTTTAAGTTAAAATAAATTTAATTTTTTATATTAAAATATATGAAGCAGATATAGATATAAATTTTTTTAAAGAAATTTGAAAAAATAGAAGATCCTATCGGTTATTTAATTGAGTTGAATTGAGTTGGATTCAGCTAAATGACACCCATAATGGATTCTTCAAACCCACACCAAAATTTAACTTAGACTCGTAAATAAACATACATGCATCCGGCAGATTCCTAACGTATTTATTAATATAACTTGATCATGTGATATTTAATTTGTACATATTGTTTTTTTCTGTCCTTCCCCACCTCCAAAATTAATTAAACCAAGACGTGGACGCGTATGGATAAGGATGGGCAAAGCCATTGCTTATCTTTACAGTTAAAGCAAGTGATCAATATTTTGTAGGTTTCATTGACATGGGTTTAATTATTAATTTAATTTAATTTAATTTAATTTTTAAGGTTAATATATATATAGAAAGTAGATTAAGATAGACTTATTTTGTTTTTTAAAAAAATTGAAAATTGAAAAAAATAGAAGATCCTATCAAACATTTATTTGAGATGAATTGATCAGTTGGATTGAGTTAAATGACACCCATTATGGATTCTTTAAACCTACACCAAAAAAAAAAGAAAGGTAGACTCGTAAATAAACATCCTGCTGCAGATTCCTAACTTATTTATTAATACAACTTGTTCATGTGATATTTTGTACATACAATAATTATTTTTTTCTGTCCATCCCCACCTCCACAATTAATTAAACCAAAACGTGTACGTACAGTACGCATGGATAAGGATGGGCATAGCCATTGCTTATATTTACAGTTAAAGCAAGTCTAAGCAGATGAGATTATAAAGAATAGATTTATAAGTACATGCATGGGGCAGTAGGGTTTGTAGGTGAGGTTTAAATTTTTCATATATACCACCATTGTGCTCTTCAAGGTTAATATTGCTTGAAGTACTTTAGGTTGCGTTTCAATATATATATATATATATATATTGATCAGTTTTTTTTTTAAATAATAATGAATTGAGATAATTGAATAAGTTTTTATAAAATTTATTTAAGATGAGTATATATATATTTAAATGTTAAAATGAATCTAGATATATTTATAAAAATCAAAAAAATATTGTAGGTCCTACATATAAAGATCAGATTTGAATTGAAAAAAATTATAGATCTCGTGTGTGAAAATATTTTGAATTGAAATAAATTTAACAATTTGAAAATTAAATATTTAAATATTAGTATCAAATTAAAATTAAATTGAACTGAATTAATCTCAATACATGCCAACATTAACCAAACTCTGATCTTGAAGTTCCTTTCAAAAGGTCTTGCATATGGATGTATGACACGTATACATATAATAAAACATAAATCTAGCTAGTTAGGTTAGTTTGCAGGGTTATTTTACTATTATTGATGCACCCATGCACATACAATAATTAATGGTGGTATCAATTATATATGACAACCGCCCTTATTCTGCTCAACAAATTATTATGATCACAAGTTGATCACACAATACTAACTTTAAAAAGTTTTAAAGAATTTTGTTCGCACACAAAATAAAATAATTGTACATTAAATTGAATTGCTTAAAAATATGATCAACAATATCCAAAAAAAAATCTCTAATAGTATAATTCCCAAAATAACGTGTACTCGATTCATTCACCTCTGTAAAATTTGTAGCTGTAAACTAATTTAACGTATGTTAAAAGATATATATAAGCAGAGAGTACGACAGAAAAAGCTAGCAAGAGACTCGTAGCTAGGAAATCAAAATGAAATGATATGTATACATTGCAAGGAAATGATATTTATTATTTTTTTTATTACTTCATTTACGTTTATTCGTTGAAATTAATGATTTCAAATTATCTTTAAATAGTAATAAAAAAATAATAAATTATATATAAATAAGAGTAAATTGTTTATGAATAGTATAGTAATGAAGTAATCGAGTACTAATTAAGTAATGGATCAGTATACGTACTACATTCATTTACAATTAAGGTTGTTTATTTATGTTGGTTCCTGAATTAATCTTGAAGATCATGATCCGAATTTCGTATCTCTCTCTTTCCAATGTGCATGGTTATGATATTTTTTTTTTTTCTGAAAGGAAGAATAATCTTTTTTATCCAACTCGTTGCAGCAAATGATGGATATATACAATGATGAGGGTAACCCTCTAACATAATGCTCTCCTTAAAGAATTTTAATACATCCTTAACTAAACAATGTGCTAAAATATTCTGTGTCCTAAGAATAAAATTAGATACAATCCAATGCTGAAAAGTATTGAGGACTCCTTTAATATCTTGAATATTCAACAAACCAACTGAGCACCAGTCCTCATAATTTGAACCATTCATGATATCATTGATCATGCGTCTAATGCATCATCTTCCATCATCACATTTTGCAGCTTCTGCTAGCTTTGGATCAGGTTCCAAGTCTCGAGTTGATTGGAGTTTGCCCACTACAAGAACAAGTTGATTAATTAAAAAGAACTATGCTTAATATTTAAAAAGAACTAGTTGATTTATATAATTAAAATTAATGACATCATTTTAGTTTTTGAAAAAGGCTTTAAAAGAATTTAAAATTAATGAAACGTATGTTTTTTTATTCTATAAATCCGGTTACAATTCTAGTAATCAGATCATATCCGAATTTTTGTAATGGATAAAGTCGAATATCATCCTAAATTATAAGTTTATAACTAGGCTAATTATAAGATGCATGAATGATAAACTCAGATGCATCATGTCCAAATATAATGAGGTACTCGAATACAAGTGTGGTTAATGAACAATATATTTCTTTATAATTTATTGTGAAATGGATTTTATAAAATCTATTTTAAATAAGTTTAAATGTATTTAAATATTAAAACAAGTTTAATTACGTTGCATGTTTACGAGAAATTAAAAAAAATTATGGATCATATCTGTAAAAAGATGTGTTGAAATAAGTTATCGGTATTACATCTACACAGAGTTTTAGTTAGAATAAATTTAATGATTTGAGATCGATTTAAGTGTTAAAATATTAGTTGCAGTTTAAACTTAGTTGAATTAAATTAATCCTAGTTAAATCCAAATTATAAACGGGGCATAAGGCGAAGGTAACTAGCTAAATATGGGTTTGAAGTGACTGAAAAAAGAAAGTATGAGTGGGGGGAGGCCCCTAATTCTTAAATAGTTAATACGACGGCCTCTCGATCAGCTCATCATGCGTAGCTTCGCAACTTAATTGCATCATGATACTGCGTGATGTAGCTTTGCAATTCCCCATTTTCCTTCAAATTCAGCAGGGCACCATTTTGGCAAACACTTTGGTGATGTTCATCAAATTTACGATTCGAATTCCTTTTTCTAAAAGATTTCGCACGTAAATATATGTAATATATATTGTGAAACTCACTAAACAAATATATAAATACATTAACTTCAATATAAATACATGGTAAAAATATTATTTATTTATGATCAGTTCTTTTCTTAAAAAAATTATTTTAATCAAAATGATTGATTTATTCTCTTCATAAATAATCATTTAAATTGTAAATAATTTATCATATATACTCTTTTGTGATAATATATTGAACGTCTTATATTCTATTTAAATATTAAGAGTATCTCAGATCATTTATAAATAATTATAAATATTTTATAAATAATAAAAATTATTTGAAGAAGAATCAAGTAACTTGAAAATATCCTAAAATAATTATATAAACTTTCAAACATAGCCTTAATAATAATATTAAAAATAGATTTAATGGTATCGGCCTAGAGAAATGCTAGCTAGTATCATGCCCACTCTGCATTTTGACACATTATTTGATACTTTATATATTTTATTTTAGTTTTGATTTTTTTTATTTAATATATAAAGAATTGATTATTAGTATATTGAAGTTTTTTATATTTTTTTAAATATGTTTTAAAATGATAAAAAAAAAAGTAAAAAACAAATTTTAGACTAGCGGTAAGCTTGGGCACAGTAGCATTGCTCTGGTATCCTATTGGGGGCGGCTGTCAACATTGCATGGATATGGAAGATCTAGGAGCTGCAAGCTGAAAGTGAAAGAAACCACTACGTAGTCGCGAATGGGGAATATGGATAAAGAGCGGAGCTACATCCCCCGAGCCCCAATTTCACTCAAAAGGATATTTAAAAAAAAAAAATTATTTTCAATCAATTTTTTTTTGATAGTTTTGAATAATTTTTAAAAATAAAATATTATTATTATTATTAAAAACATTTTTTTAATTACTTAGTAAAAAAAAATTTTTTTAAAAATTAGAGAGAAATCTATTTCACCTAAATTCGGGTGAAATAACATTTTTTCTGGATAAAAATATGAGTGAAAATGAGAGATATTTGTGTGGTGGTTCAACGTCTACGAAAATGAAAGCCTAATTAATAATAAATATATATATATAGGTAGGACCGTAGGGGTTGGCGGGGGGACTAGGGGTACGTGGCCAAGATCTAATTAAGCTGGCCGGTGGGAGCGCCAAACATTAACAAGCTGGATCTTAACAACGTAGTATTATATTAGCTAGGTTAAATAATTCAGATCCGAATCCAGAGATATTATATATATTAAACAAGAAACTTAAACATAAAAAAAAAAAATTCTTGATCCTTTCAATTTGTTAAGATATAAAATAATAAAATTTAACTCTTTCTATTGATTTAAATTTTTGAGATAAGTGATAATTTAACATAGTATCATAATAGAAGTCTTAAGTTCGAATCCTGATTCTATAATTTTTGATACTCAATTTTCAAATTCATAAGTGGTATAAATTTGGCACTCACTAACTCATAATACACACAAACACAATTTGATAATTTTGAAATTCATGAATAGTGTGAATTTCAGACTCCTCAAAATACTCACTCAAAATGATGCAATACAACTTTAAATAAAACTCATAAAATAACAAGAATACCAACTTAACAAGAACACAAAATGAAAGTAAATGCTTCTAATAATTTTATTATAAAAGGATAGATGTGGAACAATATTGATTTACGAATTGGGCGACGTGTTCCTTTTCAAAAAGATTCACGAATTGTATCCCAAGAAATCCAAGTGCAAAGTATCGAAAATTCAAACCACATAGTGGCCGGCTTAACTCTCTCAATTAAATATTCTACTTATTAGATATATTAATTAAGGAAAATTCTGATCCACAAGTGAAGAGAAATATTAAAATATAAAATAATAAAATCTACATCCTTCCATCGGTTTAAATTTTTAAAATAAGTAATGATTTAACACTACTTTTAAGAGTATACCTGTAATAATTAGGCAAAAATATCATAATATCGATCTTATATAATATGATACCTACCTAGCTATATATAACTCAAAGGTGCGTATGTGTCAACCCAAGTTTGAGTTATAATCTCACATAAATATATAATTAGTTAGACTATAGAATTTTATTCATTAATTGTCCTTTAGATTTTAATTATCATTTGCTTAATATCATAAGATGTGATATTAAGTAATTTAATAATAAGTCAAATATATTAAATAATTTTTTTAACAAATTTGTTAACGCTTAAAACAGTACAGTCTGGAAGGGAAGAAAGAATAATTTTTGACCCAATTGAAGTCAATTTGAGCCTTAATTGGTGTTGTGTGTTCCCTAGGCGGTGATATGGTGTAGCTATATGGTGTTCGTGTGTCTATGACGATAACAACGTTTAAATGTAAAGAAAATAAATAGAATGATACAAACAAGTTTACATGATTCGACAATGAGTCTACATCCACAGGGGGTTTGGAAAGGGGATATTCTACTATAGTATGCATGTGTTATAATCTCTCGTGATTTCTCATCCTCATTGTATAAGAGATATCTTAATTCTACCCTATGAATTTTCTCCTATCGTTGAAGTCTCTTTGTAGTACGGTTGAAGAAGGTAAAATCTCCTAGAAACCTAGCCAAAAAGTTTCTGAAATTGTAAGTGCTTGTACCTTTTATCTCTTAGCCCTTTTGCTTTATGTCATTTCTCTTTGCTTTATGTTACATAATCCATTTTCTCTTTGATACACTGCCATTCTTCATGCATTTGTCATCTCATTCCCTTTTTCTTTTTTTTTCTCTTATGAGTTCTCTCAATGGACAGGGCTTAAAAAATACCATGAGCTTGTTATATTTCAGAGTAATGTAAGAGGTACACGGTTTTGTATACCTTTTATAGAATTGGTGATATGGTAATAATACCATGTTAACCGAAATATTAAACAAAAAATATCGAAAAAAAAAGATAAAAACACAATGAGAAAAAATAAAAATAAAAAAACGAATAATTAGATTAGAGGATGCGTAAAAATAGTGTTTTTGTATGGCATGTATTTAAAAATTACGCAAATCATGTACAAATAGCATTATTGTATATTTTATTCCTTTTACATTTAATACCACATCATGGCTTAGTCATAAGTAATAATTGAAAGAGTAATGATATATGACACACCACTATTTCACTTTAATTTTACTATGTAAGATGTGAGATATTTATAATTAGAAATGATAATTAATTATTTAATAAATGATCATTCAATAGTATTAAATATGACACATCTTATATAATAGGATGAAAATGAAATTATTAGTGCAGTGTATAGAATTTCTCTAATTGAAATATAAATAAATTACATTCGAGAAATCAAATTTTGTCCATTTAGTTTTTACACAAACATTCATGAGTTGAGTTCAATTTTTATCTTTGAATAACGTTTTATCTTGAATAAAATCTGTTTATACTTTATTTACCAAATAAGCTCGAAATATTTCAAAAATTATTTATTTATTCAAAATATTATTTGTATAATTATTTGTAGATAAATAATATTTTATATACAAAACTTTGCCAAACTAATTTTGAGATTTTAAAAAAATATCTTTATATAATTTATAGATGTTCATATGAAGCTGAAAAAAATGGGGCAAATCACATAATTTCCTCTTATATAGCCGTTATCATACTCCAAATATTCCCATTGTAAACTTGAAACTTCTACGGTAAATAATAAAATTTTAAGTTAAATAAGCTTATACCAAATTTATATGAATTATATCATTTAATAATTAATTATAATGTTTTATTCGATGATAGATTATTCGATAATTGACAAAAGTTGATCGACTTGATGACGGTCTTGCAAAAAGAAAATTTTGAATAGAAACTTTCACTATAACAAAAACAATTTTTGGAATAAATTTGTTCATCTCAAAAGGTAGACATTTTGTCTTAAAATAGTTTTCAGAACAAAAAAAATTATCACAAGATCGTCTTTATATCTTTGTCCTAATATAGGTTTTGAGATGAAAATCCGATTTTTATCCCAAAAATTATATTTTAAATGAAATAAGAGGTGACAGTTTAAATTGCGTTCAAAGGAGGTTTTTCTTTTAAACAATTTTTTTTTTTTTTTTTGTCTCAAATTTTCGCTCGAACCATACTTTATCACGTTTGAAAGATTACGGTCCAATTGCTCCTCGTTTGAACGCCTACTTTTGTCAATTCAAATGATGTAAATTGTACTATTCGAACGCATGTAATTAACCATTCGAACCACATTTTTTGTGTGAGAAAATTAAACGGTTCAGGCTAGTATATTTCCATCTAACTAATATATAATTCGTCATTTTTATCTTTTTTGTTATCCTATCTTAATGCTTTAATATGTGTCTATTTAAATATAATGACATAAATGACAGATTGATTAAATAGAGGTGTGCAGTGTAACGCTTGCTTGTAGCATTTCTCTTTTTCAAAATATGTGCTCTCTTAAGCTTGTTTGGATATTTATTAGAATATGAGAAAACTTGTGGGTCGGTTGGACCGACCCTCTCGTGAAAAGCAGTTCTCGAAATGGATTCTCACTCCTGCGACGGCGACTTCTCACTTTTTTCCAACAGCCTTAAACTCGAAATGGGTCCGTTGGGCGGTATCGCTCATGGTCGTCAGCGGCAGCAGGGGTTAAATGGAAACCGAATGCCTCTTATAAAATCATTTTTATTTTATTTATTTTATTGTGTTTTTTATAATTATGTTTTCTTCATTTTATTATGTATTTTATTGTATTTTCTTAGTTTTATTTTTTTATTGTGTTTTTTACTGTATTTTTTATTATTTTTTAAAAAAATTTTTATTATATTTTTATAAGGATTATAGGAACTATTTTTGACACTTAGGACAGCCAGACCGAACTCTAATATCTCCCTTAGAATATCTATAAATAATAGTTACAGGATTTGAGTTAATATATTTTATTAAATTTTTGATAAGGAAATGAGAAAGGGTTGATAAAAATAGTACAAAGTCAAAAAGTTGTTAAAATATTATTTTTAATATTATTTTTATTTTAAAATTTGAAGAAGATGTATTATTTTTTATATTTTATTTGAGAGTCAATAAAATTATAATGAATAGATAATAATTAAATGAAATGTTTGAAGATCTGAAATCAAAAATATTTTTTGTTTAAATGATATTTAAGAAGGAAATATTTGAAAAAATGTTTGAACTTTTTTAGAATATTTGACAACAGTTTTGTTACCAAATTGAGGTTTAAAAGATGTTTGAAAAATGAAAAGTGTTAAAAATCTTATGAATAGTAATTAAATGATTTGTGAATATTAATGAAGAGTTAAAGGTTTTTATTTGATTTTGAGAAATGAGAAAGAAAAAAATTTAATAAAATATTATAAAATTAAAATATTATTAGAATATGATTTATATTAATTTTTAATATTTTAAAAATGAATTCTCTTTTAGTTTATTTATTTATTTATAATTTGAAAAATTATAATAATTATGTATTAATTAAGAGATACTATTAATCATTCTATTCCTACACACTTACACATTGATTTTTTTTAATGATTTTTTTTTTCTTGTTAAACTAATTGAATTAGCCAAGTTCTTTAAACTCCAGCGGTAGATAGTTATAGAAAAAAAAAATTAAAATAGATAAAAAAAAATTAAAAAAAAAAAGAAAAACACTAAATTTATTGTTGCTGGGAGAGGGTGTGCCGGTGTGCCGCTGCACACCGGCTGCCCCAGCACGCCTCGATATATATTTAATAATGTATTATGTATAGATTTGATAAGTATAATTATTTGTTAATTAAATAAAAAGGAAATTATATATTCTAAATAATAGTTAAAAAAAGAGAAATTTTAGACTTCAGTTCGACCGAATCCTCTCGTTTGTAGTCCCTGTCGTTCTTGACTGCAGTGGGCGACACCACCCAACTTATTGGAATAGGAGGGAGTTGGCGACTCCACCCCTGCGACGGTGAGTCCCAACAACCTCCGGTATGCTCCCGACGACTTTAAACCCATTTCGGACCTAGACAGTTGGGCGGTGCCGCCCACCACCGCTAGAGCCGGCGATGACTGGGTGAGGTCGAATTTATTATAAAAATTTATTTTCATTTTATTTTTTATAATATTTTTATTTTTATTTTTTAATTTTTTATGGTATTTTTTAAAATTTTTTATTTTTATTATATTTTTTATTATTTTTATTAGATTTTTATAGGAAATTGAAAGGGACGGTAGGCACCCCAGCGTCACCCTTTAAAAAAAATATATTAAAAAAAGAGATGGCAACACCATGTTGGAGGAGTCACGAGTTCTTAATTATGGGAGTATATCGAGGAGAGATGGGACAAAGTTAGGCAGATTTCCTGGGGTTGTTCCGCTTGTTCCTGTCACCTCCCTTTTGACTTTGTACGTCCCCAGCTCGTGAAGGAAGGGTGGTCGACGTGACATATTAATGAATCAATTATTATGGCTAATACAGAGTATAGAGAACATTCTTAACGAATGGATTAACCCCGCTTGGATTCGGGGATAAAATGAGTTGAAATGAGTTTGATTTATTTTTTAATATTATTATTATTTTGGGATTTGAAAAAAATGTGTTGGAATTTAAAAAAAGTGTATTGAGATTTGAAAAAAGTATATAGAAATTTGTGTTTTGTATAAAAAATTATAAAAATATAATGATAAAATGGAAGTGAGTTGAGATGAGCTCAACTCACTTCCCAATCCAAGCGGGGCCTAAAGTTATCTTTTAAAAAATATAATTTTATATAAATATTAATTTTTTTAATATTTAATTAAATATAATAATAAAATTTGTGAAAAAAATAAAATATTTTTTATAAATAGTAAAATTAAAATTTTGCTCAATCATTACTAAATTTAGCAATTATTAGATAGAATTTTAACTTTATTATTTATAAAAAAATATTATATTTTTTTATCATAAATTTCATTATTATATTTGATCAAATAATTAGAATTTTTTGATATTTATATAAAATTATATTTTTAAAAAATAATTTTTAATCAATTTATTGAAAATGCTCTAATGCTGTCAACCATATAATTGGGATCTTATTGAATCTGTGCAAAGATTTTTTTTTTTTTTGCCCTTTTCAAGCAACTGGAATGTCATCTATTAATTATTACGCACGATTTGTTTTTTCAGTTGAGTTTAGTTGAAATCAGATAAAATATTATTAACATATTTTTTAATATTACTTTTTATTCTAGAATTTAAAAAATTGAATTATTTTATATAAAAATTTAAAAAAAATTATAATAATTAAATAATATGAGATGAATTGAATTACAATGAACTCAAAAAATAAATCGGACTTTAATCTTAATGTACAAAGTATCACAATATCTTTCATGTGCGTGTTGATAGTAAATTAAGGTAAGATAAATAAAAATAAAAATAAAAATACTAAATTAAACATTTTTTAATAATATTATTTTGATGTTAAAAAAAGTTAAATTATTTAATATATTTTATACAATCTTTTACAAAAATTATAACGATATAATAAGATAAGAGGAGATAAAATATTTTGTATATCCAAATTCGATTTAAGTGATCAATTCATTATAAGTGATACACCTCGTATCCCAGATTTCTAATTGAATTATATATGTATGTATATGTATATATATATATATATATGTATATATTGGTAAGATGATTAAATTATGTTTTAATGCCATTTGTAAGGCTCCAATAAAATATCCAAACTACATATTTTAACTAATACAATTAAAACCCATTAAAACTTATAAAGAGCACAAAATTATCATTTTCAAATAACATAGAATATCATTTACTACTTACATTTATTGTTATCATATAGAAAATCATTACATATATATATATATATATATATATATTAGTAATACAAACTCCGTGTCACGAATAAATACAAACATTAGGTTGTGGTTGTATGTTGAGGCTATCTTAAATAGTTTGCATTGATTTTTCAATAAAAGTAAATTAAGTTGATGTTTGAATAATTTTTATGAGTCTATTTAAATATATAAAATAGATTGAAACATGATAAAAAATAATGTCATTTTGATTAATTTAAGATATATAGGCTTGAGATGAATTCAAGATCCAAACAAACATCTCCGGTTCTTTTCCCTCTAGAGTTAATCGTTTTTATTAGCACATGAACATTTGACGTGCCGATCTTTGATCTGTGTCATTTAACATTATAAAATTTAAGTTCAGCAATCTCTAACACGATATATATATATATTTTTGAAATCAAATCTTTAACACGAATTAATTTCAATATTATGCTTTGAATCTACAACTTATATATTATTATTTTTTAGTATATGATATGATATTTTAATAGGCCAAAAGCAGTGACATAGGCTAGCTACGTGGACGGTGCAGGCCGGAAAAGATAAATGAACGGGACCAAATGAATTTAATTATCTAATATGTTACATTAAATATAGTTTTATAACTTAATTTCTTATATTAAATTATATTAATTTATAAATTTATTTTAACAAGATTTCTTTATAACAAAAGTGTATATATATATATAGATATATATTAAGTTGAGAATCGTTGATACAAAAATCATATATAGAAAAGTTTACAAGCTTAAATGAATTAATATAATATATTAAATTTATTTAATAAAAAAAAAATTTACAATATGACAAAGGGTAATGATCGATACCCTTATATTTTGTTTAGTACGACTGCTTAACTAGTCGACTATTTTTTTTTTCTTTTTACTGTTTGAGTTTCAAAATTACCGTCTAAACAAGAGTGTAAAAAATTCATTCGAACCGAATTAAATGGGTATGGTATAATATGGTATGGTCTAGTCTGATATGGTCTGGTCTAGTAAGAAAAAATTAGGATCGAATGTGAATCAGTTTAGTCCCAATCTAAGAAATTTAATCTCCTAAACAGGATCGGATTGGATCAAATATAGTAATAAAAAAATATATTATTTGATGTATAACTATAATATATAATATATTAATATATTATAAGTGTTGTAGTATAAATTTATAATAGTATTAATATAATTATTTTAATATGTTAGTATTAAATCACTATAACTTATTAATTATATAAAATATTAATAATAAGTAATAAGAGTATATTATTATTTAATATATTATTACTATACAGTAGTCTATTTAGTAGTATTATGATATATTATTGACTAGTAGTATAATAATTAATGTATAGTACAGTTAGTACTAATATATTAATATATCATACAATAGTAAAGTTAGAGATTATTATTATAATTTTGATAACTATATTAATGTATTAGACTTTAGTGTATTACATTATTACTTACTTACTATATACTAATAATATTAAATGTATCACAAATATTTATATATATTAATATGCAAATATCAAATATTTATATATATTAATAATTTGATATGTCTAAATTTTCTTAGACCAAAACAGACTAATTGGACTAGTATCCCATTTGATTCGATCTAAGCTAAAAAAATAATAATAAATCGAGTAGGATCGATCCATCATCTTTCTTAAATCGAATCAAACCATTTACATTTCTAATCTAAAAGAAATCACTTTCCCAAATAATAGTTGAAACTTAAAATGAGGTTTATTGTCCTAACAGTTAAATGATTAGGATAATAAATCATTAATGATTTAAGTTATTTCATCTCAATTTTAAACTTAAATAGATCTTAACCATTAATATCTTTAGAGCGGTACTATATCGCTCGAGAGATGTAGTTTGAGGATGTGAATAAGCAAAGTGTATTTTTATTTTATTATTTTTTTGGTATTTTAAAATATTTTTATAAATAAAAAAATTCACATCATTATTAAAAATGATTTTCTTAATTATTAAGTAAAAAAAATAAATAAATAATTTCTGATTCGAGAGATAAATTCGGTGGATATTTTCGGGTGAAATAGTGTTTCTCATATCTTTATTATTTGCGCAATTATTATTATTATTTTTTCATATTCCTAAAGAGGGATGAAAGTGACAAAGCAAGTTGCAACGGTCTTATCGATGGTGGCAGGCAATTTAAGACATTGCTTCAACTTTCCCATCAACTTTCCGATCACCTGACTTGCATCCACAGCTCGGCTTCCTGAATTTGGATAAGATCTTTTCTTCGCATGTGACACACATTCATGCTTTCCAAACCAAACAACGCGATTTCCATGCCTTTCCTTCTATTTCAAATACACGACTCATTTATAAGTCCTTTACATTTTTTATTATTATTTTAAAACACTCCACTTTTATAAAATAATACGTCTGATTATTTTCTATTTGGGTGATTTGTTTCCACGTTTGTCTAATTTTTTTTCTCTTGATATTCCTCATGTGGAAACCTATAAATATATGTTGGATTTATTTCTCAACAACCTATTTTTATAATCATTATCATAATTGGATTTGGATCTTCGATAGTTCATATATAGATTTCATGGGTGATTCAAAATATTTTATAGCCTAAAATGAGAGATTAAGTAAATGAGGTTGCTTTAATTTAAAAATGATTACAACAACTATTAGTGTTTTACTTAATAATATCTACAAGTAATATAACAATTTACAAGAATCTACTTTTGTTATGAAACAAGTATTACATCTACTTGTCTATAATATGGAGGATAGTTGTGTTATCTCTTATGTTAAAAGAAAAATGATAGATAGAATCATAAATGTATAAATGTTGTACAATTATATAGAATCTTCATCTAAAATTCTCGCTTGCATATCTTGCCATCATATTTAATACGATTATCCTTCTTCTAATATGATCTAGGTTGGGGCCCTAATCGTGCTTCTATTGACCCAATTTTCTCTCGTGAGGAAATCCTTCATTTCAACTGACATTCTTTTTTAACAAAATATAAACATGAGATAATAAATTCAGTTTTTCACTATAACATGGAATGCTGATTCCAAATTCTAATTGATTATGTTTTGCCTCTTCCTTAAAAAAAAACAATCAAACAATTTCCAATTGTTCTTACGGATCGAATAATTAATATAATATACAAAGAGAACCTCCATATACTTGTATCTTTCATTAAAAGCGGCCTTGGAACGTTTGCAACCGTTTTGTTTCACAGTTCAACAAATGATCATTCAGCTTGAATTTTTTGTGTTGGGTTTCGTTATTTCAACATAAAATTTTATTAATGTTTTCACATCACAACATTAAACCTTCTTAGAATTTGCCTAAGCACAGTCAATAGAAAGTGACAGCAGAGAAAGTGGGGTTCGGTCTTGTCGATGGAGCTTTTGTCAATAATATATAATATGCTCCGAGAATGTTTGGTTATATATGGCAAAATACTAAACTCATTTTGATTGTTAGACTTAAATTAATTCAACCTAGTCAAATTTTAAGTTTAACATCTAATTACTAAAATTTTAAATTATTAAATTTATCTCAATTCAAAATTTATTTATATGGGAGATCTATAATTTTTTTCAATTCAATATTTCTTATACGCGAGACTCATAATTTTTTTTAACTTTTTATAAATAAATCTAATTTTATCTTAACATTTAAATACATTTAAACTCATCTTTATAAAGAGAGCTAAAAAATTAATCAAGTTTCTTGCTATAAATTAAAAGTCTTACTATGCTTTAAATAAATATTTTTTCTTTTTATGTAAGAATAATGTTAAATATGAATTTAATGTGTGAATCTTGTATATTTATTTATTTATTTTAATAATAAATTTCATCACGAAAAGGTGATTTTTTAAATAACTTTTTCAATGTGTGCAGATTCATTTTTATTTTTCCCGACAATCATACTGGACTTACACGTCCTAAATAGCACAAATTATCTTCCTTGGAAGTGATCTCAAGGACATAAGTTATAGAGAAATAAATTTGTCATTAATTTAGATTTGTTTTCTTTTATTTTTAATTATATATGTTAATTAATATGATGCATTTTAAATAGTTTTATTTATCAACACATTAAATATACATATTTTTAAAAATATATCGTATTAATGAAGGTGATTAGAGCTGATAAAATTACGACAAAAAGTATATTATAATTACTGTAAGAGATTTTTTAGATTGATCAACGTAAGAGATTATTGCAATAGTAGGGACGTTACGAATATTGAAAATGCAATAAAATTGACTGCATTCCACCGATTCTTAATTGGTATCCCCAATATTGTTTTATATATTTATCTTTAATAAAAGATTGATGAGTAGGTAACAAATTTAATTTTGTTTTGGTGCGAATGATGGTTATATTGTCTACTTCTTTATGACTTGGTCTCTACTGGCAAGGGGATAAGGATGAAGCAATCATGAAAGCGTAGACGGTATATTTTTATCTTGCAATTAATTTGTTTTGACGTTCTTGCGGCATTTTATAAGTTTATGAGACAGAATTAGTAAATATTATTAGGAGATATATAGGATGTTTGCTTTCTGAAATGAAAAGGAAAATGTTAAGTTGTGGTTTGGATAGCGAGATCACAGGAGAATGTTTCAAATGAAAATTAAAAATTAAATTATATATAATAGTTATTATTTAATATTTTTATATTATTTTCTATCATTACTCTTTCTTATTTTTATATATGTTGGTGACATTACAAAAAAATTAACTTTTTACAATGTTAGATTTTGTCATAAAAAGTAAGAAAAATATTATAAAAAATTATTTATAGTAAAAATAGTCATTTTAATTATAATATTATAAATACTTATTATTATTATTATTTTTTTGTAGTCTGATAAAAAATCTCATAAATTCTGTTTTAGTAAGGAACACTAGGATCAATGATCGACAACCTGATCTTTGTGTTATCGAGAATAATAAAGTATAGGCTTTTAGTTAAGTACTTCTTTCAAATGATAGCAACATTTATGAATACATTGATTATAAAAATAAAAAGGCATAAATTAATTGAGGAACTAAAAGATACATAATATATATAAAAATCAACACAAAATCAAATGATGTTTACTAAGTTAGGAAAGTAGTAATTTTATAATATATATGTTTAATGAAATATATTATGTAATTTTATTCAATGAAAATAATATAATTTTTATTTAATAATAAAAAATCGATGTCAGATGATAAATAATAAAAATATAATTTTCATAAAAATCAATATGAATGATTGAAGAACCATAAATTAATTGAGGAACTAAAAGATACATAATATATATAAAAATCAAGGGAAAATCAAATGATGTTTACTAAGTTAGGAAAGTAGTAATTTTATAATATATATATGTTTATTGAAATATATTATGTAATTTTATTAAATGAAAATAATATAATTTTTATTTAATAATAAAAAATCGATGTCTGATAAATAATAAAAATATAATTTTCATAAAAATCAATATGAATGATTGAAGAACCCCAATAATAAAAAGTCATACTTTGATCTTGTTTTACTAAATGATACCCATGAAATTATCTTTCAGTAGTAAATAAAAAGAAAAAAAAAATTAAAACGATAAACTATCACATTAAACATTATCCAATAATATTATTTTAATTTTTTCTTCAGCTTTATCCAAGTATATATCACTTCACAACTCAAAGAGTACTTTGGATGGGTATCATGAACAGGAATTGGGACCCAGATGCAATCCACAGGTTGATAAGAAAATCAGACAAAGATAAGGTTGTCAACTTCTTATGCAACTTGTTTCATAGATTTAATAATAATAATAAGTTTAATTTCATGTATTAGCTGTTGTTGAATAAACAAATGGATGTGAAGCATATAATGCTGTGCTTTGTGTTTGAATATTTTAAAGTAGCCTTCTTTTCAAAGATTGGCACCGTAAAGTGGAAGATAAGATCTTACCTAAACACGAACTCTTTGTCGGCCCATTTGCTGAAAAAACAAATATTCACTTTTTTGTATATGCAGATTAATTAGCACTGCATCAGTTCCTTTCTTTGTATATACTCCAACCCAAACAACCTTGGAAACTGTTTCCTTCCTTTGCCCCTTTACTTCAGCTTTGGTTTTTGCCCTCCGCTTTTCCTTCCTACGCTAGTATGTTACATGGAACCCAAATATCTATGGCGGAAGAAAAATACAGATATATATAAATTTAACTTATAACATTGATTATTATTTGTGAGAAATTTTTAAACAATTTAAATTCTTAATAAATACTTGCAATATATATATATATAATACTATACTTAAATGTATATATTTATTTGCTCAAATAAATACTCGAAAAGAGTCTTAATTAGAGTACTGCAATACAGTCCTATTGCTAAATGAGAGTAAAAAAGAAAAAAAATATTATTTTAAAAAGGATATTTTTGTAATTTTAAAACATTTTTATATTAGATTTATATTACAATTTTCATTTAAAGACGGTATATAGGATTGCTCTAATTATAAATCGTGCAATACAATGACCAGCTTGCTGACTTCTTGTAACTATTGGCTAAATTAACTTGGGGGCTGGGCTGATTGTGTTGTCCAAAAAAAAAAGAAAAAAAAAAATCTGCTCAGAAACAATGGGCTCAGCAAGCATCCAACATTTGTGGTACGCTGCTTTATAATTTATCTTTTTATACAGATATATTATAATGATCTTGATCACAATGATCATTTCGCTACCTCTGTAACATTTAAAGATATGAGATCAGTGCGTACGCATATCTGTTATATTTCTTATAGAACAAAAATACAAACTAATACATATATCAAGAACCAAAATTCCAATAAGATGCTGAGGAAGTTGAGCATTGACTGATCGAGGATAAATTAAAAATCATGGTATATGCAGCCCGATAGCACCAAAGTTAGCTAGGGCGCCGTACAATGCTAGCTATTCCCTACTGAATCCCAAACATGATATAGAATCACATATATGTTTAAGTACTAACTAATAGCATCGAAGTTGAAAATTTGAAACCCCACTCCTCTCGTCTAGTGAGAGAAGCTCTTTCTTCTCTCTAAAAATCCTAATCGGCATCTCAGTTGTGAGGAGAGTGGGAGATTTGGCTCCCCCTCCCTCCTCTCATTCTTCCTCCTCCTCTATCCCTTCTCAGGCTTTCCATTCTCCTCCCCTTGCTCTTCTTTTGTTTTTTTGGTTTTAGGTTTTCATTTTCTTTTCTTCTGGTTTTTTCTCATTTTCTCCGTCATTTGCAGCTCGGGCTGCTTCTCTTAGTCTCCTGTTGCTGGTTTCCTTTGCTTTTCCCTCTTTTCGCTTCTTCTTTTATATTTTGCAGATTTGCAGATCGGGGGGTGGTATAGTTCGTGACATTTTCTGGTGGCTTTTGCCCACCACGCGCCATGCCGGGGAGTTCCTCAGCCACCGATCCACTTGTCCACCGATGGTTCTGCCATTTACAGTGGTGCGTGCTTCCCATGTGCTTGCTACCACGTGCGTCTCTGCTCAAAGCGCCCCTCTCAGTGGACTTGCAGCCGTCACCAGCAATGTTCTCCGGTTTAGTAGTATTGGTAGCCCTCTTTGATTGACTTGGCTGGTTCTTCCAAGTGTGGCGCCTGCTCGTCACGCACCACTACCACCACTCTGTATTTTGTTTTTTGTCGATTGTTGGTTTTCGTCGTTGTTTTCTTGTTTGGTTTTTCTGTTTGTATTAGTGTATTCTTCTAATAAAAAAGGAAGTTATTTTCTTGTTCCTCCTCTCATCTCTTAGAGGTAGAGGTTTCTCACCCTCTCTTCTTTTAGAGGAGGAAGGTTGAAGGTTATGCTTCCCACCTCGGTTGGGATTTGGGTTCTCTTTGGCTGGTTTTCGTTTAGTCAGAAGGCCTCACTCTCAGACAAACCAAAATTTGAAGCCTCGAAATGGTTTGTCATAAGAGAGTGTTTAAAAGTATAGACAATGTTCGTTATAAATTTTATTTATGTGCGAGGATGCTCCAACTAGAATTTAGTTTGGGTGTAATCAGAGTTTTACCTTATATTTTAGTCATAACTGTAACTTCGTATTATAGAATGAAATGATGTCATTGCTTTCAAAAAAACTAATATCATCGAAGAAGACCAGCTCTCACAGCACAAATAGTACGTAGTTTATAATTACTCGGCAAATCTCGGATCAAACCAACATATTACCTTTTGAGGCCCCTCAATAAGAGATGGTTTTTTTCATTTGACCTATGCCATTGGAGTATTTTTAATATATAGTAGACTTTATTTATTTTTTTAAAGCTATTAAACGGTATTTATGAACTCTATAACTGTATGTAACATTACTCGATTGATAATTCTAAGAAATGCATGAAGAAACATGTCTTTTGTTGATTATAAATTTAACAGGTTGAAGTAAGGAACTAAGCTCTTGCAGACGGGTGCCATATTGCATGCACAAGTACTGTTGAGACTAATATCGAAACTGCATATTAATGATAGAAGTAGTTCCGGTAATATTGAAACAGCTACTGTACAATCATAAATTAAAGAGTAAATGCGGTTCAGGTTCAACAGCCTTGGCCTTGAGAACAATAACAATGTAATTTAGATGCCAAGAGATCAATCTAGAACACCAGGTTTTTTAAGTGCCATCTAATTAATGCAATAACGCAATTTCACAACTTTATCTGGATAAAAATAAAAAATTTGGGAGGTAAAACTGAGTTCCAAATAAAATCTAATGAAGTGATCAAACTATATATTATATTAATTGGTTGTAATTAGAATAAGATTTAAAATTAATAGACGTTGTATTATTCTTTTGGAGGTATTGATCCTTCATTCTATCATAATTGGAATGTAAGGGCATGTCCATATTATTTGCGAAGACCATGCGACTGTAATACTTACCTGGAATTAATTAGAAAAATACTAGTCCGTGGCGCTTCTCATTTAAACTAATTAGTTCACGACCATTAATGTTGTTATATATTCTAAAAGCTTGATTACACCATACACATCCTCATGATGACATAATTTAATTTATAAGATTTAAATTTTATCTTTTAAATCAATTAAATTATGGTATGTGGATGTTGTACGGTAGTGTAGAGGCTATTCATATGCATATAAACATGTATACACACATTTGGATTGGGCTGAACTTTCCTAATTTATCTAGGAGGATTTGACTTAGGTGAAGCTGAGCTTTCCAATTGCACATGACTGTCTTGAGATGACAAATCAATGCAAGTACATCATAAAACAATGATCTTTTCTTGATTTGGGATGATTTTGAGCATGTGTCTATATTTTGACCATAATTTTAGCTATGACTATCGAAATAGTATATATGATCCTAATTCAAAAAGTTCTTTTTGACACGCACGTCGTGATCACTAAGCTACACTCATTATGTGTACATATTTTTCTAGGCCAAAATCAACTATTTTTCCCTTTGAATTTCCATTTTTAGATATTTTTATCTTTTATAGTAATATCTTATTTCTTGTTTAGGAAGTGATTTTGAATTCAATTTTGGTCAAATTTTTGACAGTTTACTTATTGACTCAAGTATTTATTGAGATTCTGCTATTTGGTTTAGATTTGGTATTTTCAAATTACAATTATTACAACCCTACTTGTGGGTTGATTTCAACATTATTAAGTTTAGATAATTTTCATTTAAACATTGGATTTGCTTTCTGTGTTTTTAAGCGGATATCTTGTGTTCTATGTATTGATCATCCGTTGGAACTAACCACTAAAATTGATCTAAGTTCTGTTTGGTGTCACTAATTCAAATGATATAGTTGGTGGAAATTAGTGAACAATATCTACATACGATGCAACCAATTATATATACTAGGCCTTGTCAAAGTTGTGTAAAATGTAGTTTTGGAATAGACACCCATTACAACTTCATCCTCTCACATTATGCCATATAATCAAACGCGGGTAATTATAACTAATTCTTCCCTTAAGTGCCATATTATCAGGGTGTGATGGGATAAAAGCATTGGTGGAGCCAAAAATTTGGGTTAGGGGAGGCCAAACAAAATTAAAATAAAATATATAAAATATTTTGTTCTATTTGTATACAATTTTTTATGTGGTATAAAATAATTTAATAATAAGATATACGATAAAAATAAAATATGTTTAATACAACTTATATATTAAAAAAGTATATAATATGATAAGAACATGTCATCATAAAAAATAGTATATTAAAAATATATTAAAAATCATTCAACTTCTTTTTTATTTTTATTAATATCTATAATAAAAATATGTCATTAAGTTATTATATTATTTTATTTTATATGTGACTTATTTTATTTTTAAATTAGATTAATTTTGTAAAGAGAGACCAAAATAATTTTTAGAGAGGGGGCCAATACAAAATAAAATTAATATTATCCTACAAAAATTATAAAAAGAATAAACATACTTTACTTTTTCTTTTTTTTTTTAAAAAAAATATTATATTATTTTTTAATTTTTTTTTTTTAAGAATAGGAGTCTGCCCCAAAAGTGTCACCTTATTTGTACTCCAAAAGTACTGAGAACTAGTCTCAAAGATAAAATTTTTATAACTAATTCTTCCTTTAAATAAGAATATCGAATTCACTAATTATCTGAATTTGACAACCATTCTATATTTAGGGATAGACACATTTTTTTTTTCTGGGGAAAAGAAAATCCATCTGTTTTTTTTTTAGCTGAATAACAAATTTTATCTAATTGGGAGAGATGTGCAGGGACATATCTTGTTGTCAAAAATAAATTAAGGGCGTGAACATATATATAACGTGGGTTAATACTATATTTGAGCGTTTCCTTCGGCCTTAATGGATAAGTTTTTAGATCGAGGACACAACTATTTTCATTTCACAAAAAAGGACCTTTTCACGAAACTATAAATGCCAGTAACCCTTTGACAACTTGCTATATATCCACAGCCAAAATTACTAGGTTTATTGATCCATCTGATTACTCTTGAGTTACATTTATTGCTTGAATTTTGGAAGAAAAATGACTATCCTCGTTGAGAAGCCTGTGCTTGGTATACCATTTTGGATTTTATTTTATTTTTCATGCTTTCCTTTTTCTGGCCTGATAATGAATTAAGTCTTAATTTGTTATTGCATTTGTTTTGATGTCACCAGCACTAGAGCCCAAAGCTGTGTCAAACAAAGAAGGTTCCGAGAAAGAAATGGTAGCAGACAATGGATTCTTTGCACCAGAAATCAATTCATTCGGAAACTCATTCAGGTGTGTCCTTACGTACAAATCTCAATATTTTTAGCTAATTTCAACTCTTGTTTGGTGATGTTATTAATAGTAACACTGATCGGTGATCGAAATTATGGGCAGGGACTATAATGCAGAAAGCGCAAGGCAAAGCACAGTCGAGGAATTCTACAGGCTGCAGCACATTAACCAAACATATGATTTTGTAAGCAAACTCATGTTAAACTCTTAGTAAGTGTTATTTGCAGTCCCAAGTGGGGATTGTGTGTCCCGACTTATTGATGTATATGTGGAGACAAAAGAGAAAAATACATCATTTTAACAAGGATATTATAATTATAATTATAATTTTTTTTTTAAGGATAACTTATGAGCTTGCGTGAGCAATCCATAAATGAGAATTGTACTTAAACTAACTCAATAAGTATTGTAGATTAGGACCATCTGAATTCATCTCCCTTTCATCATCTGAAACCCTTTAGTACTAGTTGGGTGGATCTTTTTAATTTCGTTTAGCTACTTGTCTAAAGAAGACGTTATAATGGGCATGGAAATTAGGTTAATTTGGTGGAAAATGAATGCTGCAGGTGAAGAGGATGAGAGAAGAGTATTCTAAGCTAAATAGAATGGAAATGGGGATATGGGAATGTTGTGAGCTCCTCAACGAGGTGGTGGATGAGAGTGATCCTGACTTGGATGAGCCACAAATTATGCACTTGTTACAGACTGCTGAAGCAATTAGAAAAGATTATCCCGATGAAGATTGGCTCCATCTCACTGCCTTAATTCATGGTAATTTATAATATATATATATATATATATATATTCTCAATCACAGTTATTTTATGCTATCCAAAGCTGAAATGAGATTTAAAATAAGATTCTCTTGCTAATTAATTGGTTTCAGACCTTGGAAAAGTTCTTCTCCTTCCTCAATTTGGAGGGCTTCCTCAATGGGCTGTTGTGGGTAAGCACTTTGTCATAACCCCATAAATTAGTTTATTTTTAGTCTCTCTCTCTCTCTCTGTCTCTCTGATCTCCATGAGTGGGTTAATTTTAATACTGCAGGGGATACATTCCCTCTTAGATGTGCTTTTGACGGTTCAATTGTCCACAACAAGGTATTTTTCTTCTTTGCAAGATAATCTTGGCTTCAAGAGCTTAATTTAAATTTGATTGTTATCTGTTACGTACGTTTGTTGCATGCATGCAGTATTTCAAGGAAAATCCAGATTACAACAATCCAGCTTATAATACCAAATACGGAATTTACTCTCAAGGGTGTGGACTGGACAATGTAATGATATCATGGGGGCATGATGACTACATGTACTTGGTATTTATCTATAATATTAATTCATCACCTTCCAAAATATAATTATTAACATTAAATTTGATCAGTATTTGTGTAAGCAATCATTTTACTCATAATTAAGTGCTGCTGCTGGTGGTTGATTAATGTGATCAATTATATATACACATGCAGGTGGCTAAACAGAATGGAACAACTCTACCTCCAGCCGCATTATTCATTATTCGATTCCACTCATTTTACCGTAAGCATGCAATATTATTGTTCAAACAATTATACAATTAGATGGTATAATTAAATGGATGATCGATATATATCGATGTTATATATAAAAATGATCATTTAACGCGCGCATAAATTGATGATGTGATTGATCAACATAAGTGAAGTTTTTTATATCTTATAGATATAATATTATATGATGATCATCTAGATCTTCTAAGTATTAATTAATTAATGATGCATCTAGTGGCAGTCAGTATATATATGCTGATTTCAATGAACTCTATATAAATGGCATTTCAGCTTTACATACTGCGGGAGCGTATAAGCACCTACTCAACGATGAGGATGCCAAGAGTCTAAACTGGCTTCATATATTCAAGTAATTAAGCTGCTTCTGTTGATCGTATTTCTTCCACCTCGAAATTTCTTTTCCCTAATCATGTTCTGCTGCGACATTATTATGTGTGTATATATATATATATATATATTAAAAAAGTTTAACATGTTTTAATTTTAATATCTATATATTCGATCGGGAACAGCAAATATGACCTCTACAGTAAGAGCAAAGATAAGATTGATATTGAGAAAGTGAAGCCATATTACCTGTCCCTCATTGAAAAGGTTAGATCAATTCCATTTCTTAACAGGACCTTTAATTATCTTGCCATTTTAACTTCAGTTTTGCCTTACCTTCTAAATTGGGATGATTTTTCTGCAGTATTTCCCGGCAAAACTCAAGTGGTGAACTGGGAGATTTTCAGCATGCTGGAATATTCTCGAAATGGCAACCTGGTGGCCGATATATAAATAAATATATATGTATATATATATATATGTATGTATGTATGTATACACACTACATTAATTTGCAGTTCTCTGATGTGTATGCACATAAATAAAGGATACTGTGGGGGGATGTTCCTCTTTTCAGTTTGTTTCAAAAGAATTCTAATGTGTTTTTTCTTTTACTGTAATGCGCTACTCTGTGTAACCAAAAACAAAGATAAAAGTAAATTATTTCAATTTGCTCGAATTTGCTTTCAGCATTTTTACCATATTTACAGCTAAATACAGCTTAGTGGCTGACTTTCTTTAAATTTGCACCAATCAAAAGTTAAGATTTGTTATATACGTTCAAAGTAAAATTATGTAAAATAAGATCGGAGGATGATATCTTAGTACTAAGATATCTTAGTGATTGATCAGTTAAGAGAAAAACTTGAGCCCTTGCAACTTATATCGATTCCAAATAGTGAGTCTGGACCTTGGAGTTGATAAGGGCATCTAGATTGTGCCAGATCACGACATTTATTGTTACGCATAGATTATAATTGTTAGTGGTGGTAATATATATAATGTGACACAATCTATAAAACCAATACAAACATGACACAAAATTAGTAAGTTTGTATTTGATATAAATAGGTTTGGATTAAAATAGGTTAATCCGTTAAAACACAACTATAAACAATACACTACAAGAAATACACCTTTTTGCAGCGTTTTTAATTTTGTTGCAAAAGATTTCGTTGCAAATAATCCTTATCTGCAACATTTTTTTTTTATTTCATTGCTAAATTCCAACTTGAAATTGGCAAATGCTTGGTTGAATTGATAGTAAAATCTTTTACAATGATTTTTGTGTCTATTGTGACCGTTGCAATAGATATTTTTGTTATAACGACGACTTTCTTTCCATCACGAGGAAAATTTGCGACAACAATTTTCTTTTTGTGGCGATTGTTTTCCACCGTAATAAAATTAATATTATAATACTAATACTGGTTAGAAAAGTAAAAACATCTCCCAATTTCTCCCGAGCCCTATTCAACTCACTCTCTCGCGCTCTGGCTTACTCCTTCACCTCGTACCCCTTCCCGTGCCGTGCCGCCTCTTCTCATGCTGTGTCTTGCCATTACAGCTCTATCGCCAAAGTGAGTGTCTCTCTCTCTCTCGATTCGTCTCGCTTTCCCTCTCTTTGTTCATCACTCTCTCTAGTTTTAGTCCTTTTGAATTTGTACTAGAACCTGAACTCTAATTTTGGTAGGTACTCTCTCTTCCTCTCTCTATTGTTTCTATGATCAAGTTAAACCTTATTTCTGATTTTGTGAGTGTGCGACTTGAACCCTAGAACTTTCTCGTTCATCTTCGTTGATTGAATTTGTGTAGTGTCGTCTCTGGTAGTTATTTTTATGCTGGTAAGCTTTTTCTCAACCTCCCCACTCTCTGATCTCACCCTCCCTATTTTTTGTGCGGCGGGATGAGAATAGTATCTCACCCTCCCTGTTATTTTAATTGATGCCTTCATTTCTTTCTTAATTGTTTTTATTGTTTGTTATGCTATTCATATTATTCAATGCCCTATAAAATGCAGTGCACCATGGAAAACTAATTAATAAGTACTTTGTTTTCTAGTGGAATCAGTAGATCTATTTTTTGTCCACCAATCAAAAAATGAAAAAAGAAAAATTGGTCAAAATCCCCAATTTGGTGACCACTTATTTATATACATTTAATTGAACATGCATTTTCCCTTGCCTTTAAAATTGAGGCTTTATTGCAAACATTATACTTGTGTGAATAGTTGGGCACATGCAAACGAGATTACATGTCTAAATGGGTGTTCTATTCAAACTCACACTATGTAACTCAGTGACTAGGTTGCGTCCTATGAAGGAATAATTTTTTTCTTTGTAAACACACAACCAAACCAATAGATATATTACTTTTATGTAAAATATTTCATACTTACTCATGTTTTATAACTTAAACTGGAAATAGATACTCTATTGTGATCATGTATTGCATATGGTTCAATTTTCCTAAACTTGCTTATGCTCTTGGAGATAGATTCATAATATACTTCCTGAATATTTCATACTTATTCATGTTTTCTTGATATGTTTTGCTATATGTCTTTCAACGTGATTTTAATTATCCCCTCTTTATAATAGGTTTAGCTGATATTGAATGTTATTGAAATAACCTTTATATTCTTTTAAGTGTTCTGATTTTTATATAGGCTTGCATTCTTGTGCTTTTGTTCACTATATTTGTGCGTAATATATCTGACTTATTTTGTTCGTCGTTAACAAAGTTGGTAAGAGAAGCATGTAAGTATCTACGTTTAATTTTTCTGATATTCATATAACAAGTCCTATTGGCATGCACCTTAACTTTATAAGCTGCTCTACAGATAACACAAATGGAGATGAAAGGAAGATCGTGACAACTTTATAGAGATTTTTTTTTTTTACTTTGGCCTGCATACTTGGTGATGGGTAACTCATCTTGATTCAAGCTTTTATTTTTCTTAAGTGGGTTTTAAGGCCTAGTAGAAATATTTTTATTTGAGTTCTAAGAAAGCCTATATTACACCAAGCCTTTAAGCCATGTATTTTCATTATATAGTAGAGCAACTCCTAATGGATCCAAATGTCTATACAGGTAGGTGAATGTGTGGTAAATCAAACCTCAATTTTGCTTTTCTCTGGGTATGGCCTCTTTGGTTGGATTACAAGGTACCATTGGCACTTAAAAGTAAATTTTTTATGTTAGATTACAAGGTACCATTGGCACTCATTAATATTTGTTGTGCAATTATTAATGGTAAATCTACACAAGTGTAGCATTTGAATTCTATTATGTTCTCATAGTTTATATTAACGTACATATACTACAATCAAAGTGTGAGAATAATAGATTCAGACTTGTGGATGATTGTTATTCAAGGGTAGCATATATAATATTTCTAATTGTTTAAGGATGTTTGTTTTTCTAGCACAAAGCATTTCAATAAAGTTAGTTTATTTAAAATAGGATTGTTGGGCTGTGGGATGAAACTTTTATGTATGAGAGCAGTTTAGATTTTACATTTCCACATAATCTCAATGAGAGGATACTATTTCGTCTGTAGGGGATTAATTTTGTTACCTTCTCGTTAAATAAATACATGGGCTAGCAACCATGCATATGTAATAACTCATAATTAATAATTGTTATTAATCATGGGGTTGCTTTTAACATTATGTAACGAATTTAAGCACCTTCTGCATTCATTTTCTGCCTAACACTGGGGTAACTCTATGGAGAGCATGGTAATGTCATTATTCTCATTGCCACAAATACAATTATGTGATAACCTTACTGTTAGGAAACCTGGGATGTTAGTCATGATATATAATATATGCATTTAAAAAACATATGGTTGTTCCTGATGTTGATGGTTACTACAACTTCTTAATTAACAAAACTGCCTAATAACATAATGAATGAGCATGGATGTAAAGTAGGCATATGCTTAGGTATTTTAGGCACCTTAACAATTTTTGGTGCATTTTGTTGTTGCTGCTATTGTTGGATATTACTAGGAAAAAGTAATACGGACAAAAAATATACCAAATTGTATATTTATTAAGGGGTTGGAAATTTGGGTTTAATTTTTTGTTCTCTTATGATTGGCTAGTTAAGGTATGGATGTATGGAGAGGAGGGGATGGATAAACAGACTAGAGAGAGGGGGCTGATAGTGCATTTTACCTATTAGGTTATGATTTAGATAATTGCCTATAGATGGATCAGATTTATAAGAAGGGAGTCATTCTTTTAGGTACCAACAAATTACTAAAAAGCTGTCAAATGTCATTTTAGGTGAAAATATTAGATTTTTTTCTACTTCCTTATTTCCTTCCATTTCTAAGTAAATTCCTTCCATTTTTACATTCTTAACCTGCGATCTTCATATATCTTTCAAGTAGAAAACTCAATGGCCTTCATTGGACAGCAAGCATGCTACTAGTCATGTTCATGAATTCCTTTAAAATATTTTCCATTGGAGTTTTAAAGTTTTGGCCTAGTGTTAAGTATGGAAACAGGTTAAATGGGTTGCTTTGTAGTTGATTTTCTCTAAGTGAAGATGAGTTAAGGAGTTAAATGGCTTATCAATGATTTTGTTCTAATGTCAATTTACTACAAGAGTACAGTAAATCTTTCTATAATTTGGTTTAAGTGACTATAGTTTAAGTAGCTGTGTAGCCAAAGTGAAAACACTAGTAATAATGTTTAAAAAGAATATGATAAGACAATTTTCATTAAGGGAGGTAGAGAAGATTGTAGATAATTTTCTATTCTACAATTAGATGGAATTTCTTTGTTAAAGTATGTTTTGACATTTCATTGTTTAATTTATTTAATTAATGTCTCAATTATTTACTAGGGTCTTAATATGTGTTAATTTCTATCATCCCCATATAGTGGATATGACACTTTCAATCTGTGATCCTTGTGTTAATATTTTTTTTATTATAACTCCTCAGTACTTCTAAGAGAAGTATTAGGATAATGTGAAATTTAATTTTGTATTTTATGCTGATAAGAAAATTCATGTAGTGTGATCTTGTCAAATGTATTTTTTTTAAACTATTTGTAAAGGGGCATTGCTGACGATTTTTAATAGCCTAGAATATTTCTTGTTCAACTTGTAACACTATTTGTGGCTTGTATTCACTGCAAATATTTTTAACCAAGGTTAAAATGTTAAATTGGGCGGATGTACAGAATTTTTGCAGTGAATAAGTTTCGCTACAAAAAGTAACTTATTTGCAGCGTTTTTTAAATTTTGCTGGAATTGCACATTAAAATCAATACTTTTTCGACCAACATGCATTGATTTTAAATCATTGAAAATGATTTTTTGTGGCATTTTTTCCTACTTTTTGCGACGACCGTAAAAAATATTTTTTGTTGTAGTGAAGTTAATAACGAGTCAACCCGCTTAATCCAAAATCAACCACGTAATAATCCATTAATTTAGATTTTCTTTCAAGATAAAAATTTTATTATTATGGTTTTAATATTGGTCTTTTTAAATATGCTTATGCTTTATTATTAAGATTGTAATTTTGGACCTATGCTCATATTTATTATTGTTGGTTTTATAATACTAGTTTTATCTTATAGACATTCCTTTATCGGGAGGTACCTTCACATGATCTAACAAAAGTGAATGCCCTTCTTGGTCACAGATTGATAGATTTTTGATGTCCCTTAAATGAGAATCACAATTTCCAGATGTAGTGCAAAGAAGATTATCCTGTTTATGTTCTTACCATTTTCATATCATTATAGACTATGGAGGAATCTAAGATGGTAGAATGTATTTTAAATTTGAAAGTATGGGGCTTAAATCTGATGGTTTTGTTGATAGATTTAGACTATGGTGGTCCTCCTATAACTTTGAAGTCTCTCCTAATTACATTATGGCAAAGAAACTAAAAGTTTTAAAGTAAGATTTAAAGCAATTGAACGAATAAATCTTTCGCAATGTGTGCCAGCAGAGATGCTCTCTTATGGAGGAATTACAAGTAATGGAGGGCACAGAGGAAGTTAGAACTCTTTTCGAATCTGAGACAATTTGCAAGAATCAAGTAGTTGCTAAATTTGAAAGAGTAACTTTGATGGAGGAGATTTCATGGAGACAAAAATCAAGAGCACTCTAGCTTAAAGAGAGGAATAAGTGCCCAAAATTCTTTCATAGGGTGACTGATTCTCATAAGAAGTACAATGCCTTAGACACTCTAATGGTATAGGGGGTGGCTTCAACGATCAGACAGTTATTAAGAATAATTTGGAACAGTTTTATCAACAACTGTTAAATGAAGAGCACAATTGGCTATCAAAGTTGGATGGCTTATCTTTTTCAACATTAGATTCTTAGACTACAGGTTGGTTAGCAAGGCCGTTTATCAAAGATGAGGTGTGCAAGTAATAAGAGGTATGACTAGTGACAAGGCCCCTGGTCGAGACGGATTTACCATGGATTTCTTCCAAACTTGTTGGGAGGTAATCAAGGATGATCTTATGCAAGTCTTTCATGACTTCATGCCAATACTAGATTTGAAAAGAGCATTAATACTACATTTTTAACTCTTATTCTTAAAAAGGTGGGGTCTTCTGACATAGGGACTATCACCCCATTAGTCTTGTGAATAGGGTATATAAGACCATCTGCAAAGTGCTCGTGAAAAGATTGAGTTCAATGGTGCTAAAACTAATTTCGAAGCCCCAAAATGCTTTTGTTAAAAGTAGACAAATCCTAAATTTGATCCTCATTGCAAATGAAATTTTAGACGAACACCTCAAATCTTGTGAACCTGGTTTGATTTGCAAATTGGATATGGAGAAAACTTATGACCATGTCAATTGGCGATTCTTGCTAGACCTCATCTCAAGATGCGGCTTTGGAGAGAAGTGGCAGAACTGGGTAGAATTCTGTATCTCTTTAGTTTGGTTCTCTATCTTGGTAAATGGCTTGGTGGGTTTCTTCAATTCCTTACGAGGCTTGAGATAGTGAGACCCTTTATCTTCGATTATCTTCTTATTTATTATGGAAGCTCTAAGTAATATGATCGAGAGATTGTTAGATGCAGGGTTACTCCATGATTTTCCAATTGGGAATGGTGCTCTTACCATTTCCTACTTATTATTTGCTGATGATACTCTAATCTTTTGTAACGTGTACGTTGGACATATTCAAGCATTGAGGGGGCTTCTTCTTTGCTTCAAAGTTGTATCAGGACTGAGATTCAATCTCTCTAAGTCTACATTATTGCCAGTGGGGGTTGTTCAGGAAGTAGAGTTTTTGGCTATTTTATTGGGTTGTCAAGTATCCTCTTTACCCCTCACTTATCTTGGTTTATCGTTGGGAGCCTTCTTTAAATCTGAACGGATTTGGAATGGAGTGATCGAAAAGGTAGAGCATAGGTTGGCCACTTGGAAAATGTTGTATTTATCTAAAGGGGGAAAGCTGATGCTAATTACAAGCACCCTCTCAAACCTTCTCACCTACCATCTGTCTTTATTCCCACTTTCCACATAAGTAGCTAATCGCACTGAGAAGCTACAAAGAGATTTCCTGTGGAGTGGAATGAAGGGGGAGTCTATATTTCATTTGGTCAATTGGCCAATGGTGTGCACTCCAATTTCCAGTGGAGGGTTAGGGATTCGAAACTTCGTGAAATTCAATCGAGTTTTGTTGAGTAAATTGTTGTGGAGGTACCACAATGAAAGGGAGGCACTTTGAAAGTCAGTTATAAACTCAAAATATGGAGTATCTTGGGGTGGTTGGTGTTCAAATGAGGTTCAAGGCACACACGGATGGGTTTGTGAAAGTTTATAAGGAGACATTGGTAGACATTCAGAGGCCAGAAATATCTTGTGGTAGGGGATGATTCACAGGTCAAATTTTGGTATGACAATTGGTGTGGTGGCCACATTAGCTTGAAAAACTCCTTCCCTGCTATTTTTGATCTTGCGAGAGAAAATGATGCAACAATTGTAGATCTTGTGATCCTTTCAAATGCCACCCTTTAATGGAATATAGAGTTTGTGAGGGATGCCCAAGACTGAGAGATGGAAACTCTAAGAAAGGTGTATTCTCATTTAGCTCCTTATACCAAGTCCTGTCTAGCCTCGATCTACCAAGGTTCCTATGGAAGAGTATTTGGCAGACGAAAACTTCTTCGAGAGCGGCCTTTTTTGTGTGGATAGCAACATTGGACAAGATTTTTACAATAGACAATATGAGGAAATGTCATATAATTGTGATAGACTAGTATTGTATGTACAAGAAACATGGAAAATCAGTAGGTCATTTACTTCTCTATTGCGAGGTGGCTAGGAATATGTGGGATGAGTTTTTCACAAGGCTTGGTTTATCATGGGTCATGCCTTTTAGTTTGGTGGATTTTCTAGTTAGTTGTAGAGATCTTCGGGGTAATTCACAAATGGCGACTATATGGTGCATGGTTCTTATTTGTATATGTTGGTGCATATGGAGAGAGAGAGAAATGCAAGGAATTTTGAAAATTGTGAGAGAACATTGGAGGAACTAAAAATCTTCTTCTATAGGACCTTGCTTTCATGGGCAAGATCTATTTTTTGTAATGGACTTAGTGTCCATGACTTTTTCTTTCTATTGTAACCACGAGTTAATTTTCTCAAGTATGTTCCTGGTGTACCTGGACTTAACCTATTTCTAGTAATGAAATCATTTTGATTACTGATCCAAAAAAAAAAAAAAACTAGTTTTATTATAGGTTACATTCAGAAAATATTGATATGTTAGTAGGTCTTATTGTTTTTGTTGAGGCGTGTTTTGTAACCACATTTGATGCCAAAGGAATAAAAGGGGTGGTTGAGTATGTCCATGACACATTCGATGCCAAATTAAAAAATAATCATACTAGAAGAAAAGTGAGATGGAGTTAAGAGTATGATAAAAGTAATTAACTCATTTCTCTTAACAACTTTCTCTTATTTATACCTCTGTCTATAGAAAGGTCTCTAGCTTCCCTACCTCTGTCATGATCACCCTCCCCATTCGTTCTGGACAACATGGTGTCATATTTAATATAGTCTTTCCTGTTAGGGATAGGACCTCAACCTCTGGTACGGGTCATTTGATGTCGTATTCAATGTAGCTGATCCTGGATCTTGACCAGTCCTGGGTCTCCTTCCTTTCATTCTTTGACCACCAAGTCACAGGCCTCTGGTTTTGGCAAAGTGGGCTAGGCTTGGCCCAACTTGGTACATAAACTCCCTTCCAATTTGTTTTAGATAGTGTGATTAATAATAAATATGTGAAATTATGTTAATCAGGTAAATAGGTTATGCGAGTCAGTTCAATCTATTTACTTAAAATAGGTTAAAATAGGTGAAAATGCATCGTTTCATGTTAACTCATTTATAATTAATTGTTAAATAGGTCAAAAAAAGTGGGGTCGTGTCACTCATTATTTACATGAATCGTGTTAGAGTTTGAAGGGTTGATTGACAAATTTAGCTTCTGTGTTTGGATTAACCTGCATATAGTCGAATGTAAATGACCTGATATTATATGAACACATCTGCAAATATGAATTGCCACCCCTAGTTATTGTTAAACATAACTATGTCTCTTAAGTAGTATTAAATGTAAGGGTGCTACTCGCACCTCTCGAGTAGACAACCTGGGTTCTCGCCTCCTTATGGGCAGAGGCAATTTAGGCCCCGAGCCCTGGATCCGACTCCTGTATCTTGTCAATAAGCGTATAGAATGTAGCCACCTTTATTTGACCCACCATAACAGGTTTCCTAAATACTTTTCATAATAGCTAGTTGAGTTAACCCCATCAATCTTAAAAATAGTTTGTTGAATATATATCAGCATGTGGATTCTTACTAAAGAAGATTGATGTCTTTTCCCTGTTAAACATTTGACCTAAAGCTTTTTAATATGATATCTCTGCTCCACTAGAAGGGTTTTGCTTTGCAGAAGAGAATGTTATCATTAGCAAAGAATAAGTGATTGATACATCTGGGGCCTTTACCGGTTGGTTCTGGTTGAATCAGAGGAAAGATAATGCTTTTACACAAATAATGAATAGATAGGGGGAGAGAGGATCTTCTAGCATGAGCCCTCTAGATGGAACAAAAGACCTTTGTGGATATCTATTGATCAGAATAGAATAAGTTACTGAGGTGATGCGTTCCATTATAAGTGAAATCCATCTTAGATCATAATCCAATATGCTCATAACTGTTTCGAGAAAGCCCCACTCAACTTGATCATAAGCATTGCTCGTATCTAGTTTAAGATCTAGATAGCCTACCTAACCCTACATACGCGAGTTCAAAACATGATGAGTTTTAGTCTACAAGGATATTATCAGTGATTACCTGGCTAGTACAAAATGACTGATTAATAAAGATGATATCGGGAAGGACAATCTTTAATCTATTTGCTAACACTTTTTCTGCATTTTATAAATGATATCGCAAAAATTTATTGGTCTAAAACTAGAAACTTTATTTGGCTCCTTAATCTTGGGAATAAGAGTGATAAAGTTATCATTGATACACTTTAAGGATCCACCTTGATTGAGAATGTGAAGATTACCTAACCCTACATACGCGAGTTCAAAATATGATGAGTTTCAGGCTACAAGAATATTATCAGGCTAGTACAAAATGACTAATTAATAGAGATGATATCGGGAAAAACAATCTTTAATCTGTTTGCTAGCATTTTTTCTGCATTTTATAAATGACATCGCAAAAATTTATTGGTCTAAAACCAAAAACTTTCTCTAGCTCCTTAATCTTGGGAATAAGAGTGATAAAGTTATCATTGATACACTTGATCCACCCTGATTGAGAATGTGAAGAAAAAATTTGAAGACACCCTTCCCCATGGTATCCCTACTAGATTGGTAGAATTGGACTGGGAATCCATCAGGTCCTAAAGAGCTTAATGGAGTCATTTGGAAAATAGCTTCCTACACTTCTAGCTCAGTAAAATTAAAGTCTCAAGTTCATATCAGTTGTGACTTTGGTGTGCATGCAATTAAGACAGCTGTCAATAGCAGATGGATTAAAATAAACAAAGTAGAGAAAAAACTAGTGAATATATCACCTATTAGATCCTGGTTAGTAATCAAATATCCTTCTTGATAAATAATCTGATTGATAGAGTTGATTTTCCTTCTTTGGTTTGCATACATGTGGTAGATCTTCTTTGAGTTTTTGTATAGTGTTTATATGACCACCACTACTAGCTGCCTGTATATTAGCAATTCTCCCAATCTTTCTCCTAATGTGAGGTGGGGTCCTTTTGCTACTACCAAAGTTCCACTCCTGAAGAACCAGTTGGCAGTTGAAAAGCTTATTCGTGATCATGAGTCTATTAAAGAATCACTTACTGTCATTTTATTCCAAGGTTCTTTTATAACATTTGAGCAATCCTTCTTCAGAGTGCATGATGGTTCATATCTAAATATAAATTTTTTCTTGCTTTTCTTATTGTTGTGTTAAGCATTAGGTAGAGAAGAGAGTGATTTGATTCGATAGCAGGCAATGTAAAGTAGTTGGGATTTGGGAATAGTTGCTACCATTGATATGAATTAGCCATAGCTTGATCACGTCTTTCTTTAGTGAGCCCCCTTCCTTGTCTATTAATAGACCAGGTAAACTTTTGCCCTTATGTTGGTTCATTATTGAGTGAGCAGACTTCAATTTTTTTCTCTAAAGCTTTCATTTTTTTTATGGTCTTGAGGCCGCCTAACCTTTCACTATGGCAAGTAATCTCATTAAAGTCATCCCTACAAATCCATGTCAAGGTATTATTCACTTTAAGATAATTCAATAAATTTCAACTGCTTTCCCTTTTTGAAGTTTTAGGATGGCCATAAAAGCCAATGAACATCCATGGGACAACACTGTTTTTCCTTTCATAATTGCACTTATGTGCCATATGGTGAAATTGCAAACTTGCGAACAATGTCATGCTTCCACAAAATGGCAAGTTCTCCACGACTGCCTTGAATATCTACTGTCATTTTTCTTCTATTTTTTTGTGTGGAAGAGGATGATACCTCCAAACTTTATCTTAATGTCTTCCATTCTAGTGCACTTGGTTTACATAAGAAAAATCAATTTGTGTCACTTTTTTTAGTCAACAAACTTAGGGTTCTAACTATCCAAGGGTTTCTAAGGCCTTGATATATTCTTGCTTCGAAAACTCATTGGCGCCGGCAGGCTGGAAACCATCCTCTGCCATTAATAGATATTTTTGCTACTCTTACCCATACACATTAGTTTTGCTTTTCTTTGCAAGTGTCCCTTGATCTCTTCAATAATCAAACCCTTTCTCAATTAGCTTGCTCACTAATGTCGATGGAAAACTCCTTTTTTGGGCACCACTCCACCTTTTATGGCCATCTCTATTGTTGTGTTGCTTATTCCATTTTAGGAGGATACCTCCCATAAGTGGCTTGGTAATGTCAACATCAACTTTCACTTTGAGATAAGGACCCCATCTAATCTCATATTCATCAACATCCACCTCTTTCACCAATCATACTCCCTATTTGTTCACCAATATTATGGAATTGAGTCCACATTGATTCCTTATTGAATATGATATCTTTGGGTGCAGAAAAACCATCAAACATGTCAAGGCATAAAATATTAGGATCAAAAGTCCATGGACATCATTTCTTTACTTTCTGAATGTCTTGTTCTTGCTAAAACTCGATTAGAAACAGATTTTCGCAAACTTCTTTAAATTGTACTCTTCATTTTGTCTTTTATACATTCTACAATTGTCTTGAATGCTTCTTTGTTGATATTATTTTATGAAACAAGGAGCCCAATTAGATATAGTTTACCACTTTGCAACCATGTCCTCAACTGTGATATCAATATGTAACTTTTGTTGTTATGCCTAAGTTAGTCGAAGTCCGCCCCACTTATCAATTATCTCATATGATATTCTCACAATCACATCATGTCGTCACCTTGCAATATACTAGAAAACATGTCTTGCCTAAATTAAGTAAAAAAATCTCATCGATGCATGTTAGGAGACCTTGACCACCTCAAATTTATTCACTTGTTGAACTTGCTTATAAAGATGCCTATAGAGCAATCAAAATTATATTTTCAGCACATTCATTTTCTAACAACCATGCATGCATGTGAATTCTTAATTATAAGGATGTTTAATCTGCTCATATTCAAAAAAACTTATTATTTCATAACAAATTATATCATCATGAATAGTTTAAAGTATTTATTGTAGATTTATTTAATTCCAGTGAAACCTAATGCATAGAAATAAAAGGTAATTAAACAAAAGTTGAAATTAATAAACATGGAATATATGTTCATTGCTACATAGAGAAGAGAGAGAGGGAGATACACATCGATTTAAATATATCTTTAGAAACAATTGACACGTGATCTTATCCTTAAAATTTATCCGCAAATAATCAAAATTTTCACGTATGATGACGAAAGTGTCTTTCTTGTGCAGTACTCTTTTTGAATTCTCGATATAATTTAATGTATTTTTTGAAAAAATAAAAGAAGAGAATGATTAATATGGAAGTGTTATAAAATTAAAAGGGCAATTACTATTGTGAGAAAATTTATAAAAGAAAATATTTAGAACTTTTAAGAACTGAGTTTTTTTCGTTCTATATAAATTTTTGTATGAATTACAGATCGATCGAAATTCATATATATAGGCCTTGAAGATTGTGCAAATTATTGTGTAAGTTAATGTACAAAATCTCAAAAATCACGATAGAAGGCGTGAAAGTCATAAATGAGGGAAATGAGGGTCACTCATTGCGCCCCTTGATCATCTAACACTCCCCCTTGAATGACCAACCATAAAAAATTTGTCTCGTTAAAACCTTACCAAGGAAAAATCCAGTGGAAAGAAAAATCAAAGCGAAAGAAAAAGAGTACACTATTCTTATGTATCGCTAAATACTTTGAGATTGCCTTATTAAAACCTTAAAATGGAAAATCCAATGGGAAAAATCTCAGCAAAGGAAAAAGAGTACAATTAGCACAAGTTTTCAAGGTATTTACTCCCCCTAAAAAGTGCATGACAATAGATCTTTAAGTTTTCGCATTCCAATATTCTGCACAATTTTCTTGAATGTCGTAGTTGGTAATGCCTTCGTGAATAAATGTGCTAGATTATCACTTGATCATATCTTTGATAGATTCTCATCTGATTTAAATGATACAAGCAACATTATTTTCGTATAAAATTGTTGGACTATCATTGATCATGGGAACACCGCACTTTTCTTGAATATGTAAAATCACTGATCTCAGTCAAATACACTCTAAACTTGTTTAATGAATTGCAATGATCTTTGAATGATTTGAAAATATGGTAGATAATGTTTGCTTGATAGACTTAGTAGAAATCTGGGACCTGCAGTAATACTTAAACTCCCCATGAGAAAACGCATTAGTTTTTCAAGTTGTTGAACCCAAGGTTTCAAGTTTCGTGTAATTATAAATCTACACATGGATTTTGATGATAAAAAATGAATCCAAAGAATAAAAGAGTCTTAAACTCAAGTTGTCCACACAATAGAATCAAGTATATCAAGGAATCAAATATGAGCAAGAAGGGAACAAATTCACATTAAAGTTATAGAGAAATGTTGTAAATCTCTTAAAAATTCGAAATTAGGATTAAGGTTCAAAATTAATATTTTATCATAAAGCATTAAAATACATTTTCCACATGTACATGAATATTTTGAAAATTAAATTTGAAAATTTTGAAAGATGATTGATTGTCATCTTTCACATGTGCATGACATGATCAAAGGTTTGAATTTTGAAAATATTAAGATGATTGATTGTCATCTTTCACATGTGCATGTTTTATTTGAATATTTTCAAAAGTGGTGGATGCTTTTCTTGACTTATGCAAAATATAGATGTCTTTGTTTGAAAATTTTGAAAAGTAAAGTGTGCTCTTTTGTCATATGCAAAAAGTAAAATATTAGGTTTGAAATTTTTGAAAAGTAAAGTGTATTCCTTTTGTCACATGCAAAAAGTAAAAAAATTAGATTTGAAATTTTTGAAAAGTGAATGATGATGTTTTTGACATGTGAATTTTTTTAAATTTTAATATGAAGCCTCATATGTCTATAAATAGATTATTTGAAAGCTTCACATTTACAACACTAAGAACATACAACATTCATTCAAAACTTTCATTCTCTCTTCTATAAGCATTGAGTCTTAACCCTTGTTCATTTTGAGAGATATAGTTTGCACTGTATTGTTCTTATTTCACTCATTGAGGAGTGTTTTCTGATAACCTACCCACTATCAATTCTTGTATCAGTAAAATGGTATGTATAACCCTTGTGAGTGTAGAAAATGTTCTATACAGGGAATAGTTGAATCACCACGTGTAAGGTGATTGCAAGTGTAGAGGGTGTTCTACACGAATCCTTTGTAGCGGTATTGTTCAAAGGTGTAATAGGTTTCTATCTCCACCTGAAAGAGATTGAATAGTGAATTCGGGGATTCTCAAGGGGTAGCTTGAGGCGAGGACGTAGGCAATCGGGCCGAACCTCACTAATATACTGAGTTTGCTTCTCTCTTACCCTTACTCTTTATATTTATTGCTGTTTCATATTTTGTTTATATTTTATATTGTATATTTGATTTATAATTGTTATTTTTTTAAATATAACTCAATTCACCCCCCCTCTTGTGTTAGTCATCTGGATAATAATTGGTATCAGAGTTAGAGCTCTGTTATAATATTAACTATCTTTTGAGTTAAGATCCTATGGTTAACATTGCAGTTTCATTTGGTGAAGGTCAATCTAGCAGTCGGCGTCCACTCTTTTACGGAGACAATTACTCATTTTGAAAAGTTAGAATGAGAATATTCCTTCAGGCTCAATGTCGAGAAATCTGAAAATGCATTGTAAATGGACTTTATATTCCAACAAAAGTGGTTGATGGAATAAAGGTCAAAAAGGAAAAAGAAGAATTTAATCGTGAAGACGATAGATTTTATACTTTCAATTTAACTGCTATGAATTTATTATATAATGCTCTCAATGGTAATGAGTTTAATAGAGTAATAACTTGTGCTACAGCAAAGGAAATTTAGGATAACTTGGTAGTTACTTATAAAGGAACTTCTCAAGTAAATGAATCAAAAATTTATATTCTTACTTATGAATATGAAATGTTTAAGATGAATGATGATGAATCTATTTCTAGTATGCACACTCGTTTTACTAACATCATAAACAGCTTGACAGTTCTTGGTAAAATTTATTCCAAAGTGGAGATAGTAAGAAAAATTCTCAACTCTCTACCAAAACCTTGGGAATCAAAAGTGACAGTGATTCTTGAAATTAGAGATCTCAAGAAGCTCAAAGTGAATGAACACTCATTGAGTCACTTATCACCCATGAGTACACATTGAAAAGAGGAGAAGAAGAAGGAAAGTCAAAGAAGAGCTTGACACTTAAAGCTGTTCTACGTGAAAGTGAAAGTGATGAAAATGAGGAAAATGAAGACAAAAATGAAGAAGTTGCGATGATAACAAGAAGAATTCAGAAGTTCTTAAAGAAAAATAAAACTCCTCCAAGGAAATCTTTCAAAAAGTTTTCCAAGAAAAATTCAGGTAAAAACGACACTTTAATTTGTTATAAATGCAATAAGTCTGGTCATATCAAGTCAGATTGTCCTCTGCTAAAAAAAGATTGAAACAAAGGCAAAAAAGTAGTGAAAGTTACATGGGATGATGATTCAAGTAGCTCAGATAGTGAAGCAAGCAATGAAGAATCAGCAAATCTTTGTCTTATGGCTAAAGATGACATTGAGGTAACAAATCTTGATAATATTGAAGATCTTTCATATGAAGAATTATAAAATTTTTTAGAAGAGGTATATGATGAATTTGAAAAATTGGGTATCAAGTATACTGCTTTGAAAAAGATAAATTCTTTTTTAACAAACGAAATTGATATTTTAAGAAAAGAAAGTATTGTTTTGAAAGATGAAAATTTTGAGTTGAAGAAAAAGAAAATTGATTTAGAAAATATTATTGAAAACCTTACAAATCGAAAAAGAAATTTTGAAAAACTTCTTGGTAGTCAAAGATGTGTTTTTGACAAGGCAGACTTGTTATATATGCCAAAACAAAAATACAAACCTTATAAAAACTTTTTTAATAATCCTTCTACATCAAAGTACAATATTCAAAATTCCTTTCATAAAAATAATTTTGTTAAAAAAGGATACTATTATAATCACTCAAGTTCTTCATATATGTCACATATTATTTACAATTTTTGTAATAGAAATGATCATAATTATCATGCTTGTCCTATTAGAAGAAAACATATAATGACTATTAGGGCCATATGGGTACCTAAAAATCTTATTTCTTCTAATACTAATAAATAAAGGACCCAAAGAACTTGGGTACTAAGAAAAATCATTTTAATTGTTTTTATAGGTGTGCATGAAGTTCTCCACAATAAAAATAAATGGTTTTTAGATAGTGGATGTTCAAGACACATGACGGGAGACAAGATTAAATTCTTTGATCTTAGATCTAAAGAAGAAGGACACGTGGCATTTGAAGACAACTCGAAAGGGAAAATCGTGGGAATAGAAATCCATTGATAAAGAAACAGGAGGTATAAATAATACGGAAAGTCTCAATCTCAACAAAGAGAACACAATAGAGGAAGTCCAACATGGAGACATCAGGAAAGATCATCAAAATTTAATATAAGATGCAACCAAACAGTGGAAATTTGTAAAAAATCATCCAGTAGAACAAATTTTGGGAGAACCTTCACGAGGTGTAAGCACTCGATCATCTCTTAAAAATATTTGCAATCATACTGCTTTTCTATCTCAGATTGAACCTAAAAATATTGATGAAGCACTTCTTGATGAATCTTGGATTCTAACTATGCAAGAAGAGCTTAACCAATTTGAAAGAAATGATGTTTGGACATTTGTTCCTAAACCCAAAATTCATACTATTATTGGAACAAAATGGGTTTTTAGAAACAAGAAAAACGAGTCCGGAGTCATTACTAGAAATAAGGCTCGACTTGTAGCCCAATGTTTCAATCAAGAAGAATGAATCGATTATGATGAGACATATGCACCAGTCGCAAGATTAGAAGCTATTCGAATGCTATTTGCATATGCTTGTTATAAAGATTTCAAACTTTTTTAAATGGATGTTAAAAGTGTTTTTTTAAATGGTTTTATAAATGAAGAGGTATATGTTGAGCAACCTCCAGGTTTTAAAAATCATATTTCTCCAAATCATGTTTTCAAACTCACAAAAATGCTATATGGACTCAAACAAGCTCCTAGAGCGTGGTACGAGAAACTCAGTAGTTTCTTGATTGTAAAAGAAAAAATTGATACAACTCTTTTCATTAAATACGAAAATGATGATATTCTTTTGATTTAGATTTATGTTGATGATATAATATTCGGTGCTACTAATAAAAATATGTGCCAAGTTTTTGCTAAGACTATGCAGGAAGAATTTGAAATGAGCATGATGGGAGAGCTTACATTCTTTCTCGGATTGCAAATTAAGTAAGTAAAAAGTGGGACATTCATCAATCAATCAAAATATATTAAGGAATTGCTGAAAAAGTTTGGGATGGAAGGTGCTAAGGAAACTGAAACACCAATGAGCCCATCCTCTAAATTTGATAAAGATGAATCCGATAAACCAGTTGACTCAAAGGTATATCGAGGTATGATTGGTAGCTTATTATATTTGACAGCCAGTATATCAGATATTATGTTTAGTGTGTGCTTATGTGCACGCTTTTAATCATCTCCAAAAGAATCACATTTAATTGTAGTTAAGCGCATTTTTAGATATCTTAGTAGTACAATTAACTTAGGGTTATGGTACCCTAAGCACACATCTTTTGATCTAATCAGCAACACAGATGCAGATTATGCTGGCTGTAAAATAGATCGAAAAAGCACTAGTGGAGCATGTCACTTCTTAGGTTATGCACTAGTTTCCTGGTTTAGTAAAAAATAAAATTCTGTTGCACTATCCACTGTTGAGGCAGAATATGTTGCTGCGGGTAATTGTTGTGCTCAAATTCTTTACATGAAGCAACAACTTGAAGATTTTAAACTCATGTATAATCACATTCCAATCAAATGTGATAATACAAGTGCTATAAATCTTTCAAAGAATCCAATACAACATTCTAGAACTAAGCATATTGAAATAAGATATCATTTTCTTCGAGATCATGTGTAGAAATGCGATATAGTACTAGAGTTCACAAACACACACGATCAATTAGCAGATATATTCACAAAACCTTTACTAGAAGATAGATTATGTATGATTAGAAGAGAAATAGGTATGGTGCATGTTATGAATATCTCTTAAAAGATAGATCAAAGTTCATAAAAATAGAGAGATATTTTTTAAATACTTTTACATAAACTTGAGGTTCTTAACCTCATATTTGAGACGCTCATTCTCTTCATACAATATCATGTCATCCCTATCCATGGGAACTGGCAAACGGAATGAAGAATCTAATAGAGATTTCAACTGTTTATTCTTCTGCCGAAGGATTTCCTTCTCTTGTGTGAGACTCTTGAACAATTCGTTGAAATACAACAATTTGTTCTTTAAGCTTTTCAACCTCATGGTTTTTGACTTGTATCCGTTAGGAAAAAGCAATAATAGAGGATGAGTAGCGAGTCCCGAGACTCACCAAGTCGTAGATAGCATCGGAGTCTGACTTATTAGCCAAACTATTATTCTCTTACTGCAACATGACACCAATGGTAGCTACAGAAAGGACATAAGATTGAGGTGTATAATACCTCATGGATGGATCTAGAGGAATGTTAGAAGAATGAGCCATTGAGAAAAGAATTGAAAACTTAAAACGAGAATGTTGAAGGAATGCAGATGAGTTATAGAGATGAGAATAAGATTTGATGCAAATTGGATGAAATTTAAAACTTATTTTATAGAGATAGCATAAAGAACAAGACAAACTATTGTTTCTTCCAATCTTATTTAGTCAAAAGAAATACAAGATATGCTGGACACACATTGTCAAAAGTTTTCTTACTAAACCAGCGAGATTAACAGTAGATTGTCCATATTTTTCTAGTAAACGATGAACCTCTACTGTTATCTGTCGATGTTGACCTTGTATCTGAACCCTTTCTCGTTCCAGCTCCTCCATTCGTGGTTGCAGATCATGAGTATACCAATCTGTAAATTGTTTCAACCTTTTGTTTTCTTGCTTTAGCCTTTTATTCTCTCTATCCTTATTAGCAAGCTTCTGTCGTAACTCAGATATTTGGATGTTAAGATGATCAATCTCACTCACCCTCGCCATTAACCTCCGAGACATTATCGTAACAGAGGTAGCATATTGACTACTGAACATTCTTGATTCTGCAATAATCTCAGAATCAGCCATACTAGAAAAACGGTTCTCTGCTCCTATCATGGGATTGACGGCCTCAGCAGAGAAGATTCTGATGGTTAATGCGTCAAGAGTTCCTTATTCAAGTCTGGAACATTAGTGGAAGAGAATTGTTCGGCCATTCTATCGTTATGGAAAAACAGAACTTAGGTCAAGAAGCGATATTTTTTCTTTGTATCTGATAGGTGAAAATGATCATTTTTTTTTTATAGAAACTCAGAGCCTTCAATTCCGTTTGTCAACAACATAAGGCGATTGTTTAAATCTTCAGCCGCACTAAATTCATAGAGTTAAGCCTCGAGGCTTTGCAGCACTTGTCGAGTCATGGACGGCTCCCTTTTTCAACTATCTACAGTGTCTATTAACGCACCATTTTTTTCAGTCTATTTACTTGCTGCCGATCCTTTTTAATGATGCCAAAAGGGGAATAAGTTTTAGACTAGAACATTAACATTGTTTAAATTGCTAAACTTGTTATATATGCTTGGAATTATATTTATATTTTTATTTGAAAAACTAACGCACATTCTCAAGGAAACTTAAGTATTAATATAGGTTTCAGGTTCTATCAAGTATTTGTCATCATCAAAAAGGAGGAGATTATTGAACCCAAGGTTTCAAATTTCGTATAATTATAAATCTACACATGGATTTTGATAATAACAAATGAATTCAAAAAATAAAGGAGTCTCAAACTCAAGTTGTTCGCATAATAGAATCAAGCACATCAAGGAACCAAGCATGAGCAAGAAGGGAACAAATTCACATTAAAGTCATAGAGTAATGTTGTATATCTCTTAAAAATTCGAAATTAGGATTAAAACTCAAAATTAATATTTTATCATAAAACATTAAAATACATTTCCACATGTGCACGAATATTTTGAAAATTAAATTTAAAAATTTTGAAAGATGATTGATTGTCATCTTTTACATGTGCATGACATGATTAAAGGTTTGAATTTTGAAAATATTAAAATGATTGATTGTCATCTTTCACATGTGTATGTTTTATTTGAATATTTTTAAAAGTGATTGATGCTTTTCTTGACTTATGCAAAATGTATATGTTTTTATTTGAAAATTTTGAAAAGTAAAGTGTGCTCCTTTTGTCATATGCAAAAAGTAAAATATTAGTTTTGAAATTTTTAAAAAGTAAAGTGTGTTCCTTTTGTTACATGCAAAAAGTAAAAAGATTAGGTTGGAAATTTTTGAAAAGTAAATGATGATATTTTTGACATGTGAATCTTTTTAAATTTGAATATGAAGTCTCATATGCCTATAAATAAATCATTTGAGAGTTTCACATTTACAACACCAAGAGTATACAACATTCATTCAAAGTTTTCATTCTCTCTTCTCTAAGTATTGAGCTTTAACCCTTGTTCATTTTGAGAGATATAGTTTGCACTGTATTGTTCTTATTTCACTCATTGAGGAGTGTTTTCTGATAACCTACCCACTATCAATTCTTGTATTAGTAAAAGGATGTGTATAACCCTTGTGCGTGTAGAAAATATTCTACACAGAGAACAGTTGAATCACCACGTGTAAGGTGATTACAAGTGTAAAGGGTGTTCTACACGGATCCTTTGTAGCGGTGTTATTCAAAGGTGTAATAGGTTTCTATCTCCACCTGAAGGAGATTGAATAGTGAATTCGAGGATTTTCAAGGGGTAGCTTGAGGCGAGGACGTAGGCAGTAGGGCCGAACCTCGTTAACATACTGAGTTTGCTTCTCTCTTACCCTTACTCTTTATATTTATTGATGTTTCATATTTTGTTTATATTTTATATTGTATATTTTTGATTTTTGATTGTTAATTTTTCTAAATACAACTCAATTCACCCCCCTCTTGTATTAGTCATCTGGGCAACACAAGTAATAATCAATAATGCATTAGAGGGATCATATTAATATTCTCATCTAAAACATCTCCCTCTCTTGGCATTGTTAGAGAGAACATGCACAGCGAAAATAATCATTAAGAACCATCAATATTCGACAAAAATTACAAAACCTTGAGGCCTAGGTCTATCGATTCGGTGCGAAAAGAAATTCAAATCCGTTTGATATTATTAACAAATGAGATTTTTGTGGAGTTTTGAAAGCTTTAAGTTGCTGTTTAAATATAATCATTTTCACCTATCGGATACTCCAGCAAGATCTTATATTCCTTATTGATCTTAATTGTTGTTCATCTAGAACGATATTATGCATGAGAGAAATTATTTTGTTAATGTTCCAGATTTGAACTAAGAAATTTTTACATCTCAACCACTCATATTTACTCATGAGACTGGCAACATCATGATAGGAGCAGAAATACATCTTTCTAGTATAACTGATCCTGAAATTGTTGCAGCATGAAGAACTCTTAGTGCTCAATATGTTGCCTCTATTACAACCATGTCTCGGAAGCTACTAGCGATGGCGAGTAAGGTTGATCATCTTAATAATTAAATATCTGAATTGTATAAAAAACTTGCAACTAAAGATAAGAATAATAAAAAGTTAAGATAAGAAAACAAAGAGCTGAAAAAATTTGTAGACTGGTATTCTCGTAACTGAAACCATGAATAGAAGAGTTAGAACAAGCGATAGCTCAAATACAAAATCAACAACAGCAACTAACAGCAGAGGTTTAGCATTTACGAGAAAAAATAGGGATAACTGCAATTAATCTCGCTGGCCTTTGAAAATATGTATGTAGAATATCTTGTAATCTTGATTAAGTGAGATTTGAAGAAATTCTGGTTTGTCTTATTCTTATTTCCATCTCTATAAGAGCAATTTTCAATTTTATCTAATTCACATCAAATTTTATTCTCATCTCTGTAATTCATTTGCCTTCTCATTCTACAAGTTTTCAATGGCTCATCAGTTTTCTTTCAATATTTCTCGTGATTAATATATGAGGTATTATTCACCTCAGTCTCAAATTGTTTCTACATATATCGCAGGTGCCATGATACAGCAAAAAAAAGATCTGGTTAATAAGTCAAATTATGATGCCATATATGAACTTGTGAATTTTGGAGCTCGATACTCATCATCCATTGTCTCATTGTTTGCTTGATTGTAATCCAAAACTCGCGAGATTGAAAAATTTAATGAGATAATCGATGTACTTCAACAACTTTTTTAAGAGTCAAACAACAAAGTTGTAGAGTTAAAGTAACAAAATAAGGATTTAAAATCATTACTTACCTCTTCATTTCGACTGTCTAATCTTTTAGATAAGGATGACATGTTGATTTATGAAAGGCAAATGCATTTGAGAGATGAGATTAGAAGTTTTAAGTCTTTATAAGTCATCGAGCATTTGAATAGCAAGATCTTTTATTTTCAAATTCATTCTTTAAATAAATAACAGTTCTTGTGATTTTTTCAGGAGTTCTAATAAGGTAAATTATCAACGTAAACTGTAATAATGAGAAATCCGAATTTTGATAAAAATACATGGGCATATAGTATTATTTTTAAATTATTATTTCAATAGATACTCGCTGAGTCAATTATACCACATGCGTCCGGATTGCTTTAACCCATATAAAGATTTTTGAAATTTGATAAAATATATACTCCTAGATGTATTTGGATTATATGCTTCAAGCATTATATATCTTTCAAGGATTTTCATATATATGTCATGATCTAATAATCCATATAAATATGCAGTGATCACATCCATCAACCACTGATTTAATCATTTTGTAATAACCAAGCTGATTAAAATTCTAAATATGATTGCATTCATAATGAGGTAATATGTTTCTTCATAATTAATCCCGGATTTCTGCAAGAAATCTTGTGCAATAAGTCGTATTTTGTACCACATAATTTTATTTTTCTTATTATATTTTCGTACAAATACCCACTTATATCCAATTGGCATTACACTCTTAGGTGTTTGGACAACATGTTCAAATATCTCTCGCTTTGCTAGCGAGTTTAATTAGCAAATACCTCTTGCTTTGATAGCGAGTTTAATTCAGCTTCAATAACTGCTTTCTATTTTAGTCAATTATTTCTATGTCGACATTTTTTGACAATTTTGGCTCACTTTCTTTATTACTTCTGGTAATATCAATGACTATTTTATATGAAAATATGTTGTCAACAACAGTTTTGTTTCTTTCCAAAATTTCTCCAGTACTTATGAAATGTATTGAGATATCATTATTTTCAGATACTTGTTCCTTTTCAGGAGAAAACATTTCATGAAATACCTCTTCAGGAGGTACTCTTTATGAATTTTCACTTTAAGAGGATTATACTTTTCAGGAGTATACTCTTCAGAAATTTCCTCTTTAGGAGGATTATACTGTTCAGAAGTTTCTATTTTGTATAGAAAGTTTGGATATATTTTATTACTTGTTTTGTGGGTACGGTCTTGATAACGCTCAAAAAATAATGCGGTAATTGTAGTTCAGCTTTGAGATGTCGATTCCACAGGGAGACAATTAAAAAAATATTAAAATAGCAAAGAAACTAAAAAAATTAAATAATTAATGAGGAAATAAAAATTGATTTTAAATTAAAATTAAAATTAAACAAAGTAAATAATGGAAAAGTAATCAAAATTGACGAACAGTAAAGTGTCGGGAATCCTTTGCACATATCCAGTATTTTAATTATTTTCAATTCACTGATAACTCAATTGATAATTCAATTCTGTAATTTTCAATCGGAAGATATAGAATTATAAACCAAAAACTAAAACAAATGTAACTCTTTGAAAAATCACTCATCACTTTTATATTATACAAATTGATATTCACATTGAGAAAACCCAACGACGACAACAATTACAGGGAGCAATATTGTAGCAGAGAATTAAATCAATATAAATAATCAATGGATCTAATAACAATCAAAGAAAAAATCCATTTGATAGAAAGATCATGATTGAATCTATAAAATGAATAAATTCTAAGACTATTCGAAGAAGAAAACACCAATAATATTTTGAGAATAATAAAATAAAGAATTTTAATAATTGAAAATTAAATAAATGAATTAAAAATAAATTAAAAATATCATCTAGTGTGCAAGTTCATCCCTAACCCTACATGAGAATTCAGTTACCCATAAATATGATGGACAATAAAAATCTCTAGAGAAAAATCAATGAAATAGCTGGCGGCATCCTCCAAGAATTTTTGCCGTTCATATACATACATTCCAACCCTTCTGCCGTCCTCCTCCAATATTCAATATAGATCCCTTCTTATATAAGTGTTGTGCCCCCTTCGGATTAAAACTCTTCCAACCTCCCCTAAAACACGTGAGATCACTTCAAATGAGACTTTAACATAATGGATTGTGGGCCATGTTGAGTTAAAGGTTAATTAATTGGCCAAATGTGAGAAGCTGTTTGACCCAATCCAAATGAAATGAGATGCGTTCCAAGTGTAGATATGTAGTGGGCCTATGGGCAACGTTTGATGCAAGTGGGGTCCATGTTTGTATGGCTAAAGTGGTGATTTGGAGATGCAGGCCTATGTGATCATTTTCACTCATTCACACAAAAATAAAAATAGAAATAGAATAAAATAAAATAAAATAAGAATAAGAATAAAAGAGTATAAATAGTACTTAAAAACATCTCAATGTAAATAAAAATTAAATTCAATAAAAGAAATCATATCTCATCATTTTCATTCACATTCTAACATTTTAATCCAATATTAAGATATTTAGAATGCACTTTTGCGCACTCATTAAGTCTTTTCAAGAGCATTGATTTTTTTTTTCATTTTTTTTCTCTTTTGCGCTAATAGGTTTTCAACACTTCAGGCATATTTTAAACTCATTTATTGTTATTTGACAACTTATCTTTTAGGGACTTCAATTCTTGTTTGAGCATTAACAACAGTAATATGTGATTTTACAACACTTTAGTATCAGTAAATACATCCGGTAATTGGTTTGCAACATTTTACAAATAGATAATCCTTTGAACTTCTGATTTACATTCATTTGCTAGAGGTTCAATTTCAAATAGAGCTTTATTTTTCTAAATAATTTCTTGTTGTGTTTCAAGTATCAAATTTTCGTTATTTCAAAACATGATAAAATATTAAAAAGTTTTACAATAATATATAAAAGTTTAGTATAAGTGAATTAAGTGCTTGACTGTACAACAGGTATGTGACTAATGTTCAGTCATATCACATTTATAGCAAACATTTTCATCTTTTTATGAAAAATTATTCTGAAATTCTTTACCAATTTCTGAATTGGATTACTTTTAGTGATACGGTATATTTATATTATTATCATCTTTAGTGTTATTTTTTCTAAGTCCCACACTTTTGTAATTTTTCTACCATATTTATGCCCTCAGTTCCTTTGAAAGGATGCACCATTTACTTTTGAGAATAATGTAAATCTTGTACCATTCACTTCAGGAAATGATGTGAAACTAATAGGACGTAACTGATGATTTATTAACAAAAATTCATTATTTAGTACAATCACTAGAAAACAAAATAAAAATTCAGAATATTCGTTGAACCTTTACTTTTGATAATGCTGCTGAAGGAGTATTGAGACATGAAAAATAATATATATATTCTCTAACATGTCATCATCAGTGACTTTATCATTGCATGATTTTAATATTGAGTTGATTTTAAAAAGTGCAGAGTTATAGTCAATACCACTTTTAAAATTTTGTAACTACTGGTGTAATAATGAATTTTTGAGAGAATTACATCTTCTAGTGCTCATATATTTTTCTTAAATCATTTCACAAAATAAAATGATTTTTTACCGTGAGATACACAACATGGTTATGCAGGAATTCATGATTTTCTTCTTTAATTGTATCTCCTAAATTCATCATATATAAATAGAACTCATCAAGGATCCAGGATTACATCTTTTAGTACTCATATTTTTCTCTTAAATCATTTCACAAAATAAGATGATTTTTTACCGTGAGATACACAATACGATCCTGCAGGAATACTTGATTTTTTTCTTTGATTGTATCTCCTAAGTTCATCATATGCAAATGAATCTCATCAAGGATCTAAGATAAATCACTTCTTTCAGAAATCTCAATACTAATAAATTTCAATTTTGTAAGATTTGATATTTTCTACATATATAAATTACGATAATAAATATATAGATTTAAGAAATATATTCACATGATTATGAGAATAAAAGTAGAATTTTATTAAGTAATATTTAGCAATATTACTTTTTATATTCATTTCGAAAACTGTCAATAATATATTGAAAAACTTACTTAAAATATAAGATTATTAGTTTCAGTATCGACAGAACTTTGTATCGATAACGTGTTATAAAATTAAAAAGGAAACTATTATTACGAGATAATTTATAAAAGAAAATATTTAGGACTTTTAACAATTGAAGTTTTTTTCATTTTATATAAATTTTCATATGAATTATAAATCAATCTAAACTCATATATAGGCTTTAAGAATGATGTAAACTATTGTACAAAATTTCAAAAGTTGTAATGGGAGACATAAAAATTGTAAAGGTGAGAAATGAGGGTTTCATTCCCCCATTGTTATCTAACTGTAAGGAATATTCAACTTGCGCCAACGTTGTTGTATTTTTTTTTTATTCTATTCCTGGTTTAATATAGTTTTACTTAGCATGTGAAAAATGTTTTTCCATCCATATCTACTTCATTATCGCTTCTAGATTTTTTGCAACTTGAAATATCGAGTCCCGCCAAATTCATGGGCCCGCCAATTGGAATATACACCAAAATTTTGAGAAGTTGGGATTGATCGGAAAAGACGTGTAAAGCTCTTAGAGGTCGTACTCGTCACACCAATTTTATCATGGAATATTTAATAAAAAATAATATACACACAATATAATTATATAATAAATTTTACAATTATTAAAAAATAATGTTTTTAAAGTATTATGTATATATAAAATATTTTATAAAATTATTTTTTATTTAACACTTATTAAATATATTGTATAATTATATTATGTGTTAATATATTCCATATTTTGTTTTGAGCATGTCCCATATTTTATTCCCTGTCAATTTTTGGAAACATATGCCGGCCTTGTTAAGATTCTATTTTTTTTATTATTTGAAAATCTTGTAAAGATTCTTTGTTCGTACGTTTAATTCTTTTAACATATGTCATTCAACGATTGGCTAATTATTAAAAAAATGTTTTTCTTTTTTTTGAAATGAAAACTATATCCGTTTCAAGTAAACATTTATTCACCTACAAAAAAAAAAATATAAGATTTTTCTAATAAGGTTTACATTAAAAGAGATAAATATAAATAATAACAACAACATTAATCTATAAAAAAAAAACCACGACGATGAAGAATGAGAGATTTAGAGTAAGAGAATTCTCCAACCCTTTCACTCAAAATAGTTCGTCGTCTATGATGATGGTGGGCGACACCGCCTACCCCATCGGTACCGGTAGGTTTTGGCGAGTTTATTCCTTCAACGGCGAGTTTCGGGATCTCTGGTGTGCCTCACGAAGGCTTAAACTTGACTCATTTCAAATTTAAAGTTGTTGAGATTTCGTCGGAGTTCGCCGTTGATCGCCGTCGCAGGGGTGAACTTGCTGTAGCCTGCCTGTTCCGATGGTACCAGCGGTGTCGCCCATTGCCGCCTATAGCAGCTCCATTCGGTTGACGGATGAATCTCTCTGAATTTTATCTTCATTTTATTTTTTTAATGTAATTTTTATTATATTTTTATTGTAATTTTTATTATATTTTTTTAATTTTATTATGTTTATTATTAAAAAATAGACCAATTATTATTTGACTGGTTTTGACGTTGGAGACCGCCAACCGGTACCCAGCGTGACCCTCTGTTGGTTAGGTATTACACCTACCAATCTTTGAGTGTGGATGAGAGGTGTGCACTGTGCAGTGACGGGGCAGAAGAAGAAGATGGAAGCTCCACTTCTGGGCAATCATGGGTTGGTCAACGATAACAGGAAGAGTTGGAGCAAGGCTCTGCGGTTCCTTCTTGCATTTATAGCCCTCACAAGTGAGTTTCTCTTTTCCCTTTTTACTGGTTTTTTTAATTTTATTTTCTTAGTTCTGGGTTCTGCCCTGAATCCTATTATCTGTAAGAGTTTCAGTGGTTGAATCCGAGGAAGACATGTCTGGATCTTCGTTGGTTCATTTATTTTTGTAATTCCTTCAATAGATCGCAAGATGTATGAACCCACCCACCCCACCTACTTTTTCGCTGTAAAATAGCTATTGTTCTTCGAACATGAACCCAGTTGCTAGCACCAAATTAAACAGTTAATCACCAAAGTCAGGCTGAATTTGCAGTTATCCAAACATATAATTGTAGTCCCATAAATTTCCAGGCATTCTTCCATTTCGGCCTCGAGCCCAAGTCTGGAATTTTGAATGTTTTAGGAAACCTCAGAACTACTATTATAAGGAATGTTTCCTGATATGTTGTCATGATTAGCCAGATGATTGACAGACACAGATCATACGTTATTTTATTGAGTCATCTTTTCTTTGGTTTCTATTTGCATCTCAGTTGTAGGCCTTGTACTAAGTGGTGGCGTCTTAAGTTCTTGGGTACTAAGAGGAGGAAACAAGTATGATGAGAGAGGTGGAGCCAATGAAGCTGCTGACATTGTTGAGTCAGATCAGGGTGTTGTTGCTGCTGATGATGGTCGATGCTCGGAAATTGGTGTGTCCATGCTTCGGCAGGGCGGGCATGCTGTTGATGCGGCAGTGGCCACTGCATTGTGCCTTGGTGTTGTTAATCCGATGGCTAGTGGGATTGGAGGTGGAGGTTTCATGATTGTCCGGTCTTCTTCAACATCAGAGACACAAGCTTTTGACATGAGGGAAACTGCTCCATCAGCAGCTTCACAGGTTCATAATTTCACCAAGCTCAGATTGATTAGCAGTTCAAATGAGTTTTGCTTGTCTTTTTTAGAGATTGAACCCATTGGATGGCAGGGTTGACTTCAGATTTCACCATTTTCTTCCACTAAAGTTTAACTAACAAGTTTTGTTTTACCTCTTGTGCCAAAAAATGTTTTACCAAAATCAGAATATGTATGACAATAGCCCAAAATCCAAAGTTTATGGTGCACTTGCAATGGGAGTTCCCGGAGAGATAGCAGGCCTTCACAAAGCTTGGTTGCAATACGGGCGTTTGGCATGGAAGACTTTGTTCCAACCCGCCATAGAACTTGCTAGAGATGGATTTGCGATTGCACCTTATCTCAGAAAACACATGACTAACAGTGCAGAGATGATCATGAACGACCCGGGTTTACGACAGGTGTTTGCGCCAAACGGGAAACTGTTGCAAGAGGGTGATACATGCTATAATGTGGAACTTGGCCACAGCTTAGAGGCAGTGGCAGAGCAGGGACCACAAGCTTTCTACAATGGAACCGTTGGTGAGAAATTAGTGAAGGATGTGAGAGAGGCAGGAGGAATTTTGACAATGGAGGATTTAAGGAACTATAGAGTGGATGTAATGGATGCCATGGCTACGAATGTATCAGGCTACACTATAATTGGAATGCCACCTCCTTCAAGTGGAACGCTCGGTCTTTCTCTTGTAAGATCTTCACCTCCAAGAACAGAGTACTAAGATACTAGGTCATTGGTATATTGAACCATACAAGAAGATACTTTTGAAAGATGATTGCTGTGTTTCACTATATAGAATTAAAAGCTTTTGCATATGCATGTTTAATACCCAAAAATTTGTAAAAACAGGTTCTAAACATCTTGGACAGCTATGGAGATTCCAATGCTGCAGAAGGCAGTCTTGGTCTACATCGCCTTGTTGAAGCAATGAAACACATGTTTGCGGTCCGAATGAATCTTGGCGACCCCAGATTTGCTGACATAAGTGAATATGTATCAGACATGCTCTCACCATCTTTTGCGAAGCAAATTCAGCAAAAGATACTTGACAACACCACTTTCCCTCCTGAATACTATATGAGCAGGTTTGGTCCATACATTAGTGGTGTAAATTTGAGCTTCCCTATCTGATTGACAATACTGCTAAATATTGCTAGTATCTATCTTATTATGTTATAAAGTTTCAGCCCATAAATTCCAGGTGGAGTCAGCTTAGAGATCATGGAACCAGTCATTTCTGCATTGTGGATACAGATAGAAATGCTGTATCAATGACCACCACAGTAAATTTTGCTTTTGGAGGTGGGGTGCTCTCTCCTTCTACTGGGATTGTGCTGAATAATGAGATGGATGACTTCTCAACGCCCACCGAAATTACGCCTGACAAACTCCCTCCGGCTCCAACAAATTTTATTCAACCAAATAAGAGACCGTTATCTTCTATGACTCCGATCATTGTTGTCAAGGTAAAGAAATAAAACAGCTAAAAACTGATGTTTCCCAAGAAGCTTCGTCTCCTGGAACTGATTGCAAATCTGTGCTCAGTTCTCATCTTTCCTTGGCGCTTGGCAGGATAATCAGCTGGCCGGGGTCGTCGGTGGTAGTGGTGGAATGAACATAATTCCGGCGGTAATCCAAGTTTTTGTGAACTATTTTATGTTGGGGATGGGACCATTAGATGCAGTTCAGAATCCAAGAATCTACCACAAGGTTCATGAATTGTTTGAGCCCATAAGTATAATTTAACTAACAATGGGATCTGACTCGTTCTAATTCCCATGCAGCTAATACCCAATGTGGTTATGTATGAAAACTGGACTTGCATTGATGGCTATCACATTGAGCTTGAAGATGAAAGAAAGATTTTCTTGAAAGAGAGGGGTCATCAACTGCAGGCCAGAGCAGGAGGAGCTATCGTCCAGTTTGCTGTTCAAACTCTCCAAAACTCCATTAATATGGGTCGAAAACATGGGAAGTATAATGACAACATATTCCATGGTACACTTACTGCTGTATGTGACCCTAGAAAGAACGGGAGGCCCGCGGCCATTTAGTCAGCCCTACGGCCTTACACTGAAAAAATGTCAAGACATTCTTTGTAAATATCAATATCAAGTTGGTCCATGACCATATCCTGGCTTTGTCTTAACCATCTTGAAGAAGGCGAAAAAAAATCAGACGAGTCCATCAAACTGGCCTATTTGTACTTATAAAAAAAATAAAAAAAATAAAAAAAAGAGGCTCAATATTAAAATAAGCGTTCATAGCTGAGAAATCTTCGTCATAAATTTTGTTCTCTCTAAACACATTGGTTGATATGCCACATTTTATATGGCTTTCAAAGTAAGTAGTTAACCGATAAATTCACATATCTAAGAAGGGTGACATTGCTCTACGTAACATCAGGGACATTGGCAACTGACGCTCAGCCATTGGACCTAAGAAACAGATATTGAACAGATCATAAAAAACAGTGAATGATTTTTTTTTTTTTTGTTTCGTCTTGAAGTCCTCTATACAAAGTTCTAAAGAGAAAAATAAAAGGCAGAGGCATTTCTAGATTGATCCATCAACTAGTATGTGATCAAGACAATAAAACAAAAACCTATCACCAGAATGAAAATGCTAGGTTTACATTGTATTTTTACCATCTTTTAAGTTCATTCTACAATAGGCAACAACACAAGTAAGAAGCAAACACTGAAGAATCCAAAAGAAACCCTAGCAATACACCCGTTCATTATGCTTTGTCCATCAGCTGTATGGGAGCCAAAATGTTAGACTTGCTTGTCTCAACAATACATCCGTTCATGACCATTTCCTCCAGCATAAAATGCGCTTTCTCTAAATGAAACATGATGTCTAGCTCACACTGCAAATTTCAGCCGAAGGAAATAGGAGAAACCAAATCAACTTCATCAAGGAGGGAAGGAAACTGGATTCAAGACATAATAAAGGATGTGGTTAGAAATAACTCAGACTTACCACATTGCCAAAATGCCGGTCCATTGTTTCCACCAAGAGATGTATGAATTCCAAAATTGCAAGTTCGTTCTAAGCATGGAAAACAAGAAAGGGGAATGATTGTCTAGAAATAAATCCAATAGGAAATCTAGGAAAAGGTTTGAGAGGAGAACCCTTTTCCAGTACTGTATTTAACAGAGCTTTAATTTGAGTTTTGAACAAGTAAACAATGGCTTTTAAGAGGCTGTCTCATCCAAGGCCGAGACATAACAATGCTCTCTCTCTCTCTCTCTCTCTCTCATGTTCTCTTCACATAGAAACCACACCCTTGGAATTGAGGGGCGCAGCATTGCATGAGAAGCATTAAGCAGAAAATTTACAAAGTTGTAGGCAAAGAGAAAATTCCTGAAAGGAATCCATATTTTTTTATTGGCATGGTTCACATTGTTTTCTTCTCTCTGTGACTACAAAAATTTCAAAGTACGAGCATCATCTTCAGATATGGATTACAGAACCAAACTTACTTCATCATTGTCAACACCAACCAGGAAAAACAGTGATGCATAGCGCCTGTAAACAATTTTGTAGTTCCTATGCTCAACAAAAGAACACTGTTACCATTAAACAAAACATATCAGCAACAGATACATGAACCCTGTTCTGACATAATATAATTAAATTAACTTTAAGAAAAACTTCAATCTACAAAAAGAATCACATTCTCTGATAACTAATAGCAACTAATATGTTAACATTGTCCAGATACAGATTCTTGGTAGAACGTGATGAAGAACTAACAAATAAATAAATAAAACATGACCAGAAGAAATTAGAAACCATAATGTGCTTGACTTAGGCAAGACCTCAACTCTTAGACAAGATATTTATATTCACTTGTTCCTAGGTATGATTTTAATAAGAATGATAATCCGAGCCAGTACACTAGAAACTACACAAAACTGTCCATGTCTAACAAGGTCCACCCTGATATATTTTAATCATTTTTCAACAATCACATATTAGTTTTTCTTTTTTGGATGGACAGCTGCTATGTGTAAAATATTATGATTTGATAACTTGAGAAAAGGGAAAAATCGTTGTGGACAGACATATCGAAGAATCGCGGTGAGACGGTTGACCATCTCCTTTTAATTTTTTTTTTTAAAAGTAAACAATTGTGTTAATAAGAATAGGCATAGCCAAGTACACAAGATGGTATACATGAGGTAACACCTGTCAAGGAAAAAGAAAAGGAAACAAAAAAGTCATAAAAACCAAGGCCATTCAAATCTACAGGCATGGCCCATAGAAATAATGTGCTACCAAAGAGTGATGTAAGTTCCTCTAAAGAGAGTTGTCTTCAAATGTCTGGCCATTTCGCTGCTGCCATAAGCACCACAGGATACATATTGGCGCCATTTTCCACACAACTGAGATTTGTGGAGAACACCCTAGATTTTTCTAACTAGCTAAGAACACAACCACTGTGGTGGGCATAACCCAAGCTAGCTCTAACATGCAGAACACAACATCACATATCGCTCTAGCAACTTCACGAAGCAGTAGAAGGTGATCCATAGTCTCACCACTTTTCTTGCACATACTATGATGACCCCGCGTCAAAATCTACCATGATGACCCCACGTTTCTGTAAGTTATCCACTGTCAAAATCTTACCCAAAGAAGCCGACCAAGCAAAAAGTGCTGCTTTAGGAGGCGCCTATTTCGCCAAATCCTCTTCCATGAGAATTTATTGTCTTGCGATTGTGCGAGAGACTTATAGAATTAGCGAACTGAGAATGTGCCTTTACTTACAGGTATCCATCACAACTTGTCAACTCCTTGAGTTCTCAGTCAAATGGAGTATGGAAGACAAAAAATCCTCGAAGTTACAAACATCCCAATTTTGGGCAGTCCTACTAAAGTTCACGTTCCATTCGGCTTGATCCCCATATATCATCATAACATGAAACACTGAAGTTATTTTTTTCACATGCAATCCTGAAAACTGAGGGGAATGAGTCCTTAAGGGCATTATCTCCTTCCCAAAGGTCGCTATAGAAGTTAATTCTAGAGCCATTTTCCAACACAAGTCTAGTATGTCGAGTGAAGAGTCTCCATCCTCGTCTAATATGCTTCCAAACTCCCACTCTATAAGCCCAACTCCTGACTAGTGCTCCAACCCCCCCCCCCCCCCCAAAAAAAAAAAAAAAAAAAAACACCTTAATATTTGGAGTCAATCACTGACTTACATAAGGATTGTGCTTCCATATAGTATCTCTACAACCATTTCCCAAGTAAAGCGCCTATTAAAAATCTCAAATTTCTTATTCCCAACTCACCAGAAAAGATTGGAGAGCATATCTTATCCCACTTGACCAAGTGAAATTTGAATTCATCCCCCCATACCACTCCACAAGAAATCCCACTACAGTTTCTCCATCTGAGTCCCCAAACTTACTGCAATTGAGAATAAAGATACGAAATACATTGGTAAATTAGATAAAATACTTTTGATTAAGGTGATCCTACCACCTCTAGACAAGTACAATCTCTTCCAACTCGTCAATCTACGTCCAATCTTCTCAATCACTTTATCCCAAATCAATTTAGCTCTTGATGCTACTCCCAAAGAACGACCAAGTTAATTCATTGGAAGAGAGGAAAGCTTACATCCAAGAATGTTAGCAAACTGTTAGGTGCTGTGCACATTACCAATTGGCACCAACTTTGGTTTGTCGAAATTCACTTTCAAGTTTGATGTTGCTTCAAAACAAAGTAAGAGAGCCCTCAATGCTCGCATCTAGTTTTGTTTTGCCTCACAAAAAATCAACGTCATCTGCAAAAAGTAAGTGAGAATATTTAGAATACCCCTATTGTGGTCACCAGCTACAAAACCATTGTTAATTAAAACCAAGATCATTTTGCTAAGCACCTTTATAACAATGACAAACAAAATTCGAGATAAATGATCTCCTTGTCTTAGGCCTCACGAGCTGTTAAGAAACCAATTGGACTGCCATTTACCAACATTGAGAACTTTATGGTTGAGAAGCACCATTTGATCCACGAGCACCATCTCTCACCAAATCCACACCTCCAAGCAAGTCTATTAAGAATTCCCAATTCACGTGATCATAAACCTTCTCCATATCCAACTTACATAAGATCCTCTTATTGCCATATTTTAATCTATTGTCTAGGAATTTATTGGTGAAGAAAATTAAGTCCAAAATTTTCCTTCCCCTTACAAATGCATTTTGGGTTGAAATGATCTTTCCCAACGCCCTAAGCAGTTTGCAAACACCTTGGATAAGAACTAATACACCCCATTTACAAGACTAATGGTCGATAATCTTTCACTTCCATTGCCTCAATCTTCTTAGACTACTAACAGAGTCTACGACCCCAATCTGCGTCCTTCAAGCAGCCATTGAAGTCGAAATCCTATAGGGTCGTTCAAGACCATGTTGACTCATTTTCCAAACAATCACTGCTCACTTGCAAAGACGCTAAAACTGTCAACTACACTTGGAGCAATCCTTTGCACATTGTAATGCCATCGAACCGATAGCCAAATATCTACTCGCTCTTGTTTACCTAGTGACAATGGCACACCCATCTCTTACTTCAGCATAAGCAGTCAAGATTGAAGTTCCAACTCCATTTGTAACAGTAGCACTCTCGCCCACCTATTACCATAAGCTCAATCCAAACTTTGCCCTTACTGACAAGACTAACCATCTGACTCTTGTACCAATTGGAGACTACAAAGTCACTACTCAACTTTTCTACACCTTGGAATTCAACTAAAAGATTCCATTAGGTTATCACAACTGTGCCAACTGTTCATCTACATACCGAAGGCGCCAACCGTGTACAGTGCACACAAGAGTTGCTGCCTATTCTACAACGAGACCTCAAAGGTGCCAGCTGCATCGTAGGGGGATGGGTTTAAAGAAGAGAAGAAATATCTCCTTACTTACCTTACAGTGGAATCAAGGAATAGTTCTCTTTCCTCTTCATATGAGAGTAACTCTTCTATCTGCTTTCAGTTTAATGAAGAAGTAGTTCTCTCTTCATCCCGAATTTCCGACTAAAAGAAGGAACTAGAGTATGGGAAGCCCTTCTCGCACTATTAGCTATTAGACAACTAGGTAATCGTTATAATCGTCCTTGTTCGCTTCTTTATCTTTGCTCGTAAAGCAATAAAGAGAGGAAACCAAGATGAAATATAAGAATGACAATTCACCAAACCTATTTGCAAATTGACTTCTCTATAGTGATGGCAATTGGCTTCTATTTCCTTTTCTTTCCTTTAGGGCAGCCCTTATGGGTCTAAGTTCTTTGATTTGAATGTAGTAAGCGTGTGTATTGAGTACTCTTATTTTATTTGATTTCCTATTTCTCACTGGTAATAAAAGTTGAGTACAAGTAAGACTATCTAAGGTATCTTTCCTTTGTTCTTTTGGATTGTAGCTAGGGTACAAGCTTAGTAGAAGAAAGAATCTATCTTAAGGTACAACCTTAGTAGGTCATGTTTTCATATCCACCATTTGAGTCTACAACAATCATTTGAATAAATACATATCCAATTTGATCATGGACGAATACGCAAGCATCCGCTTCATGCTTGTTTGAGCAATAGCAATGAGATTCCCAAATATCATGCTAAGAATAGCTAGGATTTCTAGAAGAAGATATCATTCATTTGATGAGAAATAAAAAGGAATATCGAGAATCCGAGTGGCTAAAGCTGAAGCTCCTTTCAAAGTAACAGAAAGAAAAGCAACGACTGGAGTAGGAGAGTCAGAGTTTAAAAAAGGATTCCTCGCTTTTTTCTCTCATTAAAAACTGTGCATGAGACTTTCATTTTGCACGGCTCCTAAGTTACAAAAGAAAGAAGAACTCATATTCTTTCCTTTTTTATTACCTTCCTCGTGTATGTATAAGATAAGATAGAATCCATTCGATTTCTAAAAATGATTACTGATCCTTAACTTCTCGAGGGACGCTTAAATCTATTCCACTGCAAACAACCGAATATACTATTGCGGGATCTTCTGCTTGGGTATAGGTCGCCGCTTGGTCCTAAGACGGAACAAAGAAGCGACTAAGTGCATCAGCCACAATGTTGGAATTCCCCAATTTGTATTTCAATGAGAATGCAAACCCTTGAATGAATGAAATCCACTTTGCATGTTTTGGATTCAATTTCTTCTACGAATTCTAATACTTGAGAGCTTGATGGTCTGAATTTACCACAGATTCTCAATGTAATAAATAATGTTTCCAATGGTGAAGATCTCTCACTGGTTTTTGGAATTCGACACTGGGAAGTGTTTTCACACCACGAACACTATCGACTCATCCCAATCTTTAAGGAAGAGATCGATGATCCCAAGTTGCTTTACTCCATTCCTATATATTATTAAATGAAGTTAATTAGCACCCCAATATCAAAAAGAATAAGTGCAATAAAAATGGCATTTAGGCTTTTTTCAAATTTTCCAACTGAAAAAAATTCCTGGAACATCTTCATTACATCCTCCTTCACCACTTCTCAACATGTTTGGAAAAATCTCATAGAGAATCCATTAGGGCCAGCTGCTTTATCTTTAACCTTTTCCTCACCACTCTAAGAACCTCCAACTCCTCAAAGGGTCTCTCCAACCAAGAAACATTTTGCAACACTATGGACTCAATGGCTAGTTCATTGAGCTTTGGTCGCCATCCCACATGTTCAGTAAGTGTTCAAGAAAATCAGCCATGTGCTCTCGAATCACAGGAGCCTCCATACAAGGCACACCATCTATATTTAGCATCTCAATGGTATTCGTTCTTCTGTGAGAGTTGGCCACTCTATGAAAGAATTCCATACTTTGATCTCCTCCATTTAACCACAGCACTCTTGATTTTTGCTGCCAAGAGATCTCCTCCAATAAGATAACCCTATCTAATTTTGACACGAACTCTGCCTTCTGAGATAACTCTTCCAAGGAAAGCATCTGACCCTTCTCCAACTTCTTGCAGTCAATCATTGGACCACATGTATGCTCCGCCAATGAGAGGAAAATCCACCAATCCCAGGTGAAAATACACTGAGAATTCAATCATTGCAGGTCGCAACCTACTTTCTCCTAACCGTTCACTTGGGAACCTTGTAACATTTAAATCATCACTTATGCACCTTGGTATCTCCCACCAACAATAAACTCATGCTATTTCGTCCCATAGAATTTTTCTATTACTATCTGAGTTCAGCCCATAAATACCAGCAAGCGCCCAAAAAAAATTGTCCTTTTATATTGGATTGTGGAAAGAGTTGTTATCCTTGGCTTTATATCTTATACAGAGCGCATTAGGTAATGATAGAAGTTAGAAAGTTCTAAGTGTTTGAAAGTTAGAAAAGGAGTACAACTGTCACAAGTAGTTGAGATTTGGAGTGTCGTGCGATGAATTTAGGAAAATGATAGAAGCATAACCTTTTTTACAACCCTTTTCACAACATAAATTATAAAGGTAAATTATAATTATAAAATCATAAAAATATCATCATTAAGAAGCATTCACTTATATGAAATTGGTGGGCATTCTTTCCAGCCTTATTCAAATAAAGGGGTGGGTTTGGTTTTTTCATAGGCTCAAACATGATTTGGAGGTGAGATTTGGAGTGCCATGCAATGAATTTAGGAAAATGATAGACGCACAACCATTTTCACAACCCTTTACACAACATAAATTATAATTATAGAGTAAATTATAAAAGTATCATCATTATACAAAATTATGTTCATTTCAAAACTTGATTGTGTAAAGGGTTGTAAAAAGGTTATGCGTCTATCCATTCCCATTTAGTCGGTGATGATAGCAACTCCCTTAAAACCATTTTCTGAAGTTCATTACTTGACTAGCTACTCACATTTAGCACTATCTATTTCGATTTCCTTTTAGTTTCAAATCTCTTTAAAAAAATTATAATAATTCATTGCGACGATGTACGATAATATCATAAGATTATCCATTAAAAGTTAAATAGTTAGGGTTCATTATGTGCAAATACTGGATATTTTAGCATTGTATTTCTAAGAATGTTTGTCAGAAAAAATATAAGATATTTTAGTCATTGTGTTTCTACCTATGACTAAATTGGCAAGTGAAATTTCCAATATATCTTATGTTTGACATCCTTAACCATTATAGCCATCCTGCGCTAACTGTACAGTTTTTTATCCCAAGAAATATAGAGTACTTTATCAACAACAAAGGATAAATTAAAAATCAAAAGAACCTGAAACAATTTCGTTTCCAGAATTTGTTACTAGAACTCTTAAAGCATTCATTCAAGGAATCAGAAACCCCACGCACGCACCCTTGGAAACTTTCACCACCTCTCTCAATTAGTGACTCATAACCAATTCCCAATAGATCAGTGAATAGGGCAATCATGCAGTTCATATACACGAAGCGGAATTCCCAATATAGGCTGAAACAAAGAATTTTACTATAAAAGGTTTCGATTAAGTAGGATCTGGAATTTATCTGGGGTCAATGTAACCCCAATATAAAATTGCCTTAATTCAATCTATTAGATTAATCCAGAATTTTTTTTTTTTTGAAAAAAAAAAAAGGATGGCAAGATATAAGGAAACCTGTTGCTCGTTACGGGCGAGGCATTTGCGAACAATTTCGCCCTCGAGAGCGCGTCGTTCTTCGAGAGTGAGGTACTCATAGTATTGGGCAAGACGGGTCTGTCCCTGCTTGTTCACCATCAATATGAATCTGATCCCCATTTCCTTCCCTCTTCAACACTCCCAAACCACAACACAGAGAGAGAGAGAGAGAGAGAGATCTTTAAGTTTGGCTATACCTTCTTCGGAAAATTTTCGGTTTGTGAAATTTCTGCTGAAGCCTCCACGTTGGAACAACCGAACAAGTGATGAATCAGGAGTTTTTTTTCTTAATTATATTGTTGAGCATATTTTTTTTTTTTTGCAAAAACTTACAGGTTGTTTGTATACTCATCATTTTATTTTATTTTTATTATTTTTATTTTTTTTATTTTTTTTATTATCTCATCATTTTATAATGTAGTATTAAATTATTAAAAATAATTTATTATATTTTATTTATTAGCTTATCATCTAATTTCATATAATGAAATAATGAAAACATGATAAAAAAGATGATGATGTATAAATTTATTCTATTGATATTAAAAAAGATAATATGATTTTAAATTTAAATTAAAAATTAAATAAAATATTTTTATAATATTATGGATTCATATTATTCTTATTTTTTAATATTATTAAAAGTTAAATTTGATGAATTGTAACAATGAGATGTGTTGAGTTGAGGGTATTTCTCATTCTAAATAACTCTCTTAATCCTTTTTTTTAACACACCCATTAGAGGTGGGTAGGAGCACTTGTATTGTGCTTACCTTGCCCAGACTCTGCATGGCGGAGTGGACAATCTTGCTTCGCTCATGCGCCCCTTACATCTATGATAGGGACCCCGGTCTTATTCCGATCACCCCAAAGGTCTCTCCTTGCACGGTTTGTTCCATCCAATGATCGAGTTAGACTCCAATGCTTGGTAAGAGAAATATAGATGAGGGAAAGGGTTAAGTGAGACTAAGATTTAGTGGAACTAAAGGTAAATGAGAAGTTAATTGGCTAGGTATTGTGCAAAGGGGTGCATGGCTAAGGGGCAATTTTGGGGTGTTTGGCTATGTTGCTTGTGTCTAGGCTAGATTGGGTTTGTGTAGGGTATTAAGTGGCCGAATGAGGCTTAGGGTTTCTTTAGGGTTTGACCAATGCAATTAGGGTTAGAGATCTAGTGTTTTGAGTGGTTTTGGATAAATCCTAAAAAGTAGTAGTATGACTTATGGGTTTAGAAGTGGGCGGCACACTAGGATTTGATGTTGGCCGAATATGTCTTGATGATGGGGCTGGTTTTAATTGGTTCTCTTCTTCAATTGATGACCAATCAAATAAGATGATGATGTGGCAATTTAATGAAGTGGAAAAAGTGGTTTCGGCTAGGACAAGGGGTGATGGCCGAGTATGAGAAAATCTAGGAGTTTGGATTTGGTGTGAATTTGAATTATTTTGAATTCAAATTCACTTGTGGTAGCTGGTCATGCAAGGGCTAGGGGGCACGGAATTGTCTAGATTTTGGTGAGGGATGAGGTGGACTTAAGTGAGAAAATATAGGAGTGGGAGATGATAGGTGGCCGGCTAGGTTAAAGGGCAAAAGTGGCAAGTGAGTTGGCTAGGGTTTGATGGCCTTTGGCCGTGTGGTGTGGGTAGGGTTTTGGGAGTTTTGTCGTGACTGCTATGGGGCAAAAGGAACACCAAAATGATCAATTAAACAATCAAATGATGATTGAACAAAAGACCATAGAAGAACAAGCCAACTCCTTCAAGGCACCAAGGGGTTTTCAGCAATGCCCTTCCTTCAACTCTTCCTTCTTCTTTAATCACTCACACATTCAACACTCACACTCTTGAACAATCCGAATCTCCCAATGGAGGAGGGTATTCCTCTAGGGAACACACACACAAGTTCTCAAATCGACAAGTGGTGTGGATTTGGCCTCACAAACACAAAACTCACACAACAATCAAACAACCACTCAAGAACACAAAAACATAAAATCACTCAACAAGAACTCACTCAACACCGAAACATTATTTATGAATAACCTCAAGATTTTTATAAATAAACTTAAAACAAAATAAAAGATAGATGTGGATCACCGATTCACGCACGATGATTCTCTTCCAAAGAGATTCACGAATTGCATCCTAGGGAAGCCCAAGTGCTAAGCACCGAATTCCAAACCACAATAAGTGTGACCGGCCTAACTCTTTCTCAAGAGCAAAAGTCTAATTCTCAAAATGTCCAAAGATCCCTAAAATGAAACCTAGAAAACCTATTTAAAGAGTCTTACAACTTGGAAATCCTCAATAGGTCCCTTATTAAAAATAACTAATTATTAAAATATCTAATGCAATAAAATAATCAAATGAAATAAAAATAAATGAAGGTGGCGCCAATTGCAATATGTGGCTGTGGGGTACATGTGCTCCATGCTGGGCTAGTGTGATGCTATCTCCACGGTCAGGCTTATTTCGTGCTCTCTCGCTGCATGGCATCTGGTGGTGTGCAGGGCATGACTTTGTGTAGGGCCAACTGATGGTGCTCATGGCAATGTGCCCTGCATGGTTCTGGTGGTAGCATAGGGTCAAGCCACGTCGCTTTGGTGCTACCCAATCAAGGTGCTCGGGCAGTAGTCCTGCATGGCCCGGACTAGGTACTGGGGTGGTGTGCATACATGGCCCAAAATGATGGTCTGGGCCCGGGCTGGTGCCGCGCGCTGGATGGCATGCATAGTGTGCATGCCACTAGCCTGCTTTGCAAGGTACAGGCTGGTTCCGCGCACTGGATGGCATGCATAGTGTGCATGCCACTAGCCTGCTTTATAAGGCGCGGGTTGGTGCCACACACTGGATGGCGTGCCTGTGAAAAAACGCCACTAACCTCGCTGAGTGGGACTGTGGGGCACAGTGATGCGCGCAGGTGAATGCGCTGTAGGGCGTGTGAAAAAACGCCACTAACCTCGCTGAGTGGGACTGTGGGGCACAGTGATGCGCGCAGGTGAATGCGCTGTAGGGCGTGCCTATGCACACGCTAGGCTGTGCGCATGCACTGTGCATGGCCAGTAGTCTCGCTGGGCACCTGCTGCGTGTCAAGACCTAAGCCAAAGCATGCCTGCAGGCTAGCCATGGAATTGTTTTGACCCTCCAAGGCCTGAATCAGGGCTTGACCTTGGGCAACTCTCTTAAGGATTTTGACAATCTAGCCCCCCTAGCGAGGGTGGGGGCCCAACGCTGCCCCTATTTTCCCTACCTTGTCATCGCTTATATATTTATATATAAATATAAATGTTTATATATATACACATAAATATTTGTATATATAAAAACAAAAATATTTTAATATATATTTTACAAGTTATGTATATATAAATATATATTACAATTTATTATATTTGTTTACAAAGTATGTATTAACAAATTTAAAAATTACATAATTTAAAAATTGCAAATTACAAAAAATATGTATTAGCAAATTAAAAAATTATATAGTTTAAAAATTGCATGCTACAACTTTCACAAACAATGTATTAGTAAATTTATAAACTTTATAAATTTTAAATTATAGTCATATTTATAAAATTAAATTTATAATTTGGACCTAAAAATCTATTTTTGATCACATTTAGATCAATGAATAATTTTTAAATACAGTAAAATGTAGTTTATATTTTAAGTGGATATAAAGTAGAATGAAATGAGAATCTGCCATGTACCCTGCTTAGCAGGGCGGGGTATCCCGTCCCCGTATCGTCGAGGCGGGAGTGAAAATCCCACCCCTTGCCCTATGTGGGGTAGGGTGCGAGGAGGGGACTATTCCACACTGTATAATGCAGGTAGCACCCCTAACATCCACTATATCTCCACGTTGGTAAGGAGGAGGAGGCAACAACCAAAGCTTGAAATACAAATTTCTTATCTTCTCGTGACCTAGCCTTCCTACGATATAATTATTCTCAGGTGTTAATGCTTTGTAGCTCTTCTTGGTTGCTAATGATCTTCTCAAACCTAACCTTTTCCTCTGATAGCAAATATTTGGTATGCTAGGGTCGAGTATCCTCAAATGCGGTACCCAAATGAACATACCAAGATCACTTTTGTATATTTCCATAAATGCATTAGTTCAATTTTCTATTCTGGAAGTATGTACAGGCATTATTCGATTCTCTATGTTTTAATTTTCCATTCACATTTGGATTAACAGAGTATAAATCCAAATGAAAAAAGTCAACAGAAGAGAATCCTATTACTACTTTTTAAATTACCCATATAACAAGTTTTGGTACTTTTATTTTGTTTAGGATATAATCTGTGAGTAGATAATTGTATAAAAATTGTGACATGTTGAACCCAATATTTCAAGTCTCGTATTTACGTATAAATTTTGATGATAAAAAATAATATTGAAAACTCAAGTTCAAGTTGTCTACGCATGAAGAGAGCTAAACGCATCAAGAAATCAAGTATGAGCAAGAAAGAGATCAAGTCTTCAAATGAAACTCATAGATTATTTTTGTACATCTCTTGATAAAATTAGAAATTAGATTAAGACTCTAAATTACTCTTTTTTCTCATAAAACATCAAATTATTTTTTTTACATATGTAAGACATTTTTAAATGTCTTAGTTTTGAAAATTATGTTTTTCAAATATGTATAAAATTATCAAACAAAATAATTTTGAAAATTATATATATATATTTTTATAAAAACTTAAATTTATAAGACGATTGATTATCATATTTGACATGTGCATATTTTGTTTGAAAGTTTTGAAGGGAGGTGGTGTGTTTTTTTGACAAATGTAAAAGATAGATGATTTTGTTTGAGAATCTTAAAGGGTGGTTGTGTGTTTTTTTGACAAATATAAAAGATAGATGATTTGTTTGAAAATCTTAAATGGTGGTTGTGTATTTTTTTGACATATGTAAAAAGAAGATGTTTTTGTTTGAAAAATAAATCATATTCATTTTGTCATATATGAAAAGTAAAAGATTAGATTTGAATTCTTTGAAAAATGAATAGAGTTGTCTTTGACAAATGCAAAAAGGAAATGCTTTTATTTGAATTTTTTAAAAAGTGAATAGTGCTCTTATTTGACATGTGAATCTTTTCAAATTTGAAATTGAAGACTTATTTGCCTATAAATAGCTCACTTGAGTTTTGTAAAAATCACAACAAGAGCTTACACATCTATTGTTAAGTTTTGCATCATTCTTTCAAAACTTTCATTCTCTCTTTTCTAAAGTTTTGAGTCTTAATTCTTGTTCTTTTTTAGAGAGATATAGGTTGAGTTGTATTGTTTCTATCTAACTCATTGAGGAGTGTACTTTGATAGTCTACCCACTATCAACTCTTGTATTTGTAAGAGGGTGCGCATAACCCTTGTGTGTGTAGAATGTATTCTACACGGGGAATAGTTAAATCACCAAGTGTGAGGTGATTGGAAGTGTAGAGGGTGTTCTACACGAATTCTTTAGAGTGGTGCTGCTTAAAAGTGTAATAGGTTTCTATCTCCACTTAAAAGAGATTGACTAGTGAATTTGGGATCCTTAAGGGGTAGCTTGAGGCGAGAATGTAGGCAATGGGGCTGAACCTTGTAAAAATACTGAGTTTGCTTTCTCTTATCCTACTCTTTACATTTCTTACAGTTTTATATTCTGTTTATATTTTATATTCTGTATTGGATTAATAAGTGTTTATTTTTATAATATAACCCAATTCACCCCCCTTTTGTGTTAGTAATCTGGGCAACAATTGGTATCAGATTTAGAACTCTGTTATAAGATTAACTATCTTTTGAGTTAAGATCTTATGGCTAACATTGCAGCTTCATTTAGTGAAGGTCAATCTAGCAGTTGGCCTCCACTCTTTTGCGGAGATAATTACTCATTCTAGAAAATTAAAATGAGAATATTCCTTCAGGCTCAAGGTCGAGAAATCTGGAAATGCATTGTAAATAGACCTTATATTCCAACAAAAGTAGTTGATGGAGTAAATGTCAAAAAGGAAGAAGAAGAGTTTGATCGTGAAGATGATAGATTTTATATTTTGAATTTAATTGCTATGAATTTATTATATAATGCTCTCAATGGTAATGAGTTTAATAGAGTAATGACTTGCACTACAGTAAAGGAAATTTGGGATAACTTGAAAGTTACTTATGAAGGAATTTCTCAAGTCAAAGAATCAAAAATTTATATTTTTACTCATGAATATTAAATGTTTAAGATGAATGATGATGAATCTATTTCTAATATGCATACTCATTTTACTAACATCATAAACAGCTTGACAGCTCTTGGCAAAGTTTATTCCAAAGTGGAGATAGTAAGAAAAATTTTCAACTCTCTACCAAAACGTTGGGAATCAAAAGTGACAGCGATTGTTGAAATTAGAGATCTCAAGAAACTCGAAGTGAATGAACTCATCGGGTCACTTATCACCCATGATTACACATTGAAAAGAGGAGAAGAAGAAGAAAAGCCAAAGAAGAGTTTGTCACTTAAAACTGTTCCACATAAAAGTGAAAGTGATGAAGATGAGAAAAATGACGACAAAGATAAAGAAGTTGCGATGATAACAAGAAGAATTCAGAGGTTCTTAAAGAAAAATAAAGCTCCTCCAAGAAAACCTTTCGAAAAATCTTCCAACAAAGATACAGATAAAAATGATTTATTAATTTGTTATAAATGTAAAAAGTCTGGACATATCAAAACAGATTGTCCCCTGCTAAAAAAAGATCGATACAAAGGCAAGAAAGTAATGAAAACTACATTGGATGATGATTCAAGTAGCTCAAACAGCGACGCAAGTAATGAAGAATCTGCAAATCTTTGTCTTATGGCTAAAGATGATATTGAGGTAACAAATCTTGAAAATCTCTTTTATGAAGAATTGCAAAATGTTTTGGAAGAGGTATATGAAGAATTTGAGAATTTGGGTATTAAGTATACCGCTTTGAAAAAGAAAAATTCTTCTTTAATAAATGAAATTGATATTTTAAGAAAAAAAATATAGTTTTAAAAGATGACAATGATGAACTGAAAAAGAAAGTGACTGATTTAGAAAAAATTGTTAAAAACTTTACCAATAGAAAAAAAAAACTTTGAAAAACTTCTTAGTAGTCAAATATGTATTTTTAATAAGGTAGACTTGAGATACATGCCAAAAGAAAAACTCAAACCCTATAAAAATTTCTTTGATAAACTGATTAAATCAAAATCAAATTTTCAAAATTGTTTTCATAAAAATAGATTTTTCAAAGAAAAATATTATTACAATCACTCAAGGTTTTCAAATATGTCATATGTTATTTGTAATTTTTGCAATAGAAATGGTCATAATTATCATGCTTGTCCTATTAGAAGAAAACATACAATGACTATTAGGGCTATATGGGTACCAAAAAATCTTGTTTTTTCTAATACCAATAAATAAAGGACCCAAAGAATTTGGGTACCAGGAATTGTTTTTAATTGCTTTTGTAGGTATGCATGAAGTATTCTACAGGTAAAAATAAATGGTTTTTAGACAACGGATGCTTAAGATACGTGACAGAAAACAAAATTAAATTCATTGACTTCACTTCTAAAGAAAAATGATGCGTGTTATTTGAAAACAATTCAAAAGGAAAGATCATGGAAATAGAAGGAAAGATCGTCAAGACTTAGTACAAGATGTAACCAAATAGTGGAAACATGTGAAAGATCATCCAGCGGAACAAATTTTGGGAGAACCTTCACGAAGTGTAAGCACTCGATCATCTCTTAGAAATATTTACAATTATACTGCTTTTCTATCTCACATTGAACCTAAAAATATTGATGAAGCATTTCTTGATGAATCTTGGATTCTAGCTATACAAGAAGAGCTTAATCAATTTGAAAGAAATGATATTTGGACACTTGTTCATAGACCCAAAAATCATACTATTATTGAAACAAAATCGGTTATTTTTTGAAACAAAAAAGATGAGTCCGGAGTCATTACTAGAAATAAGGCTTGACTTGTAGCTCAAGGTTTCAATCAAGAAGAAGGAATCGATTATGATGAGACATATGCACCAATCGCAAGATTAGAAGCTATTCGAATGCTACTTGCATATGCTTGTTATAAAGATTTCAAACCTTTTCAAATAGATGTTAAAAGTGCTTTCTTAAACGGTTTTATAAATGAAGAGGTATATATTGAGCAACCTCCAAGTTTTGAAAATCATATTTTTTCAAATCACGTTTTCAAACTCACAAAAGTACTATATGGACTCAAACAAGCTCCTAGAGCGTGGTACGAGAGATTCGGTAGTTTCTTGATTGAAAAAGGATTTTCAAAATGAAAAATTGATATAATTCTTTTCATTAAATATGAAAATGATGATATTCTTTTGATTCAAATTTATGTTGATGATATAATATTCGGTGCTACTAATGAAAATATGTGCCAAGTTTTTGCTAAGACTATGCAGGAAGAATTTGAAATGAGCATGATGGGAGAGCTTATATTCTTTCTCGGATTGCAAATTAAGCAAGCAAAAAGTGGGACGTTCATCAATCAATCAAAATATATTAAGGAATTGCTGAAGAAGTTTGGGATGGAATGTGCTAAGGAAACTGGAACACCAATGAGCCCATCCATTAAACTTAATAAAGATGAATCCGGTAAACTAGTTGACTCGAAGGTATATCGAGGTATGATTGGTAGTTTATTATATTTGACAGCCAGTAGATAAGATATTATGTTTAGTGTGTGCTTATGTGCACGCTTTCAATCATCTCCAAAAAAATCACATTTAATTGCAGTTAAGCGCATTCTTAGATATCTTAGTGGTACAATTAACTTAGGGTCATGGTACCCTAAGCACACATCTTTTGATCTAATCAGCTACACAGATGCAGATTATGCTGGCTGTAAAATAGATCGAAAAAGTACTAGTGGAGCATGTCACTTCTTAGGTCATGCACTAATTTCCTGGTTTAGTAAAAAAAAAAATTCCGTTGCACTATCTACTGCTGAGGCAGAATATGTTACTGCAGGTAGCTGTTGTACTCAAGTTCTTTACATGAAGCAACAACTTAAGGATTTTAAACTTATGTACAATCACATTCCAATTAAATGTGATAATACAAGTGCTATAAATTTTTCAAAGAATCCAATACAACATTTTCGGACCAAACATATTAAAATTAGATATAATTTTCTTAGAGATCATGTACAGAAGGACGATATTGTATTAGAATTCACTAGTACACATGATCAATTGGCAGACATTTTTACAAAACTCCTACTAGAAAATAGATTATGCATGATTAGAAGAGAAATAGGAATGATACATGCCATGAATATCTGCTAGATACTTTTATTTCGTTATCTCAAATGACTTACAGAAACTTGAGACGTTTAGCCTCATCATTCAAATGCATTTGCTCCTCATAAATCATCATGCCATCCTTGTCTAAAGGATTAGGCAATCGAAATGAAGAGGCAAGTAAGGATTTTAAATCCTTATTCTGGTGCTTTAACTCTACTATTTTTTTGTTTGACTCATAAACAAGTCGTTGAAGTACGAAGACAGTCTCGCTAAACTTCTCAATTTCACCAGTTTTGGACTGCAACGGAGTAGAAAACGCGACGATGGATGACAAGTATCGAGTTTCGAGACCCACAAACTCGTAAATGGCATCATGATCTGATTTATTAGCCAAATCAATCTCTTGTTGTTTCATGGCACCCACGACAGCTGCAGAAATATGAGGAGCAGATGCACGAGTTTTGGACTGTAACGGAGTAGAAAACGCGACGATGGATGACAAGTATCGAGTTTCGAGACCCACAAACTCGTAAATGGCATCATGATCTGATTTATTAGCCAAATCAATCTCTTGTTGTTTCATGGCACCCACGACAGCTGCAGAAATAGATTGAGACTGAGGTGAAAAATACCTCAAATCTTGATCAAGAGAAGTACTTATGGGAAATCGACGAGTCATTGAAAATTTGTAGAATAAGAATGCAAGTAAATTGCAAATATGAGAAGAAGAATTGATGCGAAATAGATAAAACTAAGAATTGCTCTTATAAAAACGGAAATAAGAACAAGACAAGTTTACAAATCCTGATAAGATCTCAATTTTTTAACAATATCACGCGGATTTGAATATGCTTCCGCACCGATTGCTAGAGTTATGCCTTCAACTTTTGCAGGTTTTGTCAGACACGTGTGGCTCTACACCGAATTTCCAGAGTTAGACTTCCAACATTTGCAGGTTTTGTCGGATATGCATGGCTCTGCACCGCATTGCCAAAACTAGGCTTGCAGCTTTTGCTGTCTTTGTTGGATACGGATAATTTTAATTATTCAACTTCATATCTCTGGAACATCTAATTCGTCAATCACATCAAGCGGATTTAAATTCTCTTCCGCACCGAGATGATAAAATTCGGCTTCAACCTTTGCAGGTTTTTTCGGGCATGGGTGGTTTCCAACTTCTACTCTCTAACGCACCGTTTTATTTGGTTATTGCTTATTATGAAAAAAAAAATCTTACTGAAACCAATTACGATTCCTTTTTAATGATGCCAAAAGGGGGAGAAGTCTTATACTAGTATTATACTACCCTGTTATATATGCTAGAATCATATTTATATTTTTCTTGAAATACTAACGCATATTTTCAGGAGGAATTTAAGTATTACTGCAGGTCGTAGATTTCTACTAAGTGTTTGTCATCATCAAAAAGGGAGAGATTGTTGAACCTAAGGTTTCAAGTCTCGTATTTACGTATAAATTTTGATGATAACAAATAATATTGAAAACTCAAGTTCAAGTTATCTACGCATGAAAGGAGTTAAACACATCAAGAAATCAAGCATGAGCAAGAAAGAGATCAAGTCTACAAATGAAACTTATAGATTATTTTTATACATCTCTTAATAAAATTAGAAATTGGATTAAGGCTCCAAATTACTTTTTTTTCTCATAAAACATCAAATTATTTTTTTTCACATATGCAAGACATTTTTAAATGTCTTAGTTTTGAAAATTATGTTTTTCACATGTGTATAACATCATCAAATAAAATAATTTCAAAAATTATATATATATTTTTATAAAAACTTGAATTTATAAGATGATTGATTATCATATTTGACATGTGCATATTTTGTTTGAAAGTCTTGAAGGGAGGTGGTGTGTTTTTTTAACAAATGTAAAAAGTAGATGATTTTGTTTGAGAATCTTAAAAGGTAGTTGTGTGTTTTTTTGACAAATGTAAAATATAGATGATTTGTTTGAAAATATTAAAGGGTGGTTGCGTGTTTTTTTGACATATGTAAAAAGAAGATGTTTTTGTTTGAAAAATAAATCATACTCATTTTGTCATATATGAAAAGAAAAAAATTAGGTTTGAATTTTTTGAAAAATGAATAGAGTTGTTTTTGATAAATGCAAAAAAGAAATATTTTTATTTAAATTTTTTGAAAAGTGAATAGTGTTCTTATTTGACATGTGAATCTTTTCAAATTTGAAATTGAAGACTCATTTTCTTATAAATAGTTTACTTGAGTTTTACAAAAATCACAATAAGAGTTTACACATCTATTGCTAAATTTTGTATCATTCCTTCAAAACTCTCATTCTCTCTTTTCTAAAATTTTGAGTTTTAATTCTTGTTTTTTTTAGAGAGATATAGGTTGAGCTGTATTGTTTCTATCTCACTCATTGAGGAGTGTATTTTGATAGTCTACCCATTAACAACTCTTGTATTTGTAAGAGGGTGCGTATAACCATGGTATGTGTAGAAGGTGTTCTATACGGGGAATAATTAAATCACTAAGTGTGAGGTGATTAGAAGTGTAAAGGGTGTTCTACACGGATTCTTTAGAGCGGTACTGCTCAAAAGTGTAATAGGTTTCTATCTCTACCTAAAATAGATTGACTAGTGAATTTGGGATGCTCAAGGGGTAGTTTGAGGCGAGGACGTAGACAGTGGGGCTGAACCTCGTAAAAATACTGAGTTTGCTTTCTCTTACCCTACTCTTTACATTTCTTACAGTTTTATATTCTATTTATATTTTATATTGTGTATTTAATTAATAAGTGTTAATTTTTATAATATAATCCAATTCACGCCCCCTCTTGTGTTAGTCATCTAGGCAACATGACAGTTAGTGTAATCAACTTTGCTACCTTGGTTTTAGTGATTGGTTTGAGGTAGTTATCCTTTAAGAACAATTAAGAGAGAGAGAAAGAGAGAGAAAGAGAGTAATTTGTTTGGAATTTCAGAATTCACTTCTTTCCTAGCTTGAGGGTGTATTGATGTGTTCAAAGAACTTTGTTTCTTGTACATTTACTTATTACATTTTTGTATAAAAAATAACACCGTTCTACTAATCTTCCTTGACTTACACAAAAACGACAGCATATCACCTAATTCCAACTAACTAAATTGTCATCTTCAATCTTTTGCTACGCACAGGTTGTTTCCCATTCCTTCACACAGCTTGCACCATAGACAATCATATGCTAATCTCATCCACTCCAACTCCCTTTCTCGACTTATAACATACCTCTTTCCTTCAAAGTACTTTGCTTATAAGGTGAGGAGATTTATTAGAAGCTTCCAATAGGATTCTCATGTGGCATCATCCACTCCAACTCTTTTCCATTATACTAAAACTTCTACTACATCTCTATTATTAACCTTTCTACTTATGTGCTAAAATACACTTGGGTTGTGGTGTTAGCTCACCCTCAAGTTAACTAGTGGTAATGTGGACAATGGTGAAACATTAAAGCATGTTGCCCCAATTTCTTTTTTGAGCAAGAGAGATGAAATATAAGATAAAGTAAAAGAATACTGAGAAAGATCAAGCTTATAAGCAACTTGACTAATTCAATGGATTATAGGGAATAGACCAAAGAACCTTGGAGAACCTTGAAATTTCAACTAGCAGCCAATGAATTTTGACTATAAGGTTAAAGTTGAGATACCTAATCCACAACTAAAATTTTCCTCCCAAACCTCTTCATATTAGCTTGAAACTTCATTCTTTCCTGAATTGTTGATAGATTACTTTTCAAGGTGGCCAAAATCTGATCTCTGGCCTTCAATAACTGTTCGACCTTAATTATAATCTTGTTATCATATTGGAGGTTTGCATTGATTGTCTCATATGGTGTGAGCTTGATACAAGTGTAAAAAGTGGTATTGTAATGCCACTCAACCAATGTCAACCACTCGAACTACAACCTTGGTTTATCTCCTATGAAAGAAGTATCTCAAGAAATGCTCAAGACATTTATTAATAATCTCAGTATGCCTATCACTTTGAGTGTGATAAGCAAAAGAAATGAGAAAAATTTAATCCTTGCAATTTGAATAGCTCTTTCCAAAAGAACTTGTAAAAGTTGAGTTTCTCTCAAACTATGCTCTTAGGCATACCTTGGAACTCGAACATATTATCAAAAAGTAAAAAGACTATCTTTACTTCTATACAGAGATATTGTTTCAATGTCATAAAATTAGAATATTTGGACATTCTATCAACAATCACTATGATTACATAATAGCCCTTCGAAATAGGTAAACTTTCTACAAAATTTATAGACAAATCTGTCCAAATTTGCTAAGGTACTACTAGTAAGGGTTGTAACAATCTAGAAAGATATGGATTCTCCACTTTGTTTCTTCGACAAACTTCACATTCTTTAATGTATTTTTTTACTTCACTTTTAAACCCTAGTTGATAAAAATAATTTCTAGTATGATACAAAGACTTGTAAAATCCAGAGTGACTTGCTATTTAAACTAGCATGATGAAATGCAAACTCCTCACTTTTAAATCAAGACACCTAGAATATGAATTATTCATTTCTTAAACAAAAGACCATGTTTAAGAGTGAAGGAAAAGGCAAAAAATGAACCATTCTTCAACAAATTGAACTATTGTTGTGCTAATTGATCTTCGACGTAAGCATTCTTCAACTCTTCAAATCAAAGTTGGGATAAGAATTATTATAATAGTAACCACTAGAGCTGCAAATGATCCGATCAAATACGAGTTCGAGTCGAGTCGAGTCGAGCTGGACTTAAATAACTCGAGTTCGAGTTCGAGTTTGAGTTCGAGTCGAGCTGAGAGTTTGCCGAGTCGAGTCGAATTCGAGCCGATCAAAGATGAGCTCGAGTCGAATCAAGTTATTTATTGATCTTTATTTTTACTCTCTAACGAACGAGTCGAACTTAGTCGAGTAATTACTCGAGTTTCTTACTCTTTATAAATATTTGACTCAATAATTGTTTTGTGAACTTAATACAGTATTATTGTAAAGAAAAATGCTACTTCTACATAAAGTAACAAAATATATTACTTATACAAAATATCAAAAACAATATATATAACACAGAAAATATATATAATAAAAGAATATATGTAAGAATATATGTAAGATTATATATATGTATATAGAAATATTACGAGTATTGTTACGAGCTCAAAACGAGTCGAATCGAGTTTATATGAATCTTGTTCACGAACACAAACCGAGTTTATACGAGTCGAGTCGAGATTATACGAGTTTAGCTCGTTTAATATTCGAACCAATATTAGTGCTCACGAACAACTCATTTATTAAACGAATCGAGTTCGAATCGAGTTTATACGAGTCGAGCTCAAATTGTTCACGAGCAGTGCTGTTCGTTTGCAGCCCTAATAACCACCATATAATCATTCAAACTATCCCTTCTTGACAAAACATCTACCACTTTATTTTCAACTACTTTTTAGATTCAATAGAGAATTCATAACCCAATAACTTCAAAATCCACTTTTGTTGAGCTATCGTACCAATTTTCTATTCCAATAGGTACTTAAGAGCCCATTTAGATTAAGAAATGATCTTAATCCATCTTATCTAGTCTCATCTCATTTCATAATTATAACTTTTACAAAGTTTTATTCAAAATATAATAAATAATTCAATCTTTTCAAATTCTAAAATAATTATCAATAATAATATTAAAAATTAATATTATAATAATATCTTATTCAACTTTCAACTTTCATGATAGCCTAAAACTGTTTTTCATATCTTGTTCAACTTTCAAACAACTTTCAATTTTCAAACAATTATCACTAATAACATAGCCATTTCTTCGCTCTTTTTTGCATTTGAACATTAGACACATTTTGATAAGGTAATTTTGCAGTGGATAAATTTTTAGGTCTACCCAGAATAAAACTAGCAGGCACATTCCTAGAGACCCTCGTTCAGAATTTTGCTGGTAAGAATCTACCAAATTACTTCTCCAAGACTTCCTTGTACTCTAAATATATTGCTCTTTGATCTTGGCTAATCCAAAAGCATAATTTAAGGTAGTAGGATTCAACATCTTCACAAGCAACCTCACTTGATGCCTGAAGAATTTAGATTAATTGTGGCGGCTAGTTTCAATAGATAATTGAGACAAGAAAGACAAGAGACTTACCCAAAACACAAAAAAGAACTCCGTTTTCAATTGAAAATTACCAAAACTTCAAAATAATATCTATTAATAATCAAATTCGAAATGCATTTACAAAGTCTCTAAGTAGGATTAGGGGTGTAAATAGTTTGGTCTGGTCCGAAAAATTTGTAGACCGATTTCATTTGGTCCAAGAATTCTTTTACCTTGGACCGGACCGAACAGGAGTTCGGTCCATACCGGTCGGGTCTAATTCGGTCCAGGGGCGGTCTGGTCCAGTCTGGTCCAGGGGTGCCCAATATGATTTAATGGGCTAAATTTAATATAAAATTTTATAATGATTAAATATTTTTTTGGCTCAAATTTAACTACTATAAATTATAATATGTTAATATTATAAAAGTATATATTACATATTAAGTATGTTAGTAAATTATAATTAATAGTCTAATAGTCTAATAACACTTTCACATTAGTATATGTTAATAAACTATAACTAATAAGTAATAATACTATTACAATTTACATTAGTATATTATATATTTATATGTTAGTAAATAGTGATAAATTAGTAATAATATATTAAATAATAATAATACACTTATTATTTATATGTTAATATATAAGAGTATATATTATATATTAATATGTTAGTTAATATTAAATATTAAGTATGTTAGTAAACTATAACTAATAATCTAATAGTCTAATAATATTATTACAATTTACATTAGTATATTATATATTTATATGTTAGTAAATAGTAATAAATTAGTAATAATATATTAAATAATAATAATACACTTATTATTTATATATTAATATTATAAGAGTATATATTATATATTAATATATATTAATATTAATATTAAAATTTATATATAATTATTTATATATACATATATTTAAAAAAAATTAAAAAAAAAACTCTAGAGATTCAGTCTGGTCCGGTCCGGTCCAGGGGGATGAACTCCCTGGACCGGGACCGGACCGAAATTTTCTGGTTCATATATTTTTTGGACTGGACCGGACCGGACTCCAACCGGTCCGATCCAGGACAACAGGTCCGATCCGGTCCACCAGTCCGGTTCAGTTTTTTTACAGCCCTAAGTAGGATTAAAATAGCTACAAAATTTGAAATATATTCGAACATGATTTGAGTAAGCAATCAAACTGTGGGAACCTTCTCAACCACTAAGAATTAACTATAAACTTGTCAAGTTTCTCACTAACACAATCAGCCTAAACTTCATATATTTCAAAGCACACTCATTTACTCCAAGTGAATTTATGACCTCTAAACGTCATATATTTCAAAGCACACTCATTTACAACCACCCAGAAGTTACTAATATGCCACTCAGGCCTAACACTGTCTCCCCATTTCTCATGTTGATGTAATATCTATTAATAGTCAAATTCGAAATCCCTTTAAGAAGCCCATAAGAGGATTAAAATAACTGCAAAATTTGAAACATATTCGAACATGATTTAAGTAAGCAACAAAACTGTGGGAACCTACTCAACCACTAAGAGTTAACTATAAACTTGTCAAGTTTCTCACTAACACAATTAGTCCCTTTCCTTTGATTACTTCAAGTGAATTTATGACCTCTAAACTTCATATTTCATATCTTTCAGAGCACACTCATTTACAACCACTTAGAAGTCACTAATATGCCTCTCAGGCCTAACACTGTCTCCCCATTTCTCATGATGATGTAATATCTATTAATAGTCATATTCGAAATCCCTTTATGAAGTCCACAAGAGGATTAAAATAACTGCAAAGTTTGAAACATATTGGAACATGATCTGAGTAAGCAACCAAACTATGGGAACCTATTTAACCACTGAGAATTAACTTGTCAAGTTTCTCACTAACACAATCAGCCCTTTGCCTTCGATTACTCCAAGTGAATTTTTGATCTCTAAACTCCATATCTTTGAGAGCATGCTCATTTACAACCACCCAAAAGTTAGCAATATGCCTCTCAAGCCTACCACTGTCTCTCCATTTCTCACAATGATGTAATATCTCATAAAATCCCCATAGCCATACATGCCTTCTAATTCTTTTAGCACAAAGTTCTTAACAAATTTCAAGTTCTATATCCTAGATTGGTCTCTGGGACCCATAAATCCCAATCAAAAATCATTGTCCCTTCACAGGATCATCATCCTCAATAACAGTATTAATTTAATATCCAGCCCCAAAGAATTCAATCGCTACCACAACAATCAACAGTTAATAATTGAAAAATCAAATTTGTCCTTACATGCCTCAAACTTACTAGCATTGAGTCTAGTCTCAAGCAAGAACAAAAAATAGGGTGCTTCCGTCTTCACCAGATCACAAAGTGTTCAAATTTTCCTTGAGTTCTCAAGCCGACGGACATTCCAGCTAACGGTTTTCATTACTCCTAACAAGACTAAGCAATAACCACTGCCAATACATCCTTCTTAGTTAGGACGTCTTCACCCATGACATCCCTCTCAGAGCTTCCTCTCTTTATATATTTGCCATTGAAATCATCATCCCTACTTAGTGCTTTTCTATTTTTCTTTTTGTTGGTAGATAATCATTGAGAATTCAAGAGATGGTAACCTATCATTTTTGTAAAAACATTGCGTTATTTTCCATTATGACTTGTTAAGCCATCAAACTTATCCATCATAGCTTGGCCCATCTCTTTAGCCCGTATATTAAACATTCCTTCATCCTGTGTAACAGCATCGTGTCATTATCACCTTTTTTCTCATGATGCACTTTTTCCCTTCCCTTTTTTAAATCCTTCTACAATATCCCTTAAGGTATCACCTCCAACATTTATCAATTCTAGTATCCGCTCCTGTTATGTTTTGAAGTTCTAACTAAGTACCCAGAATCACGCCTCCTCCTATCAATGTTTCCCCTACCATTGTAGTCGATACTGGAACCTTCACCAGAGAGGATTTTTTTTTATCATTTTTAGAAGTCCCCTATGTTCCCATGATCGATCTTCTTTACCTCTGTCACCATAATTGGCCACACGCAGCTAAGATCCATATGGGAATTCCCTTGTCTCAACTAACATATAATCTTTCTGCCCAGACTACACTCATTATTGCCGTGCCCCAGATGCCCACATTAGTAGCAGGAATTAGGAAGCCTCTTATATGAGAACTTAACCCAGATTGCATCACCATCGCTGATTGAAATCTTTGTGCCCCTTAACAGAGGCTTTGTAACCTTGATGACTACCTTTACACGCATATGGTCCCCCCAAGCCATCTTTCCCTCTCAATATCTACCTCATTTACCCTGCCAATTTTATGTCCAATAAGATTCTCCGCATAGTCATTTTTGGCCCTAAGAGGAAGATTGTGGACTCTCACTCAAAACATTACTTTCATAAGTTTTATTTGGTGTACTTGTTGTCTACCATCAATCTTTTAAACCAACACCAGGTACTTGTCAAAAAACCATAGTCCCTCTCGAGTGACTTGCTCCTTGTCATGCCGATCATCAAATTCAATGAGAATTAGAAAAGACTTAAGATCCTTAAAATGAACACCCCTCACCGATCTCCATGTCTTTTTCATCTCATCTTTTAATTGTGTATACCTTCCTTGTATAATGGATTATAATGATCTTGTAATTACTTAAATATTACCATAGATAGCAGATTGTATATTCTTAGAACAGTTTGTAAAGCATCTATATATATGAATAATAGACATCCTCTCCATCTCAACACATGAGATAGTTTTCATCTCAATATTTCTTCAAATATTGGGCGAGAAAAGTTGTTGCAGTCAAATATTGGGCGAACAAGGATGTTGAATGGGTAATAGCTGAGCAAAAGAATTGAAAAATGAAATATTAGCCTAGGCTAAGCACTTCACGGGCACAGTTAAATGAGCAAGCGAAGGATCAACAAAGCCTAAAGCAAGCAACTTTGATGAGCATGCAAATAATGTACAAGCAAAGCCTTGGGCAAGGACTGCACAAGGTGAGTAATGACAAAAAGCGAACAATAGACAAGCATAGAAGGGGAGCAATAAGTTTGACAAGAAGCAATATTGCACATCTTAGCAAGCAAAGTGTTGGAGACTCGGGGACTTAATCAATCCGAGCAAGTCTTTAAGTTAACATGTATGGCAAAGCTTCACATATATTAAGATTGATGTTGTATTTGCAGCCACATTTCACAACGCAACATGTGGCATTTAACATTTAGGAATATAGTAATGTTATATACAGTAATAGAATATGTAAATATCATGAACGTAGTCATTTTGAAAAATAGTAGAATTTATTATTAAAAATTAATTTTTATCATGTAGATCCTAAATTTAATAAAAAAAAATTAAAAAAAATTGCATGACATTTGTATACTTTACAATTACAAGTATGATTTCTTTTCACGAGATCGTAACACCTCCCAACCGATTGACAACATGACAAATTAGCACACATGTCATAATTAGAGTTAGAACCTCACTTTATTTGCGTGAAAATTTAAATATGACAAAATAGTTTTAAATTTCCCTTAAATAGACTTTTGTTGAGAAAATTAAAAACTAAAAAACTTAAGTGTAAAAGCATAAATGCCAAAAAGAAAATTGTCGTCCATTTGTTTTATTCTATAATGGTTTGAGATTTGTAATTCTATGACATGGTTTTGAAATCATTAATAAATCGTGGACCTTTTCTTTTGCAACAAGAAAGAATGCTTTAAGAGCAATGGACAAAAACAATCAAAAAATGTCTCGTAATAAATGATTATGCTGTTTTTAATTCTCCATTAAGTAGTTGGAAAATCTTGAAATTAAATCATCTATAACTTGATGAGTTGCCTCTATATAATCAATTAAATAGCATAATCATGCACGACATGATTTATTTATATAATAAATAATATATAAATTAATCGATCTATTCTCCTTATACTTATTTCATCTTTGGCAATCTCACTTAAAGTACAGATCATATGTCATGGATTAAATATTAGTAACTTTAAATATCAAAATAATCTACAACTTACCTAGGATTTCTTAAATTAATTTGGTTAACAATTAAACTAACAAAAGGGTTACATTTGCCCGTAACTAATTATAATTAGTAGGAGTTATATCAAGTTAATGGCTAGGTAAATGATGATGAAATCGTGATTAGCAACAAATTAATATAGAATTGCATGCAGCCATGCATGCATGTTTGAAAAAAAAAAAAAAAAAGGTCCACCAACGATCTACACATAAATTAAGTACTTACTCCAATTTTGGCACAAATAATAAGATAAGAAAAATGTTTTACTTATAACTGCAAATTTTAGCACAAAAGTGACAAATTTTTTTTATAGGCAAATTATTTTATTCGTAGGCCAAAATACACCGCGGTGGGGTTGGGGACCCTAATCATTCCAAAATTTCGAAATCTATGTGCTAAACCGTTAAAAGAAGTGTAAAAAGAAAATATATATAGAACAGAAAATTGGGACTTAGACTACAATATGTTTTAAAAAAAGACCAACAATGAAGGATGTGGTTTTTGTTGGCAATTCTAAAATAAATCTATTCAAGATTCTCACGACATTCGTGAAAGGCTATTATTAAAGATGAGGCTGCATTAGTACTCTTGAACCAAATGTTACGGATGGAGAATATCTCCGTACTGTCTAGCTTTACACAGGCATCTAAGAAACGGGTCATGCTAGGGTGCTGCCTAGCAGTGACGTCTTGGACCAATTGTTACGGTTGAAGATCAAGATTTTCGCATCGTCTAGCTTCGCAGGCATTTAAGAAATGGGTGATATTAGGGTGCGCCCGTCCAACGGTGACGTAGCTTAAACCAATTGTTAAGGTTGAAGAAGATCTTCGTGTCATCTAGCTTCACGGGCATTTAAGCGATGGGTGATGCTAGGGTGCCGCCAGCGGTCATCGCTGGGCGTGCTCCTAGCTAGGCAAAGCTCAATTTATTATAATTTTCTTATTTGTGTTTTTAATATTTTTAAAAAATATAAAAATACCAATATACTAATAATCACTTTCTTAATTAATAAACAAACTAAAAAAAATAAAAATATAAGCGGACAAAATGAATGAATATAGTAGCATATATTATACTTAAGAAATATATAAAAGAAAATGATATTTTGTCCTCTTATTTTGACATCTTAATTTGACATTTTATGTATTTTAATTTTTTTTATTTTATTTAATGATTAAGAAAGTGATTATTAATGTATTGATAATTTTTTTATATATATTTTAAAACATTTTAAAATGATAAAAAATAGAAAACAATTATTTTTTGTTATTTTTCTTTTCATATTTTTTAATGTATTTAATTATTTTTAAATAATATGAAAAAATATCAATACATTAATAATCACTTCCTTAACCATTAAGTAAAATAAAAAATTGAAAAAAAAAATAAAATACATAAGGTATCAAATTGACATGTCAAAATGAGAAGGCATAGTAGTATTACTCATATATATATATATATATATATATATATATATCTGTATTGACGTGTGGGGCCAACACACTAAATGTGAAAATCTTAGATGATCAAATTTTGAAAGTTTTTTTTTTTTTTGTTGAATGGAAAATACTTTATTACAAATTAACTAGCGGCGCTATTACAAAGTAATTATTCTTCCAAGATGATAGAAGAAATGCTTGCTGGTTCTTCCTCCAGCCAAACATTCTCCTCATCAAGGTCCAAAGTAAGTTTAGCAACCTTATCAGCTACTCTATTACAGAAGCTCGGTTCTTTTTTTTTTTTTTTAATTAAGAAAAGTGGATTAACTAAAGATGAGAGTGAGGGTGTGGTTTAAAGAGAGAAGTTGTGTAGCACATGTTCGGTTTCCATATTCTTACATAATTAGTTTCTGATAAGTTATGTCTTTTTTTTTCTTTTTTAATCTTATACATATAATTTGCCCTTGTTTTCAATATTTCTAACTTGAAGTACACACTCCTCTGTCAAATTCTGTTTTTCATTTCACTCTTTTTGGGAAGTAATTATTATTTGGAAAAGGAGTCAATTCAAGATATTCAGTGAAAGTAATCTATTCAACAGTCTTGTGGACAAAAAGATATTTGTCGGCGGAAACACACACAAACACAATGATGGGTAATTTGCATGTTAATGTTCATGCATGCTTTTAATTTATAGCTAACATATAATATATAATATATAATATCACTAATTAAATAATACATATCCTATTCGATCTTTTGCAATTAATCATGTCTTCCAAAAATTTTATCATGAAAATTTCATAATAAATAATTAATAAATATCAGGAGATGTATTTATGCCGCATGCAGAAGACAAAGATGATGGAAACAGTTTTCATGTGGGGTCCGTTGCCTGATTCTAAGTAATCTGATGCTACGTACTTTCATTAATAAATTAATATCCTTTTACGGAGAATTAATAGGAAAATAATCAAAAAGGTTTTAATTTTAATTTAATATTAATTGTGATCCTCTCGATATTGTCATTTATATCTAGATTTCTTTTTCCTTGAAAACAAGTATTATATAGATAAATTAATCAATTATTAAGATACAAAATATATTAAGATAGGAGTCCTCAATAATCATCTCATTTCAATAAAGACACAACAAATATTAAAAGAAGAAAAAAAAATGGTTTTAAAATCGCAATTGCAACTCCTATCCATCTCAATGAAGGGATGTCAGCTAAAATGATTTTGAAATAGTCTAAAAAACAGAGTATTGAAATGTGATAAAAAGTCGCAATGGGAAAATGTGTGCTACATTTTATTGAATCAGTCTATCCGAAAAAGATACCAACATCCACTTTGTCTAGATTCGAATGAGAACCGATATACCGAAAAAAGACGAGTGTCAGCTATGATGGCACGTGAGGAATACGCACCACATTAAAGGAAAGTCAAAAGGACAAAGCAGAAGATCAGAAGCTATTAACTCCAAAGATGTCGCGCGTGGCGGCAAAGGAACTCTCCTTCAAGTGTATGAGAGCAACACACCACACGACAGAGTACTTTTCTCCTAATTGCTCGTAGATCAACGATTGTATGCTTCATCTATCTAACGCGTGGTGGTCGTAGAAATTCGACAAGCAGTAGATCAAAAAGTCTATGTATTGTGGACAAAATATCATAAAAATATGAAAAATACCTAAAAAAAAATAAGAAATAAACTAAAAGGACCCATAGAGCTGGGCAGCCCTTCCTCGAAAACGGTCGTCAATGGCTAGAAATCGGCAGCAAAGTGTAGAGAGAAAAGTCTTTGAGCGAGAGTGTTCCGAGGGAGAAATTGAATTCATTTGTAAATTCTCTTTTATTTTATTGGTAAGTGTAAAAAGTAAGAATTTAATACGTATGTATAGATTTCATTAATGTTAAGCCGGTATATATAATATGATCTCTTCCATGCATATGTTCTTGATGACAAATTATTTATAGATAGTATATATATATATATATTTATAATAATTTATTACCTTTTATAATTATAGAGTGTGCAAATTTCTTGATAAATATGAGATTCATATAAAAAAATTAATTATATAAATAATAAACCTCACTATTTTTAAAAAAGAATAGGCGGCTCTTGTACAACGTATAACTATTTATAACATTAACTCATAAATTATTAAAAAAAAAAAAATTTCTTGTAGATTTTATATTCACAATTTTTCTAAAAAAAAGTAAGAGTACTTAAGTTTTATTTTGATAGTAAGATGAGAATAATTATGGATCAGAAATAAAAATTATATAAAATATTATTAGAATATGATTTTTTATTTATTATTATTATCATTATAGAATTTAAAAAAAGTAAATTAGAATTTGAAAAAAGTGAATTGTTTATTGTATTTTACATAAAAATTTAAAAAAATTATAATAATAAAATAAGATAAATTAAAATAGTTTTTCAAACTAAACGAAAACTTATACATTAACTACAAATATCAATTTTCATATAATATATGCAATTAACTGATCTCCTATAAAAACAAAGTAATTAATTTAAAAGAGAGAAAAAAACAAAAAACAAACATAAAAATAAGCAATCATGGCCATCGATTTGTAGTGATCTGTCGCTTCATCATTATACAGCTCTTGATTGCTCGAAAGAATGTAATGTATAAACGTGAATGCAAAACCATCATCTAATCGAGCTACTTTTAAGGGCATGCATGAGATTTCAAAGATGGGCCCTACATATATAGTGGTATGTCTATAATTTGCATGTACGACACGAACGAATTAACTCGTGTAGGTTGGCAAAGTAGTATTCACTATCAGACCGGATTTTGAGAAATTATATTTTGAAAGAAGTAGAAATGATTTTTACAATTCTTTTTAATTAGTAAAAAATATATTTTGAGAAATCTAATTTTCTTAATTGAAAACTATATCTATATATACATATTTCAAACTTTTGGAGAAGCCTGCCATCAAGGTTTGGAATATATATATATTGTGTTTTATGATTTAATAAAATGAATTTAATTTCTCATCTTGTATTAGTTTTCTCTCTAAAAAATTATCTTGATCACCTCTTTTACAAAATTATTTAAAAATAAAATAAATAAAATATATCCCACATAAGATCTAATAAAACCATAATGCAATTTATAGCACCTCTATTCCAGATGTATTAATATTTTGGTGCTTTGGCCTGAAGCTTCGTAGCTAGATTTATATTTAATATTAAGGTTTTACATTGAAGTTCTGATTAATTACAAGGGAGGTTGGTGGTGGTCCATCAAGTATACCGCTCATTTTCCTTGCTTATCAAGCAATCTGCTAATGCCATTCTCTCTCTCTCTCTCTCTCTCTCTCTCTCTCTCTCTGTGCAGCAGCGCCTAGCATTCATGGCAAAAGCATAATCATCAGCACTCCAGCTCGAAATCCATGTGAGCTCGCTCCATTCTTTTTCCATAATTTTGATCTCTTTTCTGTCGTTCCCCACGTATATATGGCTGATGAGATTTTTCTCTTTGTTTTACTACTTCTAATTAATCTAACCTGTTAGGCAAGATTATCATGATCAGATCGACTATAATTCTCCAGCTACCTCGCCTCGATCGTTTCAGCTTGTCTTTTTTTTGTTTCTTGTATATTAATTTGTTAGAATATAACTTCATGGATATCCCCCTTTGACCATGAAAGTGGTGGCCAATGATTATTTCATTTTATAGTACTAGTCGTAAATATGAACGATATATGCTCAGTACTACTAGGTAATATATAACTTCATTTATTAAAATGAAGAATACTATATGTTAGTTTATGACATGCCTATAACCTAGCTAAATTCATAGAATTATACAATATATATAATGATTAAGTATATACTTAATTTAAGTAAACTTATTAATTTACTTGGGTATATCATTTTTTATATTTTTAGTTTAACTTGCTGATCATATATTATAAAATAATATTAATAAAACTTGGAGTGGATGTTCATTTGGTTTTGTAGCACTACTAGTTATTAATAAATATATATCATATGTTGATCGCGGATATGTAGTTGGTCGTGATCATGTGATTTCAAAAGAGCAAAATTCTATGCCTTGATATCATTAATAATATTTTTTCTTTTAAAAATAGAATTAGAAATTTAGTTGCATATATATAATTTTTTTATTTCCTAGGTTTAATTTACATGGAATGGCCGGATATATATAGTTGATACGTTCATTGCATGCATACAGATTGCTTTTGATATCAAGAGCAAAACACTAAATTATTTGAAAATAAAATCATATAATCAAGAGCATTTTCCTTAATATTTATATTTTCAACTAAATTATTAAACATGAGAACAAATTAAACATATTGGTAGTACTAACGGAGAAATAGATCATGAGTACTAGAAGTGCAGTACTGGAGGAGAAGAGAGGTGGAATATTTAGGGTTAGATTACAATGAAATTAATGTACTACGTATTTATAAATAGTTAGTTGTGCGATTAAAACATCGACAAAAATATATCAAAATGTCAGAATTGTGGTAGCATTTCTTTTCTAGCAGAATGTCAATCGTCGAAATCATCTACATTTGGCAGCGATTTGCTGCTTGCCGCAAATATTTTTGGTGAAAATACTAAATCACAGCCTGCAAATACTATAGCCCCATTTGAACAGTGAGATGAGACGGTTTTAGTTAAAATTAAAAGTTGAATAAAATAATTAAAATATTATATTATTTTTTTAATATTATATAGTATTATTTTAGAATTTTTAATTTTTATTATTTATTATATTTTTAATAATAATTTAAAAAAATTATAATAATGACATGAGATGAGATTAAATTATTTTTGTATCCAAACTGAACCTATATTATATGTATTGTAGTATGAAGGAGTACTTTTATTGCAAACTAATTGTTATTTTTAAGAATAATATGATGTAATTTCGTGAGAGCAACGCTATATATGTAGTTTAAAAATTATAGAAATAGTTATAATTAATATATAGAAAAACTAAAGAGAGAGATAGATTGTTTCATAGAAAAATTAAAATACAGATAGGGTTGCTCTTACTTTTGAGTTCGTGCCTTCGTAACAGCTGTGTACAAGGCCGTTTCTTAATTAATTGCCTTTTGCTTTTGTAGTCAAGGCTAGCCCAAACAAAGGCGTGGAAGAACCCTCGTGCTTTAGAAAAACCAACCGGTCGGTTTTCTCTCTCTCTCTCTCTCTCTAAACCGCTTACATGCGCTTCATAAATGGGCAAAGGCTTAAAGGTGCTAAGTACGTTTTGAGGGCATCTTTTCTTTTCTTTCCTTTTTTCTCTTCTCTCACTCTATCTCACACTGATTTCAGTTAAAGTAGCTAGCTAGGAGGGAATTCTGGTGTTTTTTGTGGTTAAAGCAGGTTTATAGCTCAATCCTACTCATGTGACAGTTTCCTCTTTTCCTCCCCTTCTTCTTCTTCTTCTTCTTCTTCTACTTATTGATATTTTTCTGAATTTATTATTTTTTTCTCCTCTCCTCCTCTTATTCTTCCTTATCAGTTCTACCATGGAGAATATACCTGTATTCCTATTCTGGGCATATTTCTCATGATCTTCTTATGCTGAGATTCTTCATGTAAATTGAAATTTGCCTGGCATGTTTCACATACATGCTCAAGAACATGTATTCAATCTCTCTTCTCTTCAATATTGTTATTATCTATTCCAGCGTTTCTTTGTTATTCGATTCTTCATGTTATCTGAATACTGAACCAGAATTAGTTCGAGGCCAGTTCATGTCTAGGATCAGGATACTTACCTTTGGAAACCATAGACAAAGTAGTTCATACCTTTCATGTTATTAATTATCTTTTTAATCTTTCCCTTTGTATAGATCTCAATCAAAGCAAGGATATGAGTAGTGATCTGCCGCCATACAGGGATAAGAGTAGTACTACTGTGGGCTCCATCAGCAGTTCTGATCTCATCGATGCGAAGCTCGAAGAGCATCAGATGTGTGGATCCAAGCAGTGCCCCGGTTGTGGACACAAGCTCGAAGGCAAGCCGGTACGTTTAAATTAAGAATATAATATTTTCTTATTATAATATTCTAATTGGCTTCAACATAAAGATCTTCTTTACAGATGAAGAATCACCCCCAGAAAAAGAAATATGCTTCTTGTTTTATCATAAGATTACTGATATTATTCCAGATATTTATATATATATATATAGATATAGTGATTGCTTTTCATGCATATAGAACAAATTTCAAATTTAATGGAAGCTAGATAGGGTCCTCTTTTTCTTTTTTCTTTTTCCTTGCTTTTCATTTATATCTCTTTTCTTTTTCTTTTGTACGTTGGCTTGCATTTTTACTCATTGAGAGTTCGAATGGAGTTTCCAGGACTGGTTAGGTCTACCTGCAGGAGTGAAATTTGATCCTACAGACCAAGAATTGATAGAACACCTTGAAGCAAAGGTAGAAGCCAAAGACATGAAATCTCACCCTTTGATAGACGAGTTTATCACTACTATTGAAGGAGAAGATGGGATTTGTTATACCCATCCTGAAAAACTTCCAGGTCATCATCACAATATCTCATATCATATCATCCTCTCTCTCTCTCTCTCTCTCTCTCTCTCTCTCTCTCTCTCTCTCTCTCTCTCTCTCTCTCTCTCTCTCTCCCTCTCTTATATATATATATATATGTAATTAGTACTCATGTCATTATTTTTTGTTGTTGGGTTCACTAAAAATTCTTTTGTCTCAACCGAAAATGAGACTTCATGCACTCGGTTTTTTTGTAAATATATATGCTCCTCGGACCTCCTATATATATATATATATATTAATTATATACATATATAATATTGATCATTGGTTACGACTTTGAAGATATGTATCCCAGTTGTCTTGCAGTTTGTTACACCTAAGTCAACCTAACTTTGATTTTGCTACTGCTGCTTCACATTTTCTTGCAGGAGTTACAAGAGATGGCTTGAACAAGCATTTCTTCCACAGACCTTCGAAAGCTTACACAACCGGGACAAGAAAGAGAAGGAAAATTCAAACCGAATGCGACTTGCAAGGGGGAGAAACAAGGTGGCACAAGACTGGAAAAACCAGGCCTGTAATGGTGAATGGAAAACAAAAAGGGTGCAAGAAAATACTTGTGCTTTACACCAATTTCGGGAAAAATCGCAAACCCGAAAAGACAAACTGGGTCATGCATCAATACCATCTTGGTCAGCATGAAGAAGAGAGAGAAGGGGAGCTTGTTGTTTCAAAGATATTCTACCAAACGCAGCCAAGGCAATGCAATTGGTCTGAGCGTAGTGCAACTACTGGAGAAGCAAGCAGTGATCAGCCTAATAGCAGAAGAGATCATAGTGGGAGTGGGAGTTGTTCTTCCTCCCGGGAAATGATTCCCCAGAGAGATCATGATCAAGTTTCGATCTCTCCACCTTCTGGGGTTAATGCTCATCAAATCTCAGGTTATAATGCCATGGACATTCAGCAATTCAAATCTGATCACCATTTTAGCTTTGCCCCGTTCAGGAAAAGCTTTGATCAGGTACATATATATATATGTGTATCATGATCTTTTTATATTTGATCAATATCAGTGGTTACTTTTTTGTATCTGAAACTTCCACGTATGCATGGACCTTCTAAATCAAACAAACATGAAACAAAAAGATGAGAGTAAATACATTGAGATACAGGTACAGGTAAGTAGATTTTGATACAGAAGTAATGATATAGATTTCACAGCAATAAAAGTATTTAAAGGTTGCAATAAACCGAAATTAATTTCATTAATCTTGTATGTAGAAAATGGACAAGCTAGCAATTAAACGTCATGAATAACGTGGTGTCAAGTAATATTGCAGGTGGGAATAGGAGAGGTTTCAACAGCAAGGCCGGAAGCCCAAGCATCAGTTGGCACGTGCGAAGAGATAGGAGATCATCACCAGAGGCCACATCCTATGGCCCATCATGAACATCATCACCAACAGCAGCAGCAACATCACCATGCGCATCAAGAGATTGCAACCACAGCCTTCCACGTCAGCGCCAGGCCTTCACATCCCATGTCCACCATCATCCCTCCACCTCCAACTCCACTCCACCACACATCCATTATTAATCTCGATCAAGACTCGTACCACATCTCCAGAATAATGCTCGAAAATGAAAATTTCCAGGTACTCATGAAGCAAATTAACCTCGTTAATTTCCCTTTATTTCTGATATCCCACAAGTAATATTCTGAGTCACGCACGTCAACTTGTCCAAACTACATATTTTACTGGTGGGTTTAATATTTTTCTAGCTAGTTTGTTTACAATTATATGATTTCAGTCAGTGGGTTTCTTTTGTTTCTTTAATTTTGCCAAACGAAAGTATGAAAAAAAAAAACGAGGGTATGCAGCGGCTCGAATCGATCGAAACGTCAATAGTTGAGATTAGTTTCCAATTTATTTGAATGGGCATAACTAAAGTTACAACTCAGTAAATTATGTTCTGAGTTTTAACCCCATATATATATATATATATATATATATATATGCACGTGTGCGTGTGTATGCATGCCACATTCAGGCGTAGCCAATTGTTACGGCTTCCAATACTGTTTGCAAAAGTACTACAAACATAAAATTACAACTCGATTTTTTTTGTCATGTTTTGAATATTCATAAAACAGCAGCAGCAGCAGCAGCAACAACAGCATCCACAGCAGCAACAGCATCATAAACTGGGAGCTGGGAGGTCTGCATCAGGTTTGGAGGAACTCATAATGGGTTGCACTTCAACTAACATCAAAGAAGTGAGTATCAACTTTTTGATCCCGAAATCCTGAGACCCAATATTTGTCATAATGCTAACGAAGGAGAGAAAAAAGAAAAGGTAATTAAACAAGGATTAAAAAGTGATAAAAAGAAAGATAATTTAATTTCTTTATTAAATAAATTAAATTAAAGAGAGAAAACAGAAGACTTTTTTTTTTTCTTTGTACTTTATCTTTTATCTTTCATTTTATTTCGGTGTCATATATAGTGATCTTATAATGATATATAAAATACTGTATATCAACCTCCCTGGCCTCTGTAATAAAAGATGCAGGCTAGGCACCTAGTTAGCTACCATATCATATCATGAATTAGGCTTTTATCGTACAAGATAATCTATTCTATCTTGATGGAAAGAGCGAAAGATAATATTGATGATGTGTTTCAACAGAAAATTAAAAGCACAAGACAGAGTCGATTAGGGAAGTTAAAGAAACCAGATCTCAGCCTTATTTTCTTTTGAAAAACCTACTGACATGCATTTTTTCTTTTTTGTGGGGTAGAAAGGGAATAAAGAGGCGGTTCTTTCTCAGTTGTTTCCTGAGTATATAGTTTTCTTTTCTACAATATAAACCTAACCCTAATGTTCACATGATGCTTGCATTTTCTTGCAGGAATCATCCATCCCAAACCCTCAAGAGGCAGAATGGTTGAAGTATTCGTCCTTCTGGCCTGACCCTGACAACCAGGATCATCATGGGTAGGAACAAAAAAAAAAACAACAACAGAGAATAAGCAACATCCATACACTAGACAACATAATTATCATCATCATTGGTACTCGAAACGTTCCTCGATTATTTTTCAACATGAGACCAAGAAAACCATGCATTCATTGTTCGGTCATTTTCTTTCTTTTTCCTGGAGGCCTGGCTAAGCTCTGATGGCTCTCAACTGAACTAACTGCATGTGAAACAGTCCTGCATGTTGGAAAGAAAGAGAGAATCATAGAAAAAACAAAGAAAAAGAAAAAGAAAAGAAACCTAGAAAGGCTGCACCGTCTTCTGCCAAACGGAAGAGAACCCCAAGGCCCCAAAAGAAATACAGCCCTGCATGAAAATCATCACCATTATGATTACGATATCATCTTTATGGATATTCTTATTGTTTTATTATTTTAAGATGTTTGTATAATCTCTCTTTCTTGTTCTTTATAAACAATATACCAAAGAGTTTGTGGAAATTGCAAAAAATACTTTAATTGTTAATTGTTCTGTCATTACTCACTTTGATGGTACTAAAGTATAAAAAGGTGTTCAGTACTACTCGTATGCAGATTTCCCTTTATATAAATGAGGATGGTTTAGGATCAATCTTTAGGCGCTTGACGGTGATTCACTTTTCGACTTCCTCCAATATTATTTGGGGAATTTTCAATGAAGATTATGGGTTCTCCTCGTTACTATTAAATTTAAAGTATCTTACATGATGGATTTCCAAAGCCTATATATATCCTGCCCAAATTGAATTATAGACATTATTTGGTTTATAAATTAACAGATCAAATCAACTAGCTAATTAGTGAGCAGCATCCATATGATCTCCCCTTTTCTTTTCTTTAAGAAACTAAAGTATGAATTAAAATATATATATATATATATATATAGTTTCCTATAAATCCTTAATTAATTAAGCAAGCGATCCAGTTTAAACTTGAGAGTGGTACTGGATTTATATTATAGTGAGGTACTTATGTTCTTTGAAATTTTATTTGAACAGTACGCACGAGTCAAGCTCAAACTTTTCTCCGAATTAAGTTCATTTTATAATCAAGAACAGCTCATCTATTTTCGAGCAAATCGATTATATTTTTTTTTCACAAACGAATATGATAAATTAGATTATTTCTATCATATTTTACAATTTTCCTAAATATTTTGATAAATAATCTTTGTATTTTTGTATGAATAGTGCTGCTATCTCTCCTCAATTTGCACACTTTGTTTGTCTCCTAGCACAGACAGAACTAGGATTTGATGTTTAGAATTAAGACAATTAATAAATTGTACTGTGGTATATATAAATATACATGATATGTATTTGTTATACGTGATTATATAAAAAATAATAATTATACATCATAAAATTATATAAAAAAAATTACATACTTATAAATCATTTTATAAGATACTTTTTCTTATGATTTTTATAATTTGCTAGAGACCATTACAAAAAGAAAAGAAAAGAAAATACCACTTTAGTATTTTTCTTTCAAATTAAGCTCGACGGTGATCTTTTATAGAATAAAATTTATCTATTATCATCTCTGAAATAAAATTTAGTAAAAATTTGAGGTGGACAATCTCAGTAAAAATTTTAAAAACCTGAATATTGAAGGGAAATTTTAATTATATGAAGAAGAATTTCAATTATTTACACAGTAAATTATATAAAGAAATTTCAGTAAAACTTATATGAAGTAAATTAAAAAAAATTATTTTAAACATTTTTTCAACATATTTAAATATTTTCAAAAAATAGAAAAAAAATTTATATCAATACACTAATAATCATGACTTCATTAATTATTAAGTACAATTTTAAAAAAATTAAATACATAAACAGTCAAAATGAGTGGGCAAAGTGAGGCAACATAGTAACATTTCTCTTTTTGTATATTGTTTACACATAAATCTTTTAAGATTTTTATTTATAAGGTCAATCAAAAGGTACTATTGTAAGAGTAAAATGATTTTGCATTGCATATTTAGATTTTTAAATACGTCTAAAGATATTCTTAACAAAAAATAAGAAAAAAAAAGTACTATAAAGGTAATAAATACAAAGTAATTCGAGTTTTATATGAGATTTTATAAGTCGAATTGAATTTTATAAGATTTTTATTATTCAATACTTCACCATGATTTTATATTCATGAAAAACTCATATAATAAACAAAACAAATCTAGGTTGAGTTTGTTCAAGCCAATCTATCTGATTGCATGCCATTTTGTGACCACTAATTTGTGATGAAAAGATTATGTACGACTCATTTTGGTTGAATATAGTTATTTCGTTAGAAATAATTGTTTACAAATAAGTAATTTTTTCGTATACCTTGGACAATGTTAGAATCACTACAACAAAATTGTCCTTTTTTCATGAGTTGTTTTCCCACGATATAAGCTAATGGAAAATACTTACCTATTGTTACAAATCTCATCCATGGAAGAAAATAATTTTTTTACCACGACTTTACATTCCACAATTTCAAAATGGTGGGTAAAACTATGAAATTGCTGCAAGTAAATACTAAATTTGTAACAATTGATCGAAGTGGTGTCACTAAAACCTCTTTTTGTGACGATTTTGTGTCGTCACAAATAAATTTGCCATAAAACCTCGAGTCAAGAATATACATCTAACTTTCTACGACAATAATAAACTACTGCAAATAGTTTTAAGTTAAGTACTCTATTGATCAAGATATATTTATTTCTATAAGAAATATTTGTTGAACTCATTATTTTATTTTATTATTATTTTAGATCAATAAATCAAAGTCTAATTTTAAATATCAGCTCATTTCATTTTATTTTAGATCATTTCATCTAGAACATCAATATCAGGCTTCTATCGACCTTTCTATACATGAACCTAACGTTGTACATCGTGTAACCGGTGTTGAGTGTGGTGGTCGATATGGTGACTTTAAATCCGCATTTGTAATGACAATGGTTTGTCTATTAAACATCAAGGGACTTCTCATCTTTCTGCTCATTTTTCTTTCCTTTTACATAATTTCCTTCATATCTCCACTACAAGACTTTTAGGTAGATATAACTAATCTGATGCATCCAAAAGGGGTAGAAGTGACCAAATTGTATCAGATTGGTCATTTCTGCTCCTTTTGGATGCATCAGATTGAATATATCTAATCATTTTTCTTGCAATGCCTACATATATATTACTTATAAAAAATTGAATTTCTGATCAAAAAGTTATTACAACCACTAACGCCTCTAAATATTTGAACTTCACCCAACTAGTCTTTTTTCTTTTGGGAAGGATTAACAAAGTCTTCATTTTCATCTTCATCATTTCCATAATGTGTGAGTTCTAGCTAAGAATCAACTTCCATTTCACATTTATAATCTAATCGTATTGCTTTTGCACCACTAGAATCACTACAAAAAGAAATAGCCAGATATTACCAATCTGATGCATTTAAAAAGGACAGAAATAACTAATTTGATTATTTTTGCCCCTTTTAAATGCATCACATTAGTTATATCTAATCATTTTTCTTGTAGTGAATTAAGTTACACTAGCTAGTAGTACTACTAGTGTTTATCACCTGTTACTTCAAAAACTAAGGGTAATTTTCCTTATTAAGTTACAGTACTGCCTGTGATCCTTGTGTGATCACGCGTAATTGAAGTAAGTTTCCGGTTATCTTTGAGTGAGTTTCTTTAAGACCACAGAATAGATATATTGTAATTTGAGCTGGGTAATTAATAATTACATTTGTATATACGACATCCGCAGCATTTGTAGATTCATAGATGAGTTGTAGTACGTACGATGCATCAAAAGGGAATAATTATTCATAGTATATACATTGAAATTATATATATATATATATATTTGTAATTTAAGTTTGGAAATAGCCTAGTTCAGATACATCTTGTGTTTGTTAATTAATTAACATTGTCGAACAGATATTTCAGTTTAGTTATTCTGCTATATTATTTTGTCCAACATACATTAGCTTTTAAAGTTATTAAAAAAAAATAAAGATAAATGTGTCTCATCCTCAAACTTGAGACACATTCACGAGTGCAGTAAATTTTCTAGCACGCATAAGTATACATGCGCATGATGCACACGCGCGCGCACAACTTTCCTCTGCCTGGCATGATATGCATGAGAATTTAATGGGAAGTATTCATGATCTTTTTAGCACGTATCAACTTCTGAAAAATTACAAGAACGGTTAAATGAATTTTTAATTTAACCCTCTAGGTTTTCTCATATTACATATTAGTTTGGAATAGATCAATGAACTAGTACTTAACTTTTTTTAATTTGGCAAGACTATAATAATATGCTTGTCGAGATCCTAATTAGCGTAGCTATCATTCGATGATCTATATATATAATGGGTCCTTTGGGTCTACCATCAGAAACTAGGGAAAATATGGAATATCATGTACAATGTAAAAGCAGATTTCACGTTTTACCAGTCTCGTCGTTATTTCGTTCCCTGCTGGGTGACTCCTTTCTTTCTTTATTCTATTCTAGATTCGAGCTTTTTTCTTCAGTATTATAGAATAGATATGTACTATTTATCCCAAAGACAGAGAGAGAGAGAGTAATGTGCATGCTTTTTTTTTCTTTCATGGGTCGACGTGCATGCATGAGACAAGCTTTAAAAAAAACATTGGGGCAAGGGCAGCTTCATCGTAGTTTCTGAAGGGAATAAAGATTGTGAGAACACTGGACAAGAATAAACTTTATGGTTTGAAATGATAAACATGATCTCCTACCTCGATAGAAATTGGTTAATTTCTGAACTTGTCATCACTAATATCATATATATTCACTGTTCGTATATCGTAATTACGATATAACCACTTATCATAAATTGCCCTTTATAAATCGTCACCAAAGTAATGGTCCTTAATAGGAATATTGATATGGATGCTGATGAATCCGCTGCTGCACAGACCAACAATATCACAAATCCTACAGTTCCATCTTAGTCTAAGACCCTAAAGTTGGAATCATTATATATTGCCTGGCCTTGATTCTTGCTGTGTATTTTTCCTTTGTATTTATTTTCTATGTAAATAACTTTCCTTTCTTGTAAAAGTATTTTACGAAAATTAAAATAAAGAGGACATTGTTGAAGAATAATCTCATTTTGTTTGTGGACAAGATCTTGAACATGCTTATAAGTAATGTACAAACGTATCTTATTGAACCAATTTTATAATATGAGTTAGACCCATGAATTTTTACATGGTATCAGAGTCTATCATAGAACGAATAGGGACGCATACTACTTACTCCGTGACAAGGACCAAAAAAAATATTGGTCTGCACGTGAAGGAGGGTGTTGAAGAATAATCACACATTACATGTGGATAAGGTCTTGAGCATACTTATAAGTAATATACAAATCTCTCTTATTAAACCGGTTTTATAATATGAGTTAGGCCCATGAGTTTTTATAAACAATCTCCTTATTTATTAATAAAAGACCTCACTTTTAGCGGAAGAATACCGTAACAAGCAAAAACCATCAGAAAACAAACCTAACAGATGGTTTAAAAAATAAAACAATAAAACCAAATTAAAACCATCAATTGCGCAAAGCAAGAAAACCCAATTTCTCCATTCGAAGCATTCCCCTCGCTTGTTGTGGCAATGAGTCCTAGTTTCTATATCTTCAAGACAAGCCAGTCTCTCCCTGTCTAGCAAAATAATCCGCAACTTGATTTGCCTCCCTATAAATGTGCGAAATAATGAAAGTGATGCCTCTAAGAGCTGCCAAGAGCAAGCCACCAAAAGCTCTTCCCATAAATCCCAAAGGTACTACCAAGCAAAACAAAGTGCTGCATGTATTTCCCCCAACAACTCCACTAGCATATCAACATTCCACCCATGTGTAGCCCAGCAATCCTGAACTCGAAGCCTGTGATTGCACACTTCTTAAACTTGTGCACATAGGGGACTCGAGGATAGCCAACGATCAAACCAAAAGGAAGATTTGTCTTCCTATCCGAACACGAACATTGTCTAGAACCTCTGGAATGACACGAGTAAAAGAGCGCTAAAACCTGGATCGTTTATTTGGTTTCACTTCTTGTAAATGTTAGTCATTTTTCAAATACTTGGCCTTAAAAACTTGAGTCCATAGATTATCAACAGACAACATGAGCCAAACAAACTTCATATGCATAGATTTTCACTTTCACAAAATCTCTACTGTCCAAACCTCCCTCACAATAAGGCTTACAAATGTTAGACCAGGAACACCACTTCCATTTAACTCTCAAATTGGCTCCATCCCAAAAAAAGGTAGAAAGCATAGAGTTTATCTTAGTGAAAAGAATTTTGGGACTATCCAGCACAACCAATTGATGGGGAGCCATCAAAGAAAGAACATGTTTGATTAAAGTAATCCTCCCCCTTCTAATAAGAGATTGAATTTTCACTCAGCAACCTTGTTCCAAATTTTTGAAACCAACAGCTCTATGGTTCAAACAGTAAGACATCCTAAAACTAATGGAACATCCAGATAAGTAGTAGGGAAACTCCCTTCCATAAAACCTATCAACCTTAACAAACTCCGCCTCCAAACATAACTCATGTGCCTTGAAAGAAAAATACTCGGTTTCTCTCCATTCATCTTTTGGCCAGACTACTCCTTGTACTGATTTAGAGTTTTGATGAGCATTTGAATGGACCTCTTCTTACCATTTGCAAATATTAAGTGTGATCATATTGAGTGTGATCGAAAGTTCATCCAAATATCCTTGTTTCTAATCCTCTAGACTCAAATAATGTGTTGTAAATCATACGAATGCATTCTTGAGAGCCCAAACATTGTGCTAATAAACTTCTAAAACGATATAAAAAAAAAAAGGATCCTATAGATATATACAAGTACTAATAGTTCGGGGGTCGTCTCTTTTCACGTCCATTAGAAAAAAAAAATTAAAGGAATGACATGTCTAGCTCAACCTTAAAAGTTGATATTCATGTTTTTCCACTTTATATAATACGTTAGTTTTGGATGCTTTTAATTATGGTGGAGGGTCTAATTAGTCACATGCATGAGTTGTGACGTTGTGTGGCAGTTGTGTCTCGGCTATTGCAGAAGATGATTTGGCCCATATACATGGTTATATATATCCCGGCCCTCCTCTGTCACTGTTTTTCATATGTGTATATATATATATATAGTACTTTTGTCATTTGTAAAATAAAATGGTATATATATAGAGCCAAGCTATCGGGAAAGTGATATATCCTCCAATTAGTGGAAGTTGAAGTGCGTAGTTTGGTGGATTTGGTGTACGTGCATGTTCTATATGGGCTCAACGTCTCGTGAGCCAGGGTTAGATTGATTTACTCAGGGAGTACAATTGGAGCCAACCTCATACCAACCATGCTGATGCAGTGCTGTTCTGTTCTGCAACGGAACCCGTTCTTGAAGCCCGAGACTTGAATTTTCAAGCCCACCTTTAGACCACTAGGCCATGTCCTAAAGAACTGTACTTTCCCGTCACTAAAATTGAGATATGCTTTTTTTGTGATAACCCCCGGCAACAAGCTATCAGGTTCAGATCTAAATAGGGAATTTGTTTAACTGTGTGGCCTTCGTGAGGTCAACATTAGCTGTGAAAGCAACCGATTCCGAGTTTTGAACAGAATACCAATTCAAAGCCAACAATAATTTATTTGATATTACGAAGAAAATTGTTCCATCGGTACAAACCCATGGAGGCATTTGAGCAAAAACATTGGGGGAAATTAAGAAAAAGTAGACAGATACAGGGATTTTCTTTACAAGTGGAACTGCAGGTCTTGTCAGACCCTTCAGTACCACGTCATACATAATCTTGAAAACTCTCGGCTCTCTCTCTCTCTCTCTCTCTCTCTCTCAAACACAAAGCTACTGCAAAGTCATGCTTCATCCATCAATACTGCGTTATACAGTCTTGAAGAACCGTAGCCCTTTTTCTGTCCCCTCTCTAAAACACAACACTACCGCTGCAGTGGCAAATGGATTATAATTCCTGAACTTTAATCCATAATGCCCTTCTGCACAAGTAATCAAATGCTTGCATATCTGAGTAAGAGGCTTAGCAAGCACGTGCCTCTTGCACCGGTAACCGCCTAGGTTCTGGTCCACAACCACCCGAGACTTTCAAGGATGCAAAAAGACAAGATAACCTTGCTATCATTGGCCGAACCTTCACAACTTTGGGGACAATTTCAAGCTGCTTACCAGCATCGCCATCGTAATTGCAATGATATCCTTCGAGATCAGCTTTTGTTATCAGAACTGCATCCCCTGGAGGAGAGCATATGATTGTAGATGTTTGGAGTTTGCTGTAGTCTTGAACAGCCTGTTTTTTATTTTTAATGTCATCGACATTCCAGCGACACGCAAAAATGTTAAGCCAAGATGTAATATTTGCTACTGATGAGAAAAAGAAAAAAAAAAGCAAAAATGGTTATTTCCGACATGCAGAGAATGAGGCATCTATCTTGTACACACCATACATAAACAATTTGTAAACATGTAAACTGAAGAATTAAAGAACATGATAAAAGGTATAGCTGTTGTGTCAAGGGTTCAAATGGATAAGGAAGTTTTATTATATGTTATATTAACTATAAAAAGACCTAATTAACATGATAAGAGATATTGTTGTGTGATATTTAACTTATGCCCAATAAGCACCCAAAAAAAAAAAAAAAACAGAACATCATGTATTTCAAAAAAAAAAAAAAAAGTGGCCATATTTATGTAATCAAATAATATACTAAAACTATCATCACAAAGGATATCAAAAATCTTTTTTTTTTTTAAAGGTAAAAGGGATTCAAAATCTTGAAGGGGCCATGCCCAAAAATAAAAATCTTCAAAGGGATTATGGAAAAATAATGGGGCCAAAACCGTAGATCATGTGTCACTAAGTTGTGGGTTGAAAAAGCCAGGGCCCCTCCTGCCCACCACTGTTTGCAGTACTTTCATGACTGCCATATTCTTCCTTGGGATAAAATAAAAGAAACAGAAGAAAATTGGGCACTGGAAATTTGCCAAAGCAATAGGTGTTTCTTCACAAAAAAAATCACTTTTTTTAAGCAAAGAAGGGTAGGAGTGGGCAACCAGAGGTGGCCTCACTACCTAGGGGTGACATAGTAGCACCCTATCTAGTGTGAACCAAACACAGGGTCCCAAGGAAGCCACAACCACTCCCTCGACTCAGGTTTGAGCCATAACCTAGAAACAAGAAAATTACTTAGACAACCTCGTTACTTACCTTCCACTGTGAGGGGGCGAGCAGAACCCGAGGCCTTCTAGACCGCACATATTCCAGGGCATCAATAGGTGTCATGCACTTATACCTCACCTTCAAAAACAAATCAATCAGCTCTATCATGTCCCTATGGTCCAAAATGAATATCTGAATGATAAATAGATCTATCCAACAGGCACATTTTCAAAACTAGATCAACATGCATATTATGCAGGGGAATGGAATATATTACCAAATAGCAGAGAACAATAGTTGTACTCCTTCCTCGCCCAGCTTTACAGTGAACATAAGTAGTTCTTCCACAAGATGCATTCTCTGCATCCAAAAAGGAACAGCAAAATTAAATTAAATCTTATCAACACAGCACAGAACCAAGGAATCATGACAGTAACAGAAAGCTAAATTCACTCACCTTGAATGAACTCCACAGCTCGGTTGATATCCACAAATGAGGGAGCAAAGAGGTAATCTCTTGTGGGAATTACCAGGTGGTCAATCTCATGTTCCTGAAAGACAACATAAATTAAAAAGAGTGGGGAAATGTTTAGCAGTGAAATAGAAGCTCTAAAGTAAAACAGTCCTCAACTTTATGTGTTGATAAATCCACCACACTTTCAGCAACCATAAATCGACAAATAATTTTAAGTCCCAAACCAAATAGACTCCAGGGATAATGCAAACTCTAGATGAATAAAAAAAAAAAATCTTGACATTATTTATCAAAAGAGTCTACTTATATTACATTGGTGATTTACATGAAAAGGTCCAATTACACAAGCCTGAAAGTAAATGCATCAATCTATCTGAAACCAAAAGAAAAGAATAAACAAAACATGTGAATAGTATAGAGGAATCACACACATGATACAAGGTAGTCGGAACCAAAGTTTCATAAGGTTCATTCAGAGTGATGACGCCACCAACACCAAGCTGCTTCAACCGTGGAACATCATTTGGGAATGGAACTGCACCCAGCAGCAGAAACTGAAAAACAATAATCACATGAGCTAAATAAACACTCCCAATTGAAAAATACATTTTCAACTCAATATAGAGAACCAATTAAGTACATCCATGACAACTCCAATACTCAGCCTATACGAACTTCAATACTAGCTTCATTTTAATGACGTGGAATCTCACCAAGGTACAAACTTCAGCACCAACTAAGGCTACAGAAACATAGTTTCGCTTCTGAGAAGCCCTAAACCTAGGAGTCATTTGTTTTGAAATATAAAACAATAAACCTAGGAATCATTTGTTTTGAATTATAAAACAATGTAACAGAAAGATATTTTCTAGAGGTCCCACGCAAAAGTGAATTTAAAATGGAGCTTTAGTTTCTTGTATCTTACTGCGACCTCTCAGTTACCAACTTGTGCAGACCAACCTTTTGGGAGAAAAATAACAACAAAATAACTTGATACCCAATACATTCTCTTTTCTCGGAACTTGATACCCAATGCATTAGACTGGGTATCATTTTCATTTCCAAATTTGAGGACTTGGCATATGCCAACCCATTTATTTTGTCTTGCACTCCACTTGTAAGCAGAATTTTGTTTGCTCAGACCCCAAGCGATCAACAACTTTGAAAGAATAGCCCTCGGTAGAGATTGCAGAGAAAGCATGATGAGGTATTTGGAAACCAAAACAAGAAGAGCGGATGGGGTTCTGCGTTTCGTTGGCTTATATACTAAAAAGGATGAACAAGAGATCAAGGTCAACTGATCCTAATCCAGAAAACCCTGCCACTCCAAAGAACCAACACCTAATATATTTTTCTTTGTTGCACTATCACAGTAATCAACCACAGAATATAAAGAAAAAACATGAAGTATCATAAAATGCGAACTAATAAAAATTGATCAACTTCGTCGAAGAGAAAGAGGGACTAAAATTCATAAGCCCTAATTTCTTTGCATCTCTTAAGATTTCTCAGCAGCCAAAAACAGTAGAAATGCAACCCAATCATCTAAATAGTAATCATCTAATTAGAAACAAGAACAAAAAGATTAACCACAAAGACCTGATCAACTTCGTCCCACCATCTGAACTCAGCCTCCATCTTGTTCCGGAGCACATTATACAAAAGGGTCGGGTAAAATAGGATCCGAGCCCCTGCTCCGACGAGCACTCTCTTCGCGTCAACTCTCACTATCTGCCTGCCGGGAAAGCCGTCGTCCCGACCACACTCCAAGTCGTCCAATTCCTCGATCTTCATCGCAAAGACCGAGGCGAAAAGAGGAATTTGAAAAAAGAAAAACTAACAACAAATCCGATAAAAACCCAAAACCCCAAGTTCCACAGATAGCGCCCAAATCGAAGGAAGAAAGCGGATTAAAGATCACACAATTGAGAACAAAGACGGCTATGGATTAAATTAGGAAGGGGCGGACTGGAAGTCCCTACCAAATTAGCGACGAATCGATCGGACGGGGAGGAAGAAGAATTCTTTGGGGGTACGAATTCGGTAAGTACGAGATAATTCAAGTAGGAGATCGTTTGGAGAGTGGAGGTGGGAAGAGAAGAGAAGAGAAAAAAAGAGAAGAGGAGAGAGAGAGAGAGAGAGATGAGTCACGAGAGGGAATCGGATATAGCAAGGCGAATATAATTTTTGGGAAACTGAATAGTCAGAAGCTTGAATGGAAATTGTCCACGTGCCCTTTTGGAACAAAAAGTTTGAGTCAAAAAATACTAGATCACTATGCCATTGTGGCAATTGTACGTGGTCCCGAGTTATTCTGAAAACTTGGGATAGATATACATGTTATCTTATTTAAAAAAATATATATATCTTATTTTATTAAAATATAATTACTTTTTAATCATTAAATTTTAAAAAAAATTTATCTAGCCCTTACATAATTATTAAATTTTTCTTAAACTTTTAAATAAAATATAAAAATAATTCAACTTCTTCCATTATAAAAAAAAATTATATTAAAAATTATATTTTATCAATATTTTAATTTTATAATATTTTTATTTAACTTTTTCTCTCTTATTTCTTAGAATATAATAAAATATTTTAAGGAGACTATAGTGGAATAATGTTAGATCTAATCTTATAATATGTAAATTCTTCACACTTTTTAAAAAAAAATAGAATTTACTATTAAAAATAATTTTTTCATTTGATTAAAGATTTATCAAATTTTTTTTATATTAGTGTGAGAGGCTTGCACATCTTATAATTGTAAATATCATCTCTTTTAAGCTAAATTTGGATTGAAAGTGGCTCTCAATCTATCTCATCTTATCTCATCTAATTATATTATTAAAATTTTTATAATTATTCATAATATAATAAACAATTTAACTCTTTTAAATTTTAAAATAATAATTTTAAAAAATACTATTTTAATAATATTCTTATTTAATTTTTATTTTAATTCATCTTTATCTTAATACAATCTCCAAACCTAACCTAGTATTTACCGCTAACCCCACAAGTATTAATCACGGCCATCCCACACATTAAGTTAGGCCTACATAATTTATTATTATCTTTATAAATTAGCAATAAATGTCATTCGGCCCTTTTTTTTTTTTTTTGATTCTTCTATTTTTCCTACGTGAATACTTTAAATTTGATGTTAAAAAGAGATCTTAATTTGGGCAATACATGGCATAGAGATATTATAATAGCAATTGCGAAGAGTGTAAGTATTGCAAATCACTTTTAAAGGAAAAAAAATGTGTAAATATAGGATCTATATAAAAAGACTAATTTTTTTACAGTGATCTCACTCCTTATTCAGAAAATTGCACAATGCTTACGTCAGCAATTATATGTAATATTATTCATATTTTTTTATTATAAATAATTATTAAGTAAAAAATATTTAAAATGTACAACCTTAATTAGTGTGACCAGAAATATTAAGATTAAATATGAAAAACATTTTGAATGCAGAAAAGAAATACAAATTATTATCATTATTATTATTGATGTTACATATAAAAAAAAGTTCCAAATAATTATAATAACAGTTTAAGATTATTAATTCTGTGTTAATACGATTTTAATATTATTATAAAATAAGAATAAATTGATAATACTACTACAATAGTATGCGAGTGAGATGAAATGATAGTATATAACATTTTATTGTCACTAGGATAAATAAATAAATAATTTCTTTTAATCAAAATGAAGAAATTCTAATTGAAGTCATTTTACACCATATGGTATTCACTAGTCACAATTTGATTTAAAAAATAAATTTTAAATTTTAAATCAAATTATATCATATGAATGAGATGTGGTGTAAGGACCTTTTATTATTATTAATAAAAGCTTAAGAATTACTATGATATGAAGTAACAAGGCATTATCATATCTAGATCATATGAAATAGCACATCAAACTATCATAATTTATAAAATATGTTTTTATATAAATTTTTTTTAATAGAAAAGATTTCATTTCATTCCAATAAATCGATGTTACAACTATGATCTGATAAATAAAGGAAAAACTCAAATTATAAATCAAAACTATTCAATTGTTTGGGTCACTCTCGCACACAAATTTCTTTGTGACGGATACTATCTAAACTTCTATATCCTTTTAAGTGACAAAACATTTAGAAACTTTCATTTCAGTTAGTCTGAAAGTATGATGCTCTATAAAATAGAGAATAACCACCCCACCCTTTATAAAACTGATTCAATAAGAGAGATTTGTATATTATTTATAAGCATACTTAAGACCTTATTCACAGACAATATAAGATTTATTCCGCAACACTTTCTTCACGTGCAGGTCAGTATTTTTTCTAATTCTTGTCACAGGGTAAATAGTCTGAATCCTCATTCATCTAGTGGCAGATTTCGATACTATGTAGAAATTCATAGGCTCTGAAGATCACAATCAAACAGAAGAAATCAAGGAAGACTAACAATCAAGCTGATCTTCTCCACTTGTCAAGGATTCTTATCATTACATAATTGATTATCTCCATATCTATAATATTTGCCTTACATACATCAAGTCGTAGCTGTCATAGTTATTACAACTTTCATTGATTTTGATGATACACTTGTATATAAGACAAACTCGTGTACATGTAATGTGATATTGAAAAATACAAATTCTTTTGAATCTTTCATGGTGTCAGAGCTTTGTTTACTAACGTCTTTCAATATTTCTTTTATCAGACCAATGGCGTCTTCTTCCTCCACCTCTGTTATTCCAACCATCAATATTTCTCACCTTATAACCATTAAATTGAACCGTGAAAATTACTTGCTTTGGAGAGCACAACTGATACCATATCTCAAAGGTTAGTACCTCTTCAGTTATGTTGATGATTCCTCCCAACCACCACCTTCAACTATCCAAGATATCACTGCCTCTGAACCCATTTCCAATCCAGATTATTCACAGTTGCAACAACAAGACCAACTCTTGCTTTCGGCTATCATTTCATACTTAATTGATGATGTCCTTGCCCAAGTTGTTGGGCTTCATATCTCTAAAGAGTTTTGGCAAGCTTTGGAGTGTATGTTTTCTCTTACATCTCAAGTATGCATTACTAATTTGCGTCTAAGTATGGCCTACTTCAAGAAAGAAACTCACTCTCTTTCGGAATATTTTCAAAAAATGAGAACTTTTTCCGATACACTTGTTGCTTGTTGCCATTAGGCACCCTCTCTCTGATTGTGAGTTCATCAGCTATCTTCTAGTTAGTCTTGGATCAAAATATGATACTCACATTACCTCTCTCATTACGCGGCTTGATCCAATGTTGACTCAAGAGATTTATGGTCATCTTCTTCACTATGAGATGCGACTTCAACAACTTTAGATTATCTCTAAAAATTTCCATCTGACGGCAAATGCAGTCTCAAAAGACTCAACTCATAGAGGTCATTCTCAGCATCACAACAATTATTGATCCAACAGCAACAACTGTTCATGAGGAAAGGGACATGGACGCAGTCAATCATATGACTGAACATCAAATTCAAATGTTTATCAACCTGTATGTCAGGTATGCAATAAGCCTGGTAATATTGCCTTGAAGTGTTATTACCGATTTGATCTCTCCTATCAAGCCGACTCCAACAACAATCATCAAGCTCACATTTCCACTGCAAACAATCAAGCTGACCCCAGTTGGTATCCAAACACAATTGTGACCCACCACCTCACTTTAGATATCAATAATCTGAATTTACATGCAGAAGAATACATGGGTACTAATCAAATCTGTATGGGTAATGGTGCAGGTTTGCAAATCCATTGTATTGATGTCATGTTCTGTGGACTGAGCTACTCGGCAAGGTCTAAACAACCCAATTCAATATGGTAGCTGTATAAAAGGGGTAGTGGAGCCCTGAGATCACTCCAGTGCCAAAGATAGTGAATCAGTAAGAAGGATGAGTGTAATGGAATGAAGATACTGATTAACATGTGACTCGTGGTATATCTAACTATTTATAAGCCTCAACAAGCATTGGGTTTGCCTCTAGAGGATTGGATGGCCGTCTTGTCAGTTTAGGTCATCATTTCCTTTATGTGTCTTTGACAGTCTTTTCTATTGCATCCTGACTGTGCGAGTGACTTGTCCCCTTAGCTGCATTGTGTCAGCCTCTACTTTACCTCTTCCATGTGCCAAGGTTCCTAACCCACATTTAATGTGGTGAGAGATTTCGGCTAAGCATTTAATGGTTCTGGGTTGGCTAGGCATGCTTTTGTCTGGACCATATTAAATGTGACATAGTGTAGGTTATACAGGGTCTTCTTAGCTCGGTCTCGCCTCCACCATAAGGTTCAGAGGACTCGCCTCCCGCCTTATGGCCCAGAAGACTCACCTTTCACCTTGATGTGAGGGTTGCATTGGGCCTCATTGTGTTTGGGCCTTTCTTAGGTCTCGGGCTCAAGGCCCGGTATCCTTAGCCCCAAGGCCCAGTATCCCTGGTGGGATTCTTCCCCTCACACATCACGTTGGTGCTTCCAAATTTTCATCTGTTTCTAAATCTCTTCTCTTAAATCAACTCCTGCATGTTCCATTCATTGAGAAAAAATTGGTGTTTGTGCATAAATTTACTCAAGATAACAATGTCTTTTTTGAATTTCAACCTACCTTTTTTTGTGTGAAGGATCTCAATATGGGAAAAATTATATTCAAAGGACCAACTAAAAATGGTCTCTATGCTTTCCCTTCATCTACAGCAACAGTTTCTTTTCCAGATGTTTTTGTGGGTGAATATGCTTCCATTGATATATGGCACAATCGTCTTGGTCATCCTTCCATGCATGTTTTCAAAAGCATTATTCATTCCAATAAACTTCTTGCTACGAACAATAATGCTCTCACTTTTTTCAACGCCTGTCAACAGGGAAAAAGTCACAATCTTCCTTTTCATATATCTCAATCCCGTTCTTTTAATCTTCTAGATGTGATATTTTCTTATGTATGGGACCCTCACTTGTCTCCTTTGTTGAAGGATATTGTTATTATGTAACATTTTTGGATGATTTCAGTGTAAATTTACATGATTTTATCCATTATCCAAAAAATTTGATGTGGAGTCCATTTTTTTATTAATTTCAATCTCTTGTTGAACAAAATTTAGTCGTAAGATTAAAGCCATCTAAACTGATTGGGGAGGTGAATTTATGCGCTTTAATACCTATTTTCGCTCCCAAAGCATTATTCAATGTTTGACTTGTCCTCACACTCATGAATAAAATGCTTCTATTGAAAGAAAACACCGACATATTATCGAAACAAGTCTCTCTCTCTTGGCTCATGTTCATGTACCCAAAAAATATTGGAGTTATTTCTTCCAAACTACATGCAATCTTATCAATCTTTTTACATTCTCCTATAATTCAACAAAAATTGTCTCTAAAGTATCTTTTTCATCAAAAATTGGATTATCAATTTTTGAAAACATTTGTATCTATTTGTTGGCCTAATTTAAGACCATACAACAATCATAAGATTGTTTTTTGTTCTACTCTCTGTGTCTTCTTAAGCTATAGCCCTTCGCATAAAAGGCTATTGATAACGCCCAAAAAATAACGTTATAATTGTAGTTCAGCTTTTGGGTGTCGATTCTACTGGGAGATAAATAAAAAGAATAGTATAGTAGAAAGACTAAAAAAATATTAAATGATTAATGAAAAAATGAAAAAATGATTTTAAAAAAAAATTAAAATTAAACAAAATAATTAACGAAAAAAGTAATCAAAGTTGACGAACAGTAGAGTGTCGGGAATCCCTTGCACATATCTGGTATTTTAATTATTCTTAATTTATTGATAACTCAATTGAGAATTCAATTCCGTAATTCTCAATCGGAAGATATAGAATTATAAACCAAAAATTAAATCAAATGTAACTCTTTAGAAAATCACTCACCAGTTTTAAATTACGCAAATTGATATTCACATTGAGAAAACCCAACGACGACAACATATCCAGTGAGCGATATTGCAGTAAGGAATTAAATCAATATAAATAATCAATAGATCCAAAACTAATAAGAAAACAAATCCATTCAATAGAAAAAGCATGACTGAATTTATAAACGGAATAAACTCTAAGATTATTCAGAAAAGAAAACATCAATAATATTTATAATGATAAAACAAAGAGTTTTAATAAATTAAAATCCAAATACATGAATTAAAAATAAATTAAAAATATTGTCTAGTATGCAAGTTCATCCCTAACTCTACATGAGAATTTAGTTACCCATGCACACAATGGACAACATTAATTCTAAGACAATCAATGAAGCAGTCGGCCATATTCCATGAGTTTTCGTTCATCTATGTATGCGTTCGCCTCCTTCCTCATCTACGTCTATATATATATAAATATATATGCAGCGCCTTAGGTCTCCAAGTTCCAGTCGAATTCAAATTGCCCAGTTCGATTTACGTAAAAAGTCATGATGCATGTAGAAGTCTCATGTGTGATTGAAGCTCGCGTGTGTTAAAGTGCTAATGGGCTCATGTATCTCCCAATAGAAAGTGTTATGTTTTTTATTGATGCAAGTGGGCCATGGTTGACTTCCAGTGAGACTTTGTTAATTTGAAGATTTAATTAACTGTTGAAGCCCAACTTTCTATCTCTAGAAAACTTCTCCTTCATATATATATATATATATATATATATATATAAATGCAGCCCTCCCATTGGGTCAACGTGAAGTCCATATATATCTCATGCCCACAAGTCCTTAGCCGAATGAATTTGGGCCCATAAATTAAGTGCTGTCATCCAAATAAACCAAAAAATGTAAATTGTGAAGTCCAATTACAACTATTCCTCACAAACCAGTCATATAATATTTGAGATTTAAAATATTATAAAATTATGCTCAAATATATCTCAATGTGAATAGAAACTAAATTCAATAAAAATAAGTGAAATCCAATTATTTGTATTTTCATTTTTTACAATTTAATCCAATATTAGAGTATTTAGAGTGCACTTTCGCGCACTCATCACACCCCCTTAACTTACTCATTGCTAGTTCCTAGCAATTTTTCATGTAAAAGAATGATAAAAGAGATAAAAAAAAAAAAGATCACATACAGAAGATACCGAGTCACACTTCCAAAATCACATATCAAAGCAATCTTAAAAATCCAATAACTCAATCACAATTAATCCACATATAGCAATCCACAGAGTGTGTGTGTGATCCAAACTATATTCATCTAACCACAAACCGTGACACATGCAACATCAAGAACATCTTAAACAAAAGGTTCAACTCCATATCTCACGGGTAAATAGTGTTTCGTGTAGGAGTTCTCTCTATGGAGTTGACAATGGGTGTACACACACTCTCATGGAAAATAAGGCAATTATGTACAAGCAACAAGCAGATATTGATCCTATGATAAAAACACTAATAAATGAGAATTCCACCACTCCTTCCACAGGCTTATTTAGGATTGGAACGATCAACACACAAAAATTGTAACGTGGCTTGGGTTAGGGGCTATATGAAGAAAAGGATAAAAGAGATTCAAAAACTTTCAAGTACATATCACGGGAATCTTATTTAATATCTCAACAGACTACATTTCTCACCGGATGCACTCCTTAACTTTTTATATCATCAAATAATACTTTTTCTTTTTCTTTGACTTCTTTTTTTTTCTCTTTTTTTTAATCTTTTTGTTTTTTTTTGTTTTTTTGTTTTTTTTTAAAGAAAAGAAAATATGCAAATTTCATACCTAGTATACACTTGGAAGTAATAAGGGTAGGAATATTAGTATATAGGCTATACTCCAATGTGGACAGGTATGGATGATATGGGCATATAAAAAGAAAAAGGCTATATGTGATTATTGGGTCATAATTAGCTATTAAAGGTCTATGATGAGAAGGTTAGCTTGAAATACTCAAACGTTAATCCTAAATTAACTTTCGTCATATCCCAAGTATATCCACCATCTTACCACGAACCATGTAGTGATATTCTCAAAAGAATTGTCCAATTCAACAAATCAATGAACACTTATCATAATTTTCTATATTTGTAAGTTCTCAATTCTCTCCAAAACTAACATGAATACCTAAGTAAAAGAGTTCTTTAGCTACATGTGTCAAAGCATCATCTTACCACAAAATTTGAATAAGTGCATTAAAAATTCTGTGAATGCCTCAGCAAAATAATTAAGATAGGTTTGTTGAATTCACCAAGATGGCCATGAATGAGCATGAGTACGCATATGAAATGGTGCTTGTGTGATGCAATTTTTTTTAAAAAATTTGGCACATGAAAATATGCCACAAAGTTCCAACATGCATTTTAAATGCTAAATTTGCATTCCCATCCCCCAACTTAAATGAAACATTGTCCTCAATGTTTAAAAATCAAAACTGAATAGGGAGTAACTGAAAATGGTAGAATACACCTGATGTCAGACATGAGATGACTCGCTAAGCACTAGAGATGGCAAACTGAAATGACAAACTGACACTAACCTACAAACAAAAACAAAAAAAATCAACAGCAACCCAAAAGAAAATGACTAGAATAATTAAAAAAATAAAAATAAAAATAAAGATAAACAAAAACAAAATAAAAAAAATGACTGTGTGGTGTTGTCAAGGTGGATAGGCTAGGTCTGCAAGTGGAATGTCTTCCACTTTTCTTGGGTCAAAATTGAAATGTTTGTTGGTCCAATAAATTTGATGCTCGAGATCCATTAGTAGGTGGCAAGATTTCAAGTCAACTTTTGGTGCTTTTCCTCTCGAAGGAACTTGTTCTTAACTTTTCTTAAGCAACTCCTCAAACTTCGGTTGTCAAGCCTGTGTGCCATGATTCTAAGTTGTATAAAAAACTGCACAAATATCAGCCACATATGATGAATCACTCATAGGATTGAATTCAGAATTAACAATGAAATACTCAAGAGGATCAGAATCACGAGTTGTAAAAACTTCCCTATCTATGAGTGAGTCAATCATATATGTCTGATGACACTCGTTATCCTCTTCTGGTTATTTTGCAATATGGAAGATGTTTACCTCGAGAGTCATATTTCCAAAAGACAACTTCATGAGTCTATTCCTGCAATTAATAAGAGCATTAATAGTGGCAAGGAAATGCCTACATAAAATCAAAGGGATTTTAGATGTGATGTCAACAACAGAGCTAGTGTCTAGAATTAGGAAATCAATAGGATAATAAAATTTATCAATTTGAATTAAAACATCCTCTACCACACCCCAGGGTACTTTGACTGAATGGTCAGCCAATTGCAATACCATGGAAGTTGGTTTGATTTCTCCCAACCCCAACTGGAAGTAAATAGAACAAGGCATTAAATTCACACTGGCTCCTAAATCTAGTAAACTTGCCCAAATTCTTTGATTCCCTATGCTGCATGCGATGGTTGGACACCTAGGATCCTTGAACTTGGAAGGAATCCTCTGTTCAATTAGAGCACTAACTTGCTCGGTAAATGACTCTGTCTTTTTCACATGATACTTCCTTTTAACTATATACAAATCTTTGAGAACTTTTGTATAAGTAGGCACTTGTTTAATTACATGTAAAATAGGAAGATTGATTTTTACCTGCCTGAATTTCTCCAGGATTTCATTGTTCGGATCCAAAGTTAGTTTTTGTGATTTTAAAACTTGAGGAAATGGTACCTTAATATGGCTCTTTGTCACCTCTAGTTCCTTAGGTAACTCAACACTACTACTATCTTAATCCTTTTCCGTATCCTCTAATTTGTCGGTTGTTGGGATGTGTAATGACTTACCACTTCGAGTTATAATGGAGTTCACCTCTTTCAAGTTTTCTTGCACCATGTGTTGATCATGGGGCGTGTACTGAGTTTAAGAAGGAAACTTATTTCGCTCAGTCACACTCAAGGAATTCATCAGTTTGGTCACTTGGCTCTTTATCTCCTTGTTTTCTTCCACTACCTGCGTAATCAAAGATTCAAACTTTTGATTAATCTTGCATTGTGTTTCAATAAAAGCATGTAAAGTATATTCTAAAGGACTGCTAGAAGATGTAGGTGCATGATATGATGTAGGATATGATCTAGTGGGCTGTGCAAGTGATGCAGGCAGTGCAAGTGGCTGGTTTTCAGACTTCCAGCTAAAATTGAGGTAATTACGCCACCTCGAATTGTAGGTCTCATAGAAGGGTGCAAAAGGCCTCTGATACATACCTAAGGCATTACATTGTTCCTGATACAACCCTCTCATCTCAACAAATGTGGGATACTCTTGAGTGTGGTGATCTACCCTGCCACGCACAAAACATGGTCCACAAGACTCTTCATGATTAGCCAAGTGTGTTGGCTTTAAGTCTTTGGTCTTTAGCAACTTTAACTCCCTAGTAAGTGCCTCAATCTTCACCTTCAAGTTATCTTCCTCCTTAAGATGGTGAATTCCACCACCATTCTGGTTTCCTACAAGTCGTGACCTATTTGTGCTTTCAGTAGCACTAGGTCTAGTCCAAGTATGAGCTTTTTCAACAAGCTCATTGAGGTACTCTATGGCCTCATAAGGATTTTTCCTGTAAGAACTCACTATTACACATCATCTCTACAAATTGGAGCTCTCTAGGTGTAAGTCTCTAATAGAAGTAACTCACTAGATGCCAACTCTCATACCCATGGTGAGAGCACAGACTCAATAACTCCTTAAATCTCTCCTAATACATATATAAAATCTCACTTTCCTTATGTAAAAAGGTGGAGATCTGTGTTTTTAAAGTATTGGTCTTATGTTGGGGAAAATATTTATTAGAGAAAGCTCGAGTCATCTCATTCCACAACCCAATGGATCGTGATCTCAGTGAGTATAGCCAACTCTTAGCTCTATCCTTCAAAGAGAAAGGAAAGAACTTAAGTCTTACAATATCATCAGTTGCATTTTGACTATGAAAAGTCGCAACTACCTTCTCAAACTCCCTAATATGCATATATGGATTTTCATTTTCCAACCCATGAAAAGTAGGGAGTAGCTGTATCACTCCCGTTTTAACGTCAAGTTGACGCATATAAGGTAAAAACATTATGCATGATGGTGTGGCTGTGCGTATAGAGTGGAGGTAATCCTGAAGAGTCCTAGTGGGTTAATTCTCGTGTTCACTCATATTTTCAGAAGCAGAAGGACTATCAAACAAATGAATAGAGAAATTGGACTCTAAATCTGACTGTAACACAGGCATACAAACAAATCGACCTAATGCATCCCTATACTTATTATGCATGCAAGATAACAATAAAAAGTAAAAATAATAAAAATGCAACACTAAAAAAAAAACTATGAAAGAGAAAAAAAAATGCAGCAAGTAAAAAAAGGGAACGAAATTACCGCATTTACAAACTGCTGAAAAAAAAAGACTATCTAACAATTCTTCTACCGTCTCCCCGACAATGGCGCCAAAATTGATAACGCTCAAAGAATAATGCAGTAATTGCAGTTCAGTTTTGATGTGTCGATTCAATAGGAAAATAAATTAAAAGAATAGTAGAAAGACTAAAAAATATTACATGATTAATAAGAAAAGGAAAAATTGATTTTAAATGAAAATTAAAATTAAACAAAGTAATTAACGGAAAAAGTAATTAAAGTTGACAAACAGTAGAGTGTCGAGAATCCGTTGCACATATCCGATATTTTAATCCTACATGAGAATTTAGTTACCCATACACATGATGGACAACATAAATATCAAGAAAATCAATGAAGCAATCAGCCATATTCCATGAGTTTTCGTTCATCTGTGTATGCGTTCGCCTCCCTCCTCATCTACGTCTATATAAAATATATATGCGGCGCCTTAGGTCTCCAAGTTCCAGTCGAATTCAAATTGCCCAGTTCAGTTTACGTAAAAAGTCATGATGCATGTAGAAGTCTCATGTGTGATTGAAGCTCGTGTGTGTTAAAGTGCTAATGGGCTCGTGTATCTCCTAATAGAAAGTGTTATGCTTTTCATTGATGCAAATGGGTCATGGTTGACTTCAAGTGAGACTTTGTTAATTTGAAGATTCAATTAATTGTTGAAGCCCAGCTTTCTATCTCCAGAAACGTTATCCTTCATATATATATATATACATATACATATGCGGCTCTCCCATTGGGTCAACGTGAAGTCCATATATATCTCATGCCCACAAGTCCTTAGCCGAATGAATTTGGGCCCATGAATTAAGTGCGGCTGCCATCCAAATAAACCCAAAAATGTAAACTGTGAAGCCCAATTACAACTATTTCTCACACACTAATCATATAATATTTGAGATTTAAAATAATATGAAATTATGTTCAAATATATCTCAATGTAAATAGAAATTAAATTCAATAAAATAAGTGAAATTTAATTATTCTATTTTTATTTTTTTTAATTTAATCCAATATTAGAATATTTAGAGTACACTTTTACGTATTTATCAGCTATCAATATATCAAAATTGGGTGGATCTATATATCACGCCACTTGATTTTTTATGAAAGTAGGTTTCCATTCTCTGAAGAAAACAATATTTCGGACTCATCTCCAACTGTGATCCACAACCTAGCTTTTTTACCTTTTCCTTTACAAGTACAAGCTTCAAGCCCATCTCCCATTTTGGCCTAACCTACTACAGTACCATCTTCAACCTTTGTTAAACAAATGGTTGAGACATCCAGCCACCTGCAATCACAGAAAATGCTTCCACGACGTCTGGTTCTCCACCACCAGCTCTTCTTCCGCCACCTACACCTGCTGCACTCACTTGTAGAACAATATACGTCGTCCCAATTAAGTCCACACTGATGGCACAGTATGTATCTTGCACGTGCACTTGCCCCTACTGTTGAGCCAACTTGCTTCACCACAGCTTTTAAAAGTCTAGAATGGTGACAAGTGACTAATGAAGAATTTGATGCATTTTTATGAAATAATACATAGTCCTTGGTTCCTGCACATCCAGCGCAACATATAATCGATTGCAAGTGGGTTTTCCATTTAATAAAATAAAATAGTTTAACTACAAAGATATTTTATAAAAATAAATTTATAAAAAATAAATTTTGATGTAATATGTTAAGAATTTAGTTAATTTATAAATTTATTACATAAAAATATATTTGTGATAACATTTTTAGCCTGCTTTATATGTGTATATTAAATTATATATATGCGCATGTTTTATACATATATTAGAGTATTCAAAATAGACTTAATAAAACTAATGTCCAAATAATAGCTAGTGAGTATAAATATAAGATTGCAATAATCTCAACAAATGGATAGTTAAAAAGCTTTTAATGGTTTGGCTGATCAACAAATATAGTTAGCCCTTTCAGGTAGTCAAATAATTTTTTAGGAATAAAATACTCACTCCTCTAACTAATTTACTCTCCTGCATATAAAAAAAAAAGGAAATTTTTCAGTTTTCGTCTTTGTAAAACTCTCCAATTTTCTCTTCGCAAATACTCAGTGTGAAAATTAATCATTTTACTTTATTTTTAAAAAAAAATGAATGTCTTCATTTTTATAAATATTGACCGTGATCAACCGTTAAAAATAATATAAATATTAGAAAATTAATGTGTATTTTTTAATAACTAATAAATATTCAAATTAATTATAATTAGAATTACAATAAATGAAAAAGTAAAAATTAATATTTTAATAAAATAGTTAATGATTTGTTGAGTCTATTATTTAACTTAATAAAAAGTGACTAACTAAAATTTATAAAAATCAAAATTTTAATTAAAATTTAGTGAAATAATAACTTATTAATTATCCATTGTAAATGCTCTTACGACGTGGTATATAGGTCACACTACAAGAACTACAAGAATGAGGAACATGTTGAAGAAATGAGACATGCAATATGATAGATTAATCACCCTAGCTAGCAACTGGCTACTGGCTAGTTGATCTTCTTGGATCTGATATGGGGAACATGCTGAAAACTGGGATTGACCACAATTCATGACTGTCAGACAAATTAATGCAAACGAATTAATTAAGGTCGTTAATTGGGTGGGTAGTTGCATATAATATATGGCATAAGAAAATTTTGTTCGTTGACATGCTCGTAGCTCGATTATCATATAATATATTATTTCAGTTATAAGCTAAAAAAAAACTTATTTCATATTATATATATAGAACATATTATAGTTATACGCAGCTCCCATCCATAAATGACCTCCTGATTAATGAATGAATGAATAAATTGTTGGGATCGGCTCATATATAATATAGAGACTAAAAATTTAATGTGATTCGGCCAAAATTACTTACGTTCATATAGAGAAAGAACTTTACTAATAAATAGTGAATTACAAAGAATATTTCTAGAGGAAGAGGATCACATATCACTCGACTCGATTCTTACTTCTCTCAGAGCTCACCTAGTTCTCTCTTTCTCTCTTTTACAGCACACCCATGCTCCCATGGGTGCAACAAGTTCTGCACCCATCTTGCAGCTCTCTGCTGCACTTCTTGCAGCCTACACCATGCCTACTTTAGTCTATTTCTCTTAACTCCTTCTGTTCGACGCCTACCTTCAAGAAGTCTCCAACAACATTTTCTTTATCAACGTGTGTGGTTGATCCTTCAACAGGTGTCCCTCCAAACAATGACCATTCATATGTCCATTAGGTGGTAACCTACACAACCAACATATCTTGGTTAGTTTTTGGTGTTGACTTTCCCAATAGAGATCATGATTGTGAATTTTCGAATGGAAGATCTTCTTAATGGTGAAGACCTATTCGAGCCGACTGAAAGAAAAAAAATCAGTCGATGTGGCAGGGCGAAAAATGACTGGATGAAGATGCACAAGATACAGATGGCTATTAGCTATGGCAAGAGCTGAAGAGCAGGTGTCAGACGAAAACTGCTCGGAATAAGGCATGGGATGCCTTATAAACCTAAAGTTGAAAAGTGACATTTGTGTGTGGCCAAGCATGCTAATGAGTTCCAGGAAGCCGAGAAAGGAATAGGAGTAAAAACAAGTATAGATCCTAGAATCACGGTGGTCAGCAATTGAAGAAGGGAAAATACTTTTACTGTGGTATTGAAGGTCACTTCACTTTAGAATGCTGGAAGCTGCAACGGTAGAGAAATCAATCCAACAATCAAGTAAAGTAAGAAGAAGATGAAATCTCAGCAACTTTCTTGGAGATTGTGCATTTATTTTCGTCAGTGAAGAATCTTGTCTCATGGTGCAAGTCAGGAGTCAGAATGGGTGATATATCACGCCACTCCTTGTAAAGATTTCTTCACAAGTTACAGATTTGGTGATAGTGGCATAGTCAGGATGAGAAGTTGAAGTTTCTCAAAGATTATGGATATATGAGGTGTCATGATAAAGACCAACGTTGGTGGTACCAGGACATCCGACACATACCTAATCTCCAGCTCAACCAGCTATGCAAGAGAACCCTTAATCAACAAGATTACGAGAGTATTTTTCAGCAACAATACCTGGAAGCTGAAGAAAGGAGCCATGGTTATTACTCATGGACATATCTACGGCACTAAGTACAAATTCAGTGCAAATATATGTGTCTAGCCTTAATGCAACTGAAGATAAGGCATCCCAAATTTGTGGCACCAGAGATTTGGCCACATGAGAGAGAAATGGTTGTTTACGCTGGCAAAAAAAGTGCGCATCACACTTAACCCTTGTAAATTCTGTTTGTATGGGAAACAACACAGAATTTTTTTCCAGACGTATGTTGGAAAAATATCAGTTGAGTCTGGTATGCTCTGATGTTTGCGATCCTTCAAAGTTGAAGAACTAGGCAGTAACAAATACGTTGTTACTATGTTGATGATGCTTCACGTAAGGTGTAGGTGTTTCTCTTGAAGATGAAGGATCAAGTTGTTAATCAGCTTTCACACCATGTTAGAAAGAGAAACAAATAAAAGGCTGAAATACCTAGGGATAGAAAACGGAGAAAAACTGTTCCCTACACCCCACAACACAATGGAGTAATCGAGCAAATGAACAGGACAATTGTGAAAAGAACCATATGCAAGATGAGAATGGCTAAGTTGTCTATGCCATTCTGACGTGAAGCAGTACGAGCAGCCTGTTATCTGATTAACAGGAACACCATCAGTTTTGCTGCAATTTGAAGTCTCAGAGATGGTGTGGCAAGACTGCAAGATAACTTACTCTCATTAAAGAGTATTTGAGTGCAATGAGTTTGTACGTGTATCCAAAGAAAAAAGACATAAGCTCGGTGTCAAATCCACTCCATAGGCTATAAAGATGAGAAATTTGTATAAAGATTATGGAATCTTGAAGCAAAGAAAGTTCGTCAGAAGCAGGGACAACGTGCTCCATGAAAACCAGTTGTATGAGAACAATACATGATCGAAAGAAGGAACTACAAGTTTTCTTGAAGTAGTCTCTAATCCCATACCATCCCAGTTTGCCTCAAACACTGAAAATAGGCAGGAAAACTCCCAAAAGAAGAAGAGAAAGCTGACAGTGGAGGAACGAGCATTGAGAAAATGGAGCAGTTTCCTTCTCCATCGGTTGGCAGTTGATCCTCCAGTTAATGAGCTTTAACAAGACAGATTGTCTAGAGGACGATTGTTGATTCCGTCTCGGAGATATTCGGAATCAGATTATTTTCTTCTTACAGATGATGGGGAGCCAGAAAAAAGTTCAAGAGATGGCTGCAGTTCCTACTTTTCAACAGTAAGAAGTCCTATGTACACTGTAGTATGTATGAGACTTGACATCACTCACGCTAAGAAAGTTGTGAGTAGTGTTCTTTCAATTCAGGGAAAGAACACTTGAGAGCAGTAAAATGGATTCTCAGGTACCGCAAAGGTATGTCATGTTTGTACTACAGGGGAGCTGACCCAGTCTTAGAAGGTTAAGCCAATGCGGCTAGTGATCTTGATGGAAAATCTACATCAAGATTCATTTACACATTTGCATAGGAAGCTGTATCATGACAATCTAGATTGCAGGCATATGTGGCTTTATTCACAATGGGAGAGATCACCGACTCTGATACCACTTTGTGCGAAGATTTTAGGAAGTAATTGAGTAGTGAACAATATAAAGAAAATCACACACACAGAGCCAATATTTTTACATGGAAAACCCTTCAATGCAAAGGGAAAAACTACGGGACTTAGTCCTGTTAAAGCTTCCACTATCAATAATGTTTGTGTACACAAATATTTTCTCTAGATAACACTAAAGGCATACAATCAACAATGATCTCAAGAAAAACACTTTCTTGACAACTAAACAGTGTGATTAGGAAAGGGCTTAGCAAAAATGAGTTACTGTTCACGACCTCGAATACCAGAAATACTACTCCAAATCTGATCTTACCGGTCAGATTGTAGAGCCTTGAGCTGCGAACGATCTTACAAAATTTCAGCTCAATCGGACCACAAACGACTTAGATCGGAGCTTTCAAAGATGTGTTACTGTTCAAGACCTCGAGCACCAGAAATACTACTCTAAATCTACTCCAAATTTGATCTCCACCGTGCAGATTGCAGAGCTTTGAGTTGTGAAGTTCCTGCAAAATATCAACTCAATCGAACCATAGATGACTTAGATCAGAGTTTTTGATTGAAACTGGTTGAAAGCTCTCTTCTTTTTGAGTTTCTTCCTCTCCCCCTCTTTATCCCACGTTTTTTTCTTTATTTTTCCTTTTCCCTCTCCATCTACCAACACAAACAACCTAAGGTTTAAGACTTTAGTAACATGGGTCTAAACCTTCTCTCCATGTGGGCTTAATGATCTCACATGGGCTATTTTCCAAATAAGAGGGAACCCACACAACATAAATAAACTCCACGAATTTACTCTTCATATTAGGATTTTCACAACCCTCTTTAAAATTGTTCTGCGCTAATTATTTGCATACAATTAATTTATAACACTTAAATTAAATTATGTGCTAGCTAGCTGTTCGATGCAAGCACAATAATATATATATATATATATTTGCCTAGTTTGCTGGATAATATTCTACTAATTGTAGTGTATCGTTTTTAGTACTAGACGTTTCTCACACTACAAAAAAAGGAATATATAATTAATTAACTGCAATCAAAATGATTGTTTTTATTATAAATAGTTTGTTTTCGTTATAAATATTTATTTTAATTATAATTATGAAGTGGTTCTATATACCTGTTTTTCTTTTAATGTCACATTGGTACATATTGTTCGAGGTAGGGCATTATAAAAAGGTGGAATGCTAAAGTATCATTGGTTGAGGGTTCCCATCATTGGGAAAGCATCAGATGTGTGTGTTGCTAAGTTATCCATGAGCTTCGTGTGAAAATAAATGGATAAAGCATGCAAGTGCAATATGCAACTTTGATCATCATCAGATCGAGTTCCCTATTAGTATTGGATGGCAGCTACCTTCCAATATGGCCGGCTACTCATAACACTAACATATATAAAGAGAGAGAGATTAATGAAATTGAAGTCATTATGAAGATTAATAAAAAAAAAACAGATTAATTCTGATGATCATCATTTACATCCAAATTTAACTGCTACGTCAGCTTCTGATTATTGACACTAGATGACAATTTTCTATCCTACAAAACTAAATAGAAATGGATGAAGGAGCTACTTTGAGAATTTTTAAAATAACTCCGTGGAAAGAGAAAATTAGTAAATTTATATAAACCAATGATTAATGTGATGAAGTTAACGTAGATAAAAAAAAAAAAAACTATGTTATTCTAAATTTGTTGTCTTAGTTACCCTAATTAATGTGACATAATTTTTTGTAGAGTTTTTAGTCATTGATTTGAATAAAATAAAAAATTTAATCAAAATAGAACATGTTAGCTGGCATTAATAAAGGGTAAGAAACACAAGAGCAGTTTGGACGAAAAGAATCACATATATATATATATATATATAATCAAGTAAATTGAAAAAAGATCCAAAACCCCATATAATACCCGTACAATAATTATTTTTCCTAATGGGTAGTACTCCTAAAATGTACGTCACAAAATAGGTTGTAATTCAACGCAAATACTATTCCTCTTTTAAATTCCATTAGTTCTGTAAATATGATTGTATTAATTTGTGGAATAATGTCGGGACAGCCACTTTTTTCAATGCTCTCCTCTCTCTACAAAGGGTAGCTTTGCTGTCATAAAGGACCGACCACTATGTACCATTATATTGTGTACAATTCAACCCAATTCCTGGAATCAAAGAACATTCTGGGCTAGGTCTCTGCATATCCCACCCAGGGATGCAATTTAGCGAGAAATCAAAGCCCGCATTTCTGGTGAACAGGTTGGAACACTGCTGGCTGAAACCAGAAAAGAAATTGTGGGCAACAGTGAGATTCACAAGGCTTTTTAGGGAACAAAGTGGATATGGGAGAACCCCAGATAGCTCGTTGTGTCCCAAATTGAGAACCTCAATATTTTCAAGACAAGATATGGTATCTGGAACATGACCCCTCAATGAATTGAAGCTTACATCAAAAACTTGCACGCCTTTGAAAAGCCCAAGTCCCGCAGGAATGCAACCTGTTAATTGGTTATTGAGAAACAATATCTCCTTAAGTTTGGAACCCATGAAACCAAGACTTGTTGGGATGTTTCCTCTGAACTTGTTATTAGCTAAATTTATCACAGATGCCGGAGAGTTTCCCAAACTTCGAGGAAGTTGGTCTTCAAATTGGTTGTTATTGAGAAAGATTGCATCTAAGTTCTTGTTGAAGAGACCTTCAGGAATGGGGCCTGAGAATTTGTTGAAACGGAGGTCCAAGAAAATGAGGTTTGGAATGTAAAGAGTGACTAGAGGGAAAGGACCTGAGAAAAGATTGTTACTAAGGTCCAACTCTTGGAGTGACGAGAGATCTCTAAAAGTGTCAGGAATTGTGCCTGAAAACCTGTTGCTGTTGAGGTGGAGAAGAGAGATATCAGTGAGGAAAGATAGCTCCTCGACAAGAGTGCCTTGAAGATTTGCGTGGTTGAGATCTATACCTGCAACAACAGGGTCATTCGGTGCATCCATTTCATCTTTAGAGTCTACACAAAAGACTCCTTTGTAAGAACAGACATCAGAGCCAACCCAAGTGTCTAAAATCTTAAATGGATCATCTTTTATTGCAGATTTCCATGCCTGGAGAGCAGTGTAAGCCCTCTGAAGGTTTGGAACCGAAGACCCAGAAACAGATGGCACTGGACTGTTGATCCCACCACCAACCAAAACGCCTCCACCACCGGCACCGTCACCGGCACCGCCACCATCTACATTGCCAATACCAAAACGAAAACCAACCCCAACACCCACAGAAAAAGCAACTTGAGTGGAAATAATAGAGAGGAGAACAGCAAGAAGGCAGCTTTTCCCCATTTTCAATGGAGGAAAGCAAAATGCTTGTTTGATGGGTCTGCTTCTTCTACAAATAAGGGTCACCATAATATGGAGGGCAACTAGTTAGGTCGTTCCGCCGGACCAGAAATTATGGGCCCTGTTTTTATCTTTCTTCCTTAGTTTACTTGGTTAGAATCTATTTTTATATCAATAATGCTACATGTCAGTTATTGGCTACGATAACAAGCAAGCTCCCCAATTGAAGGGCTGGTCTTCTAATTTTAAGTCCGACCGCTGCCCAACTTTTTTAAACTATAGATAGAGAGAGAGAGAGAGAGAAAGAGAGAGAGAGAGAGAGAGAGAGAGAGAGCTCTATAATTTCCCTTGCAGGAAAAGCTTAAGAATTAATCTATGCTGCAGCCCCGGTCGAAGCATCCCAGCATCACACTGAAAAATTACCAGCCCACCCCTAATTGGTTGCCCCCAAGTGATCGTCTGAATTCGTCTCCCCATATGCAAGGGGTGTGCAATACGCGCACTCAAACTTCTAAGACATATCTATTTAATTATTTTTCTTCTTTTTTTTTTTTTACCTTTTTCTTTTAATTTAAAAAAAAAACCTATTTAGAATACCAAACACATAATTGTTATAAAAACTTGGAAGTGATATCAAATTTGGAGAAATGATATACTTACTACAATTTTATAATTTTTTTAATTTTTAATTTTATTTAGTGATTAAAAATGTAAATCTTAATAAAATTAATTTTTTTCTTAATTTTTTTAATGATTAAAAATATTTTAAAAAATGATGAAAAAATGAAAAAATTCAAATACACACTAAGTTGTAAAAATATTGTAAAAATGGTTGTACAGATATCACCACTCTATCATTTGACACAAACTTATAAATAAATTTAATAAATAAATGGGACACTAAAAACCACGTATACGACCATAGAAAAAACAACATAAAATAAGATAGATAAGGAAAAATAATTTAAAAAGTAACAATTTTAACAAATAAAGCAGCAATATCTCAACTCTAAATAAATATATAAATAAATAAAAGGATCGATATCATGAAATGCATGCATATTTTTTTATTAAATGAGGGGAAATGATTTTTTTTTAAATAATAAAATTTCTCTTCAAGTTGATGAAGTGAGTGAATATCTAATTAAAAAGTCCATTAGATTAGAAATTGTTTAAATAGTAAAATAAAATCAGATGAGTTAAGACGATTTATAAATAATAATAAAATTATTAAGTTAAGATCAATTAAAGTGAATTGAAATAAAATAAGAAAATGTTATCTAAATCCTTCAAAATTGAGTCTAATGGATAAAAAAATGGCATCCTAACTTTTCTTTGTAAAATTAAAGGACAGTGCTATTGTGACCGATTGTTTACCGAAGAGTTTAACCGATTCAGTGCAAATGTGATTTTTCCTTTTTTTCTTATTTTTTTCATTCATTTTTTATACACTTATAAATATTTCTAAAAAATAATAAAAAAATACAAATTTATTTATATTCACTTTCTTAATCATTAAGAAAAATTTAAAATTAAAAAACTAAAAAACTCAATCAGTCATCTTTATCGATCAATTTTATAGGTTCAATTAGCATTTTTCAAAATTAAATATATCGAATACTTAATAAATTAATAATCCTTCTGTTTCTGACTAACCGTACTTTTCTTTAGATAAAATGTAAAATGCTGGGCTTCTTCTTTTCGGTTGACTTTTTTTTTTATTAAAAAAAATGAAAAAACTGCATATGTCATTTGAGTGTGACGCTGGGCTTTTCCTACCGGGCTGCAGCGTAGAACGACTCAAAGCTTAAATTGATTTAACTGCTTGATTAAACTATGAGAAATATTATTTCATCCGAGAATTTTTTCCAAAAATATTTCTTGAATGTTAAATTTTTTTCATTTTTTATTTAATAATTAAATAAGTATTTTTTAATCATTTTGTAAATTTTTTTCCTTTTTAATTTTTTTTTCAAAATATTAAATAAATTAATCAACAAAAAAAAAACTAAATTTTGTCTATTCAATACATATTCGGGTTTAAGAATGTAGCACTACTCTTAAACTATAAAATAATTCTATTCGACAGTTTGTTTAAATTTTCTACAAAGCACATGTGATGTGGTGAACCAGGTCTAAGAGCCATGTCACAGTTCTCACTTTGGATGAAACCCTCAGCCCGATTCAATTATCGCCACTGAAATTTTGAAAATCCTTCCTCTCCTCATAACGATTTCATCCACTGAAACTTTTCCTTTTCTCCTCCACTCATTTTCTCCCATTCTCATCTCTATGATTCTAGGGCAAAATTGTCCCTTACAAACTCCTCAAGTCAATGTTGAAGAGAGACCGTTGCATCGAAATCTATGACTCAGGGGCCATCGTTAATTTGTGAAACAAATAAACATTGAGTTTAGGGTTGGAGATAACTGCAGTCTGCATGGTTCAAGAAAGACCATGGTAAGTGTTGATATGTGTTCTGCAATCCTGAGTAACGTCCAGATTTCAAGCTAATTGATCTGCACAGGGAAAATGGAGAATTGGGTCCTAGAACCCTTCGAATTTTCCGATGCCTTTGTTAGAGATAGAATTCATCTATATTCGTTTACAGATAATAAATTGAAACTGTTTGTACGTACCTTTTTGTTCATGACAAACCTTTTCTTTTATATGGGATGAGATATAAGTCTGATACATGTGTCACCATTCGGGATTATAGGGAAGGATGTCAGTAAATCATCATTATTTTCCTTCCTCGTTATTTTGGGTCATTTATCATATTTGTTTCTTCTAAATAATATTTTTCTTAGTATGATCATACTTGTGCGATCTATACTCATTTCAGATATTTATATCAATCAGTTTCTATTAAATGCGAGATGTCACATTGTCAGACATTAAATACCTCTAAGGGTTCTGATTATTACACTGTTCTTGCGACAGGGATAGGGGTAATGAATTTACTGAATTCACTGTGCTTACCTTAGAGGAATCAACTAGGAGAAATATAATTAGGCTGATTAGAATCGGAATCCAACTCTCTGTTTCAGATACTTCCTTCTTGATTCCTCCTAAAGTACATTTGAGAAGAGAAGGCAGACGCTATGCCTTTTGGGGACCATTATTATTTTATATTTTGATTATCCCCTTACAGTACCCCACGAATCTTTATCGAAGACGATTTGATAGGGATTTATTTGAATCTTTTATGGATCAAATTTGCTAAATCTTTATCCCGCACAAAGTGAAATTTGAATGGATTAGATAGGGGTGTATTGGCCGGACAGAAGTTTTTCTGCTTTCTATCCACGATCGTTTGGCTTCTATCATTTGGGCATGGGAAAGGGAAGCAATCTTCTGACAATAATCGCTCGAAATATCGTGCGTTGTATTTATTGATTTGATGGATTACTTCCATCATTACATGTCTGGCTCTTCAGCTTTCTGAACATTGGTTGTCAGTTACTCTACATTGATTGATACGTGATACACACGCGTTGGGCGACAGTTCATATTCGTATACTCCACTCATCAATCATGTCGTTTCACCTCCCGAGAGTTGTAATCATCCTTAACATAAATAACTGCTCTTTCTGCAATGGTTCGGCTCTTATTATCGTTTTGCTGCTGAGAATCTATCATTTTCTTCACTACTTCATCTCTAACCTAATCTTTCTACATTTTTCGGGTATCAATGGGAGCGGCTTCTACTTTCGCTAGATATCACTGGGTTTCCTCCTATGCCCCGTTGTCTATTCAACAACTTTGGGACCTGGGTTACATTCCCACATTCACAAGTTTTGGGGTGGTACGGGATCAGCCTTGCGATGCAAAGGGGCAAGCCCAACATGTGCTTCTATATGAAGCCATATTCAAAAATGGGCTTCGCCTTCCTTTTATTAGACCTGTTTGTGAGGTTCTCCATTATTTAGGTTTGGCCCCCGCTCAGTTACTGCCTAATGTCTAGCGAATTCTTTTGGCTTCTTGTGTGGTATTTCATTCCTCTTTGTTAGAGGCTAGAGAAGTATACCCTGATCTGACGGCTCAAAAATTTCTTTTTCTTTGTCGTCTCATTAGGAAACCTTCCCAAAATTTGATTGATTTTCAGTCTCGGGATACTGAAACGAAGCTATGCACCCTCGAAAGTAGATATTCTAACTTTAAGGATTATAATAAGAAGATATTTTACGTTAAAGGCGATGGATGACAATTCTCAAACAATGAGAGTAGGGGAGAATTCCCATTCAAGTGAATTGGGGCGAGTTGCCACCTGCCTCTCTTCTAGACATTGATTTCAACCAGAAGGAACGTACTCGGGTTAAGATAGTTATAAGATGGGCGAAACGTCACTTTCATCGATTGGAGTCTGATCTCATTTTGATCGACCATAATATTAACACCTATTTGGTCGAGCCAGGGCGAGGCTATGCAGAATTTTAGGATTTTTCAAGCATTCCTGCAGTTGAACGACTTAAATGCCCAATCGTACTTAGCAAATGTGCGGCTCCCCTTCCAGAACAGGAAAAGCGAACAAAGGCTAGCCACGAAGGAGGCGGCCGATCTGTTGTTGAAACCCCTGAGCCCCAAGTTATCACTTTTGCTTAGGAAAGGCAAATTAAAGCTCGCCGTGAAAAGAGGGTCACTCGCCCTACTCTTGAGGAGATTCGTGCCAAATCTTCTCAAGTACCGCCCTCCCCTCAGTCCCCTCCCGTATCGGATGCCTCTATTGGCGAGGAGGATAACCAGCAAGCGAGACCCAACTAACCGGCGGAAATCACAATGCAAGAACCATCAACTCTGCATCATTCCCCAGATCGCCAACAAAATTCGGCTGATGAATCTGGGTCTTTACTCGCTGGACAAGATATAGATGAGGTCGAGCTTGCTTTTTTAGACGCCTTATCTAATCCTCCTGCTTACGCTGCTGGGACTCCTTATTTTTAGCCGCCTGTGTTATCATCTATGCAGGCCTCTAATCAGGAAAATATCCTTAGATTAGAGCAACACCCTTCGGTTGTATATGGTCGCCATGAAAGAGGCGAGGGAGATGACTTATCTACTCTAGAGACTGGCAGGCAAGAAGAAGATGCTGTACGCCAACACCTAGATACGGAAGATCATCATTCCGTGTCGAGGCTTTCACTTCCCGATCCAACTAACGTCGACGTTGGTGAAAATATCGGGCGGGAGCCTGTTTGAACCTCTGGCGATGATGCCAGATCGACGATCGAATCTTCTTTTGATCAGGCTCTTCAACATTTCACCCATCTATCACCTCCAACTACTTCACTTCCCGAGTTTTCAAAGCAAATGGAAGTTGTGATCGACCTACTCCAGTCTCTTTTGGCGCAGCTACTCATTTGCTCTTGCTCCCTAGATTAATTTCCTTTCTTTCTCTTTAACTTTTTGATATTGCTCAGGCTTTTGACCACATTGCTAGCTCGATCGGCTCTAAGGTGGCGAAATTATTAGACGGGAGCAAACAACAAGTCCGAAAACATATCCTAGAAATTGAAGAGAAATACCGGGAGCTTGGTACTTCGGTTAGCAAGCTTACTGAAGAGAGGGATCTTCTGAAGGCAACCATTATGGAGCTGGAAGAGGAACGAGATTACATTAAAAAGAGTCATGAAGCTAAGCAAGAGGAAATGTCGACCCTAAGAGAAAAGAATCTGTTCTTAAAGGCGAGTAGAGATGAATTCCTCCGGGGTCAAGAGTCTATTGGGCAAACGCTCGCTATGAAAGAAAACGAACTTTCCATATCTAATCAGGAGATGAAATGCTTGAAGTCTAATTTGACCATTCTTCAGCAAACTTGTGCTACTCGAGAGGAAGAGCTAGAAACTCTTCGAACCAAAGTTGATACTGTCGAGCATGAATGCGATACTCTCTCCTAGGGATTAGGCAAGGCGAATGCTGAGTTTGAGGTTCTTAGGCGCCAGCGTGACTCAAAATCGTTCTCTCTACATTTCTGCTTAGAGTTAAGGTTATGTGGAAGGTCTACGGCGACTGAGGGAGGAAATTTTCTGGAACCCTTTCTTCAACGTAACTGACATGGATCCTAAAAAACTTGCTCTTGATCCTATAGCGAAGGCTGAAGTCACCAAGATTGGGACACCTGAATGTCATATACGCATTCGAGACTTGCCTCCTTCCTGAAAGTTTATTATTGTATATATATATATATATATATATATTTTTGTGAATGTATTTTTGGACCTATTTTAATAATATTCTTTCTTCTGCGATATGGTTATCTTGTTATTTTGTGTGGCGAATGTACTTTGATACCCTGCGAATCTTTATCAATGAACTAATAGGGCTCATTGATAAAAGATTGATAAGGGAGAATGATTCATTTATCAATGTCTCGCTTTGGTAATCGAACTGAGGGGCAAGGCATGGAGCCCAGATGACTTGGTGAGGGCGAATAAGTTGGTTTGGGAAAACCATCTCCCCTCAGTGAGTGAATCGTGGGGCGAGGCATAGAACCTAGACAACCTCGCGATTTGTCAAGCATCGGTGAGGGCGAAGAAGTTGGTTTGGGAAAACCATCTTCCTCTCTGCGAGTGAATTGTGGGGCGAGGCATAGAGCATAGGCGATCCCGCGATTCGTCAGGCGCCGGCGAGCTGGCAAGGGCGGAGAAGTTGATTTGAGAAAACCATCTTCCCCTCGGCAAGCGAATCGTGGGGTAAGGCATAGAGCCCAAGCGACCCCGCGATTCGTTAGGCGTCAGCGAGCTAGTGAGGGTGAAGAAGTTGGTTTGGGAAAACCATCTTCCTCTCGGCGAGTGAATCGTGGGGCGAGACATAGAGTCTAGAAAACCCCGCAATTCGTCAGGCTCCTGCGAAATGGCGAGGGCGAAGAAGTTGGTTTGGGAAAACTATCTTCCCCTCGGCAAGCGAATCGTGGAGCGAGGCATATAGCCTGGGCAATGCATATAACTTAGGCGGCCCCACGATTCGTCAAGCGCAGGCGAGCTGGTGAGAGCGAAGAAGTTGGTTTGGAAAAACCATCTTCCCCTCGACAAGCGAATCGTGGGGTGAGGCATAGAGCCTAGGCGACCCCACGATTTGTCAGCCACCGACGAGCTGGAGAGAGCGAAGAAGTTGGTTTGGAAAAACCATCTTCCCCTCGGCGAGTGAACTGTGGGGCGAGGCATAGACCTCAGGCGACCCCATGATTTTTCAGGCGCCGGCGAGCTGGTGAGGGTGAAAAAGTTGGTTTAGGAAAACAATATTCCCCTTGACGAGTGAAATGTGGGGCGAGACATAGAGCCCAGGCGACCCCGCGATTCGTCAGGCGGTTAAGCGATTGAAAATATTCACTGTAATATCAATAATTTCAACTTTCATATGATTTAATATTGTTATACATAATATTTTTTCAAATGTTTTGCATTCCACGGGTGAGAGAGGGGGTTTCCTTCGCTATCTTTAAGCTTGTACGATCTTGGTCGATTACTCTTGGCGACAACATAGGGTCTCTCCCACTTAGGTCCCAGCTTGCGTTCTTTAGTTGTGGTTACTCTCGTTCGCTTCAACACTAGGTCACCGAATTTGAAAGATCTTGACTTGACCTGCCTATTGAAAAAATTTTCAGGCATGCATTTATGGTGTTCTGCTCTTACAGCTGCATCTGCCCGTATTTCCTCGAGGATATCCAGCTGTTGTAACAATTTTACTTCATTGTCCTCTAGATGGAAATTTTGTATCCTCGAGATGGGGACTCCTACCTCCGCTGGAATGACAACTTCACTGCCGTATGTAAGAGCAAATGGGGTTTTCCCTGTAGGAGTTCGAATGGTAATGCGATAGGACCATAATACTCTAGGAAGTTCATCTGCCCATGCTTCTTTATAACTTCCTAACCTCTTTTTAAGAATATACAAAATAGTCTTGTTAGTTGCCTCTGCTTGGCCATTTGCTTGTGGATGCCCTGGCGATGGATATCGTACTTCGATTCTCAATTTTGTGCACCACTTTCAGTAATGCGAAGGGTCGAATTGACCCCCATTATCGGATACAAAACTTTGTAGTATTCCAAACCGGCATATAATGAATTTCCAGAGGAACTTAGTGATGGCTTGGGTAGTTATTGTGGACAGAGCTTCCGCCTCAACCCACTTTGTGAAATAATCAACAGCAACCATGATGAATTTAACTCCTCCACGTCCAGTTGAAAGATGGCCTATGAGATCTAATCCCCATTGTGCAGAGGGCCAAACCGCTATCATGGACGATAACTCTGTAGGCAGGAGGCGTAAAACGTTGGCATGTGCTTGACACTAGAGGCACTTTTGGGTGAATTTTTTTGCATCTTTGAGGATGTTTAGCTAGTAATAACCCGCTCAATTTATTTTAATGGCCAAAGTTCTTCCTCCAGAATGACTCTCGCAAATGCCTTCATGAATTTCTGCTAATACATATCGAGATTCTTCTGTTGATAGACATCTAAGCAATGATTCCGAGAATCCCTTTCTATATAGTATCCCTTCTAGAATAGTGAACCTAGCGGCCCAATTTCTGACTTTTTTTGCTTCACTTGAGTCGATGGGTAACTTACTATCTTGCAGAAAATCCATTATGTCTTAAGCCCATTCGGGCTAAGCTATCTCTGCTTGGAATATTTCTTTTCCAATAGAAGGAATGTCAGCTTGCCTTACCTCAGTGTTCTCAGGAAAAAGGGATATCTATATGCTCAAAGGCTATTCTTGCTAGGCGATCAGCTTGACAATTACTGACTCTCGGGATTTGCTGAATAGAAGAATATCGAAAATAATCTATCGCTTTACAAACTAATTGGAAATACTTTTTCAATCATTCTCCTTTAGCAATAAATGTGCTCGTTACTTGGTTAACTACCACCTGGGAGTTAGCATGCACTTCTACCTCTTTAGCCCCCAGAAGGCGGGTGACGGTCAAGCCAATTAAGAGCGCCTCATATTCCGCTTCATTGTTAGTAACCTTAAAAGTAATTTTAACAGTGTATTTATACTTTCTTCCATCGTTAGAAACGATGTGGATACCTGCTCCCCCTCCTGCTTTACATACCGATCTGTCTATATAAATCATCCAAGGTTTGCTGGGGGGTGTCTTGGGAATGTCCTCTGGGAAGCCAGTAAGTTCGACTATAAAATCAGCTAGTACTTGCACTTTGATTGCCTTTCTCGGTGCATACTGGATGTCAAATTCGCTAAGTTCTATAGCCTACTTTGCTCACCTCCCCGAAGTATCTGGTCGCTGTAACACTGCTTTCAATGGCTGATCTGTAAGTACTTGTATGGTGTGAGTTTGGAAATATGGTCTGAGTTGCCTAGTGGCGAGCACTAATGTCAGGGCCATCATTTCCAACTTAGGGTACTTGGCTTCTGCCCTTCAAAATGCTCAACTTACATAATATACCGGTCGTTGTCCAATCACTGTATCTTTAACCAGAACAACAGAAGTCGCATTGGGTGATATTGCTAAATAAGCAATTAACATTTCACCGGGCTCGGTTTGGCTAAGTAATAGCGGGTGAGTTAAATATTCTTTTAGCTCGTTGAGTGCTTTGTCACAAGTAGAGTTTCACTCTTGTGCTTTCTTCAGCACTTGAAAGAAGGGTAAACGTTGATTAGTAGATCGAGCTACAAAACGATTCAAAGCGGCCACCTGGCCTACCAATTGCTGTACCTCATGATGATTTCGGGGTGCAATCATGTGAGAAATAACCTTTACTTTTCTCTGGATTAGCTTCAATTTCTCTTTCGTAAACCATATAACCTAAGAATTTTCCTGATCAGACCCTAAAGGGGCATTTGTTCGGATTAAGTTTCATCTATACCGACGTAAGACCTCGAAAGCTTATCGCAAGTCGTCTATGTGTTGCCCAGATGTTTTACTCTTGACTAGTAGATCATCAACATATATTTCTATATTCCTCTCTATCTTCTGTTTAAACATTCGGTTTACCAGGCGTTGATATGTAGCTCCTGCATTTTTTAGCCCAAAAGGTATTACTTTGTAGCAATACAATCCTCGGTCTGTAATGAACGCGATTTTTTCTTCATCTTCTGCACTAATTCTGATTTGATTATATCCTGAGTATGCATCCATGAAGCTAAGCAAGGGATGACTAGCGGTGGAATCTACAATCAGATCAATGCGAGGAAGTGAGAAACTATCTTTCGGACATGTTTTGTTAAGATCAGTGAAGTCTACACACATTCTCCATTTGCCGCTCGCTTTTTTTACTAATATCACATTAGACAACTATTCCGGATATTGGACTTCTCTGATAAATCCAGCTGCTAAGAGGCGATCTACTTCCTCAGCTATGACAGCGTATTTTTCGGCGCAAAAGTTCCGAGCTCCCTGATTGACACATAGATGATGTTTAACAATGCTATTATCTATACCTAGTATATCCTGATGAGTCTAAGCAGAGATGTCTTGATGTTCAGCCAAGAGATGTTTGAGCTTCTGTTTCAGACTAGGTTCCAAATTGGAGCCTATCTGAACCTTCTACTTGGTTTTCACCGGATCAAAGGCGATTAGCTCTAGCAGCTCTCCGGGCTTGGCTTGCTTGATGGCCTGTTCATCTCGAACTTCTTCATCCCATTGTGTTACAGGTGGTGGTGGTGCTAATTTAGCTGTAGCTTCACTATTTCCTGGATCTTCCTTAATGATGATGACTACCATTTGGCATATAGATTTAGCTCATGAGAATAACACTCATGGGCTAAGGTTTGCTCGCCTTTCACTTCTCCAATACCATTTCGAGTCGAGAACTTCATTTTCAAATGATACGTAGAAGTAACCACCTTTAGATGATTTAAAGCAGGACGCCCTATCATAGCATTATATGAGGAAGGGGCTTTGACCACCAAAAATTCAACCATGATCATTGAAGTCTTTGGTGCCTCGCCAGCCATAACAAGCAGGGTTATGACTCCTTCAGGCTGAATTATCTCACCGGCGAATCCTCTGAGAGATGTTGGGGCTCATCGTAGTCTGTCTGGCCCAATCCTCATTTTGTCAAAAGCCTCCCAATAGAGAATATCTGCTGAGCTTCCATTATCAACAATGATTCTTTTGGTTATGAAATTGGCAATTAATAGGGTTACTACTAAAGCATCATCATGAGGCTGCATCACTCCTTCATCTTGTTTGTCAAAAATGATTGGGAAATTCTCCGAAGGCTGTCTATCTCGGGTTGCCTCTGACGTGATGAAAATTTTTGCGTAGCGTGCTTCTCGTGCATATGCTTTCCTTGAAGCTGAGGTTTCCCCCCCTCTTGGCACTCCCCCAGCAATGGTTCGCATTTCACCCAAGGGTCTTCTCCCGTGGGACGAGTCTCGGGTTCTTCTTTCTCCTTTATCTTTATGAGGACTCGGGCTACGTTTACTGTTAAAATACCCCCCCTTTCTTTGCTGCTATCCTCTTTGTTCTTCATTTCTTCTCTTCAGGATCCTATAGTCCCGAGTATTGTGCCAAGTAGATTTATGATATTCACAATACATGTTCCTCGGTCGACGCTGGCATTGGTTGCAATGCTACCTCTCCTCAGGTTCTTTATCTACTGTCAAATTGTTGTGAAGGCATGGTTTGTACTGTGAGCTCCCTTGAGATTGTGAGCTTCCTTGGATATTCCGTCTCCTCGAGTCATTAGTACTTTTCTTTTTTTGCTGATGAGTTTGCTTCGGTTTGGTTAGTACGCTCTATTTCTTCCCGTCGAGGTTCTATGAGAGCTTGCAGGGTGTTTTCAGCATTTATGTAACCATCAGCCTTATCCATGAGTTTTGCTAAAGTGGCTAGAGTTCGTCGAGCTATCTCTGCTAAAAAAGGACTTTCTGGCCATACTCCACTCAGGAGAATAGCTAAAGTGATTTTCTCATCCTGATCACTTATTGTCATCAACTCCTTGTTGAATCGGGAAATGTATTTTTTGAGACTTTCCTAATTATTCTGTTTAACTGTGAGGAGGTAAGCAGTTGGCCGTTTTCTCTTTCGACTTCCTAAAAATTGAGTTATAAAAAGGCGAGTGAGATAGTCGAAGCTATCTATAGTGCCGGTCGGAACTGTTCCGAACCAAGTTCGTGCCACTCCTTTCAGGGTGAGTGGAAATGCTCTGCACACCACCCTATTAGGATAGCCATGTAAGCTTATGTGCGTCCTAAACGCCTCGATATGTTCATGCAGGTCTGTATTCCCATCTTAAAGTTCCATCTGAGGTGTTTGAAACTTAGGAGGCAGCGGCACTGTCATCACACTTGCACTGTAAGGAGTGCCCAGATTGTTGTGTAATTGCCCAGTGATGGAAAAGGCTTCTATATGCTTGGCTATGTTTTCATATTTGCCTTCCAATTCTTTGAGTTCCAGTTGCATTTTACACCTTTCTTCCTCCTCCTCCTCATGATTGGGCTCATTGGCCCGATGACATTCCGCGCATCTACTAACGGAAGGTTCTTCACGGGCCGTAAGTTCTTCATTATTCTTTTGTAACTTCTTGTTTTCTCTAATGAGCTCCTTTATTGTTTCTTCCATGACAGCTAGTCGCTCTTCCATCAAGCTGTATTTTAAACTGTGCAATTGTAATGTAACCGGTTTGTAGAGAACACAGAGTAGAATCCTATAGACGGCGCCACTGTTGATTTGTGTTTTGCAACCCTAAGTAACGTCCAGATTCCAAGCTAATTGATCTACACAGAAAAAAAATGGAGGATTGGGTCCTAGAACCCTTTGAATTCTTCAATGCTTTTGTTAGAGATAGAATTCATATAAATTCGTTTAAAGATAATGAACTGAAACTGTTTGTACGTATCTTTTTGTTCATGACAAACATTTTCTTTTATATGAGATGAGATACCAGTCTGATACACATGTCACCATTCGGGATTATAGGGGAGGATGTTAGTAAATCATCATCATTTTCCTTCCCCGTTATCTTGGGTCATTTATCATTTTTGTTTCTTTTAAATAATATCTTTCTTAGTATGATCATACTTGTGCGATCTATACTCATTCCGGATATTTATATCAATCAGTTTGCATTAAATGCGAGATGTCACATTCTCAAATATTAAATACCTTTAAGGGTTCTGATTATTACACTGTTCTTGCGATAGGGATAAGGGCAATGAATTTATTGAATTCACTGTGCTTACCTTAGAGGAATCAATTAGGAGAAATATAGTTAGACTGATTAGAATCGGAATCCAACTTTCTGTTTCAGATACTTCTTTCTTGATTCCTCCTAAAGTACCTTTGAGAAGAGGAGGCGGATGCCAAACCTTTTGGGGACCATTATTATTTTATAATTTGATTATCCCCTCATAGTGGGATCCTCGCTCCTTGGGCGCAAATAGGGCAACACTATCTTTGATTGTCCTCCAAATAGGGCTTCAATGAAATAAGACTCGAGTTGCATTTAAAAAGTAAGTTGGGCTTTTCATGTATGTCTTTTCTCTCTTTCTTCTCAATTGGTTCGGTAATGGTTTCACAGAATAATCATGCTCTTTCCTTTTTGGAGTATGTGATTATGTGTGGTTTTTGTGTTGTGCATGACCATGAGGGGGAACCAACACTGGGGTTTTTATTTTTTGAATTTTTCTTGTACCCATCAATTGTTTGATGGAATGACCAAGCAAAATAGACATTGTGTATGCTCGTATAAGAATCAAATTGGGTTTTCTAGTTTGCATACAAAAAATAGTTTAAGACTTTCTTATAGGTTTCAACTCGTTCATCATTCTACCAGGTTGACTTCAATTTTCCTACTTAGAATCTTACATGATAAAGGTAAATGTTGCTCTTATTTATGTTCATTAGATCATTAGTCAAAAGTCTATGTTTTATTCTTTCTGCATGTTATTTGCATACAAAAAAATAGTTTAGAACTTTATTATATTGAGGTAATGGAAGAAAAAATCGATATAACATCAATTGTGTGGCTCATTATGGTCACAGTTTCCAATTGTGTCAATGTCTCATTAAGTATTCAATTACTCTTTCATGATAATTACAGTTGACTTTGAGAACATATAATGATATTAGAGAGGCTTAAAACCTAACTAGACGAGTGCTTCTCATTGTGTTGTAAAAAAGGTTTAATTCCTTTAATTATAAAATGACAAATCACTTTTATGTTTGGTCAGTGTCGGCAAATCAATATCTGATCTAAAGAAGTTGTTTGTTCGCAATCCATGACATGTAGCTTCATCTTCAATGGCGGAAGCAACACAAAGGCACTTTGTTTTTATTTTTTCTCTGTTTTCTCCCAACCTTTATTTTTTTTTGCCAAGAACAAAGAGACACTTTGCTGCTTCTTAATCATGTTTTTTAACACTAAACACACGACATTAATATATATATAATATATATGCTTTTGTTGGGGAATCCGGCCGACCGACGGACAGTAAATACGAAGCCACGCAGTGGATGCAAATAAGAGAAATAAAACTAAAGACGGAGAACAGAAATGGACACCAGATATGAAGTAGTTCAGCTCAAACTGAACCTACATCCACTGTTGGGTCGGTCTAAATCACTATAATCAACAAAGATGTAGTACACTTCTTGGAGGTTACAAAACTCTCTCTCTGACAAGGCTCTCAAACCCTTTACAAGTAGGCTTTCACTGATCTATTGTTGCCTAGATGACTAACACAAGAGGGGGGTGAATTGAGTTGTATTTAAAAAAATAACAATTATAAATCAAATATATAATATAAAATATAAACAAAATATGAAATAACAATAAATATAAATAGTAAGAGTAAGAGAGAAGCAAACTCAGTATGTTAACGAGGTTCGGCCCCACTGCCTACGTCCTCGCCTCAAGCTACCTCTTGAGGATCTCCAAATCCACTATTCAATCTCTTTTAGGTGGAGATAGAAACCTATTACACCTTTGAGCAGCACCGCTCCAAAGAATCCGTGTAGAACACCCTCTACACTTCCAATCACCTTACACTTGGTGATTTAACTATTCCCCGTGTAGAACACATTCTACACTTCCAATCACCTCACACTTGGTGATTTAACTATTCCCCATGTAGAACACATTCTACATACACAAGGGTTATACACACCCTTTTACAAATACAAGAGTTGATAATAGGTAGACTATCAAAGTACACTCCTCAATGAGTGAGATAGAAACAATACAGCGCAACCTATATCTCTCTCAACAAGAATAAGAATTAAGGCTCAAAACTTTATAAAAGAGAGAATCAGAGCTTTGAAGAAATGATGCAAAACTTAGCAATAGATGTGTAAGCTCTTGTTGTGTATTTTGCAAAACTCAAGTGAGCTATTTATAGGCAAATGAGTTTTCAATTTCAAATTTGAAAAGATTCTCATGTCAAAAATATCATCATTCACTTTTCAAAAATTTCAAATCTAATCTTTTTACTTTTTGCATGTGACAAAATGAGCACACTTTACTTTTCAAAAATTTCAAATATAATCTTTTACTTTTTGCATATGACAAAAGGAGCATACTTTACTTTTCAAAATTTTCAAATAAAGACATCTACCTTTTGCATAAGTCAAGAAAAACATCTACTACTTTTAAAAATATTCAAATAAAACATGCACATGTGAAAGATGACAATCAATCATCTTAATATTTTCAAAATTCAAACCTTTAATCATATCATGCACATGTGAAAGATGACAATCAATCATCTTAATATTTTCAAAGTTCAAACCTTTAATCATGTCATGCACATGTGAAAGATGACACTCAATCATATTAATATTTTCAAAGTTCAAACCTTTAATCATGTCATGCACATGTGAAAGATGACAATCAATCATCTTTCAAATTTTTCAAATTTAATTTTCAAAATATTCATGAACATGTGGAAAATGTATTTTAATGCTTTATGATAAAATATTTATTTTGAGCCTTAATCCTAATTTCGAATTTTTAAGATATTTACAAAATTACTCTATGATTTTAATGTGAACTTGTTCCCTTCTTGCTCATGCTTGGTTCCTTGATGCGCTTGATTGTATTGTGTAGACAACTTGAGCTTGATACTCCTTTATTCTTTGAATTCATTTGTTATCATCAAAATCTATGTGTAAATTTACATGATCCTTAAAACCTTGAGACATTCTCACTCGAGCGAGACATTCTAGCTCGAGCGGAACACTATTCTAGACGGTGCTAACCCTAGTTCCTGGAAGCGATGCAACCCTAGGATTGATTCTCGCTCGAGCGGGAGGTTGAGCGAGAGTCGAGCGAAGTCTCTGCTTGGATCCAAAACTCTCCATTTGATGTCTCGCTTGAACGACTGTCGAGCGAGGGTCGAGCGAAGTTATGGGTTGAAAACTCCAAGTGTAATCTGATGTGCTTCATTCAAGCCACATCCCAACAGCTTTCTTGACAGGATTGCAGTAGTTACATGCACAAACAAGGGGATTGGTTTTGAACTATGCAGGCTGTTGGCTTTGAAAGGAATAATGGTGGTGTTGAAAACAAGAAATGAGAAAATGGGTTTTGAAGCTTTTGGAGAAGCTAAAGGAGTTTGGGCTCTCTAATCGTGTGGTTTTTTATCAGCTTGATGTGACTGACTCCGCTAGTATTACTTCTCTTGCAGATTTCATCAAAACCAGAATTGGGAAACTCGATATTATGTTTGTATTGGATTGACTCTGTTGTAATAGTTTTTAGCTGATATAGGACACATGTAAATAGATGTGTATTTCTCAATAGTTTTTGTATGCATTAACTGTAATGATAGTGTGTTAAGCCTGAGGTGGTCAATATTTTCTAGAAAAATGAAATGTGTTAAGCCTGGTTTGGTGTTTAAATCAGACATTTTGTTGAATTTGCAAACTGTAGTGGTTATGATATACAAAGGTATAGTGCACGTTTAAGTTTAGTAGGTCCCCCCCCCCTTCTCTTCCTCTCTTTATGGTTTACATTCACTACAAATCAGTAAACCATAAAAATAAAAGTAAAAATAAAGTGAGAAAAAGCAAATTCCTAGCTGCTTGGGATGAAATTAATATTGCATAGGATTGGAACAATCAAAAGCAATTTCGCAGGGATGGAAAAGCAATTATAAGATGCTGCCAAAAAATATTCTCAAGCCTTTGTCTAGTCACACCATGCTGCGAAGAAATATTGGCAAGTCTGGTTAATAACATCGCACACTAATATAATTTATCAGAATACTAAGATTGTTGGAATTAGATAGATATCCCCATGGAATTGCATTGCATCAATATTGTCACAAACAGATTGTTACAACTAAGAAAAGGTAAGTGTGCTATTGCAGCTACGCACACTAAAGCAACGTACGTATGAAGTAAGCAGCTTGGGATTTTGGATTACAAATAGAGCTAGTTTAGATACTAGTAGGATTGTTTATCTATACCTAGAATGATGACAGGAACCATTTCAACAAGACCCCTCATTTAAAAACAAAAAACAAAAAGAAGCTATTTTAACAATGACCATTAATAAGATTAGGCCTGAGCTAGAGACCAATGTACCACATCAACAAGTGTGATTAAGGATAGCAAAACTTTAGATGAAAAATGATAAATCCATCAGGGCTCTTCTCTTCAAACCACACATATAAAAGCTTTTATCAAGGTTATATCTGTTAGAATAATTTCATTTATGGGCTGTTATTGATTGCGTTTTTTATAAAAACGGGTTAGATGTAAATAGCTCATAATGATTTTTTGGTTAAACCCACTAAGTTAATGTGATCATTATGGGGTTTATTGCACCTTAATAAAATAGGAATTTATCCTATAATATAAATGTGGTTTATTGTATGTAGGCCTAGAAGTTTAAGGGTCTTATTTTTAAGACCCATTGGGTTATTGGAGTTTTTAATGGGAGGACTCCACATAAGACTTCTATAAATATATGGCTAGGTCCCCTCTCCTCTCTATGTATGTGTCCATTAGCTTGCCCCATTGATAGCTAATATTTTGTGAGGAGAAGGAGAGGAAGATTTGGCCACTAATATATTATTCGTAATATATTATTCTCAAGATGACTTCCGCAGGTATGATTTCTATTTATATAATATTTTTATTGATTATGATTCTTCTCTTTAGCATGTATTTATAATGTTTTACATTTGGTATCAGAGCCGGTCATGCTAAGATTAGAATCTTTTATCAGATATATATTTTTTTATTTTGTTGTTTTCGTTTGTTTCGAATCATTTTTTGCTTCCTCGTAATCTTCATTTTCATATTCGGTTGACTCAATATTTGATTCATTTACATTTATTTATTCCGAATCGTTTTCATATTTGGCCGCAGTCGTCTAATATCATTCTCATATCATTTTCATATTCGGTCGATCTTTTGACCACTGGATTGCTGGGTTTTGAACCCGTGAGAAAAACCGTTTAAATGCTCGTCTCCTTTCGACTCAATGAGCAAAACCAATGTGACCACTGGAACTCAACCCGTGCGCATCCATGGTCATAACCGTTTAAATTTGTTTTGTATTTTGTTATACATACCCATTATTTTAAAACACTATATATGTGTTTTTCGGGTGTTTATTTTATTTTCCCCTAAATTAATTTTAATTTTTGATCCAAGAATTACAAGGAATGGAGAAAATCCATTTGAAAACCCGTTAACCCGTTTCACAGACCCGCGACCCGTTTATGACCCGGCTAGAGGTAGGAGATAAGTTTTTCTCCGGTTTTGACAACGCCCACTCGCACCTAGTGGCGTGTGCGGCGCGTGCTCAGCCAAAAACAGTGTTTTTCTGTTGTTTCTTTTTCCAGTATTCATTCACTCGCCCTATTTCTTTTTTATATATTTTTTAAAAAATTTTGTACAATCATAAGACACTGTTTTATAATTTATAGCATTATTTACACGTTTTTCGAGGAGCTACAGTATACTAAAAATTATGATATATTTTTTGGTGAATGCTCAATGTCTTATAAGATCTGTGCATATATGTACTCTCTCTAAGCATGAATGTGGATGCATATTAATTTTGTAACATTGATAAACATTATTTTGTGAATATATGCTTAATCTGTTTATTTATTTAATTATTTTTTTTTTATTTTGTCTATCAATTTTTAAATTCTGATTCAGATTATGTCTAGTTAATGCTATGATTATCGTTTTGTGATTGAATTTTTCATGGGCATTATTATGATCCTTGTTTTTCCTTTATGAGAAATCTTTTGAATTTTTGTGGGTGGTAGCCGCCAAAGTGGTACACTCATTGTTTAAAAAAAAAAAAAAAAGAGTATTGCACACGATATCTTGCCCAAAGGTTTTATTGTGTGTGATATTTTGGAAATTATAAGAAGTAGTTAATGAGATTGCATTAGTCTAGAAATTTCCTTCTGCCTAAAGATGATGGTATTTCAAAAACTGATGTGATTTTATATAAGAGTACCTTATAGCATGTTGTTTAGTTAGCCTAAAGGTGACTTTACAATGATGCACCAAGGCTCTTATCAATATGTTTTAAGAGTACCTTATAGTATGTTGTTTAGTCAACCCAAAGGTGACTCTACAATGATACACCAAGGCTTTTATCTAAATAAAGCTCATATGGTTTCGAGCTTATTTTCGAGCTGTCTAATTAATAGCTCATATTAATTAGATAGATTTGTTATCATCCATTGACTGCATGCTTTTAGGTTTGGATGATATTTGAATAATATGTATTATTTCATATTTCCACAGTTTTGAGTGCCTCTTCTATTTCAAGTCAACTATCTGCTATTGAAACTTTGACTGGAAATAATTATGTGAGATGGAAAAGAGATGTAGAAATTGCACTTGGTCTTTTGGGTTTGGATTTTGCCTTAGAAGAGCAGCCTACAGAACCTACTGATAAAAGCACTGCTGAATATGTGGTTGAGTATCAAAAATGAGAAAGAGCTAATAGGCTTTGTTTAAAAATCATTAAACGGTCTATATCTGATTCCATTATGGGAGCGATTCCGGACAATGACAATGCTAAAAACTTTTTGGGTGCCATAGGACAAAGGTTTGTTGAATCTGATAAAGCTGAAACTGGAGATTTGATGGATAGACTAATGAGTATGAAATATGATGGTTCAAGTGGAGTTAGGGAATACATTATGAAAATGATACATATATCCTCTAAGTTAGAAGCCCTTAAAATTCCCATTGCAGAGCCTTTTCTGGTTTATCATGTTCTCAATAGCCTTCCTAGCCAGTTTAATCAGTTAAAGGTTGCTTATAATGCTCAACGGGATAAATGGGATTTAAATGATTTAATTGTTGTATGTGCCCAAGAGGAATATAGGATGCGTCGTGAGACTGTTGAAACTGTGCAGTTGGCTTTTCAGCCACAACAAAACAAGGGATCTTCTCGTAATCATAAGCATAAGTTTCAAAAGGGTAATAAGTTACATCGAAATGAGCACAATAAAAGGTTTGGAGGTCAGACTTCTGGTGGTTCTAAAGAAATTATAATGAAAAATGATCAGTGCAAGTTTTGCAAAAAGAAAGGACATTGGCAAAAGGATTGTCTTAAGTTTAAGGCATGGCTCGAGAAAAAGAAGAAGAAAAACTCGGCAGGTATCTCCTTGGCCTTAGTTTGTTTTGAGTCTTCTTTGGTTGATGTACCTTTAAACTCTTGGTGGATAGACTCAAGTGGAAGTATTCATATTGCAAATTCGTTGCAGGGGTTCGTAAGCAAAAGGAGGCCAAGTGAGAATGAAGTGAGCTTGTGTGTTGGGAATGGAGTTCATGTGAAGGTCGAATTTATAGGAGTAATAAAATTGACTTTGGATTCTGGTTTTTCTCTTGTTTTGGAGAACACAGTTTTTGTACCGACAATGAGACAGAATTTGATTTCTATATCAAAACTTGATGATTCTGGTTTTTCTTTTAGGTTTGGCAATGGAAAAGTTGAATTGTTTTATGATTCTCGTCTGGTTGGAAATGGTCTCTTATGTGATGGTTTATATAGAATGTCTTTGAACTCTTTTGTTGAAGTCTCCTGTGTTACCAATGTAGCAAAGAAAAGACCTTTAATTCGTGAATCATCTTCTATGTTGTGGCACAAGAGATTAGGGCACATTTCAAAGGATAGAATGGAGAGATTGATAAAAGCTGAAATACTTCCCTCTCTAGATTTTTCAGATTTTAACACTTGTGTGGACTGTATAAGAGGAAAGTTGACTAAATCCACAAGGAAGGGTTCTACTAGGAGTGACAGTATTTTGGACTTAATACATACTGATATCAGTGGACCTTTACCTTCTACCATATGTGGAAATAAGTACTTCATAACTTTTATTGATGATTTCTCTCGATATGGATATGTCTATCTGATTAATGATAAATCTCTTGCTTTTGAGAAATTTAAGATATTCAAAACAGAAGTAGAGAAACAATGTGAGAAAAGTATTAAAGTTGTAAGATCTGACCGTGGTGGTGAATATTATGGGAAATATGATGAATCTGGTCAAAATATGGGTGATTTTGCAAAATTTTTACAAGGATGTGGAATAGTGCCTCAATACACTATGCCTGGGACACCCGAGCAAAATGTTGTTTCTGAAAGACGTAATCGGACTTTGAAAGATATGGTTAGGAGCATGATGAGCAGAACAAGTTTACCAGAATATCTATGGGGTGAAGCCTTGAAAACTACCATGTACATTTTAAACAGGGTTCCCAGTAAAGCGGTTTCAAAAACTCCTTTTGAATTGTGGACAGGCCGTAAACCAAGTTTAGCTCATTTCATAATTTGGGGATGTCCAGCTGAGATTAGGATTTATAATCCTCTTGAAAAGAAATTAGACCCAAAATCAACCCCTGGTTATTTTGTTGGGTATCCTGATAGATCAAAAGGATATAGGTTCTATTGTCCTAATCGTGGTACCAGAATTGTTGAGTCCATTACTGCTAAATTTTTGGAGAATGATATTGGTGACAGTAGCAGTTCTATGTTGAAAGAACTTCTTATTGAACCAGATCCAGTTATAGTTCCAGTTCCTGTTATACAGGATAGAGTTGTTTCTCAGCCAGTTGAAATTGTTAGTGAAGAATCTGGGCAACAAGGAGAACTTCCAACAGTGATTGAGTCAATTTCTGAGCCACAAGTGAGAAGATCACAAAGGGAAAGAAGATCTGCATTGCCTAATGATTACATTGTATATTTATCAGAGAGTGATTTTAATATTGGGCATATAGTTGATCCTGTTACTTTTAAGCAAGCCTTGACATGTCCTGAGTCAGATAAATGGTTAAGTGCTATGGAAGATAAAATGAATTCTATGGAGAAGAATAAAGTCTGGGAACTTGTTGAACTTCCTCCTGATGCTAAGCCTATAGACAATAAGTGGATTTTCAAAAGTAAACTGGACTCAAAAGGAAATGTTGAACGAAAGAAGGCAAGATTAGTTGCAAAAGGATTTACTCAGCGAGAGGGCATTGACTATACTGAAACATTTTCACCAGTTTCATCAAAAGATTCTTTTAGAATTATCATAGCACTTGTAGCACATTATGATTTGGAGCTTCATCAGATGGATATCAAGACAGCATTTTTGAATGGGGATCTTTATGAAGAGGTTTATATGAGACAACCTGAAGGTTTTATTGAGAAGGGAAAAGAAAACTTGGTATGTAAGTTAAATAAGTCTTTATATGGCCTCAAGCAAGCATCTCGACAGTGGTATTTGAAGTTTGATGAGATTGTAACTTCTCTTGGTTTTGTTGAAAATAAAGTTGACCAGTGCATATATCGAAAGACCAGTGGGAGGAATTTCATTTTTCTCATTCTATATATTGATGATATTTTGCTTGCTAGCAGTAACTTGGGATTACTTCATGAAACAAAGAAAATGTTATCTGCTAATTTTGAAATGAAAGATCTTGGAGAAGCCTCTTTTGTGCTTGGCATTGAAATTTGTCGTGATAGAGCTCGTGGTTTGTTGGGACTTTCTCAAAAAGCTTATATACGGCGTGTACTACAAAGGTTTGAAATGCAAAACTGTTCATCCGGTGATGTACCCATCATAAAAGGAGATAAGTTTAACAAAACTCAATGTCCTAGAAATGAGTTTGAAAAGAAATCTATGAAGAATATTCCGTATGCCAGTGCTGTAGGGAGTTTGATGTATGCTCAAGTTTGCACTAGACCAGATATTGCCTATGCAGTCAGTGTTCTTAGTAGGTTTCAGTCAAATCCGGGGCAAGAGCATTGGAAAGCAGCTAAGAAAGTTATGAGATATTTGAAGAAGACTGAATGTTATATGCTTACTTTCCAGCGTTCAAATCACCTTGTGGTGGTAGGCTACTCAGATTCTGATTTTGCTGAATGTCAAGATGATTTGAAATCAACTTCTGGTTATGTTTTTATGTTAGCTGGGGGTGCTATTTCTTGGAAAAGTGTTAAGCAAACTCTGGTGGCGTCTTCTACTATGCAAGCTAAATTTGTAGCATGCTATGGAGCTACTATCCAAGCTGTTTGGTTAAGAAATTTCATTTCTGGACTGAATGTTGTTGATTCTATCTCGAGGCCTATTACTATTTATTGTGATAATAGTGCAGCAGTGTTCTTTTCAAAGAATAATAAAAGCTCTAGTGGGTCCAAGCACATTGACATCAAGTATTTGGTGGTCAGAGATAGAGTTAAAGAAGGACAGACAAAGATAGAGAATATAAATACAGAGGAGATGATTGCAGATCCTTTGACTAAGGGACTTGCTCCTAAAGTTTTTAAAACACATGTTGCTAATATGGGTATTGTGGAAACTTTTGATGTTTTTGGTTAGTGGGAGTTACTTATGTAATAAGAACTACGTTTTGGCTTGATCCCTTTACGGGATACGTAGGCAACCCATATGTTATTAGGGTACAGCTTCTTTCAATAATAATATATATCTCCCTTATCCATAAACTATTTTTGAGCATGCATATGGCTTATGTCTTTTAATATTATTGAAATCTCGAGATACTATGGATAAAGACATAAGATGAGTTTTTTTTTTAAAAGACATGTGGCTTCATTTTTGAAGCATTATGAGGACTGATATGAATTAGCACAGCTTTTGATCACATTGGTGCTAAGTTCATACTACATACTACCACATTTGGTCGGAGGATGGGGATCCATGTCAATGAGGATATTAGCATTTGTAACTGTGGAGTGGTCTTACATCGTTTAAAGGGTGTAATGACTTCCATATTCAATGTTTATATTCTTGTTGGACCGGATCATGTTTTTCTAAGGTGCTATCATTTGAGCTATTTTTGTGGCCACCTATGTAGTCTAACCCGAGAGTTTTTTTTTTTTTTTTAATAATAACAAATTTTTATAGCAATCAATATTCGCCCAAGTGGGAGAATGTTAGAATAATTTCATTTATGGGCTGTTATTGATTGCGTTTTTTATAAAAACGAGTTATATGTAAATAGCTCATAATGATTTTTTGGTTAAACCCACTAAGTTAATGTGATCATTATGGGGTTTATTGCACCTTAATAAAATAGGAATTTATCCTATAATATAAATGTGGTTTATTGTATGTAGGCCTAGAAGTTCAAGGGTCTTATTTTTAAGACCCATTGGGTTATTGGAGTTTTTAATGGGAGGACTCCACATACGACTTCTATAAATATATGGCTAGGTCCCCTCTCCTCTCTATGTGTGTATCCATTAGCTTGCCCCATTGATAGCTAATATTTTGTGAGGAGAAGGAGAGGAAGATTTGGCCACTAATATATTATTCGTAATATATTATTCTCAAGATGACTTCCGCAGGTATGATTTCTATTTATATAATATTTTTATTGATTAAGATTCTTATCTTTAGCATGTATTTATAATGTTTTACAATATCTACATCCAATAAAATAAATAATCTAAGCACAAAAACCGTAGATGCCAAAAAAATTCGCAAAAAGATGAAAAAAAATCGATACCCAAAAGATAAATACCGAAAGCTCAATACTCCCTTTGGTTGTGACGATATGTAAAGACAAAAAATAATACTTGTTTTGAGTGTTAATACCAAAATAGATTACATAGACTCCTTGAGAGATACAAAAGATGGGCTACAAAACGAGGTAGATCTTGTATACAAATTGTAAAAAAAATAAAAGAAAAAAAAAATCAATGTTCAGAACAGTTCTTTGACGTCGAGGAAGCTTCATCGACGCCAAGGAAGGAGGCGCGCGCTGGAAAGAGGGGTAGGAGAAGAATTTGAAAAATAAAAGGGCGATCTGCTTTCAAATGGCGCGGGGATGGGTTTCTGGAGATTGTTTATAAAGATATAGTACAGTGCGTTTTTAGTTACTTAAAAAAAAAAAAACACACAGAAATTCCACCTAAGATGTGCTGTGTAGGCGGCTCTATATATAGTACTACTCGCGTACCTTCGGCCTGCAGACTCACAGATTACTAACAATTCATGATCATCTATATTCTTTGAAAGAAAATGATAAACACGTCGCATTTCATAATATTTTATACAATTTTAAAAATTATATTATAAAATTAACATATTTTATAATATATATTGTAAAATATGTGTCTCATTTTTCTTCTTTAAAAACTCTTTTAGGCCAAAACTAAAAAAAAAATAAAAATCACTTGCATATGTGATCTTATTTTTTCCGATCGGAAGGCTATTTATCGCTTCTGCCAACCCTCCGAAAGGCAGCCACGCGCTTTGCATACATTTTACATACACATTAATATACAGTACTACTACTGTTATACGTACGTAGCAGTTGAATTTGGATGTGAATTATGATCAAATCTCTATTTTTTTTAAAAAAATTAATCTTCATCATGAGTACTACTTCAATTTTATTCGCTCTCTCTTTATGTAAGTGTTATGAGTGGCCGGCCATATTGGAAGGTAGCTGCCATCCAATATTAGAGTGCTCGATGATCAAAGCTAATGCATCCTTTATCGATTCATTTTCACACGAAGCTGCATAGCTTAGCTAGATGATCTCATGTTTGCCCATTGATGGGAACCCTCAACCAATACTACAAGTAGTACTCCACCTATTTATAACTAATGCCCTACCTCGAACATGCAATGTCATGACAAACTATATAGTGGTCGGAAAACATGTATTACTATACTAGAAAAGTACACACAGCTAGAAGTAAATATTACCCGGCAAGCTAGGCATATGTACGAATATATTTACTAGTAGTGGAGCTACGTGCGAGGTATGTTTATTCTGTATTATTATAAAATAAATTGTTCAAAAATATAAATATCCAATATATAAGAAAAAAATTAAATTAAATGATGATAATATATAAGCTCATTCAAGTTGCAAGTTACTAATTCAAACAACAATAAGTTTAAGCAAACCATAGGTCCAAATAAGTTTGGAAAATAAAATATCATGTTTCAAATTCATATAATTACATGAATTTGTTTCTTAAAAGACTAAATATCATGGAATTGTTATCTTCGCCCTTAAAATGATAGTTAAAAAGTTTTTGAAATTATGCATCTAAAGGTGGTGTAAACATAATGTTGCAATGTTTTGAATATATGACAAATATTCTTGCATGAAATGATTTAGATTTTTTTTTTTTGATGGGTTATGAATTAGGAATTGAAGCATGATTATCAAAGATGTAGGAGCATATTAATATATATCATATAAAGTATGATGAACAAATATATATAAATATAGACTCTGTAGTGCTTGGGTCAAATAATAATTCTGTCAATACAAAAGAATGAACAAATTATATATGCATAGTGATGATTACAAGATGAATGAGTCGATTAAAACCATTAACCCTATCCATCTTAACCCCTTTTGCAGTACCTTTAAAGTAGGGAGAGGCTAGTATGAACTAATTATCCATTTCTTTCAAATAGTGATTTAACTCATTGCCAGTATTGGGTCAATCTCATTTTGAATTCTTCACTATAAGCAATTGATTAACTGGAACATGCAAATTGGGTGCTGGATATAGTAAAAATATAAATTTCAAAGATATTTTCTTTTGATGAGATGATGGTATGACTAAAAATTATCTTTCAATTCTACCAAATTCACACCAATCTCTTAACAACTCAACTGCTAAGAAAGAGATCACTACAAGAAAATAAGCTTTTTGCGATACCAGATTTTATTGTAAAAAGTATAAAAGAACATCGCAAAAATTTATTTTCAACAAAAATAGTCATTTTAGTCGCAACTGTTTGGTCACTAATGCTCATTTTTATTGTAGTGGATATTAGAAAGAGAAATGTAGTGGAAGATAAAACTAGGGAACCCATACTCATCCACAGCTTGGTAACTATATGGTGATCAACATTTACACCCAAAGTTTTATAGTATACTGCTCATAGATATTAATGGCTTTCACCAAAAAAATAAAAGAAAGAAAGAAATTCCAACTATTTCCAATTACATCTAAAATGACTGCATACATGTACACAATATATCTATGTGCGAAGCAATGACTTGGTAGTCAGGGTTGATAAAAGTTTCATATCTTATGCTTAATATTAACGTATATATAAAGTCAAATCTTATACTCTTCAATTCCTTAATTTATATATATGTAGAAAAATATTTGAATTGAGTATTTTGCTATAATATAGTATACAATACTTGCCTTTCTTTTCCTTTTGCCAGTATATGAGGTCAGATCATCCTTAAATATGTTAGCCAATAGAATTATCCATAACTAATGAATAATACGCAAAATCAAAGTATATCTTTAAAAGCAGAATATAGGAAATATTACAAATCTATTCATTGAATTTTCCACATGAACATGAGATCATCTGTAATTCATTATAATTAATCTTGTTCAATTGAGAAGAAAAACTCATGATAACTAGAGATCAAGATACGCATATAAAACCAATTAAAGACGTTATATGGATAACATATATAACGACAGACCTATGGAATGATTCTTTTAAAATTAAAATTCCTCAACACCTCTCCCATTACAGGAATGAAGGTTGAAGTAGAACTACAAGAAGAAAATGCCATTATCGTAAGAAAAATAAAAGCCTGATGTACTTTAAGTTTAATATGATTTGTTAGATTGAGCTACATGGCCATGAACGGCCACCAGGTGATATTAGTTTCGGAGGAACTGCAAAAAATTAAAGAAGGAAAATGAATGTTTGATATAAAAATCTAATATGATACTTACACAGCAATTGCTCAAGGCTCTCATTTTCTAAAAAAAGAATTGTAGAATTTATGCTATACCTTTCTTAGGTATTATTTTCTCTGTGACTGTCTGTGTTATAGGTTCGTATTTTGTAACTTTCTAATTTTCAAATCTGCTAATGTAGGTAGTATCATATTATTTATAAACATCATGTCAAGCTTTGTAGAGGTACTGATAAATTTGTTTGAGATCAACACTTATTCATGCTTCTTTGTGGTCATGGAAATTATTGATATCTGTCAACTTATTTGTAGATAAGCTTATAAATTGTTCTGTGTCATCACTATAAGAAAAATAAGTTTTCACGATCTTTTAATTGTGACCAAATAATTATTTACAGTCAAATTTAACTGTAAATAGTAATTTGACTGGAATTAACTCACTGTAAATAAGTAATTTTTTTTTGTAGTGCGTGCAAGATGTTTATATAAAAATCTAGTAATAAATCCATGAATGTCTCATGAGTTTTAGATGTTTGGGTTATTTACTGTCTGTTCCATTTTGTTTCCTACAGTTACATGGTGCCTTGATTTATGGCCGCTATTATTTATAAAAAGAACCTTTAAATGTTACGTCAGGCTGCATACGATGCAGATTAGTGGTTATGGTCCACAAACGGCTATTATTTATTTAAGTCACCTCTTGCTCTCTATCAGTCCAAAATTACTTTTTATTAGTGTTAGAAATAGATAGATTTTCTTGTTTTGTTGGAAGAACAACTCTACATCTATTACGTTGATTGGTAAACAAAATAGGTTTATACAAACCACAGGACAAGATTAATGCTGTATATATATGTGTGTGTGTGTGTGTGTGTGTGTTTTTCATAAAAAATGAACTTAAAAAGTGAATGAATATCTTAGGTATGATTTTCTGTTTCTGTCTATATATGTTATAGGTTCACATTTTATTTCATTCATATTTCTTCATCCCCAGTACTTGAATCAAAACACTCAATTATGCAAAAATATTTATCACACATCACAACAAACACCAAGATGCAAAATATTTATTAGAAAAAAAAGATGTACAAACAAATGCATAAATAGTTTTAAAAAAAAGACCCAGAATGAAAACTACAATAAAATATAGAAAAACATACCAGCAACTAAAATAAAGAAGAAGAACCCTCAATGTACAGCAGAAAATTTTTCTTTCGCTTTGGCAGCATAGTTTCAAAATTCTGCAATAGACACTAAAAAATCAGAAGATAGGAGAGGTTTCTGCCCTCCATCCCTCCTATCAACAAGCCAAAACACTTATAAAACATAAGACATGTATACGAAAAAAAGGTAGATAATTCAACAGCTTTTTTAAATCCTGAAAAAATTCGTCTTAATAGTGAGGTTACCCCCATGTATTATATTACTTCTTGATTTTAATCATAACAGATTTATACATAAATTCAAGAGAAATAGATGATGGTTCTTAATTTGGGTCCTTGGAAAGTTTCACTGCAAAATAAACTCTCATTTAGTAAACCTTTGCCTGTAAATAAAAAACAACATATAGCAAATTTTGTCAACATTATAATTAAAAAAAATTAAAAAATCAAAGATACTTAAAATGTAACTCCCTTTTTTGTGATATTAGTTAAATGTAACAATGATATTTAAAGAAATTAGCAAAATAAATTATAAAATTTTAACTGTAGACATTATAAGACTAGGGTTGCTGATAAAAAATATGACCAATAAGGAGTAACAAACTAAATTATATAAATTTATCATATTTACGTTTGGGTAGCAATATCAAAATGACATTGTCCAATATATTGTATTTCAACTAAAATATATTAGGTTTCTAAAATTATCATCCTGTTTTTTAACTCAACTGAAGTAAGTGAACCTGGTTTAACCTTTTAAATAAAGTAAATGATAAGTTTGGAAAGCTATTGATGGACAATAATTAGATGTAGAAATATTTATCGCAAAACAGTAAGACCAGCATGCTTATTATTGTTTAATTCACATTTCACTTCAAATACTTAAATTATAACCAATGATTTGAACTTTGTATCGTATTGGTCTGTATGGTAAAAAAAATTCATACCGGCCATGTAATCGATACACTAAATAGGTCTATTTTGTACTGGAGTAAATATCGAACGTACTAGTATGTACCGACTGTACAGGTCGAAATACCGGTTGTACCAGCTATATGTGTTTCGATTATATCGGATTTCAGCTTTTTACACATTTTTTTTCATTTTCTACTATTTTTTTTATCTCAATTTAAATTAGACTATTTACATATATAATTTATTCATATACTGACTATTATTTTAAAATATAATTTATATATATTTATATATATATAATTTATTTATGTATAGATTATTTCGAAATGGTACATAAAACGATGTTGATATCAAAATATTTTATTCCAGTATTTTGATCGATATGTCCACCGGTATAGTATTCAAAACCTTGATTAGAATATCAAATATACAAAAATATATATTACATATGACAATAAACATTAAGATGCATAAATATTTATCATAAAAAATAAGATGTATAAACAAATGCATAAATAAGAAAAAAAAAAGGTGGAATGAAAACCACAAAACACATATTAGCAACTAAATATTTCTACATCTTGATGGTGACTGGAGGCTATGGGTGGCGATCAGAGGGGATGCTACTAGTGGTGGCTAGAGGCTATGGGTGATAATGTATGGTGGCTTTGGTGAGAAACTCGCGTATGGCAATATGAGGGGGAGAAATCCATTTGAAACTCATTTTGGGTTATGCTGGCGTGCAATTGAGGGAGGAGCTGTCAATAGGTTTCGAAAGTGGGGGGTTACTCGCTAGAGCATGGGAAGCTGCTGAAGGTGGCAATGAGGTTGGGTGGTTGACGGTGAGGCCTAGTTGTAAGTTACTTGGAGGAGAAACTGAAGAGGAGAAACTCTTTGGAGTACTGTCATGCCCAAACTATCATGGGCATTGATGAAATAAAAATATTAAATAAAAATTATTATTCATTATTGTTCATACAAGATAGATTCTTTTTTAAGTATAAAGAGAAGAAATAAGTTTTGAAGAGGCTTGAGAAAACCCTAAAGTGCAAACTAGTGGAGTTTATTTATTCATTCATTCATTAATCAGGTGTCATGTATGCAGGGGAGCTACTTATAACTATAATTAAGATATATATATATATATATATTATGAAATAAGTTCGAAACAAATATCTTTTTTGAGCAATGATAGGAATTTCAATTTTGGAATCCCCACTTTTGTTTTTGATAATTTTTTTTTTAGTTTTTTTATATGATATTTTATTTACATGATTATTTTAACATTTTGAAATATTTTTTAAAAATATAAAAAAATTACAATATTATTTAAAAATATTTATATAAAATTACATAAAAAACCAAAAAAATAAAAATAAAATCAAGAACAAAAATAAGAATCTTAAAATAGGAATGCTAGCATTTTTCATTTTTTTTTTTTTGTGTGCTTATAACCGATCAAATATATTATATTATATCTATATCAAACTGCGAGCCTGCGAGTATGTCAATCAACATGATTATAAGTAAATTTTCCTTATGCCATATATATACCCACCCATCCAGTTAACGTTCTTAATTAATTCGTTTGTCATTTGTCTGACACTCATGAATTGACGTCAAGCTAGCTCAAAAACCAGCTTTGTCGAGACCATATATTGCGAAAGTAATTAACCACGTGATTAACTGAAGATCTTGAGAACAAATGTTACTGATTAATCTAATTATAAATTTATAATGCTTAATTCGCTGTGTGATCTGCAAGCTAGCTTTGATTCAAAAATTTTAAAAATAAAAAATATAAAAATATAAAAAAATAATAATCTGCAAGCTAGCTAGCTGCATTACTCGTCAGATCCAAGATGATCATGCGGCTAGTAGCTAGCTAGCTAGGTGATTAATCTACCATATTGCATGTCTCATTACTGCAGCATTAATTAACCTATATACCGCGTCATAATATATGCATAAAGAGTAGTGTTAAGTGCACAACAGGTCCATGCGTACACCCATTCATATAAATAGTATCTATAATATATATACACAGATAAAACAGATTAATAATGTTATCACAAATTTGATTTAGAAAATAAATTTATAAATTAATTAGATTTTTAACAAATTACATCACAATAAATTTAACTTATTTTATATAATCTCTTTATATAAAACAATATGGATTTTCAATTTTTTGTGATTTATTCCATAAATTAGTATACGTCTTTTTGCCGAGTTTTTATTATAGTATAATTCGATCTAATAAACTACTACTAAAATAAATTGTGTTAGCATTGTGCTGAAAAACTTAAAGTTAAACAAAATAAAAAATTATATAAAAATATTATATCATTTGAAAAATATAAATCTCAAAACATGATATGCTTAAATTTTATATTAGATTAAAAAATTAATCTAATAATATTCTTAAATTCCAATCAATGGCATAGAGATGCCTTTCCTTATCCAATTAAGAGCTAATTCATGGCAAATCCACACCAAGCCAACCATCTAATTAAAAGCGACTGAGAAAATACATCAAATGTTTTAAAAGAGTATTAATAGAAATTTCAAATTTTCTTAAAAATAACCTATTAAAAAAAATTCTTAAGAATAGTTCAAACTAACAAATATCAGGAAATAAAAAATACCAAACACAAAAGTTTTGATGATACGACATATTATAATAATAATGGTCGGTGACATATGAGATTTTATAAAATATATTATTTGAAAATGAGAAGTTTTCGTTTTTTATAATGTTCTAATAGGTTTGTAATTATATTATTGATTAATTTTTTTAAAATATAGATAATGTGACTTTAGCTTTATATTATAGTATTACAAATAGTATTAGACCACAACTCCAACTAAAAATATAGGACTTTAAATTACTTATGATAGACTATCTTGATGAAAAAGTCATAAATTTAAGAGAAAAAATTGTGATATATCTCATATAATAAAGATAAGAGTAGATAATAGATGAAACATTATATTACTTAAAAATGATAAGAACTTTTTATTCTTTCTAATGTTTTAATGAATCTAATTGTATTATTAATTAATTATTTTGAAGTATAAAATTTAAAATTGATAAAAATAAAAAATAAATTAAAATTAAAGAAAAACTTACAAAATAAATATAAAGTACTTAATAATTAAAATAGAAAATAGGCTAAAACAACTTAATAATAAAATGAATTCAAAAGACTGGAAGTACTACAACTGATACACGCGAGCCACCTCCTTGCGGTTTCCCGATCACATATCGGCCATCTCTATTGTGGCCGACCATGCGCTTGACCAAGCTGGGAACCACAATGCTGCCTCCATATTGGTAGTTGTACCATTTTTCTTTCATTTTTTTTTCCCTATTTTATCGTAATTATTAAGTTTATAAATTTAGTTTGAGACTATATTTTTCGTTTTTACAAATTTTTAGTTGATATTTTATTTTTGCTTTTTAAAGATTATTTTACGTTTTTTTTTTTATTGTTTTAGTTTCTCGGTTGTTTTAATTTTTAAACTTTGGCTTTTTCAGATTTTTTATTTTTTAAAGAGGGACAGGACCATTATTTTTTATTTTTTAAAAGCTTTCATATATTTATAACTATTTTTAAGTGTACAACTGATGTTGCCATGTCAGCTTCTGATTATTGACCCTGGATGACAATTTTCTCTTTTATAAAGTTAAGAGCACTCTTAATAAATTTTTCATTTTATTTTTAAAATATATTATTCTTTAATTTTATATATTGACTTTTATAATATATCATCTACCAATTTATCTATTTTTTTTCTATATTATTTAAATATTATTTTATTCTTTTTAAAAAATTCTTTTATACTAATAAATTTATAATATCTATATATCTTTTTATATTTACATTATATTATTATATATAATATAAGGGAATTCAGTCCTATATACATATTATAAAAATATATAAGCTAAATAAAAATTAAAAATAAAATCAAAATCAAAATATGAAAAAATTGAATTAATACTATATTCAAGATATTTTTTAGAAAAAATAAAATATGTGTTTTAAATGATGCACAATAAAAGAATTCATATTAAAATGTAAAAATAAGTAGAAATGAAGGAGTGAATGACATGTAAACAATTAACAAATTGTTTGAAGGATGAATAATAACTAATTACATACAAGGATTACTATAGCAATTTGTATTTTACATATTTTTTAATATAACCGGATAGAGTTCACTTTATGAACAATTATTTAAATAATTTATATTTTTTGTATTATATATAAGTAATTGAAAGGGTTCTTTAAGAAGAGACGGTTAAATGAGCTTTTAAAATAGAGCTATGCTAGAGATAAATCATATTTATTGCATTCTATCTCACATATTATTTTTCATATGCATGTGATTTATTTCTATCATTTTACTTTAAAATATATAAGTGGAAAGTAAAAACTTAGTAAATTTTTATTAACAAATGATTAATATGATGAAGTTAAAGTAGATAATAAAAACTATGTTAGATTTTTTTTTTTCTAAATTCGTTGCCTTAGTAATACTAATTAATGTGACATAGTTTTTGTAGATTTTTTTAGTCATTGATTTAAAGAAAAAAAATTAATTAAAATAGAACATGTTAGTTGGCATTAATAATGAGTAAGGAAGCATTTTCCTATATAAAAATAGATTCTAAACAGAGGTGAAGGGAGAAAGATAAAAACAGGGCCCATTTTTTCTGGTCCGGCTGAACGACCTAGCTAGTTGCTCTCCACATTATGGTGATCCTTATTTGTAGAAGAAGCAAACCCATCAAACAAGCGTTTTGGTATCCTCCATTGAAAATGGGGAAGAGCTTTCTTCTTGCTGTTCTCCTCTCTATTATTTCCACTCAAGTTGCTTTTTCTGTGAGTGTTGGTGTTGGTATCGGTATTGGCAATGTAGATAGTGGTGGTGGCGGTGGCGGTGGCGGTGGTGGAGGCGTTTGGGTTGGTGGTGGGATCAACAGCCCAGGGCCATCTGTTTCTGGGTCTTCGGTTCCAAACCTCCAGAGAGCTTACACTGCTCTCCAGGCATGGAAATCTGCAATAAAAGATGACCCATTTAAGATTTTAGACACTTGGGTTGGCTCTGATGTCTGTTCTTACAAAGGAGTCTTTTGTGTAGAGTCTCAAGATGAAATGGATGCCCCAAATCGCCCTGTTGTTGCAGGTATAGATCTCAACCATGCAAATCTTCAAGGCACTCTCGTCAAGGAGCTCTCTTTCCTCACTGATATCTCTCTTCTCCACCTCAACAGCAACAGATTTTCAGGCACAATTCCTAACACTTTTAGAGATCTCTCATCACTTCAAGAGTTAGACCTTAGTAATAATCTCTTCTCAGGTCCTTTCCCTTTAATCACTTTATACATTCCAAACCTCATTTACTTGGACCTCCGTTTCAACACATTCTCAGGCCCCATTCCTGAAGATCTCTTCAACAAGAACTTAGATGCAATCTTTCTCAATAACAACCAATTTGAAGACCAACTTCCTCAAAATATGGGGAACTCTCCAGCATCTGTGATAAATTTAGCTAATAACAAGTTCAGTGGAAACCTCCCAACAAGTCTTGGTTTCATGGGGTCTAAACTTAAGGAGATATTGTTTCTCAATAACCAATTAACAGGTTGCATTCCTCAGGGAGTTGGGCTTTTTACAGGCATGCAAGTTTTTGATGCAAGCTACAATTCATTGATGGGTCATCTGCCAGATACCTTATCTTGTCTTGAAAATATTGAGGTACTCAATTTGGGACACAATGAGCTATCTGGGGTTCTCCCTGATCCTCTTTGTTCTCTAAAAAGCCTTGTGAATCTCACTGTTGCCCACAATTTCTTTTCTGGGTTCAGCCAACAGTGTTCCAACCTGTTCACCAGGAATGTGGGCTTTGATTTCTCGCTAAATTGTATCCCTGGGAGGGATCTGCAGAGACCTCGCCCAGAATGTTCTTTGATTCCAGGAATTGATTTGAATTGTCTGAGAATCCCTTCTGCAAATCCTCTTGTTTGTGGTTCATCGCTTCATTAGTTGCCTCATCTCCATCAGAGTAGAATTACAGGTGCTGATGTTCCCGTGCGTACAACAGGTTGGTGATGGCTGTCTGATTATTAAATACCAGCAATTAATAATTGGAGCAGCTTCCTGATTTATTTCCTCATTAAATTAGCTCATCTAACTTGTCATTTATCATGTCTTTCTTAAACGGATTGGACGTGTCCAGAAGTGCAGGTTGGAAGACTTTTTTCAGTATTTTCACTTTTTTGAGCTGGGGCTGCCCAGCTGCTGGGCTTCCCCCAATATTTTTACTTTTTTTTTTCTTTTGACAAAATCCACCGTCAATATGGGACTGATTTTTTAGTAGTTATTTCCCCATATTTTTGTTTTTATTGATTGCAATATATTAACTTGTTTTGGGTATGGGATTCCTCTTCCCCGCTATTTGCACTTCCATCCCATTGCTATCAATCTATCAACATATGAATTTGTTATTTAAAACATAAAAATTGAACTAAAGGTTGATAAAGATTACAACGTCAAGATGGAGACCTTACAAAAGCTCAGGCCTTGCGAACTTGCACTCTCTAGGTATGCATGCTAGAAAAGGACTAATATCAGAAGTCAGAACCCACTGGGGATTCCACAAAAACATCGCGTGCGCGGTGCGCACATCCTGCGCATAAAAAGCTGTACTCCCTAAATGTCTTGAAAATCATGATGGCATGGTAGATGTGCTAATCCCCCTTGTTAAAGTTTGAATAATTTTTGGCAGGGGCAGCCGGAATATAAACAGCCCCCACTGTTAAAGTTTAGACAAATTTTAGCGGTTCCTCTCCATGGAATGCTACACAACAACAGTCAACTTTTAGACAAGTTGATGACTGAATGAAATGAGATAAAATTTTATAAGTAATAAGAAAATAATTTGTGAGTATTAGTTAGGTAGCTTGAAATAATATTTTATGAAGGTTTAGAAAAAGAAAGGATATTTGAATAAAAAAAATTATAAAATTAAATATTATTTTTATTTGAAGATTTAAAAATTGAATTTTTTTTAATTTTTTGTTAGTTTGAGAAAGTTAAAATTATTGGTTCGGAAAAATTGTAATGATTAGTTTGGAAATATTTGTGTCTAAGTGATATTTTGGAATAAGATAAGATGAGATGTGATGATATGAGATTAAATGAAAATCTTGATGCAACATTGACTTATTGAAAATCATAAAATGCCATCATAAGGTGCATAAATTTGTGCAATCATGGTAAGTTACAAATAACTCAATATCTTCAGAACATTTGAGTTGAGGATTTGCAGCAGACAATTGTTCTCAAAGATTATTAACTTGAGAATTGGAATCAGCAATGGACTGACTTGATTTTTGACAAATCTGAAAAAAACTTAGTCTTAAGCTAGAATTATAACGAAACATCATGAGTGCAGTTGTGTCATCTAACAAGAAAATTCCAAGTAGTTGTAGCATTAACAAGCTTGAAAAGCAGGCTATGGATGAATGCAATAGAAGTATTGATAATCCAAGTCAAGATTTTATAATGAATATCATATCAATCTTTAAGTTGGCATGCAAACACATTAAAACTTACCATTTTTTTGCTTGGTTGCAGGGATATTGACAAAAACATAGAACGACAATTTTCGTCATCTAAAAAAGATTTCCATATTTTGAACCCATATATTATAATTAAAGCTATCTAAAATATTATCAATAGGATGAACAATAATGTCAAAGTTGGGAAAGAAGTGAGACATGCAATTGGAGGGTTTTTTTTTTTTTTTTAAATTTGTCGACGATCAATTGGTCGCTGATGGGCATAATCAAATGGGCCGAAACAAATGGCTGGGTTGACTTGGAGCAAATGGGCCGAAAAAATATAGGACTCCTGGAACATAGGCACGGGTGAGGCACGTGGCACGATGCGCAGACGATTGGGGCTTCGTGTGGGTGTGGAACAAAGAAACACTAATGAAATAACTTGCACGAGTAGGAAAATCAAAGTAGTGGCTGTGGTGCCATGTTGATACAAAGAGTTCTGAAAAATCATATGATCATATATTTTTGTGTATATCAAATTATATAAAGAAGACTTATATATAGTGGAATCTGGTTAAAGTAAATAAAAATATATAGCAAAGGAAATATTTTAACATAACATAATTACAACCAATTATGGATCAATTAAAGATATGATCTAATATTTTAAATATATTTTAAGATACACATATTTATATGAACACTCTACATACCTGGCGACAACTTTGATAATTTTGAAGTATAATGATCACTACAATACATTATCAATTCAACTATACATAAAGTCCAAGTTTGACATCATGGATTATTAGTGTGACAGTGTCTACTCGAATGGTTGTTAGAAGCGAGAACTCTAGTGCATCCAGCTTTAGAGGTGCTTGATGGTTGTCATAATAGGGATGTTGGCTTGGCATGCTCTCAACAACAAAAGGACAAACCACTTGGAGCATTCACATTAGGATGATAAAACGTTTTGCCACATCTTACTCTAAAATTATTTTTCAATATTTTAATTACTCGTATTTTCAAAACATCCTATGCGTCTCATTCTCTATTACTTACTTATTCTATTAAAATAATTTTTTCTATTCTTTTTAATTCACATCACATACATCTCTTTACAATTCTAGCTAACTACCCAATGTTTTGTCTTTTTTTTTTTCCTTCTGTTTTGAGTTATTGATCCATGCGAGTATTGTAAACAAAAGTTTAAATTATTTTTGAGTGAGTAAGATAAATATTTTAAGAATACTTTCTTCTTTTTTTTTTTTTCAAAATTCGCATTTTTCAATAGTAATATTTTCTAACGGTAAAATCTTCAACGATAATAATTTTTGTACTTCTCCTAATAGTAATAATTGTGTCATTTTCCTAAAAGTCATATTTTCAAAGATTGTTTTGATGTACAAAATAAGAGCACTTGTTCTTTCATTGACATCCATAGCAACCAAAGTTTCATTTGAGATTAAAGAGAAAATTACTTTCATTTCAGTCTCATTCTTCACTTCGCACTTTCTTAACTCGTTCTTTATTTCATAAATTGCTTCTTCACTTAGTCTCTAAATATGAGTTGGAGATAGTTTTCGACAAAGATGGAGGATCGACATTTACTCGTGGTGGTACTCGTTGACGAATGATGAAAGTACATTCGCTGTGATCATATTTACAAGGGCACGAAGGACTTTTTTTATGTGATTATTTTGCAAAATCACCAACATATCCCTCCAATATATTTTTGATCAAGATTTCGTATAAATTAAATCTCCTAAAACTGTTCATGATATTTCAAAGAACGGGACACTAAACGATTTGCTAAAATTGTATGTGTTCTCCTTTTCTTTATATTTAAAATAAGGTAGCGGCTTATGAATCGTACTTCATCCAAAAAAGAGAGAATATTATAAGATTTAGTCTATTTTCCTTTCAAAAGATAAGTGGTTTTCTTAGAAATGTTTGCATATGGTGTAGAAAGGAATGATATTGGGATAGCTTTATTTGCAATGAGTAGAAAGGAAATGGGTATTTTTTATGCAGATGATATTGAAGTTTTGACATTTTTGAGAGGATTACAGATGATACTCCTTATAGATTTTTCTAGGTGGTTGATTTTGGAAGGTGATTTTTCACTTGAGATTAATGCATTTAAGTCTAAGTAATCAAATTTTTCGACATAAGGGTCTCTAATTATGGAAATTCAGCATCTTCTCCAAAAATTTCTAGATAGTAAAATTTCACATGTTAAAAGACAAAGTAATGAAGCTGCATATTTGTTTGCAAGACATACTCACAACGTTTATGATATTGCTCAATAATGGCATACTTGTCCTAATGTTGTTAAAATTGGAGTATTGTTGTATGTTGATAGGTAATTTATTTATTTATGCTTGGTATATGTTAGTTTGTCACTATACATGTTAGTGTACCTTGTTCTTGATTATTCTCTTTTTTTTAAGCTGTTCTTGATTATTCAAGTAGGAATAAAGTGTGCCTTTTATAAAAAGAAAATAATAATTACTAGTTATTAGTTTATGGATTTTAGGTCCCGTTTGTATTTGAAGACGAGACAAGATCGTCTTAACTCATTTCATACTCATTATTATATTTTTTATATTTTCATATAAAATACAAATCTTAATACAATTTTTTAAAATTTTAATATAACTTTTTTCTTTTTAAAGTCAAATTTTTAAAATTTTAAAATAATAATAATATTAAAAAATAAATTCAATTCAACTTATTTTCGCTTAAAAAAAAAAGAAAAAGAGTGTTAACATTCCTTAAAAAAAAAAAAAAAAAGCTGTTTATTCCCGGTCCAATTTCTGTATTTCCCAGCCCAGTACCAATTACCCATACCACCATTAAACGGGTCGCACGTGCGAGCACGAAGAAACTCAATCGCAATCCAGTAACACGCAGAATCTTCTAGTTGCGTGTCGTATTTCTTTACTCTTTTCCTTTGTTGTCGAAGTTTTCCTCTGAATCAAATAGTTCAAAAGGGGATCTCAAATTTGAATTTGCTTCGTAACGGACAAGAAGAAAATCTGAATTAGCTTTCTGGTTAAGCAATGTCTTCTCCGGCCGAGTAATACTCTGTTCATCTCTTTTCCATTTATAAATTCGTAGCTTTTCTGTTTTATATGTTTGTTATTTTGCTGTTCTTTGTGCTAGATTTTGTCGATTCCTCGAGGGGATCCTTGGTTATAAGTCTTGTTTGTTGATTTGGTTATAATAAATGTCTTATATTGTAGTCGTAAATCGTTGTTGTCTTCGCCATATTGTACTTTGTTTCAACTTATGTTCCTCTTTATTTAGGTTTATACTATAGGTTTACTCTTTTGTTCATTTTTGTTGTTCCTTAGGGTGTTTTGTGTAAACTGTTTGGGCATAGTTGTGACCTTAACCTGAGTGGTTCTAATTAAAGTTCTTTATGGTGTGTGTGGAATCTATGTTCAAGTGTTTAGATGTAGGTTAATGCTAGTAGTGGAAAAGAGGTATGGAAAGCTTTGTATAATATGGAACCGAACCTGCATCAGCTGTGAATCTCACCTATATTAACTTTCTTTTCTCTTATCTAAAATTGTATACGGTTCGATAATCTCAAAAATTGGAGTTATTTGTGTTTGCTTTGTATTCTTGCAAACTGTTACTTGCTACCGAAAGAGACTTCTTCTGCTAAAGTATGGATGCGAACAGAAGTAGACTGAACAATCTATTGAGAGGTTATTTTCATATTTATTCACGTGAAATTAGCAGAGAAGTCAAAGGGGAAAGTAAAACAAAGGGTATATGTGATTTGCGTTGATGAGTTATAGGCTCTTCACTATCTTTGAGGTTTACTTTTGCTTGCCAAAGTATTCACTTGGTTACGCTCGTCATAATTGATAAAACAAACCTTTCGCCTCTAAGTTGGTCTTGCATATATCTTAGTACAAGGTTTCGGTGGCCATACATTACATTAGTTGGATTGCAGCATTTCCTAATTTTTGCAGGAGTCATGCTTTTTTAATGGGCTTAATTTGGGGAACAAATTAACGTGGTGATTTATTCTGTTATGAGAGTGGATCACCATGGGCACTAGTAGAATTATGTTCTATTGCTATGTTGGCCTCAAGCTTGAGCCCAAGGCTAGCAAATGTACTTGTAGTATTAACTGCACAGTATGATAGCTCTTTATACTTATTCTCCCTGCCCTTTGCTATCCACTTTGCTTGAATGGCTAGTCCCATAATAATTTATTTATTATCATTTTATTTGAAGATATTACATATGGCTGTAATGGTTCTTTTAACCGTTTTACCGTTTATTGTTCACTTTCTTGTCAGATATTATAAATCTCTTCCACCCATAACAAAGGCTTATGGGACCCTCTGTCTGTTGACAACCACTGCCTACCAGATTGGATTACTGGATCCTCGGGATATTGCGTTACTTTATAAACCGGTATTCATGCAATTTCAGGTATATCTTTTATCTTTGTTGCCTTGATAATTTACCACTAATTCTGCTGATATCTTCTATTCTTCATTCTTTGATCACGTTTGGGAACAAGTTTTTGAAAATCTTCTTGCTCAATCCACACTTTCTTACACCAAAACAATCCTAATCATGAAAACATATCACCTCTATTTCTATAACAAGCAAAAACCAAACCAACTTTCACAAAACTAAAAAACAAATGTTTTCTTTACAAACATATTTTTAAGGGTCTTTAACACCTTTCTAAACCTTGATAAAATATCTCTACAAAGCTTTCTCGATTCAGGAATATTTTAATGTATCCCACCAATTTCACAAAACTCCTTTATACCCATCTTTAAATGTTTTCTCAAAAGTCTCGGAAATGTTGAAAAAAGCCTTAATTCCGTACACCCCCTTAAAAATGTCTTTCATTTTCTTCATAGAATTTAATTTAATTTATACTCAATGCTATATAACTCTGCCAATTAAGCCCATCCATTGCCCCCTTTAAAAACAATAAAGAAGACAATCCTCAACGAGTCTCTAATTTTTAACCCACTCAAGCTTAAACCGAACAAACCCAACTAATTGCAGCAGTATTGTCATTACTACTTCCAGTGTGTCAATTGTATGTAATTCATAGTGTCTTAGATGACCTTAAGTGGAAAACAGGATTTGCTTGACTGTGTTTATTTGACATGCTATTGTTAATCACACTTTTTTCGATAAGTGTGTTCTTTAACAATCCTTACAAAAAAAGTGTGTTTTTTAACAATACTTATCGTGCAGCTGGTAGACAATTGCCTTGATATATATAGAAAATATAATTTGGTATATATGATGAACAAGTGAATGAATATTAATTATTCTCAAAATTCTTTTGATTCTGTGTTCTGCAATAGAAAAAGAAAATGCCATATTTATTATTCTGAATCCCATTCTCCCATTTAGGAGCTGCATAGAAATACAAAGTTTGAGCCCATGAATATGCACATAACAGGGGGACTGAAAAAATTCTTGTTCCAAGTAATTCAAATACTTTTGATCCTTTCTAAGGATATTATGTATGTATGACCTTTGAAATATTCCAATAATGCCAGGGAGTAAAATACTGAACTATTAAAAAAATATCCAAATCCTATAGTATGTTTTGTAATCTCCTCGGCCAATGAGCAGTTGATTTGAAGTTGCACTTGAAACCTGGCTTGCCCCCTTTTTAGTTTTTTCAAATGAGCCTTAAAAGTCTCTCACTCACTCTCTCTCTCTCTCTCTCTCTCTCTCTCTCATGCAGAGGGAATCTGGCTAAATATTTTACCCATCTCTCTTTATCAGATTTTGTTCTTGAGCCCTTCGATAATTAATACAACTTTGGTAACTTGGCGTTCATTTGTAGGTCTGGAGACTGATTACAAACTTCTTTTTCCTTGGAAAGTTCTCTATCAATTTTGGAATCCGCCTTTTAATGATGTAAGTACTTGTGACATGGAATTCTAAATAAGATGCAGAATTTCACCATGCAACTATCATTGCGAGTGTGAGAGCTTAGTGACCAGTTGATACGTGTGATGGGGTGTACTTTTCATGCACTTACAGTTTCAAGTGAATGATGAACTGCAGAGCTAGATATGGAGTTCAGCTTGAGAAAGTAATATTCGACAGGCGGACCGCAGATTTCTTGTGGATGATGATATTTGGGGCCTTTTCACTATTAGTATGTGAGATTATCTTCATCATTATCAGCTTTTTTATCTGTTAGTTGATTGTGGTCTTTGGCCTTTAAACTAAAGGCCTCTTTACTATACTGCACACAGTGATAAGCTGGCTTGACATCATGTGAGATGAAGAGTTGTAAAATTGAAATCATGAAAAATGAAAAGAATTTAATTTTACCCTTATTCCCCTCCCCCCTTTCAATTTTTTGTTGGGAGGGTGGGTCCTTCCAATTTGATCTTTGCCTTTCTGATGCCAACCAGCTTCAGAAGCATGTGGGTGAGCCTTGGCTGAGACAACCACCTCTCCATATGACATTATGTTTTCTACCATATTTTATATTTTTTTTAAATGCATGCACTAATGTTGTTATTTTTTTTTTTTTTGTGTGTTTATTCTCTTCTGTGATTTAGGTATTAGCAGCCATCCCCATACTTTGGACACCTCTCCTTGGAATATCACTTGTGTTCATGCTTCTCTATGTCTGGAGTAGAGAATTTCCGAATGCTCAAATCAGTATATATGGGCTTGTGACTCTTAAGGTAGGCCGACTGATATTCATTCAGAAACTTTCAATTGGGTGGCTTTGTCGTGTAAACTATCTGTTGGGGCTATGTCGTTCAATGTCTGATACTTGTGATACTTGTGAAACTGAAATCAATGTTATTTGGCGGCAGGCATTTTACTTACCATGGGCAATGCTTGCTTTGGACGTTATTTTCGGTTCACCACTTATTCCAGATCTACTGGGAATAATTGCAGGACATCTGTATTACTTCTTGACCGTTCTGCATCCACTTGCTGGTGGGAGAATCATACTAAAGACTCCAATGTGGGTGTATCCTTACATTCTTGGGCTATTCATATTTTTTAATGAAGTATGATCGATTGCAAAAAATAACTTGTCTTTAGGGCATAGAAAGAAGTTTATTAGTTTATCCAAGGTTCTTCCATAAAGGGTTTCTGCTTGTGTCCTAGTACATGGTCACACTGAACACTAGGGCAATGGATTAACTTACCAAAAATTGGAAAAACAAAAAGTAATGGATTGGTTAACGGTAGTACTAGATTGATTATGACTGTCGTACAGCAATTAATCTATTATAGCTTGGTTTCTCACATGAATTCTGTACTTTCTGCTAGTTTCCTTAACTTCACTTGCAGACATAAACTGGTTGCAAGGTGGCGGATAGGAGCTCCGCCAACAAGTGCCCAGCCTGAAAGGACAACCGGTGCAGCTTTCAGAGGGAGGTCTTATCGACTTAGCAGCGATTAATTCTGTTTCTTTACCGACGGAACAGATCATTTTCCATTGTTTCAAATTCTTTACCTTGCTTCACTTTTTGGATGCACAGTAACAAGCACAATAAGGGTTGAGCAAATGAAGTAAATGTTGTGCTTCAGCATTTATCCTATGTTGTTTGTTCCTTGCTCATATGCCTTCTAAAGGAGGTTTCTTGACATTCTTTTTGTCTTGTGGTGACATTCCTCTAGAGATATAATACGTTTCTCTGAGCAAAAGACAAAAGAGAGATATTTTGTAGAACAGGAAGGAAACCTGCCAAGTAGCAGTTGATGGAAAACCTTTTGGTCTATGCAATTTATTCCATTTCAATTTCAATTTCCTTCACAATGCCTTCTCCTTTTTTCTTAGTTGTCTTCAGGGAAGTTGAATCCAAGGAAAGGGGGAATATTCAAAATAGTTGAAACGATATTAACTAAAAAAGAATTATATTATACATCATAGTATCATACTTCCATCTTTTCTTCGGAGTAACTTCATTTTTGGTAAATACTTTTATTTTTCGAATAATATATATCTCAGATACACAAACGTGGAACAACATAACATTTTCGATAAAGACAACGGGAACTCCGAAAACTATGGTGACGTGAAAGGCACCAACGAAGTCAGAGCCCTCGACGTGTGCGTGTATATATAAAGATAAACAACGGAACTGCACCACCGCTACACACATACAAGAGAAGTGAAGAAGCTCGATCGAGAGAGAGAGAGAGGAAAATGTCGTGGCAAACTTACGTGGATGAGCATCTGATGTGCGATATTGATGGGCAGGGCCAGGGCCAGCACCTCGCTGCCGCTGCTATCGTCGGCCACGATGGCTCTGTCTGGGCTCAGAACTCTTCATTCCCCCAGGTCTCTCTCTTGTTGTTTACTTTTTGTGCTTGACTGTTGTTTGATCGGAACTGTGTTGGGTTTGGATTTCATTTTTGTTTTTAATGGGATTTGGTCCAATCTGGCTGCCCTGCTGCATATCGAGACTGGTGATTACTACGTGTTTTGCTGCTTCTTTTATTTCAGGCTTTGATCGTTGGCTCATTGGTTAATATTACAATGTGGTTTCCTTCTTTCTTCTGCCATTTGATCCGTTTTATTTGAGCCATCTCCGATCCATTCGTTAGTGATGGTTAATTGCATGCTCTGTTTTTTTTTCTTTCGTAATTGATATTTTCATTAGATTTATTGGAAAATGCTCGTTTGGATAGCCCTTTTGCATCCGTTTGTGTGAGTTTCCATCAATTATTTATTTCTTCATTTTTTTTTTTGGTTTTGTCATTTGGATATGTTGAACTTTTATCATCCATGGAAAGAACAACAAAAAAGTGTGCTCTTTCTATACATTAATTATTCACTTTGAATCACTTCTGATTCGTTTCATGTTTGTCTCGGTTGTTTATTTCCAGTTTAAGCCTCAGGAGATTACTGATATCTTAAAGGATTTTGATGAACCGGGTCATCTTGCTCCCACGGGCTTACACCTTGGAGGCACTAAATACATGGTAATCCAGGGAGAGCCTGGAGCTGTTATCCGTGGAAAGAAGGTGATAATATGCAGCTACATATGTACTTTATCTCTTCTGGGATTAATTCTTTGAATATTGTCAGAAGCTTTTGTACCAAGCTCTTTTGAGTTGATGCAAACCAAAAAAAGCAAAAGAAAGACAGAAAAACTTTGATCTTAATAAATATTTTTTAAGCGAATTTTTATTTGCAAACTGGTGTAGAGGCTGCACTTTCCACACCACTGACATAGCATAATTTTGTTTGCAATATTAATTTAAAAATCTAAATCTTACAAATCAAATGTTGCCAAATCAGCAGTGGGGATTTGTGTCCTCTGCCACGGCATCCACACTGGCTTGCAAGTAGAAGAACTTAGGCAATTTTATTCACGATTGCGCTGTCTCTCAACTTAAAAGAGTAAATATATTCATAATTCATTTTCTCATCATTCCAAAATGTGGTATTAGATGATAGGTTCGCAAGTAAAATATAATTAATAGACTCCAATCATTTAATGTTACATCATGAGATGATGAAAGAATGATAAGAATTGGGATGATGAGTGGCATTACTTTTTTTTTAAATATAATTTTTAAGAAGGGGGATTGAAGGTATTGGCACTTGATTCCTAGGAATCCCTTGTAACAAGGGGCAAATGCCATTTGGCTGCAAGGCCATTGAATTTTTAAATATCATTGCTCAGTGTAAGGAGGTTTACAATGTTTGATGAATGGTGATGGGTGATTTAGACCAAATGTGGTTCAGTAGCCTCATTCTGTTTCTGTACAATCTTCATAATATTTGGAGTTCTCGTCTTTGTTAACCACTTTGAGTGGTCTTTGTTTTGTGTGTCTATTCTTTCTTTCTTTCTTTTCTTTTCGTTTTCCATTGAAAGCCCTTCTGTATTATGTTGGTAGGGATCTGGAGGTATCACCATAAAAAAGACTAGCCAAGCTCTAGTTTTTGGCATCTATGAAGAACCTGTGACACCAGGACAGTGCAACATGGTTGTTGAGAGGTTGGGGGATTACCTTATTGAGCAGGGCCTGTAGGCCAAGGTAAATCATCATTTCAGGACTTCTTTTGGGTTTCAAATTATTTTCTACTTTCTTTTCTTCCCTTTTGATTTCGGTTCCAGGTTTGCATCTTCATTGAAATCCTAAAATTGGCGGTGAAGACATTGCAGACAATAACCATGTGAGAACTAAGATATTTGTTCTGTGTTAAGGATATTCAAATTGCACTACCTTTATATTCTATAGAATGTTTGTGTAATCCTGCTGGATCTTTGTGGTCTTTCATCATCTTCATTTTTCTCAATTATGTTTCGAGTGGTCGTGTCTTTGATGAAATGAAGTTTTGTCGTGGTTATTCGGCATCTCAAAGTGTAGTATACAAAGGTTGTCATCTTATTTTCGTGTCTGTTATATGCGGAGACGCACTTAATCTCAGAGCATTAACAGTCACACGAGTTAGTAGTTACAACTTGCGAGAAGTTTCCTAGATGTTAGAGAGAGTCGAGCAGCTTATCTCGCAGCATGATTCCTGAGCATATCCATCTCAAGCTGCTAGTCATTGTTGTTTTTTGTGCCTTCCAACTCCGTATCTTTTCAGACTTCAGCACGTCGTATGCAATGCATTTTCCCTTGGCCTTTCTGCAAAATCAAGTCTTACGTCCTTTAATTTGTATCCCGTTGTCTTCCATTTTAATATAATGGAGAAAATAAATGTTTTAGTCATAAAGAAATTCAATTCAGAAATTAACATAATTTGATGTAGTAAATTAAATTGTACAATTTTTACTGTTAAAAATAGATATAAAGTTTCATATAAAATTATGTCAATTTATAAATTTATTTTTGTGAAATCTCTTTGTAGTTATAGTTATTTATAGAAATAATTTATACAAGCTTCAAATAAACAAGTCTCGAGTAGGTATTTATAAAAAAGTAGATCTCATATTGAAAAAGTGTAAAAAAAAAAGTTTTTTTAAGAGGATCCACATTTTTTTTTTTTTTTTATAAAAGACCGGTGCAAAAATTAATTTATTAGAGACTTGTATCCAATATTACTTTTTAAAAAATATATATAAATGTGACATGCAAATGCAAACATTACTAAATCTAGCTGTATATACAGATATTAGAGTTGGAACTTGGGTCTAATGCTTAAAGATGATTTTTCTAGAAACAAAGAGGAACTAGGACAATAGTCAAGTGGAGTTCGAGCTAACATATGATGTTTGAACTTAGCTTGTTTACATATGTAGCGAGTTTGGATTCGACTCGTTTATAAGCTGAATCTTTATAGTCAGTTAACGAATTCGAGCTCGAAATCATAGAATTTTTTTTCCAAAATAAATTAGAGAATTAAATAAATTAGAAAATAGACTGATACCCTAAATTAAAAAATGCAAAATAAAGAACTAACAACCTGATAGACTAATAAAGAATTAACAAAAAATACAAATTAAGAAATAAGAATTAACAAAATTACACAAGTATAAGATATATTATGACATTTGACTTGCCCCTAAATCCCCAAAAACTTGCCGCTCAAAGAATTAATACAAGTATCGAATGGTGCTTTAGTAGTAATGCAGATATAAAATAAAACAAAATAAGAAGTTAACAAAAAAATATAAAGCATATCATCAAGCCTTCAGGTGGAGTAAACCAAAAAAAAACTGAAGTATCGAATAGAGTCAAATTCCTTTAACAAATAGCAAATTACAGATACACTGATACATATAATTAAGCTAATTATTAATCTCTTGCATAATTATTCAAGTATTTTAAACTTAGATTACATTTGGACAGTGAAAAGTATTAAGAAGAATTGAAAAAAGTTATGAATAGAGTTTGGAATGAGTTGGTCAATCTTATTGAGAGTAGTTTAAGTTATTTGAATGTATGAAGTATGTTGAATTGTTGGCTTTTGAATAGGAAGATAAAATAGATAGAAAAATGAGGGAGAGAAGCTACATTCAGTGTACTCTCTCATCACATGAACAGTACATGCATGAACACTTAGGGGGAGTGCCCTGAGTGTGGCTACTCCCCAATATTGCCCAAAAAAATATAAGTCCTATCAATGATTGATTTTATTATTAATGATGGTAAAATAATTATTTTATTTATATGTTGATGTGATAAATAGAATAATGAATATGGGCAATAATTTCCAACATCTTAAAAAAGTAATTTTGCACAACAGATTTAAAAAAAAACAATTATTTATATCAAATTGGTGAAAATCAATCTTTGGCTATATATTATTTTTGTAAACTCACATTGCGTTCTTTTGCATTTTTTTGCCTCCTAAATTGATTAGCCATTGAGAGAACGCTCTATTATTTTGTTATCGTAGAATTTGGTCAGAAATTAAACGATTGAATAATGTACAATATGAAATAGTATTTTCAAATTTTAAGGTAAGGTATTTTTTTCAAATATTTACCACTAGCTTTCAGTCCTTGTCAAAGTCAAATAAAAAAAAATCAATCTTTTAACAATTGAAATTAGTACTTGGCAACTTGCCATAATAAAACTATACTTGTGTCATAGTCTCAATCATAATTGCCAGTCACACGAGTCAATCTCTTTCCTCGTACGTCCATGCATGTATTAAAAATATGTCTTAAAATGTATTATAGTTTATAGTTTTTTATCCGAAACCTAGAAAAATAAATACATTCATAATAAATTTTATAAGACTTCATAGTTAAGTAGAAATAAATTCAAAATCCGACCAATTTAAATTTGATCAATTATTGTTTTCTCACAAAGATAAGCGGATGTATATTAATAACAAAATGTTATGTCAATATTTTAATTTATTGTGCATATGTAAAAAGTTAATTGAATATTTGAAAAATATTTTCACGTGTAATGGAAATACGATGGATATATTATTCTGCCACAACTCTATAAACATAAAGGCATTTTTGTCGTTATATGGGTTTGTTATGGAATTGTTGTTTAACAATGTTATTCATCTTGCAAAGAATAACACTACTGCAAATTTGATCGTCAAATGACACTTTTAATGGGGTTTTAATTTATGCTTTCTGATCTTGGATTTTTAATCCTTAGTTGACCCTGCAAAAACTAATTAATCTCTCTTACATTTTTGTGAGGGGCGTATAATCTTTCTTCTAAGTTCTGAGAGATCTAAGAAAACATATTGTTAATTTAAATGTTCAATTGCAAATCGCTGATATTATTAATTGATTTCAAGTAGATTCTACTCCTCTCCATTTATCTGAGAGTATGGTGGACCATTAGTCAATTATGCAGATGGAGTCTATGATACATACATTAATCATCATATTATTGTACAAGAAGGTAAGTTGTGGGCTGCAATTGTTCTAGTAGACCACCATTTTCTATAAACAATACTAATATTTAATCCATATGCTATTTATTTGGCAGACTGTCGTGAAAGTATTATGAATCCAACCATGACAATTGTGATAATAAGGGCTGGCGACAAAAATATTCAGGATAGCTTGAAACTGCACTAGCAAGGGCACACCTAATCGTATAATTTTCATTTGTGTATCTATGTATTTAAAATAAGGGTTAATTGCACTTTGCTCCTCCTACTTTGATCCAATTCACAATGTGCCTCTCCGAACTAAAAAATTCAATAATTGACCTCCCAACTTTTAATTTTTCACAATGTCCCTCTTCTATCTATTAGTCACGTCAAACTTAACAGAAATCGAGTTTGCGTGCATCTCACATAAAGGTTCAAAGGATAAAATGGTAAAACTCAAATGGTAAAATGGTAGTTTACTTAAACCTTCTCTACCATCTACGTAAAAATTCACTTAAAATTACAAAACACCATGTTTTTCTTTGTTTGCAGATAACTACAACACATGGCTCAGTGCAACGAAACTCATCGAGAGGAGGCTGTGAACTAACAGAGGAACGAGCAAAACTAGACTGCTGACTATGAGAGAGAGAGAGAGAGAGAGAGAGAGAGAATGGTGAGAAAGAGGAGAGAGGGATGAAAAATAGTGAGAGAATAAAATGTAATAAGAAAATAGCAAGCCATAGGTTATTGAGAGAGGATACGGAAGACATGGGATGGCTCCAGCGACGTCTTCTATAGTGCTTCTGGTGGTTTACATCGACTCTTCCTAAGTTGTACCGTGTCATCGATGGCGGCACCTAATGAATTTGGGAGGTGGGAGGTAAGTCGGTTGTTTTGTTTTGGTGAGGTAAAACAGAGCATTTGTAGTGGTTTACCAAGGGTGATAGGCAGCCTATGTAAGCTGATGTGCACGGCTAGGAAGGTGAATCAGCGTCGATTGTTTAGGTTGACTTTTGCAGTGGATTCACCTCACGGTGGTGTAGGGACGGTGTTGTGAGTGCTCTATTTTGGGAGTCAAAAACAAGGACAAGCATTTAAAAGTTGGTTGAGAAATGTCTATAGTGTCAGCGACATGATGTACAATGAAAGTTTAAACTGTGTTGTGTGATGACGTTGCGGTTTGCTTGGCATGGCCTTGGCATACTAGTTTCTCAGTGCAGGGTTGGCTCACAGTGGGGGAAAAAATTTTCCCGTTTTCGGTGTGGAAGTTTAAACTCATCCTTCCGTTGAGTGTCTCCTTACGTAGATGATTTATTAGCAGCGGTAATCATTGGCACCAAAAAAGAAGAATAGGAAGAAGGAGAAGAGTGGCAACTATATGGTAGTCAATGCTGCGTTAGAAATGTTATGAGGGAGACACTGAAGCACACTGTGCTGATTCTTCCTTTGCGTATCCGATATGTGAGGCGCACGTGAACCCGATTTTCATTAAGTTTGACGCGACTGATAGACAGATTGGAGCCATTGTGAAAAATTAAAAGTTGCAATTATTCTTGTTAATATTTACAAAACAGTGATAGAATAATGGGATTTAATATTCTTGTTAATGAGAATCCAGAACAAAACAATGATAGAATAAGCTGCAAATATATAAATATATACAACATTAGATATGAGAGAATAATGTTGTCTATTTATGTTGGACATACATGCAAGCATGCATCTCTCTGAGAGAATAATGTTGTCTATTTATGTTGGACATACATGCAGACATACATCTCTCTCCCCCTTCTCATTTAAACTTACAAGGAAATATGACAATATCTCATTTTTAGGATAGTTCTTTAGGAAAATTATACTTTGTAAAGGGTCTAAAGTTATTGAATTAAGGAGACAAAATTTGTATGTAAGTAGTAGTATTTATTGTGTAATTATTCTTTCTTCTACAGTTATAAGTTCGCACTTTTATCCAAGATTAGTATTTTTTATATGCTTGTGTATTGTGGTGCTTATTTGCTCATAATAAGATATTTTGTTACCTATTTAGAATGTAACTGATGTGTGCAAGCTATCATTTCATGTTTCTGATGCAGTTTTATACAAGTACTAACATGTTAGAAGCTCTCCAAGAAATTGAAATAGTATCCAAAATAGTAGGTTTTGATACTAATCATGATGACTCGCTAGGTGAAACATATATGAAATTCCAATGTAATATTATTTCACTTTTTCATGATTGTGAAGATTATTAATTGCTTGAGAAATATCTATTTACTACTACTGCTTTTACACATAAGGCGAGTTTTAACAATGACACTTACTATGCTGGTGATGAGTTTTTGCTTGTTTCTTCAATTTTTTGTATTGATAAATTAATCAAGCAACTAATAATATCTTATGAGAAATTTTAATATGAGAAGAGATGAGATGTGTTTTCTAATAAGGCATATTCATTGTTATACTAGTAGTATTACAAGTAGGATTATTCTATATATAATAATCTTATGCTAAACTAGCAGTATTATAAGTATAATTATTCTATTTATTATAAGCCAAAATCTATGTTATGTTTTTTTTTTAATTTGTTGGAGGGCTAATTCAAACTTATTTTATATATATATATTTGAAAATAATTTTAGGAATTATGAATATAAAGAATCATAAACATTTATAAGAATAATAAGCAAATTATAAAACCAATTAGGGAGTTGATTTTTGCATAACCTAAAGGAGCGTGTTCTTAGTCCTATAATGTTAAAAATGATGACAACACCTCTTTAATATTATTTCAATCAAATCTGTGCATCGGTAGTGCGTATAGTGCCTAAGGTTATTCGCCGAACCAACCCTAATTTGTTTCAAACTGATTATCCGATAACCAATTATCCAATTACCCTTTTTTGTGGAGATTTCTCTCATTGACCCAATTCCAAATCACAATCAATTCTACATGATAATCATTTTAAAATCTAAACTCAGATGTCAAATATGATGATAGCAGAGAAAAAAAGAGAGCACATTGACTAAACCCAAATGAAAAATCTCGAAAAATAAAATATGAAAGATTATGATATAAAATGAAAGAAACATAGAAGATAGTTTATTGTAATATGATTTTCCTATTCTTGAGCTTGATTTCTCATGTGGTAATTTCTTGATTCTCGATCTCCAGCTTGACTATATAGAATGCTTTGTTTCATTCTTGAAACTTTCATTTCCAAATTTTGTGTAGAAATAAAGAGAAACATAACTAATTTTAGAAAGTAAACTTAGTTGTGTTGAGAGAGAAAGAGAGAGATTCAATACTTTCTCATAAGCTAGAGAAATAGGATCTTAGAAATAGTTGAAGAGTGATAGATAACTAGATGATGTTTACAAAGTAGGCAGAAAATTACTCACGAGACTAACTTTCTGAAAGAGATGAATGAAACTGACAATTAAAATTAAAAACATGTTCACATCACATAAGAGGTAACACCTGTTTTCGATTTTAACCACAAACGGATTAAGTTTTCTAGTCAAATTCATTCAAAAAAAAAAATGGGTCATATCGAGTCGAATTCTCAAATTTTTATTCAATCAGAATTGTCCATTTCGGCATATCTGCCTTATAATATAAATATGGGTTATGAGATAACATAATCTTCTGCATCTTGCGAGTAGAGATCAATCCAAAAAATCTTATAATAGGACGAAAATAGAGCACGTGAGCTTGAGGACTTAACGAGAACACAGTGACAAGATATTTACCTCGATGGGTGAAGGGATAACTAATTACTAGATTTTAACGTGATAAAAATTTATCAATCTTGAACGACATGACCATTGCAACAAGCTAGTAAGCTATCAAATCTCAAAAAAATAATTATGATAACTAATTACCAAATTTCAACAAAATAGCCATGACAACAAGTTACAATATAAAAATCTTGGAAAAATTATAATGACAGCAATTCAGCAAGTTATCATCTTGAACATTTTTCACCATAAAAATAAGTTATCCACAAAAAAAAATCATACAAATCATAATGATAACAAATTACAAAATTGGAACAAAACTATCATGATTGCAATATATCAACTTCAACAAAAATTACCATGACATCAATATCTCACAAATAGATTACAAAATTATCATAATAGCAAGTTATAAAAATCGAACAAAATCACAATAAAAAAAGTCACCACATGCTCACAAATAATGTGCAATTTATCATCACAATAAGTTATAAAAAATTGAAAAGAATTACTATGACAACAATTTTTTACAAATAGAATATAAAATTATCGTGATAGAAATTACAAAATTAGAAGAAAACCATCATGAGAGCAAGTTATCTCATTGAACAAAAGTATAATGACAACAATCTCCTACAAGCATAGTACAAAATTATCATGATAGCAAGTTATAAAATTTGAATAAAATCATAATGAAAGCAAATTACCATAAAACTACAAATAAACTATGCAAATTATCATGATAGCAATTTTTAAAAATAGAAAAAAAAATATCCTGGTAGAAAGTTATCAATTTAAACAAAATTACTTTGACAACTATTTTTCATAAATAATGTACAAAATCATCATGATAGTAAGTTAAAAAAACTAAAAGAAATAACAACAATAACTAGTTATTATATTAACCAAAATCACTATAATCGCAATTCTTGACAAACAGATTACAAAAATTATCATGATAGCAAGTTACAAAACTTGAGCAAAATTACAATAATGGTAAGTTATTATTAATCCACAAATAAACTATACAAATTATCATAACATCACTATAAAAAAAGAAAAAAAAAAGAAATTACCATAACAATAAATTATCAACTTGAAATAATTTCAAGTTATCAATTCGAAATAATCACCATGATAGCACTTCAACTTACAAAAATGTTATGACAACAATTTCCCACAAATAAAATACAAAATCATTATAGTAGTAAGTTATAAAACTAGAAAAAAAAATATCATAACATCAATTTTCTCAAACAAAGCATAAAATTATCATGATAGTAAATTATAAAACATGAACAAAGTTATAATGACAACAAATTAAGACAGGTTCATAAATAAATTATCATGAAATTAATTTAAAAAAATAAAAGGAAATCAGAGTGACAAAAAATTATCAACTTGAATAAAATTAACATGATAACAATCATCTACAATAGATCACAAAATCATTATAATAGTAAGTTATACAACTAGAAGAAAACACCACGACAATAAGTTATTACATCGAACGATATCATCATGACATCAATCCTCAATATATAGAATACAAAAATTATCATGATAACAAGCTAAAAAATTTGAACAAAATTATAATAATAAGAAGTTATCATTGCTCCATAAATAAACTGTACAAATTATTATTATAGTAAATTATAAAAGTATAAAAAAATCACAATAACAACAATCTCCCAAAAATAGAGTATAAAATTACTATAATAACAGGTTATAAAATTTAAACAAAATTACAATAACATAAATTATTAAAAATTCACAAACAACTATACAAATTATCATGACAGCAAGTTATAAATATGAAAGACAATTACCATGACAACAAATTATAAATTTGAACAAAATTATCATGTCAACAATCCTCAATACAAAATCATCATTATATAAATTAGAAAATTAGAAAAAATTCAGCATGACAACAGATTATATCACATTGAATAGAATCATCAAGACAACAATATCCACAATAGAACACATATTATCATGACAACAAGTTATATATTATCATGATACTAAGTTATAATTATAACAGGTTATCATAAGTTCACAAATAAATTATATAAATTATCATGATAGAAAATCACAAAATAAAAGATAATTATCAAATTGAAGAAAATTTCTGTGACAACAATCTTCTAGAAACAGAGCATAAAATTATTATGATCCCCATGATATCAAGTTATTATAATGAGCAAAATCATCATGATAGTAGTCCCTTACAAATGGAGGACAAAATTATTATTATAACAAGTAAACAAAATTATAATGATAACAAATAACTACAAGTTCACAAATAAATTGTACAAATTATCGTGACAATGAGTTACAAAAATGTAAAAAAATAATTATAATATTAAGTTATCAAATTGAACAAAATCATCATGACAAAAATCTGACACTAATAGAATAAAAAAAATACCATGATAGCAAATTACATAATTTAAACAAAATTACATGACAAAAGAAACCACATGTTCATAAACAATTGTACAAATTATCATGATAACAAGTGACAAAAAGAAATCACTATAACAACAAGTTAATAACTTAAACAAAATTGTCACGAAAATAATTTCCCACAAATGAAATATAAAGTCATCATGAGATTAATTTACAAAATTAAAAGAAAATCATCGTGTCAAGTTATTACATTGAAAAAAATCATTTTGATGGTATATATCCTCAAACAGAGTACAAAATTATTATTATTATAACAAGTTACAAAACCTGAACAAAATCAGAATAATAGCAAACTATTACAGGTTTACAAATAAATTATACAAATTACCATAAAACAAGTTGTAAAAATTAAAGAAATCACCACGATAGAAAGTTACTAATTTGAAAAAAATTATCCAGACAACAATCTTCCACAAACAGATTACAAAATTATAATAATAATAAGTTATAAAATTAGAAGAAATCAACACGACAACATTATTATAATGAGCAAAATCATCATGATAATAATCCCACAAACAAAGTATAAAAATCATCATGATAGTAAATTACAAAATTTGAACAAAATTATGATAACAATAATTTACCACATGTACACAAATAGTTGTGAAAATTATTACTATAACAACTCACTATAAAGAAAGAAAATTACCATAAAAATAAGTTATTAATTTGAGAAACTAAGTACAAAATTAGCCTAATAGCAAGTTATAAAACTTGAATAAAATTACAATAATAGAAATTAGCACAAGTCCACAAACAATTATGCAAATTATCATTCTAAAAAGTTACAAAAATGGAAGAAAATCACAATGACAATAGGGGTAAGTTTGAATGTCACGAAACTCTCAAGTCTTCTAAAAAATTTTCAGATGGTTAAAATCTTTTAACATCCAAATACAATGAACACTTTAAATACTCTTTAACAACTCTTTAAAACTGTGTGAAGGTATAAATGTTGTGAATACATTAAATTCACTTGGGATAGGCAGTGTGAATGCATTAAATGCGTGTAAACAATTTATTTTTTTCACCTCTTTCACAGCTCATTTCTAATTTTTATTTTTTACGAGCCTATAACCCGCAATGTGCGGATTGTTATTTATTTTGAATTTTATAAATTCAAATAATTGATTATACATAATCACTACAACAACTAATAAAAATATATATTAAATATATATACATGTAGGGCTGCAAACGAACAGAGCTGCTCGTGAACAATTTGAGCTCGACTCGTATAAACTCGATTCGAACTCGATTCGTTTAATAAATGAGTTGTTCGTGAGCACTAATATTGGTTCGAATATTAAACGAGCTAAAATCGTATAATCTCGACTCGACTCGTATAAATTCGGTTTGTGTTCGTGAACAAGATTCGTATAAACTCGATTCTACTCGTTTTGAGCTCGTAACAATACTCGTAATATTTCTATATACATATATATAATCTTGCATATATTCTTACATATATTCTTTTATTATATAAATTTTATGTGTTATATATATTATTTTTGATATTTTGTATAAGTAATATATTTTGTTACTTCAGTTCTTAAGAGTAAGAAACTCGAGTAATTACTCGACTAAATTCGGCTCGTTCGTTAGAGAGTAAAAACAAAGATCGATAAATAACTCGATTCGACTCGAGCTCGTCTTTGATCGGCTCGAATTCGACTCGACTCGACAAACTCTCAGCTCAACTCGAACTCGAACTCGAATTATTTTAGTCCAGCTCGACTCGACTCGACTCGAACTCGTCTTTGATTGAATCGTTTGTAGCCCTATATACATGTATATAAAATTGACTTTAAGAACAAAAATTTATTAACTTATTTGAGAAAGTGATAACTTCTAAATTTTTATTGAAGAAAAGTCACTTAATGAATCTACTTATATTAAAACTAAATATAATAAAACAAAATTTCTTACTGAATACTCTATATTTATATGAATCCATTTTCATACAATTTTTGTGCATGTGCTTATTTTGTAACTAACTAACTACGAATGTGACTCTTATTGCATAAGACTAAAGAGCCCAATCTAAAGCACATCCCAACTCTAAATAAACCCACTAAATAATTAACTCAAATCTATATCTCAAAGAATAGCGAAAACCACCAATCATAACATAAAAGGTTCTATGCATTTTACAATAAATTTAAACTATTTCCAAAGTATTGAAATAATAACTCTTCAAATGTCCGAACATCTCTCTTTACGCTTGATTTTACCATGGAGTCACATAATTCTGAAAAGACTCGGTGCAAACTCGGAGATAAGTCAAGTCAACCTGAAAAAAAGTTAAATACTGGAGTACTTACTAGTGATGAGGTTTGGTTGCTGATAAAAAAAGAAAGAATTCCACGATAGATCGCATTTATTTGCCAAGATGAGGTTCACAACCATTTGTTAAATAGAGATGTTCAGATAGATGTAAAGATGAAATTTCAAATTTTATTTTTCCAAACCCATAAGCGATTAATTAACAGAGTTTCTCAACATTTCATAGGAGATTGAATTAGTCATTTTGTTTTCCATAATATTTTAGCAAAGTCCAATACCACAATAGTAAAGTATCAGCTGCACCTCCCGTCATTTGAAATCATCCGCACCTATTTAAAGTTGTCCTTACATTAAGCTACCAAAACAAACAAAGACGCATTTGGGCACAAATAATAATGAAAAGTAAGCATACAAAAACATAAGTAAAAATCCAATGTGTGACTCTACCACTTCCAAAACAAATAAAAACTCACACTAAACATATCCAGAATATGTCTTATAAATTAAGAAAATGCTATAAAGGATTTATCCAGATCACGAAAAGGACAGGCGTGGACACATATCTGATCAATCTAACAACAAATCACTATCCATCCAGATAAAAAAAATAGTGGCTAATGGACCTTGATCCAAAACCAGAAAAAGACAATTTTATACAAAATGGGGGAACAGAGTTTTTGAGGAGCATATCGATTTTGGGTCATTGAATATAATGGAGATAGAGATTTATAACCAACTCAAATTTTGGAAGAAGATTATATGTCCAACCTGAAAAATAAGATACATGAGCCAATTGTTCTAGATCCCAAGTTGTGGATTTAATATATATATATATATATAATTTTAAATTTCAATATTGTTTCTTTTGTAAAATTTACATGAGAATCTTCACCCTTTCTTTGACTTGAATTACAGTTCAAGTATAGTACACAACCTTCTCTTGAAGCCATTATTTCAATAACTAACCTCCACAATTCAACAAATTTTACAAACCCTAAACTTATACTTTCTTATAAACAATCTCTTCTTTAACCTGCATAAGCACAAATCCAATCAACCAAATCGGATTCACAATAGATAATAGCGCTAAACCGCTCATACTTTAACAATTGACAATTGTACCAGACAATACACATTCTCGTGAATGATAATATAACTACAATTACGGCCAGAAATCAAATAAACCAAATTGAATTTGCAAACTATGATCACAACAAAACACAAATACCAAATAAAAAAAAATAAAGAATCGACATCGAATTTTCAATCATTCATAAGAATGCCAAAAATGAAAATGCAAGAAACCTTTAAGTTTCAAACACATAACTAAGCAAAAAATAAAATAAAATAAAATAAAAGAGATGAAAAGGGACCTAAAAGAAGGGAATATTTCAAACCCTAACCCATCAAAATTGGGAAAATAGGCTAATGATCGCATCCAACAAACAGGAACAAATCCGTGTTATATCAAACAATTCCACCAAGCATGCATTCAATTGAATGATTTAATTGGCTAGAAATAAATAGACTAAACAGAGATCGAGTTTAATGCTAAAATTTTCTTGAAATTAGATCTGTGGAGGTATTGTTTTTTGTATATGAATCGCTATTAACAATTTTAATTTAGCGATTGTAAGGGACGCATATGCTAGCACATCTATCAATCAATAGAAGTAGGAGAAGCACGATTCAACCACCCGTCCGTTTGAAGCATCTGATAGATATAATCGAGTATCGAATCATGTTGAATGAAATGAGAGAGAGAACCGATTTGTGCTTTTGTTTACTTGCATAAACGATTTTTCTATAAAAAAAATTGCAATAACAAAATACACTATTCTGCGTTAAAGAGAACCGATTTTGAAAGTCACTAACTCCCCTTGGAGGATTGATGATATTCATTTGCACGTAATCGATGGTTGTAAATACATTCTATAAAAAATGGTTGTAATTTAGAGACAAGGATATGAGAGAGAAACATTTGACCAATAAAAACTAAACAAAAAAAGCTAAACGAAGGTTTTGGTAGTGTGTGAAGCGGTAGATGCCACATAATTTAGCGTTTGGTTCCTTTTTGAAAAATGTATGATTCTTTTTTTTCGTTTCATCAAGTTTGCGATTTAATTTAGCGGTTTGATTTCTTTTTGAAAAATGTATGGCTCTTTTTTTTTTCATTAGGTTTGCATCTTTTCTCGTAATTTTAATTTGTTGATTTTTTTTCTCGATTGATACTTGGGACTTAAGAGTCTTTAGCAGTTTTTTTTCTTTCATAAATTTTGGTATGAATACCACGTAATGTATATTTGATTTGACTTTTATATAGATAAATAGATTTCTTATTATAATTATAAATAAATTGAATTAAATAAATTTTGAAGTGCATAAAAAAAACCACCTACAAATATAAAAAATAATTAAAGATTGATTTTTATCAATTTTAATTTAAATAAAAATACCAAAAAAATTATGCGAAATTATTTTTTAAAGATGTTATAAATAATTTCTAATAATAATTCTTTTCATTACTAGAAAATATAAATAAAATCATCATTTTATCATTATTAATAATCAAATCAATTAAAAGTCAATACTCAACATATTTAATACATCCTAACAACTCAAATTATTTTTAATGGGACCCACAAACTCACTTCAATCTCTACTCAAATTGTTCATAACTATTCTCAATACTTCTCGACCTCCAAACGTAACCTAAGTTACCAATTTGAACAAAACTACCATGACAATAATACTCAACAAGCATAGCATACAATTGTCATTATAGTAAGTTATAAAACTAAATAAAATCAGCACGACAGCTACTATTATATTGAACAAAATCACTAGAACAATAATCTTCCATAATTAGAGTATAAAAATAATCATGAAAGTAGGTTATAAAACTTGAACAAAATTATAATGATAGTAAGTTACCACAAGTCCACAAATAATTGTGCAGATTATCATGACATCAAGTTACAGAAAAGAAAATAAATCACTATGACACCAATCGCTCACAAACATAGTTAAAATTATCATGTATCAACTTATAAAACTTAAATAAAATCTCAATGAAGGCGAAAGAGAGTTATCCGAAGTTTGTTCAGCTAACGTTAATCAGTTTGACAATTTGAGAATTGGTTCCTTTATTCCGCACTCAAACTATGTAAATGATCATGAAAACATGTTATAAAAATGAAAAATAATCACCATGACATAAAGTTACTAACTTGAATAAAATTATCATAATAGCAATTATTCACAGACAGAGCATAGAATTATCACGATAATAAGTTATAAATTAGAATAAATCATCATGATACTAAGTTATCACATTTGATAAAATCACTTAAAGCAATCCCTAACAAATAGAACACAAAAATTATCATGATAACAAGTTATAAAATTTGAACAAAATCATAATAAAAGCAAATTACCACAAGTACACAAACAAATTGTGTTTATCTTGACAGTAAGTTATAAAAATAGAAATAAATCACCAAGATAATGAATTACCAACTAGGGAGACACCTTATATGTATATTTGGCTATATCCCCCTACACTATCTCAGTAGTCCTAGTCAAAGAGGAGGAAGCAGCACAAGCTCTAGTGTATTACACGAGCCAAGTACTAAGAGGTGTCGAAACTAAATATTCACGAATAGAAATATTGGCAATCGTGGTAGAAACAATCGCCAGGAGATTGTAGTCATATTTCCAGCCCACCTAATTAAAATACTAATGGAACAGCCCCTCAGCATAATATTACAAAATAAGATGATTCAGTAAAATTGATCACGAGATCAATGGAGCTTAACGAGTTTAGCATCAACTATATGCCTAGGAGTGCAATAAAGAGGCATGTCCTAGCAATTTTTTTTGTCGAATTTTTTGAATTTATGGTGAATATTAAAATGGAATCCCTAGGGATGAACCCTGAAGGGGTCGGTCTTAGTTTTGATCCCAAATCGTAACCCCACCGAAACATAAAAAAAAGTCATCTTTTAGAAAAAAAATCAATCGATAATGAGAAAGAGAGTCAACCGGAGTTTGATTGGCCAACGTCAATCAGTTCAACAATTTGAGATTTGGTTCCCTTATTCCAGATTCACCAACCAAATCTACAAAACACTCTATCAAATTCAAAAAACTCACATATTCACCAAACAACCAATAAATTTATCAAATTCCATCTTTCCAGATTCACCAACCAACCACCAAATTAACAAAATAAGCTAAATGAAGAAAAGCGAGAGTGACGATGAGGAAGAAAAGAGAATGAGAGTTTTTTTTTAGTCATATTGTCATGGACTCAAAGAGATGTAATACGAGTTGGTGTTGAAGAATCCGTTGGTGAGAGAGGAGGAAGTGGTGGCTGGGGGTTGATTGTAGCAAGAGAAGAGGATGACGAAAGAGTGAGAAACAGCAGAGGTGAGAGGTAACAAGGGTCTGAGAGAGAGTGAAAGTTCTCGAATGAGTGCACCAATGCAGAATGGGGGTTTGTTTCCAGCAAAATCTTAAAAATCCTAAGAAAGAACGACGTTGTTTGTATAAAATGACGTTATTTTGCCCTTACATATTTTTAAAAAATAAAACATATGCTATTGATCGGTTCATTGGTTTGAACTAGAGGCGAATTGGTTGATGTCTGTTTAGTGAATCTAGTACCACCCCCGGCCGATTGTTCCTTAGTTTCGGCTAATTTCCATTGGTGGCAATTGGTTTCTTGGTTTGATGTACAACCCTACACCCCTTAGCCGACTGTGTATAGTATTCATTGACAGATCTGCTTGTCAAATAGAAGAAGGTATAGGAATCTACATCGTTGAGTAGGCGGGACAAGAGTACTACTATATGCCTACTTTACTTTCGAAACTACCAATAATAAAGTCGAGTATGAGGCTCTAATAGTGAGACTCTTAATTACAAAAACTCTAGGTGCCATAGAGATTGAGGCCAAGGCTCCCAAATAATGGTAAATCAAGTAACTTGGGTGTATATCATGAAAGGGAAGAAGCTGAAAAATTATCTAAATAAAAAGTGGTAGAGATATGCGACCAACTAGCTTGTTTTTATCTCAAGTAGGTACTAAGGGCGGACCATGCAATAGCAGATAGCTAGCCAAAGCCACCTTGGCAAGAGATTAGATGGACTTGGAAATTACAAAAGAGAGTGATAGAGATCCCAACAATTAGAATGCAAATAAACCACATAGGACTTAGGGTCAGAGTGAGCCAAGGAAATATCAAAATACTTAAATATAGGTGAGCTCCCGCATGAGAGAGAAAGCAAGAAAAGTTAGAAGGAATACAACATGATTTGTCAAGGTTGATGAAGTCCTTTACAAGAAGGATTTTGCCGCCCCTCTATTAAGGTAGATCTTGTCTGAGGAAGCACAATATATGTTGGCAGAAAGGCGTATGTTAATGTAACAATCATTCTGACAAAAAGGCTTTGGCAAGGAAAACCCTCCTAATAGGCTTATTGGCTCACGTGATGCCAAACAAAACTCCTTCCATCCACATCTCTTGATTTAGAAGCTTACAAGCAAAAATATCCCAGCCTTTATTCTCAAGAGAGCTTTTACTCCTTTATGTTAAATTTTTTAACTTCAAAATTTGGGTTAGTTTTATGCTATGAACTCGGTTTGCAAGGAGTCATAATTGAAGCCAAGTCTCTACTTATTGTAATATTTTAAGAAAATAGAATTTATAAAATGCTTTAATTCTAACATTATTGTGAGAGTCAATATTTTATGAGCAGTGTAAGAGAATATTCACATTCAGAACGTATCTCCACATATTATTGTTTATACGAGGGGAGTACTCTGAGCGATTTTTTTTTTATTTTTTTGTACTTTCTTAGTGGGAGACAAAGACATTAAGGGTAAAGTAAAGGGGTAAAAGAGAAATTGACTATTTTGATTGCATTACGCGGTCTTCTCTGTTTGAAATACTGAGGATCAAACGACTATGAATCATCCGTCGCCTTCTGGATACCAATACGTTACAGTAACACACACGGTGACACGCACATTCTCTCTCTCTCGACCTGGTAGAAGTGATCGAAAATCCTAAGCAGATCAAACATGAAAATCAAGACGCCATTGAAGCAACTCAAGCTCTCCGTGCCTGCTCAAGAAACCCCAGTCACTTCTTTCCTGTACTTTTTTCTTTATTTCATTTCCTGCTGCTCTTTTTCTTGCTGCTTTCAGATCGGACTTCTTTTTCTCGCTTTACTGAATTCATCTTTGGATTGTCTTTATTTCTTCGAAAGGATTGATCTTTCATGCCTATCACTGTTGTTCTTTGATCCTATTCAATTATCCTCCATGCCTGTCATCTGTTTGGTTACCGAGAAAATATAGGAAAAAGAAAAGCAAATAATCTGAAGTCTTTTATCTTTTATCTTTTATCTTTTCAATCTTTCTAATCAACTGCGGACACATTGTGGGGAAACTGCAAATAACTTAAATTGAGAGTCTAATACATCTACATATGTTGTCTAATATATATTCGTAAGTACCATTAACCCAGTTAAATAAAGTCTGGGAAAGTTGAAAGCGTTACTCCACTTGACTAGGACTAGTACAATTTATTCTCTATCTAGATGATCCCTTTTTTCGCCCGTTAACTGAGCAACTGCAAAGCTAGTACTTTGAGAATATATATATATATATATATATATATGTATATATATTTTATATAAGTAATGTAATCCAATCAAAAAGCACAGAGAGGCGCAATCCAAGTACATGACTAGAAGTTTGAGAATTTATGTTTTATTTGTTGTTTTTAATTCATGTTAATTCCCAGGACTGCAAGTGGTACATTTCATGATGGTGATCTCCTCTTAAATCTGAAAGGGTTGCGGCTCATCTCTGAAGAAAAGGAGTCCCGCGTAAGTTAATCTTGATTTAGATATGTTTTGTGGGCTTATATTGCTGCACTCAGTTTCACATTGTGTTAGTTATCAGTCTTCGGCTAATTTATTTGCCTGTACCTTAATGCATGTACTAAATCATATGTGCTTGTTTAAATTTTTATTATCATATGACGTATTTCACTTCCAATCTTCAAGAATAAAATCGTGAGAAATCAAGTCTCTTAAAAAGTTTACAATGATACGGAAATGCTATTATTACAGTACTGGTTCACCCTTTCCGCTTAACCTTCTTGCTTTGGCTACTAATCTATCTCTTCTACCTTGGTGAATTTTTTATTTACATTGCTTGTAAGTTGGGATTGCTCACCTTTATGTTTTACCATACCCAAGTAACCTCATTTTCAATAATGAGGGAGACCTTGACAAAGAGATGCTTTCAGTCCAACTTTGAAATCTTACCAAGCTAAAACATCAATTTGGTAGCTTTCTTGCTCCCATTAACCAGATTCAGTTTTTATCCCTTTTTTCCGTTCTTAAGGAGGGCCTGCTAGCTTTTTCAACTTTGAAAGCATTGGACTCCTTTTGTATGCTTCTTGGAAATTTCTGAAAGTTCTAAATTTGATATATCACACATCTTATCATAAGTTCATTTATCCAAGTCCCAAGCCTCTTATGAAAGATCTCGTCATTCTTGAGCTAGTAACTTTGTTGCAAGGGCTATTCGCTTTCAGGTTTTGTGTGGGCGCTCTCTAATTTTGCTGCTGTTTTCTTTTCTTTTATTTTTTATTGGTATTTTACTGCATATTTTCCTTGTTATATACACATTAATTTTATTATTCATGTTTTCATAGTCTTTATTCTTTTTTTTTTAACATATAGTGTTGAGCCTCATAACATTGGCCTTCTTGTCGTGTTTGGACAGCCTTCTGACAGTAAGGAGCTAGATTTTGAGTTCTCATTGGAAGTTTTTGAGACTATCAAAGTCATTGGAAAGGGAAGTGGTGGCGTAGTACAACTTGTTCGCCATAAATGGATTGGAAAGTTATTTGCCTTGAAGGTATTGTACCAGTAAAACCAATTTTCTGAAGTTAGTCATTTTTTTTGGACTTGCCTACGTGATTATATACTGTTATTACTTTTACTTTTGAACTTTATATGGTCTCGAGTCACATGATGTAATGAAAATGACATCTAAACTCATAACCTCATTGAATATATGGAGATATGAAATCGTCACAGGGTTTGTATCACAAATTAGAAAGGACCATATCACCATTTGGTTACACAAGAAGATCGGATTTGCTATGGATTAAAAAAAAAAGGAATTTTCTGTGGATGCAAATGCAGTGACCAAAGCACGGAGATGTTTATTAGAGGATGTCCTGTGTAATTTTCTGCTTGCTACCTTAAACAGCAAGTCTGTTTTGAAAAGCAAACTTTATAAAGGTATGGGACATGATCAAAATTTTATTAGTGGACCATGGTCGACTTCTCCTGGCCTGCTTTTCTTGTTGTTTGTGGTGCAGGGCTGTCCACTTCTGGCCAACCTTTGAAATTATAATCACTGATTGTGGCATTTTTCTTCTTAGGTTTATCTAACTGTTTGATAATTGATGTTAACATCTTATCCTACCGCTTGTTTTGACATCTGCTCTCCAAGTATTTGCAATTGTGGCTTCTTTTATGTTGAGTTTGGTATTGCACATATTAAGATCTCAAATATTTAAACAATAATTCCACTTCTGGCTAACCTTTGACATTATAATCAATGATTGTGGCATTTTTCTTCTTAGATTTATCTAACTGTCTGATAATTGAGGTTAACATCTTATCCTACTGCTTGTTTTGACATCAGCTCTCCAAGAATTTGCAATTGCGGCTTCTTTTATGTTAGTTTGGTATTGCACATGTTAAGATCTCAAATGATTTGGACAATAATTAGGAACTTCCAATTAGGAAGGTGTACTTGTGTTAAATAGGAAATTTGTACTTTTATGTTATAGGTTATCCAGATGAACATACAAGAAGAAATCCGTAAGCAGATTGTGCAGGAGCTGAAAATAAACCAAGCAGCTCAATGTACAAATGTCGTAGTTTGCTACCATTCTTTCTATCACAATGAAGCCTTTTCTCTTGTGTTAGAATACATGGATCGTGGATCTCTTGCAGATGTGATCAGACAAGTGAAAACAATTCTTGAACCATATCTTGCAGTTGTCTGTAAGCAGGTCTGTGAGCTAATTTATTGTGGCTTTTAAGATTAATCTAAGATTGGTAAGTTTGGAAAAAGTCTTCATACGGTTAAAGTCTATGTTAATAATGCAGGTTTTACAAGGCCTTGTATACTTGCACTATGAAAGACATGTAATACATAGGGACATCAAACCATCCAATTTGCTGGTGAACCACAAAGGGGAGGTGAAGATAACTGATTTTGGTGTGAGTGCGATGCTAGCTAGCACTATGGGCCAAAGGGATACGTTTGTTGGAACTTACAACTACATGTCGGTAGGTGGAATTCCTTACTTTATTGCTTAAAAGACGATTTGTTTTTTCAAGTCATTATGAAGTTCATTCTGACGGTAATTTATATGAACAAAATGAACATACTAATTGTTTTTATTTTTAATCTTTTTTAGCCAGAGAGAATTAGTGGGAGTACTTATGATTATAGCAGTGATATCTGGAGTTTGGGCATGGTTGTCCTCGAGTGTGCAATAGGAAGGTTTCCTTATATGCAATCTGAAGATCACCAAACCTGGCCAAGCTTTTATGAGCTTTTGGAAGCAATTGTGGAAAGTCCACCGCCTTCTGCCCCAGCAGATCAGTTCTCCCCAGAATTCTGTTCATTTGTTTCAGCGTGGTAATGATATGTGATCATGTTGCACTCTATGTTATTTCAGCATGGTACAGTTTTGACTTTATTTTAGCCTTTAAATGCAGATCTTTTTTCTTTTCCTCAATTATCTAAATTTTAAATTTTGGACTAACGCCTTTAGGCGGTTTTATACTCTTGGCACTTCACAATGCAAAACGTAGTGTGAGTCCTACTTGCAAGCTAGTGTGCAAGACACTCTCTGCACTATTCAAATGGCAAAAGCTGATTTGCAATAGAAGTTTAAAAATTTTAAATTAAATTTAATTTTTAGGATAGTGTGTCCTCTATCGGTTTACAAATAGAATTTTTGTTTGTTTTTAGAGCCCAAGTTGTGTACCCTGTAAGTCAAATTGATGTTTGGTTTTCAAGTATAATCCACCAGGTCATCCTACTGATGATTTAAACGAGATAAGGGATGCCTCCGGTAATTATTTGATTTGCCTGGTTGAGACCTTATAAAGCAACTGAGCAAAGAAATGTAAAGGCTTCACTACCAGGCTTCTATAGGTTATCATTTTGAAAGAACACCTGAAACTACAACCCAATATTTTATTTTATTTTATTTTTATAGGTAAAACTACAGCCAAATAATTGTGAACTAGGTTACAGTATTGGTGTAACTGCTTCTCAAAGAAATTTCATAGCTATTGTTGTGCTGTTTCCAACTTATGCTATCTACTTGGATCTCAATTGCTGAGAGTAATGTCCCCATAAACGCTTTGGAAAATCTTTTTTATTTTATTTTATTTTATTTTTCTGAATGACCATGTTATTCCCTGCATATCTAGAGTGTCCATGTCCTAATGCTGAGGAATTAGAGTTGAATTGTTGCCACCATTTTCTCCAACTGAATTGATATATTATATTTGATTTTTGCTACTCATCATCCCCACAGACCATAGACCATACTCATAGACCACACTTATTTTTATTTATTATTATTATTTAAATTTGTTTTGGGTTTTATTCTTCATAAATTAATTTATTTCTTCTACTCATCATCTATATACCACACATTTGGTAAGAGGAAAAAAAAAAAATTATGTATGATATGTCGTGTGATGATGATGAATAGAGTTTTTCTATTTAGAATTGTTCGACTCTTCACCGGGATGGTTTTCAGTTCACAAATTCTCCTTGTTGATTCCATTTCTGCCCTTTGCAGCATACAAAAGAATCCCCGAGACAGATCATCATCTTTGGATCTTTTGGTAAGTGATTTGGTGGTATCTGAGTTGGTCTATTTCAAGAATTCTAGTTGTTAACGCCAGAATTTTGATTTCTACCTCTTTTTTGCTTACAGAGTCATCCTTTTATCAAGAAGTTTGAAGAAAAAGACATTGATCTGGGAATTCTTGTAGGCAGCTTGGAAACTCCTGTAAATTTCTCTCGATAGTTTACTCTGTCATATTATATTTGCAGTGTAAAATGTATTAGTCATCAGTTTTTGTCAAACATATTATGGATTTTCATGGAGCAGTTTGAACATGTGATTCACAAAGCTCATTTTTACATAATAATTAAGGTTTGATATTCAGTTTGAGCTTCTCTTATAGAATTTATATTGGGAGCTCTACTGATGATGCAGCTTTGCCCTCAAAACCCTTGGTGAAGATATCGAGATTGTTGATTCTGTTGCATTAAGTCTTGTGTATTTAAAACTTATACCTAAATTACTCCATTTTAAAAATATATAAAATTTAAAAACGGCACGCCAAAAATACATCTTGACTTTGGAGTGTCATTTATTGTTGAAAAATGAAAACTAATTTATTAATTTTTTATATCTGAGACATCATTAAGCCTTTTTTTCTCCATCTCTCTTCCTTTACTTCTCCCTCATAATAATGATATAAACTCCAAGGACACAAAATTTTCCCCCAATATGCGTGTTCCATAATTTGCTGAAGTTGCAAGAAGATGTTTGTAGAATGAACGACAAAAAGAATTATACAAATGATGTCATTGTTTTATTCATTTTTCTACAAAAGCATTTATCTTTTTGCCAAATCATATAAATGCATGCTGAGAAACAAGCAACTGAAAGTGGAGAAAAACAAGCATCTGAGAACACAGAAATAGAAGGGAAGGGATAAGATTACAAATAAAACAATTTAATAATAAAAAATATATTAAAAAAAGGAAAAACACATGGGGATAGAAATGATAGGCCTACCTGTCAAAGCATGTGGTGGCAACTTGAGTGCCCATCAAATTTTGCCACCCTCTAACCTTTGAATGACGTGTATCCTAGTCATTAGTCAACCTCCTTATCCTCATTCCCCTTTCAAACCGACCCTCTGCCTCTCAAATCTTTTATTTAAACATCTATAACTTATTTATATATGTGTGCTATTAGATAATATATGAAAATATACAACAAATCTCAACAGGGAAGAATGTTAGATCTTGTCCTTTGGTTGGGGATGCTTATTCTTTTTAGTTTTTACACTTGAAAGTGCTTATTGGATTTTGTTGGTTATGGATAATCACAACCGAGTAATTTCTTAAGTAAAAGCGTTGTTGTGTCGAATTTGATCCAAATATATTGCTCAGAAATTATATATATATAATGGAAAATACTATATTACTTTTAGAAATGTATTGCTCAAAATTACTGCAGTATATTTTTATTTCTTTATATTAAAAAAATATATATAAATACATTAACGATAATTTTAGTCGATACATGATTTGAGTAACCAGAGTAGCAGACCCCTATATAATCAAGGCGGCAACGCAGCGTCCGAACTATATGGCATTTTGGGATAAAAGTTACGTGAAAGACGGCTACAATTCAAAATTAGGGAAAATAAGGACAAATTGAACCGTACCTTGCTAATTAGGTTAAAGTAAAACAAGGTAATTTGGAGCAAAGAAAACACAGCCACGTATATACACCCGTCAAAACTACTTGTATAAGCCCGTTTAGATTTGGAGACGAGACAAAATGAGTTGAGATGAGTTAAGTTGAGTTTATTTTTTAATATTATTATTATTTTGAGATTTAAAAAAATTGATTTGGAAATTAAAAAAAATTATATTGAAATTTAAAAATGCTGTATTAGAATTTGTATTTTTATATAAAAATATAAAAACGTGTAGTGATCAATTTGAAATGAGTTGAGATAAGCTCGTCTCGTCTTCGAATACAAACGAGGTAAACTTATGGAAATGTTTTTATTGGATCGAACAGAGATTCAACCTAAATAAATCTATCTAGTTTATTTTTGCAGATAAGATACGATGATATGGGATGAAATAAGTTAAGTTGAGATAAAAATTAAAAGTTTAAATAAAATATTGTTAAAATATATTTTTATATTAGTTTTATTTTATATTTTGAAAATTTTGAATTGTTTATTTATTTAGCTTGAGAATTTGAAAATATTATAATAATTAGATTTAGATGAGATGAAAAAAAGTTGTAAAAATAAATGAAAGTATATTATGTTTGCATTTTCATATGAATGATGCTTTAAAAACATTGAAATATTCAAAAGAAAATGTCATGGCCTTATGAGGCAGAGTAGCCCAGATGTTGACCTGAGTTACACCAACAACACAAAAAGAAAAGAAAAGAAAAGAAAGGTGAGTCAGATATGGATGTCTCCAATAGACCTTATCCCTTTTCCTTGTACCGTGGGGAAAGCCAATAAATTTAGACCATAAGGTGAAGATAATGACAAATATTAGGATAAAGGCGTTACAGGAAAGAACCATTTTCAAATCATTAAACTATTCAATATTATCCGATTCTTTCATTAATAATCTTACGCGCGACGTGCTTCCACCTCTTTCATCAGTTATTTGTATTTCAAAATATATAATATTATAATGGTATCAAGCGTGTAGTTACCCATATATATACTTCTCATATGCTTACTCCAAGAAAACTTGTTGGATATCATTCAGCATCAAAAAGTTTACAAAAACTGAGATCTTCTTCTTCTTCTTTGAAGAAATCGAAATGGGTACTGAACAAGCAAATTCAGTGTTTGTTGATCCAAATCTAAAGGAAGTTGGTGCTAATGGAGATAGGCATGACAATTGGTTGGTGGTGGTGGAAGTTGGTGTTGATATTTGTGACACGAGATCCATCGAATCCTCCATAAACTCTGAGGAATCATCATCTTCATCAGAATTGATAGAGGATGCCTCTTCATCAACATCATATCCATCATCATCTTCATCTTCGTCTTCATCTTCCTCGCTTACAAATGGGCCTTTATACCAGTTATCTGAGCTCATGTTCCATCTCCCCATAAAGTAAGCACTTCAATACAACTGATCGCTAAGTTCTTCACATTTTTTTGTTTCTTTTCATTGAGATTGTGGGATGCATTATATATTATTACAAGCTAGGTTTCTGATCATTTAAATTGAATTGTGTTTTTGTGGATACAGGAGAGGGCTTTCCAAGCATTTTGAAGGGAAATCGCAGTCTTTCACATCTTTAGCAAGTGTTAAGAGTTTAGAAGATCTTGCAAAGCGGGCACCACAAAGGAAGAAAATGAAGTCATGCAAGAGCTATGGAGGTGGTCTAGATCATGGTCATAAATCAAGCACTTCTCCTAAGGCTATTATATCCAAGAAGGCATCAAGATCAGGGTCTTTGTTGTCTTCATTGAGTAGGAGAGGTAGTTCGTTGGGTGGTCGTTCTGGGCCTTAAATTTCATGTACAAAACAAACTTCTGATATGCAAACCTCTTTTGTTCTTGCACGGTTTGCAATACAACTTTAGTTTTTCTGAGAGTAAATTTCATATCAGAGTTGATTTGTGTTTCACATGTTGGTTTTTGCTTGGAATGAATTATTAGCAGAAATTAAGGAAACTCATTTGTATTTGAGGAGATTCACTCGGTTCGTGTGGAGCTGAAGAATTTGATCATCGGCAAAATTTTCGTAACCTCTTTTTTGTATTCCCTGATATTTCAAAACTCGATGCTCACTTTAGAATTTCAACCAAGTTTAGAAAGCCTACTCAAAATGATTTCAATCAGCTTTTAACTCTTGAATACATGATGTAGGTTTAGGTTCTCAACTTGTTTCTTTAGACGAAGGAACACGAACAACTCTGAGAAGGAAACCATAAAAAAAAAAGAAGGAAAAAGATCAATCCCACACTTTATGAGGGTTTGGGGTGAGAGTTGTTTCTTTGAGAATAGATGAAAAGAGTTGGGACCGTTGTTGGATGGTGGAACGAGGTTTTGATATCAGGGTTGGGCTAGGGCTAAGCTGAGGGCAGTTCATGGAGAAAAAATTGAATCAAACAAAATTAAAAAATAGAGAGGAGAAAGGGGTGAATTGAGGAGTCCAGAATTGGCAATACATCCTTCGAAGTTTCCTCTTCGATAGTATAAGGTTCTCATCGTTTTGCTTTTCTTTAAAATAAGAAAAAAAGTGTGTCATATACAATGACAATAGCCTTTCACAAAAGGAATCAGTAGAAAAAATCCAGAGTAGCAGCTTTTAAGAATGGATTGTTTAGACGAGAACTGTCTCCCGCGTAATCCATTCCATCCAAATACTAAACCAAAATGCCAATTTGTAATTATGGCCGCACTTCGGCTTTATGTGCATTTAATCTTGAGTCCTGTTTGCAACTTTAAAAGCCTTACATTTGCGGCTCTATCCACATAAAATATCTTTAGCCAAACTTGGAAACCCAATGCCGTATAAAATGAATAGCATACATAGAATGTATACTGATCCATTTAATTGGGGTATACGGGAAGGTATATTTTATAACATTATATCTTGTAGACTGGTACTATTCCAAGGAGATGAAAGCATTTCCGCATCACAGTTGCCGTCGCTTCGCACAACAAGAGCCTGCTCGTCTCCTCGGCTGAACCGACAACCTGACCAAGTTTCAATTTAAAACAAGTTAATTCGGAGAGTTTTCATGAGTTTGATCCCTACTTTCACTCGCATCTTTTGGTCTCTCTCTGGAAATAAGAATATGTTTTTGCCATCTCACTGAACACAGAATCAAGAAAAAGTAGAAATTGATGGTGTAATTTAAACAGCACAGCATAAATATAAAGCATGAGATTGAACTTATGTGGACCATACCTGACAGTTGGAATAGAATCTTGTAAAGTTTTCTGACAGATTATAGAGATATTCACACAACACATTTGGTAATAGATTGGTGCAGGCCTCCTCAACAATCTGAAAAGTAGAATGCAGTTACAGTGGCCAGATCCGCACATCATGTCAGCTCGTAAAGATATGTTTGCCCCAAGTTCAAGAAATATGAGATTGATAAGTTATATTTTATGCATATCCTACCTCGGAAAATTGTAGGAGATGAAGCCCCAATGCACGCTCATCCGCATGATTCAACACTATTGCCCCGGTCTGTCTCAATCAAAAGCAAATACAAGAATCAAAACAACATTCGAGTTCAACAAGTAAAATTAACTAATTATTAACATTAAGTCGCTTTACAACAAATGTCACGTGCAAAACAGAAGCTAATAATTTCAATAAGGCAAAAAAAAAAAAAAAAAATCAAATTTTGTATGTATATGGCTTCTGAGTTCTCTCATGTACCAACTGTTGTAATGCCTCCCTAATGAAAGACTTAAATCATGACTTATACTTCAAAATGAATAGGTCAATGATATAATTGAAGCTCCATTTGAACATTTTAAAGAGCAAAACTTTCTCCTATCCAAGTAACGCGAGATCCCATATATCACCTACTTTTATCCTTATCATATTGGATTATCACAATTGGACACTTGCATAAACCCCTCTTTTACTTTTTAATTTAAATTGAGTTTATTTACTTATCAAGAAAACTATAAGCATGAAATCTGGAAAACATCTTATCTCAATCATGAGTGAACTTATTGGGTATGGGGAGGGGCAACGATCACAAGCCAGAAGCAGCACTGCTGTAGAAAACATCTTATCTCAATCATGAGTGAACTTATAGCTAAATCATTTAGGCGTCCGAAGTTTTCAGAATAAATGTAGCTTCACAGGTCTAGTACTCCAAGTGACATTTCCAGTTCAAGTTAGAAGCAATGGAAACCTAATTGCACACAAATGCAACTGCAATATAACATCTATAGAAATGACTACTGCTTGAAGTAGGAAGAGAACTTACATTCTTCAACTGCTCTACGTCTTTACCAGATTTTCTGATTATTGAACAGATTCGGGCATGAGCATACAGCAAGTATACAGCAGTATTACCCTGTGCATATCAATTGTAGGGAAGAAGAAGAAGAAGAAGAAGAAGAAGAAGAAGAAGAAGAAAAGTTTATAATAATTAGTAGGAATCTCTTAAGGAAAAAAAAAAAGACGACTAGTAATCAGCTTCATAGCCATGCTAGGAAGGTGATTTGCAAAATTAGTAAAAAAACAGTATAACGAAAAATGCAAGAGTAGGCATGGGCAAACGGATTCTTCACACAAAACTGATATAATAAATTAATAACTTCATAGCTTAGCTTCAGACAATCTGGACACCAATAACAAGTGAATATTAAATGCTCCTTAGCATCCAGCATATTTTTTTTCCTTCATTTGATAAGTACCTTATCATTTAGCATCTGATCAAAATTAAACGTGTAATTGGTTAATCTGTTGTTCTTCAGATCAGCATACCTGCCAAAACCATTATAAAAAAAGAATCAAATTACTAACACTCAAAAAGGGAAAGGTGTTTTCACTCCAGTATAGTAGAAAGGCCATGCATGAAGCCACCAAATTCTTAATCATTCACAATCGTCTAACAAAATTTGTTGTATACGTTTGAAACTTTTTCAGCAAGAGCGAATAGTAGTATTATGTGGACCCTGTTAATAATAAATCTGTTTCACTATCTGACCTTTAATATCTCCCAGCTACAAAACACATAAAAACTGCCTAGGCCAGGAAGCTATCCTACCCAGGTCCTCTTTCCTTCATTCCAGTCTCCAGAATCCTAAATGAATCAGCATCATGCATATACTTATAAAAAAAAAAATAAGCATCATGTATATTACCCCCATATAGACAAGGACTATTTATATGAATTCCAAACTTCATGGTATTATCTGTAGGAAAGAAAGCAATATTACAGATAACTAACATTGACATTTTTAAATATCTTTTTGCTATGAAATTTTGAAGAGTGCAGTAGAGCCCTAGTAGGGGTAAACCCCCACAATGCACCACATAGTCCCTAAGATCAGGGGTTGTGCCATTCAGCCCATGGGCTGTTTTTATTAAAATGGTTATACTTATTACTTTGGAAAAGATGTTTTAGTTTCCCTCTTCTATAGGGATCCTGTTGAATGGACTGAAATGAACACCACAAATCAAACCATGAGCTGGCAGGAGGCCCCAACCTTGTAAGACAGCCAAAGATTAGAAGTCTCACAAAGTTGATACTTACAGATCAGACTAATCTGCAGTTACTTAAAGACTCATTAAGCGTATTATTTATGTAGATACAAGATTATAAGTAGCTTACTTGACAGCACCATAACCTACTGCCTCGGCAGTTTGCTCAAGCTCCTCTTCAGACCACTCTACATCCTTACCTGACCAAGATCAAAGAATTATATATAGACTTCAAAAGTTCATAAGCTTGGTACTTACAAATGCTATTGAGAAAAAATAGGCATATTAAGGATCATAGGTTTTTTTTTTCCATTGGCAAAGTCCAAACTAATCTTGGTGGCGCACAAGCCCAACAAGGAGTTTCCCACAAGTGCAACTCGGATAATTCAATGGAAAATTACAACAGTCCGATGACCCAAGAAATTTTTTGCACCCAAGACTTCGAACCTTAGACCTAAAAGGAGCATGCCACCAAAACCAAATCTCTTACCACTTGCGCCAACCCTTGGAGTCAAGGATCATAAATCTCACAACTATAAAATACAAGCTATCTTAGATGTTATAGATACACCGAGCAAAATAATGATTGTAACAAGTACATGAAAAAATAGGCCATTCAGTATCATACCACGATCAATAAGAGCTGTTTTGCTGCGACTCTTGGCTTCCTCAAGTAAATCAACTAACCGAACCACTTCAGTGTTGCGAGTTCGAAAGCGCTTCCCATCTTCTCCAAGAACAAGTCCAAAACCCACATGGCTAGCTTTAGGATACTTGTTATCCTCAGCTGGGAACCAACCTGCGCGTTTGGCAGCCTGTAATATAGAAGCAAATGTGTCTTCTGATCAATAAGCAATGGTACCATCCCGACTTATAAAGCAGTTACTTCAGGTGGCTGTCCAACAGCTACGAACATTAACATTAATAACAACATGCATGAATGAAAAAATCATTCGAGTTAAGGCTTTGGACACATACCCGAAACACCATATCAAAGTGCTGCTGCTGGCCAACATCAGTAACATATATTATCCACTCAGCTTTCTCTTCATTAAGGCGATACCTATACATAGTAATTCGCACTGTCAATAAGAGTAACTATCCTCCCCATTCTGCAGCCACTCAGCAGGCAAATGAGTTACACAAACTCCAGAGATAACTACATAGGTAACGTCCTTAATCCCAAATGAACATGTTAATGAGCAGTAACTCTTGATTCACATGATAATGGCTGACCACAATTGACCAGTATCAGTGCAAAGATATTAGCATAATATGGGTTAGAAGGGGTGGCAAGAAATACAAAATAATCTAGGCCTGTTCATTCGGGTTCCGGATCCAGAATTTTTTTAAACCTCTTAAGTGAAAATGTCAAAATTATTGAAAAATAAATACAAGCCTATGGCTAACCATGGGGAGTTTTGCTAACTTCCTAAGCATTTTAAACTGAAATTTTGGATATTTGATAGTTTGGAATACTGTTATATCTGATTGCTTGGCTATATACATTTTTTCCTAAATTTTCTCCCTTGTCACACCCCTTTTTTACGCTTGAAAGTGGTTTTCTTTATAATAATCATTTTTGAAAGAGTTATATTTGTGTTACCGTATTGGAGGTCTTCAAACTACTATCTTTCTGATTCCATTTGTAGTGATTATTTTAGGCCTGTTCATCCGGGTTCTCGATCCGGAATCCGGACAATTAATTTTCTTGAAGCTCTCAAAAAGATTTTGTCAAAACTATTAAATAAATAAATACCCAGCCCGGATGAACAGGCCTATGTCATTATCCTAGTTAATTTGAAATTTGAAGGGAATGCCTTAATTTTATGATGCTTTACCTGTTCTTGTATATGAATTCCTTCTACACCCTTTCCTTCTCCATTTGTATGTTCTTGTATTTGTACGTATAAGCCCCTGGTCATGGGAAACTTTGGAACTCTTTTCTTAATTGCATAACCAATATTCGTTGGATGAGATTGCTATCCTAGTTTATATCTAGCATGTACTAATGGTTGTCATGATGGTAGTAAGAAAATACTAACCAAAGAGCTGCTAGATCAGTTGAAGCATAATTGAAACCGCCATCACTCTTCACAACAATAAGAGGTATATTGAACCCTTCAATAAAGATTACACGAGCACCTTGACTGTCCTCAACTAAATTTTTACTGGTCAATTCCTTCAAAACCTCAGGAATATATGGACTGTAGAAACTTTCCCCCTGTCAGCAAGAAATTAAATATTTAAACATGTGCATCATTTTTTTTTAAGGTATCGATGTGCACCCCACTTCTTACCTACTATTCAGCAACTCAGTATAAATATGATAACCAAGATCTTTGTAGTCTACACGAAGTAAGACCATCTGCCTTTCATGTGACTTTAAAGAAAAAACTACAATTTTGTAATCCTCAATTTTTTTCATCACAACATTACTATAAATTGGAATCGTCAATTTTTTTCATCACAACATTACTATAAATTGGAAATTTTCTATTCAGTATCCTACGTATGTCATTGCATATACAAATATTCAATACCACAAAGGCACTTTAGGTACAGCAGGTCTATTACTGAAGCTCACATTGCACTTTCAATGTAACAGCAACCTCCACCAACCCTTTGTCAACCCCACTGACTACCATAATGAAAAATTAAAAAATAAAAAATAACTCGAAGAAATACTGTGTAGTTTAAGATAATTCTCTCCACTTTATCCCACGTAGTCAATTCAATTTAATTATGGGTAGAATTCCTCTGTTTTAAAGTTCCATTTGAGCTATGCTATTTTCAACATATAATCATTACACATAAAGACCTACAAACCTGATCCAAAACTAAATCTTTTTTTATGGAAAATCTAGAACTAAAGCTTATAAGGAACATTGACCAAAACTCAGGGCAAATGTTTCTGTAAAGAAATAGTCAAGCACAACATGAGTTCAATGGTCGTTTCTGCTTTTGAAAAGTTTTTCAATCCAAAACCTAATATCTGTACCACCCGATCCCACCCTTCTATCACCTAACTCAGATGACAACATACCATTTTTCCATTTGATAAATGTAATATAGGAGAAACAGAAGTCAATAACTTTCTCAGGGCACCATGACACAAAGTTTGCATACCTTTTCCTCTAAATGAACTCCAAGGCATTGATAAAGCCTATTAAACTCATTCCGACTGATTTCACAAATCTGTGCCCATGCCCTACGATACCTCTCTTCACCACCCTGTCAAAAGTTAAGCCATTACAAGCCAATAATTATAAGTTGGATTTTACGAAAAGCACATAAAGTGTGTAACCCAAGTACAAATGAAGTATAAAAAGCAAAGGCAACACAATTAGGAGAGGAGGAAAATAACAGACATTAAATGAACCCTAAATATTCAATTTTTAAACAGTTTCCAATATTTTGCATTATCTTTCGACTTCAGTCCTTAAGCCATAAGAGAATAAATCACCTGGAGTTGAACTACTGCTTTTTGGGCCTTCTCCTTAAATTCAGGATCACTGTCAAATCTCTGTTTCGATGCCTTATAGAATGCCTACAAAAATATCACTGAAATTAGAATTATTTTTCTTTTTTATTGGCACTGAACGTCCAGGAACAGCATTCCAACTAATTCCAGGGGTGCCCAGGCCCTCAACAAGAAGTTTCTGGCAAGTGCACCACATGTAATTTAAGGAAAAACCTCCCCACTCCGATGGGCCTAAAGATTGTCCGCACCCAAGGGAATTTGAACCTTAGATCTGGGAGAAGCATACCCCCAAGCCCAAGGCCTTTACCACTTGAGCCAACCCCTAGGAGTTACCAGTCAAATTAGAATCTCAATTTATTTATAAAAAATTATTGCTTATAAATGGGCAACAAAATAGTTTGTTATAAATACCCTAAAGGATAAATTGAAAGTATAAGAATCACACAGTGGAAATGAATCTACAAAATCTTAATGTTTACACCCACCTGAAGATCTCCAACAGCTGTTTCAGTAACATTTTCCCAGTTTGGAAACTTTTCAAATAGAAATTCAATCAACATACCAAACTGCAAAACACATAGACAAGTTTAAGCCATATGGTAATGGTACTCATGCAACATGCATAATGGTACAGATAAAGAAAAGAAGGGGGGGGGGGGGGGGGGGGGAGGGATTCCCCGACATTATTGAATAACATTAGCTCAAGATATTACCATAAAAAAAAACATTAGCTCAAGATATTAAATGTCATGTTCAGTGAGCTTAACGTGTAAAAAGAGCACTTCTGTAGATTTTTTTAAAGATATATATGTCTAAATATCTGTTCTAGCTATTGTTGCTTATCTGGGCCAATAATTTAGATGAAGTAGATGGAATCTATTTGATTATGATTATAAAATATCATTGTTCTATATATTTTGAAAAGCACAAGAGAAATATATTTTTTATTGCGAGGAATCTCGAAGAACATGTCTTTTACATGGTTAAACCCCAAACCAGGTTATTTGTCGCAATCATTCTTTCACTTGGTGTATCTTGTTTTTGTAATAACATCTATGACAGCTTGTATTTTATAGTTGTACAATTTAGACCCTTAACCTCCAGGGGTTGGCTCGAGTGGTAGGAGTCTGAGTCTTGGTCTTGTGGTATGCTCTGTCCAGGTCTAAAGTTCAACTCCTTGGTTGCAAGCAATTTTTAGGGGCCATCAAACTAGAGAATTTCTTCTTGAATTACCCGATATGCATCTGTGGGAAACTCTTTGCCAAGAGTCTATGCACTCTTGGGATTAGTCAAGACTTTTTCCCTGACAAATGCCAATAGAAAAAAGTTCATAGGCTGCACGCAATCATTTCTTTTAAAACAAAACTGTATTTTATGAATATTTGTTAATATACATTTATTGTTTTGAAAAATTATATTCTCAAGCCAGTATGTAGAGCACACTTAGTAAAGTGCTTACATGATATAATTTGATTTGGAAGTTAAATTTTAAACTTCGAATCTTACAAATTAAATATAACCATTTAAGTGATGTGGATGGTGCGCTTTATGGCTTGAGAATAAAAAGCATTTAAGCTTTGCTTTCAAATAGGTGCGCTTGCACTTTGCATGTAGGCTCTAAGCAACATTTGCACTTAAGTGTGATTCAAGAAGAGTGGCAAATCTATTGATCATCTTTTCCTGCATTGTAAGGTGGCAACATGGTTTTGGAATGCAATCTCTACTAGGGTTGGATTTTCATGGGTGATGTCCATGCACGTCTCGGATGTATTTGCAATTTGGCCAGGAACTATTGGGAAAGACATTAAGCTTGAAATTATGAGAATCATCCCTTTATGCCTTCTGTGGTGCCTATGGGCTAAAAGACATAGAAGATGTTTTGATAATTGCGAACTTACTTCAGAGGAATTATGGGTCTTTTTTCAAAATACTTTCAGATTTTGGGTTTCTATTGTAAGGGATGGGAATGAATGTTCTGGCTTGTTTTAATTTCCATGTTTTAGCTGGTAAATAGGTGTCTCTCAATTGCATACTCCTTGTGTACTTGGACTATGTCTATTTACTTGGAATAAAATTTCTCTTATTATCTATAAAAAAAAAAAAATCTTATACCAACAGTGACCTAGTCTCTAACATACACGGTATCAGTGCTGTATCTCATGTTTATTAGTAATCTACAAGGGAAATGCCATTACAAGATTACCCAGGCAGTAATATGAAAGTCTCAAACAGGAGCATGCATGTGATGCCCTGATCCAATTAGGAATACATATTCGAGCAAATAATATGTTAGATGAGCAAAAAGTTTAAAACATAAACTTTGTTCACCATGTATATCGAGAAATCATTTTGCTTTTGAGGTTCATAACTCCAAGCTTATGGATTAGATTCAAAGGAGGCAAGAATCAATGGTATTATATACAAAGAGCAAGAAAAAAAAACCTTGAACCCTCAACAAACACATACAGCTACCGTGTAATAAACATGCAATTTCATAAACTGGAATACCTGTGTCCCCCAGTCACCAACATGGTTTCGCCGAAGAACTTCAACATGTGAAAACTCAAGCATGCGGGCAAGCGTATCCCCAATAATAGTAGATCTTAAATGTCCAACGTGCATTTCTTTAGCTATATTAGGTGAAGAAAAGTCAACAACAGCCCTTTTGATTGCAAGCCGTGGTGCCCATGTATCAATACCATCAATTAACATTTTTTGAAGACTCTGCAGCAGCAATAATTAGAGTTGAGCCACCACAAAAATCAGTTATACAGCTAAAATAAAGTAAATCATTCTCTTCCTTTCTGTCTTCCCTTTCTTCGGATAAGATGTTACGAAAAGTATAGGAGATGTTCCTTCACATATTGAAATAAAAGGCACAGATAGGTTCTAATCAGAAAAATATAAAATAACAGTTAATGACATGAACACACCTTGGCTATCCAATTCTTGGATAATACGACATTAACAAATCCAGGCCCAGCAACAGAGCACGACTCTACCATTTCAGATTGAGGGAGATTTCGCATTATGGCCTATGAATTAAAAACAAAAACAAAAACAAAAGCAAAAAATGTACTGATAACATCCCATACCATCAAATCAAGTCTAATAGACAATTTTTCTTAAGTATACTAGACAATTATAGATTTCAATGTCAATACCTGTCCAACAGCTGGAGGACCCTTAAATTCATTTTTCTTTCCTTTTATTTTAGACCATAGGCCCATCGCGTTATTACTGCAAAAAAGAAAACCCCAGTTTAGAGGTCAAAAAGAACTCCATATGAAACCTGAGGCCAAGAATTCAAAATAATTCAAATAACAGTTTCCGGGCTAGATCCCTTGCCTAAAGTTCACATATATTATTCGTGACAAAAACCGAGCAATACCATTGGTAATCACCAAATTTTGCAGTGCATGCAGCAACCAAAGGCTCTACATCTGGCTCATTAGGCAATGTTGCATTAAGTGCTGACTCAAACAGTTTAGCCAACTGTTGCTTCACATTTCCCACATTTTGTTCCTCCTGTGGCACAATGCATTATTACTTCAGCTACAACTCGATCGCACTGCATGTTAAATTAGCAAAGCAACCGGCCCCAAAATAATCCATTGCTTCGCCCACTAATTTCCCCATCCAGACTTGAAATAAAAAGATTATCTTTGATGAAAAAAATAAAAAGAACACTAAAAGGCGCAAGTGGTTGGGTTGTATTAATTTACCTTTGCCATCTTTCAAACTGAAAGAAATTATCTTTGATGAAAAAACAAAAAACACTAACAGGCGTAGGTTGGGTTGCATTATCTTACCTTTGCCATTGTTGAAACCGATTGTGCCTTGGATGCCAAAACGAGCCTCCTAGATGTCACCCTAAACAAGTCTGTCTAGTTTCGCATCGAAAACATTCAATTATAACGAATTCATGAGAAAAGTATAGGACTCAAAAGAGCACGATAAATGGTACGACACATTCTGAACACATTAGAGCAAAAAAAATAGGGAGTGCCTTAAAATTCAGTTAAGTTGCCGCAAAAGCTCAAAGGAAAGAAAATTCAGACAAATAGAGAATATCTAAGCATTGAAACGTTAGATTGAGTAAAACGTGGAACCCTAGGAAGCTGAAAAGAGTGATAAAGTCCACAAACAAGTTCATGGGAGAGAGAGAGGGAGAGAAAGTACCGGCGGCGGGGAGAGAAGGAGAGGGGTGAAGGTGAGAGAGGCGATGAAAGGAGAAAAATGGAGAGGGAGAAACAGGACCAAGGAAGAGGGCGGCCAAGGACGACGCTACTATCATCACTTTCTTTCTTTCTTTCTTATATATATGTAAGTAACAAGTTATTCAAGCTTAGCAAAGAAAACCCACTGCCCGCTCAACGTTTCTGTTACCCGATTCCAGTCTGCTTAGGGTTTTGCGGGAATCCTCTCTCTTTTTTTTTTCTCTCTTTATTCTCTCTTTTTCCTTAGTTGGCCAATCAAATCACGGCATGTCAGCAGAAAGATGGGGCTGGGAAGTATTCGCTTGTTTCATCTTTCTTTCCTCCCCATTTTAATTCATCTCATTTTAAATTAATTATTATATTTTTTAAAATTTTATATAAAATAAAATAAAAAATTTAATTTTTTTCAAATTTTAAAATAAAAATAATATTAAAACATATTTTATAATAATATTTTTTTTAATTTTTATTTTATTTTTTCTTATTTTATTTATAAAAATAAATCATACCTTAATTGTGACAAGTTGATTAGGAGGTAAAATTAATATTAACGGGTAATCCAGCATATAACGTTTCTATTCCACTCACATACGTGACTTTTTTTCTTTTACAAAATGGGTTTTTTTTTTTTTCAATGCAACAAAGCTTCATTATAAATAGACATGTTTAGAGAAGACAAGATTATAAATACATAGAGGGACTTCCTCTACATCTATAAGAACTTTATTACAAGAAAATATATTCTTAACTAAAATATGAGCAACTTAATTAGCATCTCTTTTAACATATTGTCACAACCAAACATCATGCCCATGAAAGAAATGTTTGATTTCCTCCACTATATGACCATAGTTGCTAAGACTAATGTTAGATTTGTTAATAGTATAAAATAGAAGTGTTCATCCGAATTTTAGATTTAGGAATCCAAATTCTAGATCTAAAATTTTTTAAACATTTTAAATAAAAATATCAAACTTATTGAAAAATAAATCCAATTTCAGAATCAGGCTGAATAAAACCCGATTCAAATGAACAGGCCTAACATAAACAATCACTGCTACATCCCTTCTAATATAAAATGTGATAAATCGAAATCTTTGCGAAACATAAACACGCAAACTGTAAGTGTTGTAAATAGATCAATTACCATATCTCAATTTAACTTTAAATAATTTCTCTGAGGAGCTTGCCACTTATTTGATGCAGATAGATCTAATAAATTTCTATCAACATTGTCATTTATTGCAGCTTGATACTCTCGTAGCTGTTCCACATTTGAGAAACCATAATATTTGGATTCATGAATATATATCAAAGATCACAACATTTCTCTTAAACCACGACTTCTCATTATGACAATCACTTTATGCAAAATCCTTAGAATCAAGAGCATCATTGAGAAACAAAACAAAGTCAAGAGAATTCTAGAAATCTCCATTTAGCTTCTGCGCGTTCCTGCAACAGACACTCTATACATCACAAAATGTTGCACAATTCCATATGGCATGTACTACATTCCCAATTTCTGCACAGTTGTTGCACAGCACCAAAGGACATGTATACATCAACAACTTCTAAACATTATAAGCACTTTTAATATAAAACTCCAGAGTTACTATAATACTAAATCTATTTATCAATACTATTTAGCATATTAAGGGGTATTTGCAATATAGTTGCAGCATCATAGTTATCAAAGATAGACCTTGCTAACTCTTAGTTCCATCTTTATGTCAAAATCAATGAACTTCACCATAGCAATACTAGCAAGAGTATTAGGCGGAGTATGAATTGCAAATGTCAACGTTTTGGAAAGCCATTTCTCTTTCCAAATTGAGACATTGCTGCGATTAATTCTTCAAACCAAACATTCTTGTAATAGCATTTTAGTTCCATGAATATTTCTCTTTGCATGAGAAGGTTCATAATGCAGTTTTTAATCCAGGAAATGACATTGACTATTATATTTTTGTAAAATCTAAAATTTTAAGTCTCGTATCTACGTATAGATTTTGGTGATAACAAATAAATTCAAGATTCAAACTCAAGTTGTCTACGCATGAAGAGCTAAGCACATTAAGAAATCAAGCATGAGTAAAAAGAAGAATAAGTTTACAAATGAAACTCATAGAGTAATTTTGTACATCTCTTAAAATTTGAAATTGGATTAAGGTTTAAAACTAATATTTTCTCATAAAATATCAAATTATATTTTTTACATTTGCATAATTTTATTAAAATATTTAATTTTAAAAATTATTATTATTTTTTCACATATGCATAAAGATTTGAATTTATAAGATGATTGATTGTCAATTTTAACATGTGCACGTGTTGTTAAAAATCTTGAAGGGTGATTGTGTTTTTTTTTTTTTTTACAAATGCAAAATATAGTTATTTTGTTTGAAAATCTTAAAGCGTAGTTGTGTATTTTTTTGACAAATGTAAAATATAGATGATTAGTTTAAAAATCTTGAAATGTGATTATGTATTTTTTTGACATATGCAAAAAAAAGATGATTTGGTTTGAAAAATAAATCATGCTCATTTTATCATATATGAAAAGTAAAATATTAGGTTTGATTTTTTTGAAAAATGAATGGAGTTGTTTTTAACAAATATAAAAATGAGATATTTTTATTTGAATTTTTTGAAAAGTGAATAGTGCTCTTATTTGACATGTGAACATTTTCAAATTTGAATATGAAGTCTCATTTGCTTATAAATAGCTCACTTAAGTTTTTCAAAAATTAAAACAAGAGTTTACACATCAATTGCTAAGTTTTGTATCATTATTTCAAAATCCTTATTTTCTCTTCTCTAAATTTTGTATCTTAATCCTTATTCATTTCGAGAGAGATTTGCATTGTATTGTTCTTATTTTACTCATCGAAGAGTGTACTCTGATAATCTACCCACTATCAGCTCTTGTATTTGTAAGAGGATGCATATAACCCTTATGTGTGTAGAAGGTATTCTACACAGGGAATAGTTGGATCATTAAGTGTGAGGTGATTGCAAGTGTAGAGGGTGTTCTACACGGATTCTTTGTAGCAGTGTTGCTCAAAGGTGTAATAGGTTTTTATCTCTACCTGAAGGAGATTGAATAGTAAATTTGGGATCCTCAAGGGGTAGCTTCAAGCGAGGACATAGGCAGTAGGGCTAAATTTCGTTAAAAATATTGAGTTTGCTTCTTCTTGCCCTTACTCTTTATATTTTCTATTGTTTCGTATTTTGTTTATATTTTATATTGTGTATTTGATTTATAATTGTTAATTTTTTAATATAACTCAATTCACTCTCCTCTTGTGTTAGTCATCTAGGCAACGATTAGTATCATAGTAAGAGCTCTGTTATAAGATTAATTATTTAATAAGTTAAGATCATATGACTAATATTGCAGTTACATTCGCTGAAAGTTGATCCAGTAGTCGGTCTCCGCTATTTTGTGATGAAAAAGCGATAGCAAATTACCTTACACACCTAGAGGGGGGGTGAATAGGTGTATAACAGAAACTTTGGCAGTTAAAAAATTAATCAACATAAACAAGCAATCAACGAAGAAATCAACACACAGATTTTGGTTACGAAGTGGAAACTCATTTGAAGAACCTCTTCAAAATCTAAAACCACTCCGGGTGTAAGACACCACCTCTAATCCACTATAGAAATTTTAGTTTGTTACAACAAATTTAGAAACACTCACAGACCCACTGTAGCAACTAAACTTGGCTTGCAACACCACGAGTGACCCACTCGATCTCTACACGCATGTAGTGCCGGAACTCCGACCTTTCTATAGCTTCTCACACGAACACCTTGATTTCTTCATCCAAGCTCCTTGAAGAACTCTTCCAGCTTGATGACCACGTCCACTCCAATGAACTCACTAAAGGTTTGAATGTGTGTTGTGAGGGAGTAATATAATCCAAGAGAGAATGATCTTTGAAACAATGGAGAAGTTTCTCTCAAGGGATGAAATGTGGCTCCTTGGTTTTTCCTCTGTATTTCTCCACATTGCAGCAGAAGACTTAAGAGTCTATTTATAGGCCACCTCTTGAAACGGCGCTTAAACCCTAAAGGAATTCGTGAAACCTTAACTTCGCTCGAGCGAGGTGTCGAGCGAGTGTCGAGCGAAGTCTCTGCCTGGACTTCGCTCGAGCGCCATGTCGAGCGAGTGTCGAGCGAAGTCTCTGCCTGGACTTCGCTCGAGCGCCATGTCGAGCGAGGGTCGAGCGAGATCACTGTGTTCAGTTTTTCTGAGCCATTTTGATCCTCTTCATGTGTACTCTGTCCACCATTAGTTACAACTCAATTATATTAGGTTTTTCACTAGAAAATTGCCAACTACTAAATTTTACATCAACAATCTCCCCCTTTGGCATTTCTGTGACAAAACCTCTAACCTATACATTGGACCTAATCCTATCACACACAAACAACAGGACTTCCACATGTAGGTTTAGTCTTGGCAAGTGAAGTATCTGCACACTTAACAAACATGTAAACGTACCAACAGAAAACACTTGCAAGGAATTTAACAGATGAACTCAAAAGTGAGAGAAAAAAAAAAAAAATTGCCATAAAAATTTAACACTAAACCTTCAATAGCAATTAGTCCAACACAGAATACATCAAGAGTATAATCACATAGTAAAACTAAGAACAACAAGCTACTAGTTACTCCCCCTACAAAGTAGCTTAGCTCCCCCTAAATCCTATCTATTCCCCCAAGATCACTCCCCCTTTTTGTCACAAATGGTAAGGGGTCTCAATCGTCATCAGTCTCTTCCTCATCAGCAAGAAGGTGCTGAACTTGATTTCCAAGCTCAATCACTTGAGTGTCAAGTGTGTCAAACCGAGCATTGATATGAGTATCCAATTGAGTAACCCGAGTCTCAAGACTGTTAAGTCGGTTATCAATGCGAGTATCCATGCTGGTCACAGACTGCTGAATGCTAATCAGAAAGTCCAATAGGGTCTGCCGAGATGGTTCTGTAGCTGGTGGCATCAAACCCGAGCTGGAAGGACCCGAGCTGGTCTCAGGAGCGTGAGGAATAGGTCTGGTCTGAGTAGAATGTGCAGGTGCGGGTTCAACATTGGGAAGATGCGCCTGACTTAGTTGCATGGTCTTCCGGCCAATCGGTGTCTTCAGGCTCACTCTAAGCTCCTGGGGCGGGAAGGCCACAGACTGAGACACTGCTATCCTCGTAATGAGACAGGCAAGAGGAAGACCAGTTCGAAAATTGGACGACATATGGGCCTCAATCATGACCCGACAGAGAAGACCGCCCAAATCAATAGGGACATCAGTGAGCAATGCATGTAGGAGAAGGGCACGATCCGGACCAATGTCACTATAATGACCAGTGGGGTAGATGTTTGTCAAAACAATTCGACTCACAATTTGGTACGCATGAGGAAACGACTTGGTCGCTAGAGGAGGAATCCCAGTCCAAGTTATAGGAGACCTGGTGAGAAAGCGACCCAAATCAGGTCTGCTAGGAGCTGGGGTACGGAGATAGGGATAAATAGGATTGTTTACTCGAGGTGCCCCCAGCAAATTTGCCACAAGATCGGGAGTCACCCGGAAAGTGATATTCCGGATATCAACTTGAAAAGTTCCCTCTGAGATATCATGTATATTCGAGTAAAACTCCCTGACCAACTCCACCGAGGGAGCGGGATGACCAGTGGTTAAAGCAAGCCACTGGCGCGACTCAAAAATCTGAGGGACAATGGGATAGGTATCCCGAAACTCACCTAGAAGAACTTCACGTTCCACAAGAATGGAGCGATGGGAAAAGTTCTGCGTGTAGAGTTCCTCAGCTTGAGGACTGTGGAAGTAAGTCCGAGAGGCAGATGGTGCAGTGCGAGGACGAACACGCCGGGATGCCATGGCAGCTGTAAATGGACCAAGTACAGACAGTGAGACATATATGATATGATGTGGAGATGGATGTCCATCATGCCTAAAATGCCTAAACTGCCTAAAATGCCTAAAATGCCTTATATGCCTAACATGCCTAAAATGTGACCCATAATGTTCTAAACAAGGTGTGTAGACTATGAATGATACCTACAATTTGTCTAAAAAGCAATGCACCAAAGGAGAGACAAAATGGAAGACAAATTTTCATTGAGGCATTTCATCGAACAGGTAGTGTGCATGCTGTGCAATCATGGGTTTAACACCCAATCAATTATCCCATTCCTCCCTAAATACAACACTATGCTAATAGGTTCATCCATACCAAAGATGAACCACCAAGTTTCTAAAAACAAATCCGAAAAGAAAAAAGAAATTAACCCAAACACAACCCATGAATGTAATGCAACGGGAAAGAAAAGAAAAGAGAAAAAAAATGAAGAAGAAATGGATAGAGATAGGCTTACCGGTGATTGAGTGTATGAGAGGAAATGAGATGCTTAGGCTTGGATTGAGTGGTTGAGAGAAGATGAGTTAAGTTTGAGAAAGGGGAGAAGGGATTCGGCAATCTGGGCTTATCGCGCGAGGCAGAGCGCAATATAAGGGTTTTTCGCTCGAGCGAGATTTTATGGTCGAGCGAGATATCGAGCGAAATTCCAGCCCTTTTTTTTTTTTTTTTTTTTTTTTTTTTTTTTTTTTTTTTTTTTTAATAGTAACTTCAAACTTGGGAACAATTTTTTTAAAAAAAATCATAGCAGAGCAAATGTAAAATAATATCATACTCTAAATGCCACGCAAGTATAAAGACTGTATGTCACAATTAATATGACTATGCGTGTTTAGACAGTGCTCTTGCTCAATCAAGAAATTTTAACCGAGAGGTGTGAGTGGGGTTGGGCTAAACAAGAAACCATAAGAGCTTGGGAGACCCGTCAAAGCGCAGAAAGTCAAACCCAATGCTGCTAGGACCTAATTTCTTGTGTCTAATAGAACCAGAGTCAGGATTTCTATTTTGGCCCTTTTTCTTTCTTTCTACCCCTTTTTTTTTTTTTTTTTTTTTTTTTTTTTTATTTAATACAATAATAGAGCCTCTTCATTTTCTTTCCTTTTTGGATACAAAGGTTCTTACACAGGTCATCTAGCCCGAGGTCAATTCTGATCACTCGTAAGGCTCCCCCTTACACTTTTGATTGCCTCCCCAAAGTCTCACATAAGGTCAAATGTCAAGAGATTGAGCTAGGCGTGCAGTGTGTGCGGCAAAACGCATATTTAAAGTGACACACATCTTCCACCTTTGCAACATAAGCCTATGATACAATTTTCACAAGACACATGCTTGAAAGTGTGCTGCCTAGTAGTAAGGTCATGCATCACATCGATGAAAGGGCAAATGAATCAGAGGAAAGACAAAGAAGAGAATGAAGACAAGAAAAATAACAATGCATAAGAAAAAAATGATATGTATGCAATATATGAAATGCATGTTACATCTCTTGTGTTAAGGCACAAATACCAATAGCCTTTCTAAGACACTCAAAACGAAGACCATCTAAAGGTTTGGTAAAAAGATCGGCTAATTGATGTTCGGTGGGAATGTACTCAAGAGTAATTACATGTGTTTCCACAAGTTCCCGAATGAGATGATGCCTAATGTCAATATGCTTGGTCCTAGAATGTTGGACAGGATTTTTAGAGATGTTGATGGCACTGGTATTATCACAATAGATGCTCATCACACCTTGAGTAATACCATAGTCACGAATCATTTGTTTCATCCACAGCAATTGAGTACAACAACTCCCAGCAGCAATGTATTCAGCCTCAGCTGTAGACAAAGAAATGGAGTTTTGTTTCTTACTCATCCAAGCAACAAGATTTGTTCCCATATAAAAACATCCACCTGAAGTGCTCTTTCTATCATCTGCATTTCCAGCCCAATCAGCATCAGAGTAGCCTGCAAGCTCAGTGTTAGACTCTCTGGAGTACCAAATTCCATAATTCACTGTAGCATTCACATAACGAAGTATGCGTTTGACAGCCACAAGATGAGATTCTTTGGGGTTTGCTTGGAATCTAGCACAAACGCCAACACTGAAAGCAATGTCAGGTCTACTAGCAGTGAGATACAGTAGACTCCCAATCATGCTTCTGTACAGGGATTGCTCAACCCCCTTTCCTGACACATCAGCACTAAGTTTTACACTTGTGCTCATGGGAGTTCTAGCATGGCTACTCCCATCTAATCCAAATTTTTTCAGCAGGTCCTTTGCATATTTTGACTGGGATATGAACAACCCTTCATCGAGCTGTTTTACTTGGAGTCCCAAGAAAAAAGTTAGCTCACCCACCATACTCATCTCAAATTCATTCTTCATTTCTTCTGCAAACTCGAGAGCTAGGTTATCAATGGATGATCCAAACACAATATCATCCACATAGATTTGAGCTACAGTTATATCCTCACCCACTTTCCGGATAAAAAGTGTCCTATCAACACTTCCTCGCAGAAACCTGTGCTCCAAAAGATACGAAGTTAGCCTCTCATACCAGGCTCTGGGAGCTTGTTTCAAACCATACAGGGCTTTCTTCAACCTGTAGACATGATTAGGATATTTTGGATCCTCAAAACCTTTTGGTTGCTCAACATACACTTCTTCTTGAAGGATCCCATTTAGGAAGGCACTCTTCACATCCATTTGATAGAGTTTGAAGCACATATGGCAAGCAACACTCAATAGTATTCGGATTGACTCAAGCCTTGCCACCGGCGCAAATGTCTCATCAAAGTCTATTCCTTCCATTTGGGCATAACCTTGTGCCACCAATCTTGCCTTATTCCGTACAATCATTCCATTTTCATCAGATTTGTTCTTGAAAATCCACTTGGTACCTACAACATTGTGCTTTTCAGGCCTTGGGACCAAGTACCACACATCATTTCTCACAAATTGATTAATTTCTTCATGCATGGCATTTGTCCAATTCTCATCCTTTAAAGCTTCTTCCACCCTTTTTGGTTCAATCTGAGAGATGTAACATGAGTGAGCTAGTTGACTTATCACTTTCTTCCTCAACCTCATCCCTTCATTTACATTCCCGATTATGTTATCTTGAGGATGGTTTAGCTTCACTCTCGAAGATGGCTCCTTGTGAGTATGAACTTTTTCAGTGGATGAGGTCTCTTGATCTTCATTAAGTTCAATAGAGTTCTCTTCAGTTCCACTTGGTGTATCAATTTGATTTTGATTCAACTCCTCTTTAGAAGTATCATCTATAACCACATTGATGGATTCCATGACAGTTTGGGTGCGTAGATTGTAACATCTGTAAGCACGACTGTTTCTGGAATAACCAAGGAATATTCCCTCATCACTCTTTGGGTCAAACTTACCCAGATTTTCCCTATCTCTCAAAATGTAACACTTACTCCCGAACACCCTGAAGTACTTCACATTTGGCTTCTTTCCTTTCCACAGCTCATATGGTGTCTGAGAAGTGTTGGGTCGAGGGTAGACTCTATTCACAATGTGACATGCTGTGTTTACAGCTTCACCCCAAAAATGAGCAGAAACATTTTTGGTATGCATCATAACTCGAGCCATTTCTTGGATAACTCGATTTTTTCTTTCAACAACTCCATTTTGCTGTGGAGTAATGGGAGCAGAGAATTCTTGACGAATGCCTTCTTCATCACAGAATTTCTCTAAACTTGAGTTATCAAATTCTCGTCCATGATCGCTCCTGATTCTGACAATAGGGTTCCCTTGTTCATTTTGAAGCTTCTTACATAAGTTCCTTATCACATTTGAAGCCTCACCCTTTTCCCTCAAAAATTCTACCCAAGAGTATCTAGTGAAATCATCTACCACCACCAGTATGTATTTCTTTCCCCCCAGACTTTCAGTCCTAGAGGGTCCCATAAGATCAATGTGTAACAACTCTAAGGGTCTTTTGGTCAGGATATCTGTTGTGTTCTTGTGGGCTGCTCGAACTTGTTTTCCCACTTGACATGATCCACAAACAGATGTCTCCACTTTCCCAAGTTCGGGCAGTCCAATCACCATTTCTTTCTTAGCAATCTTTGACAAATTTTTGTGATTCACATGCCCAAGTCTTTGATGCCAGAGAGTAGTGGCCTCACTTTTAGTACTATTGCAGCTGTACTGTGAAGTGGGAGCGATACCATAGCAATTGTCAGAGGTCCTGGTTCCTTGCATCAAGCATTGTCCATTGTTATCAGAAACAACGCACATATCTTTTGAGAACCGAACTTCGGCACCATTATCACACATTTGGCTTATGCTAAGAAGATTTGCTTTTAACCCATCAACATATAGAACTTCTCTCAATGCCGGTAGTCCAGTAATGTTGATTTCACCTTTCCCAATTATGTTCGCTTTTCCACCATCTCCAAATGTCACTGTCCCACATTTGTACTCTTCAATTGTCTTAAAAAGAGTTTTATCACCGGACATGTGTCGAGAACACCCACTATCAAGATACCACAGTGAATTATTCTGGGTCTTCAAGGCAATGTGAGCAATGTGACATGTGTCTCTTTCCTCCTTCTTGACCCACACTCTTTTGATTTTTGGAGAGTTGACTTGCACAGTCTTCTGGGTACTTGTCAGGTTGTCTATCTTAGCATTTAGACGAGCATTTTGTCTAGTGAGAACCATGACTTGATCCCACAGATTGAAGTGACCTCTTCTTGAGTCTCTCTTTTCATTTCTCACAGGAAACTTATTAAGCACATAGCAGTTTGGTCGGATGTGTCCATACTTGCCACAATTATGACATGTCCGATTTTCTCTGTAGGTTTGCTGTCCCCTGAAAGGCAAGTCATCCTTAGGAGATTTTCTGGTGAGTCTTTTAAATTTCAAGCAATTTGTTTTCACATGACCCAAATTCCCACAATGATGACACACGGGTCTCGTGTTGTGAGCTATTTGTTTCTCTTGAGATGAAACAAACTTTTGTGCATGTATAACTTTCTTTCCCTTTGCTAGTGAGTGATTTTTCACCATGCTGTTTTGAGGAGTTTTCGAGCTCGTACCCACTTCAAACTTTCCTCCAACATATCCTATTCCACTCTTGTCTCCTGAGGGCTTTCCAAGAGTTAGAATTTTGTCCAGATTTTGTTTTCCAGTGGAAAAAGCTTGCAATCTTCCCTTTAGCTGGGTTAATTCATTTTCCTTAGTTTCCATAGCATCTTCCAAAGCCTCACTTTTCTTTCGCAATTGGTCAGTCAAGATATAAGTTTCATTCAGTTTGCCTTGGAGCTCATCATTTTCTTGTTTGCACTGATTTATCTTTTCAGTCTGTGCTTTGTTGACTTTTCTCAATTTCACGCACTCCTTGTAAAGTCTTTCATAGATTTCTTGCAGTTGATCTTCACACTCGGACTCATCTTCCGGTATGTCACAATCATCAGACGCTTGTTCACTGCACTGATCTATGTCTCCAACGGAAGATGTAAAAGCCATGTAGTTGAGATTCCTTTTGGGAGTGGAGTCGCCAGATGAGTCACTCGATTCAGACTCACTTTCACTTAGAGAGGCAATCTTTGCCTTTTCTTTGCTCTTCTTATAATTTGCACACTCCAAACGAATGTGACCAAATCCATGACATTCATGACACTGTACTCGTGTCTTGTCCTTGTTAGGCCTAATGTAATTGTTGGAGTCTCTTTCCTTATTCTCTGAACTTGACCCCTCAATATATCTCCCAAACTTCTTCTTCTCTGGTCTTTGGCTCCTGTGCCTTTTTGCTACAAACATTTTTCTGAACTTCTTAGCATAAAATGCTATTTCTCTGTCACTCATTGCTAATTCATCGAATGACTCATCTGAGTCCTCTTGAATTGTATTAAGAGCAATGGACTTGCTCTTCCTATCCAATGGCAGAGTATGTTCATAAGTTTGCAGGGAACCCACCAGCTCTTCTATTTTCATGACATCCAAGTCTTTACTTTCCTCAATTGCAGTAACCTTGGGACGAAATCTCTCAGGAAGAGATCTGAGGACTTTTCTTACAACTCTATTTTCTGGGATTTTGTCTCCCAAGTTGAACCGAGAGTTCACAATGTCATTTAATCTTGCATAAAAGACATCAAATGTTTCATCCTCCTTCATTCTAATTTCCTCAAAGCTGGTGGTAAGCATTTGGAGTTTAGAATTTTTTACAGCCCTAGTTCCCTCGTGAGTGATCTCAAGAATGTCCCATGCCTCTTTGCTTGTATTACACATGGAGATTCGTTTGAACTCCTCCTGAGACACGGCCATAAAAATTGCATTTAGGCCTTTACTATTCCAGTTAATTTCACTCAACTCATCCTTTGAGTAGTTGTCCACGTCTGTGGGAACTTCTACTCCATTAACAATGGTGACGGGCTCTTTCCATCCTCTTATCAAGGACACCCACACACGTTCATCTATAGACTTAAGAAACGCTCTCATTCGAACTTTCCAATAAGCATAGTTGCTACCATCAAAATATGGTGGTGATGAGAGGGATTGAGACCTATCCATTTTGACCACCAAAGCAGAATCACACTCAGGAAATTAATCCTAACGAAGTGTACCCGCTCTGATACCAATTGAAAAAGCGATAGCAAATTACCTTACACACCTAGAGGGGGGGTGAATAGGTGTATAACAGAAACTTTGGCAGTTAAAAAATTAATCAACATAAACAAGCAATCAACGAAGAAATCAACACACAGATTTTGGTTACGAAGTGGAAACTCATTTGAAGAACCTCTTCAAAATCTAAAACCACTCCGGGTGTAAGACACCACCTCTAATCCACTATAGAAATTTTAGTTTGTTACAACAAATTTAGAAACACTCACAGACCCACTGTAGCAACTAAACTTGGCTTGCAACACCACGAGTGACCCACTCGATCTCTACACGCATGTAGTGCCGGAACTCCGACCTTTCTATAGCTTCTCACACGAACACCTTGATTTCTTCATCCAAGCTCCTTGAAGAACTCTTCCAGCTTGATGACCACGTCCACTCCAATGAACTCACTAAAGGTTTGAATGTGTGTTGTGAGGGAGTAATATAATCCAAGAGAGAATGATCTTTGAAACAATGGAGAAGTTTCTCTCAAGGGATGAAATGTGGCTCCTTGGTTTTTCCTCTGTATTTCTCCACATTGCAGCAGAAGACTTAAGAGTCTATTTATAGGCCACCTCTTGAAACGGCGCTTAAACCCTAAAGGAATTCGTGAAACCTTAACTTCGCTCGAGCGAGGTGTCGAGCGAGTGTCGAGCGAAGTCTCTGCCTGGACTTCGCTCGAGCGCCATGTCGAGCGAGTGTCGAGCGAAGTCTCTGCCTGGACTTCGCTCGAGCGCCATGTCGAGCGAGGGTCGAGCGAGATCACTGTGTTCAGTTTTTCTGAGCCATTTTGATCCTCTTCATGTGTACTCTGTCCACCATTAGTTACAACTCAATTATATTAGGTTTTTCACTAGAAAATTGCCAACTACTAAATTTTACATCAACATGTGAAAATAATTATACTTTCTGGAAAGTTAAAATGAGAATATTTCTTCAGTCTCAAGGTCGTGAAATCTAGAAATGCATTGTAAATGGGTCTTATATTCTAACAAAAATCGTTGATGGAGTAAATGTCAATTAGGAAAAAGAATAGCTTGATCGTGAAGATGATAAATGTTATATAGTGAATGTAATAGTTATAAATTTTATGTATAATGCTCTCAATGACTTGCAGAATCGCAAAGGAAATTTGGAACAACTTGAAAGTAACTTATGAAAGAATTTCGCAAGTCAAAAAATAAAAAATTTATATTCTTACGCATGAGTATGAAATATTCAAAATAAATGATAATGAATCTATTTCCTTTATGTATACTCGTTTTACTAACATTATAAATAGTTTGACAATTCTTAGAAAAGTTTATTCTAACTTGGAGATGGTAAGAAAAATTTTCAACTCTCTGCCAAAACGTTAAGAATCAAAAGTGACGATGATTCTTGAAATTAGGGATCTTAAAAAACTCGAAGTAAATAAACTCATTGAGTCACTTATTACTCATAAGTACAGATTAAAAAAATGAGAAGAAGAAGGAAAGCAAAAGAAGAATTTGGCACTCAAAGTTGTTCATCATGAAAATGAAAGAGAAGAAGATGAGAAAAACGACGAAAAAAATGAAGAAATTACAATGATCACAAGAAGATTTTAGAGATTCTTGAAGAAAAATAAACCTCATCCAATGAAATATTTTAAAAAGTTTTCTAACAAAGATACAAGTAAAAACGACTCATTAACTTGTTATAAATGTAAAAAATCAGGACATATCAAGACAGATTATCCTCTACTAAAGAAGGATCGATACAAGGACAAAAAAGTAATAAAAGCTACATAGGATGATGATTTAAATAGTTAAGACAGCGACGCAAATAATGAAAAATTTACAAATCTTTATCTTATGACTAAAGATGATCTTGAGGTAAAAAATTTTGAAAATATTGAAAATATTTTTTATGAAAAATTGTAAAATATTTTAGAAGAAGTATATGAGGAACTTGAAAAATTGGGTATCAAGTATACCATTTTGAAAAAGAAAAATTATTCTTTAACAAATGAAATTAATGTTTTAAGAAAAGATAATATAGTTTCAAAAAATGAAAATGATGAGCTGAAAAAAAAAAGTGGCTGATTTAGAAAAAATTGTTGAAAACTTTACAAATGGGAAAAGAAATTTTGAAAAATTTCTTAGTAGTCAAAGATGTGTTTTTGATAAGATAGACTTGAGATACATGACAAAAGAAAAATTCGTACTCTATAAAAATTTCTTTGATAAACCAACTAAATCAAAATCAGATTTTCAAAATTTTTTTCATAAAAATAGATTTTTCAAAGAAAAATATTATTACAATCACTCAAGATTTTTAAATATGTCATATGTTATTTGTAATTTTTACAATAGAAATGGTTATAGTTATCATGCTTGTCATATTAGAAGAAAACATACAATGACTATTAGGGTCATATGGGTAACAAAGAATTTTGTTTATTCTAATATTAATAAATAAAGGACCCAAAGAACTTGTGTACTAAAAATGTTTTTAATTGCTTTTGTAGTTATACATGAAGTCTTCTACAGGTAAAAGTAAATGATTTTTAGACAATAGATACTCAAGATACATGACAGGGGACAAAACTAAATTCATTGACATCACTTCTAAAGAAGAAGGACGCGTGACATTTGGAGACAATTCAAAAAAGAAGATCATAGGAATAGAAGGTACAAATAATACCAATAGTCTCAATCTAAAAAAAAAAAGAATACAATGGAAGAAGTCCAACATGAAGACATCAGAAAAGATCATTAAAACTTAGTACAAGATGCAACCAAATAGTGAAAACATGTAAAAAATCATCTAGTGGAACAAATTCTAGGAGAACTTTCACGAAGTATAAGTATTCGATCATCTCTTAGAAATTTTTTCAATCACACTGTTTTTCTATCTCAAATTAAATACAAAAATATTGATGAAGCATTGCTTAATGAATCATGGATCTTAGTTATGTAAGAAGAGCTAAATTAGTTTGAAAAAAAATTATGTTTGGACACTTGTTCCTAGACTCGAAAATCATATTTCTCCTAATCATATTTTTAAACTCACAAAAGTATTATATGGATTCAAATAAACTCGTAGAGTTTGGTATGAGAGGCTTAGTGGTTTTTTTATTAAAAAAGATTTTTCAAAAGGAAAGATCGATACAACTTTTTTCATCAAATATGAACAAAATGATATTATTCTAATTCAAATTTATGTAGATGATATAATATTTGGTGCTACTAATGAGAATATGTGCCAAGATTTTTCTAAGAGTATGCAAGAAGAATTTGAAATTAGTAAGATGAGAGAACTTAAAAGTAAAGCAAGCAAATCAAGCAAGTAAAAAGTAGAACATTCATTAATCAGTCAAAATATATCAAAGAGCTATTCAAAAAATTTGAGATGGAAGGTGCGAAGGTAATTGGAACACCAATGAATCCAACCACCAAATTTGATAAAGATGAAAGTGGTAAGGCAGTTCACTCAAAAGTATATCGATGTATGATTGGTAGTTTATTATATTTGCCAGCTAGTAGACTTGATATTATGTTCAGTATATGTTTATGCGCATGTTTGCAATCATCTCTAAAATAATCTTATTTGATTACTGTTAAGCGCATTTTTAGATATCTTGCCGGTACAATTGACTAGGGTTATGGTATCCTAAGCATACTTTTTTCAATCTTATCAGTTATTCAGATGCAGATTATACTAGTTGTAAAGTTGATCAAAAAAATACTAGTAGAACATGTCATTTTTTAGATCATGCACTTGTTTCATGGTCTAGTAAAAAGTAAAATTCTGTTGCATTATCTACTGCTGAGGTAGAGTATGTTGCTGCAGGTAGTTATTTTGCTCAAGTTCTCTATATGAAACAACAACTTGAAGATTTTAAACTTATGTACAATCACATTTCAATCAAATGTGATAATACAAGTGCTATACATCTTTCAAAGAACCCAATACAACATTTTAGGACTACGTATATTGAAATTAGATATCATTTTCTTAGAAATCATGTGCAGAAGGGGGATATTGTATTAGAATTTACAAGTACACACGAACAATTGATAGATATTTTCACAAAACCCCTACCAGAAGATAGACTATGCATGATTAGAAGAGAAATAGGAATAATACATGTCATGAATATCTGTTAGATATTTTTATTCCATTATCTCAAATGATCTATATAAACTTGAGACGTTTAACCTCATCATTCAAATGCATTTGCTCCTCATAGATCATCATGACATATTTGTCTAAAAGATTAGGCAATCAAAATGAAGAGGCAAGTAAAGATTTTAAATTTATATTTTGTTACTTTAACTTTACTATTTTTTTGTTTGACTCATAAACAAATCATCGAAGTACAGAGATCGTTTCGCTAAACTTCTCAATTTTGTGAGTTTTGAACTGCAACCGAACGTAAAATGCAATAATGGAATATGAGTACGAGCCTCGAGACCCACAAGCTCATAAATGGCATCATGATCTGATTTATTAGCCAAATCAGTCTCTTACTGCTTCATGAAACCTACGACAAATGCAGAAATAAATTGATCACGAGAAGTACTGAAGGAAAATTGATGAGCCATTAAAAAATTATAGAATGAAAATGCAGACGAATTGAAGATTTGATGCGACTTAGATAAAATTAAGAATTACTCTTATAGAGACGGGAATAAGAACAAGACAAACTATCATAACTTCAAATCTCTGCAATATCTCGTTTGTCAATAACGTCAAGAGGATTTGAATCTCCTTTCGCACTGAATTGCTAGAGTTAGGCCTCTAGCCTTTACAGGTTTTGTCGGTCACGGGTGACTCTAATTATTCAACTCTCTACAATCTCATTCCGCATTAAATTGCCAGAGCTAGACTTCTAGCCTTTGCAGGTTTTGTCAGATACGAGTGGTTCCAATTATTCAATTCTCTATAATTTCTACTAACGCATCATTTTATTTGGTTATTAGTTATTGTGGGAAGAAATCTTATTAAAACCAATTGCAGTTTATTTTTAATGATGCCAAAAGGGAGAGAATTCTTATACTAATATTATATTATCCTATTATATATGCTAGAATCATGTTTAAATTTTATTTGAAATTCTAACGCATATTTTCAGGGGGAGCTTAAGTATTACTGCAGATTGCGAATTTCTACTAAGTATTTGTCATCATAAAAAATGAGGATATTATAGAACCCAAGGTTTTAAGTATCGTATCTACGTATAGATTTTGATAATAACAAATAAATTCAAAATTCAAGATCAAGTTGTTTACACATGAAGAGAACTAAGTACATTAAGAAATCAAACATGAGCAAAAAGAAGAACAAGTTTACAAATGAAACTCATAGAGTAATTTTGTATATCTCTTAAAATTTGAAATTGGATTAAGGTTGAAAATTAATATTTTCTCATAAAGTATCAAATTGTATTTTTTACATTTGCATAACTTTATTAAAATATTTAATTTCAAAAATTATTATTATTTTCCTACATATGCATAAATATTTGAATTTATAAGATGATTGATTATCATCTTTAACATGTACATGTATTGTTTGAAAATTTTAAAGAGTGGTTGTGTTTTCTTTTTTGACAAATGCAAAAAATAGATATTTTATTTAAAAATTTTGAAGGGTGGTTGAGTGTCTTTTTTTACAAATGCAAAAGATAGATGATTTGTTTGAAAATCTTAAAAGGTAGTTGTGTATTTTTTTGACATATGCAAAAAGAAAATGATTTGGTTTGAAAAATAAATCATACTCATTTTATCATTTATGAAAAGTAAAAAATTAGATTTGGTTTTTTTGAAAAATGAATGGAGTTATCTTTGACAAATATAAAAATAAGATATTTTTATTTGAATCTTTTGAAAAATGAATAATACTCTTATTTGACATGTGAAACTTTTCAAATTTGAATATGAAGTCTCATTTGTCTATAAATAACCCACTTAAGTTTTACAAAAATTAAAATAAGAGCTTACACATTAATTGCTAAGTTTTGTATTATTTTTTCAAAACCCTTATTCTTTCTTCTCTAAGTTTTGTGCCTTAATTCTTGTTTATTTTGAGAGAGATATAGTTTGCGCTATATTGTTCTTATTTCACTCATTGAGGAGTGTACTCTGATAATTTACCCACTATCAGCTCTTATATTTCTAAGAGGGTGCGTATAACCCTTGTGTGTATAGAAGGTGTTCTACACAGGGAATAGTTGGATCACTAAGTGTGATGTGATTGCAAGTGTAGAGAGTGTTCTACACGGATTCTTTGTAGCGGTGTTGCTCAAATATGTAATAGGTTTTTATCTCCACTTGAGAGATTGAATAGTAAATTTGGGATTCTCAAGGGGTAGCTTGAGGCGATGACGTAGGTAGTGGGGCTGAATTTCGTTAAAATACTGAGTTTACTTCTTCTTGCCCTTACTCTTTATATTTCCTGCTACTTCGTATTTTGTTTATACTTTATATTGCGTATTTGATTTATAATTGTTAATTTTTTAATATAACTTAATTCACCCCCCTCTCTTGTATTAGTCATCTGGACAACAATTTTGTTTGCATAACTTGTGATACCATAGAATCAAAATGTTGAACAAGCCTCTGCCTTTGCTTAGCCAATAATGCATTGTTGAAACAAGCAAGATCTCGAAACCCAACGCTTCCCCATTTCTAATGTACACAATTTTGACCATCCAATCCACTATAGTTTTCTATTTTTCTAATGATGACCCCACCAAAAACTTTGCACCATCTTACTTATATTTGACAAAAATCTTTTGGAAAGATTAAACAAACTCATACTATATGAAGGAATAACCTGAACCACAACCTTTATAAGCACCTATTTATCACATTGTGATAAAAACTTTACTTTCCAATTACTAATTTGGTTCATACTTTATCAAAAACATATCTAAAAGCTTTAAGTTTACATTTGGCAATCATGGCAGGGAGTCCCAAGTATTTCTCATAATATTTAATGGCTTGAACACTAGTTAGACATTAAAGATGCTGTTGAACTTCTAATATAGTGTTTCATATAAAAATAATAATAATAATAAATGGAGATCTTGTCTTTGTTCAACATTTATCCAGAATCAGCTTCATAAGCATTCAAAATATTCCCCAAGCACCACCATTCCCACATTGATGCTTTAAAAAAGAACAAATTGTCATTAGCAAACGGAAGATGATTAATGCTTAGACCCCTTTTTCCAATTTTGATACTACTCATTTATGTCCATTATGCTCTGTTTTCAACAAAGTTGAACTCAACACCTCAGCACAAAGAATAAATAGATGAGGGAACAAAGAACTCCCTTGTCTAAGTCCTCTAGTAGGAAAAAATCTATCACAAAGGTTCCCTTTGTTAGAATTGAGTAAGAAACATATTGGAGGTAGTGCCTGACACAATTGATCCATTTCAAATTAAACCCCATATTGACAAGATAGCTTCAAAAAAAAAAGTCATTCCTTTCGATTATATGCTTTATTCATATCAAGTTTTAAAATCATATATCATTCCTTTCCATGCAATTTGTGGACATTGAATGTAAGGTTCATAGGAAGCTAAAATGTTATCTGAAATAAGTCTACTCAAGACAAAGCACTTTAGTAATTACTAATAGTGTGGCATAGGATTGGTTTGAACCTATTTTCAAGTACCTTGAAGCAAATCTTATATAATAAATTATACAAACTAATTATCTCATAACATGTCACCTTTCTGGGAGGTATATTTTTTGAAATCAAACAAATGTAAGCATCATTAATAGACTCCCACAAGTTTTGGTTAGTAAGAAGTTCAAGGACTGCTTGTTGATTTGATCACTAAAAATATGACATCACCTTTGATACAAACAAGCTAAAAACCGATCAGGTCTAAGGGATCTAAATGGATCCATATGAAACAAAGCAATTTTGACCTCTTCTTTAGTGTATGGCTTGCCAAGTTGAGTATTAGACTCCAATGGAACTATGGAAATAACTCCTTCCAAGATCTGGTCAATACACATAGGTTGTATAGTAGAAAAAAATTGACTTGAAATATTCAACAAATGCCAGGATAATATCATTTTAAGAATGATAAATTTTGCCCCCTTTCATCTGCCACACTTTTAATGTAGTTAAGCCTTATTCTTTGTGTTGCAAATTGATGAAAACATCTTGAATTACTATCCCTATGTTTTAACCTTTGTTGTTTAGCCCTTTGCTTCCAAGCCACTTCCTCCATCTCCAACAAATCTTCTATTTCTTTTTTCATCTGTCTTATCTCATCTAACTTAGTAGCATCCCCATATCCTGATAACTACAAAGCAAATAAGTATTTTCTTTCACAACTTTCTTAATAGCCTCGCTAGTATTTATTCTCCACTTCCTCAAATGAGCATGACATCTCTTAAGTTTCGCTTGTGTTTGTTGAACCAGATTAGTAGAAGTCTAAAATGATGTCTAGGTGTTCTCAACAAGTTGATGGCAATCATAGATAAAGCTTAACTTGCTTCAAATTGAAAGGTTTATTCCTTCTTATAGTTTTAAACATTTTAACTAAATGGACCAAAATTGGAAAATGATTGAACTACAATCAGGCAGTACAATGACTTCCATAGTTGGATAAGTTTCAATCCATCCCCATTAGCTAAAACTCTATCTAATCTATCCTTGGTGAAACTTCCATCTTTCTTATTATTACTCCATATATTCCTCATCCCCTTAAAATCAAGGTTGTTCAACTTACAATTAGATAAAACATTTTGGAACTCTTCCATGTGAGCTGCAGATGTCTATGTGCTTCCAAACTTCTTATATTGACAAAGGATTTCGTTAAAATCACTAAAACATAACTAAGGAATAGGCTAACATTTCTCCAAGAGCCAACAAAGACCAGCCTTAATCACGTTTACTTACCTCTAGATGTCTATAAAAACCAGTTAGCTTCTAACAACTATTGTTTGAAGTAAAAAATAATTGCAGAAATATGACGCAAGGAATTTTGAATTTTCCAATGAACTTCAATTTTCACAACTTATACTCCTCAACTACCCATAGTATCTTTTATAAATACATTTGCAAAACCAAACTTGTGCATCAATTTCACGGTTCACCGTTCTAATATTTTGAGATTTTGTTTCCTTAAGAAACAAAACATCAAAACTGTAATTCTTCACCAACTAATAATCATGAATTATTTGAGGGCTCCTAAGCCCTCAACAATTTCAACTTAAAAATTTCATAATGCTTGGTAGGGCTGGCAACCACCCTCTGCCATTTTGTTATAATTGTATTTCTTCTTTGGTTTTTTAAGTTAAAAGTATCATAGAAGGATAAAATTTATGAGTATCACTACCTAGAGGTTTACATTTCAAAGAAACTTGGATTCCAGTCCCTTTAGAATGCACAACTTGAGACAACCTTGCTCTCATCTTCTAAGACCTAGTTTGTTTTTCAGGCAGGTACATAATAGCTTTGTCAAAAGTATGAAGAGTATCCACAACAGTTTAACCCAAACAACAGGCCAAGACATCCTCAATTATGTGTATCTTCAGCCAAATGATTATTCTTACCAACAATGGTAGGTATTACATCATCTCATTTACAATTGAGATAAAATGGTTCACTTCTTTTGAATTCAACTTTTGAATCACCATCAAAAACTTCTCTTGAAAATTAGCAATTTGTAAACAGACTTCGGCATTATTGCTGTCATCAACCACTTTGGTTTTGCCCATCTTGCTGCACTTCAACAAACTTTCTATAAGCAAACCTAGCAATTGAAAAGAGATAGACATATTAATCCTCAAAACAGAAGTCGATGATGCAAGAAGCCATGTTCCATATTGTTTCGGCTTGTCTTGAAAAAGTTCAGTGGAATTTTTGACACACTCGACAATCGATGTTATATAACACCACAACGAAAACAGAATTTCGAAAGATATTCATATTTGCAAGCAACCCAATTTTGAGTCTCACAAATTTAACCACCATCCCCTTAACCAATGGTTTCAACAAATCAACCAAAACACCAACATGCAAATACTTGCCCCAGCCTATGTCACTATCAACATCCATCATATCCATAGTACCTATGAATGAACTAACTGTTTCCCCAACAAATATATTCATGCTACCCAAGGAAGATGATGTACTTGAACTCAAAAAGTCTCATTATCAAACATCATGTCCTAAATTGTTGTATAGCCATCAAAATCTTTGAAAAGAACTTAAATGTCTATGAACATTCATGGAAAGTATCTCTTTTCTTTCAACAGATCACTCGCTAACTTGTTTAAAAACTCTCCAAATCTTCAATATTTTAGTACAAAAAACTTCCATGTTAAGAGGTTTATCAGCAATTAACCTCCCACAAGGAAACACTTCCAAAGCAAGAAAGTATTTGCAATATCAACCACCACTATTTTAATAGAGCAATGCTAAGGATACATGGCTCGTGTAACTTTTACGGAATCGGTGATGTGGCAAAAGTGTCACATCAATCGAAATATTAAAAAAATATATAAAAAATAAGAAAAATATAATAAGAGAGAAACAAAAATAAAAAATAAAAATAGTTAGATTAAAAAATTTCTAAAAATAACATTTGTATACTATGTGTACGCAAAATGTACACAAGTCGTGTACAAATAGTGTTTCTCATTTTAATATCAACTTTTTCTTGTTGAGTTAATGACAAATGACCACATAAGTTAACCAGGTCATATGTTAGTTTTCTTACTTTCTTTATTCGCTAAATACTCTACTGGTTACAACTAAGGAAGTAAAATTGCCCCAACCAAATCAAGATCTCTTGAAATTTCTTGTTCGCATTGCATATGGTGCAGGAGAGGAGACTGTGGGCCCCATTGTTCTTAGCAGGTGACCAGTGTAACTGCCAAGAGTTAGAGGGTCCATAACCCCCCTCTTGCCATCCAAGCAAAAGATTGCGTGAGATCTATATGAACTATTATTTCATTTGCTCTAACTTAGGTTGCATTTGGTAAGTGAAGTATCATTGCTATTTACTATTGTTCACAAATAGTTTCATGTATTGTACACGGCTCGTGTACCTTTTACAGAATCGATAACGTGGCAAAAATGCCACATCAACCGAAATATTAAAAAAATATATAAAAAAAATTAGAAGAATATAATAAGAGAGAAACAAAAATAAAAAATACAAATAGTTAGATTAAAAAATTTCTAAAAATAACATTTGTATACGATGTGTATGTAAAAGGTACACAAGTCGTGTACAAATAGTGTTTCTCATTTTAATATCAACTTTTTTTTGTTGAGTTAATGAAAAATGACCACATAATTCAACCAGGTCATCTGTTAGTTTTCTTACTTTCTTTATTCGCTAAATACTCTACTGATTACTACTAAGGAAGTAAAATTGTCCCAACCAAATCAAGATCTCTTGAAGTTTCTTGTTCGCATTGCATATGGTGCAGGAGAGGAGACTGTGGGCCCCATTGTTCTTAGCAAGTGACTAGAGTAACTGCCAAGAGTCAGAAGATCCACAATCCCCTCTTGCCATCCGAGCAAAAGATTGCGTGAGATCTATATGAATTATTCTTTCATTCGCTCTAACTTAGTTTACATTTGGTAAGTGAAGTATCACTACTATTACTATTGTTCACAAATAGTTTTATATTGTTTACAAACTATTCACTACTTTTTTTTTTATTATTCATAGACTATCTAAGATCACTCAACACCCAAAAATACCCTTAATCGTTCAAACGACGAGAGACTCAATTTCACATGCCACCTATCTCCTAAACATAAAGTCCCCAATTTCACATGCCACCTATTAGCATGATATAAAAATTAAAAAAAAATATTAAATAATTTCAAAAATGTAGATGATGTATTATTTTTATCTGAATCAAAATATATTGTATTGATATAGAATTTTAATAACATATAGCCTACACAAATATATTTTCATTCTCTGGATTTAGCTAATATCTGGATTAATGAGAATCATTTGGCAACAAAATTATAAGTATTCTCAAATATTAATTTTTCAAACATTGTTCGAATATAAAATATTTTTAATCTCAATTTTTAATTTTTTTAATCTAATCATTATAACTTTTTCAAACTCTTAACATACATAAAAAAAATATATAAATTTTCAAATTTTGAAAGAAACATTAAATTCAAATAATGTTTAATCTAAAATAAACTGATTGAAAAATTTCTATATCCTTTCTAAAAGCTAATAACTTATTTGAACTCAAATCATTTTCAAATATATTAAAAAATCTTAAATATTCAAACGGACAGGGGTGGACCTACAGTTAAGGCATGGGGCTATGCCCCCCCCCCCCCAAAAAAAAATTCTTTCAAAAAATTAATTTATTATATAAATATATAATCTTTTTATATATAATTAAAATACTCCTTCAAATTATAAAAATAAAAACTGCCCATTCAATACTAAAAAAATTATCACTTGTTAGTTTATATTGAGAAAAAAATTGTCTAGAATTCTACTTTAAAGATGATAATAGATTAATTTTATTCCATAAAAGATCGTAGTCGAACTTAATTCGAAGGGAAAATCCTAATTTTTTTTTATTTGGTAGTGGTTTCTAGCTAGCGAATTACGAAATCTTAAAGAAAATAATGTTATAAGATGATTTATAGGCATATATTTTTTGCATACAATTTTATAACGTAAGATTATTGTTTTATTTTTTATTCTTTCTAATTCAAGGAAAAAAAGTGAAGAAGAAAAAGCATGATTATTGTTATTTATATAGTCACGTGCAAAAAATACATATTACTTATACTCACACATACCACATACTTTGTCAATCGCTCCCAAACATCAAATCTTAATTCCGTCCCTACAAACGGGCCTACTTGAAATTAAACAAAATAAAGCATCATGAAGGGATAAGCATTAATTCAAATACATTTTATAATTAAGAAAGAATGTGGGTGCCAAGAACCTGACCATCAGATGAGATATGACCTAGTCTCCAAATAAAAGATTTTGATTCGAAAACCCCCACCCCTTTTATATATGAAATAAGAGTAGACAAGGGCTTGTTTGGATAGTTAGATAGGATGAGATGATCTAGTGAAATATTTTAATTAAGATGTTTTATGAATTTTTGGAAAATGAGGAAATTGAATATTATTAGAACATAATTTTTCATTATAAATTTTGTTCAAAATTATTTTTAGTATTTTGTTTGAAAGTTTAAAAAACTGTACTGATTAAATTAAAAATTAAACAAATGTATATATAAGCAACCATAAAAGAAAATATTAGAATTCAATAATTGCGAAGTAGCTATGAGAAGCCTTCAGGTTAGAAAGTTAATAGAGAGAAAACTGCAATGGTATTCAATAGGAATATTGATTCTACAAAAAAAAGAGGAGCTTATACATTTCTAAGGTGTACATTAGTTTTTACAATATGAGACGTATTTGGAGTTGCCTCTCTCTTGGTTGGTAAAGCAAAGACAAAATCTTCTTTTGATATTAAGTATAAAGTGTGCAATTTCAAAGTTAGAAGGAGAAAATGTTTTCTTATGATAGTAAAGAAGTTTTTAATAAGGTTGTGACTCTCTTAATTTCCACTTACCATGAGCTGCTTTACTCCTTGGTATCTTGTGTCATGAGCTTGAACATATGATGATAAAATTCTAGTAGGATCAGAAAAATAGGAAAAAAATTCATTGGGTGGGTTGATCAAAGATATGTGAGACTTAACAAACTGGGCGAATTGGATTAAATGACCTTAGAACTTTCAATGATGCTCTCCTAGCTAAGCAAGAGTGGAAGATAATGCAAGAACCAACTACTCTAGTGGACCAAGTTTTTAAAGCTAAGTACTTCCCAAAAGGTTTAATTTATTTTACTTAAGATTGGAGCATAACACCTCTTTCGTATGGAAGGAGATCTAGGAAGTAAAAAAAGAATATGACATTGCGTGTAGATTGAGAGTGGGCACTGCAAGTCAATGAATATTTAGAAAGATTATTGGATTCCTAGATATAAATGTTAATGCAAATTTTGTTGATTTGGATTAGTGTTGAAGTATTTGAATCCAAATAGGATAAGATTTCATCTTATTTCTAAAGTTGTAATTTTGGATCATTGAGTATGAATTCAAATAGGATAAGATTTCATTTTATCTTTAAGGTTGTAATTTTTGAATTAATGTTATTTGAACTAAGGAATTTATCCGTAAAAATTTGAGTCCATTTAGAAGTTTAGAGAGTCTGTTACAGAGGTTGGAAGATTAAATTTCGAGTTCTGGAAGTGTCATATCAACAGACAATTCAAATTTTTGTAGGAATTTCAGACACCTGTTAGCAATCTGTCAGCAGACAGACTCTAATAAGAAACGAATTGTCAGCAGATGCATTCTAGTAGCACACTTTTGGACAATCTATTTGAGCATTAACAATAATCTTGCTAAAAATTTTCTTGAAAAAGTACAATTTTGCACATTTAAAAAAAAATGGTTATATTTGATTAATAGTTGGGAGAAAAAGGTGGAGAGAAAAGAATATTTTTCTACTTGTGAATAATAATCTTTCAAAATTCTCCAAATTTGCAAAATTATACTTTTTGAAAGAAAATTTTAGTAAGACCATTACTAATGCTTAAATCAACTCAGATTGTAATCCTAGCAGAGGTTTTCGGCCAGACCTGATATTTGGAGATATTTGAGAGACGTTTGAGAAAAAAATTATTACAGAATTTTCCTTATAATTTTTATACATTTACGAGTGTGATTTTGCTCAAGGTTTGAGAAGATCGTTGATTAATATACATGATCAACCACTGGAGGTTTCAGTAGAAAAGACAAAACTTGGAAAACGTCAGAAGTTCTAGCTGCCTACTGCGATAAAAGACAAACGGGTCATGTGTCTTGAATAAATGTGTCGGGTTACAAAAGTTTCGTAAACAGTTTACTTGTAAAATCTCAATTAATAAAATTGACTTTTCTGAATTTGGTTCCCCGAAGGATTTTGCCTTTGAAGAGTTCTTCAAAGAGTTTCCTTTTGTAACCAATCGTTGTGTTATGTTTGATAATTTATTTATTATATATTTCTGATTATTCACACGATTGAAATCGAATAATTTTGATTGTGAAAATTGTTAGATATATTCGATCATACAGGAATACAAAGAAATTTTCAATAAAAGTCTAGCAAATAGCATGAAAGGAGGAAATCATTGACAGTAATGCACTGTGGATAATCTGATTGACTCTCACACCAAGTGGTGGGATATTAAGAAAGTGAGAATAGTGATACCTACAACAGCAGCAAATGAGATGTTGAAGTTGATCCTTTGCCTTGGTACAACAAATGATATATTAATTTGGGCCCCTGAAAAAAGGAAAAAAATTTAGTGTGAAAAATGCCTACATATTGTCTAGAGAATCCAAAAAGAAGAACATGGAGGGTGAGAGCTCAAACACTATGTCCCAACAAAAATTATGGAGAATAATACAAACTATGCAACTCTCCCGTAAAATCAAAATTTTAGTTTGTAAAACCTGTAAAGAGAGCCACCTACCAAGCATGAGTTGAGGAGGAGACATACACTGAGTAGGGAAAATCGTCAATTTTGTAGACCTGAGGTAGAGGATGTGGTCCATGCCCTTTGTTACTGCCCTACCTTTCAAGACTGTTAGGATATATATGTATATATATATATTTATATATTGTAAAATCTGTAGGCTACTGCAAGCATTATGGGGACATCTTAGGCCACTTATGTCTGAAGGGGAGCAGGAAAGATTTTGAACTATTCTTTCTCATATCTAGGAATTGTTGATACAGAAAGAATTTGTTGACTTTTGAGAATAATTACCTACATCCTAAATAAGCAATTGGGCATGCTTTAAATGTGTAGACAATTTATAAGGAGATTAAAGGAAGGCCATTCAAATTTATAAAACATCACTGTAGTTGGGAACATGCCCCTACAAAACTGTTTCAATTAGATTTAGATGAGCCTTGTTTCCAAGCCATTAGTGTTGGTGTTGGAGTAATCCTTAGAGATTGCCATGAAGGGGTGCTTATAACAGCTAGTCAGAAAGAACAAGAGTAGGGGTCTTTCACTGAGTGTCCATTTGGACATTGTTGGGAATGAGCCAGTTAACAAATAACAATAGATGAAGTAGTGCAGCGAAAATACAACAAAAGAAAAGACGACAATCACATAGAATACTCTGGACACCAAGATTTGAAGTGGTTTGGCTTAACACAAGCCTATGTCCATTATTGGGTCGGTCTCAATGGATCACTATAGAACAAAATTTGAAGTACAGATATTGAATCAAATTATTCTTACACTATATTAATCAATCTCACTTACAAGTTGCAAAACTCTCTCTCACAACTCTCAAACCTTACAAATGCTCACAAAACCGAAATCTAACATAAAAATGAGTTCCTCACTGCTGCATTCAAATGAACGCAAGCCTCTATATAAGCAAATCTCGCTCTCGCTCGAGTGAGACTACTCTTGCTCAAGCGGAACATTATTTAAAATGGCGCCAACCCTGGTATAGAGAACATTAGCTTGAAGCAAACTGTCGAGCGAGTTTCGAGCGAATATCTAGGGTTGACTCTTGCTCGAGCGGGAGCGAAGTCTCTGCCTCGATCTTGCTCAAACTGGATGTCGAGCGAGGGTCGAGCGAATTCTCTGTTTGAATCTTACTCGAGCTGTAAGTTGAGTAAGGGTTGAGCGAAGTCTTTGTCTGATACCTCGCTCGAGCTGGACGTCGAGCGAGGGTTAGCGACCTTACGGGTTGAGTCTCGCTCGAGCGAGAGTCGAGCGACGAGCATACTTATGTGCTTTCAAAACAATTCAAGACACATCTCAACAGACATCATTGATTTTATCATTGAAACTGACTCATTGCTTATAGGGGTTGCAACAAGCTAAGCTTTTCATGTCTATGTTAGGCAATATCATAAAAGATGCTACGGAGTTGATGGTATTGTTTCGAAGTTATGAAGTTAAGACGTGGGGAGAATGGGTAATGAAGCAACACATAAGCTTGCTAGATTTGCTTGAAATGTTGATGACAAAAGCTTGTGGTGGGAATCCTTGCATGATGTAATCTCTCAAATCTTTTGGATTGATAAATGTTTGTAAGGCTAGTGTCTTATTGGGTTATACAAATGAGATAAAAGTTGAAAATTGATTAAAATATTATTATAATTATAATGTTTTAATATAATTTTTATTTTAAAATTAAAAAAAATTAAATTATTTATTGTGTTTATGTAAGAATTCGAAAAATTTATAATAGTTATATAAAAGGAAAATATTATAAACACAAAGGGATCCCACACACTAATGTGGCAGTATGCCGCGTCCTCATTTTTTTTTTCCTTTTTTCATTCTCTCCATTCCTCCCCCTTTTCGTGCCTCACTCCTCCTCCCCCTTCCCACCTCGCTGATGTCCCATAGTGGTTTCCGACCACCACAGACGAGCAACAGACAAGTCGTTGACTCAAATCCCAACCACCTCAAGCAGATTTGGGCTGCGTGGTTCATGGATAAAAAGGAAATCATACATTGCTTAAGAATGAGATTGTCCTAGACTTTATATGAGGCATTCTCTCCTATTTTTAAAAAGGCCTTTTAGAGAAGGGTGCATGAGTTTTTTTTATGGTAATCTTACATTGTTTAAGAATGAGATTGTCCTAAGTTTTATATGAGACAACCTCTCATCTTCCTAACAAGGCATTTTAGAGAAAGATGCATGAATTTCTTTATGGTATTAGAGCCAAACCTTCCGGTATTGGGTTCCACCCATTGATCCAATGAGATCCACTTGTAGGAGCACGACAAAAGATCGGCTTACAAGTGAGGGGGAGTAAAGAGGAAATCTCACATTACTTAAGTAGGAAGGGGAGATGATGCCTCATATAAAATCCAGGACAATTTCATTCTTAGGCAATGTGGGATTTTCCTTTACTTCCCCTCACTTGTGGGCCGATCTTTTGTCGTGTTCCTACAAGTGGACTTCATTGGATCAATGGGTGGAGCCCATACCGGAAGGTTTGACTCTAATACCATAAAGAAACTCATGCACAATTCTCTAAAAAGTATTATTAGGAAGGAGAGGGGATGCCTCATATAAAACCCTTGACAATCTTATTTTTAAGTAATGTGAGATTTTCCTTTAGTGAGTACTTGAAGAGAGCATAATCTGTAGAAAGACTTGGAAAAAAAATGGTTCTTTTATAGATTAGCTTATGAAAATTAAAAGTTAATAAAATATTATTAAAATATAAATTTTTTAATATTATTTTTATTTTGAAATTTGAAAAAAGTTGAATTATTTATTTTATTTTGTAGAAAAAAATTGAAAAATTTGAAATGATTAGATGAGATGAAAAGAGAAGAGATGAGTTGAGTTGGGAAGATTTAAAAACAAATAGTTACAAAAAGTCAAAAACATGTTTGAGTTGAGTTGCATGGACTTCATTAAGTCGTGGAACACGTATGTGCATAGTCAAGTTAGTTCGCCCTTGAGAACTAGCGAAGCATGTCTGATAGCTCGAGAGACTTTCCAAACTTCACGTTGTACTAAATGCCATGTCTCCGTAGTATTCAAAGTCTTTGCCTTCTCAATGACATAATCTATGCCAGGAAAGAAGCTCGATCCATAGTCATCGTGCTCCGAGGGCCCATAAATCTGCGAAAGAGAAAATAACATATTCGGCAAGATATTCCAATACTCTAATCAATTCAGTTCTCATTTATGGAAACTTTTCTCTCTTTATGTTGAGATTTTGCAAACTATACCAAATTCAATTAAGCATTCATAAGTTGATTGAGACAAACATACCAAATGCTTATACCATGACCTTCCGGAGAGTCCATCTCGGTCTGTAAATGCACGCTCTGTCATCATTTGTCTGTCATTGAGCTCTCTCACTTTCAAAGGATCTTTATTCCATATGGACGCCCAACCTTTTCGTTCTTTCATTTCCTAGAGATTCATACTTCATGATTTTGAGATATCAAGTGTTATTTGTTTCAACACAGTATATAGAAACTCAATCTAATACCTTGATCTGGTTTTTCACTGTGGTGGCTGCTTTTTCGAGCTCCTCTATGGACTCGAACAAAGGGGTTAGGCTCACATTTTTATCTGAGATCCTATCTCCCAAGTCCTTCGTGTACGTCTGTTATTCATATCATGGATTCAATTCATTGTATCAATGTTTGCCTCTGTTTTCCAAGACTATATGTGATCATGTGATTATTGTGGTACAATTTAACATTAGCGTACCTGGAGCTCCTGTGCATAGGAGAGATAGTTGTAAGGCAAAAATTCCTCATCTGCTAACCAAAGAGCGACTAAACCCCAAACACTTGCCACTATTTTCCAATAAACAAGTTTAATAGAATTTTAATTATTTGGGTAGTTGAGACTAGATAAAGGGAAAAGTTATGAAGGAAACTTTAATCTCACCTGCAACATGTCTATGAAACATTGGATCACCATATTTTTCCATCCAGATAAAGTCATCGTACATTGAGTGGTATACAGGGTAACCTGCACTTGATGACAAATATTTAATGGCAAGTCATGAAACTTGTAAATAGCACGCTTCCATGTTACACTGCTTATAATTTACTAATGGACAAAATTTTTTGATGTTTTGAAACTTATTAAGGTAACGGCCTGTAGTCGCTTACTACAGTATTGAACATCACTTTTTTCATCCTTGATAAGTTTTGTGATTAAACTTTGGATGTATCAGTTGAAGGTTAATTTTGGCTGGAAATTTATAATTTGTTTACTTTCAGGAAGATCAAAAGTTCCTTTAGGTGATGAACCGTGCATATATTTCAAAAGTCTTTTTTTAGCTACTACTGCAAAGTAATTTCTTTCTTAAGCTTTTCTCGGAAACTCTTCCATATTCTTAATTAGGCAAGGACATTGTTCTAAGAGGATTAGGTTGGGATATTGGTTATATTGCGATGGTTATCTAGAAAACCCCTTTAGTATTGACCTATGTATTTACAATATGATGAGCGTTGCTTATAGCAGGTGGTTGTCATGTATTCGTTAAATATGATACCATTGCTTGAGTTTCAACACTTTGAAATTAATTCTTTCCTTTTGTTTGTTTTGCTTTACTTGGAGAAAGAAATTTTATGGTGGAACCTTTTCAATTATCAAATTCTTTATACCTATCCTCAAAATTATACAAACAGTTGCTTTCTTTAGCAGAAAAGTGGCTCATGCAGTGTGCAAGCATGCATGATACATGCATATATCATCTTATCAACTAAAGGATTATGTGAAATTAACAGAATTTGTACTTGTTACCTCCTCCGTAAAACATCGCAACTGCTGGAATTCCTACATGTTGCACAAAAGCTGCAAAATCTGATCCTCCATCTCCTAGCCTCTCGATCTTTGTATAAAAATTACAGGTTAATGAGCCTAAAGAATTAACCATATAAGTTTCAAGATTCACTAGATAAAAGTCATCTCCTTTGCGTTATCTGTTTTTGGTAATATGCTAGACGTGCAATTAAATATGAGTAAGTGGTTTGCTATAGATAAACTCAATTGTACCTGTTCTGTTAAGAATTACTTCAATGCAGCTTTATTTCTTTCTTAAAAGTACGAATTGGAGATTATAATGTCAAGTTGATGCTACTGGGCATTTGAACTTTTCTTACCAGGGGAGAATTGTTGGAACTAACCCACGAATCGTAAATAGTTTGTGATGAGTTATCTGGATCTTGAACCTTCAAATATCAATTAGTTCAATGGAGATAAGTGAGATAACAGCAGCAATAGATAAATATATTTCTTTTGGCATGAACCAGGAAGGGATTGAACTCCAGATAGATTAAAGATTTTGCCGAAAAAATTTATTGGCTTAAGAACCCTTCTTACTCTTACCTTCAAAAACTGTCACATTGCACCCTCTAATTACTTTAACAGGCAAATAACAATCTCGGTTAAGGTTTGATGCATCACATGTTTTCCTCCATTTTGATCATCAGATCTTAACCCAGGGTATTATTATTTTGCCTGTTGGCACTAGTTATAGAGTCGAACTATATGTTTTGATAGTTTGGAGAACAAGATGTATAATACCAAATAATTGAGGTTAAGAACTAATCTAACCCTTTTTGGTTTTACATTATTTCTTGCTATATACAGCTGCTAATACTGCATTGACTGGAGTGTTGACATCAGAACATAAAGTCTTGGTAGGGGTTATTAATTGTTGCTTTTGCTAACGGTTATTGTAGCTGATACCATACCTTATGCTTATTCTTGCATTTATATGTTTGAGATACCTGTTGAGTTGCTCGTTTGAGTAGTTCATCAAGCTGGGGAGTTGCAGAGGCATGGAATCCTGGTCCAGATACACCACAGTCAACATTCAAGTAAGCAACAGCCCTTGAAGCTAGTGTTTCTCTGTTCTCTTCTACCCATTCAGTGGATCCTATCTGAATACATTAGTTTGGTTAATATATATATATATATATATATAGAGAGAGAGAGAGAGAGAGAGAGAGAGACCAGTCCATATTCCTCAGCATCCCAATTGCACAACACAATTGTTCTTCGAGGTTTCCATCCTTTTTTTTGCATTTTCCCCAGTCTTTCTGCAATCTACGGTAAGTATCAAAATCAGGGGGTGGTGTTTTGGTTTTTTTTTTGCAACGGGTAAATACTTGACAAGGCCATCTAATGGAATCATGTTTACCTCTAACAACGCTGCAGTGCCACTGTTGGGATCAACAGCTCCAAATGTCCATGCATCCCGATGATTACCCAGAATGACAAATCTACAAATAGTTGTAAAATTTTTGAGTTAACCATTACAAGATAGGTAGTTCTGTGACTTTTCTATTATGCAATGATGAGTTACAAAAGCATGGCATGAACTTTATGCGCGCTTTCCTTTGTTGGATGCATATTTAACTGGATATTTAGCTATTCCTTTTGTTTGTGATAGAAATTGTACATGCCTGTCTGGCTCTTCTGCTCCTTCAATCACACCAATAACATTCTGAATTGTCCCTATGATTTGCTTTCCCTGAAAATAACATCAAGGGTGGCAATTAAGCAAAACTATAATCAGCTGTTGGTTCAAGTTTTCCTCTGATTTTATCACTAGGGCTAGATTCAATGTTTCTACAATATGCATAAGAATGTATAGATACTGTGTCCTAGTTTGAGCTTACAGTGTAATTGAGATTGACAATTCCTGGCCCAGGTCCAAGCCTATAAGTGGGTGCATCTTTGCTTCCCTGCCAGTCCTCATTGGCGACTTGTCCACCAATGGATCTCAAGATTGTTTCACCATCTGCCGCCGACACCGGCAATGATGGTATGAGGGGAACATCCCCTCCTTTCTCTACCTCCTCTTCTGATAACCTTTCACATTCTCTAGTGCTCGCCCATCCAGGTGTAGTAGGGTCCCCGAGCCCTCTGTAAACTGATCCCACCTGTACTCCACTTGGTGGCATCCATTTATCATCTGGGAACCACCGCACATCCCCTCCCCCACCGCCATAGTCCTTTCGATCTGTATACACCAATACCCCTATAGCGCCTGCTGCATATGCAGTCTTTACTATGTCTCCTCGGTATATTTTTCCATATTTTGCCAATGCAATAGCACCCGAGACATTCACCCCCATTTCTTTCAGTGTCATGTAGTCTTCCACACGTCCATAGTTCACATAAACCGCAGGTCCAGAGACATTGCCTGACTTTGCATATGCATGAAAGGTAGGCTGAACTTGGTCTGCTACATCAGCATATGGATCTCCATCATAAATTTCCTGGCTAAGATTGAACATAGTGGGTGGCTTTGGAGGTGGATGTGTTAATATTAAGGAACGAGATACAGGGTAGGTCAGAGACACCTCATAGGATGCTATGTGTGATTGGAAATTGCTGGAAGTAAAGATGGATAAAACATAGGCTGCCGCCTCGGCGTTAGCCTCAGAGCCAGCAACATGAGGCCGGCGAGTGAGGGTGTGTAGGTGGTTTGATATTGAATAGTTGTCGGATAGAGAAGGAGAAAGGAATAGGGAGTGATAGGAAGATTTTGGAGGAGGAGAAACCAGGAGGAAGATGAAAGAGGTGGCTAAGCCTAGGAAGGTGATGGTGGTTGCTTTGAACATGGACTCGTTTCTTCTGCTTTTGAGGTTTTGAGAAAAATTTTGTTAGCAAATTTTGTTGCTGTGGAGATGTTCTTGATGTAGAATTTCTTTATGAATTATCAGTAAGCAATAGAAGTAGTAGAGAGAGAGAGAGAGAGAGAGAGAGAGAGAGAGAGGGGAGAGAGAATGTGTTGTTTGTAAATTATTGTTACAGGACATACAAACATTGCTTTATCAGATGATATTAAAAGTATATAAAAAATACTATGTTTTGGTACAGGTCGTATATGCTAATGCTGTCTCACTTTTTGATATACGACCTGTACCAAAACATTTTTTATTAACCTTTTGATTAACATTGGGGACATACAAACATATTTTTTATTAACCAAAACAAATTATATGCTAAAGCATTAATTTGGTACATAATTGGAACTTGGCCCCAATGTTAATAAAAAATAATATTGGTACATAATATTGGTACATATTATGTAGATGTACCAAAGCATTAGCTAATCACACAATATTATGTACCAATACTATTGATATAAAAAAAAATATTGGTACATCTACATAATATTTTTTTTCTTTTATTAACCTTTTGATAGATGTGTGATTGAGACAAGTTCCAACTTATTATGTCATTTTGTTTCTGCTATTAGGATGACTATGCAGGAGATAAATAAAAATATATCTAATAAATATAGCTACAATAATACACTTTATTGTCTACAAATTAATGTTCGATACAGTTTTCCCTTTAAAATATTATCTGCATATTATATTTAAAATGTTACCTGCATATTATAATTTAAAATGTTATCTGCTATAATTTAAAATATAGCTGGATTATTTATTTTAGAAAATGGGTTCAACTTATCTCATTTCATACTTTCAACTTATTTTAACTACTCATTTTAAATTTTAATTTATTTCAACTATTTATTTTATTATTATTCATAATTTATCTTATTTCATCTATAAATTCAAGCGAGTCAACTGTTCCCTTTTTAAGTAGGAAATATATTAATATTTCTAAAATCAAAATGGTGCCGACTGCCGAGAGTTGGTGAGGCCAATAATTGCCCAAATCAACTTGCATGTTGCTTCGAAAAGGAAATCAAATTGGAAATTGACTGAAAAGGCTCTTACAACAGAAATGATCAAATCTGGACCCAATACTTCAAGAGAAGGACCCAACATGACTTTGGATTTTACAACAAAAATTTTCCGAGTTACAACACTTGAATAGATAAGTTTTCTATAAATTTTTTTATTAAATAATGAATTTTTTTAATAAAGAATAATTTCTTCTATAATTTTTTTAGGTAGAGTTTATTTTTTTTATAAGAATTTGTATGGAATTTATTTATTTAAAGCTTATACAAATCATTTTTCTTCCTAAAAATAAATTGCACTCAAGAGTAGCCATGAGTTGAATATCTTGCGTTGTGATAAATGTGACAAAAGAAGTGTATCTCATTATGCAATCTTGGTGAAACAAACAGAAACAAACATTGAGGGTGCTTGCTGGTAGACTGAATAAGCAAAATGGACTGAACGTGCAAGCTGGACAGAGCAATCATGAAGATCTCGAAAACACAGCTACTATAGGTGAACTTCCCAAACCAACAGCAACCAAATCGCCTCCTCAATTTTCTCACAAATTAGTGTGATATAACCCATGATTCTGTCTTGTATTTCCATTTTTCACAAATCACCATTTATTTGTAAAGTTGTACATTCCGTAGTTAGTTTTATAAAGATGTAATCTGTGTATTATTTAAGTGAAATGCAAACAGAGGAGATGGTATGTTTTGCCACCAGATTATTTCTAATTGTTATTTGAGATCTTTCATAGTATTAGAGCCAGGTTAATGCCAAAGAAACAATAATCCCTCGACCTTGCTTCCGCAACACCATCTTAAATTCCAATGGCCTCTTCCCTTCAAAATACACCACAATTTCCCAAATTGGATTGCCCCAATTATCTTACCTGGAGGAATTAATTTCTGGAATTCTTGAAGAGTTACGACATGGTTGGCCTAGTTGATGGCACTAGTCCTACTCCACCAAAGACTCTGCCCGATGACTCCCCCAATCTGGAGAATACACTCTAGTCTAAGAAAGACAATAACGTTCTCAATTGGCTCTATGCTTCCATTGTGGAGAAACTTGTCTCTACAACCCTCAATCTAGAAACATCGAAACAAGTCTGGGACTCTCTTCAAGCCCCGTTCTCATCCACATCACGATCTCGAATCACTTTCCTCAAACGGCAACTTCAAACAATTAACCAAGGTAATCACTCTTGCCTTTCATATATTGAAGAGACTAAACTTCTTTCCGATCAACTGTCCGCTGCAGGAAAACCGGTGGATGAACAAGATCTCATCATGTACCTCATTAGTGGGCTCAAGCCGCAGTTCATGTCGATTGTGACTACTTTCACATTCGCAACAAGAGATAAAGAGTTTTCACTAGATCATTTTCAAACCGAGATTCTAAACTTTGAAACACTCATGGAGGCCTCCTTAAACTCAGCACCTGCAAAGACAAATTTTGCTTTTGCGGCAACACATTCAAAACAAGGACCTCCGAGGACAAACAAAGGCCCTGAATTCCTTTCACAAAACTATTTGTCCAATGGAAATTGCCCACAAGCTCTTAAGGCCCCCTCCAACAATAAGTCCAATGCACCACAATCCACTGATAACCGGCCTGTATGCCAAATCTGTGATAAAAGGGCCACAAGGCCATTGATTGCTACAACCGGCTCGACTTCTCCTATCAAGACTGATTACCGCCATTAGATTTTGCTGCAATGGCTGCTGAAGGCAACAACTCTTATGCTCAACAGGTGTGGTATGTTGATAGTGGGGCCAATGCACACATAACTTGTAACACGGTAAATCTCATCACCTCGCAACCTTATGAAGGAGAAGAAACAATTACAGTTGGAAATGATTTAGGCTTGGTGATAAAAAAAAATATGGGTACCACTTCCCTCACCACTAATCATTCCAATTTTACTCTATCTAGTGTTTTTCATTGTCCAAATGCTTCCTCAAACTTAATCTCTATTAATTGATTTTGCTTAGATAATGATTGTTACTTTATTCTAACTGGAAATGATTTTTTTGTGAAGGAGAACAACACGGGGTGATTTCTACTCAAAGGGCAAGTTAAAAATGGACTCTATCCAATGCACACATAACTAGTAACATGGCAAATCTCACCTCCTCACTGCCTTATGAAGGAGAATAAACAATTACAGTTTGTAATGGTTCAGGTTTGATGATAAAAAATATGGGTAGCACTTCCCTCACCACAATCATTCCAATTTTACTCTATCCAATGTTCTTCATTGTCAAAATGCTTTCACAAACTTAATCTCTATTAATTGATTTTTCTTGGAAAATTATTGCTATTTTGTTCTAACTGAAAACAATTTTTCTGTGAAGGAGAACAACACGGGACGACTTCTACTCAAAGGGAAAGTTGAATGGACTTTATCCGATTGCAGAAAATAAAAGTCCATCCAATAAAATTTTTTGTTTTGCGGCTCAGTTTGGTGTCTCTACCACTCTCGGCACATGACATGATTGTCTAGGACACCCATCTCAAGCCATTTTAAATAAATTTTTTTATTCCAAATAATTAGATGTTTCCAATTCCAATAAATTAGGATTTTATTCGTAGTGTCCTTTGGGAAAATCTAAACAATTACCTTTTAGTGACTCAACTCGTCAATCCTCTAGACCCTTAGCTTTTATTCATTCAGATGTATGGACATTGCCTATTTACTCGGTTGGTGAAGCAAAATACTATGTGCTTTTTGTTGATGACTTTTCATGCTTTACTAGGTTATATTCCATTAACTTTAAAAATGAAGTTTTTCAAATTTTAAAAAAAATCTAAGGCTCTTGTGGAAAATGTATTTTCTTGTACAATTCAACAAGTACAAATCGATAACGATGGTGACTTCACCTCCACCTCTTCCAAATATTTTTTTACAAAAAAGGGCATTTTTTATCATTTAACATGCCCACATATATCTCAATAAAATAGGATCACTGAGCGTAAATATCGTCATATTATAGAAACTGACTTAACAATTCTTGCTCGCTCTCAACTACCGAAAACATATTGGCCCGATGCCTTCCTAATATCTGTTTATCTCATCAATAGACTCCCCACAAAAGTGTTACATAATTTAACTCCTTTTTACATGCTTTACAACAAAATTCTAAAATTTTCACATTTAAAAATCTTTGGATCAACTTATTACCCGTACAGGTCCGAAACGGGTTGAAGGCTGCCGGAGGCACATCGGAGCTCGCCGTCGTAGGAGTGAGGTCGCCTGAGTCCGTCGGTCTCGATGACGTGGGCGGTGTCGCCCACCGCCACCGGCGGCGGCTCCGTTTGCTCCATGGCCGAATCCCCTCTTAAATTCATCTTCATTTTATTTTTTTATTATATTTTTTATTATGTTTTTATTTTTTATTGTGTTTTTATTATGTTTTGTTCATTTTATTTTTTAATATATTTTTAATCTTCATTTTTTTATTTAATTATATTTTTTTATTTTATGTTTATGTATTTTTCATCATCAAACAGTCCAACTAATGTTGGGCTGCTTTAGACGCTGAGGACGGCCAGACCGGTCCCCAACGTCTCCCAAATAATTAATACATGATTTTGCACCTGCCCTTCTACCTCAGGCAAAGACCCTGATGACTTCTTTCTCTATCTCAAGCTAACTTTCTCACACGCTCATGAAAGTTTGTTGAAATCTCTGCGTTATTTGAACCCAGCCTTGCTTTAATGAACCTATAGCAGCTTCTCACAGTAAAATTAGTTCCACTCCTCTCATAAGCCCAGATTCTTCTATCAACATTAACTCCTGTACAAATAACAACAGTTAGGATACCAGATACTACTTTTGGATTGAAGAGAGTTCTAAATTTATTAACATTCCAGTTTTTGTTATCAACATCAATAAGAGTAGCATCCTATGTCCTGGTATCCACTTGTCAAACCAAATTTTAACAATATTTTCATCTCCAATTCTTCATTTACAATCTGCTAGCATCCTTTTTTTTCTTTCAATACGCCCCTCCAAATATATGATGGACAATTTTTCAAAATAGTTTGGTCAAAGCTTGAGTTAGGAAAATATTTTACTTTAAACAATATCTAAGAAAAAAATATGGACAGAAGCTTGTGTGCCGCGACACACTGAAGTGAAGGAAAAAATATAAAATTATTATAACTGTGAGGGAGTGTGCCGATATGCTGCTGTATCCAGGCTGTTCCCTAGCACAGCTAAATATCAGAGAATTCTCATCTTGCTAATCTGACGAGGGACATGGAAGGGAATAGTAGTCTGGGTTTGGGCCATGATGAGCTGGGCCTGAGAAAAGCTTTTCCTATCGCAGAAGATAGCCTACTTGCTAATGAGCCCACAAAACAAAAGAACGGAGAAAACTACTTGCAGGGTTGATCCCATAAGCCAGAGAGCAACCCTGCTGTGAAGAAACTTGGAAGGAAGAGGAGAGTCCGAGAGAAGCTCCACATGTAGAAGAGGAAAATGAGAGAGTATCAGAAACGGAATGTGCATGATCCAAATGAGACCTGTGTCATGTCGAGGCAAATTGAGATGGCAGAAAAAATAAAATAATGAAAAAGTCTACAACTAAATTGAGATATGGTTTGAATAGTAAATTAAGAAGAAATAAATTTAAATGAGTTTTGAAAGTTGAATAAAATATTATTAAGATAATATTTTTTAATATTATTATTATTTTAAGATTTGAAAAAATTAAATTATTTATTATATTATATATAAAATAAAAAAATTATAATAATAAAATAAGATAAATTGAAATAAACTTTAAATACAAAGAAAGGATGAGTGTGTTTTGGCTGTCTAGTCAAATTCTGGCTATATTTTTTTTGTGGCCAGCTAACTTTAAGTATTTTAATAAATTAATCATTATTTAATATTAAAACAGTGCTAAACCATCGAAATTCTCTCGAGAAAGGCCATTTGACCTCCTTTTTTCATACATTTTTATATACTCATTAACATTAAAAAAAAAACTCATGACTCCATTAAAAAATAATTCATTAATCACTAAATAATAAAAAACAATTAAAAAAAAAAACCGGAATCGTCTCGGACCAGCTCTCCGTGGCAGCATTTTACTACTCGGTAATGCTCTAGCTTCATTTTCAATCTTACATTCACCACCTTCTCTGCAAAAAATCTCTCTCTGCCGGTTCCCTACCGGACTCCGACGACGGCCTCTCCAGCATGTCCATCACGGCATTCTTGAAACTAACAGCTTGATCATGAACCTGTGAAATTTGCGAACTCGACCTTTGCATTCGAACCATGCTCAAACTGCTCCTCGACTCCAACATTTCATTCAGGGAAAGCCTTTTCTCCGGTCCCGGTTCAGGTCTTTGCTTAGGAACACTATGCGACCTCAACTTCGCCTTAAAAGACTGAGTATTAGCCATGTAGTTTGGGAAATCGCTCCTGAAGAAGCTATCGGCGCAAACGCTCTTGGCAGGCGTGGCCGGGGCGGTGTTTATCGAGTTGATGAAACGCGGGGTACTTTGTGCGGTCGAGAACCTACATTCGTCGGCGGTTAAGCCCCAGTAATCCTGGTCATGGAAGTTCCGGCAATTGGGTATCGATAAGCGGCGGCTTGCAGGCCGGATCGGAGAAAATGGTGTTTGATAAGGTGGGTCATCGCCAAAATCTGAAACTGAAGTGTTTGTCCGGCAACATCTTGACTTAGGCCTGCCGGTATCGATCTCCACAATTTTTGGGCTATCATCAATGGAGTTTATTATCGTGTCCGGTGAAGCTGAAAGCTTTCTGCCGTGGAATGGAGTCGTACGCTCACCTCTAGTACTGTCATCCAATCTCTCCTGCAACATTATTATAGGAGCGAAAGAATCAATAAATGCTAATGCAACCAAAATAGAGTACTATTCGTGTATCTTTTACTGGGTTTTTTTTTTAAACTAGGATTTTGACTATTCACCATGGATTTTGGCGCTCCGACTTCAAATCTATTGTTGACTATGAGCACGCGAGCTTTCTGGGAGCGAACAATTGCTTGAGCTCTAATAAGTGCCTGCATACTGCGAAGAGTTGCAGTGGCCTGCTTCCGCACTAAATACCCTCTAACTACTGCCTGTAACTTCACCAGTCCTTTTAGTGCTCGCAGCGCTTTTCTGGCCTGTTCAGAATCCAAGATCCATCGAAAAATCTCAAGATTTTATACAGATATTCTAACAAACAGATTTCAAAATCAGTAATGAAGATGAATGACAATAAAGTAAAGACTCTGTTTTTAAGCAACACTAGACTGAGATATATCATGTAAGTTTGCAATTTACAGAAAGTAAGTGAAACCCATGCCAACTTTCTTTTTCTGCATTCTCAATGATTTCGTTCGTGAGGGGCAAAACAATATTTCTACATATGTAAACCACCATATGATCTTCGGAAGGCTCCAAAAAAAAGTAACGACAACAATATCCAAAGCAAGTTCTAAGTAGCTAGCTTTTGTTCACAATTAGCTAAGACCCACTTACCAAATATCCCCTGAAGACGGTCTGAATCTTCACAGAAGCCCAACTGTCACGTCCACCTCCAAACATGTAATTCATGGAGCCCCTTCCTTGGCTGGTAAGCCTGACAACCGCCACAGCCGCCTCCGCCGCAGCAACGGCTGCATCAGCTGCTGCAGCCGTGGCGGCTGCCACCGCAATTGCATGCTTGTTCTGCTCGCTCTCTGATTCTGCGTAGTATGATTTTAGCCAAGCAGCCTCAGCAGCTGATATGTTCAGTGGTATAGTCTCCGGATTATGAAAAAAGTTATCCCTAGAGTCTCTGCCGGAGTTTCCAAAAGAACTCGGTTTCTCATTTTTCCGGTCACTAGAATTAGAACACTCTTTCTCCTTCTTTCTCCAGAACAAGCCCTTAAGCCACCTCGTTGCTCTACCCATGATTTTCTCCAAGTTCAAGGCCAGGTACTGAGAAAAACCCAAGAACCGTTAGAAGAGTGGACTCTGTAAGAATAAAGTAAAAACGCTTTTTAGGACGAAAAGACTGTTAACAGGGTTACAACTCACAACCTTAGGCTCTCTCCATTGTGGGACAGAAAAAGAAGAAAATGTTTAAAAAAATGTCGACATAGGAAAATTAAGGAAAATGCTATTATGTTTAAGGAAAATGTCTAAGAAACTGTCAAAACCGGTCAGCACACTAACATCAAGGGAAAGGCCAGTAAAGTTTTGTAACAAAAACGAATAATTCGTTCAAAAAAACTTTAAGTTTATTTTAAATTGAATTATAAAGTAATTCTAGACTAATTTTAAGTTTATCATTCTTGAAAACAACATTTCCTGTCTAAAATGGATCGGCTAAACAACCTTATAGCATTAGTAATAGATTAGTTAAAATTTTCTTTTAAAAAGTATAAATTTACATATTTAAAAAAAAACAAATTAGTCATATTTAATTAATAAAAGAGAAAAAAAAGATGGAGGAAAGGAAATATTTTTCCACTTATAAATAATAATTTTTAAAACTCTCTAAATTAAAAGAATTATTATTCATAAATAGACAAAAAAGTAAAATATTCTTTTTTTATTTCCTTCATCTCACTTTCTTCTCTCTACAAATAATTAAATATGACAAATTTTTTTTAAAAAGCATGCAAACTTATATTTTTTAAAAAGAAAAAATTCATTAGTCTAGTACTAATACTCTTAGCTTGGTCGCAAATTTTCTCTAATACTCTCTCTCTCTCTCTCTTTCTGACGATATGGAGAGACTCTCTGATCAGTAGTCTCCACAAGACTAGAAGAAGTGAAATATTAAAGTCACATATGGAATCATGAGTCCATGACAATAGATTTTTTTTCATTATTATTTAGTAACCAAGGAGTTATTTTTTAATAATATTGTAAATTTTAAAATAAAAAGTATTAAAAACAATTATATAAATAATAAAAAATAATTCACAGTCGAGTATCCATATACGGCTGCAAAGCCATTACGAAAAGAAAGATGCCTCACTGTCCTACTCAAACTCTGATATGAATCTGATCGTGAAAGCATTGCGAATGTACTCTCATAATATGAAGGCTAGTTTCTCTTAATTTTAAACCAACTTTTATCCATTCTCTGCATGATGAGCTGTTTCTCTTGCTTTACCTTTAAACCCTAGCTATCAAATAAATGCAACCAATAAATTAAATACCATATATCTTAATTCATAATTTTCATTTTTCTTTGCATCAGCATTATCGATCGTTACCCTCTCTGGCCAGATAGATAATTAGCTGTAAATAGATAGGTTCAAATTGTGACAGGTAAAAGAGAAACAAATCATGATCATATACATATAGACAATGTTATTAGTTCTTATTTGAGATCTCCATTTGAAATTTCGATAAGTAAAATATTTTTTTTTATATAATTTTTTTAATATTTTAAAATATTTTAAAAAAATTATAAGAGTATTTAAAAATAATTATTTTATTATAAGGTAAAAAAAAAATTTACAAATTGGAATTCCAAATCAAAACCAATAGCATTTTCGTATATATATGCCTCTTACTTGTGCTGTTTCTATATTGTTTCACCATTAATAAAGCAGAACCAACGAGAGAGATGGGACTTTCGAATAATTTTCGTGCCGCTATCTGCCACGTTGACAAACGGCGGAGGGTTCAAAAAGATCTCTTGGGTTAGTGTGGCATGTGGCATGCGGCATGCAGCATGCAGAATCTAACAGTGATTTTCAGACTTCTTTAATTTCCTTTTTGACCGTTTTCTGTTCATCGTTTCTTTCAATTAATTTACGATCTAATTGAACTCTACGGTCAATTCTTTTTCCCTAAAGCTTTTTTCTGCGACAATCTGAAACGAACCTTAAAGACGATAATAAAGTTTCCCATATATTTGTATTGCTAGCTAGCTAGCTAGCTAGCTAGGGACGACGCTCCTACTTTAACCAGTGGTGATGACTAACCAGATGGAAAACATCGCATCCGGATTGGTGCAAAAACTTGTTTTTGCACCACCCATCTACAATAAGTCATGTAACTTATTCATTTTTAAATTTAATAGACTTGCAAGCACCGAATAGATTGGATAGACTGCAGCTGTGAGGACCAATGTTTTGAATACTGTATCGGTGAGCGTATCGATCAAGGCACTGAAACGAAATATTTCGGTATCGATACCGTTTCGTGTACCGTTTTGAAATAATCTATACATAAAAAAAAATTAAATATATATAAATATATATAAATTATATTTCAAAATAATAGTCTCAATTATATATATTAATATATATGTAAATAATCTAGTCTAAATTAGGATAAAAAAATAGGAAGAAATGAAAAAAAAAAAAACCTCAAATCCGGTACACATGGCCGGTACGGCCGAAATACCGGCCGGTACGGCCAAAATTTGGGCCGATACGAAACAGACCCCATTTCTGTACCGGCCACTGCTCCGGTACGGTATGTACCGGCCGTACCGACCGGTACGGTACGAAATTAAAAACATTGGTGAGGACCCCAGCCCCCAGAACATCCCCTTCCTCTAGGTAGCCCGTAGGAATGTAAACGGTTCAGTCTAAAAAATAATGGAACGATTTTATTCGGCCATCATTTTCATCACTCTGGATCAAATCAAACTCAACACTGATTTAATTCGATCTGGTCCAATTCAAAGAAATCCATACATATATATATTATCATTTATTTTATACTACAATTTTTATAATATAAATTTATAATACTAATATATAAATTTATAATATTATAATATAAATTTATAATATTATAGTTATACAATAATACATACTTATATATATTAATACTTATATATTATATGTTATAGTTATACATTAGTACTAATAATTTATATGTTAGTACTTATATAGTATATAATATAGTTATACATTAAAGAATATATATATTTTATTATAATTAAGGAGTCTTATTCGGTCCAATCTAACCTATGAAGAGAAATTCCATAGATCTGGACTGAACCGAATAATGTTCGGTCCTACAATTTTTGGACTGGATCAGACCATATCAAAATTTGGTCTGATCTGGTCTGGGATAACCGGTCCGGTCCAATCCATCGATCCGGATCGAATTTCTTACACCTTTACCCTTGCGTTTCATTCCTGCACGTGATTGTATATTAGTACAAGAATAACTATTAGCATTAGACTATTAATATATATATATATTAGTATTAATATTAGTTATAGTGATTAAAATAATAATATATAGTATTTATTATAATAAATTAATTATTATCATTACATTATTGATAGACTACGGTTCTTATTATAAAATTTCAGTAATATTTATTTTATGTTCAAAGCATATGATATGATCAATTAAATTACCATGTGGAAGACTAAACTTTTATTTTATAAATTGTAATAATATTATCTTATATATAATTATAAATTGTAATAATATTAACTTCAATTTTTGGGTTTTTCAGGACTTTTTTTTTTTTGTCTTTTAATTTATTATCCTATAGGAAGACTTACATAACATATATCCAACTAATCTATCTCATTTCAATAATTAAAAATCACTTAAATTTAAGCAATTATTACTTTTCAACTTTTTAATTTAATTATTATCTAATTGCTACATCACAAATTTTGAAATAAGACACAAAAATTAATTCAAATTTTTTAAAATTAAAAAAAAAATATTCCAGACCATATTTTACATTTATAATTTTTGTATTCAGTTTTCCTTTTCTCTCCGTAGGATTTTTTAATTAAAAAAGAATTAAAAAAATCACATATATTTTATCTACATACATTAATTTATTATTTTTGTAAAAAAAAAAAGAATTGAAAAAAAGTATAAAAATAATTTACACTATGGGGACGCAAGGGGACCCTAACGTCGGGGCCCCATAGCATTGCCCTAATGGAAAATATGAAACCAATATGCATTTTGAGACTTAAATACTATAGTGGTTCTAAAGACTTAATTATGGTTCTAACAATCCAATCCACACCAGAATAAGGACATTAAAAGAAATACCTCTTGAAAGATAGATAAAAATATGAGTTTTTCATTAAATGACCATGAACAACCAACCAACTTAAAGCCAACTAAATTTTCTATTACACCCAACTTACAACAGGCAATTCATCATGATTCATTACAACCCAAAAAAGTAGAATCACTACAAAATAATATATCTACCCAAGTATCATGCCTAAAAAAAGTTATAGACTCAAAAAACAACAAATGTAACAAAAGTTCACACTTTCAATGGCTCAATAACTAATTATCTTTGGAGAAGTTAAAATTTCACAATGCTCTGTACATGAAATTATCTTGTAACATTGTAGGAAATTTCATATTCCTACAAACCAAGAAAAATCTTAATGACGAAAGCAAACACTTAAATATAATAGATGATTAAAATAAGATTAGTATTTGTACAAATCAAATGGTGTTGACATAGTGGTCGGGTTTGGATGTGTCGGGTATTGTATATTCGTATTTACATAAAAAAAAGTTTAAGTGACACAATCAAATATTTAAATATAACAACAATAATGAGATAAGGTTAGTACTCATACATATAAAATGACATTGACATAGCGGGTGGGTATGGTGGTGTCGGGTATTACATATTTCTACAGTCAAATAAAAATTTAAGTGACGCAATCTGACAAAATCAAATATCACAAATACAAAAATAATTTGTAAGATAGGATTATTACTCATACATATCAAATGGCGTTGACATAACGGGTGGGTATGGATGTGTCGAATATTGCATATTTCTAAAAATGACGAAAAATCTAAGTGATGAAATCAGCTGCTAAATCAAACATTTAAATATAACAAATTTTTGTAAGATAAGATTAGTATGCATACAAATCAAATGGTGTTGACATAGTGGCCGAGTCTGGAGGTAATGTAGTCGAACTCGATCTGCCCATACTACTATAACAAAAAATATTTCATTAAGTTAAAAGTTTCACACAAAATAATGAATATACAACACATTAGAAATATAATAATCTCTTGATAGGTACTTAAGTGATGGATAATTCGTTCTAACATGCCTTTCTTATTTGTAAATGTCGCATCGTCACTTCTTTGTTGGCACATTTTTCTTTGGATTCTTTTGATGTGATGCTTTGCGCCTTCTTCTACCAACAATGGTCGGGGGATCTTGTACTTGAAAATTTGAGAGTAATCAGCTACGAACTACATGTCCCTCTGTATTACTACCATCATCATCATCATCATCATTCATCCATAGAAGCTTTTGATGAATACTCTCTACTCTCTTTGACATATGATCATATTTCTTAATAGATAGCAACGTTATCTCAGCAACAAAGTAAACTGTCTCATCAAACGATATTTCTTATCATTTGTAGATAGCATTATCTCCATTGGTCCTCATTGACACATATCCCATGTATTATGCGACTCTTTGCATTGATCGTCCATCTCTCTAACACATGATCGCACAAGGTTCAAACATTTTATTTTTGCCAAAATTGATAAGATGTGCTGGCAGAAAAAGCAAATGCACTTAAACTTATAATGTTTAAGACAACAATTTTATCGTTCCCAAATGCCACTTCATATGTCGATTTTTCTTTCCCAAGAATAGTCACCACATAGATTTTATATCCATCTTCATTTTGATTAATCCTTACAAATTAATTTTTTTAAGTGATTGAAGTAATTAATTAAACCCCGAAACTAATGGTCTAGGCATTCATGGGCTGATTTTCGTTCATTAATTTGGTGCCACTTTAGGGGTTTCTTGGCGCAATATATGTAAATTGTGACCATTGTGACTTGTGTTTTTTTTGTCACTCCAGTGTGTTTCATGCCAAATTTCTTATCCTGAAGCAAGTGTATTCTAGAATGAAATCGTGCTTTATTTATCCACCTTCAAAGTATTCAAATTATACATATGCAGTGCTTTAGGTAGACACTTGGTAGAAGAACTTTTCAAGAGTTAAGGTATCATCCCAACTTCCCAACTATCAATCAAAAAAACAAGGCTAAAATGTATATAGGAAAATTATAAATACATATAAAAAGAAAAAAAATTAAAAGAATAAGAGAAATAACAAGTGAGAACGCAAAGAAAAATAAATAACAGACCAAAAAATCCAAATGCAGATGAAAAATAAATAGATTGAGAAGACAATACACTCGTGTCGGAATAGTGAATTGCCATCGGCATAAGTCGAGTGGATGGAGTTAAAGGCATGGTATGGCACTTTAAGTTCCATTTCATTTTGATTAATTCTTGCAAATTTATTTTTTAAGTGATTGAAGTAATTAATTTAACTCCGGAACTGATGGTCTAGGCATTCATGAGTTGATTTCAGTTCATTAATTTGGTGCCACTTTAAGGGTTTCTTGGCACAATATATGTAAATTTTGACCATTGTGACCCGGGCGGACCCAAGTTAGAGCTTGTGGGCACTAAATTTTCAGAAACTTATTTTCAGATGTGATTTTTTAAAGATATTTTAATATAAATATAATTTGTCCCCCCAAATTTAAAAATAAAAAATAAAAAATTAGTATGTAAATAACACCCCCCTGCCCCAAAATGCTAGTTTATATTGAGAAACAAATGGTCAACAATTTTATTTCAAAGACGATATAGTTGAGTTTTATTCTTATAAAAGATTGTTGTTAAACCTAATTTGTAAGAAAAATTTTAAGTTGATATTTTATTTTATTTTTTCTAATGATCTTTAGCAAATTAAGAAAATTATTTTATAAGATGACTTATAAATTTATATTTTTTATATACAATTTTTATATAATCATATATAAAATACATATTATTTATTCTTATACATATCATTTACTTTATCATCACATGTAAATAATTAGAATTTTTACATAATTAAAATCGCAAGGCACGGATGGGAAAGAGGAGGGGACGGGGGGTTGTTTTCCTCACACAATATGCAAGCAATTCGGTGCTTGTGGCACTTCAATTTTGTAAGGTAAGACCGCTACGTGGCTTAGTGTGGTTGGATGGTGCAAAAATGTTTTTCAAGGTAAAACCACTACGTGGCTCAGTGTGGTTGGATGGTGCAAAAACGATAAGCACCAATCCGGATGGCAGCACCACTCTGATGTAGATTCATGTCATTTATCTACTTTTACGGAAATGTTAGGAAAAAGCAAAAAAAAAAAAAAAAAACTCATAATATATGTGATTTTATATAATATGCATGTTTAATTTATTTTATAATAAATAAATTTTATAATTTAATGTGCTACATTAATATTAATTTGTAAATTTATTTTAAAAACTCTTTATATATAATTAAAGCAGTTCCCGTAAAATTATGTCAATTAATAACTTTAGAAATATATTTTTGTAAATATTGATCTATTTGTAATTGCCCTCAAGTACACGTTATGTGAACGATTAGTAATGTGTTTATGATGTATCTATTCATTTTCTACTATTGTTTCTAAGATAAGGATAAAATGCCTTTATTATCCTAATCTGGTTTTATTATGGTGATTAATTTTGGGGAGCATCTACCCCTTACACGGTGACGAATAAAATGGTTAATTAGTTCTAGTCAAATATGAGACTTCAATAATCGATCGAATTTATATGTTTTTTTTTTTTAACAAAGAGTCAAACCACATGTTTAATAGTAATTTCTATCTCAAGTTTATTAATAAACCCTCACTTATAATGGAGGAATACCGTAATAACAAGTCTAGCTCTTGGAATTTACAATAATAAAGAAAATAAAAAACATCCCAAATACAAAAAAACCAAACCACAAAACCAAATTAAAGCAAGACAATAATTGCAAACCATCTAAATAGGCCTAAAAAAAGATAACACATTCTAAACATGCCTATAAAATCAATAAACCAGCAAACAAATTAAACACAAAAGTTAAAAGCAAACGTAAGCGAGACCCAACTTATTAAGAAGAAATAATCCCTTGAAGCCTTCCTAGAATCTCATCAAATTGAGTAAGCTAAATACATACAACACTTTCACCTTATTGAGCCAAAAAATAGCAGCTTGATTGGCTTTCCCGAACTAGTGAGAAATTTTAAAGATGACACCCTTCGATTCTACCATAACTTCCTCCCAAAAATCCTAAGGATACCAAACATTGCAAGTATTAGAAGCAACTCAATCCACAATCAATTGAGAATCACATTCAATCTCTATCAAAAAGTAACCAAGGGATTTACACAAGACAACTCCCTCCTTAAGAGTCCAAAACTCAGCCTCATTATTAGTACCTTGTCCAAACAATGAAAGAAAGCACCTAAAAACTTACCATGACTATCCCAAATAATCCCTCCACCGCCACAATTCTCGAGATTACCCCGACAGCTTCCATCAACATTCAACTTAACAAAACTCTCGTTGGGCTTGGACCAAGACACAAACCGAGATAGATTGCACCTAACCGGCTGTACAGGAACCTACAAATCATGAAGAATTCTCTCATCAAAGTCCAACAAAGCACCAAATTTTGTACAAGTACCCGATATTGCCACCAACCAAAGCTTCAAGGATCTCCAAATCTCCTCCACATTTTTCATAACTCCTTCATTCTGGTTTTACATCTCTTTTGCAAAAGTTTCCAAGAAATGAGATTGGGAAGCAAACTAATGAGCATTCCTCTTGGTGAGGATTTTTTTGCAAGCGCGAACCATTGCATAACACATCCCCACCAAGAGTTTGGCCAGTGTATATTAGCGCCCACCTCCCGAGCTACACGCTTCCAAATCTGACTTGCCACCTCACCTGCATACAAAATATGATTAATAGACTCAACCTGCGGGTTAGCACAACAATTACAACTTGAGGCCATGGAAATGCCACAATGTTGAACCCTCAGATTAGTGGCCAGATATTGAAAATAAGCTCTCCACATACAAACCGACACCTTCTTTGAAAGAATGTTGTTCCAAATCCAGTCAAAACCATGTATAACAGGAACCTTAACTTGGACAATCTCCTAAGCACTAGTAGTCAAAAAAAGACCATTAGAATATGGTTTCTAGACTATAAGATCCACCTCCTTACCGAAGTGGAAAATAAAATAGCCCTCATAATGTTCGATCCCAGCATGTGCTCAAGATTCTCAAAATCTCAAAAATTATCTATCCAACAATCCTTCACTTGAAGAGAAGAATTCATCACATTCAAAACTCATAAACATAAAGGTTTGGCATCCATCCATTTATCATACCAGAAAGAGACTGCCCCACCTTTTATCTTCCAAACCATATTATCACACACTTTAGGTAACACGTTCATAATTCATTTCCAAAACTGATAGCACCCTACTTAATTTTTTGCAAGTAAAAGATGGTCATTGTTGGCATATTCTGCTTTAAAGAACCTAGTCCACAAATTATTAACAGCAAAAAATCTCCAAGCAAATTTTATATGAAGCAATTTTTGAACATCAAGAAAATTCATAATACCCAAACCGCCTTCCAAAGCTAACTTACAAACCTTAGCCCAAAAAAGTCATCTTCTTTTAACATCACTAGCCCAAAGAAATGAGGCTAAAATATAGTTAAGCTTCTTAATTAATAGTTTTGGAACACTGAGCACTAAGAGAGATGAGTCACTATAAAAGATAGGACATGCTTCAAAAAAATAAGTTGACCACCTTGAGACAATAAATTGAACTTCCAACCCGCCACCTTATGACAGGCCTTATTAAGCATGGGCTCTAAAATCCTTGTCATAAGCCTTCCACAAACAAGAGGGACACCCAGATAGATAAACGAAAACGTACATTTAGTAAAATCAAACACCTTCAAAATTCCATGTTGGAAAATACTTAAATGTTTTGATATGAATATCGCCAATTTCTCCTTATTAATAAGTTGACCCGACCAACTCTCGTACAATGGAAAAATCTTCATAAGTCTTTGCAAAGATTGAATATCCCCATTAGCAAAAATTAATAGATCATCAGCATAAAACAAACAAGAAATCAAAGGGGCACCAATAGGATGATAAAATTTTCCTATCTAACCATTATCAAACTTCTTCTTCAAAAGGCGAGAAATGACTTCTTCCATAATAATAAAAAAATATAGCGAAAGAGGGTCACCTTGACGGAGTCCTCTAGATGACTTGATGAAACCTTTATAAGCTCTATTCATCATAATCGAAAACCACGAAGAAGTGACGCACTGAGTAATTAATCGGCAGAACTGATCATTGAAACCAAATCTCTCCAGTACGACAATAAGTAAGTCCCAATGAACTAGATCATATGCCTTAACCACGTCTAGTTTCATCATCACATTGCCAACCTAATTTTTCTTATGTAAAGAATGTACTATCTCTTGACCCATAGTAACATTCTCAACTCGTATATGTAGTTGATTTGAGATAAATTAATATTTTTAGGAATAATAAAAAATTAAAATAGTGGAATGAGTAATTTTATGATATTCATTTAAGATGAATTTATATGTATTTAAATGTTAGGATGACTTTAAATATATCTCTGAGGATTTGAAAAGAGTTACGAGTCTTACATAATAAAGATGTATTAAGTTGAAAAATATTTTGAATTTCACGTGTAAAGAGATTTTGGATTTAGTGATATTTGAAGTTATGTGTTGGACATTAGGATAGGTCTAAAACAAAACTCAATTTAGATGAGGTGAGCTCATTCAAAGATCCAAATTAAAGAAGTCTAATTTGAATGCGTCAGGCAGTTCTTGGTGTTGGAATTACAAGATATGATAATCTCTCTTCTTATAATCAAAGCATGTGTTCAATAAAATTAAGAGTTCATATCTTCAATAGCTTATGATGAATTTTCTATAGAGTTTTAGGGTTCCTGCAAGAGCGATAAAAAATACCTAGCTATGGAGAAAACTACTTTCTACCCTCTCTTTCTTTCTTTTTCTTTTTGCCCAAGAAGACACTCGATTCCACAAGAATTCCTAGAGACAAATATGAATGTCTTTAAAGCAACAAGCCTTGTCCAAAATGCAGTTGCAATACCTAGTTTTGTGACTATACCGACATGATATATGACACTAAATGTATACTCACAATCACTTAACTCAGGCATAGATTAAAACAAATTGTCTCTTGCAAGTAATACGCATTGTCCATAATGCACGTGACCTTGGCACGAGACTAATAAAGATGTCTCAGATTCTCAATATATAAAGTACGTCCTGTCCAAAATGTGTGTGACTCAGGCATGAAATCAAACATAATGTCTCATTAATAAATAATTGCCTTGTCTAAAATGTGCTTAACTTAAGCACGAGACTAATCAAGATATCTCAATATATAAAATATGCATTGTCCAAAATGCGCATGATTCAGGCACAAGACTAATCAAAATGTCTCAATACATAAAGTGTATCTTGTCCAAAATGCACGTGACTTAGGCATGAGACCAAACATAATATCCCATTAACAAACAATCGTTTTGTTCAAAATACGCGTGACATAGGCACAAAACTAATCAAGATATCTCAATACATAAAGTACACATTGTCCAAAATGTGCGTAATTCAGGCGTGAGACTAATCAAAATGTCTCAATACATATAGTACGCTTTATTCAAAATGCGTGTGACTCAAGCATGGATCAAACATAATGTCTCATTAATAAATAATCGCCTTATACAAAATGCGCGTGACTTATTTATGAGACTAATAAAATGTCTCAACACATTATGTACGTCTTTCGGCCAAAATGTTGAGGACTAGGGTTGTAATCGATCCGAGCCGAGTCGAGCTTTTGGGTTATCGAGTTGAGCTGAACTCAAGTAACTCGAGCTCGATCTCAAGTTGAGAGCTTGCCGAGCCGAGTCGAGTTCAAGCGGATCAAACACAATCTCAAGTCGAATCGTGTTATTTATCGATCGTTATTTTTATTCTTTCACGAGTTTGAGTTAAGTCGAGCCAAGTCGAGTTATTACTCGAGTTTTGTTTATATTCATATATATTTTTTGAATAAATTGAAAAATTAAAAATGCCAAATTATAAAACAAAATATTAAATCTTATAAAAATTTAATTAATATATAAACCTTATATTGAACTATAAAGTTATAACATCTTTTTGAATATATTTTTTATATGGTTATCCATTGTAGTATATAATGAAACCACCAAATCTTATATGCTAACTATTACACATTATACATATACTATAATCATTCACTTAAGTACTTAAGTAAAAAAATATATCATTATAAATTATATTCAATATATAGGTATAAATGACTAGGCATAAGTAAGTGAGTTATATACTACATATTTCATTTTGAAGATAACTATGTTTATATTATTAAATTTAATATGCATTGAAGTATATATGTGTGTGTGTGTGTAAAAATACTAATATATAGAAAAACAATTATATATATTCATGATTTATGGGCGAGTTCTAATCGAGTCGAGCGAACGAGCTGAGTCGAGTATGAACGAGCGAGCCTTAACGAGCTTTAACCGAGTCGAGTCGAATTTAATCGAGTATATATCATTTACTAATCAAGCGCGGTGTTTTCACGATTGAGTTTTTTTTTTTCACGAGTCGAACTCGATCCGAGTTTAGCCAAGCGAGTATCGAGCGGACTTGTTCAATTACAGCCCTATTGATAACCCAGGCACGAGACCAAACATAATGTTCTAATAACAAGAAATTGTCTTGTTCAAAATGCACGTGACTCAAGCACGAGACTAATCAAGATGTCTTAATATATAAAGTAGGCATTGTCCAAAATGTACGTGACTTGGGCATGAAACTAAACATAATATCCTAGTAATAAATAATCTCCAGGTCCAAAATGTGTGACTCAAGTATGAGATTAATCAAGATGTCAAATACATAAAGTACACCTTGTCTAAAATGAGTGTGACTCAGGCATTCATTGACATTGATATATTTAAAACTAAATATGAGCATAAACAATAAAATCAAACAGTCAATGATTATAGAACTCCCCTTAACGAAATACAACAGAAGACTATAAAAATTCCAATGAAGCTAAATCTTTAGTTAGTGGGTCAGCAAACATATGCTCTGTGGAAATGTGGTCAACATAAATACACGACTCGGTTATTTTCTCTTTAACAAACAAATGCTTAATATCAATATGCTTTGAAAGAGAAGAACTCCTAGTGTTTCGAGAGAAAGCAACGTCTATTGCAGAATTGTCACAAAATATCTTCAGAGGTTTCGAAATATTATTCACAACACCTAATCTCAAGATAAATTATGCAACCATATAGTCTAAGATGTAGCCTCATAATAAGCTACATATTTTGCCTCCATTGTAGAGTAAGCTGTAAATGTCTGTTTGTCACCTTTCCAAGAAACGCCTTATTCTACCATTATAAAAACATAAGCAGAAGTGAATTTCCTATCATTTGAACAACCCACAAAATCAACATCAAAATATCCAACTATATTAAGAATGCCAGACCGTTGATATGTAAGTATTAAATCTTTAGTGCCTTGATACCTAAGTATTTTCTTTGTAGCTTTCTAGTTAGCCAAACTTGGATCACTCAAATATCTCTCAATTACACAACAACATAAGTAATGTCAGGTCGTGTACATACTTGAGCATACATCAAATTACCCACAAATGATAAATAGGAAATTATTTGTGTAGAATCTAAAATTTCAAGTCTCGTATCTACGTATAGATTTTGATGATAATAAATAAATTTAAAAATCAAGTTCAAGTTGTTTACGCATGAAGAAAACTAAACACATTAAGAAATCAAGCATGAGGAAGAAGAAGAACAAGTCTACAAATTAAACTCATAGAGTAATTTTGTACATCTCTTAAAATTTAAAATTAAATTAAGATTCAAAATTAAGATTTTCTCATAAAGTATCAAATTATATTTTTTACATTTGCATAACTTTATTAAAATATTTAATTTTGAAAATTAATATTTTTTTTCCACATATGCATAAAGATTTAAATTTGTAAGATAATTGATTTGTCATCTTTGATATGTATATGTTTTGTTTGAAAATCTTAAAAGATAGTTGTGTGTTTTTTTGACAAATACAAAAAATAGATGATTTTGTTTGAAAATCTTGAAGGGTGGTTGTGTATTTTTTTTATATATGCAAAAAGAAAATGATTTAGTTTAAAAAATAAATTATGCTCATTTTGTCATATATGAAAAGTAAAAAATTAAGTTTAATTTTTTTGAAAAATGAATGGAGTTATCTTTGACAAATATAAAAAGGAGATTTTTTATTTGAATCTTTTGAAAAATAAATAGTACTCTTATTTGATATGAGAACCTTTTCAAATTTGCATAAGAAGACTCATTTGCTTATAAATAGCTCACTTGAGTTTTGCAAAAATCACAACAAGAATTTACGCATCAATTATTAAGTTTTGTATCATTCTTTCAAAGCCCCCATTCTCTCTTCTTTAGGTTTTATGCCTCAATCATTGTTCATTTTGAGAGAGATATAAGTTGTACTGTATTATTCTTATTTCACTCATTGAGCAGTGTACTATGATAATCTATCCACTATCAACTCTTGTATTTGTAAGAGGGTGCGTATAGTTCTTGTGTGTATAGAAGGTGTTTTACACAGGGAATAGTTGAATTACCAAGTGTGAGATGATTGTAAGTATAGAAGGTGTTCTACACAAATTCTTTGTAGAGGTGTTGCTCAAATGTGTAATAGGTTTCTATCTCTACCTGAAAGAAATTGAATAATAAATTTGAGATCATCAAGGGGTAGCTTGAGGCGAGAATATAGGCCATAAGACTGAATCTCATTAAAATACTGAGTTTGCTTATGTTTGCTTTTACTTTTTATATTTCCTACTTCTTCGTATATTATTTATATTTTATATTGTGTATTTGTTTTATAAGTGTTAATTTTTTTTAATATAACTCAATTTACCCCCCTCTTGTGTTAGTTATTTGGGCAACAATTGGTATCAAAGCAAATTCTCTATTATAAGATTAATTATCTGTTGAGTTAAGATCATATGGCTAATATTACAGCTACATTTGTTGAAGGTCAATCCAGTAGTCGGCCTCTGCTATTTTGTGGAGACAATTATACTTTTTGGAAAGTTAAAATGAGAATATTTTTTCAATCTCAAGGTCGAAAAATCTGGAAATGTATTGTAAATGGGTCTTATATTTGAACAAAAATTGTTGATGAAGTAAAGGTCAAAAAGGAAGAAGAAGAGTTTGATCATGAAGATGATAGATTTTATACAGTGAATATAATGGTTATGAATTTTCTATATAATACTCTCAATGACAATAAATTTAACAGAATAATGACTTGCATGACAGTAAAAGAAAACCGGAATAATTTGGAAGTAACTTATAAAGGAAATTCGCAAGTCAAATAATCAAACATTTATATTCTTACGTATGAATATAAAATGTTTAAAATGATTGATGATGAATCTATTTCTTCTATGTATACTCGTTTTACTAACATTATAAATAACTTGACAGCTCTTGTAAAAGTTTATTCTAATTTGGAGATAAAATGAAAAATTCTCAACTCTCTGCCAAAATGTTGGCAATTAAAAGTGACGACAATTATTGAAGTTAAAGATCTTAAAAAACTCGAAATAAATAAATTCATTGGGTCACTTATTACTCATGAGTACACATAAAAAAAATGAGAAGAAGAAGAAAAGTAAAAGAAGAGTTTAGCACTCAAAACTGTTTCCCATGAAAGTGAAAGCGATGAAAATGAGGAAAGCGATAACAAAGATGAAGAAATTGCAATAATCACAAGAAAATTTCAGAAATTCTTAAAGAAAAATAAAGCTTATCCAATGAAATTTTTCAAAAGTTTTTTCAACAAAGATACAGGTAAAAAGACTCCTTAACTTGTTATAAATGTAAAATGCCTGAACATATCAAAACAGATTGTCCCCTACTAAAGAAAGATCGATATAAAGGCAAGAAAGTAATGAAAGCTACATGGGATGGTGATTCAAATAACTCAGACAGTAATGCAAGTAATAAAAAATTTGTAAATCTTTGTCTTATAGCTAAAGATGATCTTGAAGTAATAAATTTTGAAAATATTAAAAATTCTTCTTATGAAAAGTTGTAAAATTTTTTGGAAGAGGTATATGAGGAACTTGAAAAATTGGATATAAAATATACCATTTTGAAAAAGAAAAATTCTTCTTTAATAAATGAAATTGAAGTTTTAAAAAAAGAAAATATAATTTCAAAAGATGAAAATGATGAGTTGAAAAAAAAGTGACTGATTTAAAAAATATTATTGAAAACTTTACAAATGGAAAAAAATTTTGAAAAACTTCTTAATAGTCAAAAATGTATTTTTAATAAGGTAGATTTGTAATACATGGCAAAAGAAAAACTCAAAACCTATAAAAATTTCTTTGATAAACCAACTAAATCACAATCAGATTTTCAAAATTCTTTTCATAAAAATAACTTTAAAAAAAAAAATATTATCACTCAAGATTTTCAAATATGTCACATGTTATTTGTAATTTTTGCAATAGATTATCATAATTATCATGCTTGTCTTATTAGAAGAAGACATATAATGATTATTAGGATCATATGGCTATCAAAGAATCTTATTTCTTCTAATACTAATAAATAAAGGACCTAAAGAATTTTGGTACCAAAAAAAATTATTTTAATTGTTTTTACAGGTATGCATGAAGTCCTCCATAGGTAAAAGTAATTGGTTTTTAGATAGCAAATACTCAAGACACATGATAGGAGACAAAACTAAATTCATTGACATCACTTTTAAAAAAAAAGATATGTGACATTTGGAGACAACTCAAAAAGGAATATCATGGAAATAGGTAAAGTTGGTAAGAAATCTTCTCTCATAATTAAAGATGTTCAACTTGTTGATGGTCTAAAGTATAATCTTTTGAGTATAAGTCAATGATGTGATAAAAGATTTACAGTTACTTTCAAAAAGGATAAGTGCATTATTTTGAATAATCATGATTGCAATGTTTATTTTATTGCTCTTAGAAATAATAATTTATATACAATCGAATTTGATAGAATTACCTACAAGATGCTATTTGTTTATCAGCTCAACATAAAAATAGTTGGTTATGGCATAGATGGTTAGATCATACAAACATGGAACTTATTTCTAAACGTTCAAAAAATGATCTTATGAGAGGTTTGCCAAAAGCAAATTTTTTTAAAAACAAAATCTGTGATACATGTCAGTTTGGTAAACAAACAAAAATTTCATTCAAAACTAAGAAATATATTTCCACTACTAGACCTTTGCAACTAATACACATGGACTTTTTTGGACCAAATAAAGTTACGAGTTTAGAAGAAAAATATTATGCATTTGTTATTGTTGATGATTTTTTTAGATATACTTAAGTCATCTTTCTCGCTCATAAAGATGAGGTATATATTATCTTTATCAAGCTATGCAAGAGAATTTAAAATGAAAATGGTTATACTATTTCAAACATCTGAAGTGACAGGGGAAAAAGTTTGTTAATTAAGATATTGAGTCTTTTTGTGACGAAAATGATTTTTTGTATAATTTTTCTACTCCTCGAACTCCTCAACAAAATGGGGTAGCAGAGAGGAAGAATAAATCTCGTCAACAAAATGGGGTAGTAGAGAGGAAGAATAGTTTACCTGGTTATTTTAAGTCGAAGCGGTAAGTACTGCATGTTATGTTATAAATAGAGTTATGTTAAAGTCTAATTTAGATAAAATCGCTTATGAGTTTTGGAATTAAAAAAAGTCAAACATTTGTTACTTTCATGTATTTGGATGCAAATGTTTTATACTTAATGATAGAAATAATTTAGGAAAATTTGATACAAAATCTGATGAATGTATCTTTCTTGAGTATTTAACAAATAGTAAAAATTATAGAGTATTCAATAAAAAAATTTTGAGTGTACAAGAATCTATGCATATAGTATTTGATGAATCTAACCCTTTACTCTCCAAGAAATCTATTGATGAAGAATCAAAAGGTACAAATAACACAAATAGTTTCAATCTCAACAAAGAGAATACAATGGAAAAAATCCAACATAGAGACATCAGGAAAGATCATCAAGATTTAGTACAAGATTCAACCAAACAGTGAAAATATGTGAGAGATCATCTAATGGAACAAATTCTAAGAAAACTTTCATAAGGTGTAAGTACTCGATCATTTCTTAGAACCCAAAAATATTGATGAAACACTGCTTGATGAATCATGGATTCTAATTGTACCATAAGAGTTAAATCAATTTGAAAAAAATGATATTTGGACACTTGTTCCTAGCATAATTTTGAATTTCGTTCCGTTCCAGCCGGAACGGCCGGAATGTTCCATTCCGGTGCCTCAACCAGTGCACTATATCTCATTGTTCCATTCCGGTCTAAATTCCGGCCCGTTCGGGTTATTCTTGTCAAATTTCGGTCGTTCCGGTTTCTATTCCGGTTTAAATTATTTTTGTAATCTTTTTGTATTTGAATGATATATATTTTTTTTAAATTTAAATGTAGATTATATTTAATTAATTTTAGAATACAAAATATATTTATATACTTTGTAATTTTAAATATGTTTTTTTTTAAATATCATTATTTTCTAATATTTTACCTATCTATTTATTTTTGTATCTCAACTCAAATTTGTATTTTTTCAACTTATAACCATTTTATAAATTTTCAAATTTTCTAATATATACATATATACATGATACACATTTATGTATATATGTCTTTATTCTATTAGTTGTTAGTTTATATTATATATAAATATTTATTATAATATATAATTAATTCTGAAACAGTACACCGAAATAGACCGGTACCAAAATATTCCATTCCAATACCTCAACCGGAACGATCATGCTATTATTGGAACAAAATGGGTTCTTAGAAATAAGAAGGATGAGTCCAAAATCATTACTAGAAACAAGACTCGACTTGTAGTCTAAGATTTCAATCAAGAGAAAAGAATTGATTATGATGAGACGTATGCACCTGTCACAAGATTAGAAACTATTCGAATGTTACTTGCATATGCATGTTATAAAGATTTCAAATTTTTTCAAAAGGATGTTAAAAGTGCTTTATTAAATGGTTTTATAAATGAAGATGTATATGTTGAGCAACCTCTAGATTTTCAAAATCATATATCCCCTAATCATGTTTTTAAGCTCACAAAAGTTTTATATGGACTCAAACAAACTCTTAGAGTTTGGTATGAAAGGTTTAGTGGTTTCTTGATTGAAAAATATTTTTCAAGAAGAAAAATTGATACAACTTTTTTCATCAAATATGAACAGGATGACACTTTTCTAGTTCAAATTTATATAGATGATATAATATTTAGTGCTACTAATGAAAATATATGTCAAAATTTTGCTAAGAGTGTACAGGAATAATTTGAAATGATTATGATGGGAGAACTTAATTTCTTTCTTAAATTACAAATCAAGTAAGCAAAAAGTGGAACATTCATTAACCAGTCAAAATATATCAAAGAGTTATTTAAAAAGTTTGATATGGAATGTGCGAAGGTAATTGAAATACCAATGAGTCCAATCACCAAACTTGATAAAGATGAAAGCGGTAAACTAGTTGACTCAAAAGTATATCGAGATATGATTGGTAGTTTATTATATTTGATAGCTAGTAGACCTGATATTATGTTCAGTATATGTTTATGTGCACGTTTTCAATCATCTCTAAAGTAATCTCATTTGATTGCAGTCAAACATATTTTTAGATATCATGTCAGTACCATTGACTTAGGGTTATGGTATCCTAAGTACACTTCTTTCGATCTTATTAGTTATTCATATGCGGATTATACTGGTTATAAAGTTGATCAAAAAAGTACTAGTAGAACATGTCATTTCTTAGGTCATGCACTTGTTTCATGATTTAATAAAAAGTAAAATTTTGTTGCATTATCTATTACTGAAGCAGAATATGTTACTGCAGGTAGTTGTTGTGCTCAAGTTCTTTACATGAAGTAACAACTTGAGGATTTTAAACTTATGTACAATCATATTCCTATTAAATGTGATAATACTAGTGCTACAAATCTTTCAAAGAATCCAATACAATATTCTAGGACTAAACATATTAAAATTAGATATCATTTTCTTAAAGACCATGTGCAGAAATGTGATATTGTACTAGAATTCACAAGTATACATGATCAATTGACAGATATTATCGCAAAATCCCAACCAGAAGATAGATTATGCATGATTAAAAGAGAAATATAAATGATACATGTCATGAATATCTATTAAATATTTTTATTCCATTATCTCAAACGACTTACAAAAACTTAAGATTTCTTATCTCATCTTTTAACTGCATTTGTTTTTCATAGATCGACATATTATTCTCGTTTAAAGGATTAGGTAATAAAAATGAAGATGCAAATAAGGATTTTAAGTTCTTATTCTGTTGCTTTAACTCTACTATTTTTCTGTTTGACTCATAAACAAGTCGTTAAAGTACAGAGACCGTTTCGCTAAGCTTATCAATTTCACGAGTTTTGGATTACAACCGAGCGAAAAAGGTAACAATGGATGATGAGTATCGAGTTCTGAAACCCACAAGCTCATAAATGGTATTATGATCTAATTTCTTAGCCAAATCAGTCTCTTGTTACTTCATAGCACCTACAACAGATGCAGAAATAGATTGATTACAAGAAGTACTGAAGGGAAATTGACGAACCATTAAAAATTTGTAAAATGAGAATGCAGGTGAATTGTAAAGGTGAAAAGAAGATTTGATACGAATTAGATAAAACTAAGGATTGCTTTTATAGAGACGAAAGTAAGAACAAAACACACTATCATCTTTTCAAATCTTACTTAGTCAAACTTACAATATATGCTAGATGAGACGGGTGAGATGACTGATTGAGACGGTGCTTAGTTCAAATCTGGAAGATTACCAAAAGAAATTTTCTCCTCCATTTTATCATTTTGTATAAACAGATACTGGATCAACGATAAATGTAAGAATTTTCTTGTGAGTATTCAATGAGTGAAAATTGTCATTTAAATAGAATTCGAAAGTTTTTAAATCTCTACAAAATCTCGTTTGTCAAAAACGTCAAGCGGATTTAAATCTCCTTCTGTACCGAATTGCCAGAGCTAGTCTTCCAGCATTTGCAAGTTTTGTCGGACACGTGTGACTCTAATTATTCAACTCTCTACAAAATCTCATTCCGCACCAAATTACCAGAGCTAGGCCTTCAGCCTTTGTAGGTTTTGTCGGACACTGACGCGGGAAGAAATCTCCTTCCGCACCAAATCTCAATAATATATCATTTGTCAACAATATCAAGCGAATCTCTGCACCGAGACGATAAAGTTAGGCCTTAACCTTTACAACTTTTGTTGGATACAGATGATAGAAGAAATTTTACTGAAACTAATTACGATTCCTTTTTAATGATGCTAAAAGGGAGAGAAGTCTTATACTAGTATTATACTACTATTTTATATATGCTATAATCATGTCTATATTTTACTTGAAAAACTAACGTATATTTTCAGAGGGAGTTTAAGTATTATTGCAGGTCGCAGATTTCTACTAAATATTTGTCATCATCCAAAAGAGGGAGATTGTAGAACTCAAGATTTAAAGTCTCGTATTTACGTATAAATTTTGATAATAAAAAATAAATTCAAGACTCAAGCTCAAGTTGTCTATGCATGAAAAAAGATAAACACATCAAGAAATCAAGTATGAGCAAAACAAAGAATAAGTCTACAAATGAAACTTATAGAATAATTGTGTATATCTCTGAAAATTTAAATTTGGATTAAAGTTCAAAATTAATATTTTCTCATAATATATCAAATTACATTTTTTACATTTGCATAACTTTATAAAAATATTTAATTTCGAAATTTTTTTTTCCACATATGTATAAAATTTTGAATTTGTAAGATGATTAATTGGCATCTTTGATATGTGCATGTTTTGTTTGAAAATCTTGAAGGGTGGTTGTGTGTTTTTTGACAAATACAAAATATAGATGATTTTGTTTGAAAATTTTGAAGGGTGGTCGTGTATTTTTTTGACATATACAAAAAGAAAATGATTTAGTTTGAAAAATAAATCATACTCATTTTGTCATGTATAAAAAGTAAAAGATTAGATTTATTTTTTTTGAAAAATGAATGGAGTTGTTTTTGATAAATATAAAAATGAGATGTTTTTATTGAATCTTTTGAAAAATAAATAGTACTCTTATTTGACATGTGAACATTTTCAAATTTGAATATGATAACTCATTTGCTTATAAATAACTCACTTGAGTTTTGCAAAAATCACAATAAGAGCTTACATATCAATTGCTAAGTTTTCCATCATTCTTTCAAAACCTTCATTCCCTCTTCTATAAGTTTTGTGCCTTAATTCTTATTCATTTTAAGAGAGATAGAAGTTTCACTGTATTGTTCTTATTTCACTTATTGAAGAGTTTATTCTGATAATTTACCTACTATCAGCTCTTATATTTGTAAGAGGGTGCATATAACCCTTGTATGTGTAAAAGGTGTTTTACACAGGATATAGTTGAATCACCAAGTGTGAGGTAGTTGTAAGTGTAGAGGGTGTTCTACACAGATTCTTTGTAGCAGTGTTGCTCAAAGGTGTAATAAGTTTTTATTTCCACTTGAAAGATATTGAATAGTAAATTTCGGATCCTCAAGGGATAGCTTGAGGTGAGGATGTAGATAGTGAGGCTGAATCTCGTTAAAATACTGAGTTTACTTCTTCTTGCCCTTACTCTTTATATTTCCTGCTTCTTCGTATGTTATTTATATTTTATAATGTGTATTTGTTTTATAAGTGTTAATTTTTTCAATATAATCCAATTCACTCCCCTTTTGTGTTAGTCATCTGGACAATAATTTGCATTTAAGTCCTCTCAGTATCATCTTGAGGGCATTGAGATTTAGAAGATTTATGCTTTTCCAAAAGAACAAAAATGCATATTAAACCTAATTAGAACTCGATCAATGTAGGTTTCTTTTTTTGAAACAATCCAACAACGCCTCTAGATCTCTCTCAAAAATCTAGATGCCCAAAATATTAAAGACTTCACCAAGATCTTTAATATCAAAATGAGATGACAACATGAGTTTTGTCTCAAACAAAAGCTCAATGTCATTTGCGGCGAGTAATATATTATCAATATAAAGAACAAAAAAGATATACTTACTCCCACATATCCTCAAAGATATGCATTGATCAACAAAAATCTTCTTGAAAGTGCAGGAGGTAGCAATCTCATCAAACTTTAGGTACCATTGTCTCGATGCTTGCTCAAACTCATAAATGGACTTATTAACCTTACACACCATGTATTCATTTTCTTCCACTTGGAAATCATCTGGTTGCAGCATGGACACATCCTCAAATAGATGTCTATTAAAGAAAATTGTCTTGACATCCATTTGATGCAACTCGAGATTAAAATGAGTCACCAATGCCATAATAATTCGAAAAGAATCATTGGTAGAAACAAGCGAGAAAATATCTTTATAATCAATGTCTTCTCTTTGATTAAAGCCTTAACAACAAGTCTAGCTTTATACATTTTTACCTGACCTTTGAAACTATACTTGGTCTAACCAATTAACTCATAGCCATATGGCATTTCAACCAAGTCTCATACACCATCTTGACATGTCGATGCCATCTCATTATGCATAGCATCCTTTCAACATAAAGATTGAGGACTAAAAATAGCCTCCTTAAAAGATGCTAGATCAAGAGATATACCAGTTTCAAAACAATACCATCAATCCCCACATCAACATCAACAACAGTGTCAACAACAAGATCTTAGATAACAGTACTAGTTCCATCTATCAATGATGGTGCAGCCACTGATGGAGGAGTAATCTGAACATGTATAACAACACGCTCCTCCCTAAATACAACTTCACTAACATCCTAAAAAGAAGGCTCAATCATATTCAGTAATTCTAGTAATATTAGAAGGTCAATAGAACCTAGAGTCTCTTGATCCCACACAATAGTCAACAAAATAACCAATAATGATTTTAGAATCAAGTTTCTTCTACTAATAATTATAAGACCTTATTTTCGCTTTACAACCACAAACACGAGAATAATGCAAAATAGGCCTCTTACATGACCATAACTCATAAGGAGTTTTTATTAGAACTAGAACATTTAGAACCAACTACAGCATTTACAAAAAAGACACTAAAAGAAGTAGGATCTAAAGTAGGAAGCAAGTCAATTTTATATAAAACATCATATGAAATAGCAGTACCAACCACAATAGAGTCATAAAAAATTCTAGCATTTCTATTTTCAAAATGAAAAACATATCCACATAGTTTAAAATAGAAATAGAGATTAGATTTCTTCTGATGGAAGGGACAAAAAAAATATAAGACAAGTTCAAAACATGTTTAGAAGCCAAAATAAGTCTGATTGTATTAATATGTTCAACTTTAACTTTCATCTCATTGCCCATATTTACTACGAACCCTATATCAATTGGTTTTCTGCAGTTCCTTAATTCCTTTCTTGTCTAACTAAGTTTTAAACTTCCTATAATCAATCTTCTTGTTCCCAAACAAAAGATAGAAATTGCACATTCCCTTAAGATCTTCCTTTTTGTACCCATTTGGAACACTCACACTAGCATGTTGAGGAGGCCTTCCAAATTTCTTTATCTTGCGAGAGTTGCTGCTATTTTCCTCGAAAAATTTATTTCTTCCTTTATCAACATTTACCATGAAAGCAGAATGAGATTTCTTTTTCATCATCTCCTCTTCTTGAGTTACAATAATAATCATTTCACTCAAACTCCATTCATCCTTTTGAGCATTATAAGTAGTCTTGAGTGCATCAAACTAAGGTGGCAAAATTTCAAGCTTGTCATACAACAAAGCTATATGTTAACTCAACTTTCATTCCTTTGAGTTTGTTAAAAAAAATGGGTAAGTTTTATAATGTGCTCTCGTACTCCACTAACCTCATCATAGGTTTTGGTAGTAAGAAGTTTCATCAGAGTTTCCTTTAATGCCTTATCAAATTTAGTAAATCTCTTACCAACGACATCAAGATATTCTTTAGCACTATCTATGTCAATTATGCTTTGCTTGATGGACTTGTTAATAGTATATTTCATAATCATTAGACAAGTCTTATTAAAATGCACCCATTGCTCATGACAAGTCCTTTCAGCTATAGAACTTCACTAGTGGATTCAATAAGTGTATCGACCCTCAAGGCCAAATCCAAATTTATGATAACCAAATTAATAATGAGAGACTCATACCAATCCCATAATTGGTTCTCGTTAAACTCGTGAGGGCAGATAAAGAGAGAGACAGAGCTGCATTGATAACTAGAGAAGAATATATCAAAAATTATTATGCATATAGAATAAGAAAGATACACCCATAATGTCTCCATTAGGCAATGTTATATCCATGCTAGAGTCTTGCTCAAAATAGACTCTTACACACTATGCTAGAGCCCAAGATATAGAAAGGATCTTACGCATGATAAAGCAAAATAATTAAATACAAGGACTTGTAATAACCCGCTATTGAGATGATATGATTAGGTTACCAAGTGCCAAGCACTTAACTATTATCTTTATTGTCCTAAGCATTCTACCAAACAATGAATTGCCGAAGGGGCACTTATGGATATTAGTATAATATTATTAAGCGGAAGCATGATCAGTATAACAAATCCGATAATTTATCACGATTAGTCCCACAAAAGGTGGGTAAATAGCCACTTCAAATGTTATACACCATTGGTGATGAAGGAAGTATGAAATCTGGAATAGCATGAGTTTGTCGGCTATGCGTGAAACGGTGAAACAAAGAAAACAAAGAAATGTTGAAGGAAGATTCTCGAGTGTCTTAAGGCTGGATGATTGATGGACTTAGGTCATGGGCTTGTGATTAAATAAACAAATGGTCATTTTAGTTGGGCTGGGACTTAGTCACTTAAATAAACAAATGATTAAATAAACATTGGCCTACTAAAAATAGTCATATTTTTAGTAGGTCAATGTGTTCGGCCTTTAATCAATGCCGGTGAAACTAGTCTATAAATAAGTACTCCCAATTACATGTAAGAGAGTATCTAAAACATTTGTGAATCTTTTTGATTTTGGAAAAAGTCCCCCTCAAAGAAAACAATATGATTCTCATCATTTCAATAGAATTTCTTACATTTACATTTAATTTCTCTTTTTTCTCTATTTCTCTAGAAACACACTGTTACACCAAACCATTAGTATCATAACAAAGTGAGGTAACCCATATGGACAAAATATCTGTTTATCACAAAATAAATCGATCATTTCTTTTCTCCGTTAACAAATATGGAGCAATATCACAAAATTCATAAGCATATAAAAATGAAGAATTTTGCGGTACTGCAACGTCCCATGGTTTCAACCCACGACACTAATAATAAAAAAATAATCGCGAGGCATTCCATTTGCACAACTTTACCGTACGATAAGATCTTATTTATTAAAACTTTTTCAATATTTCTCTCAATATATCCAACCGGGCGCAAGTCATCGCACTAGTAAATGAAAAAACAAATAGAATACAATCATGAAAAATAAGGAGGATTTGATACCAATTGTTAGAATCACAAGATATGATAATCTCTTTTTATAATTATAATCAAAACATGCATTCAATAAAATTAAGAGTTTATACATCCAATAACTTGTGATAAATTTTTCATAAGATTTTAGACTTCTTACAAAAATAAGAAAAAATATTTAGCTATAGAGAGAACTACTCTTTATCCTCTCTTTCTTTCATTTCTTTTTTGCCCAAGTTGTTGTTAGAAATCAACACACGCAAATTGAAGAAGCTGGAGGCTTCTGGAAGACGGCACCGTCAATAGCAGCTGGAAGGTAGGCGCCGCCGGAAAATTCAAGAAAGTCGGCCGCCGGAGTTCCACCGTTTTTTACACGTTCACACTATTTCTTTCTCCTATAAATACATGTAAGATTGTAATGAGGAAGAGAGTCGGAGGTGAGGTCCGTTGGAGAGATTAGAAGAGAGAAACCATTGTAAATAATTGGTTTATTGTTTAATACAAATTTCTCTTCTTTGTGTGTGTGGATGTAGGCTAAAATTGGCCGAACCACGTTATATTCTGGTCTCCATATTATTTGTGAGCTTCCGCCGATCCCAACAAGTGGTATCAGAGCCGGTAGGAGGCCGGATTTGTGAATTTTCGTGAGAGGCCCATTTTTAAACTTGATCGAAATCAAGTTTGGAGGATACCATCAGATTCCTCAGGTCAAGACGAAAATTTTGGTGAAAATTTCGTCTCAAACGGACACCGGACGAAGCTACACGCTCCACACGCGTCTTCTCGGCGACGGCCACGCGCCGGCAACGGGACCCACGCGCCCCACGCGCGCGCAGTGAAGAAGACAACCTCCGACCCGTTAAATCCGGGTGATCCGACCCGACCCGGTTTGACCCGGTTTCCGACCCGCTACAGTAACCAAACGGAAAAAGAATATTCCGTCGGTATATTCCGTCGCCGGAAGAATATTCCGTCACCGGAAAGAATATTCCGTCGTCGGAAAGAATATTCTGGTGCAAGAATATTCCGGTGACCGGAGGGAATATTCCGGTGGCCGGAGAGAATATTCCGGTGAATAGTGGGGAATATTCCATTTTTCTTATTTTTCAGGTTTTCGGCGCAATTTTGATCAGTTTGGAACGAGACAAGAGTCGTTTCCAAGGTTTTCCACCGTTCCGGATGCAACGGTGAGCTCCGTTTGTTGAGATTCAACTCCGAACGTTGAGAAACGGTCACTCAAATCAAAGATTAAAGCCGAACTAATGGAGGACTCGGGAGTAAGTGCGATGATCAAGCTAACATCTACAAATTACGCACTATGGAGACCTCGAATGGAAGATCTCCTGAATTGTAAAGATCTCTTCGATCCAATTGAAGAGAAAAGCGTAAAGCCAGATGATGTAGCGGAAAAAGACTGGCATAAGTTGAATAAGAAAACTATTGGTCAGATCCGGCAATGGATTGACCATAGTGTTTTTCATCATGTTGCACAGGAAACGGATGCCTATCAGCTATGGAAAAAGCTGGAAAGCATGTACCAGGCAAAAACTGCTCGGAACAAGGCATTACTAATGAGACGCCTTGTCAACTTGAAACTCAAAAGTGGCATCTCAGTGGCCGCACACACCAACGAGTTTCAGAATCTTGTAAATCAACTTGCATCCGTTGATTTTAAGCTCGGAGATGAAGAGCAGTCTCTACTACTTCTCAGTTCCCTACCAGATAGCTGGGAAACGCTAGTGGTCTCACTTAGTAATTCAGCTCCAGATGGAAAGCTCGCCATGTCAATGGTGATAGACGCCTTGTTTAATGAAGAGGCTAGACGAAAGGAGATTGGAGGAGATGAGACAGATGCCTTTGTAACAGAAGGAAAGCATCAGAGAAATAGTAGAGGTAGAAGTCGAGAAAGGAGCAGAAGTCAAAGCAAAGGGAGATCCCAAAGTCGCGGTAAACAGCGAAAGAAGGGAAAATGCTTTTATTGTGGTATTGAAGGCCACTTTAAAAGAGAATGCCGAAAGCTGCAGAAGGAGCAAAATCAGCCAAGCAATCAGTCAAAGCACGAAGAAGGCAAAGCTGCAGTGACGCTTTCTGGAGATTGTGTACTCCTTTCCGCTGGTGAAGAATCTTGCTTGCACGTTTCAAGCGAGGAAGCCGAGTGGGTAATAGATACAGCAGCATCCTATCATGCCACTCCTTGTAAAGATTTCTTCAGTACTTACAAGGCAGGAGACTTCGGTACAGTCAAGATGGGAAATTCGAGTTTCTCAAAGATCGTGGGCATCGGAGATGTCAGGATAAAAACCAGTGTTGGCTGTACTATGGTGCTAAATGACGTTCGGCACGTACCCGATCTTCGACTCAACTTAATTTCTATAAGAACCCTTGATCAACAGGGTTACGAGAGCATCTTCAGCAACAATGCTTGGAAATTGAAGAAAGGAGCAATGGTCGTTGCACGGGGACATGTCTGTGGCACTTTGTATAAATCAAGTGCTAAGATATGTGCAAGCAGTCTCAATGTAGCTGAAGATGATACATCACCAAACTTGTGGCATCGGAGACTTGGCCACATGGGAGAAAAAGGGGTGTTTATGCTTGCAAAGAAAGCATTGATTACAGTAAATAAAGGTATTGCTCTCAATCCTTGTGAATACTGTTTATTTGGTAAACAGTATAGAGTTTCATTCCAGACATCTGCTGGAAAAAGATCAGAGTTATTGAGCTTGGTACACTCTGATGTTTGCGGTCCTTTTGAAGTTGAATCACTTGGAGGTAACAAATATTTTATTACTTTTATTGATGATGCTTCACGAAAAGTGTGGGTGTATTTCCTAAAAAGGAAAGATCAAGTTTTTGAGCAATTCAAAAACTTCCATGCCATGGTAGAAAGAGAAACTGGCAAGAAGCTGAAATGCCTTCGGACAGACAATGGAGGTGAATATATTTCTCGAGAATTCAGAGAATATTGCTCCAGACATGGCATCAGACACGAGAAGAGTGTCCCCTACACCCCACAACACAATGGTGTAGCAGAACGGATGAACCGGACCATTGTGGAACGAACCAGATGCATGCTGAGTATGGCAAAGTTGCCTAAGCCATTCTGGGGTGAAGCAGTAAAAGTAGCCTGTTATCTGATCAACAGAACACCGTCAGTTCCACTGCAGTTCGAAGTCCCAGAGATGGTGTGGTCAGGCCGCAAGATTTCATACTCTCATTTAAGAGTATTTGGGTGCAAAGCATTTGCACATGTATCCAAGGAGAAAAGACAGAAACTTGATGAAAAGTCTACTCCATGTTTTTTCATCGGCTATGGAGATGAAGAGTTTGGATACAGATTATGGGATCCAAAAGCGAAGAAGGTCATCAGATGCAGGGACGTAGTGTTCCATGAAGACCAGATGTTTGGATCAGAACAAATAACTCCAAGTGCTCCAGAACCAACTCCGAGTTCACTACCACTTCAGTCTGTTTCAAACACTGAAGATAGACAGGAAGTTTCCCCAGAAGAAGAAGAGGATACTGACAACGGAGAAACCACTACTGAGCAGGGGGAGCAGTTGCCTTCTCCATCAGAAACTGCAGAGTTTCCACAGTTGTCAGGTGATCAACCTCAGCAGGACAGATCCTCTAGAGGGCGATTGTTGATTCCGTCACGAAGATATCCGGAATCAGATTATATTCTTTTTACAGATCAGGGGGAGCCAGAAAACTTCCAAGAGGCAATATCTCATCCAGATAGTAACAAATGGATGCAGGCTATGCAGGATGAGATGAACTCGTTACAGAAGAATCAGACTTATGAGCTGATGGAACTTCCAAACGATAAGAGAGCACTGAGAAACAAATGGGTGTTCAAGCTGAAAAATGATGGCAAGCAGGTGAAGCACAAAGCTCGCTTGGTCGTCAAAGGATTCCAGCAGAAGAAAGGAATTGACTTTGATGAGGTATTTTCACCTGTTGTGAAGATGACTTCAATTCGAGTGGTACTCGGATTGGTGGCAAGTCTTGACTTGGAGCTTGAACAGATGGATGTGAAGACAGCATTTCTTCACGGCAACCTTGATGAGGAAATTTACATGGAGCAGCCAGAAGGCTTCCAAGTTCCTGGAAAGGAACATTTGGTCTGCAAGTTGGAAAAGAGCCTTTACGGTTTGAAGCAGGCTCCCAGACAGTGGTATAAGAAGTTTGACTCATTCATGATGAGTCATGACTACAAGAAAACTGCTGCAGATCAGTGCGTTTACATCCGAAGATTTTCAGAAGGTGACTTCGTGATGTTACTGCTCTATGTTGACGACATGCTGATTATTGGAAAAGATCCATCCATTATCAGGAAGCTAAAGAAGGATCTCTCCAAAGTTTTTGAGATGAAAGACTTAGGACCTGCTCAGCAGATTTTGGGCATGAGGATCACTCGTGACAGGAAGAAAAAGAAGCTATGGCTGTCACAGGAAAAGTATGTTGAACAAATACTAAGAAGGTTCAACATGGAGAAAGCAAAGCCAGTCAGTACTCCACTGGCTAATCACTTCAAATTGAGCAAAAGCTCATGTCCCTCATCACCAGAAAAGATTCAAGAAATGGCTACAGTACCGTACTCCTCAGCAGTAGGAAGTTTAATGTATGCCATGGTTTGTACCAGACCTGACATCGCTCACGCTGTTGGAGTTGTGAGCCGTTTTCTTTCAAATCCAGGGAAAGAACACTGGAAAGCAGTACAGTGGATTCTCAGGTACCTTAAAGGTACATCAAAGTTGTGCTTGTGCTACGGGGGAGCTAACCCAGTCTTGGATGGCTATACAGATGCTGATATGGCAGGTGATCTTGATGGTAGAAAATCTACATCAGGATATATTTACACATTTGCAGGTGGAGCTGTATCATGGCAGTCCAAACTGCAGAAATGTGTGGTTTTATCTACAACAGAAGCAGAGTACATTGCTATAGCAGAAGCAGGAAAGGAAATGTTGTGGCTAAAGCGGTTCCTCCAAGAAATGGGAGTCAGTCAAAAAGAGTACAGAATCTATTGTGATAGTCAAAGTGCTCTTGATCTGAGTAAAAACTCGATGTACCACTCCCGAACAAAGCACATCGATATTCGGTATCATTGGATACGTGAAGTAATGGAGCAACAACTGTTGAAACTTGTAAAGATCCATACAAAGGAGAATCCAGCGGACATGCTAACGAAGGTAGTCACATACGAAAAACTTGAGCTATGTAGAAACATAGCCAGGTTAAGTACCTTGAATTAAAATGTGTCAGGATATCCTCCATTTGGTGTTGAGGGGGAGATTGTTAGAAATCAACACACGCAAATTGAAGAAGCTGGAGGCTTCTGGAAGACGGCACCGTCAGTAGCAGCTGGAAGGTAGGCGCCGCCGGAAAATTCAAGAAAGTCGGCCGCCGGAGTTCCACCGTTTTTTACACGTTCACACTATTTCTTTCTCCTATAAATACATGTAAGATTGTAATGAGGAAGAGAGTCGGAGGTGAGGTCCGTTGGAGAGATTAGAAGAGAGAAACCATTGTAAATAATTGGTTTATTGTTTAATACAAATTTCTCTTCTTTGTGTGTGTGGATGTAGGCTAAAATTGGCCGAACCACGTTATATTCTGGTCTCCATATTATTTGTGAGCTTCCGCCGATCCCAACAGTTGTAAATAAATACAACACTCGGGAGTGGCTTTATCAGGTTTTTCGCGTCATGTTGGTTTCTTTAGCAAAGTATATTCTTGAGGTGTCTTGATACTAGGACTGTCCAGGAAGTTTTTTTGTGAGAAAGATCTCCAGAATCTTGAGACATTTTGTGGAAAAGTCTAAAAAAATTAAATTTGTCAATAAAAATAAAGTTTAAATAGTAAAGTTGGGAGAGACGAACCAGAGCAATCTAGCTATGCTTTTAATTCTTCCTCGACTGAGATTGTTCGCTACAAAATGATTTTTGCATGGGCAAAGTTGACCGACTTTGAACACCTTCTTAGCAATCTAGACTCAAATATTGTCTTCAAGCAATTTTCTATTCACTTGCTCTCTTGAGGCTTATACTCAAGGCAAATAACTAAGTACAACCAAGCAAAAGTGGATGGTTGAGCAACATGTGCCCGAGCAATATGTGGCCTAGCGATGTAATTGGTACACATGATCATGTATGGCTGGCTCTAGTTGCACATGGATAGCTCTGCTGAACTCGTCGGTGACTTCTGCGTCAAGGAGTGTGTAGGTTCAGTTTCCATGAGCGTGAGCCATACCTGGGAATCAAGAGGGGCCGGCAACTAGCAATTACTCATAGATAAAGATTCTCTTTTCAAAAATAAAATTGAAACTACTAACCCTGAGGTGAAGAAGATAAAAAAAAAAATGCATAATGGGTTTAATTAGACCGATTATCTTGGTATTGTACTGAAAGTGGCACCTTCATCCAGCTCCTACAATTGTCCTTGTGCTGCCTGCAAGTGTTTGAGGAGAAAATGCATGCCAGGTTGCATCTTTTTCCCAGCACCCTACTTCCCACCAGACAAGCCCTAAAAATTCGCCAATGTTCACAAGAGCTTTGGTGCAAGCAATGTGATTGGCTTCGTTTTGGTAACGAGAATACTCAGAATACTTCAAGTATTTTAAGAATATTTTATTATGATATATTATTTTATTATAATTTTTTACTTATTTTTTATTATTATTTACAATATTTTTTAACACTTTTCAACACTCAACGTAACCTGCTTCTCAATGAGCTTCTTCCTCACCAAAGAGAATATGCAGTTAACTCTCGCATATAGGCACGAGTAAGGCACACCATATACGACTGTGTTGGTGCCATTTATTTCCTCCATAGATAAGTTCAAAGGCTCCAGAAGGAACACGATACAGCCAATGCTGACCTCATCACTTTGCTTGCAATGAAATTCCCTTGCCGGCCCGCCTTTTACTCCACTATAAAATCCTGTTTCTTTTTAGATTTTTCTTCCTCATATATTTGAAGTATTATATTTATAAAATATTAATTTTTTAAAAAATAATATTTTATTATGAACCATTAAAACTTTTAAGTTCCAATTATTTTCTTACATATATATAAAAATATAACCGATTCAAGAGTACCATCTAAAGACACGAATTCAATTTTTATATTATTTCGTTAAAATAAACCGTCTTATGAACTGTTTAGAATAATATTCATTATAAAATCTTATTTTTTTCTAAATCTTTCTCTCATACACAAAATACATAATAATAATCTGCATATTTCGTGAGTTATAACTAGGCTCGTTATATTGCAATATATCTCATAAACAAAATGCACAACTTAATTTTATTATTAGAGCGAGTTTAAGGCTAATTTTCGTCCTTAGGTCTGGCATATATTTATTGTTTACATTATTAACGTCCCTACTTACGTCACAAGCATCTATGTAGATCAATTCCAAAGGAAGAATATTAATGAACAAAGATAGTTGTTAGAAACTGGACATGAATCATGATTTAGATGGCGATAAATTACACGTGCTTTCTCAAATAATAAATTTGAATCATATCTAGCATAGTTTAACTAGTATTGTCTCCAAGTTGCACGCACACGCACAAAATTTATATTTAGATTAATTAAAAAAGGATAATGATTAATGATATATATATAATATTTTTATTTTATTTTCATCCCACTATATAAGATATTATAACTATATAAAAAAATAGCATTTATAACAAGTTTTATAACATATAATTTGTAATGAGAATTGATTTTTTTTTTATAGAAAATAATTATTTTTGCAGTAAAATATAATTAATTATAAATAATTATTTTTCTTTTAATTTGACATATTTACCTTATTGAATGACAAAACAGTTTTCAATAAAATATTATCTAATGATCAATATATTATAAATTATATAATAAGATGAAAATGAGATATATTACATATAAATCTTTTAGCGGATCTTTTTACAATTATTTTTTTTTAATCAAAGGATTAATTGCCGGCCCGAGCTTGCACGTCTGGGTTCCGAAAGAATTTTTTATTTTTTTGATAGGTTAGATAGCAATTAATTGAAAAAAAGATAACAATAACATAATAACATGAATATATTCACAGCTAAAAGGGGAAGAACAACAGAGATGTAGAAATGAGAAAGAAAATAAAATATTACTTCTATATATATGTATTTATAATGTTATTTATATGATTTATTTTGTTACGTTTTTTTGAAAATTTAAATTTAAATTTAAATTTTATATATTTTTTAAAAGTTTTTTACATCAACCATTTTAATAAAAAAAAGTGGCTGCGGGTTAATTATCTAGCGAGGCAATTGGTCTCTGACTCTCTGGGTGGGTTCACGAGAGGAAACGAAGTGACCACAAGACAGGCAAGTGGCTGTTGCTCTTCAACCTGCATCAGTGGGAGTGAGCTCCGGTTCTCCCCCGCCACCGCACGTTAGCACCCGTGCCCTCCGAGCTTCGAAGTCCCAATCTGTAGTACCGATCACGTAAAACATGAGCCCGGCACAGCATACCTGCGCCGATAACAAACCCAGCCAAAGCCCACAGAACCCAACCCCGAGCCGGAAAGCGAGCCCAAGGGCCACTGGCATGCCAACCAGATAAAATGCCCCGAGGTTCACGTTTGCCGCCGAGCTCGGCCGTGCACTTCCTCTGAGGACCCCACACCCAACCGTCTGTGGACAGTTCCCGAGCTCGCACAACCCTATGATCGGGAGAGCTGCTATCGTAAGCCTCAGGATCTCCGAGTCGTTGGTGAACATCCGTGCCCACTTATCCCTCATCCCCGATGCGAACGTCATGGCTACTAAACCCATTATCTCCGCTATAAACACCGCCGCCACGGCGGAAGTTTTTGCTTTCTGCGGACGGTTAGCTCCGAGCTCGTTCCCGACCCGAGTCGAGACGGCGCAGCCGAGTGAGGACGGGAACACGTAAATCAACGCCGTCGCTTGTATCAAGATGCCCATTGACGCCACGGTCGCTTTGGGGTTCACCAACAGTCCGCACAAGACGATCATAATCTCGTACCACCACCATTCAAGGCAAACCGAGACGCAACTTGGAGCAGCGAGCCGGAGCAGGGGTTTCCAGCCGGTGAGGCACTCTGACCGGATAGGGACACTCCAGGTTCGCTCGTTTAGCCTGTTGACCCACATGTATAAGACTACGGATAGTAGCACAAGGAAGTTAGAGGCGGCAGAGGCTGCCGAAACTCCGGCCACTCCGAGCCGGAAGTGGGAGACGAGCAAAAAGTTCATCGGCAAGAGGAAAACAGCGCCAGCAAGGGAAGCTAACGTGAGCGGAAGGGTTATGCCCTGGGCTCGAAGGTAAATGCGAATTGGGTGAACGAAAGAGTTAGTCAAAAGGTCCGGGAGGGAGAACATGAGGTACGTGTGAGCCATGCGAGTGATGTTGGGGTCTTGGTGTAGATAAAGAAGAATTCTGGACATGTTGAGCCAAAGAATCCAAATGGGTATCGACGAGACGAGGAGGAAAATCACGGTGCGGTGAAGGGTTACAGATAGAAGATTCGGTCGGTTTGCTCCGAAAGCTTGGGAACACAGGGGCTCCATGCCCAGAGATAGGCCTGAGAGCACAGAATAACCAGTTATATTGGCGAAAGCAATGGCCAGAGAGCCAGCAGCGAGCTCGAGATCACCGAGGTGGCCGAGGAATAGCATGGAGAGAATTGAGCGAGAGTAAAGAATGAGTCCTGTTAAAACCATGGGGAAGGCCAGGTTTACGAGCGATTTGGTTTCCGATACCATACCGGAGACGGTTTGTACAGCTAGGTACTGCTTTTTCATTTTGTGGTCTGTCTTGGGCTTCTCTGCTGCTGGTTCCTCGTCTTAATTTGTAGGGTTGGCCGGCGATAAGAGGTCGAAAAAGAGGTGGGTTAGTAAAGCCTGTTGCTCTTGCAGCCTTCTTAGTTACAAAGGTGATGGAAATAGATGGCAGTGAGTACGGAACGATACATATATACTTGAAGATAAAAAGGACTCGGAAGTTTCTTAATATTGATGATCAAGCAGTCTTGTCGTCGCTCGGCAAGGGCTAATCTGCTGGCAGTTGTGGAGGTGCTCCCTTGGATCAGAGCACTAGAATGATCTGATCTCTCCGGGAAAATATCTCTCTCTCTAGAAATATATACGTACAAATAAGCAAATGGATGTTAGACTTTTTCTATTTAATATTTAGTTCATGTTCTTTATATGCCAAATTTGTAAAGAATATGGCACTGAATTTTCCAAAAATATATATTGCTTAGTTTTGGGCCACATGAATGTCTGAAAATGAACCCCACCAACCAGGCTAAAGTAGTCCGGGATGGCATGGGGGCCTCACGCCGAAATGGTTGTTGCTGGGTTTTGCTCTCCCAAAGTCTTTTCGCATGTCATTATCGTCACCCAAACGAGTTTTGCTACAGTCAACCGAGCCGCGCAACCAATGGGGAACCGGTTAAATAAATAGTTTTATTTAATATCACGTCAGCTGATGTATAAAAAAAAATCTAAAAGAAAACGGATGAAAAGGGCAAGAACTAAGAAGAAATATCAAACATTTTACAGCTAACCCTCACGTCTTCTTTGGGTGAGAGCTCAGCCTGGGTGTCTCGACTCTCCGTTGTCGATCTTCATGGCGTGGGTGTCTGATGGGATTCTCGATCAAAACTTCATACACCTAAGGATTCTTCCTTAATGATCAAAATAAACTCCTAACTTAGTGATGATCACATAGATGGTGATATGGGTGAAATAAGGTTAAGATATAAGGAGCAAAATATTAAGTGTTTAGGGAAATGAAGGGTTCGACTATGATGGGCTTGTGTGTCATGACAATGGAGCTAAAGGGGCTTGGGCGAAATTGACTTGTGCTTGGGGTTTGAATGGTTGAATGAAGACTAGGGTGAATAAGCGTTTCGGTCAAGGGTTGATTTAGAAGTGGATTATAGTTTGAGAATTAAATTGAAGATATTTAGTGGAGGGAATCAGAAAATTCTGATGAGATATTTGTGTGGCCGGTTTTGAGAATGAGGAAGGATTTGATTTGGTTGACTTGGAATATTGGGGATTGATTAAATCAATAGAGGAATGATTGATTAATCAAATAAGGTACAAATGATCAGATGGAATGAGGTGGAATATGTGAATTTCGAGATAGGCAAGTTGTCTTAGCCGAATGGGTCAATTATGGAAAGTGGGTGATCGGTTTAGGCAAGTTTGGAGGGGAATGAGGTGGTTGCCTTGGGGGATACTTGCAGACCACGTCCAGAGATGTTTGAAGAAGGTTAAGGTCTGATTTGGTAAGTTAAATAAGGCAATTTCATGGTAGGCAAGTTGTCTTACACGAAATGGTGCAAATTGTTTCGGTAAGGTAAATAAGACAATCTTGAAAGTTGGAAAACTGTTTCGGTAAGTCTTGAGTGTTTGGAAGGAAATAATGTGGCTGCTATGTGGGGCTGACCAAAGCTCGACCAATGGTGTTTTAGGAACGTTTAGGTCTGATTTAATTAGGAAAATAAGTTAAGTAGGGTTAGGATTTAGTGGCTGGTTGGTGGGAAAGTCAAGAGAGCGAAATAGGCAACACACCAACTAGGATTTTGGTGTTGTTGCCGTAAACTATGTGGGGTTGTTTGGGGCTGCTTGATTTCGTGTTTGGAGCAAAGGAAACTTCAAGAAAATACAATGAACATCCAAAAAAATGGATGAACACTCAGGGGGGAGAAGAACATTCCAACCACTCCAAGCTCCAAGTGGTTCGGCCTTCACTCACACAACAACTCCAACTCTTTCTTTACTTCATTTCAAAATTCACAATAGATGTGAATTAAGAAATCTTCTTGAACACTCACACACTCTTTCTAAAATCCACATATAGTGTGGATTTGGCCTCACCAAGAACACATACTCAAGAACACAAACACACAACTCCGAGAACACCAAGAACAACTCAAAATCGAAAACACCAAATGAATAAATCTCAAAATTTTTTATTAATCAAATGAAAAACAAGATAGATGTGGAATAAACTGATTCACGAATTGCACGGTTTGATTCTCTTCAAAAGGGATTCATAAATTGCACCTTTAAAAAACCCAAGTGCTCAAAGCACCAAATGAAATCCTAATCACTCTATAGTGGCCGGCCTAAGTCTTTCCAGAGCAAAAGTTCAAGTTTCTCTATTGTCCAAAAATTGTTAAATGAAAGCCTAATAGTTTTATTTATAGAGATCACAAGTTGGAAACCTCCAATAGGTTCCTTATTAAAATAAGTAAATGACTAATACATCCTAATGCAATTTAAATAAATAAATAAAATAAATAAAAGATAAGCAAGCATGATAGGCGCCCAAGTGGTGGTGTGGCCGTGGGTTGCATATGTCCATGGTAGACTATGGTGCTGTGGTGCGCGAACATGGCTCTGCACAGGGCCAACCAACTGATAGTGGTCATGGCGGTGTGTCATGCATGGTCCTGGTGGTAGACACAAGTCAAGCCACGTCGCTCCGGGGTGGCCTAATCAAGGTGCTCGGGCGGTGGTCCTACATAACCCAGGTTGGGTGCCGAGGTGATGTGCATGCATGGCCCAAGCTGACAATTTGGGCACGGGCTGCTTGGCCCGGGCTGGTGCCGCGCGCTAGATGGCATACATGGTGTACATACATTTGGCCTGCTTTGTAAGATATGGGCTAGAGCCATGCGCTGGATGGTGTGTATGCCACTGGCCTGCTCTGCAAGGCACAGGCTGGTGCCGCGCGCTGAATGGCGTGCTTGTGAAGACACGCCACTAGCCACACTATGGTGTGCTAAGGCGCACAAGGGTGCGTGTATGACTGTGCGCATGACATGCGCACAGCTAGTAGTCTCACTCAGCGCCTGCTGCGTATGAAGGTTTAAGTCAAGACATGCATGCAGGCTAGTCAAGGGACTGTCCTGGCTCTCAGGTGGCTGAATCAAGGAATGAACCTGGACAATCCTCCTAGGGATTCTGACAGTGTCTTTGTGGACGTCGTCTCATTTCATGTGGGTCTCTCCGTGATAAATTTGATAGATCTCGTCCACCTCTCGGGCCAACAAATACATAGAAGACTACAAGCTCATAAAATTTCATTAATGGACAGATCCTCTTTTGTATTTTTTATTTTCCTAACAAGTATCACTATGAAAAGAAATCAAAATCTACCTCTAAAAATATGCCTAAACTTCCACTCAACGTCATGGAGATCTCTTGTGATAAGATCCTAAGGTAGTGGCTATTGTGAGAAATGTTGCAGGACCAATGTAAAAGAAAAATACAACATCCCACTTAGAATCAAAACAAAGAGAAGTGAAGTAACGAATACTATCAATGGAGGGAAAATTTTCTCAACAACACGATGAGGAGCGGAGAACCCTCCATGGGTACTTGTGTCACTCGCAGTGGAGAAGAATAAATTGGTTTCGTGGAGAAGACAAAGAGTAACTGTAGAGAAGACGAAATTAGCTTCGAAGGCATGGGGGCTTCGTCTTTGACAAACGTGGAGATGGGGAGTTTCGATGGAGAAGATGAAAGGGGCGCGGGAATTGAATCAGATCAGACAATCGGGATGGGTCTCGATGGGGATGGACAAAAACAACGTTGTTTTTAATTATGTCACGTTGGATACGATGTCGTAGCGATTTCTCAAGGTAGGTTGCGAGTAGAGTTTTCCCACCCGAAACCCGCAAAATATGCGTGCCTGATCAGTGGAAAACGTGTCAGGCTGGCCGGCATTTCCTCAAACATATCTTACGCTACTCTCTCAAATATCGATCCATCTAGTTAAAGTTAATTTGTATAATTGACTGTTGTTGTCGTTTCTTGCTCACTTTGAGAGAGAGAGAGAGGGAGAGAGAGAGATTGCTAAGGTAGATTTCAGAGAAAGAGTGATGATCAGAGAGGTAGCTTGTAATTGAATGGAAGCTCTGATCCACATCTTCTTCTGATACTCGCTCTCGTTGTTCCTTTCTATCGGGACTTATCGGGGGCAAATGTACGTCTCTTTCTTCGCTGTTTGCCTTTAATTATTCCTCGTGAACATGACATGACATCAAAAGTCAAATGTATGCTTCCCCCACCTCCTAAGTAGGACCCCCCTCTCAGATTTTTAGGATTAAAAAATCTGCTTCCTTTTTAGCCCATTCTATTAAATATTAATTATTAAGATATCAATATCCCCAATTTTTTTTTTTAAAACGTTTCATATTTTTGTCAAAAAAACTTAAAGCACTCAAATCAATACTATTTATTTGGATTTGTTATGAATTATTAGAGGTGATCTCTGACCTCTTTATTATTTTATAAATAATCCCACCACTATTATTTTAAGTCTTGCACCGTAAATTGTATAGTAATTTCAACGCCTATAAATATGGGTTTCAGTTGTTATAAAATTCATAAGAAAATATAGAAAATGAAAAAAGTTTCAGAAATTTTCTTTTATATTTCTGTTGCAATAGTAGTAGTTTTCTTTTTAGTTTTATAATACGTTATCAGCACGAAATTCTACCGATACTGAAACTAGTGGTCTTCTACTTCAAGTAAGTTTTTCAATATATTATTTTCAGTCCTCGAGATAAATATTAAAAGTAATATTGCTGAATATTACTTGATAAAATTTTACTTTTATTCTCATGATAATGTGAATATATTTCTTAAATTCACATATTTATTTTTATAATTTATAGTCAAATATTGAGATTTATTACTATTGATATTTCTAAAAAAAATTATTTATCCAGGATCCAGGATGAGATCTATTTGGATATGATGATGAATTTAGGAGATACAATCATAGAAGAAAACTATGTGTCCCTGAAGGACCGTACTGTGTATCTCATGATGAAAAATCATCTTACTATGTGAAATGAATTAAGAGAGAGATATGAACACTAGAAGATGTAATCCTCTCAAAAGATCATTATGACTTATTGCACCTGAAGTTGCAAGATTTTAAAAGTAGTAATGAATATTCTGCACTCTTTAAAATTAGCTCAATATTAAAATTATGCAGTGAAAAGGTCACTGATGATGATATATAAAAGAAGACATATTATTTTTCATACCTCGAATGTGCTTCTGCAGTAGCAATATCGAGAGTGAAAGTTCAACAAATATTCTGAACTTTTATTTTGCCTTACAGTGATTGAGCTAAATAATGAATTTTTGTTAATAAATCACCAGTTACGTCCTATTAATGATATTGAATTTATACTATTTCCAGAAGTGAACGGTGCATTCTTTCAAAAGAATTAAGGGCGTAGACGTGGTAGAAAAACTATAAAAGTGTTGGTTCCAAAAGCAACAATACTAAAGATGATAAAAATATATTGTATCACTAGAAGTGATCCAACTCAGAGAATGGTAAAAGCCCTCAGAATAATTCTTCATAGAAAGATGAAAATGTTTGTCATAGATGTGGTATGACTGAACAGTAGTCACGTACCTGTTGTACGACCAAGCATTTGATTTACTTATACTAAACTTTTATATATAAGTTTATTAATATTTTATCATGTTTTGAAATAATGAAATATCGGTACCTGAAGCGCGACAAGAAATTACTTGGGATAATAAAGTTCTGTCTAAATTTGATTCTCTTACAAATAAATGTGAACCAGAAGTTCAGAGGATTATCTATTTGTAAAGTGTTGCAAATCAATTACATGATGTATTTACTGACACTAAAGGTGTTATAAAATCATATATTACTGTTATTAATGCTTAAGCAAGAATTGAAATCCCTGAAAGATAAGTTGTTAAAACAGCATTAGTTGAGTCTAAGATACACCTGAAGTGTTGAAGACCTATTGATGCAAAACAGAAAAATGAAAATAAATCGGTGCTCCTGAAAAAACCGTACCTACAAAATAAGATCTATTCAGACTTTCTGTATAAAATACAAAATTCCTTAAAAGTATAAACCTCCTGAAAAGAAACCTCTTGTAGAGGTGTTTCATAAAATGTTTTCTCCTGAAAAGGAACAAATATCTGAAATAATGAGATCTTAATACATTTCAAGAATACTGGAGAAATTTTGGATAAAAATAAAGCTATTGTCGACAACATATTTTTATATACGATGGCCCTTGACATTACCAGAAGTAATGAAAAAAGTAAGTCAAAAACCATTGAAGAATGTCGACGTAGAAATGATTGGCCAAAATGGAAAGCAGCTATTGAAGCTGAATTAAATCGCTAGCAAAGCGAGAGGTATTTGGACCTGTTGTCCAAACAACAAAGGGTGTAATGCCTATAAAATATAAGTGAGTATTTATACGAAAGCGTAATGCGAAATGAAATTATACGGTATAATTTGTTGCACAAGGTTTCCTGCAAAAACCCAAGAGTAGTTATGAGGAAACATATTTCCTTGGTATGAATGTAATCACATTTATATTTTTAATCGATTTGGTTATTACAAAAGGATTAGATATGCAGTTGATTACTGCATATTTATAAAAATCATTAGATCATTACATATATAAGATATACGATACTTGAAGCATCTAATCCAAGTACATTTAGGAGTATGTACTTTATAAAATTTCAAAGATCTTTTATATAAGTTAAAGCAATCCAGACGCATGTGGTATAATTGAATTAACGAATATCGATTGAAAGAATGATTTAAGAATAATCTTATATGCCCATGTGTTTTATCAGAATCCGGATTTGCCATTATTGTAGTTTACGTTAATGATTTATTTTATTAGAACTCCTAAAGAGATTACAAGGGCTGCTATAAATTCAAGGAATGCATTTGAAAATAAAAGATCTTATTATTCAATTGATAGATGAGTTATAAGAATTTGAGACTTCTAGCCTCATCTCTCAAATGCATTTGCTCTTCATAAAATAACATACCATCCTTATCTAAAGGATTAGGCAGTGAAGAGACAAGTAAATATTTTAAATCCTTATTCTCTTACTTTAAGTCTGCAATTTTTCTGTCAGACTCTTAAACGAGTCGTTGAAGTACGGAAACCTTCTCGTTAAGCTCCTCAATCTCACGATTTTTGAATTGTAATCGGTTGGAAAATCTGACAATAAAGGAGGAGTATCGGGTGCCGAGAGTCAACAGCTCATAAACGGCTTCACGATCTGACTTATTAGTCAGATGATTCGCTTGCTGCAATGGCACCTACGGAAGATGCAGGAATAATTTGTAATTAAGGTGAAAGATACCTCATATGTTGATCGTGAGATATATTGAAATGAAATTGATGAGCCATTGGGAATTTGTAGAATAAGAATGTAAATACATATGAATTATAGATATGAGAAGAAGATTTGATGCGTATTAATTGAAGCTAAAGACGGTTCTTATAGAAATGGAAATAAGAACAAGACAAACCATCATCTCTTCAAATCTCACTTTACAAGATATGTTGGATGCATGATTTCAAAAGCCAGCGAGATTAATTACAGCTATCCATATTTTCTTGTAAACGCTGAACCTCTGCCGTTAGCTGCTGTTGTTGACTTTGTATCTGAGCTCTTTCTCGTTCTAGCTCTTATACTCATGTTTTCAGTCCACGAGAATACTAGTCTACAAATTTAGTTTGATGCAACTCAGATATTTGATTTTTAAGATGATCAATCTCACTCGTTCTTGCCAGTAGCCTCTGAGACATGGTTGTAAGAGATACTGCATATTGAGTACTGAGGGTTCTTGATGCTGCAACAATTTCAGGATCAGATTTACTAGAAAGATATATCTCTGCTCCTATCATGGTATTTACGGCCTCAGGAGAAAATATAAGTGGTTGAGGTATAAAAGTTTCATGGTTCAAATCTGGGACATTAGAATTTCTATCAGACATAATATCGTTCTGGATGAACAACAACTGAATCTATGAGGAATACGAGATCTTTTTGCTGGAGTAAACCAATGATAAAATTGGTTATATTTAAATAACAACCTGAAGCCTTCAAATCTCTTCAAACTCTTGTTTGTCAACAATGTTAAGCGAATTTGATTTTCCGCCGAACTGATAATATTAGACCTCAAAACTTTTACAACTTTTATCATACATAGATAGTTTTCAATGCTATTTTCGCCATATATAAACAAGTTCTCCCTAATAACGCCGAATGAGGGGGAGAAACTTTTATATGAAAATATTATCATGCTCATTCTAATGCATTATTTAGATGGAAATCATGTTTGAATTCGTAATCTGTTATATATACTGAAATAATGTTTATTTATTACTTGAAATACTAATACATATTATCATAGGGAGTTTAAGTATTACTGCAGGTATCAGATTTCTATTAAATCTGTCAACCAATTATTATTTTTCATCTTCAAATCACTCAGAGATTATTGCAATTCATGAAAAAAGTCGAGAGTATATTTGGCTGAGATCGATGACTCAACATATCCAAGAAAAGTGTGGTATTTCATAATCAATGATAGCTCAACAATTTATACGAAGATAATGCTACTTGTATCATTTAAATCAAATGAGGATATATCAAATATACGATCAAGTGATAATCTGGCAGGTTTATTCACGAAGGTATCACCAACTGCGACATTTAAAAAAATTGTGCAGAATATTAAAATGTGAAAATTTAAAAATCTATCGTCATACACTTTCCAGGGGGAGTAAAAGTCCTGAAAACTTGTGGGTACATAAGGTTTTGTTCGAACGAGTTTTCCTTTACAAGGTTTTAATGAGACAATCTTAAAGCACTTGTGGATACATAAGAAGACTATACTCTTTTTCCTTCGTTATTGGTTTTTCTTTCCACTGAGTTTTTCCTTAGTAAGGTTTTAATGAGACAGATTTTTTATGGGTGGTCATTCAAGGGAGAGTGTTATGATTTATTAGGAATGGTTCCCGCCCCCTTAATTATTTTGTGAATGATCCCACCACCATTATTTTAAGTCTTGCACAGTAAATTGTATAGGAATTTCAACGCCTATAAATATAGATTTCAGTTGTTATGAAATTCATAAGAAAATATAGAGAATGAAAAAAATTTCAGAGAGTTTCTTTTATATTTCTCTTGTAATAGTAGTAATTATTATTATTTTTTTTTTTTATAATAGGATCGGATTCTTTTCCTTACGGTTTCAGTTTTGGCCTTGATCAAACTGGGACCAAAATCCGCATTTCAAAATCTTAGGACTTAACCAGGTTTGGAAATAAAGTATTGTCAAATTTTTTTAATATTTTTTATTATTATTCATAAACACTTTCAACTTGTAAATGTAACTCCTATTCGGACGAGATAGAAAAATCAGATTTCGGGCATAAAACTGGGTATTTGAGTTTATTAAGAAAAATTAAAAAAAAAAAATCTTCAGCCTTAAGCAAACAAATAGTGGATTTTATTTTTTGTTTTACATGCATTTAGTTAAAAAGTAAATTAGTTGTTTCTAGTTAATTTATTTATTTAGTATATAAATTATATATTTTTATGAACAAATTAATCCATCAAATGAGTGATTTCGATTTGGGAAGTACAACTGAAACGGCAATATTTGGGTAAAAATAAAAGAACTCGTTTGGTTCGGCTGCAGCTCTCCATCATGCAGTCATACATGAAAGTAAGGTCTTTTTATTTTTATAAATAAGATAAGATAAAATTTAAAATTTGAATAAAATATTATTATAATATATTTTTTAATATTAATTTTGGTTTTAAAATTTTTTTAAAAAAATTGTATTTTAAAATTCAAAAAAATTGAATTATTTATTTTATTTTATATAAAAATTTGAAAAAATAAAAATAATAAAATAAGATAAAATGAAAGCATATGTAAAAATAAACCAGGCCTGAGCTATAGTTATTCAAGAAGGATGGAGTGTTAAGAATATAAGATTATTAAATTTCTTTTGAAAAAAAATATATATTTACATATAGCTAGGCCATTTAAGCAAAAAAAAAAAGGTTCACAAAAATCCGGGTTCCGGCTTAGGTCATAATTCGAGTTAACTTGGTCCAGATTTTGGGTCGGATTTAAAACCTAGGTTCTGGAAGAGGTAAACCTAAGTATTCGAGTCGGAAATCAGATGAACAATCCTAAATAACATTGATTTGGGCATTTGGCCATATGCTAATCAACCAAAAAGTGGCCAACATGAGAGAAAGGATGTCGCTACAAGGACCGATACTCTACCAATGAAAACTGGCCGATTAGTGCAAATGTACATTTTTTTCCCTTTTAATTCAATCATTTTTTTATGAAAAATTTTATATAATATATTATCATCCTATTTGCATCCTCAAAATGTGACACATTTATCACAAGTAAATAATAATTTATTGTATGTTTATTTATTATTAAATAATAATAAATGTGTTACATCTTATTAAATAGAATATAAGTATGATAGTAGTGTAGTATATAGTATTACTATATACTAGTATTACTATATCTTTAAATATTTTAAAAAATTCAATTCACTAACAATTACTTCCTTAATCATTAAATAAAAAAATAAAAATTACAATTGATCATTTTTATCTATCATAATATCGGTTCAAATTGTATTTTCTTGAGAGAAAAGTGCGTACCTATATTGGATTTAGAGTGGGCATCGATAAGTACTCATATTTTACTATAAGAGTAATGCTACTTATTATTTCTTTTTTATTAACTTATGATGTGATGTTAAATAAATGCAGACTATTTATTTTATTTTACTTGTGAATTTAGTATTTAATATCATATTATGGAATGACACGAGAATGATGAGTAGAATTTTTTTTTTATAATCTACGTTTGTTCAACAACTCTGCGGGCACTATTGCATAGTTATCTTATTTTTATAGGAAAATACTAGTATGACTTTTAAAATGGGCACATCAAATGTATCCATTTATATATTTTAAGTCTTTTATAATTTTTGTAAAAGTTAAGAAAGTGATTATAAGTGTTGTTGTAATTTTTGTATTTAATTTATTTTAACAGTTAAGGATGTTTAAAAAATACTTCAAAGAAAAAACACTATTTACACTAGAGTGAATATTTAGAATGCACATTAAGGTCTCATTCACTTTCATAAATTTTTTCATCTCATCTTATTTAATCTTTATAATTTTTTTAGATTTTCACATAAAAAATAAAGAATTCAATTTTTTTAAAATATATTTAAATTTTAAACTTTTATCTCATCTTATTTCATCTTTATGTATAAAAAAAAAGTCTTGCATGCACCTTAGCCTTGTCCATTTTTATATATGTTGTTTTCTCTCACTTCTCTTCGTACTGATCAATGGTAATTCTCTCCTTCTCTCAAAATTTTTTTTCAGTCATGCTTCACATCTCTTTCCAACTCTTTCTTCACAGCTCCCTATTCAAACTTCTCCAAGTTCTCTGCATATTATTATAGGAGCTTTATTTAAATTATATGTCCCACACACCCATCTTAATAGAGTTTGAAATAGCTCAAGACTTATCAATTAATATTTGAGTTATGATGGGATAAGAATTATTCTTAAGAGATAAGATTAAAACTCTATATCTCTAATTATAGTCAGACACAACCTCTTAGATTTTTTGGTTGTTGAAAGTCTATAATTAGCACTAGGAGATTTAATAGTTCTCACTTATAACATTAGAATGTCTTTAGCAATCGGGAGACACTTATGAGGCAAAATTGTTAGATGATACTTCTCTCATAATTAGTGTAGTTCTTCATCAATCAGATGGAGAAATGTACATTTCTCTTTATTATTATTTTATTATTATAGATCATAGAAAATCAAAAATTCATTTATTAATGTCATGTTAAAATATCTAATATGTGGTATCAGAGCCAAGTTATAGGTTTTTTATGATCTCAATAAAATATAAAATAAATAAATGACTATGTAAATTTACTACGTGCTTTTGTGTATCTGTAATATTGCGAAAGACTAAAACTAATATCCTTTTGATTTGAGACATAAATTTATGATGTTTTAAACTCTCTGTTTGTATTGTTGTGTAAAGAGAGAGAATATTGAGGGTGTCTGAAAAAAATCATTTGTGTCGCTGCATGTAAAGCCTTCGAGTGTTGGGAAAGCTGCTGTGAGTATAGCCTTGTATGGTGTGGCCGCCGTGTGTGGTGATGGCCAATGGTTGTAAAAGGGATGGCCGACGGTACAATGAGACTATGAAGTCCCGAATAGGTGCAACCCCTGCCCATTAATGATTCACATTAGTTACATATGGGGCTGTTGGCACTAGGAGGTGAAGGAAGTCCTCTGCGGTGTCACTATAATGGTGGCAGAGGGCTCTAAAGCCCACTATCGCTGCGAGTTCCTTGGTTTGATTACTAAAAAAATGAGGGAATGCTATGTAGAGTTCGGTGGCATGAGGTGGACAAATTTTAAGTGTGGATACGTACAAACTAAGATAGTTTTGTTTAGGTGATTGGAAATTTTAAGTGTGTCCTTTGTGACCCTCCAATCTTTCCTGGAAATCTTAAAATTCTATCTAAAAAAGAATAATCTTTCCTATAAACTTATTTAGTAGTATTATTCATATATGTAATAAAATTCATCAAGGTATTGGAAGGTTTTGATTAAAGTTTATTTTCTATGCATACTTTATTATTATACAAATGTATGGAAATTTAATTAAATTATATACATATTATTATTGTCATCTACATGTATGAAAATTTTGTTAAATTTATATACATGTTATTATTGTTAAACATGTATGAATTGTTTATTTTGACTCTTATTATGCTATATATTATTGTACATCCAATGTGGGGTAAATGATTACATAAAATTAAAGAAAAGATTGGTTGCCCAAAGGTACAAAATTTTCTTAATTTTGGCAACAAATCATTAAACTCATAATAAAGTGAATATGATGAAGGGAACACTTTGCGTGTCAAAATCTACTCCCAAATGAGGGTCTTAATGACACTACTAATTCATCCATCAAAAATAAGGTTGGATGGAACACCTTGTGTGTCAATATTTATTCCCAAATAAGGGTCTTGATGATACTATTAGTTCATCTATAAAAGTACGGTTGGAGAGAACATTTTGTATGTCAGACTTTACTTTCAAAGGAAAATTTTAATGATACAGTTAATTCATCCACAAAATTTAATATCGGATGAAACATTTCGTGTGTTAAAATCTACTCCTAAAGGAAAGTGTTGATAACACTACTAGTTTATTCATAATTGTTTAAATTCTTATTACAATTTATAAATATCTAACTCAAAGCATTTATATGATAAATATTATTAATAGATTACAAATTCTGGAAATGAAAGTAGAGAAGTATTTCATTGTTCAATTTAATTTGAGCTCATTGTCCACCTTAGTATGGTCAACTTCAGATGTATTAAAATGTTATTAAAAATTTTATGAAATGTAAATTAGTTGGCAAGTAATGTAGTTTATGGAAGACTAAGTTGAAACAACAAAAACATTACTCTATTAATTTTGTGAATGAAGGAACTGAAAAGAAAATGCATCATTATGGTAAAAAGAGTTGAACTAGACCATCGAAAGGAAAGCAACCTATGAAAGTTAATCAGATTTAGCATAACAGTAGTAAATGCTATTTTTGTAGGGAATATAGACATATGAAAGTTGAGTATTTGAAAATAAGGCTTGATTTGAAAAGAATTGTAAGCCACTTACCTTTATATGTCTTAAATTAGACCTTATAGATGTTCTCACTAATTTTTGGTGACTAGATTCACGTGCTAATGTTCATGCTTCCATAACCATGAAGAATACCTTCCAAGCCAAATATTAAACTCTAGTGAGCATTTATCTTTATAGAAAATAAGTCGAAATTTTAGCCACTAGAACCTTTTGTTTAGTTTTGAGTACCCTTTTTTGTTTAGATTTTTATAACAAAGTATATGTGTTTTATGAGGCATAATTTGATTTTTCTATTTAAACTAAAAGCTGATGGTTATTCTTTTTCATTCCATAATGGTAGTTTCAAAATATTTAAAATAATTTTTCTATTGATTCTGGGTTTTTCTTTGATAGTCTTTATCGATTTTGTCTCAATAGTACATTTATTAAAAATTCTTACACCCAAAACCATGAAACCTTTCTTTTGGAACTAAAATAAACTTGATAACTTGTAGTATAAAAAATTGGGACACATCTCCAAAGAAAGGTTATATAGATTAGTAAAAGAATGTGCTATTTCGCATCTTGATTTTACTAATCTTGAAGTGTGTGTGGATTGTATAAAAGGAAAGCAAGTCTAACATACTAAGAAAGACGCCACAAGAAATAAAAAGTTTCTTGAAATAATTCACAAATATATGTGAACCATTCTCTACATAATATTTTGGTGGAAAAAAATATTTATTACTTTTATAAATAATTTTTCATGGTTTGGATATATCTCTCTGTTACATGAGAAATCTCAAACTGCATCAGTACTTGAGGAATTTCTTATGGAGGTGAAAATACAATTAGATAAAAAGGTAAAAATTATTAGATTGGATAGATGTGGAGAATACTATGGAAAGTATAACGAAACGGGTTGTAATCTGGGTCCATTCGCCAAGCTTCTTGAATAGCGTGACATTGTTGCACAATACACGATGCCTAGAACACCACAGCAGAACAGAGTTGTTGAAACGTAATCAGACTTTATTGGATATGGTCAGAAGTATGGTAAGTAATTATACCATACCTAAATCATTGTGGGGTAAAGTTATTAAGACAACAATATATATCTTAATCTGAGTTCCTAATAAGGCAGTTCCAAAAACTCTTTTCGTGCTATGGATTGATAGGACACCAAATTTGAGACATATACATGTTTGGGATTGTTCAGCCGAAGCGAGACTTTACAACCCATATGAAAAGAAATTTGATCCTAGAACAGTAAGCGGTTATTACATTAGTTATCCAAAAAAATCCAAATGTTACAGATTTTACTATCATAATCACAGTTCGAGATTGGTGGAAATAGGAAATGCCAAATTCATATAACTTAGCAAGATCAGTGAGAAAATTGAATCTAGAGATGTGATCATTGAGGAAGTATGGGTAGATGTCCCTATATCTACATCCTTAAAAAAGATAATAGGTACTCTAATTCATCATCACGACATGGAACAAGTAAATGATCACCCATCTCAGAATGATAATACTACTAATGAATCAAGTTAGGAGTCACCAAAACAAATTGTCTTTAGTAGATCTTAGAAAGATCGGAGACCTGTCATTTCGACAGATTATGTGGTATATCTTTAGGAATTTGAATTTGACATTGGGACAAGTAAAAATCTACTAATATTTTCACAAGCCATAGAGGAAATGGATCTATGCCATGAAATAAGAGTTGAAATCCATGAATCAGAATCAAGTATGGGATCTCGTTGAGTTGCCTGAAGTGAGTAAAAGAGTTAGGTGTAAATGGGTCTTTAATACCAAATGCGACTCAAAAGGCAACATCCAACGACATAAGGCCAGACTTATTGCTAAGGGTCACTCAAAAAGAAGACATTGATTACAAAGAGACATGTTCTCCAGTATCTAAAAATGACTCCTTTAGAATCATTATGGTATTGGTAGCTCATTATGATTTAGAGTTACATTAGATGAATGTGAAAAAAGTTTTTAAATAGAAGTTTGGATGAAGTAGTTTACATGGAACAGTCAGAGGGTAGCAAAGATCACCTAGTATGTAGGCTGAAATCGATATACGAGCTTAAGCAAGCTTCTCGACAATAGTACTTAAAATTCAACAATACATTACTGCCTTTATTTTTAAAAAGAACATCGTTGATCGATGTATATACCTAAAAGTCAGTGAGAGTAAGTTCATAATTTTGATCATGTATGTTGATGATACCTTGTTAGTTGGTAGTGATCTTGGTCTTCTTTATGAAACAAATGGTTTTCTCTCTAAGAACTTTGAAATGAAAAATATGAGTGATGCATCCTTTGTGATTGGAATCAAAATTTTTCAAGATTGAAAATCAGGACTGTTGGTTATTGGACATTAAAAGAGATCTAATATAGTTATTTTTATTTTCTTGTTTTTCCACTTATATGTATATTGAAATACGTGGATGAATGATGAGAAGCTAATATTTACAATAGACATTAATTGGAACCCAAAGACATTACTATATTAGTCTTAATTATCTCAATTAAAAATCGTGTTAAATTAAGTTACAAGTGTTGTGTTGTGGTACATGGAAGGAGATTAGTTGATTATATAACAGAGTACCTCCATGATTCGCATTAGTAGCTGATTTGACATCGATATTACGGAACTCTTGAAATGTATTTTGAGTTATGAAAAGTTTCGATAAGTAAATTTGTACAGTATGGTTAATTTCCTATAATAAGCTCATGAACGAAAAGTATTATTTTATGGGTGTATGAGCCAAATGGGAGAATGTAAGAGTTTTATTTAAACTCTATGTTCCACACATTCATCTTAATAGAGTTTGAAATAGCTCAAAACTTATCGATTAATATTTGAGTTATGATGGGATAAGAATTATTCATAAGAGATAAGATTAAAACTCTATATCTCTAATTATAATTAAATACGAACTCTTAGATTTTTTGATGGTCGGAAGTCTATAAATAGCACTAGGAAATTCAAAGGTTCTCACCTATAACATTAGAGTGCTTTTAGCCATCGAGAAGCACTTATAAGGCAAAGTTGTTAGAATGATCATTCTTTCATAGTCAGTGTAATTCTTCATCAATCAGATAGAGAAATGTATGTTTCTCTTTATTATTGTTTTATTATTGTGAATCATAGAAAATCAAAAATTCATTTATTAATATCACGTTAAAATGTCTAATAGTTCTTTCACAGCTCCTCCTTTACTTGAATACCCTATTCGACACAGGTAACCATAAAAAAAACCCATACCAAGCTCTCATTTTCATGTGATTAATTAGGGTATAATTACATTACATGAAAAACATGCATTACCTTTAATTATGAAAATAATCGTAGAATAGGTTATGATGTTTATATGATCACTATATTATATTATGGAGGATGAGTACACTAAATAATACTGAGAATTCATAAATCCTAAACAAAGAAGTAAATGAGAATAATAACTTCAAAAAATATTATGAAGGTGTAGATCCCAAATAGAGATATAAAGATCACGAGCATGTAAAGTCTTGTGATGCAACGATCAGTAAATTTTTTTGGCCTCAACATTCAATTTTACTGGGAAGCAAAACGTTGGTACATCTGAAGAACTCTCTTTCGAACAAGAATAGGAGCAAACTCAAATTATATGGAATCATCTTAAAGAAATTTGGTATAGAAGTCAATGAACTATTACCAATATTGCGGCAAAATTTATTAAGCTGGCTCATTTTGCTTCTTGTTGGATTCTGGCCAATGAAGAAATAAGAGTTTGAAAACTTGAGGAAGACTTAAATCTAAAAATTTAGGATAGGATCCTAAGTTTTCAAATACCAAATTTTTCGAGTTAGTTGACAAGGTATCTATCATTGAGCATGGTTTTGAAAGAAGTGTTAATATTTTTAATACCCAAAAGAAAATGACAGCACCTCATGATCTAAGATATATTATGAGCCGATTTAGATTCATAGACGAGACGAGCTCGTCTTAACTCATCTTAAATTTATCATTACATTTTTTTAAATTCTCATAGAAAATATAAATTTCAATATAGTTTTTTCAAATTTCAATACACATTTTTCAAATTTTAATTCAACTTTTTCAAATCTCAAAACAATAATAATATTAAAAAATAAAATAAATTTATCTCAACTCATTTCATCTTTCAATCTAAGCTGGGCCTATATTTTCATGTCTCATGTTTCAAGAAAAAGCTGGGTGACTAGGTTTCTCCTTTGCCTATTTTACCTCTACTAGATCATAAAGATAATGTGCAACCAAAACCTAAAGCTATCTATTAGGTAATAGTATCAAACCTTACTATTAATTGTAGTTAATTGTTACTAACATGTTTATTTGCATCCAATAGCAAGAGGACACTTGTTAAAGCCTGGTGCTCTTAAAGCTAAGCAAGCAGAGGGGCATTCTGGAGATTGTATAAAGGGGCAATTGTGTCTTTACTCAATGAAGATATTTCTACCCTAATTGCCGTGTTGATTGCAGGCCATTGGATGGCCATGTGTTGTATCATTTGTCTTATATATATATGTTATGTAAGGCAAATTAGGGTTAAGTTTTCATTTCTATCTTCTAAGTGATTCGAGTGAGGTTGAGAGGTTGATATACACTTTCATGAACTAGGGTTTTTGTGAGTGAGAAAGAGCAAGAAAAACCTTGTTTCTTGTTCTCTAATCTAGTGCGTTCAGTGTAATGACTCTGGCTTTGGATGATTTCTCAATAAGATCGATCTTTGAGGCTGTTCTCGTCATGAATGTAGAGTTGAACCACATAATTCTATGTGTTCTCTCTAATTTCTTTAATGTTTTTCTATATTATGTTGCTTACTTTATGATTCTTTAATTTTCTTGTCATTGTATTTGTAAATCTGGTGATATTCTGAAAACCCTAATTTACAAGAATTTCAAAACTGTGTGGGTTACGGGTTGTACTAAGGAAACTCGTGTTTTGTAAGATTTACACTATCATTGAGAGGAGAATGTAGAAGGTGGAAAATCATGCTTCTATTGTGGTATTGATCAAGTGGTTTGGAGCACCAATAGAAGATAGCTCTTGGGAGTTATTGTAGAAGTTACGCAGTATCTAGCCGTACTTGGTATGAACAATACTGTGAAGATAATTGTCATGAGTGCCTTTTGGACAAGGCCTTGAAGAGGTAGAGATCGACACAGGTGCTTGGGGCAAGGCCTTGAAGAGGAAATGATCTATCATGGAGGGCAGCAACTACATTTAAGGACATGGGAAGAAGGATGAAGGTTAAATAACGTTTTGAAGATTAATGAAATAATGAGTTTTGCATTAGAAGCAAAAGCTTGCATTTTTTCATTTTTTATGTTGTGTTTTATTAAATGGAACTATACGTTTTGTGATGGAAGAATGTATGGTGTGTGTTAGTGTGTGTGTGTGTGTGTGTTTTTTTTTTTTTGTACTTGTAGGATGTTGTGTTTTGCTTATACGGTGCGTTTCATTGTTTTGTAATTCTCAAAGGATTACAAGCATAAATGTTTAGTAACTTGATTCATTGATTGTTTTGCAAGGATAATTCTCCTCAAGGTTTCTAATTGAATCTTGATCAGTTATTTGCTCCTGAGTCGTTTTTTGTTCTTTGGATTTGTGGTTTTTTCTTATGACAGAAGCTGGGGGGCAGACCGTCTGCCTCCCTCCTTAAAAGCAGCCCCGCCGCCCCCGGTGGCGGTGGGCGACACCGCCCCCGCCATCGGGACCGGCGGACTCAGACGAGCTCGCCGTCGAAGGGGTGAGCTCGTCTGAGTCCGCCGGTCCCGATGGCGTGGGCGGTGTCGCCCACCGCCACCGGCGGCGACGGGGCTGCTTTATGGCCGAATTCCCTATTAAATTCATCTTCATTTTATTTTTTTATTGTGTTTTTCATTATGCTTTTTATTATGTTTTGTTCATTTTATTTTTTTAATATATTTTTAATCTTTATTTTTTTATTTAATTATATTTTTTATTTTATTTTGATGTGTTTTTCATCATCAAGCAGCCCAACTAGTGTTGGGCTGCTTTGGACGCTGGGACAGCCGGACCGGTCCCCAGCATCACCCTTTTTCTTATTCTGGGCGGGCATGAATTATAGACACTCCTTAACAAACTCTATGTCCACATCATGACTTGCAACAACCGACGTCACTTCCCAATAGTTTCCTCTAATTTTTTTTCTTCTCCGCGTCCAGATTGAGTTTTGTTTGGTTGTCGATGCAATAATTGAAACTGAAAAAAAAAATTGTTTAGCATGAGATTGAATCTTATGGATTCGGCCCGTTTGTTTTATGAACTGAATTTTTTTATTCACAATTTATTTTATACTTTTAACTTATCTTATTCATTTATTTTAAATTTCAATTTATTTCAATCATTCATTATTTTATTATTATTTATAATTTATTTCATTTCATTTCTGAATCTAAGCCGATCAAATTATCGAGAAAGAGAATCTTGAAACATTATGGATAGAGAAAAGTTGGAGACCAGTCTGATTAGTCTCTGCGATAACCAGTCCTCGAATCTCGTTTTGCCATGTCAGGTAGTTATGTCATTAATTGTATACTTGACTATACAAAATCAGGTTTTGATTTCTAAATTCCCCCGTCCCACTCCTTCCATTACCCAAACTCCCAGCCCTCTTGGACAGATAACACAACGGCGAACGGAGCTGTTCAATGAGATTCATAAGACGATGCAAATTGCTCAGTCGCCGACTACCAAAGGCCACAATCGGAGAAGTCGGAGGTACACCAGCTCTTTTCTCTTTTCGATCCCCCAAAATATCTGTTTTGTAAAACAAAAAAATTCTTAAGCTGAAGCCTTTTGTTTCTGCTTGATTAAATTTTTAACAAACAAAATGTCCTTCTAATTTGTTCAAATATTATTTTTGGGTTTCGTTTTTCTTTCTGATTAGTGCTGTACATGGGACTCGGGGACAAAATGCCAAAACTTGGAACTTGTTGAGTCATTAGTACACTTTCAACATATAGTTTCAAAAATGCGTCTCATTCAAAATTTAAGATTCGATCTGTTGAAGTAGTTGTATGTGCACTGTACATAATACAACCCAAAGAGCAGGAGACGAACATTACCAAGTTGCAGACTTGCAGGCTACAATTGGGGCTGTCATTTTCGTTTCACATTTGGTTGTTAAACACTTAAAAGAGTCAAAGAAATATATATATATATATATATATACACACACACGTTGGGAAGCGAGGTCTCTGGCTTAGAGTTTTCGAGGACAAAAACTGTAGATTTGTGGAGTGGGTTTTTAGGTGATGGAGTTTCGATTTTCAAGAAATATTAGTTTGCTTCCGATCGATGTGGTGTCTTAGAGCTTCAATTTCACAGGGGAAGGCTCTTTACAAGCAGACCAGCTTCAGTTTCATAGGGTTTTTAAAAGACAAGCTTGGTTTTGTAGGTTGCAAGGGTAGAAGGGGTTTGTTTGGTTGAGAAATCATCTGGGCTTGTTTGATTGTATTTTTTAGAGAATTTTTTGCTTTGACCCACTACACCGAATACCTCAGTACCAACTCAATCTTCAGTTTTGCCACCAATGGCTTAAGAACGCACAGACTATTTTCAGTTCAGGCCATGGCTTCTTTGTTCGGGTCTAAGATAGCGTGAAGAAGGCAGTGACAATGGCTATGTCCCATGAGTAATGCTATTTCACCCGAATTCGGGTAAAATTCATTTCTCCCGAATGGTTTTTAATTTTAATTTTTTAATTTTTTTTACTACATGATTAAAAAATGTTTTTTTAATAATTATGTGATTTTTTTATTTTTTAAAATTATTTAAAACCTTCAAAAAAATGATTCAAAATAAATCATAAAAAAAAAAAAAAATTGTCCATTCGAGACAAATTCGGACTACATCCTCTCGGAGGATGTCGAGAGGATGTAGCACCACTCATGGCCCATTGGTGCTGAATCGTGCTTCAACAGGGTTTAATCACTTACTTTCGATTCTATTGTACTATGGCTCTTTTTTTTACGTGTAGCCAGCCTGTTAGTGGGCTATTTAGCCCAAAGCAAATGGCTGTTGCAAAGCGACTTTCGTATGGATACTGTCAACGTTTTATAGATTTGTATTGGTTTTACCAAAATAAATTATAAAATTTTGATAAAAAATATAAGTTTGTTTATATATCAAAAGATTTTTATCATATTCGATTAAATATGATGAATTATATAGATATAAATTTATACTTTTTATTAAAATTTGATGATTTATTTTGATGAGACTAATACTAATACTCTTAATTTGAAATAGAGACTTATGGATTCTTTGACTTGATGTTGGTGCAACAGTTATTCTGCATAGAGAACTACTATATATATAAAGAGTTTACACAAAATAAATCTATAAATTAATGTAATTTTATGATATATATTATATTATAAAAATAATCTTACATTCTAGCATATCACATCAAATCATATTGATTTGTAAATTTATTTTTGTATAATCTATTTATGTCTACGTATTTCTTTTTCTTTTTTAATCATTTTTTAACATGATTAATTTTATGCTTTTATGCATTCATTGAATTGAAATCGTAATAACTCTATAGTTTGCACCTATACTTATCCGATTTCTGACTCCGACTTTAGCAACTTTGACTCAGACAATAAGTTAGCCCCATTTGGAATCCAAATCTTACTCAACTCATTTCATCTCATCATTACAACTTTTTTAAATTCTCATACATTTCTTTAAATTTCTATACAAAATATAATAAATAATTCAACTTTTTCAAATATCAAAATATTCATAATATTAAAAAATAATATTTAATTCAATTGACATCTAAACAGAACAGAGTCGAAATCTACTTGGATTCAAAATCAGAATAGGAGAAGGAGCTCAACTGGGCTTCTAACTTTGATCGGAGTTGGACATTCCGAATCCAGACTCGAGCCCAGCCTAGGAGGATAAATTTTTTTAAAACTAATTTACTTCTTTTTAGTTTTTAATAGAACGGAGCCCACGTGTGACTGACTGGCATGCCCATTTCGAGGGGTCCATAATCCAAAACAAAAAGGTCGTATTCGGCCTTTTCTTTCACATTCACATTCCTATACGAATTCGCAGCCATTAGTGAATATGGAACCTGAACAAAAGCGGAGAAAAACCTACCAGCCACCGCCTCGCCGGTAATCCCAGTCGCTTTGATTTTTCTTTTTTCTTTCAATTGAAAACAAGTTTTCTTAGGTGCTTAAAATCTGATTGATTTGTATACATTTGTTAATTTTATCAGAGATTAGATTAGGTGCTTGGAGTGATTCCGAACATCGAAATTTATATTTTCTAAATAGAATAATCCGATTTAGGAAAGTATAAACTGAAATAGTAGAACTTTTTTTTGGGGGGGGGGGGGGGGGGGGGTTCAGTATAGTACTTCTGGTTTTGCAATTTTCCATGACATAGAATTGGTAGCATATCTACTAATGAAATCGGTGGTGGTTGAAGATGATGTGTGTAGTTTTTCTTGTGAATGTATTTAAAATATATATATATATATGAATTTTCAAGGTAATTTTTGGGACTGGTAAGTGCTTTTCTTGGTAATAGGTTTTAATTTGTTTTTATTTTTTTGAAAGATATTGAGGTTTTGATTTGAGTTTGAGGAATGGTCTGACCTGTTAAATGCTGACAGTTGTTTATAGACCGATACAACTGACATATGGAAGTACTGTATTGCTGGAAGTTAAGGGTGTTTACGTGAATGCAATGAGGTGAGGCATTCATCTGAAGTAGGAATGGAATTCTAAGATACGTTTTGTGTTAGGGATAAGATTAGGGTGCAATGAGGTTAGTGGTTAAGTTAGATAATTAGGATTAAATCAAGATTGAAGTAATATTATCATTAATTTGGCATTTAAATATTTTCATGAATTAGGTGTTCTCTCTTTTGTAGGCCTATTTAAGGACCTTTGGGTTATTAATAATGGAGGAGAGATTATTTTGTGATTGCTTTATGGTATCCTCCTTCAGCCTGCCCTAAGTGGAGTTCTGTGGTGTTTTCTTATCTGAAGTGGAGAACTTTTCCTGTCAATAAACCTTTTGGTTGTGTTGGTTTACATAACAATTTACTTTAGATCTGAGATTCAGTATGGTGCTTGAATTTGTTAGTTTGTGGGTTTGGTTTTGAAGGCGTAGACTGGGGTTTAAGAGAATTGATGAGAAGGATGTGCAGCTGCAGTGTTATGCAAGAGTTTCTTTTTGTTTTCTATCCAAATTTGTAGTATCCAACGGTCAATTGATGATATGATTTGAGCCTTGAGGAAATTAGAATTTCAGGAAAGGCAGTTGATATGAGACGTAATTGTTCAACTGCTGTAATAGAGAAGTGTTTTATGGTTGACTTTCGTGATTGTAACGCAAACAGGGTACTGGGTTATGTTGAAGGGTGGGGTGCAGTTACTTTAGTTGAGTGCAGCTTCTATATATTTGAAAGTAATATGAGGAAAATTTTGTTACTTCTTTTTTTCAATAAAATTACTCAAGAAAGAGTTTAAACTTTTCTTCCCCAAAAGCAATTAAATTTTGGGGTTTTTTAACACCTGTGTCAGATTCATAGAGTATGATTTGTTGGAACCCCCCCCTTTATATGTGCAGGACCGTCTCTTCGGTTGCTAATAAGAAAGAAAGAGTTAAAACATCTGCTGAGACTTTTAAGGTAACCATGATCTCCCCGGCTTTGTTCCTTTGGCATCTTATCTAATTTCTTAAACGGCTTTAAGTTTAGCATTTGGCTGAATTTTGTAGGTTCCAGTGGTTGAACGTGGAGTCAACTTGACAATTCAACAGGCCAAAAATCTTGCAGTAACCCAAGCACAGCAAGATGGTTCCACTGGAAATTTTAAGATCTTTGATTCACCATATGGAAATTTTCTTGTGCCTGTTGTTCCAACTCGTGATGAACTAGCTCAATAATCTCATTTTTTGTACTTTTTACAATTTTGTGTTTTCCTTTCTGCAGATTCTGTATATATAGATGTCCCATGCACTCAAGCATAGAAGTTGGGTTTTCCAACATTTATGTATGTACAGCTTTTTCCAAGAATCACCAAGCATTTTTATGCTGCTGCTTTTTACTATGAAAAGGCTTTCACGGTTTAATGTGTGATGCCCCTTTTTAATAAGTGATAAGGGTGGGTGGTGATGGGATCTTACATTATTTGGAAATAAGAAGTTATTATTTTTTATAATATTCTAATTGGACTCAATTACTCATTGACTATTCATTTTGAAATATAGACTAATAGTTTAGGCCTTTCATTGGGATATTACAAATAGTATTAGAGCATATTCCAATTAGAATTATGGGATTTAAGCCGTGCTACCTGCAATGAATAGGACCGACAAGGATATCAAAGAATATAAGGGGGAGAGATTGCGATACCCTGTTCTAATAAATGATAAGAGTGGTGTGTGTATTTTATATTGCTTGAAAATGAGAAGTCTTTACTCTTTATATTGTGGGATTTAAGTCATGTCACCCGTGATAGATTGACCTGACGAGATCGTCGGGAATATAAGAGAGGAGATTGTGATTCCCTATTCTGATAAGTGATAATGATAAGTGATGTATGTGATTTCACATTACTTAAAAATGATAAATTATTCATCTTTATAATGCAACAATGGGTTCATAATTATATTATTGACTAGCTATTTTGAAATATATGTCATGTGGCTTTCCATTTGAGCATTACAAAATGTGGCGAAAACTGGTAACAAAAAATTGCATTTTTAAGCTAGGTTTGGATAGTGGGAATATTTCAAAATACTTCAATACTATTCATCATTTTATTATTATTTTTCATTAGGGGTATAATTAGTCCAATTCGATTTTGGCTAAAATATAGAATCGAACCAGTACCATCAGTTTTACAAAATGCAAAATTGATTACGCTCTAATTATCTCCTAGAATCGGTAGTATCAATTTTATGATTTCGGTCCTATTTTTCGGTTTTAATAAATTGTAAATTTTTCAAAGATAAGTCTATCTTTTTAAAAAGAAAAAAATTTGTTTAAAATTTGTTTTTTTATTACAAAAATCTGTTAGACTAATAGAAATTTGTTATATATAAATAAATAAATAATTGTTATATAAAAAACTATTTTGATTGCATATTTAAAATTAAAATTTTATTTTATAAATATTATGGTATTATTTATATATGATTATGTTATTATGTATTATATATAAAAAAAAATATTATATATAATATTAACAAAAATTAAAATAAATAGTTACTGGGACTCGTTCAGTTCGGTTTTAAAATGAAAAGAACTAGAACCGAATCGGATTTTACCGATTTTGTGTTTTTAAAAATCGATTTTGAACCAAACCGGTTCAAACTCAGTTTAACCGGTTTGGTTTGGTTCAGTTTATTGAATTTTGGAATTTTTTTTTTTACGTCCCTACTTTTCATATACTTTTATTACTATTCACCATAATTTACTACTATTTAATATTCTAACATTACTTTTTATTATTCTTTCACTACTATTAACAGAATATTTAAAATCATATCACTATCCAAACGCAATTGTACTAGTTGAGTATAGCCTGCACCATAGAATATTTAACAGAATATTTAATTTCCCTAGCCTGGATTGTTTCTTTGCTAAAAATTCCATAACTCGCTTTAGGTCCCTCATGTAGCCATCACATACACAGAATACCTTTCAACTAAAACACCCGAATTTGATATCTGCATCGACTATGCATTAGTTAGTCATCACCCTCCATGTTGCAGTAAATGGTAACATGGCATCCCAAAGTCCTTAATAACATTCCATAGTCGCCGTACTGATCCACTGTACACAACTAAACCATATACATTAAATCAAGAATACAATCAGAATCAAATTGTTTGTAGTTATTTATAATCTGATTCAGGATAAACTTGCCGCGGAAACGGAATTATTTGGTTTATAAGAGAAGTTTAAAAATAGGTTATTTTTGCAAATCAAGCTGTGTCATGCAAGCGATATTAGAATATTGCTGCAACACCAACTTGCAAAGTGCAAACGCAACATTTTGTTTCTTTGCCCCAAATGGGTATAGATAGACTAATCTCCAGTCTCCAGACTCCTATCTCATATTGCCTGTGGACGAACCATATTTGCACACGTTACATTGCATGTGGGTTCTAGTCTTCTTAGAGGCCATCCATGCTGACGTGTGGGGGAGTGGCCACCATTTTTGTACTGTAATGCATACCTACACTAACATGTAAATAAAGTAAGATGCCCTACAAATAAGCACGTCTCTGTCCAACTAAAATTCGAGATGAATTTATTAAAAAAAAAATAGCGAAGAATTTTATTGCAAGACGTAGCTCCCCTCCCCTTTTCTCCCTTTTTTATGGGCCCCTCCGAATAAAAGACGAGAACCAGATATAGGGATGGACCCATTTATTGGATGGATAAACACGATCTTGTTAGGTACATCGTGCTTAATAAAAATTCCCTCTCTCTCTCTCTCTCTCTTTTCTTTCTACCTTTTCAATGTTGTTAGAAGTTTCTTTGCTCTATCGGTTCAATTATTTTCATTTGAGGTTTCTATTTTAAATGGAGTTGATCTTCAAAACGGTCCATCTATTTATCTTTAATAAATAGCCCACCAGTAGATAACTTATACATAGCCTCTTCAGTATATCTATCATCTGCTCCCATCGCACGCACGCAATGGATCCCTCGTCTCTTCTCATCCCCTCCCAACCTAATTTTAAGAGGATAAAATATTGAGGGAAGTAATACTCATATCACTCACATGTATAAACAGTATAAATATATATTATTTATAAGTGTGAGTACGAAGATTATTAACTTCACTCTAACATTACTCTTTTTAAGAAATTTCATCGTCTTCCCTCTCTTCGCCTCCTCTCTCTGTCATCACTGCAAGATATAGCCACAAATTTAAAAACTTTGCCAAACAAGTATCTGTCAGCAAGGGAAAAAGAAATTACTTGATGGGAAGAGTCTTCCATTGAACTCAAAGAGCCCAACCTTGCACCGTTGAAATTGCTTTGAATGTCCTTTGACAAAACCTTGTTGTTATCTTGGTCTTTGCTATCATCTGGTGCTCCGATCGATGAAGAATTGTAGGAAGATTCCTCATTGTGCTCTTGAGAGAGGGGGGATGCAAAAGGGAATTTGGGTGGAGAAGAAAGAAAATATTAGAGAGAGAGAGAGAGAGAGAGAGAGAGAGAGAGAGACGGGGACCCAGAAGAAGGGGAAACAGCCACAAATTGGCATCTCTAATTTGATTTCCATTATCCATTCCTTCTACTTCCCTCACAAAATAGCCACAAACAGGCACAAGTTTCGTCGGAATCAGCCTCCTGAACCCCTTTAGAAGAAAGGGTGACGCTGGGGACCGGTCCGGCTGTCCCCAGCGTCCAAAGCAGCCCAACACTAGTTGGGCTGCTTGATGATGAAAAACACATCAAAATAAAATAAAAAAATATAATTAAATAAAAAAATGAAGATTAAAAATATATTAAAAAAATAAAATGAACAAAACATAATAAAAAGCATAATGAAAAACACAATAAAAAAATAAAATGAAGATGAATTTAATAGGGAATTCGGCCATAAAGCAGCCCCGCCGCCGCCAGTGGCGGTGGGGCTGCTTTTAAGGAGGGGGGCAGACGGTCTGCCCCCCAGCTTCTGTCTAGAAGAAAACCAGAAAATCGCAAGATAAAAAATGGGCATCGGTAAAATTTTTGTAGGTGTATCTACTGACTATATTTTGTAAAATGTCTGATGTGGCAAAATATTAGTGGAGGGCTACTTTTATTTGAAAACAAGCCAGATCGGTTAGAAGCGCTACCTTTTAACGTATTACAAAAATATGGTTAATTCTTTTATAACATAGCAATCCTTTGTGATGTATTGAAATCTTTTTCCCATTACTAATTTCTTAAGATGTATGGGGTTCTTTTATGACATATAATTCCATTTAACTTTATAATATTTATTCAATTCTTTCATTTTTCAAATTTATTAAATATTTTAATTCAAATTATTTTACTTAATAGATATATTAAAACATTCTAAACGTGCCATCGTTAGGCCCAAACTTGGCACTTTGAGACTTTATTGTTATTATACCTCTTTAATTTGCTCATTTAGTGTGTTTCTTGGTACAATATACTTTTTTTATTTTTTTATTTTTTATTTCAAATATTTTTAAATATGTTTAATTATATTTTAAAAATATTAAAATATTAAAAAATTCAATATATCAATAATCATTTTCTAATCATTAAATAAAAAAATTTAAAAAAATTAAATAAATAAGTGATCAAAATAAATAAAATGTGAGACGATATAACAACATTTTCTTTTATGATTTGTGGACTTTAACCAGGGGAGAGGAGATGGTCTTTTCGTTCTGATCTCTTTTCTCTTAATTAGTTCAGTTTAGATTGAGAAATGGAAGAAGTTTAATTTATTTTTTAATATTATTATTATTTTAAAATTTTAAAAAATTAAATTAAAATTTAAAATATATATTAAAATTTAAAAAAATATATTAAAAATTTTATTTTATATAAAAAAATTTAAAAAATATATTAATAAATTTAAAATAAATTAAGATAAACTCTTCTCCTTTACTAATTCAAACCGACGCTAATTCTTTTAGAGGGTTGGGAAAGAAGACAATAAAGGCAAACTTGTAAAAACCGACAAAAACGTTTTTTAATCACGTGGTTTAGATCTATCATGACATTATAATATTCATGCTGACCTGTTGTCAAGTTGGCTATCCCAAGTTGCGGCCAAAAGTGCGAAAAAGGAGAAAGCTGCAGGGTTGAAAAATCAACTCAGACGTTCCAAATTTTCAGCCTTGAATATGTTTCTTTTGCTTGAGGATGGGCTTGAATAATTTTAATGCAACATTGTTGACTTGACTTCATTATTATTATTAATAGTTGAAGTCGAAACTAAAAATTATATTTGGTTGGCAGTTAGTTAACACTAGGTTATGTTTGGATATTGAGTTAAGGTGTATATAGTATTTTGTGAATCTCATAACTCTTATTTAGATGAGTATAAATTTTTTAGATTAAAATGTGTTTAATTTTTTAAGTTAAAATCTATAAAATTAATTGGGATGAATTTAATTTTTTTTATATATAAAATTATAAAAAAAAAATAGATTCCATCAATACTTAATATGAGATAATTAAAATTTAATTCAACAACCAATATATTGCCGTGCGTGACTTTCATAACTTGAAGGGCAACAAGAAAATATTTATTTTCAAGATATCCAAAATGTCACGTACTGCTCTCTTTGCACTGCATGAACAGCTACGCGAAGGCAATCCTCACATGCTTCCTTCATCATGCTCTTAAAATATTTTCATATTTAATGAAGAAAAATCATATTCTCCATAATCGGGGTGTCATTTGTCTTATAATCCCCTAAGATCAAGATCTGACTCTTTTTATGAAATAATATTGAATTATGCATAGCAAATTGCTTAACAAATTGATAAATGGTCAAACCGTTTTGACCTATTATGACACGTTAAAAAAAAATAAAGTTACAATTATATCCTTATACTTAAAAATAAATTTGTTAAAATTTTAATTTCGATATTTGATTGTTAGGATTGTAATTTTAAACTTATAGTTAATTTTATGACTTTTATAGATATTGTGATTTTAACATTTATACAGAATTATACTAAATTTAATCAGATCAAATAGGTTAATTTCGACCCTATTCAACCCATTTATATAAATAGGTTGAAGCGACTTGTATTGTGTCGTGTTAATTTATTTTGTAATATTCATTGATGAGTCAAAACGGGTTAACACGACACGAGACGTGATAGTAATTGGTCATGTTAAGGTTTAAAATTTTGACACAATAAATTTAGCGGGTCGAGTTAGGATTTACCCTTATAGTATAATATGCATGCATTGACACGATACGAACACGACTCATTTACTTAATTTGACTTCTCTAGTTTTCTCTCTTTTTGAGATTTAGTACAATTTATCATGATTGCCGCACGTTTTAAAATAATTAAGATATAAAATAATTAATAAAAATATACTCTATTAAACTTTTAGACAAGTTATGATTTCATATAGTAGTATAGCAAATATTTGAATTTGAATATTGACTCTCGCTTATTTTATTTAATTAAATATTTTATTTATTGAGCTACTCATTGAAAGAATCTGATTGATACGTGAGAGAGGATGTGAAGATATAAAATAAATAATGAAAATCTACTCCCTCTTATAAGCTTAAAGCTTTAAGATAAGTAGTAATTTCATAAATAATATGTAAGATCTACCATTCTTGATTTACATTGTGTTTGCTTCTTCATAAAATGATGCAAGTACCATCTTAAATATATTGGTTCTCAATTTTATAGAAATTTTAATCTATACATCTCATATAAAAAATGTTACAATAATGTGATTTAATATAATTCATCAGATTATAAAATTATTTATTATAAATTTTTTGATGTATTATATTAGAAAAATACTATAAACATAAATGGATCTCATAAAAGGATCTCACAGATTAATGTGGCACACTGTTAGTATGCCACATGTCTCTATTTTTTTTCTTCTTTTTCTCTATCTCTCATTTTCTCTCCCTTTCTTCGTACATGCCTCTCCCCTTCTCCTCCTTTCCTTATAATCGGCGTCTCAGGGTGATTTTCGGCCACCATAGATGGCCAATAGATAAGCCGTCGGCTCACATTCCGACCACCCAGCCACTTAGCAGCACGGGGGTCCTAAGGCCATGTGGGTCATGGAGAACTCAAGAGAGATTGAGGGAGAATGGAGGAAGATGGAGGTATGACTAGGCATGGGAAGCATAAGGAAGGCTCGTTGGCATGATGAGAAACTAATGGGATGGTATGGTGGTATAGGGATGGTGCATGGCAACGCTGGATTTTAAAACCTGTTTTCGAGTTTGTGAGTTACCTGTGCACAATGGAGAGGGAGGCTGGGTCCCATGGTGTAGGTTCGCTAGAGGGCAAGTAGGCTACTGGTGGGGTGGGGGTTGACATACGGTAGTGATGCAGTGGCTGAAGAGGTAACTCGCATAAGGGAAATCCATTCGAGAAGAGGGAGTTGCAGGAAAAATGGACTGCTGTGGAGCTCGACAATGGTTAGAGGAGCTCACTGGTGAAGAGGGAAGCTACTGGACATGAGGTAGTGGCTGGTAGAGATGGGTAAAGTGCACAACAAGGATGGTCGAGCGAGAGAAGTCTCACATGGTAGGCTAATTTCGACTAACTTGTTGGGAGGGAAATAGAAATGCATGATATATTAACAACGTGCCATATCAATATGTGAGATCTTTTTGTATCTCTATCACTTCTTATTTACTAACACATATCAAACACTTTTCTCTCATCTAATCTATATAAAATTTATGAATAAACCTAATCTATATATTAAACACTTTTCTCTCATCTAATCTATATCTTTAATTTATGTTACAGCATTTTAAACAAATAATGAGCAAATAAAAGTCAACAATGTCTCATTCGTTCCCCCTTCATACGTGAAAATAATAACAAATTGTTGCCAATTCTCACGCCATCGACACTCGTATATTTTTTTACTAATTCTAAATATTTTTTAAAAACGCAACTGCAGCGAAACCTCTTTGTATGACCATCTATTAAATGGAAAATATTACTCTCACCACATGATTTGCCGGAAAGGAGCTGCGGAGTGGAACTACGTGATGGAAGACGATGCCACTAGATATGGAGCTGGGATATTTGTCATTTGATTTGCCGCTTTAGAATGGACTTTTCCTATGTTTTTGTCAAGAAGGAGATTTTTTTTTTCCGTTTTGTTTATTTATTTTTAATATAAAAACATGCCACATGGCGTGCCACGTCAATCGGAAAGCATAATTGAGAGCAGCTGTCGGTGACAGTTAAAAGGATTATTCTGTCGTAATTATTTTTATAAATAAAATGAGATAAAAATTAAAAATTATTATAATATATTTTTTAATATTAATTTTATTTTAATATTTAAAATTTTTAATTATTTATTTAACTTTATATAAATTAAAAAAAAAATAATAATATGAGATTATTTATGAAAATAAATTAAACCTTTAATATAAAATGTCGTGAGAAATTCATCACATCACTTGGTATAACGAAACCATCTTGTAGTTTGAGTATCTACAGTTGAGATGATTTTATAATATATAATAATTGTTTTATAAGAAGAATTGTATAAAAATAGTACTAGATATAACTCTTAAACTATTTATAAAAAAATAGGCTCTAATAAAAAAAAAATATATATATATATATATATATATATACATTTTATATTTGAGAGGTGTTAGGCTGTGTTGCTGCATATCTGCAAACCTCCTCACAATAATTTTTTATTATTATTTTTTTCTTTTCAAACGGCCGGACACACCAATTGTTCCATTTTTTTTTTTATATTTTCATGGTGAGACTTTTTATTTTCTTACGAATTCACACGAAGTTTATAATACTAATGAAAAAAAAAAAAAGAATAGATGGAGAAAGAGTCAAAGAAAGCACACAGAGATGTTTTTAAAGCAAAACCTTAATCAAAATCTTAAGATAAAACAACATCATCTTAATCTTATCATAAAGTTTATATATACATATAAATAAAAAAGAAAAAAAATTATGGATGGGTACCTGACTGGCGGGAACCGAATAAGGGGCGACGGGCCGGATGCGATGTTAAAGTTACAAATTCTATATTCTCGTTCAGTGTTTTTGATTGAATTGTTTTTTAGATAAGAAAATATTTAGAAATAATAAATAAATATATAAAAAATAAAAAAGTAAAAAAGGGAAATATATTGGACAGATTCTCGTATGTCTACGTGTGAGTGAGTGTAGAACTATCCAAATAATATACTTTTTAAATAATACTATTTTTTTTTTAATTAAGATTTGAAAATCTGGATAGAGATATCGTCATCAATATAAAAATAAGATTTTAAAGGGATATATATATATATATATTTTAATATGCTAATGCAAATCCTTCAGAGTCCGTGCGAAATTAAAAAGAATATAGAAATTAGAAAAGGTCTTGTTTCAACTAACACGTGCTACTTTTTTTTTTTATAAAAAAATAACACGTGATACGGGTCAAGCAAAGATGCATTGGAGCCGTACACGTGTCGTTTCCGGAACGAAATAAATACAAAACGATGGATGGGCTTGTTTTTTTTGTTTTTTTGTTTTTAATATAAAAAACGGAAACAACTGGCAACCGAAGAAACGAAGATGGTGGTGAACGGTGGATGAAAAAGCAGACAAAGCAACTCGCACCCGAGATGTCATTATCGTTATTCAAGTCCAAAACGATGGGCCTTTTCTCAAACCCTTATCTTCCTTTACGTAAATATTATTATATATATATATATATATACATATGTATATATGTATATATTAAGATTCATACGACTCGCATTTTCGGATATGACCTTTCCGTTCGGAAAAATCAAATCGAAGAGCAAGTAACCGGTTTTGTTTGCCGAGATAATCGCTCGAGCTTCTCCCCCTCCTCCTTTTCATTTCCCTCCGATCTGGGGTTTTCATTTCATTTCCTTCTATACTTGTTGTTACAGCTGGGAGAACTCATGCACGGGAATACGAATCTTTGATAGCGAATTTCAAGTGAAAAGTGGAATCTAACCAATCGGGGAGTTGAATTAGAGTGTGTGAAAGGGGGGGAGAGATAGAGAGAGTATGGGGAAGGTGGCGGTCGGATCAGCGGTAGTGTGTGCGGCGGCGGTATGCGCGGCGGCGGCTCTGGTGGTGCGCCACAGGATGAGGAGCTCGGGGAAGTGGGCCCGAGCCATGGCGATCGTCAAGGAATTTGAGGAGAAGTGTAGTACTCCCCTTGGTAAGCTGAGACAGGTGGCTGATGCCATGACCGTTGAGATGCATGCTGGTCTCGCATCGGAGGGTGGTAGCAAACTCAAGATGCTAATCAGCTACGTCGACAACCTCCCCACTGGGTAACCAAAAATAAACACTCCTTTATATTCATTTCGAAGTTACATTTATTCGATTTTTTTTTTTTTTGGGCTCTTCAATTCGTTATTGCATTGTGTTGATCGTGATTGCATAAAAAAGGCTCTTGATTGAAGACTAGATCTTTTTGGTCAGATTCAAAGGCTTAAAGATGCTTTTTTTTTTTTTTTTTTGGTGTGTGTGTGGTTATTTTTACTAGTGTGTTTGAACGCTTTTGGCCCCAACTTAAGTTCAGGGTTAATCTTGCGGAGAGCTATTTTTGTCTATGAAGAATTGGTGTAAAAGGACAAGGATATCTGAGACTTGTTAGTTACTTAGATAGTTCGAATGAAAAGTTCTCTTCAGAAAAGAAAATTACTCATCTTGATTTGATAGGGACAAAATTCACTTAGGATTTATACGACTTCTACTGTGAAGGTAGCATTTGCTTTTGACTAACCGAAACTTTTTCTCGTGTGTAGTCTTCTTTTCGTTGTTCAAATTTTATGTTTATTTGGTGGGAGTTGTATGTTGAATTGGTCTTTGCTTTATCCTTTTCCCATTATCTCTCTCTGCAATATTCGCCTTCCCGACTTCTTATTTTTCCATTTTATGCTCTTTCCATATATTAGATGGGTTGTAATTTCTATATTTTATTTTTTTATTTACTGCTTGGAATTTTTGGCTCATATCTGTCATTGAATTTGTGCGGTGCTTTCATGCGGGTTTAGCATGAAACTCTCCTAGCAGTTATTCCTCTTTTATTGGATGTTCATCTATAACGATGAATCCCTGATATAGTTAGGTTTTTGGAAGAATGTTAAAGTTGACCATCACGTCGTGGTTTCACAGATAATCAGATTGCTTGTCATATAGATCTAATGGATGGAGTCTCTAAGGCTTCTCCTTCTAGTTTCCATGTTTGGCATGTTCTTCGGGGAATATGGCCACTTTATGGTTGGCAAGCGATCGGTAGAGACAATTTTGCTGAGTGCAACCCGACATTCTTATTTATTGTAGTAAAAAAAATTTTAGGTTACTCTCATGGTACAAGGCAACTTTTGCGCATTTATTGCCGTGAAGTACAATTTTGGCTCAAGTTAAAGTTGCATAAAGTATCAATTGGCGTATGCACTTTCCTCATGTCGATATATATCATGAGATTTGCCCTAAAGAATTATTTCATTTATCCTGATGGGTGTTAAAATGAGTAAAATAATAAGAAAGACAGGGCTAATTAAACCTTGCATAATTTAGAAAACAATTACTACTTTTTTCATTTTTAAGTCCAATCAGATTAAAAAATGAGAAAAAAAATAGTAATTGTTTTCTTAATTATGGAAATGATAACGTTTATGTGAAATAATCCCGCCCAGTGGATGTGATATCAGTGTCCTTTTACTACTGCATTGAATTTCAGCTTTAACATGTTCATTCACTTTCAATCTAATTTTAATAGGAATGAGAAAGGTCTTTTTTATGCGTTGGACCTTGGAGGGACAAACTTCCGTGTCATACGAGTACACTTGGGAGGGCAAGGAAAACACATTATCAATCAAGAATTTGATGAAGTTGCAATTCCTCCACATTTGATGACAGGGAGTTCAGACGTTAGTGCTTCTTTAATAAAACTATCAAATTTAAGTTGTGTTTAATGGTTCACGCTCTAATCTATTCTAGATGATGTTACTCCAGGAATTGTTTGATTTTATAGCCGCAGCTCTTGCAAAATTTATTGCTAAAGAAAGTGAAGGGCTTCATCCACCTGGTAGACAAAGGGAGTTGGGTTTTACCTTCTCATTCCCAGTGAGGCAATTATCAATTTCATCAGGTACCTTGATAAAGTGGACAAAGGGATTCAACATTGAAGATGCGGTAATCCTAGTTGCTTTGGCTGCTTGTTCTTGGTCTTTCATATTGATATGGCTATCTTTACCTGTTGTTATAGTTGACGACTAGCTATGTGGTCCATTTTCCAAGTAAAGTAAGCATAAAAACCTGCAAATATATTTTTATACTGATTATGCCTGTGTTAAGATTTTTTATTTAAATTTAATTAGTAAATGTTTTGGGGTGCTTTTTTTTTTTTTAATTTTTACTTTATTCAGTGGCAACAATTTTCCCTGCTCATATTATGGAAATGACCATTCACCTAGAAGCAGATAGGCAGGACCCAGTGCTTGATCTGGATTTTAAAATGATGCACTCTTATATCAGGATCTAGAAACAAGGTGTAATGTGTAATGGAAAATCACACCAAAACATTCTGCTGCTACTGAAATTGTTGTACCTGCTTTTGGAGAAGGGATACTTTGTTCGCCAAATATTTTGGGAGTAGAAGTCGATAATTGCAATGAGACTTGGCTGAAATGTTCTAATATTTTGGCTAAAATAATTAATATTGCCCTTGACACCATGTAAAGGTTTTCATTCATGAGGCCATTTTGGTTATAGAAGATTCTAATATGAATGGTAGTAAAGAATTAATTAGTACAAGGCCTGAACATCTAGGGAATCTTATCTGCAGTGCACATATGCATTAGTATGCTCTCCCTCTCCCTCCCCTCCCCTCCCCTCCCCTTTCTCTCTGGCCCGCCCACCTGCCCAGCCACCCTCCCCTTCTCAATGCATAATGCATCAGTGTGTGCCAGGGATGGTTTTATCAGAAAACAATTGTTTTTTTTAGGCTGTGCTGATCCCTGTTTAGTTGCTGACGAAAGCTTTGGACAAATTCCCCATACTGAAGAGCATGCATATTCTTTTATTTTTTATTTTTATTTTTATTTTTTTATAGGTAATCATAGAAATTTCATAATAGAAATAAGCTAAGCCCAGTTATATAGGTAGTATACATGAGAGGGGCGTACATATTCAATATTCATGAAGTCCTCCCTTTTAACTTATTTCTTGGCTGGAATTGATATAGGTCGGACAAGATGTGGTTGCAGAATTGACCAAAGCCATGGAAAAGATCGGCCTAGATATGCGTGTGTCAGCTTTGGTAAGATTTTCGTGTTCAGATTGGGAGGAAAAATTAGAGTTTGAAATCATAATTTTGTCTTGCTGGTTTTATCAGTGTTTCATCCTGTTTGATCTATGTTTGTATCATGGGCAACACAAACTGGCTGGATTGATGTAGGTCAATGATACAATTGGAACATTAGCAGGAGGTAGATACTGCAACCAGGATGTCATTGCTGGTGTCATTTTAGGCACTGGTACAAATGCAGCATATGTAGAAAGGGCACATGCTATTCCCAAGTGGCATGGTCTTCTTCCTAAATCAGGAGAGATGGTTAGTGTACTTCGGTGGTATCAATTTTGTGATATACTTGTCAAAAAAAAAAAAAAATTGTGATACTTTACCTGCATTTTTCCATCCTTAAACAAAATTGTTCAGTAGTTCTCAGCATTTACTGTTAAGCAAGACAATGAACTGACAAGAAGTTATTTTTATCATACTGTAGGTTATCAATATGGAGTGGGGTAACTTCAGGTCATCCCACCTTCCACTAACAGAATATGATCAAGCACTAGACGATGAGAGTTTAAACCCTGGAGAACAGGTCAACTCCTGTGAAATCTGAATCATGCCTGGAATACATCTCTGCTTATTTGAATGGCTCACTGAATATTTGTTACACCTTCCTGATTCTTGTGTGCAGATCTTTGAGAAGATGATTTCTGGTATGTATTTGGGGGACATTGTACGCAGGGTTCTGTGTAGGATGGCTGAGGAAGCTGCATTTTTTGGTGATACTGTTCCACCCAAACTGAGAATTCCTTTCATACTGAGGCAGGAATTTTTTTTATACGCCAACCTGTTTAAGCTTGTCTTTCTGATAGTGACTTCACTTTTACTTATGCAGCTTGAAGTTTGTGTGTGGTCTTATTTTTCATTTATACCGTGCACCAATGAATACCGACTTTTTAGTCATAAATTAAGTATTTTGACATATTCTTCAGTTGCAAGTGGCATAATTCATTAATTTCAGTGACTCCTCTGAAATAGGGAACATGATCTACACTGTATGTTTCAAGTAATGAGTAGGTAAACCACAGTGCCATTAAACCTCTATCCATCCTAAATCAAATATTCAAACCTAAAAACCTAGCTTACTTTCAAACTGACTACTTCTGTCTGGGACTAACAAGAGTTCTAGAAATTTGTAGTTGGTTTTGGCTGCTGATATCGGTTGAACTCTGGGTGCATTGGAGCAACTAGTTAATACAATCCTGACCCAATCCTTCTACAGATGTTTTAAATTGGGTGCTTTGTTGGCTGCTTCGTATGTTGATTATAATGATAAACAACCTCACCATTGGCATGGAATGTTTAATAATTTGATTTGCATGTTTAATAATTTATGCCCATTGCCAAAATTCTTTTTGGTTTTGTATGCCATATTTGTTCCCATCAGAGATGAGGAGGGACCACAGGAATCTCCCAAAGATTAGAGAAACCAGAAAGAACACCCCCCCCCCCCCAAAAAAAAAAATGTAGGAAACATAAAGAAAATATGGGCGATTTCCTCTGTCGTCCTGTCCCTTCCCACCCTCTAGCTTCGTGGGTATGTTAGTGATAGTGAAACCATTGACAATTTGACTGTAGGGGTTTGCAAATGGGCAATTTTTTGCCACCAATTTGACTTGGTGGTCTTTTTTCATGCAGCTTTTTCTTTTTATAGTTTTGGGTAAACTAGGCTGTCATTTTTTTATCTCTTGGCTTCTTGTTGAGATTTAACATTTAGGTTATTTTGAGTGTTCTGAGGGCTGTCTGGTAACAATAATTCTTCGGAAAAAACACTTGTTCTTGCAATAAGTGCTGCGACCATGGAGCATAGGAAGAGTAAACAGAAAGTCAATGGTAATAGCAGCCAAAAGAAGCATAGGGCTGATAAAGGGAAAATTTTGCTACCTGGTAGGGACCACTTTGTGTAAAGGGCTTGCATGCCTGAGGCTTGTATGTAGCATTATTCGTAAGAAAAATAAGAGGACAATGATAAGTCAATTGCCCCAAAAAAATTGCTTCTATTTAGAGTTAAGATAGTTTAGAAGCATTACACTGTTTCACAGGTTTTTAAATCACTGATCTGTTTCCTTTTTTGACTATGATTTGAGATGTTTATTTGTTTATCTCGTATCCCTTGTAAATGGAATTGTGATGTAGTTTGTGTAAGTTTTGCTGCTTAAGATTTCTTTGCATTTACTTATATATATATATATATATATATCTAAAAAAAGGATTTCTTTGCATTTGCATGACGTAGGTTGTGTTGGGCAACAACTTTTAGTGATTTTACATTGTTGATGTAAAATATGCAGGACTCCAGACATGTCTGCGATGCATCATGACAAGTCTTCAGATCTGAAAGTGGTTGGGAGCAAATTGAAGGATGTCTTAGAGGTACTATAAGCGGCCCAAATTGTTGGATGAAATTTTATTTACATTATCAAATCTTAGAAATCCGTTTCATTTTTCATTTGTTTTTTTGTTAAGTGGGTTTCATTTTTTTTTTATTTGGTAAGTAATAAGAATTTCATTAAAAATTGTAAAAGGTGCATTCCAATCACAACTAGATATGCACAAAGGAATCATTTTTCTTTCTACATGTATTTGTTTGTGTTAGTAGGAGGAAAGCCGAAATGATTCAAAATAACTCAAATATTTTGTGTAATGCTTTTTCCAGAGAGGAATTCTTATGTTTAGTGTAGTGTTTTGGGGGAAATTTTAATAAAAACAAATATTTTTATAATTCAATGGGTTTTCTTATGCTTTAATTTTTTCTTTATTAGATATCTAATACCTCCCTGAAAATGAGAAAAGTCATTGTGGAGCTTTGTGACATTGTTGCCTCACGTGGGGCACGCCTATCCGCTGCTGGGATCTTTGGTATCCTCAAGAAATTGGGTAGAGACATGATCAGGGATGGAGAGAAACAGAAGTCGGTTATAGGGATCGATGGAGGGTTGTATGAGCACTACACTGAATTCAGAAAATGTTTGGAGAGTACACTCAAGGAGTTATTGGGAGAGGTTGCTGACAACGTCGTTGTTGAGCACTCCAATGATGGCTCTGGCGCCGGAGCTGCCCTCCTTGCTGCCTCTCATTCCCAATACCTTGGGGTAGAGGAATCGTGAAAAAATGTTGGAGCCATGATAGATGGAGAAGTGTGACATTTTCATTAATATTTTTTTTGTTGTTGTATATTTCTTGTTTCTCCCTTTTTTACAATTCTGGATCACTTGGAGTTTGGCTTCACTCCTAGTTCAAGAGATCATGCCAGCAAAACCTTAATTTATGGTGTTGCAGAGCATATAATAGAACAGTGAATTATATTTGGAGGGTAAGTAGGGCTCAAGCTTACATGCTGCAGCCTCTAATTCTGCTGCTTTTTTTGTGATGGTGTTGTATTTTGTTGGTTTTGGCATATGTTAAGTTCACTTGTACTGAATTATGAAATAAAATGGGAATGTTAACTGGTCTTTCAAGAGTAACTTTGACAGAGCATTCTCCTGTTTCTATTGCAAATAAAACAGGATATGTGTATCAGAAATGTGGAATATTTGGAAAATGATTTGTACAGGCTTAGGTTGTGCACCTCTTGAGTAAGCCTTTTAAAAAAAAAGTGAGATCCATTTGAAAACTTTTACTTATGAATTATATGTTATGTGTTTGTATTTAACATTATTCTTTCTTGGACATGAACAAAACAAATCAAATTGCTGTTACTTTTTGCTGGAAGAAAATACCTAAGAAATATTGCTTTTAAGTTCGTAAGTCTGCTAACAGGATCTTTGTCATTTTAATTAAATGTAGATTTCTTAGTGAGAACTATTTGTGTCTCACATTTTGGCTAATCTAACATTATCATAGAATATGCTGTCCTATATAGTACTTTTTAGAGTTGAAATCTCAATTATTGCTTTCAATTGAAGAATTAGTGAATAATAACTTATCAAATACAGTTTTAATGGTAACGAGTTTATAACTCGTGTAATTATGGATTATTGTGTATGTTATGTACAAGGAAGAGAGATCTAGAAAGAGACATGATTTTATAGTGGAGAAATTTGAAATGGTTTATAAGACTGATTTATTTTAATGAAACAATATAAATTTTGAATGCATTTGGGTAGAATCTTGAATTGATTTATATCTTTATATTTAATTAAAGAAACGAAATTTAAAAGTTACAATAATTTATAATGAAATATTACTTTTAAAAAGATTACTTCTCCATAAATAATTTTATTTTTATTCTAAATATTGCTAATAATAACTTACTTTTATAGATAGAAAGTCATGTTGAAGTCATATGACCTCTGCTTTTATATATAATAATAGATAACTTTAGTATTAAATTCTTTTTAGTTACTATAGAGGATCTAGCCTTTTACTTCTTAAGAACAGTGCTCAACATCTACTTTTGGCTTTGAATTCCTTAAGAAGGGAAAAACATCTCAGTTGCCGCATTCTTCTCTTCATTCCTATTTGGCTGGCTGCATTGGAGCAAAATCTTTAGAACATTTTTCATGGATGGTCTGGTAGAAGGCGGCGTGCTAGTACAATGGAATCCAAGTTTAAAAACATGACACATTTGATTCAAGTGATAGGGTTCCTTGACCTCCTCATCCAAGGCATCATCTATCGTTTTCCATCTTGAACATGTCATAATGCCCATTCAGCTAGCGATGTGTGTTCATCATCATCATTGGCTTTCCTTCTGGTGATAAGCCCGAAGCTGTAAACATCAATCTTCTCATTAATTCTTGTCGTCCGAGCATATTCTGCATTTCAATTCAACAACACAAATTAAGCCAAACTTCAGGTAATGAATATAAAGGAAAATATAATCAATTAAAGGAAACTTGGAAATCTATATTGTCACACACCTGGAGCTATGTAGCCAAAGAGCCAGCCACAACTGACATTGTAGCTAATTCTCCCTCCTTGATCAATATCCTTGTTAAACCAAAATCAGCAATTTGTGCATTGAAATTTAGATCTAAAAGGATGTTGCTTGACTTTACATCTCGATGCACAATGGGTAGTGAGCAGTGATGGTGCATATAGGAGAGCTCCTGGGCAGCTCCAATTGCTATATACAACCTCTTAGGCCAATCTAAGACAACATGAATAACTGACCTTAAGAAGGTTGTTGTTGCTCTACTCTTCCTATGTAGCCAGCGATCTAGGCTACGATTGTCCAAATACTTGTGGACAAGAAGTTTTGAATTATCATTGGAGATAAAACAGAGCAACTTCACTATGTTTGCATGTTGAATTGAACTAAGTATTTTGACTTCTGCCATAAATTCTTTTTCAAGCTTTTCTTCTAGCTTTCTGTTATTCTAAATCTTCTTCATAGCAACAACATCACTTGAATGATGAATAACAACACGATATACTTGACCTGATCTACTAGAACCAATCAGGTTATTTTTTGTCAATCCAGACAAAATGTCTGATTCAGTGAAACTTAGCTTCTGGAATGGGATAATCTTCCATGTCGAATGCAATCCTTGCTTTCTATTTTTGTAATTTCTGATGACAAAGATTGAAAAAAATAAACCTACAAGCACTGCTACCACCAAACTTATGATCCAAGCAATTAATTGGTAAGAAGTTTTGCTCGACTTTTGGCGGTGGGAAGTGCAGTTCTTGAGGTTACGGGATGAAGATGGTATATTAGCACAAAGACTAGGATTGTTCAAGAAGCTATCTGCATATGCATCATTCTCAAATTCACTTGGGATGCTTCCACTCAGATGATTTGAAGACAAATTGAGTGAAATGAGGTTCAGGTGGTCAAGTTTTGCTGGAATTAGGCCAGGCAATTGATTTTGCGACAAATCCAATTCAATAAGGCTTGGCAAGGAACCAAGTTCCTCTTGGATTTGTCCAGATATTGCATTTCTACTAAGGTTTAGAGTAGTCAATGATTTCCATGAATGAATATCTGATGGAAGGGAGCCCGAAAGTCGATTTTAATCGAGCAAAAGAGTTGTCAAATGAGGAAGATCTTGAGCAATCATGCCACTGAAGTGGTTATTACTAGCCATGAGAACCAACAAATTCTTCCATGAAGACACTCCATGTGGAATTTTACCAGAAAACCTGTTGTTATTCATTTTCAATCGTGAAAGATTTCATGTCAATCTCTCAGGAAGCTCGCCTGTAAAAGAATTATCACTTAACATCAATATGATCAGATTCGATGATGTCCAAGGACCAGTTGGAATACTCCTAAAAAATCCATTTTTGTATATCTTGACTATTTTCAAACTGCTGCAATATTCTAGTGACTTGGGCAACTCTAACAAGCTGGTTTTTAAAAGCTACTACTTCCACCAACTTCCCATTGTTACACAAGTGTTCTGGCAGTTGGCCTGTAAGTTTGTTGGTTAAAACCCAAAGCAATTTCAACATAGAATACCTCCCTAATTCTAGAGGCAAAATACTTGAAAAATTATTATTAAATAATTTGAGATTTATCAGCTTCGGAAGATGACCAATGTTATTTGGGATTTTTCGAGATAGTTGATTGAAAAACAAACCCAAACCAATCAGATTTTTGAGCTTTCCAAAATCATTTGGAATTGCCCCATTCAAATAGTTTTCCGATAGATCGATGACGTCAAGGTTTAAAGCCTTGACCATTCGAGGAATCTCTCCTCTCAATTTATTTTTGTGAAGGTAAACAATTGTTAGATTGTTTGGCATAAACAAACTGTCAGGAATCTTCCCCTTCAAGCTATTTTCTGACAAATCCAAATGCTCTAGTGCTGTCATTTCTCCAATCGTGTTTGGTATTTCTCCGATCAAATTTGTTGTGGCCATTCGTAAATACTTCAGCTTCTTCAACTTTCCAAACTCCGAAGGCAACATTGACACAATTTCAGAATTAAAGGCCAACTCTAGTACCTCGAGATTGGATAGGTTTCCAATTTCTGGCGAGAAAGAATCGGTAAATGGACATTGAACAAGCTCGAGTATCCTCAATTCTATCAACTACTCGATAGATGCTGAGATGTTACTGTTGAAGTTGTTGGCTACAAGGTAGAGCTCTCAAAGCCAAGACATGCGGTGAATGTCGTCAGGGATTGCACCATAGAAGTAGTTCAGCGAGAGGTCAAGAACTTCTAGCTTCGAACAGTTGTAGAGAGCTGTCGGAACTCCGTTGAGTGGAAATTGTTGTTATAAACATTAAATGTTTTGAGGTTCTTAGAGGTTGCAAATGAAGGGTGGAATTGTTCCATTGATGTTGTGATCTTTGAATGATAATTCAATGATTGAGCCATTGGAGCAAGTGATCTCAGGCCAAGAACAATGGGAGGAGTTTGTTGGAATCCAATGTTTGAGAGATTCTGGGTTTCCCCAAAGTTGTTTAAGGTTTAGTAGGATTCCTTCTTCTTGAGCTTGGGAGTTTGCGTGGCTGAGAAAGAGGGAAAATGTGATGTAGAAAGAGAAATGGATCAATATTGGAGCTGTTTCCATCATTACAGGAAATTGAGTTCTTTGGCTTTGGCTTTCGAATGAGCTAATAAACTGATCATGAAGAAAATTTGAGAAAAAAACGAAGGAAAAACACACCTAATAGTAGAACATTCAAACTTCAAATTAAACCAAGGAAAACTCAAAGTACGTCGCATCGCAAATTTTCTAAGTGAAAGGGAATTCGTTGACCAATAATTGCAAGTTTAGTCCTCAGATTGGTACCATAAAGCTGGAATTTTCCATCCTTACCAAGTAAACGAGAAACAAAACAGGGGATTCTTAAAGAAAGAAATCATTTTTTAAAACAGGATTAGTAGATTTACTCATATGTTTAGAACCAAGAGGCTAGTTTCCTAAGAACTATCCATCTCCCCCTGTTTTGTGTCTAGTGACTTTGCAATCCATAAGAGTGTTTAAACTGATTCGTACGTGCTTAAAATCCTTGTCCCCCCCACCCCCAAAAGAAAAAAATTTGTGGTATATTTGTTTTGAAAGTTTTGATTTTAAAATATAGGAGCCAAACCCCACTTGTGGAACATGGTGGTAGACTTTGACTTAGCTTTGGATCATGATGTTGAATTTGTTGGCTGTATACTCACTTTTTTCCAATTCCACTTTGAAGCATTCACATTGACATGGTGTAATTTGTTTTTATAATTCTTTTTAATTAATTTAATCATTATTAATTTTTTTAGTTTCTATATAAAATAAAATAAATAATTTTTTTTTTAATTTTATAAAAATAATATTAAAAAATATATTTTAATAATATTTTATTTAACTTTTAATTTTTATATACAATTCATCTTATTTTATTCATAAAAACAAACCAGAATTGGACTAGTCAAGGCCGATAATTTCGCCGGACCACAACCCAACCCGTGAAATCGGTTGGAATTACATAAAAAAAAAGTGATTATTATACAAACAATGATGAACTTATGACTAGGTATATATCACACAAGTATCTAGATCAAATTAGGCCATAACACTAAGCTGTCTAGTCAGTGGCGGAATTTATACGAATTCTATTAATTTGGTGGGCCGCCATACCGATCTATACAATGACGACAATGCTTGCATCCCTGCTTATGGGTATGTATATGTATATATTATACACTTTCTTATTTATAATTATAAGAAAAGATATTATAGATTATTTTTATATTTTGGATACAAAAATCACGAATTTAAAAAACTATAAAACTATTGTATAAGAAAGTCTTTGAGGGGGGCTCACAATGTCTCCCCCCTCAACTTTAATAATTGCGATAGGGTGTAAGCGTGCTCCTCCTCCTGTATTATTTGATTGTCTATTGCCTAAGTAAAATTAGAAATAAGTATAAAAAACGAAAAAAGAAGAGAAGAGAAGAAAAGAAAGGAAAGAAAGAAGAGAGAAAATTCAATTTTTGAAAAATAAAAAATTTTATAAAAAATTTTTTTATAATAATAATTTTTATTTTTATTTTATAACAAGAACCCGTTTTAGCAAACCTTTAAGAAGACTAAAAAATGTTAGCCCATGGCATTGATGTATTTGCCTCTTTCTTGATGCTATCATGGGCCCATGGCATTGTGAAAATATTACGTTGGTCACCGGCAGTAGCCCATCAGTTATGACAGTTAAGACCCTGATACAAAAGGCATTTTATAATTAGAATTTTTAAAAAAAATGTATTCGCAAAAATTATAATTTAGATCTAAAAACATGCCATTTAAATACTTTATATAATTATTATTTATGCATAAAATCAACAAAAAAATTATTCTTACAAAATATATATTCAAATAAATTTTAATTTTATTGTTTATTTTCACAAACTTTAATATAGAGTTGATTTAAAAAACAATTATTCAATTTTTTATTTTCTCTCAACATCTAAAAACTTTCGTTCTCATTTTTTTTCGTATCAAAATTAATCAAGCAAACCAATGAGGAAAATGTCATATTATGTATGAAAAATTGTAGGTGGAGCATACTGCTGCTTGTTCTATAAGAGTTGTAACCACCAGGCCAACCCCATGGTGGATATCTAGTGGTGGAACTAGCAATTTTTTTTAGGGAGTTAATTTTTTTATCATATGATATTTATATAAAATATAAAAAATATCATAAAATCATAAAGTATGATATGTTAAATAATGTTAAAAAGCAATTTAATATTTGTTTCATAGAGTAATATTCACCCATTATTATTTTTGTAATATGAAGTATTTAAAAATTATTTTCTTCGTCAAATTATCAAAAGATTTTTTAAAATGTAATTTTTCATTCTAATATCTAAGTTATTTGATCAAATTTAATTTAAAAACTGTATATTTTGATGACACATTAAATATAAAATACTACAAATAAGATCTTAAATAACCTCTTTCTTACTTAATGACAATTAAAGGATAAATCACCTCTACTATTTCTCAAAAATCATAATAAATCTTAAATGATTTTTTTGGTATTTTCATTTTGGATTTTATATTTAAAAACTTAATAGTGTATAATATAAAATTGGGGTAAATGTGAATTTAATTTTAGTGTAGCCACATTCTAGAAAATAAATAATATATGAAAATTATACAAAATCTAAAGGTTATAGAAAAAAAATTAATAGAAAGAGACATTTTTATGTATAACGAAATTTTATAAAATCTTAAAAAACATATGGGAATAAGGGAATTATAGATTTTTTTTGTTTGGGGGGGGGGGGGGGGGGGAATTTCTATATATATAAAATTAAAAAAAAATTAAAGATTATGTTGGCCTAAGGGAGGTCCACCACTGTGGACATCCACCACGGGTAGCCAAACCAGGCCAGCGTGTGTTAGCTGGTGCACCACCAAGAGCAACCTCGATTTTATTTTTTATTTTTATTTTTATTAGATTTTTAAGATTCAAAATTACGTTTTTAATTTTATGAATATATTTATTATTTAAAATAACATTTAATTAAAATCATTTTGTAAAAAAGAGTTTGCCACGTTACAATTCTTCTTGGTCAATGTGATTTCTGTTAAGAATAATGTTATTTATTATTTTAATTTTTATCATCTGATCAGTATTATTCTATGATATTAAATAAATGAAAATTATTTATTATATTTTATTTGTGAACCTATTAATTAATGCATATTATATGATAATGAGAGAATAATAACCAGAGATGATGAATAGATATTTCCTTCTTTTAATACCAATGGATGGAGAAATTTGCGGGGGTCCTATATATCTCCAATAAACGCATACCTCATGAAGTTATGACCAAGTATATATATCACACACTTTATCTAGATCAAAGTGGGCCAAAGCACTGGGGTGTCTACTGACCTAGTTAGTGGCGAAATTAGGAACTCTATTTTGGGGGCCCATATTGATCTATGCAATGACGACAATGCTTGCATTCATGCTTTTGCATACGTATATATTATACATCTTATTATTTATAATTATAAGAAAATACATTATACAATTTAATTTCATATTCCTTCAATTTATAAGAAATATTTTTTGGATTGTATATTTTTAGCTCATATTTCCAAGTTTTAAATTTTCGGTGGTATATTTTTGGTTTTTTTTTCTTATGTATGTATACTTACTTTTATATTTTGGATGCACAAATCATGAATTTCAAAAAAAATAGAACCCCTTTTTTCATACTTTTAAGAAGAATCAAGAATTTTATATCGGATCAGAAGAAGATTTTCGTATTCTTTTAAAAGATTTTAAGAAGATTCTAAATTTTATAAATTAATATAGTTTCATTTGATCCGTTGATCTATCGTACAACCTGACGAATTACATAAAATAACATTAATTTGTGAAGTTACTTTTATGTAATATATTTGTAGTTAAAATATTTCTTTATATTTAATAAGATCCTTTTCCATCTGGCTATAGCACTTATTTTTTCAAAAAAATTTGCTTCTCCACTATTTGGTTGAATTATATCTTTCAACACTCATTTTAGGCTATTTGTGCTTTCATTTATTTTTCCTCAAGCCACTAAAGAGAAACGCAAACAGCCTGCTTTTCGATGCTATTTCCTTCTGTCATATCGAATTGGCAAAAAAACTGAACACTTCTTAAAGGATATGACAAAACAATCTGGTCAGCTTTCATTTAAGTAAAAATGCAGAACCAAGGGCAAGGTAGTTTCCTAAGAACTGTCTGTAGGAACCAAACCCCACTAGTGGAAGATGGAGGTAGACTTTTACTCGCTTTGGATGATGATGTTGAGTTTGTTGGTTGTACCCGAACCAACTTTCTTCCACTTCCACTCATGCAAGCAGTCAAGCATATTCACTGACTGCATGTGCGTGCTGCTGATTTGCCTTCTCTTTTAGTCAAGGGCCAATGCTTTCCACAAACTCCCCTGAAATGGGTTGGAATCAGAAAAATCAAGATATGACTATTACACAAAAGATAAAATACAATTATGTATGGAAACTGCTAGGGCCACCGAGAGTGGATTGGATCTCTACAATTTCTATCGATATGTGTAAACTTATTCTTATATTTTGTACAAATATTATTTTGTAAAATTACCAATATTAAGATAAAGTACATCAATAATGTATTCTTTCTTGATGCTAACACCGCATTATAAAAATAATAATGTTAGGTACAAGTCTTAAATGTATAAATTCTTTTACATAATGTAGGATCAAGAGAAAGTGAGTTTTTCAAATATTTCATGGTAGAATTTATTTATTTTATAAAAGGCTAATACAAGATTTATGCATTTAAAACTTGTGTATGTCGTTTCATTTATAAAAATATGATGTTTGTCCTCAGTAGGAGCCCATTAGCAAAGGCCTAGGTTAAGATTGTCGATTTTTTTTAATGCTTTTCTAAAAAATTATTCAAAATAAAATTAATTTTCTTTAACTCTAAAAAAAAAATTATCTAAATCTTTTATCCGATTATTATCCTAATATAAAAACCAAAATAATAATTATTCAAAATATATATATATATATATATATATATATTCAAACAACTTCTCAGTTATATTATTTATTTTTACAAGTCTCAACACAAAAATGATTTAAAAAGAAATTATTCAAAATTCTTTCTCCTTTCACAATACTTATTAATTGGAAAAAGCTGGGGTTTGGTCTCTTGAGAAGTGTAGCCGCCACTCTCGATGGCGGTGGGCGACACCGCTCATGCTATCGGAACCGGCGGGCTCCGACGACCTCACCCTTAAAAATTCATCTTCATTTTATTTTTTTATTGTGTTTTTTATTTTTTATTTATTTTTTATTGTGTTTTCTAAATTTATATTTTTTATTATATTTTTTTATTGTGTTTTTATAAAAATTATAAGGATTTAGAGGGGTGGGCTGCAATGCCGCTGGGTGCGGTCGGACCACACCCCAACATCACCTTTATTAATATTATATTTAAGAAATTTCTCAACTATTCCTATTTTTCTTTTTCTCTAAATAAAGCATAACCAAACGCGACAAAACCCTTCCCAACGGATTAGGAAAATTTAGTATTATGTATAAAAAGTTGCACGAAGAGTTGCATACAACTGATCTAGATGAGTATTAACCACTTAATTGCAGCGTGTCTGTTTATTCTCAAACATGGCCTAAACCATCGCAAGAAAAAAATAGTTCCCAACAACCATGGCTTAAAGCAAGAAAGAATGGCAAACATTCATATCAAATTTGGACATATTTTCTTGACTTGATTTGGCTTAACTTGACTTGATTTGCTGAGAAAAAAAATAAAGATCCGACTAGAATTAGCTTAACCTTTAGATGTGACGCTAGAAAAGCACTTGAGAATAGTCTTAGGTGCATTATCCCTGGGGTGCACTTGATCTCTCCCCCCACTTGGGGTTGTCTTGAGACTCTATGCTATCTCTATTTCATCTCTAAGTTTTTAAAACTCATCTCAAATATTTTTTGATATGAATAATAACAAACAATAAAAAGCCATTTCATTTCTATTTTATCTATAAAAATTATATAATTTTTTTACATGAATTGTAACAAATAGTGAATAGCACGTATCTCAAGTGTCAAAAAGTAAAGTGGGACCCACCTATTCATTAAATATGAAAGTTGTTCCGTTTGGATTGAGAGATGAGATGAGTTTAGTTTATTTTTTAATATTATTATTATTTTGAAATTTAAAAAATGTGAATTGAAATTTGAAAAATGTGTATTAAAATTTGAAAAAATTGTATTGAAATTTGTGTTTTGTATGAAAAATTAGAGAAGTATAATAATGAAATGGAGATGAATTGAGATGAGTTTAACTCACTCTCCAATCCAAATGGGGCTAAACTATATCATCTCATCTCATCTGAACTGCGCAACTAAATAAAACCTTAGACTCCAAGTAGATGAAGAAGTGTGACATTTTCATTATTATTATTTTTTGTATATTTCTTGTTTCACCGTGTTTCACTATTCCAAATCACTCGAAGCATGGCTTTGCTCCTAGCTCAAGAGATCATGCTAGCAAAACCTTAATTTTGGTGTTGTAGAGCATGTTATAAAATAGTGAATCATAATTGGAGTTTATGTAGGGCTCAAGCTTACATGCCGCGGCCTCTAATTCTACTACTTTTGTGATGTTGTATTTTGTTGTTATTGGCTTATTTAAGTGCCCTTGTATTGAATTATGAAATAAAATGGGGTATATTAACTGTTTTTTCAGGAATCACTTTGACATAACATTCTCCTATTTCTATTGCAAATAAAACAGGATGTATGTTTCATAAATGTGGATATTTGGAAATTGTTTTGTAGAAGCTTCTTAAGTAAGCCTTTTGACATAAAAAGTGAGGTCCACTTGAAAAAGTTCCACTTTTTTTGAAAGGTTTATACGTTACGTGTTTTTATTTAACATTACTCTTTTATATTTAGACATCAACAAAACAAATCAAATTGCTTTTTTGTGGGAAGAAAATACCTTTGATTGTTTCAATTATAAGTGGCACCTAAGAAATACTACTTTTAAGTTCGTAAGTTTGCTAACAGAATCTTGTCATTTTAATTAAATGTAGATTCAAATGTGTGCCCTTTACAAGAGCTAACTAATTGCTGTAAGCATTAAGTTTCTAGAAATAGTTAAAACTCTATTTGTTATAATATTGATAATGCAACAGCAAGAACTTCCAATTGAGTTTTACAAGATTTTTTATGGTAAGATTCGCAATACTTTTAGTATTTTCTATATTTTCTATGTGCAAATTAATGATAATATCAAATATGTATTTTCTCTTTACAAGAAGATACAATTGTCAGCCCTCGTGTATGGTAAATATCTCTATTCAAAAGTGGTATAAATAGACCTGTTCATCCGAGCCGGATAATGGTTTAGAGGATAATTTTTTTGACAAGTACTTACGACAAAAATAAACAGTGAAAATTAGAGAAAAGTCTTTGAAGTGTTCTAAATTTGGTTTATTATTTTTATAAATGCAACATGAAAAGTGTCAAAACACTATGGGAAACGACTTTGGTGTTCTTGGATTAACAGCTTATGATACATGTTCTATCACTAAAAAAGTAAAACTATTTGTGTCTCACGTTTTGGCTAATCTAACATTATCATACAATATGCCATCCTATACAATACCTTTTAGAGTTCTTGAAATCTCAACTACTGCTTTCAAGTCAAAAAGTAGTGAATAGTAACTTATCAAACACAGTCTTAATAATAACGAGCATATAACCCGTGCAATGCATAGATTGTTGTATATATTGTGTACGAGGGAGAGAAATCTACAGAAAAATATAATTTTATAGTGAGGAAATTCAAAACGGTTTATGAAGCGATTTATTTTGATCAATACAATATAAAGTTTGAAATGGTGCCTTTGTGTGGAATCTTGAATCGGTTAATATTTTATATTTAAGAAAATAAATGAAACTTAAACGTTACAACCGTTCATAATAAAACACTGCTTTTAAAAAGATTACCGCTCCATAGTATAACACTTCAAGATTCTATTTTTTTATTCCAATTATTGCTTATAATAACCTACTTTTATATATAGTATTATATAACTTTAGCATTGATTTTTTTTTTAGTAACCAGAGAGCATTTAGCCTTTTACTTTTGTTAAACAATGCTCAACATCCTCATTTAGCTTTGAATTATTTAGGAAGGGAAAAACATTTTAGTTGCCTCATTCTTCTCTCCATTTATTTCTGGCTAGTTGCATTGTAGCAAAACCTTAAGAAACTTTTTCATGGAGGGTCTGGTAAAAGGCTGTGTGCCAGTATAATAAAGTCCAAGTTTGAAAACATGACAGATTTCATTCAAGTGATATGGTTCCTTGACCTCCTCATCCAAGACATCATATATTGGTTATCCATCTTGAACGTGTCACAGTGCCCATTCGGGTAGTGATGTGTGTTCATCACCATCATTGACTTTCCATCCGGCTGTCAATTCTAGTAGGATAATCCTGAAATTGTAAACATCGGTCTTCTCATGAATTCTTGTCGTGCGAGCATATTTTGCATTTCAATTGACCAACACAAACTAAGCCAAACTTCTGGTGATGGAAAAAGAGTAAAACATTATCAATAAAAGGAAACTGGGATATCTATATTGTCACACATCTGGAGCTATGTAGCCCAAAAGAGCCAGCCACAGTTGACATTGTAGCTACTTCTCCCTCCTTGATCAACATATTTGCTAAACCAAAATCACCTATTTGTGTATTGAAATTGAGATCTAAAAAGATACTGGACTCCACATCTCTATGAACAATGGATAGTGAGCAATCATGGTGCATATAGGAGAGCCCTTGGGTGGCTCCAATTACTATATGCAACCTCTTAGGCCAATCCAAGACAATGTGACTAATTGAACTTGTTAAGGTTGTTGCTTTACTCTTCTAATGAAGCCAGCGATCTAGGTTGTGGTTTTCCCAATGCTTGTAGATAAGAAGTTTTGAATTCTCATTGGAGATACAGCAGAGCAACTCACTATGTTGGTATGTCGAATTGAACTAAGTATTTTGACTTCTGCCATATATTCTTTTCCAGGCTTTTCTTCAAGCTTTTTGTTATTCCCAATCTTCTTCATTGCAAAAATATCACCTGAATGATGAACAACAACATAGTATACTTGACCTGATCCGCCAGAACCAAAAAGGTTATTTTATGTTAATCTTGACAAAATATCTGATTTTGTGAAATTCAACTTCTAGAATGAGATGAGCTTCCATGTCAAATGCAATCCATACTTTCTTTGTTGTAATTCCCGATCATGAAGATTGAAACAGATAAACTTACAAGAACTGCTATCACCAAATCTATGATCAAAGCAATTAATTGGTAAGAAGTTTTGCTTGACTTTTGGCAGCGGGAACTGCATTTCTTGAGGTTAAGGGATTGAGATGATTTATTAGCACAAAAACCAAGATTGTTCAAGAAGCTATAGGAATATGCATCATTCTCGAATTCATTTGGGATGCTTCCACGCAGATGATTTGAAGACAAATTGAGTGAAGTGAGCATTAGGTGGCCAAGTTTTGATGGAATTAGCCTAGACAACTGGTTTTGTGACAAGTCCAATTCAATAAAGCTTGGTAAAGAGCCATGTTCCTCTGAAATTTGTTCTGAGATTGCATTTCTGCTGAGGTTTAGATTTTTTATAGTATTCAATGATTTCCAAGAACTAATTTCTGATGGAAGGGAGTCCGAAGTCGATTTCAATAAAGCAAAAGAGAACCAATAAATTCCTCCATAAAGACACTCCCATTGTAATTTTACCAGAATACCTGATGTTATTCATCTCCAATCGTGAAAGGTTCCATGCCAATCTCTCAAGAAGCTCGCCTGTAAAATAATTATCACTTATCATCAACATTTTTAGATTCAATGATGTCCAAAGATCACTTGGAATACTCCCATAAAATCCATTTTTGAATATCTTGACTAATTCCAAACTACTGCAGTTTTCAAGCGACTTGGGCAACTCTTCAACAAGCTGGTTTTTATAATCTATCACTCCCAACAACTTCCCATTGTCACACAAGTGTTCTGACAACTGGCCTCTAAAATTGTTGGTTGAAACATGAAACTCTTCCAACATAGAAAACCTCCCGAATTTTGGAAGCAAAGTACCTGCAAAATTATTGAAAAATAATTTGAGATTTATCTGTTTCAAAAGACGACCAATGCTATCTGGGATTTTTCCAGTTAGTGGATTAAGAAACAAAGCTATACCCGTCAGATTTTTGAGCTTTCCAAAATCATATGGAATTGTCCCATTTAAATTATTTTCTAACATATCGATAACTTGTCAGGATGGCTGAGGAAGCTACATTTTTTGGTGATATTGTTCCACCCAAACTGAGAATTCCTTTCATACTGAGGCAAGAAATTTTTTTATACGCCAACCTATTTAAACTTGTCTTTCTGATAGTGACTTCCCTTTTACTTATGCATCTTGAAGTTTGTGTGTAGTCTTATTTTTCATTTATATCGTGCACCATGAATACCAGCTTTTTAGTCATAAATTAAGTATTTTGACATATTCTTCGGTTGCAAGTGGTATAATTCATTAATGTCAGTGACTCTTCCGAAATAGGGAACATGATCTACACTATATGTTTCAAGTAATGAGTAGGTAAACCACAGTGCCCATTAAACCCCTATCCATCCTAAATTAAATGGTACCTAGCGGCTAGCATTGCTCAATCGATTGAACTCTGGGTGCATTGGAGAAACTAGTTAATACGACCTGACCCGATCTGATCCGATCCTTCTACATATGTTTTAAATTGGGTGCTTCGTTGGCTCATCTTATGTTGATTATAATGATAAACAACCTCACCATTGGCATGAAATGTTTAATAAGTTGATTGTTTGATTTTCTTGTTCAATAATTGATGCTCTTTGCCAAAATTTTTTGTGGTTCTGTATGTCATATTTATTCCCATCAAAGACGAAGAGGGACCACAGGGATTCCCCAAAGAGTAGAGAAACAAAGAACCACCCCCCCACCAAAAAAAAAAGGTACGAAACATAAAGAATTATGGGCGATTTACACTGTTGTCCCGTCCCTTCCCACCCTCTAGCTTTGTGAGTATGTTAGTGACAGTGAAACCATTGACAATTTGACCGTGTTGCAAATGGGCAATTCTTTGCCACCAATTTGACTTGGTGGCTTTTTTCATGTAGCTTCTTCTTTTTATATTTTTGGGTAATCTAGGCTGTCATTTTTTTTTTCTCTTGGCTTCTTGTTGAAATTTAACATTGAGGTTATTTTGATTGGCAACGAACGAAGCACCCAATTTAAAACATCTGTAGAAGCACCATGGTGCATAGAAAAAGTAAACAAAAAGTCAATGATAATAACAGCCAAAAGAAACATAGGGCTGATAAGGGAAAATTTTGCTACCTGGTGAGGACCATTTTTTGTAAAGGGCTTGCATGCTTGAGGCTTGTATGTAGCATTATTCATGAGAAAAATAAGAGCAAATGATAAGTCATATGGCCCAAAAAAATTTGCTTGCAATTAGAGTTAAGATAGTCTACAAGCATTCCAATGTTTCACGTGTTTTTAGCCCCTGATCTGTTTCATTTTTCGACTATGATTTGAGATGTTTATTTGTTTAACTGGTATCCCTTGTAAATGGAAGTGTGGTGTAGTTTGTGTAAGTTTTGCTGCTTAAGATTTCTCTGCATTTACTTATTAAAAAAAAAAGATTTCTTTGGATTTGCAATTTTGCATGACGTAAGTTGTGTTGGGCAACATCTTTCAGAGATTTTACATTGTTGATGTAAAATATGCAGGACTCCAGACATTTCTGCAATGCATCATGACAAGTCTTCAGATCTAAGAGTGGTTGGGAGCAAATTGAAGGATGTCTTAGAGGTATTATAAGCAGCCCAAATTGTTGGATGAAATTTTATTTACATTATCCAATCTTAGAAATCAGTTTCATTTTTCATTTGTTTTCTTGATAAGTGGGTTTCATTTTTCTTTTTCTTTTTTTCAATAAGTAACAAGAATTTCATTAAAATTTGTATAAGGTACATTCCAATCACAACTAAATGAGGACAAAGGAATGATTTTTCTTTCTATATGTATTTGTTGTGTTAGTAGGAGAAAAGCCAGAAGGATTCAAAATAACTCAATCTTTTGTGTAATGCTTTTTCTAGAGAGGAATTCTTATGTTTAGTTTAGTGTTTTGGGGGGAATTTTAATAAAAACACATATTTTTCTAATTCAATGGGTTTTATACTTCAATTTTTTCTTTGTTAGATATCTAATACCTCCCTGAAAATGAGAAAAGTCATTGTGGAGTTTTGTGACATTGTTGCCTCACGTGGGGCACGTCTATCCGCTGCTGGCATCTTTGGTATCCTCAAGAAATTGGGTAGAGACACGATCAGGGATGGAGAGAAACAGAAGTCGGTTATAGGGATCGATGGAGGGTTGTATGAGCACTAAGCTGAATTCATAAAATGTTTGGAGAGTACACTCAAGGAGTTATTGGGAGAGGTTGCTGAGAACGTCATCGTTGAGCACTCCAATGATGGCTCTAATGCCGGAGCTGCCCTCCTTGCTGCCTCTCATTCCCAATACCTTAGGGTAGAGGAACCATGAAAAAATGTTGAAGCCAAGGTAGATGGAGAAGTGTGACATTTTCATTATTATTATTTTTTGTTGTATATATCTTGTTTCTCCCTTTTTCACTATTCCAGATCACTCGGAGCTTGGCTTCGCTCCTAGTTCAAGAGATCATGCCAGCAAAACCTTAACTTATGGTGTTGCGGAGCATATTATAGAATAGTGAATTATATTTGGAGGGTAAGTAGGATCAAGCTTACATGCTGTAGCCTCTAATACTGCTGCTTTTTTGTGATGGTGTTGTATTTTGTTGGTATTGGCATATTTTAAGTTCACTTGTACTGAATTATGAAATAAAATGGGGAATGTTAACTGGTCTTTCAAGAATCACCTCCTGTTTCTATTGCAAATAAAACAAGTTATGCGCATAAGAAATGTCGAATATTTGAAAAATGATTTGTAAGCTTAGGTTGTGCACCTCTTGAGTAATCCTTTTGAAAAAAAGGTGAGATTCATTTGAAAATTTTCAATTTTTTCAAAAGGATCATACGCTATGTGTTTGTATTTAACATTACTCTTTCTTGGGCATGAACAAAACAAACCAAATTGCTGTTACTTTTTGCTGGAAGAAAATACCTAAGAAATACTGCTTTTAAGTTCGTAAGTCTACTAATAGTATCTTTGTCATTTTAATTAAATATAGAATTCAATGTGTCCTTTGTGTATTATAAGGGCTTGAAAGGATTTAAAAAATTATCCTTTAAAAATATAGTGAAGCAGATGGTAAAAAAGGCTTGAAGGGTGTAAATTACCATAAAAATAATTTTAAAAACTAGGGTATGAAAAGAGAAGTATAGTGAAACAGAGGATTCTTTAGTATGGAAGTGCAGCACAAAGGTTGACTAATTGCTGTAAGCATTCAAGTTTCTAGAAATAGTTGGAACTCTATTTATTACCATATTGGTAATCATGAACTTCCAACTCACAATATTTTCAGTATTTTTTATGTGCAAATTAATGATTGACTTGGGAGGCATTTTAGATGAAAGAAGGTTAGTTTCCCAAATTTTCCAGTCAACTTTCTCTAAAGAGACTTGGAAAATATCAAGTAGAAAATGTGGAAATTGTAATATGGAAATTGTGGTATAATTTCTCAAGACACGGTAGAAAACAACTTTGGTGTGCTTAGATTAACACCTTATTATACATACTCTATCACTAAGAAAGTAGAATTATTTGTGTCTCACTTTTGACTAATCTAACATTATCATACAATATGCTATTCTATACAAAACCTTTTAGAGTTGAAATCTCAATTACTGATTTCAAGTGAAAAAGTAGTGAATAGTAACTTATCAAACAATCTTAATGATAACGAGTCTATAACCCGTGCAATGCGCAAAATATTGTCTATGTTATGTATAAGGGAGAGAGATCTAGAGAGAGACAGAGTTTTATAGTAGAGAAATTTGAAACGATTTATAGGGCGAATTATTTTGATGAAATAATATAAATGTTGAGATTGTGCCTTGGGGTAGAATTTTGAATCGGTTTATATCTTTATATTTAAGAAAAGAAATGAAACTTAAAAGTTTCAACAACTCATAATGAAACATTACTTTTAAAATAATTACCTCTCCACAAACATAACACTTCAAGATTCCAATTTTTATTCTAATTATTGCTAACAATAACCTACTTTTATAGGTAAAATGCCATGTTGGAGTCAAATGACTCCGCTTTTATATATAATAATAGATAACTTCAATATCAAATTCTTTTTAGTAAATGTAGAGGATCTAGTATTTTATTTTTCTTGTGCTCAACATCCACATTTGGCTTTGAGTTCCTTAAGAAGGGAAAAACATCTCAGTTTCCGCATTCTTCTCTCCATTTCTGTTTGGCTGGTTGCATTGGAGCAAAACCTTTAGAACCTTTTTCATAGATGGTCTAGTAGAAGGTTGTGTGCCAGTACAGTAGAGTCCAAGTTTGAAAACAAGACACATTTGATTCAAGTGAGAGGGTTCCTTGACCTCCTCATCCAAGACATCATCTATTGGTTTTCCATCCTGAACGTGTAGCAACGCCCATTCGGCTAGCGATGTGTGTTCATCACCATCATTGGCTTTTCTTCCGGTTGTAAGTTCCAGAAGGATAACCCCGAAGCTGTAAACATCAATCTTCTCATTAATTCTTGTCGTACGAGCATACTCTGCATTTCAATTCAACAACACAAAGTAAGCCAAACTTCTAGTGATGGAAATAGAGGAAAACATAATCAATAAAAGGAAACTTGGAAATCTATATTGTCACACACCTGGAGCTATGTAGCCAAAAGAGCCAGCCACAGCTGACATTGTAGCCAGTTCTCCCTCCTTGATCAACATCTTTGCTAAACCAAAATCAGCAATTTGTGCATTAAAATTGAGATCTAAAAGGATGTTGCTTGACTTTAGATCTCGATGAACAATGGGTAGTGAGCAGTCATGGTGCATATAGGAGAGCCCCTGGGCAATTCCTATTGCTATATGCAACCTCTTAGGCCAATCCAAGACAATATGACTGACTGACCTTGAAAAGGTTGTTGTTACTCTACTCTTCCTATGCAGCCAGCGATCCAGGCTACGGTTCTCTAGATATTTGTAGACAAGAAGTTTTGAATTATCATTGGAGATACAACAGAGCAACTTTACTATGTTTGCATGTTGAATTGAACTAAGTATTTTGACTTCTGCCATAAATTCTTTTTCAAGCTTTTCCTCTAGCTTTCTATTATTCCAAATCTTCTTCACAGCAACAACATCATCTGGATGATGAACAACAACACGATAAACTTGACCTGATCCACCAGAACCAATTAGGTTATCTATTGTCAATCTCGACAAAATGTCTGATTCAGTGAAACTCAGCTTCTGGAATGAGATGAGCTTCCATGTCAAATGCAAATCATGTTTTCTATTTTTGTAATTTCTGATGACAAAGATGGAAACAAATAAACCTACAAGCACTGCTACCACCAAACCTATGATCCAAGCAATTAATTGGTAAGAAGTTTTGCTCGACTTTTGGTGGCGGGAACTACAGCTTCTGAGGTTAAGGGATGGAGATGGTCTATTAGCACAAAGACCAGGATTATTCAAGAAGCTGTCTGCATATGCATCATTCTCAAATTCACTTGGGATGCTTCCACTCAAATGATTTGAAGACAGATTGAGGAAAGTGGGCTTCAGGTGGCCAAGTTTGGATGGAATTAGGCCAGACAACTGATTTTGTGACAAATCCAATTCATTAAGGATTCGCAAGGAACCAAGTTCTTCTGGAATTTGTCCAGATATTGCATTTCTGCTGAGATTTAGAGAAGTCAATGATTTCCATGAATGAACATCTGATGGAAGAGAGCCCGAAAGTCGATTTTGGTCAATCAAAAGAATTGTCAAATGAGAAAGATCTCGAGGAACTGTGCCACTAAAGTGGTTATTACTAGCCATGAAAACCAACAAATTCCTCCAGGAAGACATTCCTTTTGGAATTTTACCAGAAAACATGTTGTTATTCATCTCCAACCGTGAAAGATTCCATGCCAATCTCTCAGGAAGCTCGCCTGTAAAATAATTATCACTTAACATCAATATGGTTAGATTCGATGATGTCCAAAGACCACTTGGAATACTCCCAGAAAATCTATTTTTGTATATTTTGACTATTTTCAAACTGCTGCAATTTCCAAGTGACTTGGGCAACTCTCCATCGAGCTGGTTTTCATAAGCTACTACTTCCACCAACTTTCCATTGCTACACAAGTGTTCTGGCAGCTGGCCTGTAAGTTTGTTGGTTGAAACCCAAAGCAATTCCAACATAGAATACCTCCCTAGTTCTGGAGGCAAAGTACCTGAAAAGCTATTGTTAAATAACTTGAGATTTATCAGTTTTGGAAGACGACCAATGCTATCTGGGATTTTTCCAGATAGTTGATTGAGAAACAAACCCAGACCAGTCAGATTTTTGAGCTTTCCAAAATCATCTGGAATTGTCCCATTCAAATTATTTGCCGACAGATCGATGACGTCGAGGTTCAAAGCCTCGACCACCCTAGGAATCTCCCCGCTCAATTTGTTTTCGTAAAGGTAAACAAGCTTTAAATTCTTTGGCATAAACAAACTGTCAGGGATCTTCTTGGTCAAGTTATTTTCTGACAAATCCAAATGCTCTAGTGCTGTCATTTCTCCAATCGTGTTTGGTATTTCTCCGATCAAATTTGTTCTGGTCATCCGTAAATGTTTCAGCTTCTTCAACTTTCCGAACTCCGAAGGCAACGTTGACACAATTTCAGAATTAAAGGCCAATTCTAGTACCTCGAGATTGGACAGGTTTCCAATTTCTGGCGGGAAAGAACCGGTAAACGGACACTGGACAAGCTTGAGTATCCTCAATTCTGTCAACTGCCCGATAGATGCTGAGATGTTACCATTGAAGCTGTTGTCTACGAGGTAGAGCTCTCGAAGCCAAGACATGCGGTGAATGTCATCAGGAATTGCACCATAGAAGTAGTTCTGGGAGAGGTCAAGAACTTCGAGCTTCGAACAATTGTAGAGAGCTGTCGGGAACTCCGTTGAGTGGAAACTGTTGTTATAAACATTAAATGTTTTGAGGTTCTTGAGGTTGCAAACGAAGGGTGGGACTGTTCCACTGATGTTGTAATCTTTGAAAGATAATCCAATGATTGTGCCATTGGAGCAAGTGATCTCAGGCCAAGAACAATGGGAGAAGGAGTTTGTTGGAATCCAATGTCTGAGAGATTCTGGATTTTCCCAGAATTGTTTCATGTTTAATAGGATTTTTTGTTCTTGAGCTTGGGAGTTTGCATGCCTGAAAAAGAGGAAAAATGTGACGTAGAAAGAGAAATGGATCAATATTAAAGTTGTTTTCGCCATTACAGGAGGAGGTTAAGTTCCTTTGGCTCTGGCTTTCAAATGTGCTACTAAACTGATTATAAAGAAAATTTGAGAAAAAAGCTAAGGAAAAACATACCCAATGGTGGAATATTCAAACTTCAAATTAAACGTCACATCTGCAAATTTTCTAAGAGACCAATAATTGCAAGTTTAGTCCAGGGCCTTTGATGAGATGATAGGTACCCGTACCGTTGGGCTGGAATTTTCCATCCTTGTCAAGTAAATAAGAACCAAAATAGGGAATTCTTAAAAGAAAAAAAATATATATCAATTTTTTAAAACAAAATTAGTAGATTTACTTATATGTTTAGAACCAAGAGACGGTTTCCTACAAACTATCCATCCTTCCCTTGTTTTGTGTCTACTGATTTTGAAACCGATAAGAGTGTTTCGTACGTGCTTAAAATCCTTGTTTTCACCGAAAAAAATGGATTTTGTGTTATATTTATTTTGAAAGTTTTGATTTTTAAAAGAATAAATATATTTATTATTCTTTTATTATTCTATAATATGGTATTAGTTAATAAGTTAATAAATAAAATATAATAAATAATTTTTAATAATTTAATATCACATTATAAAATAATAAAAAGATAATAAAAAATAAAATAATAAGGAATCATTTTAAAATATTGTAATAAAAAATAAAATAATAAGGAGAAATTTACGGGGGTCCTATCTCCAATAAATGCATACCTCTAGAAGTTATGACTAAGTACTATATGCCACACAAGTATCTAGATCAAATTAGGCCATAGCACTAAGGTGACTAGTCAGTGGCGGAATTAGAATTCTATTTTGGGGGGCCATATTGATCTATGCAATGACGACAATGCTTGCATCCATGCTTATGTATATGTATATTTATATATTATACACTTTATTATATATTATGACGCAATTTGATTTCATATTCCTTCAATTTAGAAGAAATATTTTTTGGATTGTATACTTTTATTTTTATTTTTATTTTGAAGTTTTTAAATATTTGGTGGAATATTTTTGGATGCAAAATCATGAATTTAAAAAACTATAGAACCCCTTTTTCCATACCTTTAAGAGGACTCAAGAATTTTAAATGGGAATAGAAGAAGATTTTCATATGTTTTTAAAAGATTTTAAGAAGTTTTTAAATTTTTTAGGATCAATATTATATTTTACCAAATTTTATTTAAATAATAATAATAATAATTATGTTTTTTTTGGGAGGTTAGTGAACGTGGTTCTTGCCAATGTGTGTAGTAAAAAATCTCAACTATAATTAAATGAATATGAAGATTATTATAACGATAAAAAAAAATTATACAAAAATAATTTTACAAACTGATATGATTTTATATGATTTGTTAGATTTATTTTACAATAAAATTAATTTTATTATATCAAAAAATTACATAAAATCATATCAATTTATGAAATTATTTTTATATAATTTATTTATGATTAAAATATTTTTCAATATTTAATAGCACCCTTTTCCACCTGGCTATAACACTTCTCTTTAAAGAAATTTTGCCTCTCCACTATCTGGTTGAATTATATCTTTCAACCCTCATTTAGTCATTTTAGGAGTAGAAGTCGATAATTTCTCAATTAGACTTGGCTGCAATTAAAGTTTGGTATCACAATATATGTCTTTCCGGGGTTCCTCAATCTTTCATCCCGTTTACTGTGATCTTTGGTTTGTATCATGGTCAACGCTGACTTGCCAAGTAAATAAGAACCAAAACAGGGGATTCTTAAAGAAAAAAAATTATTTTTAAAACAAGATTAGTAGATTTACTCGTATGTTTAGAATCAAGAGGCCAGTTAGTTTCCTAAGAACTACGGTCTACCCATCTCCCCTGTGTTGTGTCATTATTGACTTTGCAACCCATGGGGGAGTAACTATTACTAACATGATTGCTACGTGCTTAAAATCCTTGTTTTCATTTAAAAAATTGATTTTGTGGTATATTTGTTGAAAAAGTTTTGATTTTTAAATATAGCAACCAAACCCCACTGGATGGAGGTAGACTTTGACTCGCTTTGGATCATGATGTTGAGTTTGTTGGTTCATGTATGGCCACTTTCTTCCACATCCACTCATGCAAGTAGCCAAGCATTCACTGAGTACATATGCGTGCTTTTTATCCGCAATCTCTTTAGTCAAGGTATCACAAAACCCCCAAAATGGGTTGGAATCAGAAAATTTAAGATATAACTATTACACTGTTGTATTTTAGAGTTTGAGATTAACACTAAAAAATGACATAGCACCAAGATTGATTAAAAAAAAATGGTCACAGATTCACAAAAGAAAACAAACAAGAAAAGATAGAACAATAATACTAAGAAATAAAGATTTAACGTGGTTCGATCCTTTCGGATCTACATCCGCAGGAGGAACTGACCAGAGATCTTTCAATCATCTTCAAAACGCAACCGAGGTCCAGGTACAAGATTGAGGTCTCAATATTGAGACCTCAACTCTCTCAACCTCTCTCAGATTTATCAAGTTTATCTCAAACCTTAGTTTTCGCCTCTCATGAGTCGCTCGAGTGCTGCAGATCGTGTTTTTCTCTTCTGCCGACTACAGTACATCATGATCTATATATATATGCCTCATTATTGAAGCAGCCCTAGATAGGTTAGGATTAATATAGTGGCCGATTGTAACATCATACAATTATAGTCATCCGAATATTTTAAAATAATACACATGATCACTTCATTGACCGTTAGATACAACGCTGATCATAATAGCTCAAATTACAATTATATCCTCTAATTACAAATTATTGACACTAAGGTCATCATACACAAAAGATAAAATACAATTAGGTATGGGAACTGCTAGGGCCACCAAGAAGATTGAATCTCCACAATTTCTATAGATATGTGTAAAATTATTTTTATATTTTGAATATTATTTTGTAAGATTACCAATATTAAGATGAAGTACATCAATAATGTATTTGCCTCTTTCCTGGTGCTAACATGATATTATAAAAAGAGTAATACTAAGTACAAATCTCAAATATACAAATTTTATATAAAGTTTTTGCAATAATGTAGGATCAAGAAAAAAAATGAGTTTTTCAATCTTTTTCATGTTTAAATTTACTTTTTTATAAAAGGCATGCACGAATTTTGTGCATTTAAAACTTATATGTATAGTTTATCTTATAAAATTATGAAGTTTGCCCTCAGTAGGAGCCCTTCAGCAAAGACTCAAGATAAGATCATCGATTCGCCATATTTAGTTTTCCTTATCTTTTAACTTGCTTTCTAAAGAATTATTCAAAATAAAATTAATTTTCTTTAACTCTAAAAAATTATCTAAATTTTTTAGCTGATTATTATCCAAATATAAAAACCAAAATAAGAATGATTCAAACAAGATATATATTCAAACAACTTCTCAGTTTTAATAGATCTATTTTTACAAATCTCGATACACAATTGATTTAAAAAGAAATTATTCAAAATTCTCTCATTTCACAATACTTATTAATATTATTTTAAAGAAATTTCTCAAATATTCTCTATTTTCTTTTTCTCAAAATAAAGCAAAACCGAACGTGACAAAACCCTTTCCAACCAATGAGAAAAATGTAATATTTTATGTATGAAAAATTGCAATAGGAGCTATGCATACAACTGTTTAATTTAGTTGAGTATTAACTATTTTCAAACTTACCTCAACTTATTTCATCTCATTATTATAATTTTTTCAAATTTTTATATAAAATATAATAAATAATTCAACTTTTTTAAATCTCAAAATACTCATAATATTAAAAAGTAATATTTTTGTGTAATTTATTTATAGTTAAAATATTTTTCAATATTTAATAACACCCTTTTCCACCTGGCTATAACACTTATCTTTAAAGAAATTTTGCCTCTCCATTATCTGGTTGAATTATATGTTTCAACACACAATTAGTCATTTTAGGAGTAGAAGTCGATAATTTTTCGGTTAGACTTGGCTGCAATTAAAGTTTGGTATCACAATATATGTCTTTCCGGGTTCCTCAATCTTTCATCCTGTTTACTATGATCTTTTGTTTGTATCATGGGCAACACTGACTTGCCAAGTAAATAAGAACCAAAACAGGGGATTCTTAAAGAAAAAAATTATTTTTAAAACAAGATTAGTAGATTTACTCGTATGTTTAGAATCAAGAGGCCAGTTAGTTTCCTAAGAACTTCGGTCTACCCATCTCCCGTGTTGTGTCATTATTGACTTTGCAACCCATAGGGGAGTAACTAACATGATTGGTACGGGCTTAAAATCCTTGTTTTCACCTAAAAAATTGATTTTTAAATATAGCAACCAAACCCCACAAGTAGAAGATGGAGGTAGACTTTGACTCGCTTTAGATCATGATGTTGAGTTTGTTGGTTCATGTATGGCCACTTTCTTCCACATCCACTCATGCAAGAAGTCAAGCATTCACTGAGTACATGTGCGTGCTTTTTATCCGCAATCTCTTTAGTCAAGGGCCAATGCTTTCCACAAAACCCCCAACATGGGTTGGAATCAGAAAAATCAAGATATGACTATTACACAAAAAGATAAAATACAAGTAGTTATGGGAACTGCTAGGGCCACCAAGAGGATTGAATCTCCACAATTTCTATAGATATGTCTAAAATTATTTTTATATTTTGAATATTATTTTGTAAGATTACTAATATTAAGATAAAGTACATCAATAGTGTATTTGCCTGTTTCCTAGTGCTACCATGACATTATAAAAAAAGTAATGCTAAAAACAAGTTTCAAATATACAAATTTTATATAAACCTTTTACAATAATGTAGGATCAAGAAAAAAAAAATTGAGTTTTTCAATCTTTTTCATGTTTAAATTTACTTTTTTTTATAAAAGGCTTGCACAAATTTTGTATATTTAAAATTTATATGTATCGTTTATCTTATAAAAATATGACGTTTGTCCTCGGTAGGAGCCCATCGGCAAAGACTCAAGATAAGATCGTTGATTTGCCATATTTAATTTTCTTTATTTTTTAAGTTTCTTTCTACATGATTATTCAAAATAAATTTAATTTTCTTTAACTCAGATAAAAAATTTATTATCCAAATATAAAAACCAAAATAAGAATTATTCAAACAAGATATATATCCAAACAACTTCTCAGTTTTAATAGATCTGTTTTTACAAATCTCAATACAAAATTGATTTGAAAAGAAATTATTCAAAATTCTTTCTCATTTCACAATACTTATAAATATTATATTTTAAAAAATTTCTCAAAATTTCTCTATTTTTCTTTTTCTCAAAATAAAGCAAAACCGAACGTGACAAAACCCTTCCCAACCAATGAGAAAAATGTAGTATTTATGTATGAAAAATCGCAGAAGCTATGCATACAACTGCTTAATCTAGTTGAGTATTAACCACCTAATCTATAGGTGATTTTCAAACTTATCTCAACTTATTTCATCTCATTATTATAACTTTCTCAAATTTTTATACAAAATAAAATAAACAATTCAACTTTTTTAAATATCAAAATATTCGTAATATTAAAAAGTAATATTCTAATAATATTTTATTCAACTCAATTCGACATTCACACATAGCCTTATTCTCAAACATGGCTTAAGCAATCGCAAGAAAGAAACAGCTCCTAACAAGTTAACAATCATGGCCTAAAGCAAGAAAGAATGGCAAACAAACATTCATATCAAATTTAGACATATTTTGCTGATTTGATTTGGCTCGACTCGACTCGACTCGACTCAAATTAACCTAATCTTTAGATAGGATGCTAGCAAAGCAATTAGGAACATACTTGGGTGCATTTGCCTTGGGGTGCACCTTACCTCACCTTGGGTTCTATCCCTATTTTATCTTAAATTTTTAAAATCGTCTCAAACATGAATTATAACAAACAATAAAAAAGTCATTTAGTCTCTATTTTATTTATAAAAAATTTTAAACTCATATCAATAATTCCTTATATAAATAGTAACAAGTAGTAAAAAGCACACATTTCAATTGTCAAACAGTTAAATAGGACACTCTTATTCATCAAATCTCAAAAAATTAAAACTATATCATTTTAACCCACTATCTAAACATATATTTTTTTTTACAAATTATTTTATCTAAAAAAAATCTCATTACCATTCAAAAAATATATTATCTCATCTCATCTTATTTCTAAATATAATTCAAATTAAAAAAAATTCAAACTAATAGTTACAAAATTTTCAAACTTTCAAATAAAAAATAAAAAGTATTTTTTTTTTCAAATCTTCAAACAAAATTAATAGTATAAAATTATATTCTTACAATATTTTAAATTTCTAATAATTTTTATTCAACTTTTTCTCCTTCTCTTTTCACAAAATTCAGAAAATACTCAAATTAAATTATCTTATTACTATTCACAAACTATCTTACTATTATTCACAAAATTCTCATTTAATTTCACTCTCCAAACTTAATTACTATTTACAAATTTTTCATATAAACTCAAGCAATAAATGGAATCAAAGTGTTTGATATCGCGTAACAGTGAAATGAAAGAGTTGGAATCTTAGACCGAAAGATTTTGTTAAAATCCTTCAACTTAAATGTTAGCGTGGAGGATACACCATCCATTATGCTCTCGCGGTATAATTTAACTCGTAGGATTCAAATTTCTAAATTCTTTCTAAAAATGAAATTCTATCATATTAGGAGTATGGAATATGTCATTCACATGGACTTGCAAATAAAAATTTTATGTTTGTTCAAAAGCTTGTTCTAACTAATTTGTTTCTACTCACATACTTGGTCTAGTCACACTACTTGCCTTTCTTTTAATAATCTTTAATTATTTATAAAATCTTTGGTACCTTAGCTACAAGTTCCTAAAAGAATGGTTAGATAACATAACAGGCCACCTAACGCTCAAGGTGGCCCGATCTCATCTGGCCATCCCATTCAACCACTACAGTGATGGCCTAATCTGGGCCAACCCTGTAGTGGCCTACCTGGCCATCATGGATAGCCAAATCAGGCCAACCCCATTATAGCCCAATTTGTGCTTCATTTTTTTTTTTTGGAAAATATTAAAACAACAAACAAATCCCCACAATACATATCACATTTTTATTTGGTCTCTCTCTTTCTCTCTCTCCCCCCCCCCCCCCCCCTTCTCTCTCCCGACAGTTTTTTTTCCCCCTCTCAACCCATGGTCTTGTGACTTGTCCAGGTACTTCTTCCCTCTCTCTCTCAAGTTTTCCAGTTCCATTTCTAGTTTGCTGTTTCGTCCAGGTACCTCTCACTTTTCCACTTCCATATCCACAAAAAGCTTTGAAGAAGACGAAATGATATTTTGAATGGTTAGTCAAATATTAATCTAAGAATTTTAATTTCTTGTCATTTCTTGAACTAATTTCGACAACCCAACAAAAAGAACGAATTAAGAAAATGAATCGTTTCTTCAAAAGATAGGCTTTGGCTTTTGGGAAAATTAAAGAACATGGCCGTCTGTATAATAGTCAGTCACATGTTCTCTATCTTGCACGATTTCCTCTTGAATGGTTTTTGGAGTTTTTTCTTTGGGTTTTCTATTGTGAAAAACTCTTAGGTACAACTCAAATCCCTCATTGCTTCTAAAATTTCACCCCAGAACGATGAGATCGAGAAGGCAACGTTTCCCCACAAAATCGAAGACCCACATGAAACCGAAGACCCACGGTAGAGTTTTATGGTTTTCAACATCTAAAAACAGCTCTAATGGTAGGTTTAAAAGAAAAGAAAAAACCTGCTGCCACATTCAATTTCGTTTAAGAAGGAAACTTCATTTTCTCACAAACAGGAAAAGGGGATAACAAAACAACAACTTCCAAATAATGGAATTGGAAAAGAGAGAGGGGTACCTGCACTCTTTTCTGTAAATAATAGCAATTAGAATGCTAAATCGGAAAAGAGATGGGTTGAACGCAGATGAGCGCAAGTAAAACATTGTTACAGCGAATGAAATGAACGCAAAGGAGGGAGGTGACTGTTCACGTTCCCTAAAAAATTTTGTGGGATTCCTTTGTAAAATTTTTGTGTCTTTAGCAGCTCTCTTTATTTAAGCCACTAAAGATAATGCAAACAATCTGCTTTTACATGTTATATCCTCCTGGCATATCAAACTAGCAAGAAACCCTGAACATTTCTTATAGAATATAACAAAGAAATTTGACATCCAGCATTTAAGTAAAAATGAACAAACTCAAAAAGTCAGTGAATCAGATAGAAGACAAATGAAGAACAAACTTACAAAGACAGTGAATCTGTGCCGCTCTAGAATCATATCTGAACATTTGATCTACGAGAGATTATATACACCTACTCCCATACGATAAAGTGACGATAACCCTTCTCAAATCTCAACACATGCAACACAATTTACACAGAAATTTGTACACCAACTAATTTAACATATATAGGAATTTGACAACTTGCGTAAACTAAAATTGCATCCCAGTTTGGCACAAGAGAGCAGAATTATAGCTACAAACACAAAGCGCAGTAAGAATATCACTACGTCCATTTGATAATGAGCAACAATTTATATTCTGCATTGCACCCAAAAGATAAAAAAATAGGTGTACCATTTCTAAAAGATGAGAGAGCCGCCAGTGGTTGAAAGAAAAGCATTACTAAGCCGCTCCAGATAAGCCTTAATGACAGATAGAGCAGCTCAGCCAGAACCAACTCTGGCAAAGCCAGATCCATGTTCTGACACTCCAAGCAAATCCCCAAGCCCTTCACGAAGAATCCCCACTCTAATAGTCCATCTTCAAAACCCTACTTCTGTGTAAATCCAGCGACTTGGACGCTGCTACACTGGTTCATATCATGTCCAGTAACAGAGCCAGGTTGAGCGCCACCTAATGAGCATACACCATACACATCCCCTCCACCAACCACACCATGGTAGAAATCATTGCAATCTAGCTCGTTAAAAGTAGTGCATAGCTGGAGTATTCTTCCCAAAAAAAAATGACATCATTTAATCATATAAAGTGAAAAAGAACATACTGAATTGTGGTGGAAGAATGACAAGGGAATTGCAATGAAGAAAAGGATATCCAATTAACAAACAAATGTAAAATGTCAATACATACAAAATCAAAAACAATAAGCTCAATGTTGATGTGTAATACATATCAAGAAAGTAGGATGGAAGTGAGATGATGGTGTAGCATTTTCCAAATGATTATAAACTTAACAAACAGATATTATTAACAAGCAACATCAAAGTAAATAACAATCAAAGCATTCACAACTTGGTTACTCCACATAAATGTTGCACCGAAGGTCCAAGATACAGCAATGCGAATAGACCAATACGAAATTACACTATCAAAGTTACCCAAAAGATGCAGCCTTTTCTGCCAAGTATAATCTAGAATTCAAGAACCACTAATATTGACACGACAGCCAATTTCATAGCCCCATTCAAAATCCAAAATACAACATTGAAAGAAGCATTAATTTTGATAATTACCAATTTGGAAGAAGCATTATTTTACAGTGCCTTTATCTTACCATAAAATAAGAACAATTATATCACAAAACTCGGGTCCGACACAATTCCTAACACAAACCCCCAAATTCTCTTGTTCTAAAATGATCGTTAAAAGAAAAAATGAACTACTTTCGATCGAAGACCTTTCTTTGCCTCAAATTTTTTCTTTTTTAATGTTTTCACTTGTACTCAAAATTCGGCACCGGTGGTGCATCGAAACTCTCCAAGATCTTCGTCTCGCTTCCGCTACTCGTTGCCGCTGAGTCTTTCTTCTTTTCTCCGCCGAACCAACCTCCGAGCCAACCTGAACTCGAATCCGAAGAAGATCCACTTGCGGACGCCGGCTCTAACGGGGGCTGTACCTGGGGAAGTCCCGGTGACTGGCCCATGAATCCAGGAAGAGCGGGCATATTAGGTGGGGGCTCATCGATGATCATGGGCATCTGTTGTTGTGCACTGAACAGCCGGTTCAGCATGATCCCAGCTCCTTCGATGAGAGCCAAGAGGACACCACCGAAAGCCGCCGACCGAGCTGAGGCGGTGAGCCCCTGGCGCATGGAGAGGAAGCCACCGGTGGCTGCGCCGGCCACTATGGAGTTCCAGGGGTCCTCCTTCTGGCGGACGTAGACCATGGTGCAGTCAAAGGTGGAGAAGAGACCGCCCCAAACGGCGAAGCTGCCTCCGACGCGGGGTGCGTTGAGACGCACGGCCTGGGAGCCACCGACGAATCTCGCCCCGGTGGGAGAGTTGTAGATGCCTTTAAGGAAGTGGAAGGCGGAGCCACCCACGGCTCCCATGGCGAAAGCGCCGCCTACGTCGTCGAGGATGCGGTCCGGGCACGGCTCCCTAGACGTCTCCGGCGTCCCCATGAAGTCGAAGTTTCTTTAGGGTTTCTTCTGGTGAGTTTTGAGAGACGGTAAATGTACGTACTATATATGCGTGTTGTATTTTTAAACTGCATGTCGTTTTATCAATACAAACGTCGTGTCGTTTACCGTGCTGTCCCCGGCCTGAAACGCCGACTCGAATCCAAAACAAACCAAATAGAGATAAACCCTCACTTCTCGGGAAAAAAAACCCTCGCTCGATAGAAAGCGATACATGAATGGAATGCGGATAAGGAACTCACTGCTGTTTCAACCTAAAAGTATTCTTGTTCATTAGATTTATAATAGTAGGTTTTATTTTTTGGTCCAGGTTTTTTTTCTTCTTTATCCTACTTCGGTTAATAGCAAGCTTTTACTCTCAAGTTTGATTGTATTTTCTGCAGTGTTTGCAATGTATGCCAGTTTGACAAAAATTCAAGCATTTCCCTTGGCTTTAAGGATTTATTCACAACCCAGATGCTCCAAATTACTCCACTCCGCAAAGCAGCAATCTTTACCCAACTGGTCTTGTCCAAAACCCCATTTGAACTCCGGTAAAGTCCTAACCCTTGAAAATTGCCATTTCATGGAACCCATTAATTTCTCAAAATGTTCTCAGAGCTTGAAAATGGGCAATATATCAAAATCCAGAAGCGTTGCGAGTCGGTTCCGGCATAAAAGTGTCATACAGTATTGCCTTCCGACTAGAGCTTCAAGTTCGTATGCTCGAAGAAGCGGAGAAAAGAACTCTGCAGGAAGAACTGGAAAAGCTCTTCCTTGGTTAGCTTCAAATAGAGATAAAGAAGCAAAAGCGTTGGAGAAAGGAACATCTTCAAAGACAAGTCGTACTTCTTGGGAGGAATCCGCGAAGAGGTTGGAGAAAGAGGGCAGTAGGTCTTTGAGGGAGGAATTGGCAAAAAAATTGGAGGAAGCAACAACAATAGAAAATGTCGGTTCATCTTGGAAGGTGGCAGCGGACAATTTTGTGAGGAAAAGTGATCAGTTGGCCGAAGGGAGTGATGAAGTTAGGAATAGAATAGACGTTGCAGAGGATCGCCAAAGTGATTTTGATCACAGACATGGAGATTTTGAGGAAGATGAAGAAGTAGAAGATGAAGAAGCAGAATTAGGGGTTGTTGATGATCCGAGATGGGATAAGATTAGGCATAGGTCCAAGCATATGGTTGATGTAAATGCTGGACCTGAGAAACCTGAGGTAAACAGGTGGAATAAACAGGAAAATTGGGGTAGAAAGACATGGAAAGAGGCTACCGAATCAGCAGTTCCTAAAATGGTTGGCGAAGGGATCTATGGGGTTGGTCCAGTTTTGGCTGCTTTATCAGCTCAAAGAAGAGAATTTTATGCGTTGTACCTCCAAGAAGGGTTGGATTTAAGTAATAATAATCGGAAGAAGAAGGACAAAAGGGGGTTTGAGAAAGTTTTGAGGATGGCTGAAAAAATTGGGCTAAGCATAAAGGAAGCATCAAAGCATAATCTCAATATGGTGGCTGATAACCGCCCCCATCAGGGTCTCGTGCTAGATGCTTCTCCATTGGAGATGGTAAAAATAAAGGAATTGGACCCTGTTTCTGTTGAGGAAGATAAAGGTTCTCTTTGGATTGCTTTGGATGAGGTTACAGATCCTCAGAATTTGGGGGCAATCATTAGGTCAGCTTACTTCTTTGGAGCTTCAGGAGTGGTTTTATGTGCCAAGAATTCAGCCCCGTTGAGTGGTGTTGTGAGCAAAGCAAGTGCAGGCGCACTTGAATTAATGGAGCTTAGGTATTGTAAGAATATGATGCAGTTCCTAGTAACCTCAGCTGAAAATGGTTGGCGAGTTCTTGGAGGTTCAGTTTCTCCAAGAGCTGTTCCCTTGGATGAGATTTTGCCTGGTGCACCAACGATTCTTGTTTTGGGCAGTGAGGGTACTGGATTGAGGCCTTTGGTGGAGAGATCATGTACTCAGTTGATTAGGATCCCTGGTAGTATTTCTGTGGATGTATCTACAAGTGGAGTTAATGATTTGGAAACTGCAGAAACAGTGTCTGGGTGCTCAGGTGAAGAGTTCAGGTCCTTTTTGGCTGTGGAGAGCTTAAATGTTAGTGTAGCAGCAGGTGTCCTTCTTCATCACTTAATTGGAAACAATTACAAAAACGAGCGTCTCATCAGAGAGAAGTTGACTGATGCTCTTGACTGAGGTCCTGTGGCAGATGCATTGAATTTATTGCATGAGTTTATTTATTCAAGCTCATTATAATTATCTTATCGTTTTCTTTTGAACTTATAGTGTTTGCATTATAAAATTAGTCAACATCTGAAGGGTTTTATGCAGAGTTGTTAGTGAATTTGCAACTTTGAATGCCCCTCTGATTTCTTGATTGGAAACATTTGCCTTTGGAGTTGTTACTCTGGCCATAAGCAACATGGTGCCCTTGGATGAGATCCTATGTCCTTGAAATCAAATGTCTCCAGGGTTTTCATGATGTTTGCAGATTATAAATGTTCCTTTCACATCTCTCCAGTGAATAACTAACCTTTGGCACGTGCTATTATCCTTCACAGTCAAACTGCTGGCAAACTACTCTATGCTAACTTTTTGCATTTTGAAGCAAGCATTGCCTTGGGTCTCTCATCGCCATTAAAAACTATGTTTAACTTGAACTTATGTGCTTGTTATTTTTCCTGTTTTTGTGCATAAATTAACTGTTTGTTCCTTATGACCTTGAAATTAATGCAAGGTTTTCTGATGCTAATCGTGCAAAAATTTGCATTACTATGATGAAGCTTGGTCTGCCTCAAGTTGATTCTCAAAAGTACGCAATACTTGTTTGCAAATATAGCCAGATATTGCCCTATGCTTTTATTTTATTTTATTTTACATATGAAATATGAGAAGATGCAGCTTTGACATGTTATCAAGCACTGATTGCCTATTGTTCCTTGTAAGAATGCAATACCAAAACTTAGAGAGCTTTATCCTTTCACTGATTCAGGAAATTGTTTATTCTTCTAGTATCTTCTGGTAATTTCCAACATGGTGTGCTATAAGCATGATTTATTGCTACACGAAACATAATGTAGTTCTAGTTTTGGAAGCTAAACAAGCCCAACCTTGCTTAGCAAGATTGTTAGAAAGGTGTGTGGGTTTGGGGTTGCTCTTTTCGAATGGGCAAAAGAAGCCCAATCTGACCTGTAGCAGTCGTCATAGATTCTTAGCACTTGTTTAGTTTGTCTTTATTTATTTATTTATCTGTCTGATCTTTTTGTTCCCCTTTCTTTGTATCATTGATTTAGTTGATATTGAGTCTTCTGTCACCGATTCTTCATGAAAAAGATAGTTGACCTCCTAGCTGAACCTCAATGAAACCCTCATGACCACTGGAATAAGGATTATTTTCATTGTGCCTTGAGGACAGACTTGAATAAAGTATACAATCTGGTGAGATGAAAATTCTTGAGCTCGATGGGTTTCTCCGAGCAGGCAATACAATGGATTAAGGAATGTGTTTGGAGAGTAAAGTTCTCTGTAAACACTAAGGAGGGCTAGTTGTGTACTTTCTGGGAAAAAATATTTCAATCTTTTGTGGGGGTGATATCAAATCCATATTCTTGATAGATTAATAATTTTCTAGCTCGGGGTAGGGCTCTGACCCCTTAGTATGGAAAGACGGTATCGTTATGTGTGAGGTTGCAGAAAATGCCAAGGGTCAAGTCTTAGTATTATGTTGGGGTTCAAATTGGATTGATTCCCTATGAGATAATTAGGAATGTCGTTGATTTCTTCTCGTTTGCTCTAGTGTGCCGTTGAATATTCGAGTAAAAGATTGGCTAGAGTTAGAAGATGAACTTGTAGGATTTTTCCCTTGGCAGGCAAGTTTCAACTTATGTCTCAATCTTATGATGTGAGATTCCTGAGTCTTACAGTGTATTAATAACCATTTTTCTCACTCGTCCCGCCACTCCGCAAGAATGGAGTAAGGGACATCCTCTTCGATCTCCAAAACATAAAGCCAAAAACCAAACTCAAAGTAGATTTCAGGCTTATAATAAGTTAAGGTAAATCCATCCATGTTATGATCTGATTGTCGGAGTTAAGACTATACCTCAAGATTTCGGGGAGGAAGAGAACTCCAAACTAAACACTATCATTGAGTGTACAAATTTGAAGTGGCCATTTAGCCCTACTCCTATTTGGAAGGATATTAGAAACAACATCCCTGATCACCAAATGTAAGGCCAAGAAGTTATTATGGTTGTCTCCTAGTGGTGGTGTTTTCACGGGGGACTTGTCTCATGGTATAATTAGGCATGGTTCAAAGGGACGCGTCCCTCCATATTCCTTATATTGTGGCTAGAAGTTGAATAAAGGTTAAGCATTATGAATAGCATATGTTTTCAAGGTCTTGCCCAAGCTGAGAGATTTCTCTATTGGCGGTCGTGACCATCCTAGTATTTTCTTGAACTTTCTCTGCCTGAATGGGTAAGTACTATTTGCCACAAAAAGGGGAACGGACTCTCAAATGTCTCGACAAAAATTATGTTGGCAGACTCTATGTGCTCTTTACAGAGAGAAACTAACTTCTTGGGAGCATTCTCATTGTGAACGAGATTCCGAGCTGCCTTAAAATTAAGATTTTGTTCACTTGGGGATGTTCATAAATAGATAAGAGGACTTAAAAAGGATATCAGATTATGTGCTTGCTTGGTTCATTTTGGTTGCAAAATGTTTATAAATGTGATCTCGACTTAATTGGGTTAAAAGAGACTTTGAGACGAACTACTCCATCATATCTTTTTAAATTTCCACAGAAAGCCCATGACATTTAGATCATGGGCTACACAATAAAAAGGCAGCTCTATCCTTTGGGTCAGATTTGATCTCAGGTTTCATGTTGGTGAGTCGGAGACTCTCTCTCTCTCTCTCTCTCTCTCTCTCTCCAAAAAATGACATATTCTCAAATATATTCAGAATATTTTACTATTATTTTTTATTACTAGTAATTACTTTTTACTATTATTTAATATTCTATTATTTATTTTTTTTTTATAATTATTTGCAACTCTTCTCAACACTTTTTACTATTCAAACGTTAGTCATGGAGGTGGACGGATGGACGTGAAGGTCTCCCCCCCTTCTTATATATGGGGGTGGCTTGTGGTCATTCTGCTGCCACGGTTGGAGGGGAGGGAACCCACTATCTATTAATGGGGAGGAAAATTGATGTCAACATCTTTAATCTTAAATGTAAATGGAGGGGATTAATTTTAAATTTAATATGGAGATTATTAATTTATAATTAAGGAAAATCATATGGATTGATGAAAGGATTTTCTTTTTCTTGGCTAGTGTATAATTCTAAAGAGTGATATAAATAATATACTATTAAATAAAATAACCCTTTTATTGATTGATAGTGAAATTTAGAACTTCAAAAGTACAGAAAATAAAGAATCATTCTATTCTCATTTCTATACATTATATATATATATATATATATATATATATTTATGTTTTTCTCTAATCAAATGAGTGGTTTATAGATTGAAGAATTTAATTAATTTAAAGAGAATAAAATTTATAAAAAATAAATTAAGTGTTGATAACAAAATTCGTGAATTGAAAAGAAATATGAAGATTAAAATTTTATTTGTATTCAAAATTTATCTCAATTCATTTTTATTTTATTATTATATTTTTATAATTTTTTATGTAAAATATAAATTCTTATATATTTCTTTAAAATTTTAATATATATTTTTTAAATTTAAAATAATAATAATATTAAAAAATTAATTAAATTTACCACAATTTATTTTGTTTTTGAATTCAAACTAATCTTAGGAGTGATCTTTTTGAGTTGACAAATGATTGAAGTGCCACCCAAACCCAAAAGAAAATCAAAGAAAAGGTGCCCCCACTTTTTGTAGGACTGGGCTCCCATCATTTTCTTCTTCCACATCTTCACAACTGAGATGAAATTTGAGTTATAAAGGTGTGACATGTGGAGGAGTCCTTAATTATGAATCTTTGTGAGTCAGACACAGCGTGTCCTAGCAGATGAGATCCACGTTACTCACAAGTTTATCTTCAGTTTAAATTTAGAGATGAAATAAATTAAAATAAGTTAAATTTTTAATATTATTATTATTATTATAAAATTTAAAAAATATATACTAAAATTTAAAAAAATTTATATAAAAATTTATATTTTACATAAAAAATTTTAAAAATATAATAATAAAATAGAAATAAATTTAAAATCCAAATCAGACCTGTGACCCCACTTTACCTATTTGTTTTGAACAAGAACGTGGTTCATTAATAATGTTCATCCTCCTTTTTCCCTCCCTTCGATGAATTTGGTATTATTTGTCGTCAGCTGTTAATTAGTACCATAATTCATGGCATAATTACACGGTGCTTGATTACAGAGTGTCTCGATTTTAAATAATTCAATCAAAAAACTTATCCCAATTCGATGATTTTAATTAATAGTGTGGCCGATGCGAAATTTTAAACTCATATCCAATTAATATATATATATAAATATATATATATTATATACAATGAATAGGGGTTTTAAATCCAAATTTTTTTATTTGGAGAACTAAATCATATATTGTCAGATTATCAAATATTTGATGAGATATCCGATTTATATATTTTATAGGATAAGTTGGCCAACTCTTTTATAAGAATTACATACAAATCCGTCGACCTGACAACTTAATTACAAATATATAATTTATTTATTTTTTCTTATTTTGTAGATATGCCAGGTTGTTTAGTGTTGGACATGCATGCTATTGCTAGCCTAAGAAAATCTAGATGGAAACAAACAAAAAAGTATCCCTCATGCACACATGATGTATGTATAAATCTCAATCAGAATAAAAGGTATAAACCTTTCGCATCACAACAGTGGCAATCTCCATCACTCCAGCAACTATGGTCCCCAACTAAGTTCCTTAATTTCATTGGCTTAACTAAGTTGATGGTAAATAATTACCTCCTAAGCTTAAGCAGGCAAATATATAAATTGAAGAGACTATAAATAAAAGAGAATTTAATTTAAATATTCTAGAGTCTTAAATCTCGTTTTGTCAAATCTAATAGTCTAATAATTTTCAGAAGAGTTACGTAGTAACTAGTAATAGAAGGAAGAAGATCTTCTATTAGTTTTGCATATTATAAAACAATTGTTTATTTATAGCCAATTATTTATTGTCAAAATAATATATTTTTTTTTTTATCAAAATGAGCACTTTTTATAACAAATAATCATCTTTACCACAAATAATTCATCATAAATATCTCAATCATTTTTTACAATTTGAAAAGAGATACAAAATTCATAGATTTCATAATACTAAATGATGCCTGTAATAAAGTTTTCTTTAAATAATAAGTTGCAAAATATATAAAAGAGAAAATATTTATACAATCGTGAATTGAGTAATTGTCACATAATTATTTTGAAAAAAGTGAATAAAATATAAGATTTACATCAAAAATTAATTTTTTAATAATAAATTTCACTCTTTTTTAAAATAATTATGTAATATTTACATATCTCACGATTATATGTAAATATACTCTATATACAAACAATATATATGAGCTAGCACTTCAAACGGAAAGAAAGGTATGATATAGTGAAGAAGACTGTGGTCCAGAAAAATGCTGGAAATGGATGGAATGGAGTGTGGACCTCATCATGTTGTGGCAAAGCATCTCCAGATGACATGAAGGTTCTTGAAACAAAGCTGAGCTGTCAAAGCCATGTGAGTGACGTGGTATATTTGTGCGTGCATGCATGATTATAATTCCAACTCCAAACTGCCTGCCAGCTTGCGAGATAGCATCTTAAGCTAACCAAGTCATTGACAGCCCATTGCTTGTAATGGAACTTGCTTTCCAAGTCATCATGTCTTTTCTTATTTAATTATTTGAGATATAACTCCTTATTTTATCTCAAGTATTGCCCGGTTAATTTTAGTTTGAAAGTTTGAAATTCAAATCTCCTAGCTATTTTAAGAAAAATATTTTAATTATAAAATAATTACATAAAAATAATCTTATTAATTGATATGATTTGATGTGATTTATCAAATTATAAAATTATTTTTCTTATAAATTAGATCTAATGAATAAGTTCATAAAACCAAATTAATTTGTGAGGCAAATTTTGTGTAATTTTTTTTGTATATATAACAATCATCTTTTCTTTATTATAAGAAAATTATTAATTTGTAGTCAATTAATTCTAATAAAATAATTATTTATAATAAAAATTAGTCGTAAATAATATTTTTGTCACAATTAATTAATCACAAAAACTTATTTTTTTTTTGTAATATGTTTTGTATACACTATAGTTATAAATTTATAATGTAAATAATAGGTATTGTAATGAGTTGTGTTATATTGTGCCAATATGAATCCATTGCCATCAACTATTAAATTGACGTTTCTTTATAAATTGACTGACTAATAAAAACACGTCAACACAATAAGATATAAATGAATTGAAAATGTAGTAAATGACATTTTTACCTAGAGACATAAGTTACCAAGAGAGGTGCCAACCCAACATGCCAACTATTTGAACCTTCGATTTTTACGTCTTGGGACTTTCGTGGCAAATGGCAGTTTTCTTATTTCACAGACTCATGAACAATGAAATGAATTGGACTAGTAGTTCAATTAAAGCACATGGAATCCCATGTGGGGGGTGCCACCCAACTTATCAGGGTGGGTATCAACCCTAGCTTATATCTTAATTTCTGGTTATAATAAAGAAAATTAAAAAGAGAAAAAGGAAGAATAGAAGATCCAAGTGAGAAGAAGAAGAAGAAGAAGAGAAATTAAAAGAGGGTGGAAGAAAATGAGAAATAGAGAAAATATAAGGGCATTGACAATAGTCTAACTATTGCCATATGCAAGTTCAAAATATGGCTAGATGTGAAGAAATATTCACACATTGGACTGGTCATAAGTTGAAGACTTCAACTTACAGTAAAAACACATCCCTGACCAATTTAGCGAGCTCCAATTCATCTTTCAAGTTTGTATTTTATTGTGTCTATTATTAGTAGAAGACACATGAGCTCCCGGCCCTTTTCGTTCCCAGGATATGTTCTCTCTCCTCAAATAGCTGCGTTGCTCTTCACCCAACGTTTTGTTGCCTCATTCTTTTTCAACCCGCATTCTTCTTTGATCTTCTCTCACTCTTCTCTCCCTTGTTCTTCTTGGCCTCTTTTCTCCCCTTTCTTTTTGTACGCAAATAAGAACAACTCAGACCCATAGACTCTTTATCGACTAAGACCCAAACCTAATGAAACCGAACTATTGACTCAGACCCAACAAAATCGGCATGGGAATCGACATGAGAATCGACATAGGAATTGGCATCCATGTGGAGAGAGAGAGAGAAAGAGAGAGAGAGAGAGAGAGAGAGAGAGAGAAGAGCCAATGGAATCCATCATGTGAAGGGTCAAGTCGCAAGTACTACTCTTCTTTTTTTTTTTTAGGTTTTTTTTTTTTAGCAGATTTGGATTGAGAATTAATCTCCGATCATCTCAATTTCATCATTATATTTTTTTAAATTTTTTCACAAAATATAATAAATAATTTAAAATTTATAAATTTTAATTCAACTTCTTCAAATTTTAAAATAATAATATTATTAAAAAATAATATTCTATTTAATTTTTAAAATTCATCTCATCTTTTAATCCAAATAAAAATTTCGAATGAAAAACAAAGAATTGTTTTCCTCCCATCTGTTATACCACTTGGGATTATATGGAAGTTAATCAATATATAAGCAAGCAAAATTACTTCAGTTATCAGTAATTAATCCATAGAAGACCAAAGTAGCAACCAAAATTAGGTCGAAGAAAAAATAATTGGAAAATAATAATTTGAAGTTAAATTAAATTATTAATTAATATATTATGTGTATTTACAAAATATTAAAAAAATTATCCAATATTATTAAAATATATAATATTATTTTATTATTTAGACTTTAAGATAACTAGTCTAATATAAACTCATCTAACCATAAATTGATACAGTGACCAAAATGTGGGATTCTACCTAAATTTTAGACTTTACAATAGGCAGGACATTGCCAATATTATGAGGGAAGACAAAGAAATGAGGTAATTACGATTTTGAGGGTTAAAATGGTCCATTTAGGACAAAAATTATAAGACCCAATTTAAATAGTAAAAGTATTTCATTCATTTTATTATTATAATTTCTCAAATTCTTATAAAAAAATATAATAAACAATTTAATTTTTCTAAATTCTCAAACAATAATAATATTTAAAAATAATATTTAAAAATATTTTATTTAATTCTTAACTTTTATCTCAATTTATTAATCAAATAACACCTAAGATTCCATTTAGTTTCACATATTGTCTCAATCAATTTTATTTCATTTAACGTCTAAGAGCATTCTCTTAGGATTAATTAAAGCCAAATTCAATAAAAATTTAGACATTAAAGCTTAATTTATATCCATATTAGATTCTTTAAAGACTAAATATTTTTATTTTAATAAATAGTAAACTCAAATAAATGGTCAAATATGACCGGTTGTCAAACTTTCAAAATCTTTATTTTATTCCTTTCTCTTTCTTACTTTTTTTTTTAATTTCTCTCTCATGCCCACTGGTGTTATGACCAATTATCTAATGCTTTGTTACTTTCTTTGTTGCGTTGGGTTCAGATGTTTTCTGTCTTTTCTAATTGAACTTCATATTTGTTTTGTTTTTATTTAAAGATATGCACCGAAGTCCTTTACTATTTTGCTGAGTAGTATAACAACATTTTTTTCAGAAAGAAAAAAATAGTTAGATAATGAATAAATAAAAATAATTTTTCTTTAAATATTGATTAATAATTTAATTTAAATATGATATAATTATTAATTATTTTTTAAACTCATAATATAATTAAAATATAATCATTAATAGATAGAATAGTCAAATATAATAAAATTAATTAATTTAGTAATTGCAAATGATTAAAATAATTCATTATTCATTATTCATTAATTATTCATTATTCATTAATTATTATATATCTTTATAAATAGATAATCTAATGCAGAGATTTAATATGAATAACCAAAGTCCGAAATTAATTATATTATGTTATTATTAATTTTTGAAAAAATATGTGAAATGAATGATCAAAAGTCAAAATAAGAATTAGATTTGCTAAAAATACCCTTTAGATATGAGCAATCCAACGATAATGCTCTAAATACCATTTAAATAAAAACACTTGTCAATTTCAAATATTTAAATCTTCAGTTTTTTTTTTTAACAATTTTTTCAAACTTTCGAATAAAACATAAAAATTAATTCAATTTTTTTAAATCTTAAAATAAAAATTATATTCTAATATTTTATAATTTTTCTCTTTCTTTTTTATAAAACTCTATAAAACATTTTAACTCAAACATTTTTTTTTATATAGAATAACTCAAATTATTTTATTATTATTTATAAAGTCTCTCATTATTATGTACAAATTCTTTACCCCATCTCACCTCAACCGACGTAAATAACCAAATGAGACAAGTTATTCGTAAGGGCTAATGTAAAACTAGTGGATCTTAAAACAGGCGGGCAGGTAACAGATAAATTGGTATGATCGTTATATTATTTCAAGATCTATAGATCACATTATTTTGTATAAATAATATTTGATGCAAGATTTTAGAATATAAGATTCCCATGACCTTTGGTACTCATCATTTTTATACACTAAATATATTTTTTCTGTTTTCTTTTATTTATTTCTAAATTAATTAAATTATTTTATTCATTATTAATGTACCGCATATTAGGCAAGAAAAAAATAAATATTTATATATAGTGCGTAATTTGAAGATGTTGAATAAAATCTTTTTTTTTTCTTTTTGCTCTTTGAATTTGGACTGAAAAATCAGAACATGACATTTTTACGTAATTTAGAAGAAAATAAATTCAATTAATTAATTTAATCATATAATTTAATTAAAAATAAATATAATTCTATAAAAATTGAGACTTTTTTTTACGCTTTCAATTAATTTTTATAAAATTAACTTTATTTTTAATTAGATTACATAATTATTTTTAGATTATACTATAAATCATATTTTTAAAAGTTTTAATTCAAATTTAAATAGTAAAAAAAAAAAACTTAATAGCGAAGGTATAATTATTTTTTGTTATGATAATAAGATGACTTAAAACTTAAGTCATGTCAAATTGTCAATAGAAAGCCATTGACAGCGTTTCGCATAGAATCGTCAGATTGGGGAATCGATTGAAGCATCTAGTCAACCTTGTTTTAGGTACGTTGATTCCATTGGAGATTTGCTTGTCATTCTTTGCTACGTAACATGTCACGTAAACCATTTTAGGATTTATCAATTAATGGGTGCAAATGGTCTTTAAAATATATGAGAATTAAATAAAATAATATGGAATCCAATCATACTCCACGGATCCACGTCAGCCATAATCTTTAAAAGTTGATTTCATACCTAATTTTAATTCTATTTGTATTTAAAATTCATTTTAATTTATCTTTATTTTATTTTTATATTTTTATAAAATTTTTTATATAAAATAGAAATTTTTATATACTATTTTTAAATCTTAATATATATTTTTAAAATTCTAATATATATTTTCTAAATCTTAAAATAATAATAATATTAAAAAATAAAATAAATTCATCTCAACTCATCTTATTTTTAAATTAAAACAAAGTATTTTGTTCTGCAAATTTGGTATTGCTCCCAATGTCTAACCCTGGTTTCTTCCCAAGTTGGACAAATATTTTATGATAATCATTTATAAATCAATTTAATATTTTAATATTAATACATGACTATAACTCTTCCAATTAGCGTACACGTTTCAACTTCTTTGTTAGTCATGTGCTCGTGATAATGCTTGGGAAAACTATACAGTGCACACTCAAATATTTGCCAATGCCATCTTATTTATATAACAAAAGAAAATAACAATCTAGTCATTTATTTTGACAATTTATTTTGATATTTTATATAATTATTTTTTTATTTTTTATTTATATTTAATTATTAAAAAACAATTATTAACATATTGATTTTTTTTATATTTTTAAAAAATATCTTAAAATAATTAAAAATATATAAATTAAAAATTAAAAAAAAATAAAACACAAAATTTAAATCAATAATACTACTCAAGAAGCAGAGTACCACCGTCCTAACAAAAAGAAAAAAATTACATAATTGGATAATGTCTTCTTTCTTGGGGGAATATAATATTGAAGCGGATACAATTAAATAAACCTGCATGACTGATGTAACGAAGCATTCGCAGTTTATTGAAGCAAATACAATCAAATAGTTAAAAGTACTTTAAAGAAAAATAACATGTTTGAAAAAATTATAAGTATAAAAAAGTTATTAGAAGAACAAACACATGTTAGATCATGAAATTACTGCGATTAATGTTTCATTACATCAGTCATCGGCTATTTGATTGTATTTGCTTTAATAAACTGCGAATGCTTCGTTACATCAGTCATGCAGGTTTATTTAATTGTATCCGTTTCAATATTATATTCTGGGTAATGCTACATACAGTCGTGGACAGGGGCGGACCTACCCCTGGTCTTGGGGGGCTACCGCCCCCCCCAAAGTTTTTAAAAATTATATATAGTGTATAAATATATATAATTTTTTTGTATATAATTAAAATTTCTATATCAATTCATCAAAAAATAAAAAATTTGCCCCCCCAATTCTTAGACCTCTAAAAATTTTACTAAAATTATTTTTTCAAATTTTAATACTTACTTAATCTCTCTCACACTTTAGCTTGATGTGCTGATACAATTAAATTTTTAAGATATATTTAGATTATCTAAACTATGTAGATGACTAGAAATATGAATTTTTTACATATCATTTGTTAATTTATATTGAGAAAAAATTGTCAATAGTTTCACTTTAGAAATGATAATAGATGAATTTTATTTTTTGAAAGATCATTGTCGAGCTTAATTTGTAGAAGAAATCTTAAGGTCTTTTTTTTTTTTGTAATGGACTCTAACAAATTGTAAAAATTAAAAAAAAAATTATAAGCATGTATTTTTATATATAATTTTATAACATATGATTATTATTTTTATATATAATCACGCATAAATAAAAAATTTATATTCACATATACTACATATTTTGTCAACCGCCCCCCCAAATGTCAAATCCTAGTTCCGCCCCTGGTCGTGGAGTTACAAATGGCGTGCAGTCACTTTAAAAAAAAAGTTAACTTTTTCATGTGGGTCCCATATTTATTAACTTTTTTTCAAAACGACTGCACGCCGCTTGCAACTCCATGACTGCATCTATCATTTCTCTCTCTGTCTATATATATATATATATATATATATATATATAATATCATGCTAGTTTATACTGAAATTGCGAAGTACTTGATTTTAGTTATTTCTTTGTGAATTATATATAGGGTAGTCACATAGATTCAAAAACAAGATGAGCAACATAGCGAGTTGTCAACTAAGGGCTCGATTAATATTATTTGGGTTTTAAAATTTGAATTATTTTTTATGTTTTGTAAAGGATTTTAAAAATTTTGTAGTGATTATATAAAAAAAAGTTAAAGATTGATAACTAAAAAATATTTTATATTTAAGTGATATTAGGAAAAGAAATATTTGAGAATATTTATATTGCTAAATGCATAGAGTTTAAGGGAAGGTTTGAATAATCAATTAAGATAAAAGTTAAATAAATATTATTATAATATTATTTTTATATTATTATTATTGTTATTATAAGGTTAAAAAAATTAAATTATTTAATATATTTCGTGTCAAGATTTAAAAAAAACATATGATAATTAGATAAAATGAAAGAATTAGCAAAAAAAGTAGAGTTTGGCGTGCATCAAGTAATTTTGGTGTCTACGAGCATGTTTGAAATTACATTTCGAAACTTAAAAAGTGATTTTAAATAGTTAAAAGTACTTTAAAGAAAAATAATATGTTTAAATAATTTTATTAAAAACGTTTTAGTCGATTAAAAAAGTTAAAACTCAACTTTTTCAAAAAGCATCAAATTAGATATTTTATCAATAAGTTCTTGTAAATAACTATATATTTTTAAATACCTATCGTAACTAACTTTAAAAGTACTTTAGATATATAGATCCCAAAAAATAAATGACTTTTTAGTAGTAAATTTATTACATTAAACTTTAAATTATAAACTTTAAACTAAAAATAATATTTCCTATTGTAATTTCAAACATGCACTACATGTCCAATCATGCAAATGAATAAAAGAAAAAGATTATGATAAACAAATGAGTATACTTCATTGGTAATTTATTTATTTATTTATTAAGTAAGGTTAGATATAGTTTTATGGTGTATATGTCTTTCACGTATTTCTTAAAAAATAAAATTAAAGTCCATCAATAAGAATTAGGTTTTTTTTTTTTTTTTTATATATATTTCAGATTTATCTAAATTTTTTTACTGGATATTCGCGATATTTACGCGTCCTAAAACAATAATCTTCATTAGATGCATTTAATAGTTCTTTCAGACATAGTTCTACCATGAAAAAAAGTGATAAACTGCAAGGAGGAACACTACCCAAAAAAATATATAATATATAATATATAATTATATATAAACTAATTATGTATTATAAGATAAAATATTAATTAATATAATATAATATTAAATTTTAAAATCCTACATAAATAATTATATATTATTATTATAGTTTATTGTATTAGTAATTATATTAATACAATATCACTATATATTAAAATATATCAGTTTAATCTATAATATAATTATAATATATTATATAATATATAATATATAAAAAAAATTAGATTGAACTAGATTGATATTTGTAAAATTGAAAGTATTCATTTAAGAATGTAATCAGTGCAATAGCAATTTGCTAAATCCCAAAATGGATATATATAGATTAGATTTTAAAATATGTTCAAAAAAACAAATTAGACCGGAATGGGATCCGTTACCTCCGTGGTAGAACCAAACACAAGAAAGAATTTGGAGGAAGTAGAAAAGAAAGATGAGGATATTTCTGTAAAATAATATTATTTTTATAAAATTATTCTGAATTTAACTTATTATTATAAAATTTATTATAAAGAATATTGTGTAGATATCATTTTCCTTATTCTTTAGGCTGTAATAAAAATTCAAAAAGTGACAGCAAAGGAAGAAGAAGATCCGGATCACAAAGCAGCATCTTCTTCCCTAAAAGGAAAACACTAATCCACACGTGCCACCTTACACGCTTCCATTCCTTCCCCCCACACCTCCCCTTTCTCTCTGTTGTTACCTATAAATAACAACCCATCTAACGGCCTTTTCTTTTCCTCTCTCTGTCTCTCTCTCTCTGTTCTTCCCTCTGTCCATGGCGATCTGAAGAACGGGGGAAGATAGAGAGAGTCTCTTTTTGCCAAAATTTAAGGCTGTCTTTTCCTTTGTCTTTGACATTTCCGGTGGGCTTAAGAATAATTTATCTTTTGAAGAGATTGGGGGATAGTTGGAGTGACAATGCCTACATTGGACGCTTTCGATTCGTTCCTCTTCTCTCTAAGCACATCCTTCTGTAGTCCTCTCGCCGTTTTTATTCAGATCCAGGTTTGTATATCTCTCCGCTTCGCATTTGCGCTTCGTGTGTTCCGTTCAGATCCGTAACTGGTTGGCTGTCGAGAAGTTTGTGGGTGAGGAATAGGAATGGGAATTTGTCATTTTCGTGTGTGTTTTTTCTGGGTTTCATGTCTGGAAGAGAGACTAATCGCCTTATTTGGCCGAACTGAATGCAAGTTGCTTTATTTGGCTCAGTTTCGTACGTTTTCTTCCTTCTCTTTCCAAACAGTTACAGTCTGTATTCCTTTTATTTTTAATCTTCTCAGCTAACAAACGGAGGCGATTTATTTCTTATGCTTCCTTGATTGTTAATTGGCCGAGCTGTGATTTTTGGAAGATTAAAGTTGACTTTATCACTTTTCCCTTGCTATGAGACCGAAAGCATCCTTCTTTCTTCATCCTATGGTCTGAAGAATTTGTGCGTTCGTCTTAGAAGCTGTTAAGCTTTGCATTACTCTAGTTTCAGATCTGGATTGTTCATCTTACAGCTGTAGCAGGACGTGAACGCCTTCTTTAACTTTGAGAACGATAGTGGTGTCAACTTTGTACTGGGTTCGCCACAAGGAGAATGTGTCGCCTTTTATAATCATTTTATTTTATTTTTATTTTTAAAAATTGTTTGTTGGTTGTCGTATTACTACTTTAGTTCTCAATACCTGAGGTGACTCTCAACTTCGTTTATACCGAATTCATGTTAGTGGAAATCTGTAAGGAGATAAAAAGTTGAACTGTACGGGTAAAAAAAGACGCTTTTACTAGGCCTCAAATTCTTTGAGTTGAAACAAAAATAATACTTAAATTTTTAGATGAAATTAGACTGAACAGAAAAATTGGCTCGCCGAAATAAGGACTGTAATGATCAGATGTCTTGCATTACTCGCTACTATCAGCACCGATTGCCTAGTTCCATCCGTGGTATTTCAGCAAAAAGTACAATTTGTAAGAAAGTTGGGTATTGAAATCGTTATTAATGTGTAGTTGTCTCCAATAATATCCATTGTGGAACTAAAAATAAGGTCTCTCTTAAGCTACATTAGCAGGTCGAGATGAATTGTAAATAATAATAGTATTTTGTGAAATCAATTGAAATTGATATAGCTCTTTTAGATTGAGATGAGTTTAATTTTTTATGTTAAAATGTATGGAGTAGGTTGATAGAGTTTAACTTTATTATAAGAAATAAAAAAGTAATAGATTCCATCAATAATTAATTTGAGATGAGTTGAGTATGGTTCAACAACCAAACACAAAAAACATCCTATATGCGTGGACATGCATTATTATTATTTATTTAATACAGTTTTAGATTACCTATAGCATATCAATAGGAA